>CM046659.1:182273033-184673033 GCA_025594165.1 Tamias sibiricus | reverse complement strand
TCATAACTAACTATGTGATAATTATGTGCAGGTGAAATAACCTATTAACTGAAGTTTTTGCTTTTCAACTAGTTGTTTAAAACTGTTTAGTCTAGCCTAAAAGAATATTCTTAGGAAGTTGGTGATTCTATTTCCAAATATTTGTCAACAAGTGCAACTGTCATCCAACTAGACTCCCCCGGGGTCTGCTCTCACTAGTTAGGATGATGAATAATATCATAAACTATCTCTTCTTGTTATTTATTACACATACTTAAGCTTCCCATAGAAGAATGACTTCTCTACACATAAAATAAAATGCTAACAAAGTAGTTTTGAGGAAAGCGTGGCCCTTATTAAAAAAGGGTGATTGTTGCTCAAGGTTGAAAGAATGGAATTGAAAGATCTGTCACCACCATTGGTAGGGTGGAGGAAGCAAATCTATTCCACATTTCTTTCCTTCTTTATATACACAGGTAAAAATGCTTCCAACTTTTAAGAAAAAGCAAGATGCTTTTACACAATGACATTCCATTTCTAAAAGCATTTCAGTGCCCCCAAAGAAGGCTGATCCATGGAACTCTTTTTTATTATTAATATTTTTAGTTGTAGATGGACACAATACCTTTATTTTGTTTTATTTAATTTTCAAGCCCAGTGCCTCACACGTGCTGGGCAAGCACTCTACCACTGAGCCACAACCCTAGCCTATCCAAGAAATGCTTAACAATATTAATGTCACTTATTGATAAAGCACTGAAGCCCACTCAGAAGATTAGGGCAACCTGTGCTTTCTCTTTACATCAGGAGCTTTTCAGGATGAAATTATGTTGCTCAATTCTACAAATGATTACTTCTCTGTGGCATCAGGAATGTTTGCATTAGGCTGTATGGTGTGAGCAATGGGGAATGAAAATGGATTTCAGCATGGGGCCTGCATCTAAGGGACTCCTAGTCCATTCTGGAAAGCCTATATATACAGACTGTAAAATTAGCAGGCCTGCCTTAATTTATGCTCTAGCCACAAAGTACCTGGTTTGAAAGGGAGTATCAGGACCGGAATTTTAAGATTGAACTTGAGTGAAGACCAAGTTTAAATGATCTTTTGTTCTATTTTTTTTTCACATAAATGTAAATGAGCTCTTTATAGAAGTCATGGTAAATGCACCATTTTAGAGTAAGAGAGAATGTTTATTTAAAATATTTAAACAACTCAGTCTACAGGATTGGCCTTTCCTTGCAAAATAAACACCTGCCCCTTTGATAGCCATTAGTGCACAGAGGGTCTTAGAGAGTGAGAACTCACATGAAGCAAGGTAAAGCACATCTTTTAAGTATGTGGCAGAATGATGCAGTGGTTGGTCCTCAGTGCTGAATTATTTGGACTGCCTTGATCCCCTTCATTATTTTTTTTTTTTTGGTACCGAGGATTGAACTCAGGGGCACTTGACCACTGGGCCACATCCTCAACCCTTTTTTTTTTTTTTTTTTTTTTGTATTTTATTAGAGACAGGGTCTCACTGAGTTGCTAAGTTCCTCGCCATTGCTGAGGCTGGCTTTGAACTTGTGATCCTCCTGCCTCTGCCTCCCAAGTGCTGGGATTACAGGCATACGCCACCATGCCTGGCTTTCCCTTCATTTTTGTTGTTTGAAATACTTAAAAGATGATATTTCTAATTTTTAGGTTTTTTTTCTTTTGACAAAATTAATTCTACCGAGAGAAGAGACACAGTTTATCAGACTTCATATATAGTACTGAGAGCTATCAATGTTACCCATAGGTTGAAATCTTTAGCTAAGTAAACAGAATACAATGAAATATTGAGAAATGTGGTGGCGCTCTGAATCCAGAAAACCAATGAGGATTATTTTGAGTTCAATCCTCCTTTTCTCAAGCATAACATTTAAAAATATATTATTTCTCACTCAATTATCTTCCCTGAATAATTGTGCCATCCTCTGTTTTTTTTTTTTTTTTTTTTTTCCTATAGAGCATAGAGAAGGTGCTAAAATACTGTGGAGAGATTGCATGACATTGGGAGTTTGGTGAGTTCTTTGACATATTAAGAAACAGAGCAAACACTGCTTTGAATCAGTTTTCTGGTCTGTCAAAAGAATAGAAAGTAACATTGACCACATATTTTAAGGATTAAATAATAAACTATGCATAAAGTGATTTAGTCAATACTAGACATGGACCAAAGCATTAAAAAATGGTTGTCATTACTATTACAGAATTATTAAATTATGAAACAGCTGAATTAGCATAAACTTACTCTTCATGTATGTAAATATGTATTGATATTACTATATGTAATGATATTCTGTGTTAAAGGCAGTTGGTCAGAAACTGTGAATTCACAACAGCCTCAAAAACATTTGGGAATCAATATAAGAAAAGAGATGAACTATCTCTTCAAAGAAAACTATACAGAATTCTAAAGAAAGAAACTGAAGAAGACCTGAGAAGATGGAAAGTTCTCCCATGTTCTTGGAGAGGCAGAATTAATATTGTCAAAATGGGCATACTACCAAAGGTGCTGTACAGATTTAATGCAATTCCTATTAAAGGTCTGATGACATTCTTTATAGAAATAGAAAAAACAGTCATGAAATTCATTTGGAAAATTAAGAGGCCCAGAATAGCCAAAGCAATCCTCAGCAAGAAAAGTGAAGTAGGAGGCAGACCTTAAGTTATACTACAGAGCTGTAATAACAAAAATGGCATGGTATTGGCACCAAAACAGACATGAAGATCGATCGTACAGAATAGTAGACACAGAGACAATAATTAATATTCACACAGCAGGCCTTGAGTTAAAATGTGTCATACAAAAAGTGTACAATCATAAATAAAAACAGGGATACATAAGAAAAACTAGGTGAAATATGTAAAATGTCAATTCACAAAAAAAATATAATGAACAGGGCTAATAGACATAAAAGTATAATCTAACAGATAATTGAGAAAATGAAAATTATAGACAAAATTGAAATATCAAAAATTGGCTAAAAATAATGGAGATGAAAAACATTGTTGGTGAGGATGAAGAAAAAAAAATGGGTTTTTACTGTACTTGTAGAGAAATGTAATTCTACATAGGATTAGGCTGATAACACTACATACTTTAAAAGTGTTAGTTGTCTTTGATCAGCAGTATCTGAAGAATTTAATGGGAACATTTTATAATTACAAAAAGATTTATGTACCAGAATTTGTATCAACTCTTTTTAAAATATATTTAAAAATTGGTAATAACCTTTAGCAACTAGAAATACCTGGGTATACATGGCATATAACTTTTGTTATTAAATTTAATGGAGTAGACTTATATTGAATGGCAAGAAAGTCTGTATAAGATTTTCTCAAGATATAGTAAGTCATGCAAAGTTTTATAGAAAGTACTTCCTTAAAAATTTTTTTATAATATGAGGTAAGATAAAACAACTAAGACTAATATTTATTGAATACTGACGTACAGTGGGTATGTAGTTCTGATGCTGTATACCATTTAATTCTGAGGACAATCTTATATGGTAAGTACTATACATATTTTTATTTTACAGGAAAGAAATTTGAAGCTTATCGAGTTTTGTTTATTTTGGCGTTCTTATACTTCAAAACCTTTGCTCTATGTGGGTTTGTGGGGGAGGAGACTACCATAAGTCTGTTCAATTAATTACTTATGAATAGTTCTTAGAGAAACTTGTTATTTTTTTGTTTGTTTGCTTTTTGGTACCACAGATTGAACCCAGGGGTGCTTAAATGCTGACCCACTTCACCAGTTTTTTTTATATTTTTTTGTTTTTTATTTTGAGGAAGGGTCTCACTAAGTTGTTGAGGGCTTCACTAAGTTTCTGAGGCTGGCCTTGAACTTGTGATCCTCCTGTCTCAGTCTCCTGAGCTGCTGGGATTACAGGCATGTGTTACCATACCTGGCAAAGGGATTTAATTTTTGTTTGAGAAATATATGGGATTAATCAAATTTATTTGGACATTAAAAAGTTAAATTACCAAATGTGATTTTGATTTGCTTGTTTCTTGTACTTTGACTTTGTGTTACCTTAGAAAGCAGAGTTCTAGGGATACATAGGCATAATTTCAGATGCCGATTTATTGTTCTATAGACAACTAATATCCAACCACTACTAAACTATAATCTTGGTGTTTTAATATAACAGAATGGCATCTAAATTTTAAAATGAGTTATTATTCTAATCATTTGGCCACCATGGTATTAATTAACATGCCATTTGAGGGGGAATTGCTTGGCTATCACCCTTTGATCATTATAATAGGCAATTTTTGGAATTTATTTTCTTCATTTTTTTTATGTATCAGCCAAGAATCATCATACATGACCAGTTGCAAATTTGTTCTGGTTAATAGTTCTCCCTGAAAATACTTGTTGGGATTTCTAGTATCTCCACGGAGATATGGCTCCCAAAATGTTTCAGCTCATCTATTTTTCTGAAGTGTCCATCATCTTATCAATCAGGAGAGAAGTAAAGGAAACATATTATTTTTTCCCCCCACTTCAAAATAGCTAAAGCCAAGGACAACTGGTTCTCTCTAAGCATAGGCTTGTCTCACTGAATAGGGATCACTCAGATCATGACTTCACCATAATGGCTCTTAAATGGTCTCAGGCCAAATCACACACACTTTCTTGGCACAACAGTCGAGGGCATCACATGGAATGAATTAGAACTCTAAGCCATGTTCAGATCAACATGGAGACTTTTGCTATGCATGCTTATACTAAGAGAAGTAATCAAAAGGTGTCATCTTCTAAAAATCTTTAGGCTATTGTACAAATGTCTTATTTCCACTCATTTTTGAGCCCTTTAATATTTTGCATTTAAGTTGGCTAAAGATGTTCTTCTGTGATTTAATTTTACTTTAAACTTCAATTTGAATGTAAAAGAATCATGAGCCTCAGAAAGGTTTCAATATCATTGAAAAGAATGCTCCAGCAAGTATGGATTTTCTAAAAAGATACCATCTTCAAACCTACCTGTCAATAACCACTACCCACTATCAAACCTTCTGTGAATACTTTGGCCAGTACAGTGAACCACACTCTTTCTGTGCTTTGAAATTTCTGTTTATTTCTTATATAAACTTATTTTCCCTGGTCAATCACTATATTTTTAACCGTGTTGAATTTACATGTTTGGGGTTAGAATAGAACACATAATACTTTTTCCTACAAAATTAATGAAAAAAAATAGCTTTCATTTAATGTGTTAGTACTTACTGACACATGGTCCTCAGAGAGAAGTGAAAGTCATTAGGTGAAAAGTAAACCAAACAGAAAGAAAGAAGAGTGTATGGGAAAGATATTGAGGTAGCCCATTTTCTTCAAGTATATCCATCATCCACAGATCCACAGTTGCTTGAGGGGTGCAGCAGGCCTCTCTCTCTCTCTCTCTCTCTCTTCTCTCTCTCCTGGCTGTAAAAAAGTGTTTGAACTATAGCATAGCAAACCCAGTGTTTAATGCATATGAAGTGCCTGCCTTTTGGAAGCACATTTTTGGAGTCCTGGGCAAGCATAACCATCTGATGTTAAACATAGCATAGAGGTGATGAAGAATAAATTTGTACAGAAGCTGACAATTTTGTTGATAGGCTCCCAGGTCTTGCACCAGTGCTATAGGTCTGAAATTAAAGTTGTAGTGGGTGATATTATTACTGAGTTGTTCTGAAAGGCATCACTTACTCTTTATAATTGAAACAGAGTGTCTCCCTGCAAACATTAGCATGTCATAAATCATATGGGTTTTGGAAAACTACTGGCTTTCAACAGGGTTTTATTTAATGAAAATTAGCACAATAAAATGTCTTCATTGCCATAATCGTGCTGCAAAAGAACCCACTCAAAACACATGGCTTTCATTTTTTTCTTGAAAGACTAAAACATCTTGCCAAAGTAAGATAGGCAAAAAGGCAAAAAAAAAAAAAAAGTTTGATTATTTAATATTCCATGATGTGTAATGGATGGAGCATTAGAGAATAACAGTGATGAATACCAGAATTGATTTCATGTCACCAAGTCAGGACTTTATTTTTGGTAGCATATTACAGTGACATGTGGTAAAAGTTGCCAAAGTGTTACAGCAAAATGAGGGGAAGGGGAAAAATTCAATTTCATTCCATAAGAATGGTGAATTGGGAACAGTCTTAAAAATGTTAGTTCAGCTGAGACTTTCTGAGGAGTAGGAAGGTGTGAGCAATTTGCTTAGGAAAGGACTCATTTGAAATTTGCTGGTTATTTGTTTGGAAGCTAACCAGAGCAGGTAAAATGCAACATAACTTTAGAGAGAATAAATTAAAGCACTTTCTTCCAAAATGACATCTTTGCTCAACCAAATTCCCAGTGGAGAATGAGCACTTGTGTACGTTTATATTCTGCAGGTTTAGGTGGAAAGCATGCTAACTGAGACATTAGCAAGATCTTCAGAAAATTAATTTATACTGAACTTGGCAATGACAACAAGAGAGGGAATGTTCTCATAGATTTTTGGCATGCTCACACATTAGACATGACGTTTGTGGAAATGTAATTAAATGCATAAAATGTACTTTATAATAGTACAGTTGGCAGGAAAAGGAAAAAGTCTTTGTAAAACAGAGAGAAAGTATCTAAGGTAATCTAAGCTATTTCATGTGAGCACCTTGAACTTTGCTATTCATTCTTATTGAGAGGATATTACTTTTATAGCCTGAGCAATGTGAGAGACTTTTTTCAACCTAAAACATGCTTATATTGCTTGACCTATAATTATTCTTATGATCATTTGTATAATTTAAAAGCATTAGCTAACCCCAAACCAGGCTGATATTCACAGATTATGCATAATATTTGACAAGTAAACACTAGTTCAGGCACTACTTACTTACTCAGCTGACATTTTCACTTATCATCGTTGCTTTCTGGAATACCAGGTGAATGTTGGCAACAGGTCCAGGTGCTGCAGAGGAGACAACACTTCCTGCCACCCATACCTCAAAGTCACATTCTCAGGTGCATTAAGATGGAAATTCTAGTGGAGAAACCATCAGTCTAATTAAATGCATAAGAAGTACCCTGGGAAGGAAAAGACTGTGCCTCCTTTGGGGGAAAAAAAAAAGTGTGTATATCTGGAGAGCCCAGTTTGATTGTTCTTAGGTGAAAGGTAAAATATTTGTGCTTGATTTTTGACTATACCTGAAAACTATCATATGTATCTATAACTATATCTGTTGCAAATGTATTTGGGTTATTTTTGAATTCCAATAGCTATGTGCACTAAACGCATATGGGGTAGAGTGTTTGCCTGATGGTTTTGATCCCAGGATCCAAGATGTATACGTTGTCTTCTTAGTAAAGGTGCTTTAGCATTACACCTGGCAATGAATCTACTTGAATTTTTAAGGTCTCAAGTCTCTGGGAGAGCCTTGCTTGGGCTGCTCCCTACTTGTGCACATCCACAAATTTCAGGCACAATTCCAGGAGCAAAATTGGCTGTAATGTATAATCTAACACTGGTAATCAGAGTCATGGCCACTTTATAGTCAAATGATGGTTTCATTCTCCATTTTGAACTATTGTTTCTAATAATCACACCGTATTCTATATTTATCACTTTGATATTGTATAGTAAAATTCCCCAAATCGAGTGGTTTAGACATTAGGCATTTTGTTAGCTCAAGAGTTGGTGTGCAGACTTTTCTTCTGGTCTCTAGTGCACTGTGTGAGGACAGCATAGTGCTGATGAGTCCACAGAGGGACTGGCTCCTCTGTATTTCGTGTTGCCCCTCACCCTCCAAAAGGCGGCTCTGGGCTTGTTCCCAGGGTGAGTTGGCAGGGTTCTGAGACAGAACTGGAAACATGCAAGGCTTCCTGAGGCTTGCATCCAGAACTGCCACTTTGTCATCTCTGCTACATGTTTTTGTTCAAATCAAGCCACAGACCAGTACAGGTTCAAGAGGTGGGGAAGGAGACTCTAATGCTTGATACAAATGACATCATGGTTGTGTTATATAAAGAGGAGGAATGCTGGGCAAAGAAGGTACACGTGTATGCAATTAATTTGGTGCAGAAGCTGAATCTCAATTATATTTATTATTAACTGGGTTTTACCATAGGTTGAAAAACAATTAAGAGAGACTATCATGAAATTTTGTAACCTGGAAGAATGGAGATTTTAGAAAGAAAGAGGAAGAGAAACTGGAAGGAGGAAGGGAAGGGAGAGAAATGATCATGTCGAAGGATCTAAAATGATAACTATTGTCTCAGCAAGGACAGAGGAGATTATAAAACAATGGGTGCCACCTTTAAACTTTAGGAGATAATTATTTTCAATTGAGAAATTTATTTTCAAAATTTCCATCATGTATGGAAGTATAATAGACACGTTTTCAAAATTGCAATTTCTTAAATATTTTCCTTTCATGCATCACTTTTTACCCAAATAAATGTTGCAGGATGTGGCCCAATAGAACAAGAAAGTTAAATTGAAGAAAATAATAGGATAACCAGGAAGGATGTACCACCAGTAAAGCTGAAATTTGATACCTGCTTTGATGGTAAGGGAGCTCTTAGGATGATAGCTTTGTAAATAATAACATATAAAACATGTTTATAATATTGTGTAAGCCAGCATTTCAAACAAATTATTTACAATACTGTACAACTATGTGATATGATTTAAATTATCAGAAAGTTCCTATGATACTGAGAAGAGAAAAATGTCATGATTTTTAAATTTAATCACAAAATTCAAGTTAAAAATTAAGATTAGTTAGTATTCAGCAGGCACAAAATTTCAATTATGAGAATGAATAAGATCTACTGTGTAATGAATTTATAGATAGCAGTGCTGTATTATACATATAATCATTTGTTAAGAGGCTAGATATCACATTGAATGTTTCCACTACATGTAACCAAAAGAAGAAATAAGGTGAGCTACAAGCAAGTGATGTTAATAAAAATGAAAGGAAAAGGACTCCCCCTCCCCCAAATTCATCACTTCATAAAAGCAATCAAATGACTGGCAAAAAATTGTCAAAATCTATTTTTCAGAATTGTAGAATCCAGGGGACATTTAAATAAAGCAGCTGAATTGGTAAGACAGGACAGCTTTGTGGTGTCTTAATGTACCCTAGTCCCCTCTCTCACTGTCTGTTTTAGCACAAGGTTTGATAAAAACAAATGCCTGATATTAATGAGAGGAGAACAGAGCTTTAGATCTTCCAAATTCTAGCTGGGTGCACACCTATAATCTCAGAGGCTTAGGAAGCTGAGGCAGGAGGATAGTGAATTCAAAGCCAGCCTCAGCAACAGCGAGGCTCTAAGCAACTCAGTGAGATCCTGTCTCTAAATAAAATACAAAATAGGGCTGGAGATGTGGCTGAATGGTTGAGTGTCCCTGCGTTTAATCCCCAGTATCAAAAAACAAAAACAAAAACTTGCAAATTCTTCTTCCCAAATAAATAATGACCACTGTTTAACCTGTATGAGAGGTTCCAAAAGACTCCACTTCAGAGCATTGTCTTCATTTGACCTGATTTAATCTTTATCTAGTAATTAAAGCCTCTCTTTGGGTGAGTAGTGGTCCAGGACATTTACAAGAAAATGTTTTAATGTCATGGTTGCATGAGAAAACAGATAACATTTGAAGGATACCATAGACTAATGAAAAAGGATGTTCATGGGACTTTGAGAAACTTTACAAAATTCTGGGCATGTAGAAGGCTACTCCATACCTGAGTTTGTGTGCATTCTCAGAAAATAAATTAAAGTAGACATAAATAAATAGAAAGATTTCTTTCCTGTGTTCATGGATTGGAAGACTTAAAATTGTTAAGATGATAAAAGCCTCCAAATTGAGCTAGAGATTCAACACCATTCCTATCAACAGTTTTACAACCTTAAAATAAACCACAGATATCTGATACTAAAATTTATATGGAAATACAAATGACACAGAATAATCGAAAGTATGTTGAAAGAAGAATAAACATTTCTCCAAAGAAGATGCACAAAGGCCAACAAACATATGAAAATGTACTCACCATCATTAATCATTAGGGACATGCAAATCAAACCACAATGGGAGACTACTTTACAACCTCTAGCATGATTATAATAAAAAAAAACAGATAACAACAAATATTGCTGAAGATGTGGAGAAATTGGGACCTTTGTACATTACTGATGAGAATATAATATGGTGCAGCTGTGGAAAAAATTTGGCAGGTCCTCAAAAAGTTAAACATAGAGCTACCACATAAACCATCAATTTCACTCCTAGGTATATACCCAAGATAATTGAAAACATATGTTTACTAAAAAAATTTGAACACCAATCTTCATAGTAGCATTATTCACAAGTAGCATTAGCCACAATAAGAGAAACAACTCAAAACCCACTTGCTAATGAATGGATAATCACTATACTCATACAATGGAATCTCATTCAGACATAATAAAAGGGAATAAATACTGCTACGTGCTACAACATCGGTAAACCTTTAAAACATTGTTGCCTTAATCAGCTTTTCCATCACTGTGATCAAAAGACCTGACAAGAACTATCAAACGAAGAAAAGTTTATTTGGCTCACAGTTTCAGAGCTCTCAGTTCCTAAATGGCCAGCTCCGTCCGTCGCTCTGGGCCCAAGGTGAGGAGGCACTCTCATGGCGGAAGGGCATGGTGCAGGGAAGCAGCTCAGACATGGCCACCAAGAAGCAGAGAGAGAGAGAGAGAGAGAGAGAGAGAGAGAGAGAGAGAGAGAGAGCAGTTCACCAGGGACAAAATATAAACCCCAAAGGAATGCTCCCAATAACCTACTTCTTTCATCTACTCCCACCTAACTAGAGTTACCACCCAGTTAATCCATACCAATGGAGTAACGTACTGATTATACCAAGACTCTCATAACCTAATCATTTCACCTCCAAACTTTCTTGCATTATCTCACACATGAGATTTTGGGGGAGATTGCATATCTAAACATAATAATTGTGAAGAGCCAGATACAGAAAACTCCATATCATTTAATTACATTTATTTGAAGCATTCAGAATAGACGTATCCATAGAGACAGGAGAATATTGGTTACCAAGGTCTCCAAGGAGAATATGGGGAGTGACTATTGGTAAATATAGGAATTTTTTAAATGATAAAAATATTCTAGATTGGGTAGTTGCAATGATTGTACAGTCTTGAGGATAAACTAAAAAAAAAAAAACAATGAAATTTATGCTTTAAAAGAAAAAATTATATTGCAATTAAAAAGTTTAAGGCAAAATAAAAAACACTAGAAATACAATATATAATTTGAAACTAGTTGAAGGTTGCATGTAGTAAAGCATGGATCTACCTGAAGTCAGTAAAGATGAAAAACTGAAATTTTCTAAGTAGAAAGAAAAGAAAAAAACTTGCCAACCTAACTTAAGTGCATTAGCAACAACATTATATGCAGATTAGAGATTGGCAAAGTGTGGCCAGAGGCAGGGCCTTGTCATGTGTTCTGTATATCCTGGGAACTAAGAATGGGCTTTCCAGTTTTTAACATTGTTCAGAAGAAGGAGGAAGGAGTACCCCTACTGCTAGAGTAGTCACTAAAATCATGGCCCTCAAAGCTTAAAATATTCACCATTGGGTTCAAAATAGAAAAAGTTTACCAATCTCTGGTAGTCTAAACTTTGACTTTCAGATGCTTTTATATGCTGCATGTAAAGTCTAATGAAACAAAAAGGCTAAAAATTTCCCTTGACAAATATCATCTGCCATTTTCAGAAAAGCTGCTGAGAACTACCTTTCTGAGAATGTTCCTCAGTGTCAGATCTGGTGTTAAATGTGGCATGAGTGAAATTGGCAGAAGGGAGTTCAGTTTTCTCATCAGCATAAGCCTTCTCAGGCACCTCTGTCTTCCATGGAGAATAGGTGGGAGCTTTGCCAGAGACTCTCAAGAACTGTGGTCATTCACAGTGGACTTTGGGGGACAGCCCACTTTGATGCTGTAGCTAAGGTTCCCAGTGATTCCTTTTTGTCTTGTAGTCTTGCTGCAGCTCAAACTTCATTCTTCCATGCCATTGCAGATACACAAAAAACTCTTGAAGTTTAGGCCAGAAGTCACTATCATCTCTAAGACATCTTGTTTATAGTAAATCAAGGGAGTGGAGCATTAGTTTTGTGAAAGTCTAACAGGAGCAATGAGTTTTCATGAAAAAGATACAACCTAATGATGCCAACTTCACCAAAAAATGTGCAGTTGAAGCAGAATAAATGTTCCAACTTCCTTTTCTTTTCTCTTTTTACCTCTTGCTATGGCTTCCATTGGCTATACTTATTGGTAAACCTCATTCTTATAGATTAGCCATAATAAGATCAGCTTTTCTAGTAGAGAACAAGGTGGTGAAAGGTAGAAAGTAGATCCAGAAGAGAAGTCACTGGTTCAATTATTAATCAGAGGAAGAAATTTTAATAATGTAAGTAAAAGAGTAAATATAAACATATGAAAATATAAATAAATATATTACTAACCAGAAGATATAAATATAGTAAGCAAATCAATGAGAAACATATATGTGAGAGAAAAATGAACAAAGGTCATGACCAAACATTTCAGTGGAAAGGAATTTTAAATTGCCAATCCATATATTAAAAGAAGTACATTACTGGTAATTAAAGAAATCTATGTCAAAACAATAATCTATCAGTACAGATTCTTCTAAATTTAGCAATAGTAATAAAATTAATTATAATAAATTTGATAATTTGAAATTTTCACAAAGGTGATGTAAAACAGGAATGAAAGTTAACAGTTGGTTTGAGTTCTATTTGGTAAATTGGAAATATTCACCCACATGGTCAGATGTGGTCATACACTCCTGTAATCCCAGCAGCTCAGTAGGCTGAGGCAGGAGGTCCAAGAATTCAGAGCAAGCCTCAGCAACTTAGCAAGACCCTAAGCAACTCAGCAAGACCCTATCTCTAAAATAAATAATAATAATAATAATAAAAATTACCCATATATACTGTGACTCAGCAATTCTAATCTTGGGCATCACAAAATTAGAGACAGATTTCAATCCATTTACAATGGACCTATATAGGATTGCTCAATGCTTGCCATACCAAAAAAGAAAGTCAGTATTTATCAGTCCCTTAGAAGAGGAGTGGGGGCGCTGGGGTTGTGGCTCAGCGGTAGAGCGCTCGCCTGGCATGTGCGCGGCCCGTGTTCGATCCTCAGCGCCACGTAAAAACGCATTGTAGACAACTAAAAGCAAATAAATAAATATTAAAAAAAAAAGAAGAAGAAGAAGAGTGGGGTTATAAACCCTTTTAAAATTGAACAATTAGTAATAACTAAAAGGAATAAACCAACATTTCAAATACAAACGATGACAAATCTCTCAAAAAATATCAGTTTAAGTGAAGGAAGCAAGGTGCTAAATCATGAACAGTAAGTACCATACAATTGATAACATATATGTACATTTAAAAACCACATCCTCCACACGCAGAAACTGAGACAGGGATTTGGGTGCGTGTGATTTGTCAGAGGGCAGCTCTTAGGAGAAGGGGAGGAAAGGAAGCAGGATGGGCAGGATGGGCAGGATGGGCGAGGAGGGAGGGGTGGTCTAGGCTGCAGTCTTCTCTTAGTGTGTTCCCAGAGGGGCTCTGAAGAATGAGGTGAACCACAGCACTGGTCTCATCTTGAAACAAAGGGGTGATCATTTTAGCTGTTCTCCCCAACTCCACTTCCCAATCCCTGGCTGCAGGCTGATTTGTGGGAACCATCCTCCCAGGGAAGAGCTCCCTTTTAAGCCACGACAATCGTTCAGAGAACATGGCAACTAGAACCATTGGTAGCCAAATCCCACTGCAGGGGGAGTCCAAATGCAACAGCAGTGGAAGAGGCTAAGAGCACAACCCTGAAACACGGGCACTAAGCAGAAGTGGAAAAGCTCAGTTTCACACTATGCACAGGAAAAAACTCTGCATATGCTTGCTACTCATTATTGAGCATTACCTTAACATCGCAGGTACAAAAAAACAGATTTTAAAAATTATCCGTATGATATCTATGACATTACTGTAGACTGTGACTGCATGATTGTAGAAAAATCACGAACATTTGTAAAGAACTAAAAAACACCACGCATTTCTGTTTTTGTAGTTGTATCTACATGGGAAGCAAAGAAGAAAAGGCAAGTTATTCAAATGTTGACTTAAGATACATTTGTACCATTGTGTATGTCTTTAAAAAGAATTTGAGTAATAAAGCAAAATTTTAACATCTAAACCTTGGTGGAGTTCCATGGTATTTTAAAAGTTTAAAACTTAAATTAATATATAAAGAGCCAGGCACGGTGGAGCACACCAGTAATCGCAGTGGCTCAGGAGGATCACAAGTTCAAAGCCAGCCTCAGCAACCTAGCGAGGGCCTGAGCAATTTAACCAAACTCTGTCTCAAAATTAAAAATAAAATGAGCTGAGGATGTGGCTCAGTGGTTAAGAACCTCTGGGTTCAATCCCTGGCACCAAAAACATATAAATGAATAACTATGCAAAGAAAAAAAATGTATACTAAGGTGTGAAAATTTTAAAAATAATTAAGGTTCTCATAATATTTAGACTTAATGTTAGAGGGATCAATTAGGAACCAATGCCATTGATGGTAGAAATACATAATTTCTAAATTATATATAAAACTGGAAATTTTTCTTTCATTTGATTTCTATTTTAATTCAATTTATCAAAACCATGATTTTAATTATAAGATGATTTAAATTTTATAATATTTTCTTACTATTTTATCTATTCAAAATCAATATTTTACTTGAATATATGTATGAGGGAGAAAAGAAGAGGGGGGAAGGACAGGGACAGACAGTGAGGGAAACAGAGAAAAGAGAAAGAGAGTGGGATTGGTTTAGTAATTTCTTCTTTGTAGGTTTTATTAATTGCTTCTATTTTTTATAATGATCATAGCCTCATTTTTACAGAAACAAAATCATTCTCATAAATAATGAAAAATGTACATCTCTTTCATAATAAAACCATTACAAATTTAACAACTCCCTGGTATTATTTTACACTTGATATATTTGCCAAAAATAAATAAAATAAATATTTAAAATTGGCAAGGTTTTTAAAACTTAGTACAATGATATATTGCTAATGGCCATATAAATCATTATAATTTTATTAGAAAAAAATAAAATCTGGCAAAATTCTTGAGTAGCAAATAGATGTTTATATTCTTGTCTCCATAAACTCACTTCCTACAATTTATTCCATGGGAACATTACAGTAAAATAAATATTGTCTGCATGAATGATAATCATTACCTTTGAAATAACCTACCTTGGCTAAGAAAATCATGAAATACTACTTTAGTGGAGCATTACATTTGATTAAAATATGAAAAATGTGAATAAGGAAAGATATTGATAGTTCCTGGATAACTAGTTTGTACTTAGCTCAGATGACTGAACACCCATATCTCTCAAAATTCATGAGTTTAATATCATCAAAATACCATTACAAGGGGAAGGGTTCAAATTCGCCTATAGTCCCCTGGCATGCAAATAAACAGCAGTATTAAGATTCTAATCAAGTTAAAGTCCAAATACTAAATTCTTTCACTGATGCATTATTTTAGCTGTAGAATTAATTTTAAATTTTGTTTTTAAGCAGAACTCTCTTAATTCAAAAAAAGATAGACAATTACTGAGCTATCTAGATTGAAGTGCCAGAATTTGGGTAATCCTAAACTTAATCCCAATCACTGGTTCAACAGAATCCTAGACTACCACAAAAACTAGTTTTAAAATTACTACACTGTATCATTTTTGCATCTGAAAAATCTATACATGGTTTGCTTTAATTTAAAATTTGAGAAGATAGTAAACTAAAAATATTTTCAATTGCAATACTTTTGGTTGAATTGAAAGACTTCAAAAGATACATTAGGCACGCAGATCAATACAAAATATGTAAAAATAAGAACTAAAGCTATTTCATTAAGAAGGTGGCTTATACAGTCAAGCTATGTGTCCCTAGCCTGAAACCCTGGTTGTGTCACCCACTGCAATTTGGATCCATTTATTTCTGCACCAATTCAAATCTAGTTATCAATGAAGTATTCTGAAAAGTGTGCATTGTTTGTGAATGTGGGTGCAAGTTCAGGTGGGAGAGATGAGAAAACTCACATAGAGATGTTTGGGACCAAAATATATATATATATATATATTTGGTGATATTATTGTGTAACTAGCAACTCCCCTGCTCTTTCTTTATTGCCCGTTAGGAAGCTTCTGTTCTTATCATCTTCCCTACTTCCACCTAGTTCTATCCTAGTAAAATCTGAAGATAGGTGCAACTTGCTTTACCAGCCTCCTTTGCAGCTATGATGAGGACATGTGAGCCACTCTTGGCCAAATAGTTTTCAGAGAGGAAATCTGATGGCTTAAGGAAAGATTGTTCTCTTTATCAAGAAAAGGGAGATATGTTAAGAGTAGGTCTATTACCCTTCACAGCTTCTGAAGTTCTCTTGTGTGGATATGACACTGAAGTTACAACAGCCATTCTGGAAATTGGGGGCAGAATCAAGAGTTCCAGTAAAGCTGACAATAACTTCCCACAAGATTTTTGATACATGAAAGAATAACTTTTAATTATTAAGTCCCAATTTGTATTGTGTTGTCTATAATTTGCAGCAGAGAGTATCCTGCAGAAATCTACCAGACATCTGAAATTCCCTACTAGACCATGTCAGTTAGAAAGCATCAAGGGAACCTTTCTTTGCAAATATAAATAAAATTCAGATACTCTAAATATGAGCTTTTTTGATAGTCATAAAGAATTCCTAGTAATTTCCATCTGTTTTTGAAAGAGCTTATGTCATAATTTGTGAATTTTATCTGAAGCCTGATTGTTTCTGATTACTGTCACTTCCTCCCAATTTTTGTAAGTGTAGTTGCTGAATTCAGACTGCCAGAAAAAAGTTATGGTAGTGGTCCAAGGAATATGGCTATTAAGCTCCCCTCCTCACCCCCAAATGAATAATTAATTCTCTCCTTTCCTTTCCCTCCCAGTTCTTTCTGTGTTAAGGCCAAACAACTTCAAATGTGCCACTGTTGTAAATTTTTTCATACACACTGCAAAGATCAAGTAAAATACATGGAAAAATGCTATACAGGGAAAAGGACATTTAGTAAAGATCTGGAGCTGACATTATTATTGCCACATCTTAAAGAATAGGTTAGTGGTAGTAGAGTCTGTCCAAATTATTTTCACAAATGAAACTGGACTTTCTACTAAAATTGAGATGATGTCTTGAGTGTCTTCTCAACCTTGAGTTAGGGTAAACACTGACCTTTTGTCATTTTTGTTTAGTGAGTACATTTATAATAGTGGCTTAACTGTAGGTTTATATCAGGCATTATTCAACATACCTTAAAAATAGTAACATTTTTAATCCTAGTTATAACTTTTGAGGGAGGTACTTTTATTATTCTCATTTTACAAATGAGGACACTGAGACATGAGTGTGGTTTAAGTACCTTGCCAGAGTCACTCATTGGAAGAGCGATGATTTAATTTCATGTATGCAAAATGATCGTGTGAAGTTACTAAATGTAAGAAAGTGTGAATAAGGTCACTGCATGCCGATTTTTCTTCATAGGCAAGTTTGGAAGAAACTGAAGAGGGGAGAGAGAAAAATCTGGTTGGAATTGATTTATTTTTCCATTGATTTATCTTCTTTTCTGTATTTTTCCCATCTGTTTGGAGGTAAGGTAGTGAGCCTCTGTCTGTAAATAACTGTACTTCATTAACCTGCACATAGGTGGAGGAAATTTTAAACAAATTAAAACAATCATATTGTAAAGACTAAAAAATCTTGACATAAGCTGAAAGGATTCATTGTTGAAATTGTTGAATAATAACCACCATGTACCACAATAAATATGGCATCCAGATATCCCACTGGCACTTCAATTGGATCTGAATACATTTGTAGTGGGAATATATTTGACTTTCTTTTCAGTTTTTGCCTTAAATGGTTCACTGCTAAAATAGACCACTATTTTTTTTTTTCTTTTCTTAAATTTACATTTTGTTCATTTGTTTGGTTGTATTTTCCTTTTTTGTTGTTATAGCTTCAACTTGCTGCTCCTTCCATCAAGAGCTGAGTTTTTATTTCTCTATTTTTTAAATCTAAACTTAGTCATGTGACAATTATTAGTTAACAGAACATTAGAAAAACTGATGCAAACAAAAACTTGAAAAGTGCTATAGTGCTAGGGTTTTTCTTCTCCTGCTCCTTATAACAGTTACAAGGTGAATTGAAGGGCAAAAATCACACTGGGAACAGCTGTGAAGCCAAGAGATTTATTCAACAGCCTTTGTGGCTGGTTGGAGGTCAAAGAGGTGCTGGGGAGAGGGGAGTCAGGGAGAGGGGAGTGTGCAAGCTCTGGTGGAAGAGAGGAGTTAGGGAGAGGGGAGTGTGTGGGCTCTGAACAGAAGGTGGGTGCCTGGTCACTCTGGCTGTGGTCTCTGGAGCTGTGGGCTAAGGCAGCTGCTGTCGGGCTGGAGGCTGGAGCTGTCGGCTGGGGCAACTGTGGTAGGGCTGGAGATGGTGGGTCTAAGGCTGGTGTAGTGGCTTCCTCCTCTCTGCAGGGATGAGCTGTTGTGTGTGTGTGTCTCAAACTCTGAACGAACGGGACCCTATCTAGGGATTTCTGGTGGGGGGGTGCACCAGAGCAACACCAACGCCATTGGCTCTTTGCCCCTGGAACAGGGTGACCTTTAAGCCTATTGGCTCCTGCCCAGAAAATGAAACAAGGTTGCTTTGCTCAGGATGAAGAAACTTCCCTTGGGGGTTGGGGGGGAGGGGTGGGGGGATAGCCCATCTATCATGAATGAGCTGTGGCAGGCCTGCTGAGGTATGAGAGATAAATGCTCTTGTTACTTCCCTTGACCCTGCAACCATCTGTGGAACCGCCAAGTATGTGAATGAAATCACCAGCCACCAACTGACCCCAAACAAATGGCTGAACTCCATTAACACTAGATGGAGCAGAGATAAGCAGTCCTACTTAAGCCCAGCCCAAAGTGCCAACTTACAGTACATCTAAGTGTACTCCAGTTCTGCTGTAACAGAAATACCAGACTGGTGGATTAATCAACAAGAGTTTATTTCTATGGTTGTAAAAACTGAGAACTTTGAGATCAGATGTCAACAAGGTCTGTGTCTACTACCTAGTCCCCAGATAATTGCTTTTCACCATATCCTCACATGGTAGAAGGCACAAGGGAACTTTGCATGCCCTCTTTAATAGAAGCACCAATCCCTATCATGAGTGCTGCACTCTTGTGACCTAATAACTTCCCAAAGCTTCACCTCCTACTACCATGGCATTAGAAATTGAGCTTCAGCTAAGTATTCTGGGGCTACACATTTAGTCCATTGTACAGGAACATAAGTACCAACAGAAAATTAAAGGTAGCTAGTTTAAGCCTTTCATTTTTGGTATGACTTATTACACAGCAAAAGCTAACTATTCTTGAGCTGGGGATGTAGCTCAGTGTTTCCATTTTCAGTACACCCCCCCACCCCCCCACACACACCCACACACCAACACACACAAAAAACAAAAACAAGCAACCCCAAATTCCCTGCTATATCTTGAAGGAGAATAGCATCTGA
Organism: Tamias sibiricus; assembly: GCA_025594165.1. NCBI lineage: Eukaryota > Metazoa > Chordata > Mammalia > Rodentia > Sciuridae > Tamias > Tamias sibiricus. The sequence goes on along the minus strand of CM046659.1, from coordinate 184,653,338 downwards.
TTCACCTTTAAAAGGAATAAAAACTTCATGTAAAATATATGAATAAGGAATAGAAGTCTTACCAACATCAAGAGCAAACGCAGAAGAAATGGCCCTAGGAGAAAGTCAAAATTCTGATGAAAATACTGGAAACCGAAGCAAGTTGAATCCAACCTGTCTGTAAGTCTCTATAGTATTCCCATTAACCTCAGGGAAAGATCCATCCACCAAAGGACTGTGTGAAGTTGCCTGAAGGGACAAGATGCACTGCCACCAAATTACCCCATGCAGCCTCTCTTTAGTCTTCCCCATGCTTAACCACCCTTAGAAGCAGAGCATGTAATGGCTATGTGCTTTACCAGCTCACAGGCATTTTAGTACTTGAGAGCAGTCTTGATTCTTTTAGAATGTGTATGATTTCATTGCAAAAGCAATGTATTGGGCAAATAAGACTTAGTCTCTTTGGCTGTGTTTCCTTTCCTTCCCACCCTGGAGCCCTCACCATTGCACAGCACCTTTCCTTTCCAAAAGATGCCTAAGCACTTCATAAACTTAGCCAGTGGACTTATAAACTTTATGGGCAAGGAATCAGTCCACCTCTGAAAGGTAACCTGCTTCTGGTGTGAAAAGTAGCAATTGTTTACATATGGTTAACCTGAAGGCATAAGGAAGCCAAGCAATAGGTTTAAAACCCTCAAGTTCCTTGGAGCAGGTCCTGGTAGGATTTCCTTTCTTTTATTAAGTTCTCTTCTGCACTAGATTGAGTTGACTGAGTCCAAAGGAAGTATATCTAATGAATGAACTGAACCCATGACCCTAACCACCTGGTTAGAATTGGCTTTTGTGTAATGACCTGAGACAACCTCCCAACTACACATGTAGAGAGGTCAATGGGAAAATAAACCCTTGTGTATAAAACTCTTCAAATTCAAATAATTTTTAAAGGTAACCCTTTCATACATTTATCCATTTCTGTATCTGTTACATAGACTTTCACACTTTTTATATTGTGTTTTATTTGTAGACCAATTTCCCCCATTATAGGTTAGATTTAATAAGCTATGCCAGGAATATTTAGGAAAGGAAGTACTTCCTGTCTACCTTTTGGTTCACTGCTACCAAAAGCACAAGAACCATCTACTAATCATAGTGCTGAGTTCAGAACATTCACTAGACCAGAGTGATGAACAGCAGGGTGACTGTGGGTTAAGCAGAAACTCTCTTTCTCTTTTCATTCATTCCATACAAATGAAGAAATAACTCCTGAAATCCAGGGAGCTTGCTGTCTACACACTCTATATACTCACACTGTTAGCAGTTTGTTGCATCAAGTGGCCAACTGGTAGTTTTTGAAATCTGAGATTAGAGGTGCATGTCAGGAGACTCAGTGTTTTCCAAAAACTGTTTGCTGGTAGGTTTTAGGAACTGAGTTAAGCAGAATGTGTTCCTGTTTTTCCATTGGCTATTGACCAATGTGTTTTTATTTCTCTTGGAGACCTCAAAAATTAAGAAAAATAAGTGATAGACAAGGATAGGTTAGATATCCCTGGACCTGATATTTCAAATACAATAAGATCCTTTCTCCAAGCAGACTAGTTTGAAGATAGACTTGCTACTATGATTAATTTATTAATCAACTGCTTCCTTATTTTCCCTAAATTCTTTTTAGGGAAAATGTTCTCTTCCAGCCCAAGCTATACCTACAATATTTTGGGAATCATTGATTCAAACAAATTAAAGCAACTTCTATATTAAAGTGATTCCACAAATATTCTTTTTAGGGAAAATGTTCTCTTCCAGCCCAAGCTATACCTACAATATTTTGGGAATCATTGATTCAAACAAATTAAAGCAACTTCTATATTAAAGTGATTCCACAAATATTAGTATCTATTCATTGCTTCTAGATGGCCAATGTCAGAAATTTCCATGTCAATAGCTTTATTTACAGAAACTGTCTTATGTTTAGGCTGGGCATGGTGGCACATGCCTGTAATTCCAGTGGCTCAGGAGGCTGAGGCAGGAGGATCGTGTGAGTTCAAAGCCAGCCTCAGCAAAGGTGAGACACTTAGCAATTCAGTAAGACCCTGTCTCTAAATAAAATACAAACAAATATGACTGGCAATGTAATTCAGTGGTTGAGTGCTCCTGAGTTCAATTCCCAATACCAAAAAAAAAAAAAAAAAAAAAAAAAAAAAAGCTGTTATATGTTTAAATCAAGACACTCATGTCCTGTATTTTGTTTTATTCTTCCCCTTTGTACTTTTCTTTGTGATGATGGAGAAAGGTTGAATAATATCCAAAGTGGAATATCATTTGTTGTGTTTCAATAATTACTTCACAATTGACTACTCAACTTTAAAAGCCTTCTTAGGAAGTGGTCTAAGACTGATGGCAGCATGTTGAAATAACAGAACAGCCACCTGGGAGAGGATGTCACTGGCCCAAGCTGGGACATGTTGAGCATCCAGATTCATGTGATAGTAAGGATGAGGAACCAATGAATCAAATACAAATCCATGAAAACATTCCAATGTGTATAAACACAAATGTTGATAAATAATTGCAAGTTTGATGACTAGTGAGATATTTACAAGGTTCAAAAGATCATCCCCTCAAAAGACTTCTTAATTACAAAGGTGAAATAGTAATTTTACAGTGGAGATGACTGGCAGACACCACATTAACCACATGATCAAAGTTAAACATCACCAGGAATAAGACAAATCAAAATCATGTGTCATAAACATGAAGCAATGAGAACACAGCATTAGCTCTGTGACTATTTCTACCAGTGATACATGACTTAAATTCAATCATGAAGAAAAATAAGGCAAACTTAAACCCAAATTGAAGGGCATCTTATAAATTGAATATCAAGACTGAAATTTAAAAAGTTAAGAAATGCCTGAGGACCTTGTACAGGTTGAAAAAAAAAAAAAACTGAAGAGACAAGGCAATTACAATGATCACATGATTCTGAACTGAATCCTTTTATTATAATGATTTTACTGGAGCGATTGATAAAATGTGAATGGGATCTCAATATTAGATGGTAGCAATGCATCAGTGTTAATTTCCTGATTTTGATGGGTTCATTTGTAATTATGTGGGTAAGAGAACGAACCTTTTATTTGGGTAAAATACCCTAAAATATTTGAAGTATTGGGACTTTGGGTTAACACATTACTCTCAAATAATTCAGGGAAAATATTTGTACCAAACTTGTAAAAATAAACAGATAAGCAGGACTTCCTATAAGCTATGCCAATGGTCTAGTTAAGTAGCTAAGTCAGAAATGCCAATATAACAAGATGAATAGTCAAGGAAGATTTGTCTACATCAAGTGTTTCTATAGATGTGACAGCAGTGCAGGGTCTCAGTTACTAACTTAAAGTCCATAATTGTTCTTGCTGAAGTCTCTGAAAATGCAGTGATGGAGCAGCCACTGCTGGTGCCCTGCCATTCTAGCACTCCACAGCAGTGCCTTCAACAGCTGTGTCTCTCCATCGGTTCACCTGAAGACTGGTGACCAGACTCTCCTGTGTCTTGGCAAACCGGTTTAATTATCTTGGGAGCAGCCCTCAACTACTGGCTGATGGATGTTAATGTATAAATACAACCATTTCCTTGCTCCACAGATGGGATGACTCCTAAGTTACAGGATCCGTAGGGCCTCTTGCAGTTCCCCATTAGAACTGAGCTCCAGCTGTTCACAGTGGTAACTCGCTTGAAAATACACCTCATGAGCTTCCCTTCATTTCCTTGAATCACCCCTAACTCTCTCCCAAATAGACTGTGTGCATTCACACTCCAGCCTCAACATGTGTTTTCAGAGGACTCAAACTGAGGCCAGTGTTTTTACCTTAATTATTATTTTTTTAATAGAAACCAAACATAAATCCTCTTAAAGTTTAAGTTGTTTTAGGTACCAAATTTCTCATCTTAGATTAAATCAGAAGATTTTTTTCAACCTGTGTTCAATTTAAAATATAAAGTTATTGGCTCTTTTAAGTAGGGTTGGAACTAGAGATAGCAGGTCTGAGGCCATAGATACATGTTCAGGCAGTGGTTTTACCTTAATCCCCAAATTTTTTTAATCTTTAGAAACCATTAAAACACATCCCATACAATCCCTCTTAAAGTTATTAAAACAAAAAGAAGAAATTGGAAAAGTCCTAAAGGACAGATTGGCAGTTTTGGTTTACCTTAAATTTTTTTACTTTTAGGACTTCTAACTGGTTATTCTGCTGGAGACTGACATTGGGAATCTACATCTTTGGTTTACTGGAAGGGATGTTCTTTCAGGTACATGGAAGGGTCCAGATCCAGTATTAATTTGGAAAAGGAGGATCTGTTTGTGTTTTTTCCAAAAGACGAGACACTCTTCAAAAGAAATTTCACAACTTAAGTGTTCATTTCTCCCGGCCGGGAGGATGGAGATCTCTCTTTAGTGTGCAACTAAATTGTATTTTTTTTTTCTTTTTATACATGTCTTCTATGGTCTGTACATTTGTCTTTATTTCATGTTAATGTTCTGTCTGTCTTCCAGAACATTAATTGTTTTTATAGGTGTCCCTGGGACTTCTCTTTAGCAAAACAATATGACTAGTGCTATATAACCTGATATTTTGGTGTTTTGACTTAAGATTGTTTATTTGTTATTAACTTCATTTGTTTAATAGCTCATTAATTTCAATTATCTCAACAGGTAAAAGATTGCTCTGTATACAGAGACTCAAGGGTTCCAGCTAACAAATTATTTCTCTAAAGTGCCTTTACCTTTTCTTTAATCTATCTTTAATGCAGTAATTACCCTCAGTCTTTCTTTGTTTTGTTCTAAAATATGATATTTTTCCAACTTATGTTTGTAGAAGCTCAACCAGCGATGTGTGTGAACAAAAATCAACTTTAATTTTCTAATCTAATTATTCTATTTTGTAGTTTGACAACTCGCCTCTTGACTCAGTGCTGCAATAGCACTGCCTTTCCTTTAATAATTGATGCTTGAGTTTCTAGGTAGCGGGCCCTGAAGATTTGCCGGTGGCATTGTCTAAACATAAAAAAAGACGTCTGCTGCTACAGCTGCAGGGATCGCGGCCGCCGCAAGCATCCCTGCTGCTCAAACATCAAACAACCTCACCAACAGTGTGGCCTCTGCTCTACATGCATGGGGCCTCCTACATCAACATGTTACAACAAATGGACATTTTGATCTTTCATTGTTTGGGACTTTACGGGACAATGCCTTGCGGGTATTTGTCTAGAGAATTCAGTGTGTTACTTGTTGGAACTTAGGGCAGCTGATTTGTTTAAACAATTTGATATGCTATGCAATTTGGCTCATCACCAAAAGGCTTGTCGCCTTAAAGCCGCAACATCTCCTCACAATTGGACGGCTGTTAGTCATCATATATAGTCGATCCTAAAGGGCTCCATTGGATGGCTGGTTAGCCAATGACGGGTAAGATCCCCAGAGGGGGACAACCTAAGACAGGCACAGTCGCACGGGACAGTCTCATGTGGCCGACATATCAACCTAAGACAGGAGTCAAGGGCACAGCCTTGATTATCCGATGACGGGTAAGAATGTTGGTTGCACATAGACGTCCTAGAGCATTACCTCTTTTAAAACAAAAAGGGGGAAATGCAGGAGCCCTGTTTGGGGATTGGCTTGAATTGCAGTTGACTATGAGCCGTGGAGATTTGGCCATTGTCGCCACCCGTAGTCTCACGGGATTTTGTTGCGGGATCTGGAGTGACTTGGCCGAAATTGCTGATCGGGTCAGCGCCATTTTAGTGGTGTGTTTGGCGTGAGTTAGTTGTTAGAACCAGAGAGAAAAGTTATCAGAATAAAAAGCTGTTTGTCTCCAGTTTGCTTCTGAAGTTCTTCCCGCGGCTCCGGTGCTCCGAGCGCTTCAGGCGGCAACAGCTGATGGATGTTAATGTATAAATACAACCATTTCCTTGCTCCACAGATGGGATGACTCCTAAGTTACAGGATCCGTAGGGCCTCTTGCAGTTCCCCATTAGAACTGAGCTCCAGCTGTTCACAGTGGTAACTCGCTTGAAAATACACCTCATGAGCTTCCCTTCATTTCCTTGAATCACCCCTAACTCTCTCCCAAATAGACTGTGTGCATTCACACTCCAGCCTCAACATGTGTTTTCAGAGGACTCAAACTGAGGCCAGTGGTTTTACCTTAATTATTTTTTTAATAGAAACCAAACATAAATCCTCTTAAAGTTTAAGTTGTTTTAGGTACCAATTTCTCATCTTAGATTAAATCAGAAGATTTTTTTCAACCTGTGTTCAATTTAAAATATAAAGTTATTGGCTCTTTTAAGTAGGGTTGGAACTAGAGATAGCAGGTCTGGACACTCTTCTGTCTTCCAGAACATTAATTGTTTTACACTCAACTGTCACAACGGGTGGATGAATCTATTCACTATGGGTAACGGAACCGTTTGAAGAAAAATTCGAAGACACAGCAAAAATTCAAAGTCAAATTGAAGTTCATCCAGTCACTTAGAAGTGTAAGGATATCTCCATAGATTACTGTAAAGCCATGTTTTCTGTGAGTAAATATAGAGACACACATAGACACACACACACACACACACACACACACACACACTCTAGTGCTCTATGGAAATTAGTGACTGTCTTTGGATTTCATGCATTTTCAATTTGACTGGCTCTGTCACTGGGATATGAATAAATGAGAAACATCAGAGGAGAAAAGAACACAGAGCTAAAGCAATGGGCAAGCAGAAACTGTTCTATTATATGCTGTCAGGCTCAAGTGTGAATAGGGCTGCACCTGGAGGAAGGGAAAAAAGGAAGCATTCATCCATTGCTCCTCACATGGGGAGCCAGATAGGGCAAGGGGGCTATCCTGTCAAGAGAATGATTCAGGAGTCCTTTCTCACTAAAGATTAATCATACGAAAGGGCAGGCGTAAAGAATACCCTGCTCTATTTGCTTCCCAATCTCTCCCCTCTGCCTGGGTCCCAAATGACTCTATTTTCATATGCCGAGATATTGGTAGGGCAGAGCTGCTGAAAGGTTTGAGACATCTGGGAGATGAATCACTCCATGCAGAAATGGAACAATTAGCTGCGTTTAATTCAGCACAAAGGCTTTGAGAGGTGTCTAATTGAGTGGCCCGCAACGGAGCCAGGAAACAATGTGGATTTGAAAAGAATCCCACAATTAATTTCTGCATTGACCTAATGGGACATAATTTGTTAATGTGTACAGAGCCCAGAGTGGGCCTTTTCCATGATGCTCAAGGATTTAGGGCGTATGGCATTCCCCCGTGTTTGTGCACGCTTGGACGAGTGCTTGAAAAGTAAAGGATGTAGTTAAATGCAAGCTTTTGTTTTTTTCCAGCCCATTATTAAATCTGTGACTATTTAAACATAAAATGAGACATTCGGGCATGGTTAGGGCCACACATTTCCCCAGAACATCAGATTTAGAATTAAGTATTGGCAGTCAAATGATTCTGGACCACTAGGCCTTTCATAAAGATCACATTGCCTTGGGACAATTTTAGGAATAGCAAAAAAGGTAAAAGTGTTAAAAATCCAACCTTTTTTTTTTTTTTTTTTTTTCAAAAAGTGCAAACAGATTATATCATACAGACTCTTTTGTTCAAGCAAAAAACTACACTTCCATATGGATGCTAAAAATAAATGAACTACACATGCAAATTGTCAATTATGTTCTACTCTCCTTTTCCCGTGGTTCCCAAAGAATTAGTAGTACTTTTGTTAATTTTAAAATTTCAAAGAAGAAATTATAGTTATTTTCCCAAGTAAATAATTGAAGGGGATTTAGGAAGGCATGACTCTTTAGAATAATAATAATTCATCATTGTAATTAAACTCACATTTCACAATAACAAATTAGATTGCAGATATGACTTATACATAGATATTTATCATTAATTTTTTAAAATTTTTTCATTTGTTTTAATTAGTTATACATGACCAAATGTTTCCCAAGCAAGCACTGTGTGAACAAAGACACTTAAACACTTGGTAACTGAGTTTTTTTACATAAAAATTATAGGAGTAGAAGGAAATGATGCCACAGGAATTTTCTGTGCTAACTTTTTAAGATACCAGAATTCCCACATACAGTATTGGTATGAAGACATGAAACTCATTATACTACATATAAGTCTCCCTTCCTTCTTTTTTAACTTTTAATTTTTTGGTGCCAGGGATTGAACTCAGGGCCACTTGACCACTGGGCCACATCCCAGCCCTTTTTTTGTATTTTATTAGAGACAGGGTCTCACTGAGTCACTAAGTGCCTCACCATTGCTGAGGCTGGCTTTGAACTCGTGATCCTCCTGCCTCAGCCTCCCAAGTGCTGGGATTACAGGCATGTGCCACCGCGCCCGGCTCCTCTCCCTTCCTTCTAATGCCTGTCAAGGACGTAATTTCGTTTAGAACTGTGTACCCATGGTTCTACATTGTCAGGCTCACAAACGTGATGTGTAGCAAAGCGAAAAGTAGTACCTGGGATTTTTGTATTGTAGTTCACATATCTTTAGTGGGGGCTGGTTCTATAGGAGAATAGCTTACTCAGTATATGAATAAAAAAAATAGACTTGTATATTTAAATGAGAAGAGCATTTTTCTGTCATGAGATGGAAGATGACAGATGACAAAAATGGGCAGGAGAGAAAATGACTAAGTGTATGGTCTGCATGTCTCTTCTGGCACCTCATGGTTCCAACAATATGCCTAAGATATGGTAGCATTCAGTAAGTGGGAGGTAAACAAATGTGGGTTTCTGTGCCAACCTAAAGTAGAACTGAAGTTTAAATAGTCCGGAAAGAGGCAATAAATGGAGTGTCATATGGCTGAGGAGAGTTGTGTGTGAGTGGAACTGCTAACAGAGTTTACATTTACATGCAGTCATCCAACTTCTACCTTAGTTTTCCAGTGATGTCAAACAAATAAGCAATCAATTCAAGAAAACAGTACAAGGCAAATAGGTTGGTTTGTTGTATTGATTGAGAAGCTCAGACTTAGTCACTGTGCTGGTTTTGGGTGTACTATATAGCACAGTAATGTCCTATATAGCACAGTAAGTCCTATCACTGAAAATCATGAAATAGTTAGTGAAATAGTTATTCAAAAGAATACAGAGTATTAGGGATACAATATTTCATTACATTCTTAATCAAGAATTATTTTGTGGAGCTAACGGAGGCAAAACTTAAAAACTACTAGCAGCTCGAATAATTTTTTTTATAGATACATAATCTGATAGTGCTAGGAGATATTAATTCACTTTTTCTTAAATCAATGAGGTATGAAAAGTCTGTTAGTATTCATTCATATTTGTGACTCAATAGCCAATATCCTAGTCCCAAGCAGAAATCTCTAAAAGATATCTTTGGAGCTAAGAATTCTGCAAAGAAATGCATATTTTAAAATATCTTTTATCAGGCTGGGGTTGTAGCTCAGTGGTAGAGTGCAAGCCTAGCACGTGCAAGGCCCTGGGTTCAATCCTCAGCACCACACAAAAATAAATAAATAAAATAAAGATATTATGTCCAACTACAACTAAAAAATAAATATTTAAAAACTGTATCTTTTATTTTAATTGACACACTGATACAGCTAGTTGTTGGTGATGAGTTCTGCTCCTCCGAATGTTGAAGTTTGTACATTAGGGAAGCATTCCCAGGCAAGCATATAAAGCAGGGTTTATTTAAAAGGGGTAACATAGACTTCTCCCAGGAGGGAGAAGGGGGCCATATCTGGTATACTGGTATCCCAAGAAGTGAGGCAGGTCTGCCTTTTTTATATGTCCCAGGATTCCTTTGTCTCTTGCTCTCTTCCCCTTATCTCTCTCCTTCCTGCATACATGAGCAGGCCCAGAATTGCTGGGTGGGCTGGCCAAAAGGTGAGAAGCAGATAGGCTGAAGGGAGAAGGGCAGGATGGAGCAGCCCAGGGAACATTAATTAACAACTTTATAGCTCCCTCTAGGGAGGGGCAATTCTTGGTACAGGTCACCTTGACAACAGGTTGGGGTAGGGGCAGGTTCTTGATAAGGGTGGAGGAAGGGCTCTGAAGGAGTTACCATTCCAATCCATCAGGGGACAGACATTCCAATCCCTTAGGGGACAGCCTCCAACTTTCCCAGACTCACTCAAAATTGTCTTTCTTGATTAGACCTGACTGGATTTACCTATCTATACTGACTGCCTGTCTAATTATGGCTTCAACACAATAATTGTAAATATTTACAGGGTACATGTGATATTTCAATACATGGATATAATGTGTAATGGTCAGATCAGGGTAATCGGCATATCCATTACCTCCTCAATCATTTATCATTTCTTGGTGTTAGGAGCATTCAAAATGATCTCTATTAGCTATTTTAAAATACACAACTAAGTGTTGTCAACCACAACATATAGGACATTAGAAGTTATTCTATATAGGACATTAGAAGTTATTCTTCCCATCTAACTGCACCCTTGTGCCTGCTGACCATTCTCACCCACCTTTCCCCTCACCCTTCTCAGTCTCTTGTAAGCACTATTCTACTTTCTACTACTATGAGATCAACTTTTTTAGCTTCCACATGTGAGTGTGAACATATGGTATTTGTCCTTCTATGTCTCCTTTATTTCAATTAACAAAATGTCCTCCAGTTTCATCTGCAAATAACAGGATTTCATTCTCTCTGTGGTTGAATAGCATTCCATTGTGTATATATATACCACAGTTTCTTCATTCATTAATCCATTGATGGGTGCCTAGGTTGATTTTATATTTTGATTGAAAATAATGCTGCAGCAAACACAGTAGTGTAGATATCTTATTCAACATAATATTTTTCTTTATTTAAATAATAATTGTTAGTGGAATTGCAGAAGCATATGGTACTTATAGTTCTAGTTTTTGAAGAACCCTCATACTAGTCTCCAGAATGACTATACTAATTTACATGTTCATTGACAGTATGTGAGTTCCCCTTTCTCCAAATCCATACCAGCATTTGCTATTTTTTGCCTATTCGATAATAACCATTCTAACTAGAGTGAAATGATATCTCATCATGGTTTTGATCTTCATTTCCTTCATGATTAGTGATAATGAGTATTTTTTCATGTACTTGTTGCCATTTGTATCTTCTTTTGAGAAAGGTATATTCCTATTATTTGCCCATCTTTTAATCATATTTGTTTTGCCATGTTAAATCATTTGTGTTCCTTATATAGTCTGGGTTTTAATCCCTTAACAAATGAATAGTCTACAAATCTTTTCTTATTCTGAAGGTCGTCTTTTAACTCTGTTGATTACTTACTTTCTGTGCAGAAATTTTTTATTTTTATGTAATTCCATTAGAAATCAAAAAGGAAATCAAGAAAACAATCCAATTTACAATAGTTACAAAAATAAAATGCCCCCGAATAAACAAGGAGGTGGAAGAAATCTACAATGAAAATTATAAAGCACTGATGAAAGAACACAAAAAACTGCAACAATGTCCCATTTTCATGAATTGGAAGAATTAATAACTTTTAACTCTCCTTCCTACCTATGTCACTCAGCTTTTTGTCACTGTTACCAAAATGGCTGACGAGAACAACTTACAGAAGGAAAGACTTATTTTGGCTCATGGTTTCAGAGGATTCAGTCCACAGTTGACCAGCTTCATTTTTCCGTCTGAGGTGAGGCAGAACACCATGGCAGAAGAGCATAGGGGAAGAAAGCTGCTCACTTCATAGCGGCTAGAAAGCAGGGACAGTGGGGGGAAGAAGGGGCCAGGGAGAAGATGAACCTTTCCAGAGCACACCCTAGTGACTGACTTCCTTCAACTTGATCCCATCTCCAATTCAGCTATTGATGGGAAAATCCATTGGATCAATGGATTACTCCAACAGATGAATTAATCCACTAATAAGCTCAGAGCCCTTATGCCATGATCATTGCCTAAAAACCCCACCTTGGAAACTTATTTCATTGGGCAACCATGTTTTCAACATGAGTTTTGTAGGTGAGGATGGGGGAGTATCATTCCAGATCCAAACCATAGCATAACATAACACGTTGGGTGCAACATGATCTACAGATTCAAAATACCACTGACATCCTTGACAGAAGTAGGAAAAGAAGTACTAAAATCTGTCTCGAATGACAAAGGCCCCAAAATATTGAAATGAATGCTAAGCAGAGAGAAAATGAAAACTAGTGGCATCATGATACCTGACTTTAAAACATACCAGTTATAGAATCAAAGCAACAATGTACTGGCATAAAAACAGACACTTAGACCAATGAAGCAGAATAGAGAACACAGAAATAAATCCACATGTTTACAGTCAACTGTTTTCTTACAAAGTCACCAAGAACATACTTTGGAGAAAGGATAGTCTCTTCAATGAATATCCATTTTGGGAATACTGAATATCTATATGCAGAAGAATAAAAGTAGACTCATATCTCTCATCTTATAAAAAATCTACTTAGAATGAAAAAAAAAAAATTAAATGTAAGATCCCAAACTATGAAACTACTAAATAAAAAAACAGTAGGGAAAATATTTGAAGAAATTGGACTGTGCAGACTTTTGGATATGACCCCCAAATCACAGTCAACAAAAGCAAAAAATGAGAAATGTGTATTCTTTTTAAGTTGTTTTCCTTATAATATAATAGAGAAAGAATGCCATCCTTGGTAGACAACTATTGGATGTGATAAACCAGTTGACTAATTGATGCCATATGGAAAATCTTATGTTAAGAGACTTATAAATGATTTCAAATAAACAGGCATATCCTTAACGTTTTCTTGATCCTTATGTGATAGCATAATATAGCTTCCAACATTTGCTCCTGATATTACAAATGCATCCTTAGTCCTTGACCCTTAGTTAGCAAAGTTCCTCCCTGGAATTCCAAAGAATTGTGTGTAGGCTTTGAAATCCAAGCCAAATGACCATCCCTCATGGCTGCAGGGGAAATAGGGAATGGTTCTCCTTACTATAAAAGCATCTTTATGACATCTTCTCACAGTTATTAGTGAACTGAAGACTCCCACATCCTTTTCATCAGAGGCATCCTGCCTTGATTCCTGATTCCCATATGTCCTTCCAGTGGAGGAGCCCTTTCCTGTAGAGTTTTGCTTCTGGGGACTCACATTGCTCTTGATTAGGCTTAGTTTATTGTTCTTTTTCACAGTGTGCCTCCATTGGTTTCCAGATGTCTTTTTATGTTAGAATCTATGATCGAGGTAGTTCTATAACACCAGTGTTTTTCATTGGCTATAACAACAATAAAAATAAATGTATTACTATTTATGTTTGTCTCTGAAAATCATGTTTGGTTTAGTACATTCATATGCCAGCATGGTTTGATCCTGGGAAGTAATTTCTTTACTTGAAATATGGGTACATCCAAATTGGAGTGAGGGAATTGACAAAATCATAAAATCAATGAACAAAGATTATAATTCTGTAAAGTCCACGAACATAATAAAATTGATGTGTGGTTTGCTCCTCATTGGTGGTGGCTGTGTTGTTGAAAAAAGCTACTTCTATAACGTAAGACATAAAACTCAACAGGCTTTCTCATGAGGGTAAAAGTCAAATCTCATTCTGGGCTACAAAATAAATGGTAGACATGAAAATATACAGTTCATTGATCATACAAAGAACTTCTAAGTTAGCCTAATATTGTATTTTGAATTGAGAAACTATTTCATGTGCTAACCTTCTTTAATTACAGAAATGTAAACTATTGATTTACCCATGATGATTTTACATGTGACTTGTGAGTCATCAGGTTTTTGACAACATGATCCATGTATAATATTAACGGAGAGTGAAGGAAAAGGAAAGGGAGAAATTTAACAAAGTGGTCCCAATCAAATATGGAAGAATCCCAAGGGGCAAGTGGCAATTCTTTCTTGAGTGTACTCCTGTCCAAAACACCTATTATTACATTTTGAAGATGTCCTAAAACAGCACATCTTTTGTTGCAATATATGGTTTTATTAGTCTTGTAAATAATCCTTTATATTTTCTAAATGAAATAAACTTGGGGTAGGGGAAAAGCAGACCCATGTACTTTGTGATTCACATCATATGTTCTCTTTTCAAAATCAGGTTCAAATAAATGTGCTCTGAGTACTTCCATCCTGGTATCAAGATATCCCTTTCCAATCTCTTGTTATCCATTTCTTGTGGTGACACAAAATCACTTTAGGACCCCTTGGGGTAAATCCGTATTCATCATGTCTGCCCTGATATCTGATATTTCTTCCTTTGCTTTTCAGCAAGCATATATGCCATATAAGAGGTGTGAATGTGCAAAGACCCAAGTATTTGGGAAAATGGAGACCTGATTTTCAGGTAAAGGGAAGAGCATGATATAATGTCACCATAACTTGAATGGATATACAGTAAGGAAAATAAACGGAAGTTTGGTGTGGCTGAAATGAAGTTGATACGGGAGGTTGGTTGGTGTGACTGGGGTGGCATGAGAAAATAAGCATGGACTCCAATTATAAACATTTTGAAATTGTCCCAGGCAAGATTTGAAATTTAACACATAGGCTTCAGTGAAGTTCAGGGTTCAATTTCTTAGGACGATGACTAACAATGACTAGGTACAGACATTTCCAGTGACAATTGTGAACCAAACCAATCATCTAGGTGAACTTATAATTTTAGTGTTCAAATAATGTTAGTACTAAATCAAATTGATAAATATTCATAGGATAGGAAACAAACAAAAGAAAGGAACTAAATGAATGGCCATATGTGAAAAATGTGGTAAAGGAAGTATCAAGTTTACTCAGAGGTACTTGTATTGTTTGCTTCTTCGGCACCCATGGAATACAAATTCATCTTTAACCTCCTTCCTATCCCACATTCCAAGAGCCTTTCATAGCATCCAGTGTCTATTGAGTAAAGTCCAAATTCTCTGCTTTATTCTAGAAAATGGTGTTGGTGTTTTATCCATTATCCCTGAAGTCTGACATTTCAGAGTATGCAAACCTGAGTAGTGAATGCTAGTCAGTGTATCTCCTTATCTGACAGCCACCTGAGCTTTCTTTCCTTGTCTACATTGGAAAACAGAAATTCAAGGGAATTAGCACTTACTGTGGAAGTAGCTCTCAATGAATAACTGGTGGCTGATACATAATTTACTAGTCCCTTCACCTCTCAGGAGTATGTTCGATTCTCTTTCTGGCTTCTCAGAGACAGCAAGTCTCAATTGCTTAGACTGGAAATGCACCCTATAGAAAGTACCTCTTCCTCACTGTCTCAATTCTCCAATCTGTCATTGCAGATACTCTCTAAATAAGTCACTTGAATTCTTATAATATTCTGTGAAGAACTACACCAACTCTCTTGTCAAGAATATATTTGATAGGCTGAAAACTTTGTGATTTTCACAGTATTTAATCAAGCATCCTCTCCAAAAATGGTGACCTCATTGGCCACAGGAGCTATATTATAGCCACATTAAGCTGCCTAAAATTCAGTACAGTGCCTGATATATAGAAGACAATGTAATAATTTTGTGTTTCAAATTGAGAAAGCCATAAAGTTCCCAGATATTTGGCAAAACAGTAGTCTGGATGTGTCTATGATAGTGCTTCTGGGTAGGTATAACATTTGAATCAGTAGACCCAGTGAAATAGACTGCCCTCCTCCCTAATGTTGGTGGACCTCATTCCAGTCGGTTGAAAGTTGCAAAAGAATAAAGAGACTGACCCTCCTTCCAGTGAGTGGGAACTCCTCCTGACTCACTGCTGTGTAGTTGGGACATTCAGTCAATTTCTGCCCTCAGAATTGCCTAAGAGCATTTGAACTAGAACCACACCATTAGCTCTTCTGTATCTCTAAATTCCAACTATAGATCCTAGGATATCAAGAAAATTGCTCACACAATTATAGAACTACTGATTTTTCTTGGTTCTGTTTTTCTGAAGAACTCTAAGAACCTTTAATTCAGATAGTGGCACAGAGAATGTTTTTTGAAGAACAGCATTTTAAAAATGAGTCTTATGAATTGGTTCTCTAATCTGGTTAAATGCAAACATTCTAGTGGGTCTATTTCTTGAAGTAGACACAGTACTGATAGAAAATGACATAACCTGGCAATAGAAATACACAAAAATCACCATTTGATACTCCTAATCAATTACTTATAGGAAGGAAGTATCTGGGCTACTGTGTATGTGATACTTTTGAAAATATTTGCCAAATTTATGAATATCATGTTATTGAGTGATTGTTCCTACTATTGCTGGACAAAATGGAAAAAGTATGAGCCAGAGATTAAAATTATTAGCTCAAGAACAGCATAAATGATCTGAAAGTTTCTATACGTGTCCTGAAGGAGAACTTTATCACTTGTACCTATAGGACAGATTGCTTAAAACCAGACCCAGAATCTCATTCTGTGACTGGACAAATTGCAATACAAGCTGAACTGCTCTGCAAGCTACCTAATGTTAAAGTATAAGAATTGATCGGCAAAGAATGGGTTCCTAAGGATAAATGAGGATATGGAGGACAACCTGATGAAACTGAGGATATCAAGCGCCTAAGTTATAATATGGATGCTACCTCTCCACCCCCACTTACCTGCTTTCCTTAGAATCTATATAGGTTTCCTAAGGGTAGTTTGCCATATGAGAGACAATGATGGTTTCTCTTCAGGTACCACTCACTGCATTACCCTATAACTAGATTCGAGTCTCATCAGTCACAAAGTTTGAGATGCAAACTGGGACATGATGAAAGAAGTACTTGGAATTTCTAATTTATACCGACAAAACTTTTTAAAAATCTAATTGAGAAACAATATTAAGGAAATAGAATAATGAATGATTTTATTGATAGGGACTCACGAAGCAGAGAATCTGTTGTAGCTTGGGGTAAGTTAGAAAAGATTGTCTTTGTTTAGCAAACTGAAATATGAAACAAAAGGTGGCCCATAGTCAGCAAGTTGAAAATGCCAGGCTTGCCTTGGTTTAATTTAGAGAAAGGAATTCAGAGGCTAAGAGAGATCTGAATGTTAGAGTGTATTTTGTATTTAGGCCTGCTCATTCACTCTGAGAGGGTTCAGAAGACATACCTTTAAACACAGCTGTGAGAAATAAACTTATAAGAGGAATCCTGGCATCCTTGAAGAGCTCTGTGTTGGTCTTCTCTGTGAGCCAGATCTTACAGTGGAAACTGCAGTCACTGAAATGAGAAATGTAATTCAAGGGGATTAACTGGATCTCAGGGTAATCGAAGCCAAATGGTGCCACTCAATCACTAGAGGCAAGGTGGAAGAGGTAACCATAATGGAGAGTAGAGTCAAAGCAACTGTTATGGTTTAAATATGAGGTGTCCCCAAGAAGCTCATGTGTGAGACAGTGCAAGAGGATTTAGAGGTGAAGTGATTGGGCTATGAGAGCCTAAACCCTAATCTGTGTATTAATTCCTCAATAGGGATTAACTGGATGGTAACTGTAGGCAGGTAGGGTGTGGCTAGAGGAGGTGGATCATTGGGTGCATGTCTCTGGGGTATATATTTTGTCTGTGGTGAGGACAGGTTCTCTCTCCCTCTTTGCTTCCTGGTGCCATGTCCCCAGCAGCTCTCCTGTACCACACACTTCCTCATTTCAGACCCCAAGGAATGGATTCAGCCATCTATGGACTTAGACATCTGAAACTGTGAGCCCACAAATGACCTTTTTGGTTTATTTTTGTCAGGTTATTTTGTCACAGCATCACAAAAATGACCAAAATAGAAAAATCATAATAGTCTGACTTGCTCTGACTTACAGTGTCAACTTATTGTTCACTGTGTCTCTAGAAGTGAAATAGGAAACCTAACAAAATCTTATTTGATCTCTATAAGCAGAAAAGTTATAGTTCATTGAAAGAAAATATAATTAGAGAGACCCTGCCACTCAACCAATTTCCAGACAGGCAAGTTTACAGTCCCAGAACCCACTGAATGAAGGGGAGAGCAGTTATTCTTGAAGAAAGACCCTGATATATTTCCCAAAATTTATATTATTGATCTTTCTCCCAAAATTTCCAAGGATAATTATGTCCTTTTACTAGGGTCACTGTGCATTGTGAAAAGGGATACATAGTCACTCTTTTGGAACTACTGGACAGTAGCTCTGGACTCTGGTAATTCCTGGAGATTAAAACATCACTGTGGTCCACCAGTCAGAGTAGGGGTTTATGGAAGTCAGATGAGCAACGGAGTTTCAGCTAAGATCATTTTTATAATTGGAGCAATGTGTTCCTAAATCCATCCTGTGGTCATTTTTTTCCAGTTCTGGTATGTTTAATTGGACTAGGCATATTTGGTAATTGGAACAATCTCAATATGTATTCCCCAACCTGTGACACCAGGGTAATTATTTGGGGGAGAGGCCAAGTGAAAGCATTAGGACAAACTCTTCCTGGGAAGATGGTAAACAAAAAGTGATGCCACATTTTTGGAGGGATTGTAGGACTAATGTCACATCCTGGGACATAATAGATGCACCCTCATTCAACTTATCTGTGTAGAATACAAATGGATCTGGGAAAATGACAGGATTACTGTAAGCTTAAGGTGGTGACTCCATTTGCATCTGCTATGCCATGTGTAGTTTTATTGCTTAAGGTAATTAGCACATCTCTTGAAAACATGAATCTATTGTTCTATAATTTTTTTTTTCTTTCTTTCTTTCTTTCTTTTTTTTTTTTTTTTTTTTAGCTATCCTTGTATCCTTGTCAATAAGCCCCACTAGAAGTAGTTTGCTTCTAGCTTTTGCAACGAAATTTCATTGCTTCATATTTGCAATATATCAACTCTCCATCCCTATAATTTAGTTTGCAGGGATTGCCATTCACTTGCACAAGACATTGATCCCTGGTATTCATGACTCAATGCTGATTGAATCTAGCGATCAATAATTAGCAACTACTTTATACTTATAGGTAAGACATTTATGTGTCAGACAGTAGAAAGTAAATTCAACAAGAGTTCAAAGGAATTTTACCTGTTGTATTACCTATGATCCAAGTGGTATGAGGCATGTTAAGGAAGTCATTTCAAGGTGAGGAATAATTTGTTTTATCTGGCCCCTCCTGCAATCAAAGAAAAGACACAGCTCAGAGTGGGCCTTTTTGGATTTGGGAATTAACAAATTCTTCATTAGGTTATTTACTTCAGTCCATGGGTTAAATGATACAAAATATTGTAGTTTTGCTTGGGACTCAGAATAAGAAATAACTCTGTAATCCATCCTGATGCTGTGCAATACGGGCTGTCATTTGACCCTCATGTTCTAACACATCCAATAGTATTTGAAGTGGCCATGGCAGATATAGATATTATTGGCAGCCTTTGGCAGAACCCTACAGTTTAATCACAACAGAGTTCCTTAGGATATTGGAATAATACCCCAGGCCCTCTCATGCCATCCTCAGTGGATAACTACTCCTTTTATGTGTGTGTGTGTGTGTGTGTGTGTGTGTGTGTGAGAGAGAGAGAGAGAGAGAGAGAGAGAGAGAGAGAGAGAGAGAGAGAGACTTGGCCTTCTGCTGTGCCTTTTTTGAAGGTTTAATGATGGGCCATCAAGTTACCATGTGACGTGAGCAGAGCAGCCCTTTAGGACTGGTTCATATTTGACCTACCACTCCATAAAGTTGGGTGTGTAGAGCAAATTCCCATCATCAAATGAAAGTGGCAAATATACAATTGGCCAAACAGACTCTGAAGCCAGAGACTCACCTAAGTTACATGACAATGTGGCCAAAATTCCCATGATCCCCACTGATGCTGCTTCACTGTCTCTCTCCAGCTTCTTCCAATGGCTTCATGAGAAGTTTCCTGAAATAAGTTGACAGAAGAGAAGAATTGTTGGCTGAGTTCATCTGTACTGCTATAACTAATACTTGAGATGGGCAATTTATTAAGAGTTGACATTTGCTTCTTGGTGGTGCATCATATCATTCTGGAGACTGGAAGTCTAAGATCAAGGTGTGGGCAGATCTAGTGTCTGAGGAGGGCATAGTTCCTGCTTTCAAGGTGATGACATGGTGGTGCATCCTCCAAAGGAACAAATGCTGTATCTTTATATGTTGGAAAGACAGAAGGGGGCTAGTTAGTTCCCTCCATCCCTTTCATAAGACCATTAATTTATCCATGAGGAAGAATTCATCAGGGCCAATAACTTCCTGTAGGCCTCACCTTTAATTACTATTGCATGGGTGATTAGGTTTCAACACAAATTTTGCAGGGGACACAAACATATCTTTTGAATTTGGCTTACAGATTATTGTTCATGATATAAATGCACCTCCAAGATGAAGTTATAGCACCACAGCCCCATTTAGAGATGTCCTTGAAAGCACAGAAAGGTATCTGGTTTTCAATTTAATTGGAAGGAAACATGGCCAGATGGGTAATTTTATACAGATATTTAGGAAGGTCAAAGGCTTGTAAGGAACGTGATTGGAAAACTGTTTTGTTTTTAAAACCCTTGGCATTTAATTTTTTTTCTAAATTTGTTCTTTTTAGATATACATGACAGTAAAGTGTATTTTGACATATTATATATACATGGAGTATAAATTTTTCTAATTAGGATACCATTCTTGTGGTTGTACATGGTATGGAGTTTAAAAGGGGACATATTTATATATGAACATAGAAAGGTTATGTCTGATCTATTCTCTGTCTTTCCTATTCCCATTCCCCCTCCTTTCCCTTCATCCCCCTTTTTCTAATCCACTGAACTTCTCCCCCTCCCCCACACTTGTGTGTTAACATCCACATATCAGAGAGAACAGTGAACATTTTTGGAGAGGGGATTGGCTTATTTCACTGAGCATGATAGTCTCCAGACCCATCCTTTTACCCGCAAATGTCATAAAGTTTTTCTTTTTTATGGCTCCATAATATTCCATTGTGTGTGTGTGTATATATATATATATATATATATATATATATATATATATATATATATCACGTTTTCTTCATCCATCCATCTGTTGAAGGGCACTCAGATTGGTTCCACCATATAGCTATTGTTTATTGAGCTGCTATAAACATTGATGTGGTTGTGTCACTGTAGTATGCTGCTTTTAAGTCCTTTGAGTACAAACCAAGGAGTAGGATAACTGGGTCAAATGGCGCTTCCATTCCAAGTTTTCTGAGAAATCTCTATACTACGTTCCAAAGCGATTGCACCAATTTGCAGCCCCACCAGCAATGCACGAGTGTACCTTTTTCCCAACATCCTCACCAACATCTATCGTTACTTATATTCTTGATAATTAGCATTCTGATTGAAATGAGATGGAATCTCAGTGTAATTTGCATTTCTCTATTTTCTGGAGATGTTGAACATTTTTTAAAATATATTTGTTGACGATATTTCTTCTTCTGTCAAGTGCCTTTTCAGTTTCTTTGCTCATTTATTGTTTGGGTTATTTTGTGTGTGTGTGTGTGTGTGTGTGTGTGTGTGTTAGGTTTTTGAGTTCTTTATGTATCCTGGGGATTAATGCTCTGAGGTGTAGTTGACAAGCATTTTCTCCCATTCTGCAGGCTCTCTCAGCATGTTCTTGATTGTTTTGTTTGCTTTGGAGAAGGTTTTTAGTTTAATACCATTCCATTTATCGATTATATTTTACTTCTTGTGCTTTAGAAGTCTTGTTAGGGAAGCTGATTCCTAAGCCAACCTGATGGAAAGTTGAACCTACATTTTCTTCTAGTAGACACAGGGCCTCCTTGATCTACTTAGAGAGTGCAGGGTGAGAAATAGGGGTTAAATTTCATTCTACTACCTCTGGATTTCCAGTTTTCTCAGAAAATGTTTATGGCACCTTTGTCTAGTAGGAGATGACTCTATTTATATAGATTTATCTCTGTGTCTTCTATTTTGTTGCACTGGTCTTCATGTCTGTTTGGGTGCCAATACCATGGTCGATTTTGTTTTGTTTTGTTGTTTACTCTGGCTCTGCAGTATAATTAAAGGTCTGGTATTGTGATGCCTCCTGCTTCACTTTTCTCATTAAGGATTACATTGGCTTTTCTCAGCTTCTTATTTTTCCAAATGAGTTTCATGATTGCTTTTTCTATTTCTACAAATGACATAATTGGAATTTTAATAGGAATTGCATTAAATCTTTTTATAACTTTTATTAGTATAGCCATTTTGACAATATTTTTTTCTGCCTATCCAAGAACATGGGAGATCTTTCCATCCTCTAAGGTCTTCTTTAATTTATTTCTTTAGTGTTCTGTAGTTTTTATTGTAGAGTCTTTCATCATTATTGTTAAATTGTTTCCCAAGCATTTTATGTTTATAAGGCTCTTGTGAATGGGATATTTTCTTAATTTCTTTTCAGCTGATTCATCATTGATGTATAGAAAAGCAATTGATTCCTGAGTGTTAATTTTATAACTTGCTACTTTACTGAGTTCATTCTAGAAGTTTTCTGGTGGAGGTTTTGGGTCTTCTTAACATAAAATCATGCTGTTCCCTGTTTGAGCTCTTTTTTATTCCTATGGGTATCCCTTTAATTTCTTTCTTTTGCCTAACAACTCTGGCCAGAGTTTTGAGGACTATGTTGAATTGAAGTGGTGAAATAGAGCATTCCTGTCTTGTTCCAGTTTTTAGAGGGAATGGCATCAATTTTTCTTCTTTTCGAATGATGTTGGGTTTGGGTTTAATGTATTTACCTTTTGAAATGTTGAGGTATGTTTCTATTATCCCTAGTTTTTCAGTGTTTTGAACACGAATGGATGCTGTATTTTGTCAAATGCCTTTTATGCATCTATTGAGATAATCGTCTGATTTTTTTTCTTTAAATCTGTTGATGTGATGAATTATGCTTATTGATTTCTGTATGTTTGTTGAACCAAACTTGCATCATTGGGGGGAACCCCACTTGATCATGGTGCACTATTTTTTTAAATATGTTTTTGTATGCAATTTTTCCAGAAATTATTAAGAATTTTTGCATTTATGTTCATCAGGGATATTGGTCTAAATTTTCTTTCCTTGATGTGTCTTTGTCTGGTTTTGGTGTCAGGGTGTTACTAACTTCATAGAATGAATTTGGAAGGGTTCCCTCCTTTTATATTTAATGGAAGAATTTGAGTAGGATATGTGTTAGTTCTTCCTTGAAGGTTTGATAGAACTCTTCTGAGCATCTTTCTGGTTCTGGGCTTTTCTTTGTTGGTAGGTTTTTCAATGGCATCTTCAATTTAATTACTTGAAATTGATGTTTAAATTTCCTATGTCCTGATTCAACTTGGGTAGGTTATGTGTCTCTAGAATTTCTTCACAATTTTATATTTTATTGGAGTATAAATTTTCAAAATAATTTCTAATTGTCATCTGTATTTCAGTAGTGGTAACATTTTCTTTTTTTTCATTACAAATTTTAGTAATTTCAGTTATTTCCCTCTTTCTCTTTGTAAGCATGGCTAAGGGTTTATCTTTTATTATTTTTTTCAAGGAACAAACTTTTTGTTTGGTGGATATTTTGAATTGCTTTATGTTTTTGTTTGTTTCAATTTCATTGATTTTGGCTCTAATTTATTTCTTGTCTTCTACTGATTTGGGTGTTGATTTCTTTTTCTTTTGCTAGGAATTTGAGATGTAATATTAAGTTATTTATTTGGCAACTTTTATTCTTTTCATGAATGAAGTCAATGCAATGAACTTTCCTACAAGAATTGCCTTCACAGTGTCCCAGAGATTTTGATATGCAATATTGCTATTCTTATTGATTTCTAAGTATTTTTTATTTCATCCCTGTTTTCTTCAACTATCCATTGGTCATTCAATAGTGTATTATTTAGTCTCCAGGTATTAGAGTAACTTCTATTTTTATTTTATCACTTATTTCTAATTTCATTCCATTATGATCTGATATAATACAAGGTATTAATCTCTACTTATTTATTCATTTGTATTTGTTAAGAATAGCTTTGTAGCCCAAGATATGGTCTATTTTAGAGAAGTATCCACATGCTGCTGAGAAGAAAGTATATTTAGTCACTGATGAAATATTCTATGTGTGTTTGTTAAATCTAAATTATTAATTATATTTTTTTAGTTCTATAGCATCTTTATTTAGTTTTTGTTTGGAAGATCTATCCAGTGATGAGACCGGTGGGTTAAAGTCATGCAGTATTGTAGTGTTGTGGTCTATTTGATTCTTGGATTTGAGAAGGGTTTGTTTGATATAGGTAGATGCTCCATTGTTTGGAGAATAAATATTTATGATTATTATATCTTATTGATGTATAAGTTCCTTAAGCAGTGTGAAATGACCTTCTTTGTCCCTTCTGGCTAACTTTGTCTTGAAGTCCACTTTATCTGATATAAGGATAGAAACCCCTGCTTGTTTATGAGATCCATGTGAATGATATGTATTTTTCCCATCAATTTGCCTTCAGTCTGTGGATATCTTAGCCTATGTGGTAAGTCTCCTGGAGAAAGCATATTGTTGGATCTTCTTTTTTAATCCAATCGGCCAGTCTGTATCTCTTGATTGATGACTTTAGGCCATTTGTATTCAATATTATTATAGAGAAATGATTTTTATTACTTTCATTATGAATTATTTCTGGTTTTTAACTTGAATTAGTTACTCCTTTGATTGACTATTTTTCTAATGCAGTTCCTCCCTTTACTGGCTTTCAATTTTATCTTTTATTTCTTCTTTATGAAATATTTTACTCAGTATGTTTTGCAGTGCTGGCTTTCTAATTGTGAATTCTTTTAACTTTTTTTATCCTGGAAAGTTTTTATTCATCATCCATTGTGATGCTTTATTTTGCTTCCATTTTCTTTCTGAGCTTGGTAAATATTATTCTAAGACCTCATAGCTTTTAAAGTCTGGGTTAAGAAATCAGCTGAGATCCAAATTGGTTTCTTTCTAAATGTGATATGTTTTTCTCTGGCAACCTTTAAAAGTCTATCCTTATTTTGTATGTTAGGCATTTTCATAATAATGTGACTTGGTGTGGGTCTGTTGTAATTTTGCATATTTGGGGTTCTGTAAGCCTCCTATATTTGATTTTCCATTTTATTCTTAAGGTTTGGGAAATTTTCTGATATTATGTCATTGAAAAGATTATGCATTCCTTTGCTTTGTATCTCCAAGTCTTCATCTATCCTGATAAATCTTAAGTTCCATCTTTTCAGGTTATCCCATATTTCTTGGAAATTCTGTTCATGGTATCTTATCATCTTTTCTCCATGGCCAAGTGTATTTTTAAGATTGTATACTTTGTCTTCATCGTCTAAAATTATCTTCCAAGAGGTCTAGTCTGTTGGTGATGCTTTCCAGTGAACTTTTTATTTGATTTCTTCATTTCAAGAATTTTTGCTTGATTTTTTTCAGAATCTCTCTTTATTGAAGTGATCTTTCACTTCCTGTATTTTATCTCTGATTTCATTCCTTACATTGCTCTTTACTTTGCAAGTCAGTTTAACTATGAACATTCTAAACTCCTTCTCTGACATTTCTTCCACTGTGGTGTCAATGGATTCTGTTATTAATGTGTCTATGTTTGTTGGGGTCAATTTGTTCCCTTGCCTTTTCATATTGTTTGTATGTCTATCCATCTAAGTGTATGGATCTGAGGCAGTAGAGTTTCTACCCTGTGGATGTATAGTGACTCTGAATGTTTCTAGTAACTCACCATTTAGAGGGAGAAAAATCATAACAACAACAAATGCAAACAATATACAGCATTAAACCAAATAGCTCCTGCTATGACATTTACAATCTTAATTGTCACAATAAACATAAATGATATGATCAGTTATTGCCCATAGTAAAAACAGTAAGTTTGCAAAAGAGTTTACAATTAAAAAGAAAAACAGTGAAAATGAAAAGAGTGGCCATGGTGAACAGGGAGAGAATAGAACTGATGTAGGATGTGATAATTTTAAGGGAGGAGGAAAGAAAATAGAAGTAAAAAGTAAAGGTAAAGTGAAAGAGAGAACAATAGAGTTTGGCTGTTAGCAGAAGAAAAGAGAGAAAGAGAATCAAGGGAAGCAGATAAGGGAAAGAAAAACATATAAGATAAAAATTTTAAAAATAAAAATAATAATATACAAAACAAAACTAAAATGTACTAATCACACATCCTAGTCCTCGAAGTATTGATCTATGAAAAATAACTGGCTTCAAAAAATCCTAGAAATGAGAAAGAAATAACAAACACGTATAAGTGGAAATTTCTTCCTTACTTTATTATATCCAACCTCCTGAGTCCTTGATCTGCTTTGAATGTCCAGTATGAATTCCTAGTAGTTTCCCCCACCTTCTTTTTTTCATCCATCTTGCTGAGAAGGTGCCTATCTGCCTTGTTGGTTTGATTCCACACTGCAGCCAATAAAGCAGTCTCCTATATTCTATCATATTGGGGGAAAAGAAAACAAAAACAAAAACAGAATTTCTTCATGATTGGGAAATTGTTGATGAAGCAAATTTAAGAAGAGATCTTATGTCATGTGAATACATCTCTCATTCATAGATAAATGTTAAGAATTTGAATATATATTTTGTCTTATATTAAAGGTTAAAAAAAAAAAAAGACTTCAGCAGAGCAGGATTTAAAGGATAAAGTGGATAGGATGATCTGTTTTGTGGAGGTGTGGCCAAAAACTCAAAAGACACTGAATTCCATAGTCTTGAATGTGATCCTCCTGCCTTCCAAGTTGCTGAAATTATAGGTATCTACCAATGTGCCTGATTTTGAAATCTTACAAAATATGATAAAAAGCTGCATTTTTCTTTTAGGGCATGATTCTTCTTGGAAAACATGTTCACATTTATTTTCTCTGTGGCACTGCCCTTTTTGAATTTTTTCCACAATTGTATATACACCAACATGAGCCTTCCCTGTTATATGTCTTAATTTTCTGTGCCATGCTTCTAGGTTGTTTGGGGCATATGCCTTTTTATATTGACTATAAATTTGGAGGAAATATTACTGGCCAAAAAGCAATACTGTTACGTAAGTATCTTCTTATCCTAATGTGTTCATAATTATTTTTTTTTAATTATTCAGTAACATAACAGCAAATGCAGCTTTAATTCAATAAAATCACCCAGAATAACATCACCTGCAAGGAATTGCAATATACTGACAAATGACACTAGTTTAAACTGTAGTTTTCATTGTGGCAATATCACGTGGTGAAAACATTTCCTAGGACTTGGATTTTACTCCTTATAGAACTTTTTTTAAAAAAAAAATATCAATGGTGTTTCCTTAGAATCTTGACTTTCAGGATTTCAACCTCTGGGATTTTAGCATTTTTTGTTATTTTGTGATTGTGATTTTCAGGGTTTTAGACTTTGGGGATTTTAGATTTTAGGTATTTGGACTTCAGGATTATGGCATTCAAGATTGTGTCTTTTGGTATTAAGATTCACATGCTCTGTAAATTCTTGTTAGACTCCTTGCACAACCACCCCATTAGTTCTTCAATGGACTCAAAAAAGTGGCCATGGTAGCAGGCATGCAGGTTGTGTAAGAGCTCAGCAACATGGACCTCTAGTTAGTAGACCTATCCCGGCTATGATCACTGCTGATTACCAATCTGTCAACAGCAGAGACTAACATTGAGCACTTAATATGGGACCATTACTGTGATGATCAGTTAGCTGTATGGTGACATGCTGATCATACTGGGTGCTTTCCTTCATGGAAGGGGCAGTAATTTGTTCTTTTTGGGATAGACACTTACTTTAGATATAGATTTATTTATTCTGCATGAAATGCTTTTGCTGAAAGTGTCGTCTGTGCACTTACATAATGCCTTATCCACCATCATGATATTTCATATAGAATTGCTTTGGATGGTTGGGCACGGTAGTTCACGCCTATTATCACAGCAGCTTGGGAAGCAAAGGCAGGAGGATTGTGAGTTCAAAGCTAGCCTCAGCAACAACAAGGTGGTAAGCAACTCATTGAGATCCTATCTAAACAAAATACAAAATAGGGCTGGAAATGTGGCTCAGTGGTTGAGTGACCCTGAGTTCAATCCCCTGTACCCAAGGGGGGAAAAAAAAAAAAAAAGAATTGCTTCAGATCAAGGATCTAGCATCACAAAACATGACATAAGGCAATGGTCCACATTCATAGAATTCACCGGTCTTACCATGTTACCCTGCATCTTTAAACTACTGGCTTTTTGGAACAGTAGGATATCCCTTAAAAGACTTAGTTTTGTTATGAACCAGGTGGTAATACTTTACAGAGCTGGGAAAGGTTCACCAAAAACACTGTGTCCTTGGAATTGACATCCAATATCTCATAATTGTGATTCATGAGTCCAGTAGTAAAGGGGAAGATATGGGAGTGGCATACCTCTTTCTCACTAGGAAAAGTTTTTTTTTTTTTTTTTTTTCCCATAGCCTTTCTTGGCCTACAAGTCTTAGTTCAAGAGGGTGGGAACATCTATTAAGAGAGGTAAAAAATATTCCATTGAACCAAAAGTTAAGGCTGACTGCTACATGGAAACTTGGTGTTTTTCCTGCCTCTGATTCAACTGGCAAAGAAGTAAGTTCCTGTGTTGATGAAGGTGACTGACTACTGAGGTGGTACTTGGTAGTCATTCTGACCTTACAATGGTGGTGAGGAATTGAATATTTGGAATACAGAATATTCCAGAGGGTGTCTCAGGATTATCAGGCCCTATATTTAAAATCCATGGAAAACTACAACTCCATCCAGACTCCTAAGGAATGAAGATTTGAGTCATCCCATCAGGTTAACAAAACACAAACAGCTGAGGTGCTTGCTGACAGCAGAGGGATTACATGATGGGTAGTGAAGCCAAGGTAGCTATAAAAACTATAACTGAAGACTGTAATTGTCAGGAGTATATCCTACTTATCATGTTAGAAATATGTTAGTGTGTATATAAGAAAAAAAAAAGCCTTATAGACATTATCCATTTCTTATTCTATCATGTGATGCAGATATGTGAATTTCATATCATAGCATTTCAGTATTGTTTATTTTAGATCATAGCATTTGAGTTATGGAGCATCGAGCAGAAGAGTAAACATCACTCAATGACTTTATCTCCTCATCTGGGGAAGGTGTTAGTGCATTGCTGCTGTGCAGAGAAGAGTTGTATCATGTTTGGTGGAGTTATTACCTTGTCATCCTTACTTGGAGATTAAGTATGGTTTAAGGGGACAGGTGTGTTGTGAAGGTGACAACAGCCAGGGATATGATGGTTAATCCTATGTAGCAACTTCACTGGACCATGCAGTGTCCATATTTCAGGCCTAACATGATTGTGCATATGCCTCTGAGGGTGATTCTGGATGACATTAACACTTACATCTAGAAACTAAGTAAAAGTTTGCCCTCCCCAACGTGGGCTGGCCTCTTCCAATCATCTGAAGACCCAGATAGATCAAAAAGTTTGACCGCCCTGCAAGTCAGAGGGAATTCTTCCTGCTTGACTGCCTTCAAGCTGGGATTTCAATTTTGTATGTGTGTTTTTTTCTCCCTGATTTTAGACTCAGACTGGAACAACTGCTCTTGCTGGGCCTTGAACCTACAAGCCTTTAGACCAGTCTCTTTGGTCTCCAGCTTGTCAAGTGCTGATGATAGCACACTGTGAGCCTCCATAATAGCATGAGCCAATTTCTTATAAATTTCTTTACACAAATAAGTCTGTCTATCCAGCTACCTAACATCTATCTATATCTATACACACAAATTTTCATGTACTTTTGACTCTGCAAATTTGGAGATCCATTAGTAATACAGAATTTAAAATTATCTTTGAATTGAATGGAGTTGAGTTCTTTAGTTAGGATTTTTGTAGAGAGAATTATAGAGAGCTGAGAAGTGTCTTTAGCTTTTTCTTCTGGAATTAAAAAAAAAAAAAAAAAAGGATTTCAATGATTTTGTACCCTCACATGTCCTGGAGCTTGATATGGGAACTCATGCCTGCATTTTGTTTGTAAAGCCTGGATCCTAATTATGTTTCAAAAATGGGGATGAAAATGTAGTTAGAAAAGCATCATTTAATAAACATATACTAAGTGCCAACTTTGTGTTAGGTTCAGAAAGGTCCATAGTAAGCAATGCTGATCTCAGGGAGCGTGTCACCTAATGGGAAGGAAAGACAATCTGCTCATCAGTTCACAAGCCAGTTCATAATCACACATCCTGATACAATTTTAAGGGATAGAGTCAATTCTCCAAGAGTATGTGTATAGAAACGTTTAGCCTAGATCTAGTCTAAGGGATCAGAGGAAGTTATTGAGGAGGTGAGAAGCTTGAAGGATGAGGAAAGAAACTAAATAAAGAGGATAAGTAAGGTTATTGTCAAATCAGAAAAACCCTGAGGAACAACCCTGAGGCAAAAGTGGAAGACACAAAGGTCATCTAGGCAACTCAAAGATGGATCCTGGACAGTGATTAAATTACTTTAAGAGCTATTTTTGGCTGTTGTATTCAGTAGGATGCAGACCAGGTGGTGGGAGGGAAGCAGAAAGGAGCCTGACAAGGTATTTGTGCCATATCTTTTATCTATCTGGGTTGTATCTCTGTCACAGTTGTGCACCCTGGGTGGCTCCAGGCCACATCTGACCAATCCTTTGAACATGATCCTAACAGGCCTGAATGTCTTTACTCCCTCCAAGTGTTTCTGACGTGGGTTCCAGCAACATCATCTCTGCCTATTGAACTTTCAGCCTTAAGAGTGATAGCGATTTCCTGCTTTTGCTCATCTTTTTGAAAACTCAGTTCCTCCTTTTGCCTTTAATTTCTATTCCCCAGGACAACTAAAGCCGTGTATTAAAATCTCTCTAAGGAAAATACCTGGAATAGTATCTATTTCCTGATAGATTATCTTGATCAATGTATACAACAATTAAGAAGTAGCATATGGATTTGATCCCAGTGTTCCACAGGCTGTGCCTCTATAATATTATATTATCTAATATCTAATAGGCAAATCAATAATTGCCCAACTAGAAACCAGTAACTTCTTTTTTGTGTTGATCTTGATATCTACTCATTCAAAATTTATTGAGCAATTGCTACAAACTACCATCATGCTAGGGATATCAATTTGATCATCTAAATCACAAATTAAGCCCCATAGTGTTTAGAAATAAGAAAGTACATTTATTTTTGTCTACAACTTAGTCTTATTTTATTAAATTATTTAAAATGATTATAAACAATATAAACATTTTACATTGACAAAAGTGATAGTGAAGGATTCTCTAAAAAAGATTCCATCATATATTTCTGACCTGTGCGAACCTTATTTTACAAAGCGTTCAGGATTATAACATATATACACAATACAATAAATACAGGAATATATGTTGCCTGAATCTTTATTTTACCTTATAGTTGAAACATCAAATCCAGTGAATGTAATATAACATAAACTTGCCTATTAAATGTTTACTACATGCCAGAGATTATTATAGCTATTGGGGATGCATTGGGAAGAGAAAAAAATGAAAGAGCACATTTTCTAATAGAAAAATATACATAATTGATACATAAATTAATATATTGAGACTACATGGAAATCACTTTATATGAAGAATAAAAGTCTAGTTAATAGGATAGACTGGAAATAATATAACATGCAAATTACATTTAAGATTATTACTGTTATTTCTACAAAGAAGAAAGTGCCTTTATTACTAGATAATGAATGATATTTAATTCTCTAAATAGCTCTTTCAGAAAGTATATTAGTTGTACCTTCAATATATGTAATTTGGAATACATAAATACACACACACATAAAATAACATGTAAGTTATACAAGTGGTTGAATACAATTTCTCTAAAATGGTGACACAATTAACTGTTTATCTACACGAGTAGTTGTAGTTGTTTATATAAGTACTTGTAAACCCCAAGAAAAATTATGCTTCCTATTTTAGATATCTTTACTGGCAATACCTGAATGTACCACCAGATGGTGATGTTTCTCCTGAAAGCATGATATTTCCTGTTTTTTAAAAAATGATAATTCGTTCAAAATTTAATGATGTCTTT
Source organism: Tamias sibiricus (assembly GCA_025594165.1). Taxonomy (NCBI): domain Eukaryota; kingdom Metazoa; phylum Chordata; class Mammalia; order Rodentia; family Sciuridae; genus Tamias; species Tamias sibiricus. The sequence continues at coordinate 184,621,271 of CM046659.1, read as the reverse complement.
GCTAATTCTCCTACCTGGGGATTTGGATTTCAGGTTGATTTGGAATTACTGGTTATTTTCTTATGATGAGTTGTATCTTCCTTGTTCTTTACATGCTTGTAATTGTTGATTAGACATCAGATATTGAGAATTGTGACTTCTTGCGTGCTAAATCTTCTTATATACATTAAAAATTTTTTCTTATTTTGTTTAGGGATATAAGTAAATTACTTGAAAAACTTTTAAATATTCTCAATTCTTGGGTTTAATATTTGTGAAATGGGCCTAGAGCACACTTAGTTTGAAGCTAATTATTTGCTGCTTCTAAGGAAAGATCTTCCAGTGTGCTCTACACAATGTCCCCTGAGTATAGAGGGTTTATAGTCTGGCTTAGAGGAACAGGCATTATTTGCAGTGCCTTGTGAATCCAGGTAGAAAGGACAGTTTCAGGTGGTTCTTTCCTCAGCCTCAAATAGTTTCTTTATACATATGGTCAAATCAAACAAACACAGGGATCCTCCACAAATCCTCAAGAGTTCTGTTTGAATCTATCTTTTACCTGGTACTCTGTTCTTCAACTTTAGATACATCCTCAGCAGACTCTCATCTCTGTCTGCTCTCAGTGAAGAATTTGATGGGCATTTTTTGGATACCCATATTATGTTGTGGTCTGGAAACTATCTCAAGACAGTCATCTGAGACCATGAAAAACCTCAACTCATTGGTTTACCATCTCTCAGGGACCACTCTCCTTGGTTGTCCCAGGTTCAATGTCTTACACACTGTTTTTCATTTATTTTGTGATTTGAAGTTGTTCCATCCATGCTAGAAGTATAAGACACTTCCTTTCTTTTTAAACAAAGGCTTCTAACTTCTTTGGTCATGTTGTTCTTGATACTCACTGATTCAAAATGTATCGAACCATTGCTATGAACTGCAATGATGCTAGGAATAGCAACTTGATCATCTAATGCCACAAATTAAGTTCAATAATGTTTAGAAATAAAAAGAGACACTTATTTTTTGCCTATAATTTTATTTTATTAGCTTATTTTAAGTAATTATAGAAATATGAATACTTTACATTGACAAAAGCGATGATACCATGAAACTAAAGTTTGATCTAGAATAAGGATTGTGTTGTGTATTTCTTCAGCTTAGAAGGGTAAGATGTAACTATTGAGTATTATAGACTAGTGCTTCTCAAATTTCAGAAGGCATATGAATCATGACCTTGTTAAAATGTAAACTCTGCTTCAAGAGGTCTAGGGGGCTGGGCTGTAGCTCAGTGGTAGAGCACTTGCCTGGGACGTGAAGAGGCACTGGCTTCGATCCTCAGCACCACATAAAAATAAATGAATAAAATAAATGTATTGTGTCCATCTACAACCAAAAATATTTTTAGAAAAAGAAAGAAGACCAGGGTGAGGTTAGAGATGCTGCATTGGTAATAAGCTCCCAGGGGATTTTCCTAAGTGATATGTTCAATTTGCTGATTAAAGGTCAATGGAGAGGGAGGGAAAGGGAGGGGGCAAGGGAGTAAAAAGAAAAAAAAGAAGATGATAGAATGAGATGGATATCATTACCCTAAGTGCATGTATGAAGACATGAATGGTGCGAATATACTTTGTATACAACCAGAGATATGTAAAAATGTTCTCTATATGTGTATTATGAATTGTAATTCATTCTACTGTCATGTACAACAACTTTGAATAAAAAAAATGTAAAAATATGTGACTACATGACCAATATGATGCTGCAACATGTACACTTAGAAAAATGAGAAATAATATCCCATCTATGTATATCATAGTGCATAAATGCGTTCTACCTACTGCCATGTATAACTAATTAAAACAAATTAAAATTTTTTAAAAAAGAGTTATCTATGTATTCTGATGCTTTAGCTATACTTTGTACCCCAATGGTTCATGTGCTGAGGCTTGGACCCCAGTATGGTGATGTTAGCAGGTGGTGGAACCATTAAGAGGTGAAACTTACTGGGAGATAGTTAGGTCATTGGGTCGGTGCCCTCAGGGGGGGATTAATGTGGTTTTCATAGGATCTTCATTAATTACCAAAAGCATGGTTGTAATAAAAGAGCAAGCTTGGCTTTCTTATTTGTCATATAATCTCTTCTATATGTGGCCATTTCCCTTTATGTTCCTCTGCTATGTTGTGACACAACACAAAGGGCCCTTATCAAAAGTTGAATGAATGGGGCCACTCAATTTAAGATTTTCAGCCTCCAAAACTGTGAGTTAAACAAACCTTTTTTCTGTATAGAGTACCCAGGTATTTTGTTATAGCAACAGAAATCAACTATGAGTTTAAAAATTTAGTAAAATTAAGCATGGGAATCTGTTTATGATGGGCATTATGTCCCATGCTGTAGTTGGGGGTCATAAAACTATGGAACAGTTAGCTGCAAGACAAAGTTTGTGTATTATCCACCAGTGCATTTCAAGAGCCTGAGGGCTTGCTGCCTTATAGAAAGTTTTTAATATATTTTTATTGACATAAACTAGATAGAACATTAAGACAGATTTTTCTCAGAGAAATTAAGTATCATGATTCTTAGCTTTTTAAAATTTCCTCTTGCAGAAATCAGCAAAAATTCCCCATATTCTAATAAGCACCAAATTTTTAGCCAAATTAAGTCCTCTGTGTACTGCCCAAAGTTCTTTCATGGGTCATCTAGTTATTTTAAATCTCTGATTTGTTATACATATTGATTCTGTTAATGAACAGAAAACTTAAGTTCTTGCCCTCGGCCCTAAAGTTGATATTTGGGAATTTGGTTTTTTTACCTCCTGACTCTGGTTAACTTTTGATAATTTTCTCCCTTTCTACTATAGTCCCTGCACCTTCTCTCTCTCCCTCTCTTTCTCTCTCTCTTTCTCTCCCTCTCTTTCTCTCCTTTCCCAACAGAGAGACTAAATGAGCTGACTCTCAGAAGCTGTAATTTTGTCTGGGTTTACTGGCCTGGGTATCTCCAATAAGTGTGTGTGTTGCTCCCTAGGGGAATGGCTGTAGTGGAACTAGAGTCACCTGTTGCTAAATGTTCTTTGAATAGCTCTTAGCATCAAAAGGGATATGGATGTCAAAGTGAAGTTATCTCCAGCCAAAGTGAGGTGGAGAGTTTAGATTTTGTCCAGATGATGTTAGCAGTTAAAGAGTTTTGCACTCTAAGGTATCAAAAGAATTGATGACCTTCCGTGTGTGCACACCTGTGCATATGCGTGTATGTGTGTGCTCAAGCACATGAATGCAGGGGTTACACAGCTGTAGCAACTGCCTCTAGGCCATAAAAAATAGACATTCTGGGTCTTGCGCTTTTGAACCATTGATATCTTTAATGTCTTTTGAAAGGCGAGATCTGGCTCTGTACCACCAAGGCATACATGTCCTCAACAATCTGTTGCTCCTTTGTTAAGAAGTTGATTTGATTCTCCATTTATTTGAGAACTCCCCAAGTTAATCCATTGTTTCACCTAAACTTTTCCTGCTCGTCTTGAACTGGGTCATGTGAGTAACTCCTAACGTTTAACTAGAGTATTTAAAAGTAAATAGACATGTGAGCATAGTATAATTGATTGTGAAGGCATTTCCACGGTGGATAGGCGAAAAGGTGGCCAAGCAGGTCCTCCTGGGCATGTTGTCTGTGAGACCTGACTCACTCAGCAGTTCTTGAAGACAACTAAAGACTTCCTATAGCTTCAGGCATTAATTTGTCCAAAGACTGTTGTAAGACTTTGGCCCCAGAAAACCAGAAAGCCTATGAAAACATGGCTCACTAATAACACATCCCAGCTGTTTGCTCCCTGTTAAAAAGTAGAGAATAGCATGTTCTGGAACAGCTTAAGTGCTCTGCTGGGTATGTTTTTAGGACTGTACCGAATCTTAACAGCATGAGTCCTGTTCATTTTAATCAGAGTTGTGTAGTTTAAACTTGTCCCAGAACCCAGCTTTTTGTTGGTGATAAGTCATACATGGTATATCAGTCTATGGAATTAGGTTATTGCTAAATTTCTATTGTGTTTCTAGTCATCATGATCCCTTGGATTTTCTTACTCATGTAACTCAAGTAGGAAGATATCTTTATATCTCATGTAAGACTCTAGGCTCTTTGAAGACAGTGTATTACTCATCTTTGTCCTACGCAGAGCAATAATCCTCAAATCATTGCATGCAAAAGAAGAATACAGTAATGTCCTGAAAGGCTTTTAAAATCATAGATCATTGGAATGCACCTAAGAGACTGAGATTCTGTTGGTCTGGCGTGCAGTCTGAAAATCTACATTTCTATCAAACTCTTTGTTGCTAGTTCTGACACTACTCTGGGTAGCACTACCTGGGAGCCATGTCTATAGCCCAATCAGTCCCAACAGCATCTATTTATATCTGACACTTTTCTAACACAGCCTTGATTGTAGTAAAATGAAATTCATAAATAATATAAATCACTCAGCCACTTATTTTAAAGTCAATATATTGTTCGAATAGTATTGTAAAAGTAAATTGCCAAGCCGGGCGCGGTGGCGCACGCCTGTAATCCCAGCACTTTGGGAGGCTGAGGCAGGAGGATCGCGAGTTCAAAAGCCTCAGCAATGGCGAGGCTTAGCAACTCAGTGAGACCCTGTCTCTAATAAAATACAAAAAAGGGCTGGGGATGGACCCAGTGGTCGAGTGCCCCTGAGTTCAATCCCTGGTACCAAAAAAAAAAAAAAAAAAGTAAATGCCAAAGAAATTAACAGAAAACAATTTATGTTAAAATGGTATTTCTACATATAGCTGCTTGACCATAACTATATTTGTAAGCTGCCTGTCATGGCCAGCCACGGCGCCACGGGAGAAAAACTCAGAGGCAGAGTAAAGCTATTACTACTTTTACTTCTACTTTCTTAGAGAGAGCTTAGAGAGGGAAAGAAAGATTTTTAGAGAGAAAGATTAGAGAGAGCTTTTCTTCTTGTAGAGAGAGCTTTTCTTCTTGTCTTCTTTAGCTTCTTTAGCTTAGAGAGAAAGAAAGATAGAGCTTAGCTTAGAGAAAGATTATTTTTTAGAGCTTCTTTCTTCTTTCTTCTTTCTTCCTCGGGAGCCTCGGCCTAACTCTGACCAGTCATTACTTCTTCTATCTGGTTTCTCTTCTGTAACCGCTCTGCCTACGTTCTGGCCGCTCTGATTCTTTTCTCCGACCCGAACTCTTCTTCTGACCGACCGACCGAGCGACTGCACGACTGAGTGAATGAATTTCTCCGTTCTCCTAACTCGGACCGCTTTCACCCGGTTATATACCTTCAGCTTTGTGCGGGTGCCTACAGGTGCGTCACATACATATCAGGTGGAACTTATGGCTTCCAGCTAGCTGCAACAGCCCTTCCTAATTAGGGCTCCTTCATATATTAGTAGACATAATTAAGTTGACAGCATTTATACCCATGCATAGGATCACCTTGAAAGTCAGTTGCAGATGTAGCTGTGGTGTGTTGCCACCCAATCACAATGAGTGATGTCTTTTGTGATGTGATTCTCTGAAATAGTGAACAATTCTTGATAAAGTGCTAGATATTTTCTGAATGTGTTCAGTAGTTGCTATTAACACAGTGTAAAAAAAAGAATATTTTCTATGTATATTTGAAGTGGGGTTAAGTTTTAGATTTAGGCATCTATAAACTTATTTTTCACCTATGTAAGTGTTAAATGAGACATGAGGCATTTCCTTATCATGTGAGACAAATCAGGACATTGTAGAACATCTACAATTCTATCCCCATCCAAGAAAGTGTACCTGAATCACTGTGACAACTAAAATGCTCTCCAAACTCCTCTAAGAATACATCTGAATTAGAATATTTAAATAATCCCTTGAAGAAAGAGGCAATTGACTTTATTTTTAAATGGGGAAGAAACATTCTCCAATGCAGAGTGGAGAGGCTGGATATTAATACATTTTTCTTAGATGTACTGAATCAAGTAACTGTTCTTTTAAAAGTAAAACTCAACAGCAATAATCACATTTTTTTGTTTACCCTAGTTATTTTTACTTAAAATGGGTATTAGACATCTTCATCATTGTGCACTTACATCATTATTTCAATCAGCTTGTAAATCAGCTGACAGCAGAGAGCAACCTTTAGGTCATGTTCAGCAGCTGGGGTGGGAAAATGGCATGAATCCAATTGCATCCAGCTGTGGTCTATACCTTGGGTGACAGTGTGCCCTGATTTGCCTTGGACAGTTCTGGTTTACACCTGTGGTTCTGGTGTAATTATAAATAATTACATTCATTCTCAAATGTGTCTCTATTTGGACGATAAATCATATTGTCACCCTAGTTATACCTCACTAATAAAACCAGGTGCTGAAGACCCTGTATTTTTCTTCTTTGTGTAACATAAGAAAAGTTTCCAAATACAAACACTATGGCAAGATTTTCTACAACCAAACAAGCCTGGGCAATCCTTGGTGTTCTGAGATTTTAATATATTACTTTATGTAAGAGTAATGGACTATAAACTGGATTGGACAGTAATTTTATTAGCATCTTGAAGGACATTACTCAAAATTGCCTTGTGTATTTTTTGTAGTCCTGTGACTTTCTTCTTCTGATTGTACCATCCTATCTCAGAACATTGAATGGGTGCCATTGTCTTCTTCTGGGACTTCATGGTTAAGGTGAGATTCACTACAATAAATTCAGTGGTTGTGGATTTTCTTCTGTCTGATGTTTTGAGAATATCAGTCCACAACAAAACAAAACAAAATAAAACTGCAGGCTCCAAAATCCCTGCATCTGTATGCTGGATCCAATCTGGTTTTGGAAGGAAACTAGAATCCTAATCTGACCATTTGCTGATTTCAAAATCCTCTTGCTGCCCTCATGCTTGTTTCTGGGGTGAGCCTGGAAACCCACAAACCTCTTAAGTGCAGCCTTTGTACTTTCCTGGATCTGGTCATTGAAGTTCTGTTTTTTTTGTTTATTTCCCCTGAGTCTGCACCAACTGTTCCTATCAAATCTCAGCCTTTTTGGAGATAACCTCAGTTACTCTTCACTTTCTCTTCTTTTCTATGAGACGTGGTTGTTATTCTTTGCCCTATATTTTCTAGCCTCTGGCATAGTCTATTGGTTAATTCTGTATAGTTATCTCGTTAACAGTGGAGACCAGTCAAAAAACAAACCAAAGGCAAACACAAACACCTATAACACAAAGAAAAGCATTGCCTTAGGTTCAAATATATCACTGAATAGTGATCTTGGGTCAGTTATTATTCAGATTGAAAGGGGCGACCACTGCCATTCCCCAGCCCTTTTTTGTATTTTAAAAGCAGGGTCTACTGAGTTACTAAGTTCGCCATTGCTGAGGCTGGCTTTGAACTAGTGCCTCCCAAATGCTGGGATTACAGGGTGCGCCACCGCGCCCGGGTTATTATTCACTCTTAACTACCTTTTTTCTCAAATTAATCTGTAGATAGTTCTTACCATCTAAAGGTAGAATCAAATAACACAATATGTGTAAAGTGCTTAGCACAGAGTGTGGCACAAAGTTAACATTCATCTGAACAATAACATTATCTGTAGTAACAGTTTATTCTTGCATAATAAGTGAATTTTCTAGGTCCAAATTTCAGGACAATCCTTAGTACAGAGCTAAAGTAGAGAAGATTTTCACAGCATTATTTTTACAACATCATGTTTTCTACATACAGTAGAAAACTTAGTCCAATAAGTCCAACAACTCTTCAATAGCAAAATAACCTAGATTGTTGCTGTCCAGTAGAAATTGTGGCAATGACGAAAATATTCCAGATCTGTGCCCTGTAATACAGTAGCCACTAGCCACATGTGGTTTTTGCACACTTGAAATGTGGCTAATGTGGCTAAGGACCTGAATTTCTAACTTTAACTCCGTTAAATTTAAATTTAAATAGTTGCATATGGCTAGTGGCTATGATATTGAACAGCACAGCTCTAGAGGGATCATCTTGAATCGCAGATGGCTGCAAACAATAATCTGTTCCCTATTTCCTGCATATTTATTTAGTTGCATATTGCACTTTTATTATCCCCCATCCTTGTTTTTTTGTTTATAATGCTGCTACATTTGTCCATTTTTAACCAGGTGTCTGATACAGATACTTCTTGGAGTAATTAGCCATATAAAATGGAACTTACTTTTGACCCTTCATTGCAGTTCTAAAATTAGTACTCTTGGGAGAAATAATCTCAAATCTAAACAGAGCTCCTCCATCAGTTTCCATGAGAATGGTGGATGCTTGATACAGTGGCACACCAAAGGGATGCAAATACTGAGTCTGGTAACCTCCTGCCAGGGTTATGTGCTGGTCACCTTGACCCAGCCAAAAAGCTTCAGAGACCATGGCAAATAACCTGGACTATTACTGAAGTCGTAGTATTAAGATATTGGCCCATTTTTTGATAATAGAGAATTCTTCTATGGCTCAGTAATAAGTGTTTAAGTGTTTCTTGAGCCTTCCAAATGGCAAATGACTTCCTTAACATCCATAAACATATCCTCTGCTACACTGATTAAAGTCAAATATTCTGTTGAAAAAGATCTAGTCTTGAGCAATGGATGCAATGTTCTGGAAATACTGATCCTCTTGACAGTCCCACCAATGATAACAAATACCTTTGAAACCCAGTGTGTGGATGGATTCCATGTAATGCCTTTTGCAAAAATCCAGGAACCATTTACATGTTTAAAGAACAAGATGGTACTACTGTATGTATTTGTTAAAAGACAATATGTTTGTGTTATTGAATCAAAGGATTTCTTGTATAATTTATCTCTATATATTGATTGTTGTTTGTGCTTTCTTAGTCTTCTCATTACATGAACTATTAGTGAGATTTATATTGGGAAAAGCCAATTAATCATCAAGTTTAATTAACTGAAGGGAAGCTGATTGTAGACTTTTGAAGAGAGAGTAAATACAAGAGATTTTTTTAAATAAAATTTAAAAAATAGTATTCTGAGTCCTAAACAAAATTTTATAACATAGATAAACATTGAATTTTCTATGCCCTATTTGATTTCCTTCAGAGCAATCAAGTAAAATTCAATGTCAAAGAATTTCTTTAAAATATAAGGTAACTAGGATGGAATTGCATTATATTATTTAATAAATATTTTAACTCCTTGGTAGATATTCCTACCTAAATGGTAATAGAAATTAAAAATTGGTTATAGATTATGAGACATGTTGCAATTATCTCTCAGTCACTAGACTGGATAATCTCAAACTCTGAAATCATACTAATAGATTAGTTTATCAACCAGGAAATAGTCACTTCCTCCTTACCACTTTCATTGAAAGAGCATACTGTTTTACCCTATGATTTAGGACTTTGCTGGTTATAGTCAATGGAATCATAATATTGTGTCAGTGCTATGCTGAAGCTTTCAGGGGAATCACATGCTTCCTCTTCTGACCTCAACCATGAGTAAAACACACACTACATGACCAAAATAAGGCCTAGAAGAAATGTGCATCCAATTTACAGAAATACAACCAATCAGATGGGTGCAGATTGACACATTCTACCTGGCCTTTCCTGAACATGAGAGTATGTTCATTGTTGGATGCCACTGAGATTCTGTGGTTCTTCTTTCTTTGACAATAACTTCCTGATGCACCTGGGATGAGTCCCTTTCAAAAAGAATGCCTTCCTATACTATATGCATTTCTCCATATCTGTTCTTCGCACTTTTGTTTTAGTCAGCTTTTTTGCTGCTGTGGATAAAGGACCCAACCAGCACAATTATAGTAGAGGCCAGGTTTATTTGTTTGAGGGCTCCCGATTTCAGAGGTCTTAGTCCATAGAAGGTTGGCTCTCTTTCTCATGGCTTGAGGTGATGCTGAACATCATGGCAAGGAGGGTGATGGAGGAAAGCAGCTTGCTTCATGGTGATCAGGAATCAGAGAGATACTCCACTTGCCAGATACAAATATATAACTATATTCCCACCTCCTCCAGCCATACCCTGCCACTTCAGTTACCACTCAGTTAATTGCTATCAGGGTTAAGATTCTTACAACCCAATCATTTCTCTCTGAACCTTCTTGCATCGTCTCATACATGAGCTTTTGAGGGACACCTCAAATCCAAACCATAACAACTTTTAATCTGTTCTTCCTCAGGAGTTGCCAGAGAAAAGGACGCTCTAGCTGATTGCAACCCAAAGGATAATCATGATCTGGAAGTTTTACCATCACCATGGCATTGGAGAGAAAAGAGAATCCTCAGGCCCCACTCCAGAACATCTGAATCATTACCTCTGGGGACAAAGCCCAGGGACCTACATTTTACCTGATTGTCCAACTAATTCCATACATATATTAGGGTGACCACTCTTTGCCAGGATTGGGTCAGGCTTAGCACAGAGCCTTTTCAGCTGGGAAACCCATGGAAGTTTGATCACACTGCAAGTATCAAGGTAGTAGCCCACAAGGGTAGGATTTCTACAGTTTGGAGAAGGCACAGCTCCCCCAAACACCTGCTACTAAAAATATAAGTTGATGCTTCATACCTCTAGCTATGGCCAGAAATTTTCATTGCTAAATTGCACATCTCCCCAGAAGAAAATATATGGAGCCTTTCCAAATGAATTGTATTGCTTCATGATAAAGGACAGCCTTCTCCACTGGAAGGGAGCAAAGATTTGTAAGTTCTTGATTAATATTATATGTCTAGAATATAAATAAAGTGAGACCAGGGAGCCAGGCTTTGCAATGGGCATTGGAATGGGGCTAGAGATGCTGGGGTTAGGCAAGGGTCAAGGACAAGGAGAACATAAAATGCTGAGATGAAATGGCTTTACAACTCGAGGTCTGTCTTTTCTTTTTTCCTTCTTCAGAAACAGAACGTGGCCTTTTTTCATCCCCCTTTCCTTTGGCAGCTTCAGCATTGGCTTCTCGTGTTCTATCACACATCGGGTGTGTGATTTCCTACATACGTTAAGCTGGGGAACCTTGTGATTTCAGTTTTCCTCTTGTCAACCTCTCTTAGCCTCAGTTGGATCTCATCAGACTGTGGGGCCTATAGCAACCCCACTATGAAACTCTGGGCAGAATCCATCTAAGGGTTCACCCAGTGCCCTGAAGTTCTGCACATGTGCAAGACCCACAGGAAGCCCCAGGATCAAAGGGAGCTGAGAGAGCCTCAACAGGGCTGCAGGAACATCGTGTAATTTACCCAAACCATCTGTGAGTGACATAAATACCAGCCGCTTAGAACACCTGCACCAGATGACTCAGCATCAAGTGGGGAAGCCAGCATGGGGTTGAAATAAAAGAAAACAAAAACTTCAGTGACTGGAGCAAAACACATTTTGGCACCAGCTGCACTGGAAAAAAGAGAGAGAGAGAGAGAGAGAGAGAATGAAAAAAAATGAAAATGAGTTGGCAATTTTTAGTGAACTTCCAGTCAAAGGGTTCTGCCAGCTGGAAGTGTCAAAGTTTGTGTTAGAGGTAGGAGCAAAGGAGAGGGTTAAAAAAGAAGGAATATTAAAGCCCAGAAATTTCCTTCCAATAAATGTTTCAGGATTCTGGATTACCAGATAAAGAGCAGCTGCTGCCGAACTTAAGACACACTGTGTTGATCATGACCTTGAAGGGATGGAGAAAGAGGGGCCTTTTGATAGAATTAAGAGAGGGAGAGCAGGTGTGGAGTCTGGTGTGTAGTGCCACCACCAGTAAGCCCAGGAGGTCTGGTTGGGCCACCTCCTCTCAACTGTGAACACAGTTGTTTATTTAGATACAATCCTTCAAAAACTATCAGAAAGTCTCCCTGCATCCCCAGCTAAGTTTAAGACTTAAATATATCAAGAAAAGAAAGTCCTGATTACTTGTAAGCTATTCTAATGCGGCAGCTTCTGGAATTTCAATTACTCTGGGATGCCTACTGTTTATAGCATTGACCTTGGGTTTTTTTTTTTTTTTTTTTTTTTTTTTTTTGGTAGCCAGGAGGGATGTGATGAATGGCAGACATACCACTTTCTGCCTGATCCACCACATGAATGGCCACAGATATTCTTGGCATCTGAAGTGGCCCAGGTGGTCCCTCTGGCCTGATTTCCTTGGCCAGTTTTCCTTTCTCATCTGGGAATTTTGACCCTCCGGTTTCCAACTAATTGTATCATATTATCTCCTTTTTGTTTAAGACCATTCTCTCAGCAAAAGTTTGCAAAAATCTCAGTCTGTTGGGATGGAAATTCTCAATTAACCTCTAACCTTGTTCCAGTGCCTGTGGCTTGGGTTATTCCTTACACCTAATCATGGGTCCATTAACAAGTTGTCCAAAAACAAAACGAAATTAAAAAAAAAAAAAAAGAAAAAAGAAAACTGTTTTGACCAGGCTGTAATTGCTGCTAAGTGACACTTAACAATGGCTCCCTTGTACCACTGCTAAATGGACAGTGTGGGCCACTTGCTGAATCCCAGGCAGTGAGATTGATTTGCGATAAGGGCCTTCCTGTATCTCTTTAAGTGCTTTGTCCAGCAACTTCCTTGATTGAAGGGTGGTCATTTTTTGGATTGCCAGAATTGACAACGTGGCACAAAGCATGAAGGACAACTCCCACGGAGGACTATGAAAGCCTTCCTCCCCTCCTGCTGCAAATATAATTAGTTTATGTTAGCTGGAAAAGGTCAGAGGTTGTGGAAGGGTAGCACAGTCTTTGTTTTTAGGCAAGATAGTGGAATAATTGCTTGATGCTCAGATCGGCAGGTGTTGCAAGGAGCTCATTTGGGTTTGGCAGCCTGCAGGGAAAGCTGATTTCCTCTGGAAAACCACGGAATTCCTCCTGACAGAGTCTATTTGCTGTGACAGGAGTGATTATCCATTCATGGCCTCAGCACGGTACCTGCCGCACTCTGCCCTCACCTTACCCCAGTTTCACACACTCCCAGCATTAAGCCCCCCTCTTTCCTTTCCTTATGAGAGCAGGCGCAGGGGAAGCATGAGCAGACAGACCAACCTGGCTGGTTTTATGTGAGACTGTCCAGAAAATGTTGGAAGTGGAGGGAGAAGGGGGTCAAGGTCATGGACCAGTTCATTCAAGATAAAGGAGAATTTGAATACAAGCATCTTGTCATGAGAAACAGCTCGATGTCCCCCAGTAGGCTTTAGGTGGAAAGGGGGTTAAAAAAATGGTAGAATGAGATGGATATCATTACCCTAAGTGCATGTATGAAGACATGAATGGTGCGAATATACTTAGTAATACAACCAGAGATATGTAAAAATGTGTTCTATATGTGTATTATGAATTGTAATGCATTCTGCTGTCATATATAACAACTTCAAATTTAAAAAAAAATGAAAAAAAGAGTGAGAAGGGACGAGGTTTGCTTCAAAACCAACTCCCTTTTATCCCATGCTTCATTTTTTTTCTTCTTGTTTTTATGTAATTACTTAATGTACAAAATTTGACAGGAGTTCTTGGTTCTTCACAAAACCAAACAGGGCTCACTAGATTTAAAAGGGCTTGTGAATGAAACCAACAATTCAAAAAAACAAAATGGGGGGGGGGAAGCTACTGTAGAACCTCATTAACCAAAACTTACTGGAGGAAAGTGGGGTTTGATTTGGTGAAATTGTAAATAAATTTAAAGAAAAATGTTTTAAATTATCCTTGAAATGCAAATGTGTTTATTTCAAGGATAAAAAGTATTATGAACTAGTAAAAAAAAAATGTGACCTCTTAGAGATCCTATGAACGAATGTGATGTAACTGAAAAGATTGATTGGTAACTGGCATGTCAACTGGTAAATGGGTGTGTTCTAAAGTGAACCTCAAAACTGTTTTAAGTAGCCGGGCATGGTGGCGCACGCCTGTAATCCCAGCACTTTGGGAGGCTGAGGCAGGAGGATCGTGAGTTCAAAGCCAGCCTCAGCAATGGAGAGGCATTTAGCAACTCAGTGAGACCCTGTCTCTAAAATAAAATACAAAAAAGGGCTGGGGATGTGACCCAGTGGTCGAGTGCCCCTGAGTGTTCAATCCCCAGTACCAAAAAAAAAAAAAAAAAAAAAAAAAAAAAACTGTTTTAAGTAATTCAAATGGGCTTCCTTCCATACTATTAATTTGTTTCAGCAAACCCTTCAGCTTAATCCATGATCTTCAACTCCAGGATGTCACCACTTCATTTTGTGCTTCTTACCTGGCTCATGAAATAGTCACAGGTTGCAATTAGTTACCTAATTAAAGTGGATGGCAGTATCATTAAAAGCAAAGGTAAGTTCTCTGTACTTACTTTCCAGTGGACCTGCTTTGGCTGATGGGATTGTTTTTAAGCTAATCTATGCACGTTTGACATATATGAAAAGGTTATGCTTTGAGACTTCTGTTGAAGAAGCAAAGGGAAGTGATTCTAGAGCCAGGGTCTGGATTCTCTTGGGCTATTTATGTGAACTTGGGTGAGACATTTAACGTCTTTCTTTTTTATACTAATGAATTTCTTCCACTGTACAATGAGGATAATAATCCTTTATTGTATAGTGTGTTTTAGAGTTACCCTTCTCCTTCTACCACCCAGCTTAGTTTTGATAAATATAATGTGAATTTTGCTTTTAACATGTTTTTCAAGCCCTTGTCACTGGTGCTAGCTACATCCCATCATCTCCATGGTAAAAATCTAGACCCTGGGGGCTCCCACTAAACCCTGTGCTGGGAAATTGAAGGATAACACTTGGTAGCCCGGGTGCATTATTCCTTGGACAGTCCATCTAATAGCACTTACATTATTTCCTTTCTACTTCTCAGTTTTTCTGCTTTTACCTGGAATCTCTGTAAAAGTCATCAAATTATTTGTCATCCTGGCCTTTCCTTGGCCTTTGCATAAATTATTCAGACAGTGAGATTTGAATTAATGCAATATTTTACAAATATATAAATGAGATCAATACTAAGAGCAGTACCCCAAATTACCCATATTTTAACCAGTAATGCAGCTAATGTGACTGATTTAGATAGGCTTATAGCTTTGTGGTGGCACTTTTGAAAATAAAGAACACCATCGTCTTTGATGTCTCAGCAGGCCCCGCCTTTAATGTGTTTTGACACCTGTTTTTTAGGAGTGTGCACAAGTAATGCCTAAAGTATTATTGGCTGCGGGCTGTGGAGAGTAAATCTGAAATCTAATTAACTGTGATGAAAAGGGGTTTTAGCCCCTTTATTCCCCAAAAGTCAAATTCTTTATATCTAAAGAAAAATTTTAAAAAAGAAAGAAAGCTGGGAGTGTAGCTCAGTAGTAGACACATGCTTAGTATGAGTGAATCCCTGGGTTCAGTTCCCAGCATGAAAGAGAGAGAGAGAGAGAGAGAGAGAGTGAGGAGGGAGGGAGAGAGAGGGAGGGGAAAAAAAGAAGAGAGGGATGAGAAAGAGGTAGGGAAGAAGAGAAAAAACAAAAGAGGTAGTAGGAAGGCACTGGTAGGTGATGCCCAGTCACCAACAAGAATAAATGGTAATGTATCAGAGCTCTAGAAAAACAGCCATGTGGATTTATGACTGAATAGATTTACAATAATGAATCAGTGAACCAAGGATCAAAACTATTGATGCAGGTCTAATTTCAGCACAGCTTCTAATCAGCCTCTTTCTGATTACAAAACAAATATCCTTCCTTAAAGCTTCCTCCTCTTACTAGACAATCAGGAGGTAATGCTCAAACATG
Organism: Tamias sibiricus; assembly: GCA_025594165.1. Lineage (NCBI taxonomy): Eukaryota > Metazoa > Chordata > Mammalia > Rodentia > Sciuridae > Tamias > Tamias sibiricus. The sequence goes on along the minus strand of CM046659.1, from coordinate 184,605,593 downwards.
GAGCTATGAAAGGGGAAATGATGGAAGTTAGAAGGTTCAAATGGGAAAGAAAGCTAGAATGATGTTTTTCAGAGTCTGGAACACCTGTCCTTGAGTGACTAAGGAAGCTAGGATATAGACTCTGAATAGACAGGAAGTCAGGGGGGAGGATGGGAAAGGGGAGGGGGAGGTAGATGAATCACACTAGCAGCCCTGTTCTTCCTTCTCTCTCTTTTTAAAATTTTTTATTATTCTAATTTATTATACATGATTGCAGAGTGCATTTCATTTCATATTACACATAAAGAGCACAATTTTTCGAGTTGCTGGTTTTATATAAAGTATTTTTACAACAATTGTGTCTTCATACATGTATTTAGGGTAATCATGGCTGTTCTTCCTTCTCTTGAAGGTGGGTCCTTCATCTTATTATGTGCAGTTGCCTTCTTACCCTGGGCAGTGTTCTGCCCTATTCTTTTATTCTCACATTGTTATCAAATATGCTGACAAGAGAGGCAGGAAAAATACACCAGAATTCCAGAAAGGTCCTTGACTGGGTCTTCTTCTTAATGTACTCTTCTAAATTTGCCATGAGAAAATGCTCCTCCTAGACAAGCTGATCATCATTATATCCCAGATGCAGGAAAGACCCCAGCAGAACCTCTAGCTCCTCCAGAGCACACTGCCAATACAGCAATGTACCCACTCAAGAGTCTCCAAGTCAACCTGCAAACTCATGACATGAAAATACTTGATTTTTTACCCACAAATTTTAGGGTGATTTGTTTTGCAATATTCCCACATGAATGAGCATCAGTCCTGTATATCTAACTATAGGCTCCAACCGGGAAACATATTCTTTCATTCTTGATGCTGCAGCTGTTGGAAATCATCTTAATGTAGAGAAGCAAGCATTTGTGTAAAGAGGAAGAAAACTCCCAAGGTTGTGTTCATTCACACAATGAGAAAACAATATCATCCATTTATTCACAGTCAAAACAGTGTTCCTCAAATCACTTGAAACTGAGGCAAAATATTGTACTGATTTGAATCCTCCCAATTAAGTGCCTCGAGTCATCATGTTTTATGAGACTGCAGTAGACTTTTGAAATATTAACATTGAACTTTGTGCACTACACAGATTTTTTTTTAGAAAGGCAGAGCATTTTGTTATTTTACAAACCATTTTATTATGAAACATGTATCATTTACATACAATTTGTGTAGATAAATATGACTTTGGGACATAATAAAAAATTCCACCAGATTATGGAAAATTACATTATAGAATAGATTATAGTAACTTTGAAGATGATCCTTCAGTGACCACACATGACCCCATTTGCCTTTGCCTCTCAGAGAAAAGGACTTCAAACCTGTATTTTATTTATTTGTTTGTTTTAATTTTTCTTTTTCTTTCCTTTTCTTTTTCTTTTTTCTCCCCACCCACCCACCGGGGATTGAACCTAAGAACCCACTACTCCAGCTCTTTTTATTTTTTTAGTTTGAAACAGTTGTCTCACTAAGTTGCTCAGGGCCTCACAAATTTGCTCAGGCTGACCTTGAACTTGCAATCCTCCTGCCTCGGCCTCCCTCCTGAGTTGTTAGGATTAAAGGCAAGAGACACTGTGCCTGGTTACATTTTGGTTTTTAATAAAAATTTACAAATTTTTAATATTAAATTTCTTAACGTAAAATTTTATTGATTTTTTAAAGACTGTATACTTATGACTCTCAAATATTTAGGACCAACTATGAGGTCTCTCTTAGCTGCACTATCCAATTTCTAATTACAGACAACTCTACATGTATATACTTCAAGCTCAGTAAATTGCTGTCACTTCACAAATGAAACTAATTTGCCACTGCCCTAGAAAATCCAGCTTCCTTTCCAAAATGTTTCAGGTCTGCCAATGCCCACACCCTCTCTCAGAAGCCCAGTGGTCATAAGGCTGGACACAGGAGGAATCACAGACCAGTTGGCACCAATCCTTCCTCACTGCAGAGAATGCCCTATGAGTCAATGACAGCCTCTTGGCATCAAGGAACTCATGTATAAATACAAATATACAGGGAATATTTTTAAACTCATCTTATTGAATAAAGACTTAAGATTTGCCTTGTCTACCTCTACATTATGATTTCTATGACTACCACCTTCATTATTTCTATGCATATTATATGATTTCTATAAATTACCAATATAAAAAGTTTGGAAATTAAGATTTTGGCTTATCACAGGTAGCTCACAGTCTTCAAGACAATATGTAATATGAAAATATATGCATTTGGACAATATAGGAGGTTTTTAGGAAAATTCACTGTTAAATATGCAACCAGCTCTCCATTTTCTCTATGGATACCTGTATGTTCACACTTTGTAAGGCACTCTGATACAGTGTGCATAAAAATGAAGAATTATGATTATTTACATAGAAAGGTCAAAGAAGGGAGAAAAAGATGGATACAAAAAAGTATAATACAAGGAAGGACATGATAGTTTTATATCTTCAAGGTTTATTCATGGTCTCTGAAGCTGGTGGAATCCCTTTGGGTGACAGTGGTCAAGGGGGATTTAAAGCTATCATGACATATGACCCAGAACCATCTGAAGGCACAGATGGAGGGAAAAGAATTTAAATTTGAAAAGATTAATTAAACAAGGTAAAAGTGTGCAAGCAGTTCATTTATTCCTCTTCTTGCCTAGAAATGTCAGTTGGGTAATAGAACATTAATGATAAAGAGAGAAAGCACTGCTACTTTCACATAGTTTATATTCTATTGTAAATGATGAATAATGGGCAAACTAAATAATCAGGATAACATTAAGTTCTCAGAAAGTGATGAAGTATGACAACTTATTGGAGCTCAATTTAGGTAGATGACACTTGAAATATGATAGTCAAGGAAAACGAATTGCAGATATCATTTTTGTCCTAACACTGAATGATGAGAAGCTACCACATGTAATTTTATTAGTGCATTTTAATTAAATGGAATAATAGGTTTCACTGTGGCATAAGCATACGCCCAGGCACATGACTATGCCATTATACGATGAGATTTTCCCCTCCCCCATCTCCTTCTTCTTAATAGTTTCCTCCTACTTTTATGCCATCCACCCCCCCACCCCAGAATTCACTCATGGGGAAACATGCTATAATTGTCTTTCAGAGTCCAGCATATTTCACTTAACATGAGGATCTCCAGTTCCAACCATTTTCCTTAAAATATATGCTTTTGTTCTTTAGGGCTAACACTCCATTTTGTATATATACCATATTTTCTCTATCATTCATCCATTGACAGGCACCGACGCTAATTCTATAGCTTGCCTATTGTTAATTGTACTACAACAAACATAGATATTCAAGTATCTCTATAATGTGATGACTTTAATTCCTTCTGATACAGAGGAGTGATATAGTTGGATCATATGATAGTTTTGTGTTTAGTTTTTTGAGGAAATTCCATACTGATTTCCATAGTGCTACCACATAAAATGTAATAGAAAACATGCATCCATTTGTGTAGAACATGATATTGTCACATACAAGGAAAGTAGGTAGTATCATAAATTTTATTTAGAGTCATACAATAGGTAATTCCTAGGTAACAGTGCTTCTGTCAAGCATAGAGTGAGTGTCTTGGAAGTGCTGTTTATTTAGCACACTTTCAATTCCCTTGTGTTCATTTAACTAACTGCATCATCCTCCTGTTTGCTTTTAATTTTCTGTTTTAAAATATTGCAAACTTGGTACAAAGGTCATTTATTTCATAAATGTTCCAAGCAGTACTTAGCCATTTAAACTCTCCTATGTGGCCCTCTGTGATAAAACAGGATATATAACATCTAGACATTTTTTAAATGGTATTATCTACAATAGATTTATATTCACCTTCATTTTTTGGTTTGTAAGTTTCAGACACCAAAGGGAATCTTCTTAATTTATGACACAGAAAGATGTGAACTATAATGGAAAAATATAAAAGTACAACAGATTTAGTCATGGTTGACTCTAGTGGCTCAAACATGGTATCAGCCTGCAGTCTCTTGCCACCTTTCAGCTCTTCTGTACCAAGTTAACTCTTGGGGATGTTTTCCCCATGTACTGCCTTATAGCTTCTTAGAGAGTGTCCACTTCCCCTTGGTGTCATGAGTGTCCCTGTTTTGAATTTCAATCACCTGTCCAGCATTGAACAGCTGATTATGACTAATGTAATAGTTATACATTGGCTGGATTAAGAGTGCAGAAAGGAATTTTTGCACAAGAAAATCAAGGTTTAATTGCAAAATTATGGTGAAATCTATTCTAGGCCATTACAAAAAACAGACCCACACTATGACAATGACTGTCAAAGTGAAGTTCCCAGACCAGGAGCATCAACATCACTGTTAGAAATGGAAATTCTTGAGTCCCACCCCGGACGTGCTGGATCATGCCCTCTCTAGGTGGGCCCAGCAATACATGCTTTAGCAAGTCATCCGGGGATTGTGATGCACACAAGAGTTTGAGATCCACTGCTGTACACTATGGTACTTAAAACAACATCCATGCTCCTTCCCAAGATCTACAGGCATATAGGACACAGTCTTCTTCTACCCCTCTGATCTCATCTTGCATTATCTCCACTTTTCTCATTTCCCCTTCTTTATATTTCTCCACATTCTAAATAATGTCATCTCCTGGCACTTGTACTCGCTGCTCCCACTGCCTAAAATGCTCTCCATGTGTCTAGTCATTCTCACTACTACTGTATCTCTTCATACGCCATCTCTTAGGATGTGAACCACCCTAAAGCCCTCTGTTCTCAAACACCTCTATTACATTTCTTTTTCTCTATTTTGTAATATAATCTAAGTGAACTTACATATTTATTGATTTATGTATTCATTTAGTCAAATATTAAGACAGATAATTGACTTTCTGTTTCTCTGTCCAGTATCCCTAGCATGTAAGCACTGTGTGGGCAGGAGTAAATATTTGGCTAGTGACTACAATATCCTTAGGGCATAAAACAGTTCCTGCATACAGAAGGTGCTCACTAAAAATATTTATAGAATGATTTAGTAAATAAGTCTTTGGATATCCTGTGGTGGTTTCTGCTGCTTTATTGTTTAAGTCAGACATCAAATAAAGGACAGCAGAGCTAAGTTGTTCATGGGAGGGAGCAGAATGTCTCGGAGGGAAGGAATTAGGAAAACCACAGCACGGTGTCTAATGACTCAAACTGATGGGGCCCTGGTTCCTCAAATAAAACCATTCTACCCTTCTAGTCATGAAGACCACATCCTTTCTGACGCTTGGGTTAAAGGAAAAGAGGGAGCAATTATGCTGTCAGGTAATACGGCAGAATATTTAAATACAAGGTTTTCCCTCATTTACAATGCCTTTTCATAGTTTATGAAACAACACTAGCCTGGAGAGAGAAGGAGGGGAAGCTAAATTATTTCAAATACATTAAAATTAAGGAATTTGATTCCAAGGTTGAGGAGGGAAGAATGTGATACAAGGAAGTAGTTTAAAAAATGAACTTGGAGGATATGAGAAATATTCTTATGTGGGTGAAAAGAAATGAATTTCCAAATAAATGTCAGGGGATAAACATAATAAGTTGCCTTAAAATAGTCAGCAAAATTAATTTATGCCAAGAGTTCCACAAATATTGTGATGACCCTTTCAACTGTGGGCTATGCCTGGGTATGGCTCCCTATAAATAGATTCACCAATTCCTGAAGAGTGGTAGAAAGACTCTGTTGGCTGTCAAAATTTATTTCACTCTCTATTTATCATTGTAAATGTTCCCACACTTCTGATATTATAGAGACTTAGGTAGATAGTCATCACTCTTTTCTCTAGTGCATGTCACAGCTTAATCTTGACTCATTCTAGATGGAGAGCAAAAAGGTGAATAAAAGTCCATGGATAATTTTTAAACTCCTTCCTTTTCCCCAATAAGTTCAATACCTCTACAAGAAAAACTTACATATTTAATATTGAAGAGGCAGAATGGGATGGTAAGTTTGGTGCATTTCTCTTCTTTAGGAGAGACGCACCAATAGAAGATTTAAAATCTATCACCACCATGGATGTGAAGGAAAAAAAAACAGTTTGGAGTAGATTGGAATGCTTTGGATGGGTGCAAAATTAGCTTGATGAGAGGACAAAGTCCTACTGGTTGTCTTGCTCAGCAGGGTAAGAGGAGTTAACATACTGTACATTTTCAAATAAGTAGAAGATTTTTAAATGTTCCCAGCATGAGGAAATACAAGTGTTTTGGTAAAAGATCTACTAAATAACCTGATTTGATCACTATACATTGCACCCATGTATTGAGATATCACACCCTATCCCATAAATATGGACAGTCAGTATGTGTCAATTTAAAACAAAATAAAGCTAAAAATATTTTCAGGTTTGCCAACTCAGCAAATTAAAATGTAAAAAGTCAAAAGAATGGGGACACCAAAACCTGCTGTCAGTAAGCCACAAACATACATGCACGTAAAGAAGTATTTCCCATACTTTCCTTCTTTGTGATGTACTTTGCCCTTTCTTTCTGTTACACTTTAAGACCACAGTCACCATTTCCAAAGATTTTGTGTATTACTGATTATTTTGAAAGGCATGCCAGGTACACATGTGGGAGACCTTTCTTATAATAAAAATTGGATTGGAAAAAGCAAAAACTATGAATGTTTAGCAAAAACAAACTTTGAAAGGAAACTCAACTTTTTTTTTTTTTTTTTAAATGTTTCCTTGGGCATTTTTCTAAAATCGGTCTTGTTTCTGCATAATATTTTTCTTGGTTGGGCAAAGGCTGGTTAAAATATTCATTATTTTTTTAATGTACTATGCTGCTATTTGCAGCTTCAGGTAGTTAATATTTGTGTTTAAACTTTGCAGTTCAAATGGGAAAATCCACCCTAAACAGCATTGCTGAACAGCATGAAGGAATCCTTCGAAACAGGAGGTCCCTTTCCTGAATACCAATCAGTGTGGCTTTCCTCTGTGGCTGGGAGAGGAAGCACTGACCAATGTTTGCACTCCACCATGTCCTGCATGTCACAAGCTTAATTTCTAACACTGGCCGCCTTGTCGGCAGAGTTTCCGGATGGCAGAATGAATTGAACCTCTGAAGACTGACGGCGCGCTACTGTGTCTCCAGATGACGTCAATGTCTTCTGGGACAACAGCATGAAAAAGTGAAATGTAATCAGAAAGGTCTGGGCACACGATTACCTCAGAGAGTGTATGAGTGCGTGAATATGATAGGGCAACTATAGAAGAAAAATCATGGGTGTTTGTTTATGTATAAAAGCTTGGATTAAAATCCAAGTGTGAGTGGAAGGCAGCAAAAGACTTATGAATAGTGACTAAACAGGACATAATCACCCCTTAACTTCACATAAGAAAATTGAGATGCTAAGGAACATTTTCTAACAACTACTGTGTGCCAACTCCGTAGATCCCATCTCATTTAACACTGACAACAGCTGAAATAGAAATTGTTAATCAGGAAAAGAGAAAAGTAAAAACTGAGATTCAGAATAGTTTTTGCTTTCCCAAAAGACCAATGGTTTATTCATGTTTTTTTCAAATACATTAATTGAGCATTTACTATGCACCAGAATCTATACCCTTAGAATGAGGATACAAGAATGGTTTCTGTCCTTCCTGAGGCAAAAAAAAAAAAAAAAAAAAAAAAAAAAAAGAGGTTCTATTCAGGGAGCATGGGTTTCTTGCCAATTAACTACTGAGATAATGTGGAGGGACAATAATGTTGCTCTGTGACTTTCTTCTACCTCTTTCCTGAATTCATTCTTTTTCCAAACTTTATCATTCTCTGCGTATTCTGGAACAGCCATACCCAGGTCAAACTGGGTATCGGAAATTTAGTCTACTACTTCCAGGATTCTTTATCCAATATGACAACACTACTAATTCCAAAACAGAATGTACTCTCTACAGAGAAAGTCTGTAGTCTGTCTATTCCTGCCTACAACCCATGTTGCTGCCCTCCTAGGTGGTGTTAGTTGATTTGGTTTTCATCAGGATCCATGTGTTTCAAAGTGGAGAGAAAATCTTGATGGAATCTCTACCTCCAAGTGTGGCTTCGAGTCCATTGCACCCTTCTTGCCAATATCAATAGCAACTATATCATGTGGACACAAAATCCAGCTGTTGCCTCTGGTGCCATTTGGTTATGGTTTTGCCATTTCCTCAAGCTCTCATTTTCTAACCTACTATCGTCTTCTTTCCTCTGTCCAGCATTGAGTCACTGGGTTATATTTTCATGTTTTTTTTTACCTAGTACAAGAATGATCAAACACTCCTACCCTGCACTTACTTCATTTTCTCCCCTTCTCTTTTTCCTAGTCTTTTCCTCAGTTCCGCACTCATACCGCCACTCTGTGGAACATGTTATCTGAAGTAACTGCTCTACCTCAAAAATTAAAGCATAAAGTATTATGGCTTAAAATATTTTCATTATGGCTCTCTTATTTTCACAATGTATTCTGTTTCCATTCTCCTGCTCCCTCACATTCCTTATCATCCAGATAATATTTTCAGATATTTAATATTTATATGAAAAATTTCATTTTGCTTTAAAAATGCTCTCACTTTTCTTTCTGCATTTTCACCTCACTTTCTAGAATTTCCCACACGTAGTTTATTTTATTTTATTTTATTTTATTTTATTTTATTTGGTGCACTCCATAACAAGAAAATGTTAATGAAAAATTCACACAATGGTTTTGTTGGATCATATTACTAAGATGATAATCATTATGAATGGACTCTCCATACTATTAGAGATTTGCAAATTGATTGCATTAAGGATCCCAATTATTTCTGCCTTCTCCATAGCCCCTTGCCATGTGACTTTAGAGATTTTTCCACTGAAGAAGCATCCTTTTCCCCTACTCTTTGATCCTGACGAATGAGACACTCGCAGATGGCATGTATTATTATTGTCTGCATCTGGATTGTTCCCCAAAGACTCATGTGTTAAGAGCTTGGTTTCTAATGAAGTCGCATTCAGAGATGTGGCTTTGGGGGAGCGATTAGATCCTGAGAGCTCTGTCCTCAGCAGTGGATTTATCTGTTGATGGGTTAATAATTTGATAACATCAGTGGGAGGTAGTGGAAACTCTAGGAGGTGAGACCTAGTTGGAGAAAACTGGTCACTGGGAGTTTGTCCTAGAAGGGTACATCTTGTCCTCAGCCCCTTTCTCTCTTTCTTGCTGCTTCCTGGCTATCATGATGAGAGCAGCTTTCCTCTGCCATGCCCTTCTGCCACAGCATTCTGCCTTGACTCTGGCCCCCAATGATGGAGCTGGTGGACTATGAACTAAAATCATTCAAACTGTGAGCCAAAATAAATCTTTTCTCTTTTAAGTTGTTTTTCTCAGGTATTTGTCCCAACAATGAAAAAACAACTTACAGGGAACTATAGAGGCTTGAGAACAGGCTTGGGCATTTCCACTTCTTCTACTGTACCTTTGCCTTGACCATGAGAACTGCCTGTTCTGACTTGTTGTAGATAAGGGATGCATGGAGAAGGACATCCATACAAATGACCCTACTGAGGACATCTTAGATCAGTGACGGTGAGTGGCCCACAAAATATATGCTCGAGATCAGATACTCCACAAAAACTAGGAGATTAATCCACAGACTCTAATCTCAATAAAAGTCCACAGTTTTAAGTCACTTTGTTTGGGTCACTTTGCTACACAGCACTGCTGTGGCTATAGGTATCTAACACAAAGTTCCTGTTATAAGTTTCACTGCTTGGGCTGGGGATATAGCTTGTAGCTGCCTGATGCTGTTGCTTGCAGCTATGACGCCGTGGGAGAAAACTCGGAGGCAGGATGAAAATGAAAAAGGTCTTTTATTCTTCTTCTCTCTCCGGCTCCAGTAACCTCTCCAACTCCAACCGCTCTAACTCCAACCATCACCTTCTTCTTCTTCCCACACCCTCTAACCAACCTCACCCGGTTAAATACGTTTAGCTTCAACAAGGACAAGTGCTTACAGCTCGAGCTTACAGGTGCGTCACACAGTGTTCACGGGCATACAAAGATTCTTTGAATAATGTATGAATATCAGGTGGAAACTAGAACATCTTTTATGGCTCTCAGCTAACCGCAATCTTTAGTTATCTCCTTGATTAGGGCTCCTTCAATAGCTCAGTTGGTAGAGTAGAGTGCTTTCCTCGCATGCATAAGTCCCTGGGTTCAATCCCCATCACCATAAAAAAAAAAAAAAAAAAAAAAAAAAAAAAAAAAAAACAAGTTTCACTATTCTACTTGTGGTCTGATTCTCAAGGAAGCTTATTTTTACTTACTCTCAAGAAATAGCCAGATATTTTAAGACACAATGGAGACTATCTAAGGCCAATTCCCATCCACCTCACCTTAGCCTTTGTGTCTCAAATCTTAAACAGGGAGTTGACACTTTTGCTGCCCTGGGAACCTATATTTTAGATTCTGTCCCTTCTCATCATTATTTTTTCCATCTCAAATATGTCTTCATGTGTGTTCAGGTGTGTTTCCTTTTCAACATGACATATTCACACCTCAACTCTTTAGCCACTTCTATCCATATAAAAATCAACACCTTGGGTCACCAGTAACCTCTAAATCAATATTTATCAATTCTCTCCTTGGTTTACCTGTCAGATGTCCGGACAGTATAGAACACTCCTTAAAATGTTCTCTTCTTAGTTCTGTGACACAGGGATGTTTTGTTTTGCCATGACATCTTGGTTTACTTCTCTTTCATCACCACTTCAGATTTAAGCTCATTTAACTGGCCAAGGTTTGTTTCTAGGCTGTCTTCTTATAGTCCACAAACAAAGAGATCCCATCTGGCCCAATGGTTTCAATCATTGCCTCACTCCAGATGACTATAAATTAGTATCTCTATCACAGTCCTCACCTCTGAGCCTCAAACTCGCCTCTCCACCTGTCTCCCTGACATCTCATTATGTATCACTAAGGCACCTCAAATTCCACATTTTTAAAATAATGTTTATTGTCCTACTCCTTGAACACTGAAGCTTTCAGTGTTCTCTCTCCCAGGGAATGACACAGTCTTCCATGTGTCTATATAAACCAGAAAGCTAGACAATGCCCTTCAAACTTGCTATCTAATACAGCCAATGACATGTACTTTGGATTTGGTCTTCTCCATGTTATGCAAAGTTGGCAATTATCACTGGGTTTTCATCATCACCTTACTCCACACTATTGCCTTCTTTTACTTCATTTGTTGCCTAATCTAGACTCACTGCTGCAGAAGTACACTTGCAATGTTTAAAAAACCACACTTTTTCTCTTCTTTTCTCTTTTACACACACACACACACACACACATGCACACACACATACACATGCACGCACTGGATTGTTCAAAACTCATCTAAGTTTTCATATAACAGGAAATAAATACTACAGTTCTTCCAATGATCTGCAAGGCAATGTGTAGCACCACCTAGTTGTAGAGCACCATTTCCCACATGTGCCCTGACCTCTGCCTTCTAGGCACTGTGATCTTTATGTGTGTGTGTGTGTGTGTGTGTGTGTGTGTGTGTGTGTATTTAACTCTTGATGATAACCATAAGCAGACCTACCTCCTGAAGGATTGCAGCTGTAGATTCTCCAAGTATGTGCTCTATCTCTGAACAGGATGTCATCTCTAACATACCACAACCCCTTCCAGAAGTCAAAAGCCCACCCGTTTGGACCATTCAGTTCCTGCTATTGAAACTTCTTCCTATTGCACATCTTACCCCATTTTATATTCTTAGTTTCTATAAATCAGCTAGTCCCAATTTGTTATTACTGTGCCCTTATTTTGACACACTTTTATAATTATGGAATATTTAAACTTCTCTATATTCCTGTCTAATATCTGCAGGACCATCCTACACATCTAAGCATGGAGGAGTGTCCAAAGCATCCTTCACACAATCTTTCCTCTAACTCTAAGTCAGATCTACACTTACAATGTTGGGGCTGCATCTGTCTCAACACTGATGCATTCCTGTCCATAGAGCAGGACATGACAGATTAAGTATCAGTAAATATCTGTTGAGTGAAGGAAGAGAGGAGAGAATGAGGGGAGATAGGAGAAAGGGATGAGCAGGGGAAAAAAAAGAAAGGAAAGAAAGAAGGGAGGAAATCACATGGAATAAATGACATTCCCATTCAGGATCCAGAATTCTCTTGTCAATAAATATGAATTAATCCTGCTCCCTTTCTTTATAATTACCAAAGAAGTCCTTTTTTTTTTTTTTTTTTAAGAGAAGTGAAATCTGCTGAACTTTTGCCCAGTCCTTAATATGTGGTGTCTATTCTTTCATTTAAGAAGAGTACAGATGTATGTTTTTGATGTAGCCCTGGCAATGCAAAGTCTAAAACGGCCTCATAAATCTCCAGAAAATGAGGGTGAGTGCAAACCTTCAAAGGCTCTTTCTTGAGCTGTGCAACATGCCTCCACAAGCTCTCCATCCAGCCCACAACCACTGTGGAATGTAGCTGATCTCATGGAAATAGCTCGGTGCTTACCAGCTGAGAGTTTCTTCTTTGACCTCTCACTTGCCTTCTCTTTGGATCACGTATGTCACCCTGACGTGTATTATAGAGACATTTCTGTCTCCTGGCCTGATTCAACAAATACCTAATCTGTTGCCATGGTGGTGTTTTGGTTGTAGTTGACGGTCAACTTTCTGAGAAGTGAGGTCTGGAACCCCAGGCAAGTTCTATGTTCTTCTTTGTCATGGGGATTTTATGTGTGTGTGTCGTTCTCTACAGAGTCAAGATATTCAACGAATGCTTCCAGCATATTCAATTCAACCATTCAACTAATAAATACTGTGGTGGGAAGGAAACTGAAGGACTGAAAGAAGATTTTCTACTACATCTGAAGTTAAGGCAGGTCCCCAATTAAGAACTGGTGGGGAAGTAGACAAGCAGAGATATTAACAAGAAAGGGTAAGGAGATGCTATCTCTCTGTTACCCCAGGTCAGAGGCAATCTGTTCCAGGCATGGCTCAGCCAGACCAAAGAGAGGGCAGGCTCATTTTTTATACCTTCCCAAATTTTATTTCCTAGTTTATAATATGAATATATTTTGAAGCCCTTTCTTTGTTTTCGCTCTTTCTACTTATTTATCTATGATAGGGTTACATACACACACACACACACACACATATTCTTACCTTTTTGCATATTTAATAAACTTGATTCTCTCATCACCTGGCCAAAAGCCCTCCTATGTCACTTTTTCTAGAGGATCCAGGTCTGAATATAGGATCTGATTCTAAGATGCTGACCCCAAAGGCATCAAACAAAGAGAAGATGGCATGTCATCCATCCCAACATGTTGCCTGGGATGGGTCTTGGTGTCAGTCCAGCTGGCTTGGATTCTGACTTCCAACTCTGCTACTGTACAGCTCTAGGGACCTGGGCAGGGCAGGTTTTATAAGACTCCTAAGTCCTTGTCTTCTCGTCACTTAAAATGAGCTAATGATAAATACCAGCCTCCCAGGGCTTTCATGAGAATTAATGCCCCAGATGTCCAGACAATAGCAGGTTCTTATAGATACTGGATTCCTGCCCACTGTTCTTGAAGAACATAAGTCCTATGGCACCATACAAAGTAGTATGATTTTTTTTTTATCCTGATTCATGAAGACCTATTTAAACAGAAGTTTGACTTACTAGGCTGTGTCTTAGCTAGAACTTTAATCCAGTGGAAAATTCTGACCTCTAAATTACCTTTTCTAATTATCTTTAAAATGTTATTTTCTGTATTCTATTTAGTACTTATAGTGGTTGGGAGGTTAAGGTAACTTAAAATTAATTACATGTATTAAATTACATGTATTAGTGTGTGTATATATACAATGCTAATAAAATTACGAGAAAGGTTGACAGAAAATTACTATTTTTTCAGGATCTTTATTCATTAACACTAATTATGCTTTTAAGAAATATTAAATTTTGATGGGTTTGCACAGTGGAGAAGAAAGATGTTCTAGGCAAAGAGAATGGAAAAGGAAGACAGTAAAATATTGAAGATCTAGTATATTGAAGATCTCACCAGTCTGGTGAGTGTGTAGGTTAAAGGAAAGGAGATATGAGAAGAAGTTTTAAAAGGTAGGCTGAAATCAGGCAAGTGACAGTCTGTCAATTCACATTCATAGATTAATTATTATTAATTAATTGATAGAAAATGTAGTAGTATTGAATATTTCTGAAAGGAGTACATTGTTTCTCTCTCTGGTTATATTCCCACAGGAGAATGACAAGGGAGAGTGTGCTAGTTGCTATTTTTAAAAATCCTACAAATTAGGTAGTTTAAACACTGAGGGTTGATTTCTCATACTTCTGGATACCAGAAGTCCAACATCAAGAAAATGGCATGTTTGGTATCTATTAGGGGACAAGTTTTTGCTTCCTAGACAGCAGAGCAGCGGAGCTCTATGGGTCTCTTTGATCATGTCACTAATCCTATCCCTAGGAGTCATAAAGGCTCTTCCTTCATGAACTAAACACCTCTCAAAGGTCCCACCTCATGATACCATCACATGGTGATTTAACATGAATTTTGTGGGGACACAAACATTCAGTTCATAAATTTAGGAAGTTAACCGATGTCAAGGAGAAAATGAATGGGGATTTTTCATTAGTCAAGCAAGATGCAAGAAGACCTGTCAGTAGCAGGCAGGAGGGAGGAAGCCATTACATTTAGAGACAGCGAAACAATAAACTTACACCTGACCTATTTTTCTATGTTTGTCTAGATCAGTAGATAGTGTATTGAAGAATGTTTGAAGCAAAGCATTCTTTCCTAATGATGCTGCAATCCTCATGAACTATAATAGCACTTTAGGTTGTTTCCTGTAGTAGGCACTGAATAACTAACTCTAGCTTTTTTTTCTTTAACTTTCTGCAGGACAGCCATGTTTTAAAAATCACAATTTATTTTATATATATATATGTATATATATATATTTATAAAATGAATATTTTTTTATCATATATGCATTACTATAACAAAACAACTGAGATAAATAATTTAAAAAGAAAAAATATTACTTTGGCTCACAGTTTTGGAAATTTCAGTCCATGGTCAGCTGGCCCCATTGCTTTGGGGCCTGTGGCAAGGCAGCACATAATGGGTGAGAACACATGGTAGAGGGGCAGCTCACCTCACAGCAGCTGAAGAGAAGAGAGGGTAGTGAAGAGAGAGGAGGAGACTGGGTACATACACCTCAGTAACCTAAAGCATCCCACAAGGCTCCATCTCTTAAAGGTCCTACCACTTTCCAATAGAGTCAAGCTGAGGATCAAGCCATAAACTTTGGGGGACATTTTAACAATATTTGATGGAAAATGGATCAGGCATTTTTCTTGTCTTCATGAAAATTATAGTTAGTCTACTAAGGGACTGTTTGTTTTTCCAAGCAGGAAACAATTCTCCAGTTCTCCAATACCAACTTGGTATCCCAAATTCAATTCAGTTCTGATACTAACTGCCCAGAGTTACCACACATCCCACAAGTTAGGGGCTCAGATCCATATGCCTTCCCCTTTCAGATGCCAGCTAGAAACAAGGACCTCAAACTACCTGCATTTGTGCTGACTACAAATTGAGGGTTTCCCATGACTCTTCAGGTTTGATAATTCCCGAGAGCAACTCAAACAATTCATCAAAGTGCTAACTTTACCATGAACGTTTCCTTGTAAAGAGTACAACTCAGGAAGAACCAAAGGGAAGAGATGCAAAGGGGAAAGTGTGTGTTTCAGGAGAGTGAGCAGAACCTCAGTGCTCTCTCCAAGTGCCACCTTTTCAGCACATCAATGTATTCACCAACCTGGACACAGCCCTTTTTCCTTGTTCAACAAAAGTTTTTATCTACATTTCATTACATAGGATGAGTGACTAAATCTTTGTCATTGGTGATTAAACTTCATCTTTACCCCTCTTCCCTCTCCCAGAAGTTGGAGCATCATCTTTTAGTAGAAGAGCTTCTATTCTGAAGATATCTTGGGTCCCTTTCCCCACCTTGTCATGAGTCACCTCTTCAGCATAAATTCAATTATGATGGGAAGGGAGAACTTTATGAATAACAAAAGACACTCCTATCAGGAAATTCCAAGAGTTTTAGGAACTCTGTGCCTGAAAATGGAGACAAATATACATTTTTCATTATACAGAGGGATACATTTAAGCAATCAGGAAATTAATTATAAAGATTTGTTTACTCCAAAATTGCCTCTAATTAACCTGACTCACAACACCTCTACTACCAGCTGTGGACACTCCCCTTCTCTCCCATCAGAGCTTTTCTCAACTTTGTGTGGCATTCAGTGTCAGGATCTTATGTATTCGTCAGGCATTTGTCAAGTTCATTAGGGAATGAAAGATGCACCAGATAGAATTCTAGAAAGAACATGAATCATGGAAAATGATAATGAGACACTCAGCAACCAACAACACTGGAAACCCGTTGCTTCCTCAGGCTCTGAAAACAGTAAAGATGGGAAATGACATTGCAAACTGGTGAGAGCTGGAGATGAGCACACTTAGGAACTTCCCTCCTTGAGGGACACCACTACTATCAGGACTCCTAGAAGCAGAAAAAATAGGCATGGATGGAGAAAGAAATAACCCAATATCTCTCTTCTCCAGCCTTTAGACTCCTGCCAGTTCTTCACATAGATCGAGTGAGCCTGAGAAGTCATCCACCCAACTACATCATGACACAGAGCAGGGAAGAGAACCAAGAAAAATTCATTAGCACAAGGCCATCATATTTTCTGCTCAAGTCAATGTCTTTTCAATGATTTCTGACCATAACACATTGGCCCAGTTAACAATAATAGTGAGTTGCTTTCTTAAAAATCTGAAATATTTTCAAAATCCATTTTAATGGGCAGTGTCTTCTATGGGTTATGACCCTTAGGTTTAGATGTAATCAGTTGCAATATTGTGTATAAGCATGGTTGTCTATTACTTTTTGTATTTACTGTGCTTTGAGTAGATTTGGTTAAAAAATCCATTTGATATTCAAAATAGCTACTGCACATTGAGACTTCTAATTTGGGATATATATCTCATCATTAGCTGTCTAAGTATTTTGGGCTGGTTAATTATTTCTTATGAAGGGGTATCCTGTGTATTGTAGGATATTTAACATACCTAGCTTCAACCCAATAGATACCTATAAACATATAAACACCTTTCTGTGACAATTGAAAATAGCCCCAGATGTTGCCAAATATTTCCTGGAGGAGGCAGGTAACTAGTGATTGACAATTACTTCTCTTTAAGATTCTGTGGCCATTAAATAATAGAAAATGAAATTAAATTTTGAGTTTTTTTTTTTTTTTTACAATAATTCAGTTATCATGGATGTTGGACAACCAAAAGCTGGAACCCAGTGATTCTTGCCCCTTGGTATCCACCCGCTGTGTAGTTCCATGGCATATTTAATGAAGGTTGGATTTTGTGACCAAAAGGATATAGGAAAAGTGATGGTATGACACTTCTAAATTAAACTATCAAAGGTTCATCTTGTACAACTTGCTCTGGGAGAAGCCAACTGCTACATGACAAGGACACTCAGACAACACATAAAGGAAGGAACTGAGATTTTCAGCCAAAACCAGGAGAAAACTGAAACCTTCCACCTACCATGTTAGTGAGTACAGAAGTCAGATGACTGTAGTCCGGCCAATGGCCTAACTGTGGGACCTCATGACAGACCCTAAGCCAGAAGAACATAGACAAGCTCTTCTCATATTACTAACACTCAGAAAAATGTGAGGTGACAATATTTTAAAATTATGTGGACAAAAGATATCATGAATATAAAAATAAGTGATATACTAGAAGACATCTGTGCAATATTAATTAATTGGCAACTGACAACTAAAAAACAAAATGGTACTTAAGACCAGTAATTTAAAAAATGGGTACAGGTTATTAAGCAGGACATTCATAGCCAAAGAAACTTTATTAACCAATATGAATAGATGATGTAACTCATGAGTAATCAGAGAAATAACAAAGCTATCATAAGAAACGACTTCTACCCATAAAGTGGACCAAACTTAACAAAGTCCAACAAAAATATCCTGATATAAAAAATTAATCCCATTATAGATATTGATTTAGAAGTATCATGTTTAAAAAAAATCTCAACTTTAGGTACATATCATAGAAGATTTTAACTTGCACTTGTGCATAAATAAACATTTACAAAGAAATGAATCCATTAACTAATTTAATATGTACTGAGGGCCTATTATAAGCTATATACTATTCTAGGTCCTGGGGATTTATCAATACCAGCTAGACAAAATACTTCCTTCATGGCTCTTATATTTTAACTTTGGGAAGACATTCTAAGAAAATATAGATTAAACAAGTGCTAGTATAAAAAACGTGGCAAGCAATGACCCATTTGATATGGAAACTGTTAAGCACAGACTTAAAAAAAGTGTGGAGGCAGATATTTGTGGGAGTGGGGTGAGGGTGAAGGATCTGAGCTAAGTGTCATTCTGCACATATACAGGAGGACAATAACACTGGGCAGAATGGTTGACACAGATGCAATGAGGTCAGAAAGGTTATTGAAGAAGCTTGTAAACTGTAATAATGACTTCAGATTTCATTCTGAATGGCATGAAAAATTAGAAGAAAACATTTAGTAGGAAAGTGGCATGATTTATCTTTAATGTCCACTCTGCCTGCTGTGAGTCAAAAAGATTTTTGGGAGGAATGAGCAGAAGCAGGGAGATGACTTAACCAGAGGCTGGGGAAGCCAATCCAGCTGAGAGAGATGATGGTAGCTTTGATTACTGTGAATGCATTCTGGAGATAGAGACAAAAGAATTTACAGATGGGTTGATTGTTAGAGGAATGAAAAGAGAAGAGTTGAAGATAGAAAGACAGGAGACAATGATGACTTCTACATTCTTGTCCTAGTTTTAATATTCATAACAACATTGAAAATTGCTAAGAGCCCAAGTGACTATCAGTAGGGGGAATAAATAAGAAAATGGTACATATTTGTACATTGTGTTATTGTACTAATATTAAATGATGGAATTTGATCTTTATCAATTGGAATAAATCTTAAAATCACACATTGAATAAAAATCTAAGTTGGAAAATTATATGTATAGTATCATCTATTCTCTTGTAAGTACAAATACAAGGATACTATAAATAAGCACTCTTATTTATAGTTAAATATTAAGTATAATGTTATTCATAGAAGTTTTTAGATTTTAAATATATAAAGCAACAATATATTTGTTGTGGTTTTTGTGTGTGTGTGTGTGTGTGTGTGTGTGTGTGTATGTGTTTGTGTATTATCATGCATAGAGGGTGGTAGTTTCACTGGAGCCAAGGTAGGTGGCCAGGAGTGGAAAAGAGAAGTGACAAGCCACCTTCTATGGGCAAATGCAGTCCCTTTGAACAAAATTTTAAAAGGTAAACTAAGTCCTTGAAGCAAGTACACACCCCTCCAGGGTATATGGCTAGATTCAATACACCTACTTCCTTGTCTATATCTCTGAGCAGTGAAAGAAGGGAGAGCAAAGTCTAAAGAACATTTATATGCATCTATATTATCTTAATTTTTTAAAATAGAAGACAAGAAGATTTAAGAAAATTCATCAAATGTTAGTGTATGGCCATTCTTGGTGGTGAAGAGATGAGCAAGTGCTACATTGATCACCACACATTTTTGTACATTAGAAATATTTTATTTTTGAAAGTTTCAAGTCTGTAAAAGCTACCATGCATTGAAGATCATTGTGTCAGCTCTTTCTTTTTATTTTTTCATCCGAACAATTAAGGTTTCCTCCCCCCCATATATTTTGTTGATTCATTAAATTATATCTCATGGAGGGATTTGTTATTACATATTCAGAGAAGCACATGATATAACAATATAATTTGACAGCATTTTTTTTCTTTCACACAGCCTATGAGACCCATGGATCTGCTTGGAATTAGATCAGTTTTTAGTTGCTAACACTCCACTTCTTTAACTTCAAAATGGGATAATAAAAATATCTGCCTCACAAGGGGACCAAAGACTACTTAAACAAAACATGTGAGGAAGGTGTGATTGTTTCTATTTCCAATCTGAAGAAACATAAAAAAGTTAAGTGAGTTAGATACTTTAGTTCTCACAATAAGATGGTTAGAATTCTAATTTATATCTGTTTGAAGAAAAGATATGTGATTTTATACTCACGCATACACCTAAACGGCACTACCTGAATGCTTTTTGGGATTTTTTTTGCATTATATTAAGGGATGTAAACATCACCAGTGATAGATAGGCTTGGGCTGACAGACCACCTCCCCCATGGAAATTTCCATTAGGAGCAACCTGGTTTCATTTTCCCCAGGCAGGAGCCAATCAGCTTAAAGGTCGCTATGTTCCCCAGGCAAGAGCCAATCAGCTTAAAGGTCACTGTGTTCCTCAGGCAGGAGCCAATCGGCTTAAAGGTCGCCCTGTTTACTGGGAAAAGAGCCAATAGTGTTAAAGGTCGCTCAGGCACACCCCCCACCAGAAATCCCTACTTAAGTGCCTGCCTGCCCGGAGCTCAGAATCAACAGCTTGTCCCTGTGGAGAGGAAGCAGCTGCTGCAACAGCTCCATACTCACCATCTCCAGCCCGACAGCAGCTGCTCCAGCCAACAGCTCCAGCCTCCAGCCCAATGGCAGCTGCCCCAGCTGACAGCTCCAGAGACTGGCCGGCACAACCAGGCACCAACCCTCTGTCCAGAGCTTGCACTCTTCCCTCTCCCTGACTCCTCTCTCCCCGTACTTCTTCTACCTCCAACTAGCCATAAAAGCTGGTGAATAAATCTCTTGGCTGCCTGGTTATCTCTGGTGTGATTTTTGCCCTTCAGCCAGGAAGAGTAATATTCCTATAATATTGTAAGCCCTGAGTAGAGTAAAAAATGGCTAAATGCAAGAAGACAAATTCATGGCATTTTGTCTTCCAATAGAAAAGAAATCACCCAATTAATCATACAGATGTCTCTAGGACAGGACCAAGCAATCAACTTCTCTTGGGGGTAAATGTCTATTTCCTATAACAGTGTCAAGTGTCTTTTTTATGAGTACTTTATCATAAAGTGTGGGAAAATGTGATGGACAGAAATAATGTCACTGCATTCAGATTAGGTATTCCAAAATGAAAAACCAATGCACAGTTTAGCTTAAATTTGTAGTTTTAAACATCAAGGCCAATGATAATTAAAACTTCTTTTAGGACCTTTAGTCTGAATAAGAAAAGAACCTCTTTAAGTCTTATATTCCAATGTCCTGCACCCACAGTATTTCACACAGTAACAGTTTACTGAAATTATGAACATATTCCATGAAGCTTTACATGTTCAGTCCAGGTGAGCTAAATGTACAATTTCTGTTTTATAATGGTTTGCAGACTGAGAGCATGTGGTCTAAACATTAGCACCTGTAGATTCCTGGCTGGCAGGATCTTTTATTCCCAAAACCTAAATTCATATTCAGATTGTACTATATTTTGTAAAATCCAGAAAGCTTTTTGGAGAGTTTTTTTTTTTTTTTAAACAAATCCTCACTGACACCAAATAATATGGCTGATGAACTTGAAAGCCTTAAAATTTCAAATGGGGGCTTTTTGTACTAAAATGATTTAATTGGCTCTTTCTTCATATACAATTTTAAACTCTCTGATACTGTCTACTACAGTAACTATTAACCACACGCAATCATTTAAAGTAATAAGAGTGAAGTAAAATTAACAATCAGTTTGTCAATCACATTAGTCAAATTTCAAGAGCTCAAAAGCTAACTTGGAGATATTGGACACCATTGGATGGTGAATATTATAAAACATTCTATATTTCTATGAGAGCAGATAGTTTTATTGGATAACACTACTACAAGGAGGGATATGACAAAGTGTCAAAACTCATCATACCTCTTTTTAAGATGTAAAGTATAATCCCTCAAAAATAAGGACATACATGTAATCACTGTCGCCTGCTACAAATCTCAATTTTCATCAGGTAAAACATCAATTTTATAATTCTATAACCTTTCTGTTTTACATATAAGAAAATACTTCAAAGAAGAGATAAAAATAAACCAAACAAATTTAAAGTAATCACTTAAAAATATTTATCAGGTATATATGTTAATGAATAAAGAAACTTCAGAATAAAACATTAAAATACAAAGGATAAAAAGGTACTACTATTGTTTTTAATTAAAAGATGTATATTTCTTCTAGGATTAGCTGGTTGTCCTGGAATGCCACATGCCTACAAATCATTACATTAATCAGTGCAAAACACCATAAATATAGCAACAGGCCCAGATGAGACTGCTCAATCTATAGCACCCAAGATGGGACAGTCATATCTCTTTTCTTTACTAGTCCCTTTTATTCAGATGTAAAACTTTTATAATTAAAAAAAAGAAAAAAGAAAGAGGGGCTGGGGATATAGCTCAGTTGGTAGAGTGCTTGCCTCACGCATAAGGCCATAGGTAGGTTCAATCCCCAGCACCTCAAAAAAAAATTAAAATAAAATAAATAAATAAATAAAGAGAATCAAACCCTAACTAATTTCATAGTAGATGTTTTTTGTTTTCCCTTTTTTCTTTTTTTTTTTTTTTCCTTAAAAAATTACTTAAGCTAGAAGAATTTCTACCTGGGAAAGGAAATTAATCCTTTGGAAATTTCTAACAAAGTTCAAGTAAACACCTGCTTTTGATATTCAAAAGGAAAATGTTTCATGGATCTAAATGAACAGGAAAGTTCCAGAATATGAGCCAAAACTATGGTAGGATGGGAAGAAGAATCCCCACATAAGATAATTTTCAGATCTATGTCTCTGACTGGTAAGCCTGTGGCTTGGAAAAAAATACCACTAGTCTCATACAATATAGGTGTCAATGACCTTCTTGACCTTCCCAGTCACCTTAAGGAGTTTGCATACAAGTGGCAGGTTTGAGTAAAATCGCCAGATCCATTCCTGGTGAGCCAGTTCATTGCCAAGATACAAAATAGAGAGGGAACTAGAAAAGGAAGCCTTTCTGGATTATCCAGCAGAACTTAGTTCCTCTTACTGGACAAATGGCTCACTACCTCCATCTTTCAAATTGGACAACTGCCTTCTCTGATACACTAAATTAGGTCTAAGAAGCATTTATTTTTATTTCAAAGAACTTAGATGGATTAATTTTTCAAAGTCTTCCAAAAGGTTGATTGGGTTTGGAAAGCTTTTCGTTATCTTTGTTTTGCATGCATATTTTCTGTGACTTTGTCTCTCTTCTCTCAGGAGAAGGTATGGGTTGTGTGAGTATGTATACATGGACGGTATTTGTCCATATCATGGCTGTACATCTCTTAGCTTCCATATTGCTTCTTTCATCTAAAGAAGGTTTAGCGAGTCATTGAATCCCTACACATTCTCTTCAAATGCAATTTTATTGGCTTGAGGTACATATATCCTTTAAAAGTATATGCTTCAGAAATGCTACCTCCTACCTGATCTGTAGCTATGACTCTTAGTGAAGTCAAGTATTCAGGTTGTAAATTCAGTAAGAAAAAGGAACTGCTGTTAGAAACCCCAAATTACACTGCTAGGAAGCTGCAGAATTAAGTTAGAATCCAGGTAATCTGACTACAGTTCCTGTGTTCTGTAGTGCTTAAATTTACTTCTTCTAAATATTGGGTGTAAAGCATTTGAAAGAGAGAGTATGTGTATGTCCCTGTGTGCGTGTGCGTGTACGTGCTTGTGCAAATGCGTGTGTGTATAGTTGATAATGGTATGTACAACACATTCCGTTATGAGATGAGCTATGACGTTCCAACCCCAGGGATATAGTACAGCATGGTCTCTAATGTTTCCCAGACTCTCCACTATGGATATGGAAAGTGTTGATGACAGAACTGTGCCCAGATCAGCTCTCTCGGTATTCAGTATACTGAGATTTTAAGCTGTCAAATGGGGTAAATGCCAGAATATGTCTTTCATCCATCATATCCATTTGGATACATTCTAAGATGGAGACATCAAACCACCTCAAACTGGACTTATTATGTTTCAAGTCAAAACTGCTCTGATGGGGTTGGGATTGTGGCTCAGCGGTAGAGCGCTCGCCTAGCACGTGCGTGGCCCGGGTTCGATCCTCAGCACCACGTAAAAATAAACACATTGTGTACAACTAAAGCAAATAAATAAATGTTTAAAAAAAAAAAACTGCTCTGATGTTTCTTCTCGGTAAATGCATCATCCCTTTGTCAGTTGCCCAAGCCAGAAACCTGGGAATCATTCTTGGATACTCCTTTCCTCTAACCCTCTGTGTAAAAACTAAGTCCTGGCACCTGTGTGCCCAAGTTTCAAATATAGCCTTGCTGCCATTTCCTTGGTTCTGCTGCCATTCACTCAGTTCAGGCCACACTGTATCTTTCTGCCTGAACAACTGGGACAGTCTCCTGTCCAGGCTCTTCTCTAGAGTTTTATTCTGTACATCATTACTAGAGTGAACCTTTCAGTTACAGGTCAGATTATTCCTTTCCCCTGTTCAAACCTTCCTCCCCCTCCCTTCCTCCCTCCACATTGCTTTTAGGATGAACTGCAAATTCTACTGTGTTGGAATCCCAACTAAGCTGTATCTTCCAACAATCCATATGAATGTCATTTTGAACTACATGAATATTCCAACATGTGTTCCTGTACTTGTTCCAAACAACTTCAGCCTTAGGAATCAGTTTAAATGTCCCTTCCGTTCCAGCAGGATATCACAATGGTGGATTTTACCAGCCCACCTCATATTCCTGTGTGGTGCTTATTACACTAAGCTAGGATCTTGTGGGTATGGCAGAGAACATGTCTGAACAGGCTTCTTTTTAAACTGTATTTATTGATGCATGAGACAAGAGAGATAAACTAAAAGGAGATGTTCAATTTGCTAGAATTTAGAAGAAATACAGAGGGGCCAGGAATTGATGGAAAATAAAATAATATTCTCTTCTTCAGGGGCTCCAGCAGACAAAACATTACCAAATCAAGAGATGTTTTCAGGATAAATGTCAAACTGAAGGTACAGAGGATTGTAAGACCATTTGTTATCATCCCCGAAACATTTAAGTTGGTAACTATTAAAAACTCTCAGTGACACAAAATAGATCTTTAAGGAATTTAAGAGCATCACACACAAACTTTATACCAAAGTGTCTCTGAAAAGGTCTAAGAGGCCACATAGGGCCCAGGGTGTAGCTCAGTGGTAGGGTGTTAGCTTATAATGGGCATAGCCTTGGATTCAATCCCCAGAACTGAGAAAAGAAAAGAAAGAGGACACATAATTTTTGTTGAATGCAGTAGACTAATCTTATATATAGGAAAGCCAAAGCAATTTCCACTTTTTGATTAAAGTAAAACTTTTAGTTTTTTATCTATAAGTGACATAGTACAAAATAAGAATATATCTTAGGGCCCTCAATTTTCAGTAAGTCAGGAACAAAATATAGGGAGGTTGGGGGGAGCTGGGGAACAGGATGAGGAAGCTTCTTGGATAGAAATATAGGACTTTTCTTGTGAAAAAGACAGAGCTGTATAAGTGAACCTAGGAGAGGTCAGCCCAGTCCAATCTGTTGACTAAAAGTATCATGAGCAAATAAAATGACTATAGTTATATTTTATACAAAATTTTAATGCAGCAATAGATTTTTAATAAAGAAACGATTTACTATGTAGCACTATTATGTGTGTTAAATCTCATCAGTGAGCTATATATTTGATGGGATATCACAAACTTTTGCTCATATTGTACCAAGTCAATAAAAGAGGATCAAGGAGTGATCCCTATAAGTCACCTTGAGAAACCACCTGTCTGATTGATATCTGCTCATCAATAGGCAGATTTTGGATGTCATCAACCATCCCTTTCTCACCCATCAAGTAATTTAGTGCATATTTTTGTGTAACTCAAAAGAGTTCTATATTGATTTATTCTGGTTCTATTTTTAATTTCAGTAATACTATTAAGTAGGACCATGTAACAGTACTTTTTACTGATCCTTTGCAACTTGTTTGCTATCAATTTTGTATCTGAGAAATGGGTAATTTTGAAACTCCCCAACTGGAAGAAGTATTAGAAGGCTATGCTATAACATTGCCATGATTATTTCATTAATCTATATGCACAATTCCTATATGTATCTGAGGAAAAACTACCACAGTCCCAGACATACCTCAGAACTTAACTTGGCTGTCTTTCCTGAGGTTGATGGAATATGCTAAGGGACTCATTTAAGCCTGTTACATCTAAAAATTTAAATTTCTCCCTGCAGGCTAAGTCAAACCTTCTACTTCTGTTCAGCAGAAAAGAGCACCAAGGAACCAATGTGAATTCTGAGCTTTTACTACTAATCTTTTGCATTTAGGAACAATGATTTAAATAACTGGGCCCCAATTTTTAAACTCACACCCAAAATGGGAAGCAAGATACGTAAATGTTTTCCAGAATCATTTGGAAGGTGCTAACATTTGCCATGATTATCTGTTTATAGGTGCAACTGATTCAAATTCAGAAATTTTAATGAATGCTCCATTATTATTCATTGTATTTTTCATGTCTTTAGTGTTTCAATTTAAATTTCTGTTTTACTTGTAGACTTAAAAGGAAAAAAAATTTTCAGTCTATGTCTTCTTTCATTTTTTCTACTCTGACAATCTATTAGAAACAGGTGCCAGGTAGAAAAGAATTCAGATTAAATTTGAATTTTGCAACTTTTATGGGGCAGTTACTACTTTTGCATTTTCACTATAGCACTTTTCCTATAGAAGTCCCGTAACGTGTGTGTGTGTGTGTGTGTGTGTGTGTGTGTGTGTGTACTAGCGTTCTGTATAATTTATATACATTAAAATTCTCAAATCTTAGCCAGGTGCAGTGGCACACACCTGTAATCCCAGCAGCTTGGGAGGCTGAGGCAGGATTATGAGTTCAAAGCAAGCTTCTGCAACAGTGAGGTGATAAGAAACTCAGTGAGACCCTGTCTCCAAATAAAATACAAAATAGGACTGGGGATGTGGCTCAGTGGTTGAGTGCCCCTGATATCTCTCCCCAGCACCCCCTCCAAAAAGTGCTCAAATCTTGCCTGGCATGGTGGCACATGGATGTAATCCAGTAGCTCAGGAAGCTGAGGCAGAAGGATCAAGAGTTCAAAGATTGCCTCAACAACTTAGTTAGCAAGGTCCTAAGCAACTCAGCGAGACCCTGTCTCTAAATAAAATATAAAAAATGGCTGGGGATAAGGCATAGAGGTTATGTACCCCTGGGTTCAATCCCTGGCACCCCATCCCCCCAAAAAATACAAAACAAAACAAAACAAAAACAATGCTTGAATCTTAAGTATACAGATTTGGACCTTTGGTAAATAGGTACAACCATATAGCCATCTTCCAGATAAAAATATTATTTTTGCTTTAGAAAATTGTCTTATATATATTTCCAATCAATATTCACCCAATCTCCACAATAATCACTATACTGACTTCTACCCTCGTATGATAATTTTGCTATTTCTTGGATTTTGTATAAATTGGATCTTATTATACTCCTTTATGTCTGGTTTATTTTTTTCAATGTAAGTTTTTGAGATTCAATTGTGTTTGTGTATACCAATAGTCTTAATTGCTGTGTAGCATCTCATTATAGTAGTCCCATATATCTATAGAAGACATAGGCCAAGACCTGCAGTGGGTACCTGAAACTGTGGATAGTGTAAAATCCCATATATACTGTTGTTTCTAACTGTCCAAACATAACTGATAAAAATTAGTGCAGTAAGAAGTTAACAACAATGACTAAGAATTAAAAATAATATTTACAACATGCTATAATAAAAGTTATGTGAGTGTGCTACCACTCTCACAAAACATTGTATTGTACTGTTCTTATCCTTTTTTTTTTTTTTTTTGTTATGATATAACATAATACTGTACTTACAGGAAGCACTTTACAGCTTTCTCTTTGGCATTCTGACATGCCAGCATCACTACTCTTGCACACTGAGAAAATATTAATAAAAAGAGGAGGTTACTTGAACACAAGCACTGTGATACTATAACAATTAATGTGATAACCAAGATAGCTACAAAGTGACTAACAGAAAAGTAGTGTATACAATGTGGATACTCTGGAAAAGGGGATAATTCACATCTGAAGCTGGATAATCTGAGATATCACCATGATACTCAGAATGGTGTACAATTAGGATTTGTTAATTGTTTATTCGTGGAATTTTCCATTTAGTATTTTCAAACCCTGGTTGACCACCAATAATTAAAAACATGGAAACAAAACTGCAGATTAAGGGGCAAATTGGATTAAAGTATACCATGGTGAGTTTAGCCATTTTTCTTTTGATGGACATTTATATTATTTCCAGTTTCTAGCTGTTATACATAAAGCCGATATGAGCATGTCTTTCTATGGACATAAAAATTCATTTCTCTTGTACAGAAATGAAATGAAATTGTTTGGTCATAAGATATGTATGTGTTTAACCTAATAGAAACTTCCAAACAGTTTTTCATACCACTTTTGTTTAAAATGTTTTGCTGTTTCTATTTTGTCTTAATTGCCTCTCAGTACACATTTAGGCATAACTAATATGTTTGTTATTTTGGATGATGGCAAGATTTACATAAGCGTTATCATAATGTATAAATATTTGATAACATGTTTTTTTCATTCAGTGCAAACATTACAACGTTTTTATGCATCCCCCTATGGCAAACATGTGTTTCCACATCTTCCTTTCCATCATCAGCTTCTACTGCATGTTTCCTGATGTCAATGGATGAGGGTTTCCCTCTGTAGTCTGTGGTGTGCTTTCGTTACCCAAGAGCATGAGTCCTTCCAATTTATGAGATACTGATAATTTTTCCTAATTTACAGAACTGCTACGAAATTTAATTCCTAAATATAGGATAGAAGAGTTTCTAATTAACCTTCAAAAAATATGGGGGAGGGTGTTCTAGAACAAATCATTATTTTTATTTTATTGGTTCTTCTTTGTTATACATGACAGTAGAGTCCATTTTGATAAGATTTTACAATTCATTATCCTAAGGAAGGACAAGTCATAAAACATTTGTATTTTTTGAATTTGTCATCTTAAAAAGAACCTGGTTGTATCTTCATATGAAGAGGACTTGAGAAAGACTTTTAACAAGACTGACAAGCTGCTTATCATACTTATTTCCTGGTCTGGGGTTGTGGCTCAGTGGTGGATCATTTGTCTAGCACATGTGAGGCACTGGGTTCGATCCATGGCACCACATAATAAATAAAATAAAGTTATAAAAAAAGAACTTATTTCCTTTCTGAGGACATAGTGAGACATCATCCTCTGGCCTCCTTAGTAGTTAAGCAGGATCATATGACTGCGTTCTAGCTGATTATGTCATCATAATATTCCCAGGTCTGGATACCAAACATCCACACCAAAGGAGACCCCTGTGCAAGATGGAAGGATTCCCTGTGTGATTTCTCCCACAAAAACAACAACAACAGCAAAAACAAAAACAGAAAAAAAAAAACTTTGGAAAAAGTAAAAACAATTCACCAAAACAAACCAAATAGTAGACCAAAAAAAAATTGTCAAATTAAGTGTAAGAGACACAGCTGCAAACAAAAGTGTCAAAATCTGGAAGGACTTGACACTGTGATAGCTTCACTGGTATCATCAACTATTGGACTTAACTAAACCCCCCCAAAATCAGAAATCATAGCCAAAGTAGCATGAGCTATGCTCTTACATGAACGATCTGGAATATCCCCAATCATTTAAAAATATAAAGAAAGGTCCTTGACCATATGGCAAAACATCAGTGAAGGAAAGTACACATATATGTTTTAAGTTAAAATACAATGCTAATTTGAATACATGGTTTTATTAATTCTACTCTTTGTCTTTTTTGTTGTGATTACATTTATCCAGTCAACTACTGGTTCCAATTGTATGAAATGATAAAGCTTCCCCTGCCAATTACACTATGTGGGACATTCAATGAAGTATTAGAATAAAGAAAAAAGAATGATTGGGGAAAGATCGTTGTATATGAAAATTAATAGGTTAATCAGAGAAGCTCTTCCTAAAGAATTAGCATGAAAACAGAGAACTGGAATTTGAGAAGGTGATTGATAAAATCAGAGGAAGAGTTGTCCAGACAGAACAGCCAGAGCAGAGTAGGGAAAGAGCTCTGTGAAGGGACAAAGGTAGACCCAGCTGCAGTGATGTTAGAGGGAAGAAGCAGAGGCCAGAGCATGCTGGTATTTCCACAGACTTAGACTATAGGGTTGGATATGTTATTTTTAGATTTTAAAATTTTTTACTTTGATTGTTCCCAAACAGAATTTTGTTTTACAACAACCTAGAAAAGTGGGAAAACCTGCTTATTACAGTGTCACAGAAGTGGTGACACAAATCAGTGTGCACATCCAAGACAAATCTGAAGATGAAACTGTTTGGAAGTGAATTGAAGGCGAAAGCAAGGTGAGAGGGGATAGTCCAGGAAACTGGGCACTCTGTTTGCTCCTCTCTCTTTCCCTCTTTCTCTCTCTTACTTTTTTTTTTAAAGGCAACTCCTTAACTAATAAAGCCATTTCCTCAGGGGTTAATAACTAGGGAAAGAAATAAAAATTATATTTGAACTTTACCTTTAATATCTTCTAAACATTCAAATGAAAACAGTGAACGCTGAGTTCAATATATGAGGATCTATGAACATGCTAATGATACCTAAAGCCTCAAAAAATTTTATAATAAAAAATAAATTTATCCAGAGATAAACTTGAAGGAGTTAATGTAGAGAAGGCAGTAAATAGTGTGCTTTGTAAATAAATCTGTGCATGGCATCAACATAAGGAAACTAAATCATGAATTTGAGGCAGTTCATCTCATGCTTGTGAAATCAACATACCCCACTCATGAAGAGTCACATAGACCATACCTAATTTTATAATAAAATTCAATTTGTCTCCCAGAATAAGTGTTGATAATTCTTATTATGATGAGAGGAAAACAAAATTTGTTTCAAATGTTTTCTAAGGAGATTTTTGTTACAATGTGCTTTGTTGCTTGTTTTGCTAGTTTCCTTTCTATTTTAATGGGCTTTATTTTTCTTAAACTGTATTAAAAAAATAAAAGGAGCCAGGCGTGGTGGCGCACGCCTGTAATCCCAGCACTTTGGGAGGTGGAGGCAGGAGGATCGTGAGTTCAAAGCCAGCCTCAGCAATGGCGAGGCACTTAGCAACTCAGGGAGACCCTGTCTCTAATAAAAAAAAAAGGGGGGGGGCAGTGGTCGAGTGCCCCTGAGTTCAATCCCCAGTACCACAAAAATAAATAAATAAATAAAATAAAATAAAAGGAAGGAACACATTTAACTAAGCCAATTTTTACTGCGTGACAAATAGGTGCTAGTCATTGTTTTTTGTTTGTTTGTTTGTTTTGGTTTGGTTTTTTGTTTTTTTGTACCAGGGATTGAACTCAGGGGCACTCGACCACTGGGCAACATCTTCAGTCCTTTTTTGTATTTTATTTAGAGACAGGGTCTCACTGAGTTGCTAAGTGCCTCGCCATTGATGAGACTGGCTTTGAACTTGAGATCCTCCTGCCTCAGCCTCCCAAGTGCTGAGATTACAGGTGTGTGCGACCACACCCGGCTCTCTAGTCATTGTTAGTGATATGGTTAAAACTTTTTCTTCTCACAAGGTAAATATTTTCCTTTTGCACAGTTAAAAATGTTTTAAACACAACTGAAGACCTGAAATTTGAATGGGTAATAATTAAGTTCAAGACACAGACAAACATATTCTGAACCACTTCTGGGCGAAGCATCAAGGTCAGATAACAAGCATCAAGGTAAGATAACAAGGGTGCACATTTTCATACTTCCAGCCTTCCACCAGCATATTTCAAGAAAAATTCTGATGTAAGACATGGAAATTCGAATAAAAGAATAATCCATCCCCAATTATCTTGTCTCCCGCAGAGCTGTGAAGTATGTTTCTTCATGTCCACCTAATATTAAATTAATTGCAAAAATCTTGCTGGCAGTCTGAATAGAAAGGAGTAGGAAATTCCATCACGAAGAAAACTCACATGTTACCCACCTGTCTAATTTCCAAATTTTTTTTTTTTTTCAGATGGATTAGAGAGTGAGATGGGAAGAGACGTTCTCTTTTGACCTTACAGGGTCAAGCTGTTTAAATAGCATCTAAATTCTTTACCCCCCACCCCCCAGGAATCTCATTTAGATCACATGGTTGGTGTTTAACACATGTAATGTGCACTGACAGTGGTTTCTGGAGAGTGTCCATGGATCTGCAGGAAAGAGGGATCTCAATCCAGGCACTACAAGGCAGATGCTGTGGAAGATGAGGCCTCACGTCCGTGACCTTAGAATCCATCATTCCTTCTACTAGGAGAAAATTTAGATATGATTTTATTCAATGCACATTTTGAAAATATGAGGTACTCTGCCACAAACATTATAATACACTGTCTGAATGAAAGGTGAAAAAAAGAATCGCGATGGGGGGAAAGAGAGAAACAAAGACAGAAGGAGAGAGAGAAAGGAATGAGACATAGCTATATTGAATCAATCCTTGGGGGAAAAAAAAATCAATTTGCTGACACACCTGATGCTGATTAATGTTAGAAGCCAGGGATTGTTCCTTAATCATAATTAAGTGGGTGTGAGGCATTATAAATAGCAATCATCTGCTGGGGTCTTCTGGGAAGTTTGGAGATCCACTCGTAGAGGATGGATCAGCTGCTTAAAGAGTTGGCATGTGCCACATGGTAGTGGCGTAGTTAGGCACTTGCAGCATGGGGCAGGACACAGGAAATGTGGCAGAACCTTGCAGACCAGTCTTTGAACCTGACTGGGAAAGGCCTTGAGGGTCAGTGTAAGAAGTTGTAGAGAATTCCTATGAAAATGTCGAAATGACCAAATTTGCATTGTAGAAACAGGTCATTGATGTTTATGTCACTCCACAGATAAATTGGAAGACGGAGGTCTGGAATCATAGATAATGGGTCCATAAAGTCTGGTACAGAGGATGAGACCTGAATAAAGCAGAGAAGTTTTGATGAAGAAAAAGTGGTATATAGGATAGCTAATCAGTCTCATTCCACTATTTCTACTTTTTCCCATCCCTCCTCCTTCCCCCTCAATCCCCTTCCTCTACTCCACTGTCTATGTACATATATGAATACACCACAGTGAAGATCACCTTTACGTATATTTGTATTTATTTTATATTTATGTGTAAAAATGTATGTATTTGTGTTTATGCATATTTATAAATTTATGTATATTTTTAAAAACTATAAAATAGAAGGAAGACTATGAGTAGAGGAAAGGTACAGGGAGAGAGAGGAGGAGAGGGAATGTGGAAGTACTAGGAACTGAATTGGAGCAAATTATATTCAATGCAGGTAGGATGATGTCAAAAGAAACTCCAATGTTATGCATAAATATAATGCACTAATAAAAGAAAAAGTTATATGTATGTATATATGTACATACATGTATATGTATTTTGGGTGGTATTTAGTTGTAAGACTCAATTAATTTAATGATCATTTGTAAAGCAAAAGAATGCTTCGCTGTTCTTTTATCGCAGAGTTCCCAGCCTAGTTACACATCCCAGTATTACACTGAGGCCATGTGCCTGAGTTCTCACCAGTGGAATATGACAAACATGGAGTGTGCTATTTCTGAAGGAGAGAACATCCTTTCTGCCTTCTTTCTTCTTTTGCTGGCTAATCCATTTGTAATGAGGCCCTAAGGGATGGACAAACCATTAAATGCAAATAACCTTGGTCCTAGAACTGTTGTATGAATATAGGCACTGATGATTGCAATAACAAATCCCCAACTTTTACATCATTAAATACACACAAACAAAAAAATAGCCTTGCATTTTAACCCGAGTTTGGGAGTCGTGGTATATTTTATACCAAATTAAGATAACATTGTAGGGTTATCACACATCAGGGCCTGGGTCTTTCCAGCCTGCAGAACTGTGGCAAATAAATTTCTGTTACTCCTAAGTTACTCATTCTATGGTATTTTTCTAGAGCAATCTGAATACACTAGGGCAGTAGTTAGAATCATTTAAATTTTGAATAGGTAGATAGTGAAGAAACACAGCAGCAGGGTAACCTCCAAACCCTGCTCTGTTCAGAACTCTTCAGTGACCTCCACTTCATTCAGAGTTGAGGATAAAGTCATCACAAGAGTTTATGTAAACCTGCAGGACATGAACTGTTCCGCCTCTCTGACTTCTTCTACTTATTCTCTCATACATAAGACCCAGGATCACACCTGCCACACCACTCTCTGCCCTTAATATCCCTCTCCAGATATGCAAGGCTAAACTCCCATATGTCCTCCGAGTCTTTGCTGAAATAAACCTCAAGTCAAAGCCAACCCTGAGAACTCTAAAGATGCAAGTTGCAGGATCTTTCCAAAAACGTCTGATTACCTCAACCTAAGGTGAATTTTTTTCCATAACACTGATGTAAAATAACACTATAGAAAACAAGTAACACCTTTAGTAAAATGTTTAATTTCTTACATATTATGCAAGTAATTTAAAGTAATTTATTGTGTGTCTGTCACCCCACACACACATACAAGATGCAAAATTCATAAGGGCAAGGAGCTCTATTGGTTAATCGACTTATCTCAAGCACAGTTGTGACTCAGTATTTTTTTTTTCAAATGAATAAGGGAATGAATGAGTGGGTTTGAGTTATATATATCTCAGGGTCTCCAGAATGCATTATCTCAGGGATTCCAAAGGCATTTGAAAATATGGATCTAAAACCCAAAATATTGATCTAGTGAGTTTGAAGCCATCTCTTGTACTCCACCAATGAGAATGGATGGAGGGTGAAACTAAGATGAAGATAAGAAGAGAACATCTAATATCACAATACTTGAAACTACATGAAAGAGAAAGAGAAATAGAAATGGGAGAGGAGTCTGAGTAGGAGAAGGAAAACTAGAAGAGATGTAGTGAAGTTTCATTTGTTTTGAATATAACAAGCTGAGGTCTTAGTACTATTTTTGTGATTGTGTTGGTCTCAGTTGCAAAGTCCTAACACAGGGTCATACTATCCAGGAGGCTCAGGAATTTTAAATCAGAATTTTTGGAACCTAATCATGTGGAAATGAAAGAAGGAAGGGAAGGAAATAGAAAGAAAGGGAAAATACAAAGTATAAATCTAGCTTTATGAATGAGTGTAGTGTAAATTCTTTTTATTTAAAAATGTCTAATTTTTTTCTTTCTTCAAATAATGCATTCATAAGATTCTATAACTTTATTTGAAAATGTATTTCATGTTTAACATATGTTATTAATTTCAGTAAACAATGTTACACTAAAGTGATGTCTCAAGGTCAAAATTTATGTGAACATAAATAGAGCATAAGATTAAAATTTCCTAAGCAGTCAGAGCTCTGAATTTATTGGGTTTACTATACTGCATTACATTCATATTATATATTAATAAACAAGAATTATTCATTCAAAAGCAAGAATATATTCATCCTATAATTCTAAATCTCATGTTCTCTATATTTATGAAATTATTATTACTGTATTATCTATACTTCTTGGGAAATCATGATACAAGTGCGATTTCACATTTTCTGGTGAATACTGGTTAGCTACCCTCCCTAAGGATGCTATTATAAACATAAAATATTTTTTTGTAAATAGTGATTTAGACTGAATATTTTTGTAAAACCTATCACGAGATTGCATAAATTTAGTAGCAGAGCTGCAAGAACATATGTAGTGATTATCAGTTTTGATTAGTACTTAATTTGTGACTGCAGATTAATACCCACACAATATTTCATTTATGCACTTAATTTTGTGACTTATTGGCATTAAGAAAAATTTCAAGCTAGAGGAAGAGAGAAATAATTGCATCTGCAAATCTAAAGTAGATTTAGAATTTCAAAAATTGCTCTGGAAGTGATTCTTGTTTTTAACAGAAGTATCATGGTAACAAGCTTGCTTTATGACATCAATATGCTTTATCAAACAAATTCATCTCAAGTTAAAAATTGTGTGTCTAACAAGTGAAGAGAAATTATAAACTCAAGTTAGGTTAAAAATACTAACAAATTTCTAATTATGAAGAATTTAATTCAAGTCCTAACAGACCTTGAAGATGCCATCTTAGCAATCCCGTTAACTGCTCAGAAATATTAGATATTAATAACGATGACAATAGTCCAGAGCATAATAAATATTTAATTAATACTTTCAGGTCAACTTTTTTTAATCACCAACATATAAGGAGAACATACAGTATTTACCTTTCTGTGTCTGGCCTATTTCATTTAATAGAACATCTTCTAGTTCCAATCACTTTGCTGCAAATGACAGGGTTTCATTCTTCTTTATCACTGAGTAATACTCCACTGTGTATGTATGTAATGATTTTTTTTATCCATTCATCATGTTGATGGGCACCTAGGCTGAATCCATGTCAGCTATGGTGACTAATGCCACAATAATTATGGAAACTCAGGTATGTTGATTTATTTCCTTTAGATGCATACCTATAAGTGGGGTAGCTGAATTATATGACAAATCTATATTTAGGTTTTACAAAACCTCCATATGGTTCTCCATAATGTGTGTACTAATGTGAATTCCCACCAATAATGAGAGTTCCCTTTTTTCCACATCCTTGCCACCACTTTTTCTTTTTGATAATCATTCTAACTGGAGCAGGATTATATCTCACTGTAGCTTTGATTTGCATTTCCAGGATGACTAATGACACTGAGCATTTCTTTTTTCAGATATTTGTTGGTCATTTGTATTTCTTCTTTGAGAAACATCTATTCAAATTATTGTTCTATCTTTTAATTGGAATCTGAAATTTAAATGATAATACTACTACAAAAGCACCCAAATTTAAACTGCTTATTAATAAATTCTTCACAGAGATGTATCACATAATGGTGCCTTGGCCAACAATGGGCCCTATGCGCAACAATGGTCCCATAAGATAACATCATCTAGGGATATTGTATTGTGTTAGTTTCTGTAAGTATTCACACAATAGCTAAGGATAAGGATTATTTCACAAATCTTCTGAGGATAAATTTCTTAGAAAGTATTTTCATTGCCAAGCACTGAATGACTACATACACAAGATCCATGTTCAGAAATCTATAAAACACTGATGAAATAAATTAAAGAAAAGTTAAATAAATGACTATGTTCATGAATTGGAGGAGTCGTTTCAATTAATCTCAGTTAAAATATTATTAATCAATCTTGAGATATTATTACCCCCTGTTTGTACTATAGATTCAACACAATATTAATCAAAGTTCTAGTAAAAAATTTTGTAAATAACAACAAAAAATTCATAATAAAAAAATCACAGAAATTGGATAAGCAGATCAATTTTGGAAAAAAAAAGAAGAGTAAAGGTAGATACTGATGTGTAAGTGGGGACTAAACACCCAATATCATCTTTTTTTTCCTTTGTTGAAAATTTTTTTATTATTAAGTGTTTATGATTTCAATATGTCTCCCATGTCATGCGTTGGAAACTCTTTTTTCAACCTTTATTTTTATTTATGTGGTGCTGAGGATCAAACCCAGGGCCTCACACATACGAGATGCGTGCTCTACCACTGAACTATAGCCCCAGCCCCAAAAACTCTTTTTTTATTCTAAGTTGTTATATATGACAGCAGAATGCATTACGATTCATATTATAGCACATTTTTACATATCTTTGGTTGCATATAAAGTATATTCACACCATTCATGTCTTCATACATGCACTTAGGGTAATGATATCCATCTCATTATACCATCATTTTTTTTTTTTTTTTACCTTTTTGACCCCTCCCTTCCCCTCCCTCCCATTGGTCTTTCTAGTGTTCCTCTAACCTCCTATGCTCCCCGTCCCAACCCCACTGTGAATCAGCCTCCTTATATCAGAGAAAACGTTTGGCATTGGGATTTTTGGGATTGACTAACTTCACTTAGCATTATATTCTCCAACTTCATCCATTTACCTACAAATGCCATTATTTTATTTTATTCTCTTTTATTGCTGAGTAATATTCCATTGTGTATATATACCACATTTTCTTTATCCATTCATCTACTGAAGGGCATCTAGGTTGGTTCCACAATTTAGCTATTGTGAATTGTGCTGATATAAACATTGATGTGGCTGTGTCCCTGTAGTATGCTGTTTTTTAAGTCCTTTGGGTATAGACCAAGGAGTGGGATAGCTGGGTCATAAGGTGGTTCCATTCCCAGTTTTCCAAGGAATCTCCATACTGCTTTCCAGATTGACTACACCATTTTGGAGTCCCACCAGCAATATATGAATGTGCCTTTTTTTCCCACATCCTCTCCAAAATTAATTGTTGTTTGTGTTCTTAATAGCTGCCATTCTGACTGGTGTGAGATAAAATCTTAGAGTAGTTTTGATTTGCATTTCTCTAATTGCCAGAGGTATTGAACATTTTCTCACGTATATGTTGATTGATTGTGTATCTTTTTCTGAGAAGTGTCTGTTCAGTTCCTTGGACCATTTATTGATTGGGTTATTTGTTTTTTTGGTGTTAAGATTTTTGAGTTCTTTATATATTCTAGAGATTAGTGCTCTATCTGATGTGCATGTGGTAAAAATTTGTTCCCAATTACTAGGCTCACTATTGTTTCTTTTGCTAAGAAGAAGCTTTTTAGTTTGAATCTATTCTTGATATTAATTCTTGTGCTATAGGAGTCTTATTAAGGAAGTTGAGGCCTAATCCGACATGTTGGAGATTAGGGCTTACTTTCTCTTCTAATAGGTATAATGTCTCTGGTCTAATTCCTAGGTCCTTGATCCATTTTGAGTTGAGTTTTGTCCATGATGAGAGAAAGAGGTTTAATTTCATTTTGTTGCATATGGATTTCCCGTTTTCCCAGCACCATTTGTTGAAGAGGCTATCTTTACTCCAATGTACATTTTCGGTGCCTTTGTCTAATATAAGATAACTGCAATTATATATGTTAGTCTCTGTGTCCTCTATTCTGTACCATTGTTCTACAAGTCTATTTTGGTGCCAATATCATGCTGTTTTTGTTACTATTGCTCTGTAGTATAATTTAAGGTCTGGTATAGTGATACCACCTGTTTCACTCTTCTTGCTAAGGATTGCTTTAGCTATTGTGGGTCTCTTATTTTTCCAGATGAATTTCATGACTGCTTTTTCTATTTCTATGAGGAATGTCATTGGGATTTTGATTGGAATTGCATTGAATCTGTATAGTGCTTTTGGTAGTATGATCGTTTTGAAAATATTAATTCTGTCTATCCAAGAACAAGGTAGATCTTTCCATCTTCTAAAATCTTCTTTAATTTCTTTCTTTAATGTTCTGTAGTTTTCATTATACAGGTGAAAACATCTTTTGTTAAGTTGATTCCCAAGTATTTTTTTTATGCTATTGTAAATGGGGTAGTTTTCCTCATTTCCCTTTCAGAGGATTTGTCACTGATATATAGAAATGCCTTTGATATATGGGTTTTGATTTTGTATCCTGCTACATTGCTGAATTCATTTATGAGTTCTAGAAGTTTTCTGGTAAAAATTTTGGGGTCTTCTAGGTATAGAATCATATCGTCAACAAATAGTGATAATTTGAGTTCTACTTTACCTATCTGTATCCCTTTAATTTCTTTTGTCTGTCTTATTGCTCTGGCCAGTGTTTCAAGAACTATGTTAAATAGAAGTGGTGAAAGAGGGCATCCCTATCTTATTCCAGTTTTTAGAGGAAATGCTTTTAATTTTTCTCCATTTAGAATGATTTTGGCCTGAGGCTTAGCATAGATAGCTTTTATGATGTTGAGATATGTTCCTGTTATCCCTAGTTTTTTCTAGTGTTTTGAACATGAAGTGGTGCTGTATTTTGTCAAATGCTTTTTTCTGCATCTATTGAGATAATAATATGGTTCTTATCTTTAAGTCTATTGATGTGATGAATTACATTTATTGATTTCTATATGTTGAACCAGCTTTGTATCCCAGGAAAGAACCCCACTTTATCATGGTGTACTATCTTTTTGATACATTTTTGTATTTGATTTGCCAGAATTTTATTGAGAATTTTTCCATCTATGTTCATTAGAGATACTGGTCTGAAGTTTTCTCTTTTTGATGTGTCTTTTCCTGTTTTTGGAATCAGGGTGATATGAGCCTCATAGAATGAGTTTGGAAGTGCTCCTTCTTTTTCTATTTCCTGAAATAAATTGAAGAGTATTGATATTAGATCATCTTTAAAAGGTCTTGTAGAACTCGGCTGTGTATCCATCTGGTCCTGGGAATTTCTTGGTAGGTAGGCTTCTGATGGCATCTTCTATTTCATCAATTGAAATTGGTCTATTTAAATTATGTATATCATCCTGATTCAATTTGGGAAAATCATACAACTCTATAAATTTTTTGATGACTTTGATGCTTTGTATTTTATTGGAGTATAGATTTTCAAAATAATTTCTAATTATCTACTGTATTTCTGTAGTGTCTGTTGTGATATTTCCTTTTTCATCACATATGTTAGTAATTTGAGTTTTCTCTCTCCTTCTCTTTGTTAGCCTGGCTAAGGGTCTATTTTATTTATTTCTTCATAGAACCAACTTTTTGTTTTGTCAATTTTTTAAATTGTTTCATTTGTTTCAATTTCATTGATTTCAGCTCTGATTTTAATTATTTCTTGTCTTCTATTGCTTTTGGTGTTGGATTGTTTTTCTTTTCTTTCTTTTTTTTTAATTTTTGGCTTTGAGATATAATGTTAAGTCATTTATTTGTTGACTTTTTCTTCATTTGAGGAATGAACTCCAGGAAATGAACTTTCCTCTTAGAACTGCCTTCAGAGTGTCCTAGAGATTTCGATATGTTGTGTCTATGTTCTCATTTACCTGTAAGAATTTTTTAATCTCCTCCTTGGTGTCTTCTGCAACCCATTGTTCATTCAGTAGCATATTCTTTAGTCTCCAGGTGTTGGAGTAGCTTTTATTTCTTATTATATTATTGATTTCTAATTTAATTCCATTATGGTCTGATAGAATGCAGGGTATTATCTCTATTTTTTAATATTTGCTAATAGTTGTTTTGTGGCATAGTATATGGTCTATTTTAGAGAAGGATCCATGTGCTGCAGAGAAGAAAGTGTATTTGCTCATTGAAGGATGAAATATTCTATATAAGTCAGTTAAGTCTAAATTATTTATTATATTTTGAGTTCTATAGTTTCTTTGTGCAGGTTTCGTTTGTAATATCTATACAGTGGTGAAAGAGGTGTGTTAAAGTAACCCAAAATTATTGTGTTGTGGTCTATTTGACTCTTGAACTTGCAAAGAGTTTGTTTGATGAACGTGGATGCTCCATTGTTCGGGTCATATATATTTATATTTATAATTGTTAAGTCTTGTTGGTGTATGGTTCCCTCGAGCAGTATGTAGTGTCCTTCTTTATCCCTTTTGATTTACTTTAGCTTGAAGTCTACTTTATTTGATATGAGGATGGAAGTCCATGCTTGCTTCCACAGTCCATGTGAGTGGTATGATTTCTCCCAACCTTTCACCTTCAGCTTGTGGATGTCCTTTCCTATGAGATGAGTCTCTTGGAGGCAGCATATTGCTGGGTCTTTTTTTTTTTTTTTTTAAATCCAATCTGATAGTCTATGTCTTTTGATTGGTAAGTTTAGGCTATTAACATTCAGAGTTATTATTGAGACATGATTTGTATTCTCAGCCATTTTTGTTTATTTTTGGTATTTAACTTGACATGGTTTCTCTTCTGATTAGTTTTTCCTTTAGTGTAATACCTCCCTGTGCTGATTTTCATCATTGTTTTTCATTTCCTCTTTGTGGAATATTTTGCCAAAGATGTTCTGTAGTGCTGGCTTTCTAGTTGTAAATTCTTTTAACTTTTGTTTATCATGGAAGGTTTTTATTTCATCCTCAAATCTAAAGCTTAATTTTGCTGGACATAAGATTCTTGGTTGGCATCCCTTTTCTTTCAGAGCTTTGTATGTTTTGTTCCATGATCTCCTGGCTTTCAGTGTCTGGGTTGAAAAATCTGCCATGATACAAATTGGTCTCCCCCTATATATGATCTGATTCCTCTCTCTTGTGGCCTTTAAGATTCTATCCTTTTTTTGTATGCTAGGCATTTTCATTATAATGTGTCTTGGTGTAGATCTGTTGTAATTTTGTACATTTGGTGTCCTATAAGCCTCTTGTGTTTGGTTTTCTAATTCATTCTTCATGCTTGGGAAATTTTCTGATATTCTCTCATTGAAGAGATTGTGCATTCCTTTGGTTTGAAACTCTGTGCCTTCCTCTATCCCAATTACTCTTATATTTGGTCTTTTGCTGCTGTCCCATAATGCTTGAATGTTCTATTCATGGTTTCTTACTATCTTCACTGTATGGTAAACTTTATTTTCAAGATTATATACTCGGTCTCCATTATCTGATGTTCTTTCTTCCAATTGATCTAGTCTGTTGGTGATGCTTTCTATTGTGTGGTTGTTTTTTTTGTTGTTGTTTTTTGTTTTTTTGTTTTTTTTGTTTTTTTTGGTTTATTGTTTCTTTCATTTCAAGGATTTCTGACTTTTTTTTTCAGAGTTTCTATCTCTTTTGTGAAGTAATATTTTGCTACCTGTATTTGCTCTCTTATTTCTTTGTTGCAGTGATCAATTTTTGCCTGTATTTTCTCATTTAGGTCATTCTTTAATTCAGAGATCATTTTTTTTTTAATTTTTTTATTTTTATAATTTTTAATATGTACAATTCATAGTGCATATATTTAGTATCTTTTTACATACAACTGTTTGTATACAAAGTATATTCGTACAATTCAGTTCTTCAATCATGCATTAAGGAAAATGATATCCGTCTCATTCAACCACCTTTTTTTTTTCCCCCCCTCCCTCCCCGCTTGCTCCCTCCCTTACCCTCCCTTCCCTTGACCATTCTAGTGTTCCTCTAATCCTCCTATGTACCCCCATCCAACAATATTTTGAAAAAGCCTCCTTATATAAGAGAGAACATTTGGTACTTGGATTTTTGAGACTGACTAACTTCACTTAGCATTATGTCTTCCAACTTCATCCATTTACCTGCAAATGCCATTAATTTGTTTTCTTTTATTGCTGAGTAAAATTCCATTGTGCGTATATACCACATTTCTTAATCCACTCATTTACTGAGGGACATCTAGGTTGGTTCCACAACCTAGCTATTGTGAATTGTGCAGCTACAAACATTGAGATAGCTGTGTCACTGTAATATGCTGTTTTTAAGTCCTTTGGGAATAGACCCAAGAGTGGGATGGCTGGGTCATAGGATGGTTCCATTCCCAGTTTTCCAAGAAATCTCCATACTGCTTTCCATAACGGTTGCACCATTTTGCAATCCCACCAGCAATGTATGAGTGTGCCTTTTTCTCCACATCCTCTCCAACATTTATTGTTGCTTGTGTTCTTGATGGCTGCCATTCTGACTGGAGTGAAGTGAAATCTTAGAGTAGTTTTGATTTGCATTTCTCTAATTGCTAGCGATGTTGAACATTTTTTCATGTATTTGTTGATTAATCATGTATCTTCTTCTGAGAGGTGTCTTCTCAATTCCTTAGCCCATTTATTGATTGGGTTATTTGTTTTTTTA
Source organism: Tamias sibiricus (assembly GCA_025594165.1). NCBI lineage: Eukaryota > Metazoa > Chordata > Mammalia > Rodentia > Sciuridae > Tamias > Tamias sibiricus. Next base: position 184,561,776 of record CM046659.1, on the reverse strand, counting down.
GTGTAAAGTTTTTTGAGTTCTTTATATATTCTAGAGATTAGTGCTCTATCTGATGTACATGTATTAAATATTTGTTCCCAATTAGTTGGCTCTCTATTCACCTCACTGATTGTTTCTTTTGCTGAAAAGAAGCTTTTTAGTTTAAATCTATCCCATTCATTAATTCTTGGTAGTAATTCTTGCGCTACAGGATTCTTATTAAGGAACTTGGGGCCTAATCCAACATGTTGGAAATTGGAGCTTACTTTTTCTTCAATTAGGTGTATTGTCTCTGGTCTAATTCCTAGGTCTTTGATCCACTTTGAATTGAGTTTTGTGCATGGTGAGAGATATAGGTTTAATTTCATTTTGTTGCATATGGATTTCCAGTTTTCCCAGCACCATTTGTTGAAGAGGCTATCCTTTCTCCAGTGTACATTTTTGGCACCTTTGTCTAATATAAGATAGCTGTAATTAAATGTATTAGTCTCTGTATCCTCAATTCTGTACCATTGGTCCACCAGTCTGTTTTGGTGCCAATACCATGCTGTTTTTGTTACTATTGCTCTATAGTATAATTTAAAGTCTGGTATGGTGATGCCCCCTGCTTCACTTTTCTTGCTCAGGATTGCTTTGGCTATTCTGGGTCTCTTATTTTTCCAGATCAATTTCATGACTGCTATTTCTATTTCTTTGAAGAATGACATTGGGATTTTGATTGGAATTGCATTAAATCTGTATAATGCTTTTGATAGTATGGACATTTTGACAATATTAATTCTACCTATCCAAGAGCAAGGTAGGTCTTTCCATCTTCTGAGTTCATCTATAATTTCTTTCTTTAGTGTTCTATAATTTTCGTTATAGAGGTCTTTCACCTCTTTCGTTAGGTTGATTCCCAGGTATTTTATTTTTTTTGATGCTATTGCAAATGGGGTATTTTTCATCATTTCCCTTTCAGAGTCTTTGTCGCTGATGTACACAAATGCCTTTGACTTATGTGTATTGATTTTGTATCCTGCAACTTTGCCAAATTCGTTTACTAGTTGTAAAAGTTTTCTGGTAGAGTTTTTTGGGTCTTCTAGGTAGATTATCATGTCATCAGCAAATAGTGCTAATTTGAGCTCTTCTTTTCCTATCTTGATACCTTTAATTTCTTTCGTCTGTCTAATTGCTCTGGCCAGAGTTTCCAGTACTATGTTAAATAGCAGTGGTGAAAGGGGACATCCCTGTCTTGTTCCAGTTTTTAGAGGGAATGCTTTCAATTTTTCTCCATTTAAGATAATGTTAGCTCGGGGCCTTGCATAAATAGCTTTTATTATGTTAAGATATGTTCCTGATATTCCTAGTTTTTCTAGTGTTTTGAACATAAAGGGGTGTTGTATTTTGTCAAATGCTTTTTCTGCGTCAATTGAGATGATCATATGATTTTTGTCTTTAAGTCTATTGATGTGATGTATTATGTTTATTGATTTCCGAATATTGAACCAGCCTTGCATCCCTGGGATAAACCCCACTTGATCGTAGTGCACTATCTTTTTGATATGTTTTTGTATCCGATTTGCCAGGATTTTGTTGAGGATTTTTGCATCTATGTTCATTAAAGATATGGGCCTGAAGTTTTCTTTTTTGGATGTGTCTTTGCCTGGCTTTGGAATTAATGTAATATTGGCCTCATAGAAAGAGTCTGGAAGAGCTCCCTCTTTTTCTATTTCTTGAAATAGTTTGAAGAGCATTGGTATTAGTTCTTCTTTGAAAGTCTTATAGAACTCGGCTGTAAACCCATCAGGTCCTGGACTTTTCCTTGTTGGTAGCTTTTTGATGACATCTTCTATTTCTTCGCTTGTAATTGATCTATTTAATTTATGTATAGCCTCCACATCCAGTTTAGGCAAATCATATGACTCTAGAAATCTGTCAATGCATTCAGTATTTTCTATTTTATTAGAGTACAAGTTTTCAAAGTAATTTCTAATTATATTCTGTATATCTGAGGTGTTTGTTGTGATATTCCCTTTTTCATCACGAATGTTAGTAATTTGAGTTTTTTCTCTCCTTCTTTTCGTTAGCATCGCTAAGGGTCTGTCAATTTTGTTTATTTTTTCAAAGAACCAACTTTTAGTTTTGTCAATTCTTTGAATGGTTTCCTTAGTCTCAATTTCATTAATTTCTGCTCTGATTTTAATTATTTCCTGTCTTCTACTGCTCTTGGTGTTTGTCTGTTCTTCTTTTTCTAATGCTTTGAGGTGTGATGTTAAGTCATTTATTTGTTGGGTTTTTTTCCTCTTAAGGAATGAACTCAGTGCAATGAATTTTCCTCTTACTACTGCCTTCATAGTGTCCCAGAGATTTCTATATGATGTATCTGTGTTCTCATTTACCTCTAGGAATTTTTTGATCTCCTCTTTGATGTCTTCTTCAACCCCTTGTTCATTCAGTAGCATGTTGTTTAGCTTCCAGTTGATGGAGTAGTTTTTCTTATTCCTTGTTTTGTCGTTGATTTCCAATTCATCCCTTTATGGTCCGATAGCATGCAGGGTAGTATCTCTATTTTTTTATATTTGCTGAGAGTTGCCTTGTGACATAATATACGGTCTATTTTAGAGAAGGAGCCATGTGCTGCTGAGAAAAATGTGTATTCGTTTACTGAGGGATGAAATATTCTATATATGTCCGTTAGGTCTAAATTGTTAATTGTTTTGAGGAGGCTTAAAGTTTCTTTGTTTAGCTTTTGTTTGGATGATCTATCCATTGGTGAGAGAGGTGTGTTGAAGTCCCCTAGAATAACTGTGTTGTGGTCTATTTTACTCTTGAACTTAAGAAGCGTTTGTTTGAGGAATGTAGGTGCTCCATTATTTGGGGCATACAGATTTATGATTGTTATATCCTGTTGATGGATGGTTCCCTTAAGTAATAAGAAATATCCATCTTTGTCCCTCTTGATTAATTTTGGTTTGAAGTCTACCTTATTTGATATGAGAATGGAAACCCCTGCTTGCTTCCGCTGGCCATGTGAGTGATAAGACTTTTCCCAGCCTTTCACTTTCAGTCTGTTGATGTCTTTTTCTATGAGGTGTGTTTCTTGGAGACAGCAAATTGTTGGGTCATTTCTTTTAATCCATTCTGATAATCTGTGTCTTTTGATTGGCGAGTTTAGGCCATTAACATTCAGGGTTATTATTGAGATGTGATTTTTATTCCCATCCATTTTTATTTGAATTATGGTCTTTAGCTTGATTTGGTTTCTCTTCTGGTTGGTATTTCCTTTAGTTTAATATCTCCCTTTGTTGATTTTCGTTATCATCTTTCTCTTCTTCTTCTGAAAAATGTTGCCCAGGATGCTCAGAAGTGCTGGCTTTCGAGTTGTGAAATCTTTCAACTTTTGCTTGTCGTGGAAGGTTTTTATTTCATCTTCAAATCTAAAGCTTAATTTTGCTGGATATAAGATTCTTGGTTGACATCCCTTTTCTTTCAGAGCTTGAAATATGCTATTCCAGGATCTTCTTGCTTTTAAGGTCTGGGTTGAAAAATCTGAACATAGTCTGATTGGTTTCCCCCTATATGTAATTTGCTTCCTTTCTCTTGTGGCTTTTAGTATTCTCTCCTTGCTCAGTGTATTAGGCATTTTCATTATAATGTGTCTAGGTGTGGATCTGTTGAGATTTTGTTTGTTTGGTGTTCGGTATGCCTCTTGAACTTGGTTTTCCATTTCATTCCTCAAGCTTGGAAAATTTTCTGTAATTATTTCATTAAATAGATTACTCATTCCTTTGGCTTGAAACTCTGCCCCTTCCTCTACGCCAATCACTCTTAAGTTTGGTCTTTTTATGCTGTCCCATAATTCTTGGATGTTATGTTCATGATTACTAACAAGTTTTGCTGTATGGTTTAAATTCTTCTCTAGGACATATATTTTGTCTTCATTGTCTGAGGTTCTATCTTCCAGGTGGTCTATTCTGTTGGAGATGTTTTCAATTGAGCTTTTATTTTGGTTTATTGCTTCTTTCATTTCTGGAATTTCTGTTTGGATTCTCTTTAGAGCCTCTATTTCCCCATTGAAGTAATCTTTTACTTCCTGTATTTGTTTTTGGAGTTCTTTGTCAAAATGATCTTTTGCCTCCTGTACCTACTCCCTCATCTCATTTTTGAGTTCATTCTTAAGTTCCATAAACATTTGGCATATGTAATTTCTAAATTCCATCTCTAGCATTTGACCAATTGTGCTTGCCATGACATCTACCGATGAGGTATCTTGATTTGTTTGTGTCATTTTCTTTCCTTGTTTTTTCATGTTGCTTGTGTGTCTATTCTTCCTGCACTGTGGGACCTTGACTGTTTCGATTTTACCTTAAAGCCTTATGTTGTTCCTGTAGTACAATGCTATCAGATCACCTTATAATTCTTTTATACTTTTAAAACCTAACACTTTCTATTCAGAAAATCCAAGTTTGGTCACAATGTACAGATTTTGTTAACCCAGATATTATTTCCAATTTACTCTGTACGTTTCTGATAGGGTTTTATAGCTTCAAGTATTGGATACAGAGGTGTTATGTTTAGGAAGAAGGAAGTGTCTTGAATTGTTCTTTCTTGGAAAGTATGAAAAGAGATATCTATTGAAGTGGTTTAGTGGAAGTGGTTTAGTATCAGTAGATGATGGAAGAAAGAGAATGGGGTTGAAAATTAGGTAAAAAGATCAATTTTATATATATAGTAAGTTGGAAAAGAAAAAAAAATGATAAAAGAGTAGGAATTGGTGTAAGAGAGAGGAGAGAGAGAATCAAGGAAATAGAGAGTAAACTATATATAACACCACTTTGCTACCCAGTTCAATTGCGCCGGTTCTAGAAATCCCAAGTTTTGCATATAACTTGTTTTTGCCTCTGTTTAGTATGCACTGGCAGGATGTAAACATGAAAGATGAAGGAGGAAGAAAAGATACAAGAGTGAGAAGGAGGAAAAGAATGAAAGAAAAAAGGAGCGGAAGCAAATAAACACACTAACAATCAATGCGGAAGGAAAAAAAAAAAAGCAGAACAAAACAAAGCCAAAAAAAGAAAAATAAAAATAAACAAACAAACAAACATACAAACAAAAAAAAAAACCCCTCCCTGCAATCCAAAAAATCAAGCAGACCAATAAAAAGAAAAGGAAAAAAAAAAAAAAAAAGTCAAACCCCAAGTCTCAGACAAAACGGGCCCTGGGAAGCCCCCCTCTTTTTTTCCTTTCCAGTTCAAACCAATTGCTATTGGATCACAGTCTGTGATCCTGTCAGTGAAATCAAGGCTGCATCCTAGGCCAGCGGCTGCACGGTTCAGTGAAGGAGTGGCCCAGGGGGACCGTGTGTGTCAGCAGATGAATGGCGCTGGGAAGGGGACCTTCCAGAAGGCACCCCCTCCCCAAGCCCACCCACAGTTGCAGCCCCCTGTGGCCGCTGCGCCAGCCTCAGAAACGCCTTCCCCTGCTGACCACCCAAGTCTCACCTAATTGTGCGTTGTCTTCAGAGAGCTGAGAGTCCCTGGATGGATGCAGCAGTCGCTCTCCGTCTCCTTCCCTTTGTCAGGACCAGCCCCTGAAGCTTTTAAAGATGGCGGTGCTCTCCTTCCAGTCAACAGCAGCTCCGCAGACTCCTGTATGCTTGCCAATCGCACCGGGAAGCCACACCTGTGACTGTAGTGCAGACAGCGCTGCTTCAGACTGGCCCGCTCCACTCTGCCCCTGTTTGCTAATCGCAGATCTCTGCGCCACTCTGTCCGGGGCCCCACTACTGAGGGTCGCCTCTGGCGGAGTGTGGCTCCGAACTGGTGTGTGGCCCCGCGGTCTCCCGTGGTTCCCCAGCACCAATCCCGCCGGCTGTTATCGCTGGTCTTTATCGCCGGTTTCACGCTAGTGTGCCGTGAGTTTGGCTGGGGTTGCAGTAGTAGCGCGGTCTCCTCACCCTGACTTTGTTTCGCACGGCCTGTGCACCCCCCAGGCGGTTTTGCAGGAGCCTCGCGGCTCCAGCCGCTGCAGACAGCTTGTCTCTTTCTCTCTCTGGTAGTGGTAATCAAACCATCCAGGAGATCGGTATTTTCAGTCCATATATATATATGATGAAAGGCAATTTATCTGCTTTGTTGGATTCTTTCCATGGAGCTGTCCTGAAGTGCGGCTTCCTCTAATCCGCCATCTTGGATCCGCCCAGAGATCATTTTAATTATGAACCTTCTGAACTTTTTCTCTGACATTTCATCAACTTTGTTGAGCATGGGTTCTGTTATTGTAGTATCCTGTTTTGTTTGGGGTACTTTCCTCCCTTGTTTTTTTATGTTGTCTATTTGTCTTCCTTGCCTGCAGTGTGGATCTGAGATATTATAGTTTCTACCCTATATTCTTGTAGTATCTATGCAGATTGTCTGTGCTTCACCTTAATTTGGGGTTTTCAGACCCTGCAGGTGTCCCTCAATGTATGCTACTGCAACTAAAGGTGGTGTCAGCAATAGCAGAGGTAACTTGAGATAATGGTGAAGGTGCCCCAAGAGGGATGCAACATCTTCCAGAGATGGGAGTGAAAGGGTGGGCCTTACAATGTCTTTGAGATGCCTGCTCTGAGATGCAGCTGCTTTTAGGCCCTGTCTATTGTCAAAAGGTAGGGGCTACTGTGTAGGGAAGGCTATGGCTATGTCTGCAGTGTCTCAAGATGGAAGTGGGTTAGGCTTGTGCTCCCATGTGGAGGTGGGGTAGTGGACTCTGGGCCTACCCTGGGTCTGGGTCCCACGCAGGTTAGTGTGGGCAGACCTGGTTGAATCTGAGCTCCCAGGGTGGTCTGCTGGTCAGAAGAGGTGGTCCTATGGCAGACCCTGAGCTCAGTGGGTGTTTGCTGGTGTTGGGATGAACCCGGGCCCACTCTGAGCGGAGGTCAGCATGGTTGTCCTGGACCTGCCTGCTCTAGGAGGAGACCGGTGGGTCTGACCTGGGCCTGCCTGCTCTAGGCAGAGGTCGGTGGGGCTGTCCTGGGCCTGCCTGTGCTCCCCGGGTGTCAGCAGTGCTGACCTGTGGCTGCACATGCTCTGTGGAGGTCAGCGGTCTGTTCTGGGCCCGCCCGCACTCTGCAGAGGTTGGTTGGCCTGTCTTGAGCCTGCCCGTGCTCAGTGGAGGTAAGCGGGCATGACCTGGGCTTCCCAAGATCATCTTAAATCTGATACACACAGCAGAAGAAAGGTTCACCATCATCACCACCACCCCCAAAATAGAGGAAATGCAGTTAGTTCTGTGTGATGGTAAGAAGAAGTAATATCAATTCATCAACAGCAAGTCAGAATTCTGGGAAATATTAAAGGAACAGGCACAAAAAACATAAGCCTAGATAAAAATATGTATCTACCCAAGAATAGTAACTATCTGGGAAAACACGTAAGATAAGGTATTTTTCTTATTTAAATCTCTTAGAAGATATTGTGTGTCTGAACAAAAATAATATGCATTGTGGCATTTATAACATACATAATAAGGAATATGTGTGCTGATAATACCACAAAACATGGTGGGGGGGAGAGATAGAAGTAAATCATCATAATATTATCAAAACAAATGTGAATTAGTATAAAATGATATAAAATATTAGTATAAACCCCAAAGCAACCACTATAATAATAACAACAACAACAAAAAAAGAGTTATAGACAAAAGGCATAAAAGAGGTTACAAATCATGAAAGTCCACCAATATAAAATTCTAGGAAATGCCAAGTAAGGTATAGATATAGGAAAAGAGATCACTGGTTGTGTTGCTTGGATGTGCAGAGTTTGGAGAGAACTGGAAGGAGAGATTATAAAGTAGAATGAGGACACACTTTTATGGGCGAAGGATATGTTCAATGTGTTGATTGTTGTGTGTTTTCATGGATCTATGAAATTGGAAGTCAAACACTGGTGGAGTTTCCAATTATGATTTTTTTTTATTTTTTCATTTTTTGTTATTTATTTATTTTTGGTACCAGGGATTGAAACCAGGGTGCCTAACTAATAACCCACATCCCCAATCCTTTTAGTTTTTATTTTGAGACAAGTTGCTTAGGGCCTCACTAAGTTGTTAAGGCTGGCTTTGAAAGTGTGATCCTCCTGCCTCAGCCTCCTGAGCTGTTGGGATTACACCACCACAACTGGCACTAGTAGGGCCCAGTAGAAGGAAGTTAAACCATAGGGAATCTGCCCTTGAATGAAATCATTTCTCTTTGCTTTCTGGCTACCATGAGGTAAATAGGCCTCCTCTATTGTGCACTCCACAGGCCCAAAGCAACAGGGCCATGAAGTGAAATCTGTGTAACCATAATACAGTATAAACCTTTCATACCTTTTAAGTTCATTATCGCAGATATTCATTATAGTAAAGGAAAGCTGACTGACAAAGTCACCTGTAAAATTATCACCTCACTGACGGATGTGGCGGCGCATGCCTGTAATCCCAGAAGGTCCTGAAGATGAGGCAGGAGGATCGCGAGTTCAAAGTCAGCCTCAACAAAGGCGATGCGCTAAACAACTCAGTGAGACCCTGTCTCTAAGTAAAATACAAAATAGGACTAGGGATGTGGCTCATTGCTGGAGTGCCTCTGAGTTCTACCCCTGGCACCCCCACCCCAAAATTATCACCTCATTTATAATCTATACATCTATTTTCCTCTAGTGTACTCATTTACTTTCATCTGTATTATTACAATAATTTGATGGGTATCACAACAATACCAGATTTTAGTGTCTCCTTATGCCCCAGTGAGTTCCTTTAAAAATGGTTTCTGGTAGAATGAGATGGATATCATTACCCTAAGTGCATGTATGAAGTCACGAATGGTGTGAATATACGTTGTATGCAACCAGAGATATGTAAAAATGTGCTCTATAAGTATAATATGAAATGTAATACATTGTGCTTTCATTTCTAACATCTTAGAAAGAAAAATAAATTTGAAAAATTTGAAAAAAAAATGGTTTAATTTCTACTACATCAAGACTCTATTTTTCTCCTGACTTTCCCCATTATGGTTTCTTTCTTTCTTTCTTTTTTTACTTTCTTTTTTATTCAAAGTTGTATTAATAATAGTATGGATTATAGTTCATAGTACACATACAAAGCATCTTCTTACATATCACTGCTTGTATACAAAGATACAAAGTATATCCGTACCTTTCATGTCTTCAATCATACATTTAGCATGAAGATATCCATCTTATTCAACCACCTTTTCTTTTTTCCCCTCCATCCCCCCCCCCCCCCTTGCTCATGGTTTCTAAACTGTCACTTTGCATCTGGACATTCTAACCACTCTTTATTTTAGAAGATCCACAATTTCTGATCATCTAGGGGATCCTTCTAGTTTTACATTAACAAAGATCCTACAGGAGAAAGCAAGCAGGTTCAACAGTCATATAGGATCATAACTAACTTCCTATGAAGTAGAAAAAAGAGTTACTTACAATTTTGAAACTTGTCTATTTTCCTCGAAGTAATTATCTGTTTACTTTATACTTAGATAAAAACAAATGTTTTATAGGTTTGACAACTGCCCAAAGGACAAATGAATATTAGAAATGTTGATAAATTTAGGCATGAATTGAGGCTCTGATGAGCCTCAAAATTCATCTCTGGATCTACTCCAACACTTCCTCTTACTAGTTTTGGAGGATAACTGTCCATACTGTTAGAAATATTAGTAGGTTCCTATTTCCCCAAGAGAGGCCCACACCCAGAGATGGTGTTATACCCACTGCCCCACCTTCTCCCACCAATGCTCCCCTCAAGGCCAGTCAAAGCTTCCCCTGAAGGCCAGTCGGAGCTGCATGCACCACCCAGGCCTACATGCTCAAACCTAGTACCTAAAACTGTACGCGCCTGATGTGCCTAAACCCAGTAAGATGGTCTCAAAATCTCCAGACTCTCATGGCCTAATTAGCATATGACAGATACCCCAAACAGCAGATGTAAGTTGAAGCTTGCATGTGTTTCTCTCTCTCTCTCTCTCTCTCTCTCTCTCTCTCTCTCTCTCTCTGCCGAGGCCCCTGCTTCCTGCTTTCTGTCTCTACTCCCTTCTCCCTGCTAGTCCCTCCCTATCTCCCAGCCAAGGCCCCTACTCTCTGCTCACTGCTCTCTGCTCCTTGCTGCTCCCCCGCTCCCTCCCTCCTCCAGCAGTCACCTTGCCACTTTCCAATAAACCTATTGGCAGTATCTCCATCTCTGGGTGTGGTCACTCGCCTTTCACATACAGTGTGTGTATGTGTGTGTGTGTGTGTGTGTGTGTGTGTGTGTGTTTATATGTACATATATGTGTGTGTGTGTGTGTGTGTATATATATATATATCACATAGCATCTCCTCCATATATATAATATATACATACATCCTATTGGTCTACCCATCTATCATACCCACATAATGGATCCCACTTCTCTTTTCTGCCATTTGTGATTAGAGATCTTGATTTTTCAAGATCTACATGATGATATTGCTAAAGCTGATAGAGAAAGATGAACTTTCAGAAAGGCCTGGAAAATGTTCACCTGGAATTCTTCAAGCCTCAATAATGGATTTCTGTGGAATTATTATCAGCTTATATACTTTTTTTTAAATCTATGTCAGCTTCATAAACACTCAGGAAAGTGGATTTCTGTTGGTTTATCAAACCTGTCCTGGCCTCACCCTTATTTTTGACCTGTTCCCTGTATCACAAGGTCTTGAGGAGGCAACACCAGATCCCAGTGACAGCACATCCAAGAAAGGAGCCATGGGCAGCTCTGTGTTTTTCCTTTTTGCTACATCATGTGGGTTTCCTTCCTTCTCCCCATGACAGGGCTAATGGAGAATAAGACTGATACAAACCAGTTTCACAAAACAGAACTTAGATATCACAAAATGTGGCCATTTGATGGAAGAGTAAACTGAGTCTCAGAAGGTCTAAATCATATTAAGAGAGAAAATAATAAAGCAAGTCTTGAAAGAGGCATTTCTCTTTTGATCTTCCAGATGTGACCTAGTGCTGTGGATATTATTGAAAAATATGAAAGTGCAGTGACATTGCAGAGAGTAAAGAAACGTACCCAGTTGAAATCGTTGTGAGGCGTGACTGGTCTCCATCCCTCTAGATTGCTCCATGACCCTTTTACGTGACAACTTTTAGAACTGAATGAAGACAAATAGTGAACAATTGTAAGTATACTTAGAGCAACTATGAGCAGATGTTTGAATCAAGGACTCTCAAGTTCACCAGTGCATATTTTTTGCTATATTTACAACTATTATGAAAAAAAAAACTTTATTCATATTTCTAGACCTATCATTTGTGAAATTTATATACCATGAAATTCAACACAGATAGGCTAATAAATGACTATACATAAATTTTAATTTTTATTTGTCTGTTTTCGTTTTTCTTTTTGTGTTCCAGCCATGCTTACAAAGTTATATTTTGTAACTTGTATATAGTAACTTTAAAAAATTACTATATAGCAGATTGCTGAGACACTCAGGAAAGAGATATTTTGTTTATGAATTATTTTGCTTCTTAATTTCTTTTTTAAATCAACAAGAAATTAGGCAGGCTATAGCTAGCATAAAAGCAGAGGCTTCTGGGAGTTCCCTGGAGCACACTCAGTCCTTTAGACTGAAGGCAGTAGCTGGGAATGCAGACAACCACAGGCAGGCATGGCTATTGCCATGCTATCGATGGTGACATGTGGTCTCTCTGCAGGGTTGTTGTCAAAGGCCATGATACTAGACAGTGAAGATATCAATTTGATGGTTGTAAAAATTCAATAACACCGTTCCTGACATTGATATCATTTTAGATAGAAGATGCCAATTCCCATGAAAGCAAATTTACATAGGTAAGTAGAGAAAAAGGAAAGATGAAAAAGATCATCTGATATAAAGGGGAGAAACTGTCATATGCCACACAAAAACATTTTGGAAGAAGAAGGGCTACACGTGACTGTGGCTCCATAAAATTATAATGGAATCCCGGGGTTGGTGGGGCACGCCTGAAATCCCAGTGGCTCAGGAGGCTGAAGCAGGAGGATCGTGAGTTCAAAACCAGTTTCAGCAACTTAGTAAGGCTCTAAGCAACTCAGTGAGACCCTGTCTCTAAATAAAATATAAAAAATGGCTGAGGATGTGGCTCAGTGGTTAAGCGCACCTGGGTTTACTCACTGGTACCAAAATAAATAAATAAATAAATCATAATGGAGCTAAAATATTCCTATCACCTGTGGCATAGTACTCATAGTGACTTGCAGTGCATCAAATTACTTATGTGTTTGTGGTGATGCTGTTGTAAGAAAACCTACTGTGTTGTAAAAATAAAAGTATAGCACATATAATTATGTATACAACATAATACCTGATAATGATAGCAAAAGACTACGTTAGTGGTTTATGCATTTTGTATACTATATTTTCATCTCTTTTTTGGGAGTGTATTAACAAAATAATTGTTTACCATTAAATTGTAATGTGGGCCAGGTATGGTGGCATATACCTGTAATCCCAGTGACTCCTGAGGATTAGGCAGGTGGATAGCAAATTTGAGGCTAGGCTTGGCAACTTAACAAGACTGTCTCAAAATTTAAAACATGAAAAAGGACTGGAGATGTAGCTCAGTGGTAGAGTGCCCCTAGGTTCAATCACTACTATCCCTGCGCCCCCCAACCCCCCCCCCCCAGTTATGTGGCATTATACCACAAACAGCCACATTTATCTTGTGTGTAAGTACCCTCTATGAAATTTGCACATAGATGAAATTGACTCAGAACATATTCCCATTGTGAAATGACACATAACCATAGGCACAGTAATATACACAGAGGGGGACAGTTACAAAGTAAATGGTGGTCTATTTCTATGACCTTGAAATTTAACCTAGATGCAGGCCAGGTGATACATAAATGTAATCTGAGCTACTCAGGAGGCTAAGACAGGAAGATTGCAAATTCAAAGCCAGCCTGGGCAACTTAGTGATGTCTCAAAATAAAATAAAATTTAAAAGGGCTGGAGATGTAGTTCAGTGATAAAGCACCCCTGAAGTCAATCTCTAGCAATAGAAAAACAAACGAACAATCAAACAAAAGACATTAACCTAGGGATTTCCCTACTGCTTCACGTAGCTGCTGCTTCATGTAACTTGTAGGAGACAGATTGCCCATCCAAACAGGATGATTCTTATTTGCCTTGGCAGTGGTACATTCTGTAGGCCTGAGAATCTCAGGCAGCTTTGCCTTTACTTATTCACCTGTCATTCAAGATAAATCTGGCAATTGATACCTACCTGCAGGCTTTAAAAATATAGAAAACTTTACTGGTTTTCTCTTTCTTTCTATTTCTTTTTTCACTTTTCTTCCTAAAACCACACCTGGAAATCATGGGTTTTGCCATCATTAGAAGGGGCACCAGGAGATGATGTTTAATTCATGACTGTGGAGGTGCAGGTCCCCTGGACAGACAGTATGTGTTTGTTAAATAACATTGAGAAACCCAGACATTTTCCTGTTTCGTCCTGTTTTGAATTTTTCAAAAATGATTTTTCCAGGTTTTGCCCATCCATTACTTTTAATAATGACTTTATTGGGATACCAATTATTTTCTTTGGGCCAGGGGAGAAGTGTTAAGCTGTATTTCTCCTGTAATTTAAGAATTCTTTTTATGGATCTTAAGTATGTCATTCTGTGTAAAGGATGAAATCCAAAAAGTTGGAGTGGAGAGGTGAGAATGCTAAATTTTGTGACAAGTGGGAGGTTCTTCCCTATTTAATTTCTACAGAGAAGAAGCCAGCATTGATTTCAGTGTTGAGAGATTTCCATTTTATAATGCTTGCATTAATATGGCAAGAAATGCGTTGGAGAAGACAAATGTACCTGAGGTATGTGTGCTGACAAGCTGTGTTTTAAACTTCAAATTCTGGCTCAATCTTGTACCAGTAGTTTCAAGAATCTTATTTCTGTCGTGTTGGCCGGCCAATTCTTGTGGCCTCTTCCTTCCTAACCCGCTGACTTACACTATTTTAAACATATCTGAAACACTCCAGGAATCTCAAGGAATTTTCAACTAGACTGGCTGCAGGAAGACATTTGAATTGACGGATTTGATGTCTGCCTGGTGGTACGAATTTGAGGACGTGGAAAGCGTTGTGCCAACCCACAAGTACCTCCCTGTCTCTCCTCTGATGCCTGCCTTTCCAGTAGGGGTTTGCTAAGCCATTCAGTTCACTTAAATGCCCACTGAATTCAGAGAAAGCAACACACAGGATATTGAGGAAAGTTTGCAATGGAATAAAAAAGAGCAAAAAAAAAAAAATGTTTTAAATTGTTTTGCGAAGAGGAAAAGTGGGGGAGAAAAGGGAGACAGAAGACAGGAGAAAGACAGGATGAAGAGAGGAAGAGGACAGAAAACACAAGAGTAGAGAAGATACACAAAAGATGACAAGAGGGAGACAGAAGAAAGAGAAACATGAGGAAGGCAGGTGGGAACCTGTTGGTAAAGAATAAATGTGTTCACCAGGTGCAGGGGTGCACACCTGTAATCCCAGCTATTCAGGAAGCTGGGGCAGGAGGATTTCAAATTTGAGGTCAGCAAGGACAATTTAGCAAGAGCCTGTTTTAAAATTGAAAGGACCAGGAAGAAGCTCAGTGGTAAAGCACTTCTGAGTTCAATCCTCAGTACAGGAAGGAAGGAAGGAAATAGGAAAGGAAGGAAGGAAGAAAGAGACTAAACTTGTTCAGTATATGACACCTACAGATCTATAGATGATTAAAGAAAAGCTTCAACTCAGACATAACAGGTCACCATAACTTTCTCTGTTTTAGATAAGCAGTATAAGCATGGGCACAGGAACCAGAAGGTGCACCTTCTAGGAGTTAAAATATTCATTCTGGATTTGCTCTGCAGAGATTTTCCCCAAATCTTCCCTTTCATTACTTCTTCCAGGTGGATGGTTCAAAGACCAGTATAGGGGGTGAGGTTATAGCCGCTTGCTCTGGCTGCCATAACAAAATGCCACAGGCTTAAATAACAGAAATTTGTTTTTATCACAGTTCTGAATGCTGGAAATCCATGGTCCAGGGTTGGTTTCCTGTAGAAAAACCATAAGGGAAGGTTCTGTGTTTATATCTTTCTTCTTGGCTTTTCCTACAAATGGCCATCCTTTTGCTGCCTCTTCATCATGGTCATCCTTCTATGCATGGACAACTGATGTCTCTTTGTTTTCTTATAATGACACCAGTAATATTGGATTAGTACTTCATTTTAATGGCCCCATGTTAATTTACTCATCCCTATTAGGATCTTATTTTTAAATACTGTTGCATTATGAGATAGCGTAGGTTGAGAATTTAAACTCTGAATTTGAGGGGGGATTCACAATTCAGTCCATAAAAGAGGTAGAGGGGAAATAAAAATCATCTATTGGGAAGACTATCTGTGGGCACACAGTTCCAATTTTTTCCCAAAATCAGAATCAAGGAACTGAACAGACACTTCACAAAAGAAGAAATACAATTGATCAACAAATATGTGAAAAAGTGTTCAACATCTCTAGCAATGAGAGAAATATGCAAATCAAAACTTGATTAAAGATCTGAGTGGTACTTATATACTATGTATACAAGCAGTTGTATGTAAAAAGATGATATACTTGCGCATTATGAATAAATAAATAAATAACAAAACAAAAAAAAAAAAACTACTCTAAGATTTCCTCTTACTCCTGTCAGAATGGCAATCATCAAGATTACAGGGAACAATAAATGTTGGCAAGGATGTGGGGGAAAAAGGTACACTCATACATTGCTGGTAGGACTGCAAATTGGTGTGGACTGCAAATTGGTGTAACCACTTTGGAAAGCAGTATGGAGATTCCTCAGAAAACTGGGAATGGAACCACCATTTGCCCCAGCTGTCCCACTCCTTGGTTTATACCCAAAGGACTTAAAATCAGCCGCAGCCACATCAATATTTATAGTAGCTCAATTCATAATAGCTAGACTGTGGAACCAACTTAGGTGTCTCTCAATAGATGAATGGATAAAGAAAATGTGGTATATGTACTCAGTGGAATATTACTCAACTTTAAAAAAGAGTGAAATTATGGCATTTGCTAGTAAATGGTTGGAGTTGGAGAATATCATGCTAAGCGAAATAAGCCAACCCCACAAAACCAAAGGGCAAATGTTTTCTCTAATATAATATGCAGATGCTAATTCACAATAAGGTAGGGGGGCAGTAGGGAAGAATAGTGTTACCTTAGATGAGGTAGAGGGAAGTGATCAAAGGGGAGGAGAGGAATGTGGGGATAGGAAAGGTAGTGGAATGAAACAGACATTATTACTTTATGTATATATGTGACTACATGACCAATATAATTCTACAACATGTACATTCAGAAAAATGAGAAATTACATCCTATCTATGTATGATATATCAAAGTGCATAAATGCATTCTACTGTCATCTTTAACTAATTAAAACAAATAAAAATTTAAAAAAAAAGAATCACAAAGTGTCTCTGCAGATCTCAGGCAGCACATACTGTTTATCTCATGCCCCAAACATCTTCCAAGAGAATATAGTGTGGCAGAAAACACACTGAGTGCACAGGGGAAAATTTTAGCCCTGGATCTACAGCTTATTAGCCATGTGCTCTTATATTATCTAATTAACTTCTTTGAATCTTAAGCTTCTTCCTGGGTAAACTAATTGATTATCAATTGTTTGCTGTAAAAGCAATGAATGGGTTCGTCTAGCTGAGTCTTAAATGAGAGAACATCCTTAACATAATTTGAAAATACCCTGGAAGGCTTTTGTGCACCAACAGGGTTTGAACAAGTAGAAGGGATTATTATAATCATCACTGTGTATTTTATTTTAAGTAGCTGCCCACTTAAAATGCCTGGAGATTTAAGTAGGCCAAGTTTAAACAGGTCTCCATTAATGACATTCTGTGTGCATATGAATTTCTCCAAGGGACATGGTAATTAACCACTAGTACAATATTGATAAGTACTTGCATTTAGAGTACTTTCTATAGGTTACATGTCTTGCTAGGACCTTTAATTTGGCAAAATATAAAAGAAAAGTCAAACTTGTATAGATCCCAGTGCTGATTTTTCTTTTTTGCTCTCTGAAAACCATAAGAACCCCAATCCAGTAATAATCTCCCCCATCTTCCAATTTGCATATTTTCAATGTCTCTAAATGCCAAATAGCACAAATTCTTCACAAGTTATCAGAAAATTACCCTGATAATGCAACTCACAAATAGGTGCCCCTGTAAAAAAAAAAAAAAAAAATGAAAGCAATTTATAGAAGCCTCCTCTTTAGGAGAAGAGCAGTCCTAGGGATTACATCAGCAATGCTGGGATGGTAGGATTCCAAGTTCCATGGTGGAAGACAGGGGGGATAGAACAGCAAGATCTTCTAGAAACCTGGAAATGACTTCTACCAGGATAACACTGCTCTCCTAAAGAGGAGTCTTGAAAATATTGTCAATAATTTTTTACTTGAATTTATTTCAATTGAAAAATAAAGTATGTACATATCTGTTGTGTGCAAAACATGGTTTTGAAATACATATACATTTTTGAAGGTCTAAATTAAGTTAATTAAGCAATGCCTGAATTTACTTCACATACTTTCACTTTGTGTTGAGAACACACTTCAAATCTGTTTCTTTAGTTAAAATTCCAATGAGATATCACTTTGCACGTGTTAGAATGACTTTACCAAAAAAAAAAAAAAAAAGGCAAAACATAATACCTGCTGGCAAGGATGTTCCAGACAGGCAAAACTTGTATATTGATGGTGGGAATGTAAATTAATACCACCATTATGGAAAACAGGATGCAGAGTCATATTTGAAAATCATAATAGAAAAATTAAGAATGAAACTGTCATAAGCTCCAGCAATCCCATGATTGCATGTATATTGAGAGGATATGAAATGAGTATGTTTCCCATGTTCATTGCTGCACTATTCACAATAGCCCAGATGTGAAATCAACCTTATTAAACACAGTGAGCAAATAGATAGAGAAAATGGGGTTATATGTACAGTAGAATGCTAGTTGGTCTCAAAAAAAAAAAAAAAAAAAAAAAAAAAAAAAAAAAAAAGGAAAGAAAAGAAAAAGAAATCCTGTCATTCACAGCAACATGAGTAAAATGGAAAGGCAATGTTAAGTGAAATAATTATCAATTTTTAGTACCTTTGTAGTTAACATACCACATTAAAAGTGAAAGTTAATGTTAATTATCACTCCCATTTCAAAAAATGCATTTGAAGGAAAGGACTGCATTTATATCTGAGATTCCCAAGTCTATAGTTTCTACCTTTTAACATATTAAAGAAATTCAATAAACTTTCCATTATCCAGTGACATTTGTTTTTTCAGTGTGTCATTACAGTAATATTATTGATATTACTAGTGATAATCTGGTAGGATAGAAACATGAGTAATGAAAAAAGTGAATTTTTAGAATAATAAACCATGTATTACAATATTGCACATATAAAATATTACATGTTTATATAAATACATCTGCATAGAGATATTTTATATTTCAACAATTTGCTAATGATAATGTAATTGGTATGTGTTATATTTAACCTTAAATTTAAGTACTTTACATTTTAAATGACTTCACATATTAGTATATTCATAAATTTATAAATATATTACTTCATATATTCATAAATAGTTAATATATTATTTCTATATTTAAGCATGTATGTCATGTATATTTAATATAACATCTAATCTAATAAACATTACATATTTATACTTAATAGAATATTAAAAACCAACAATATTATACTAAATTTGAATTATAGATTTAAGTTTTCAAAAAATGAAAATATTGTATGTGCCTTACATTCCACTATTGTAATTTTCTGCTCTAAAAATTATGTGACGGGGCTGGGATTGTGGCTCAGTGGTAGAGCGCTCGCCTAACACGTGAGCGGCCCGGGTTTGATCCTCAGCACCACGTAAAAATAAATGCATTGTGTACAACTAAAGCAAATAAATAAATATTTAAAAAAATTATGTGACTATTTCATGTAATTAATGTAATACATTTGGTCACCATAATATAGTATAATAACTATCTTTTCTTTTTACTTCTTTAAATGATGCTGCATACATATCCCCAGGTGTTTCTGATTGGAGTAACTATTTTTATTAAGCAGTTTTGTGGATGCCAGTACTCTCTGTTGCTCTTCACAGTAAGCACAGAAAGGTTAAGTACTTGCTGATATCACATGCAGAATAATGGACACTCTCAGCATTTGATATGCAGCATCTGATCCCCGAGACACTGACCTAGAACCCTAAGTGTTCATTTCCTTTGGGAAAATGCCTACTCTGTTGTACTAGCTTGAACAGGTTTGACCCACTCAACTTCTTGAGAGCTTCTTGAATGTAACTGATTTTTTTTTTTTTTTTTTTTTTTTTTCAAAATTGAAATGCAATGTTGGGGTTGAGACTGGGGCTAGGATGGAGAAGAAAGTGAAGGATCCATTTTAATCACTGGTTCTGATACAAAGTGAAGATTAAAATCTCTGGCACCGGGTAATCCTGATGGTAGAGTGGCCCTAGAATAATAAACACAGGTGATTATTGTTTAAATTAATTATAGCAATGGTTCCCAAAGATAGTCCCCAGGCCCAGCATCAGCATTCCCTAGGAAATTGTACAAATAGATTCCTGCGCACCATACCAGACACGAGGAGGCAGAAAGTCAGCGTCAGGTCCATTGAGCTATTTTGACAAGGCTTCCAGGTGATGTTGATTCACCACTAGAACCACTGAATTAAAGAAGGAAAGGAGACACAAGGTGGTGCATTCTTTCATTGTTTTGGTCACTGGGGAAATGTTTTCATTCCATGCGTCACCCACTGAGTCAGAGCAAGGACTAACCCGCCAGATGTCTTTATGTCACCCAAACTATGGGTGGCCCTATGACACTGCTGTGTTCTGTAAAATCCATTTCCAAGCACAAGTCCCTCTCTTCTTCCCCATCTTCCGTTTAATAAACTGCTGCCTTATAAAGTACTGTGAAAAACAAAGGGAATATGTAATATTTTCAGGAATTAAGCCCAACGACCACTTCTTTCCATAAAGTCTTTGTGCACTTGCCTCATTTCCTGCTGACTGACTTTCTCTGGAGAATAGGAACCAGGAAATCTTCAAGGCAGGTGCAGTTATAACAGATGTTATAAAGTCCGAGACAGCTCACTGCTTCCCCTGTTTGTTCTGAACTGAACAGTTTCTCCA
Source organism: Tamias sibiricus (assembly GCA_025594165.1). Classification (NCBI taxonomy): domain Eukaryota; kingdom Metazoa; phylum Chordata; class Mammalia; order Rodentia; family Sciuridae; genus Tamias; species Tamias sibiricus. The sequence goes on along the minus strand of CM046659.1, from coordinate 184,541,514 downwards.
TGCAGAAATCACCTTAGTTGCTCACAGAGAAATGCCTCTTTTCCAGTAAAATGGTGTATTTCCCCAAGGCACTATGCATTCTCTGTTGCCTGTGAGCTGTCAGGGAACATTAATGTTGGTTTAGCTTTTGCTTCCACCTCTTATAATCTGACCTTGCCAGGTACTCCTTTAGCCTCGTAGACATAAAACTTTGATTACCCAGAAACAGAGCATCTCTTGTAGGAACCATCTACTAACCAGGTGTTTTTCCTTTCAGTTGAATATAACCTAAAGAGACAAAAGAAGAGGAAACATTTTCTGGAATTTATATTTTTAGAAGGCACAATAAGAGTTGATAATGCAGAAGGAATGAAGGTAGAATAGAATCATTGTAAGGCACAGGTTTTGGAGCCAGCCAGTCTCAGCTACCTGATGGCTTTGTGAACTTGGGAAAGTTCCTTAACTTCTCTTTATCCATGAGGAGTAGGTAATAGCTGCTAGCTCATAAACTCTGTTGAAAGGATTAAATTGTTAACTTACATAAAGTTCCTATAATACTGTGTGGAAAGTATTAAGTACTTTATAAGTGGCTGTTGTCATTTTATTATTATTATTATTGACCTAAGACATCATATGAAACTATATAAAAGTGATACAACTACATTCACCATTTTATATTTAATAGGATGAGTAAACAAGCTTCTATGGAAGATGGTAAGCAAATTTTTGATATCTCCCCTTAAGAGGCAATCATTCACCTTTGTATGCTGCCTAATAAACTCTCGTGTTAATTGAATCTTCATTCACATTTGCCTTAACTACACACCTGAATTTGCTGATCCTTGAGAGCAGGTGCTCTGCCTTCTTTCTCTTTGTACAAACCAGAATACTAAGAAAAGCATCTTTCATATTGTAGTAGATTAATTTTCAGAAATACATTTTGCAGTGAACCAGAAAGAATGATTACCACTAAATCCTCCCTGGTCCCACAATATTAAGGTTTTACTTTGTATTTGGCTATTTCTCAGAGCACACCCATAGTGTCATGAAAGCTACTTGCTATCCACAAGGCTTACTTCTGTGCTGTGATCTTCAAAGTGATTTCCAACTTGAACAACTAGGTGATAAAAGACTTAAGGCCACATCTAGATGAGGGAGGCATTGTGGGGAATTCTAAAGTATCCCTGGCATATTCTTTGCTGCCCACCTATTACTACTGGACTACAAATTTAAACATTCTGAAGAGACTTCTGTAATAATAAAATACCTCATCCAGTGTGGAGTGTTAGGGATGTTTAGAAAAGGAGAGCTCAAAGCAGGTGGCCACTGCCAGAAAAGACTTCATGAGAGACTTGGAAACTGAGCTGGATTATCAACACTAAGGAAGCTGGAGTTTCCCCACCTGTCTGAGGAGCTGAGTCACGTCACATAGCACAGTCCAAGTTGCACTGGTTACAATGGACACTCTAAAAGGAAAAAAGAATCCAGAAAAGGCTTCCTGTGACAATGAACTTGTCATGTAGTACTAAGTGCTTTAAATGGTCCTTAATTAAATTAATCCAGTAAATACATAGAGCTTCCAATGCCATGTTCCTCTCACCAGCCCTTGCAGTTCAACAGAGCATAAGAGGGATTTATTCTTTATGAAGCTTTAAATTAAGGCTTCTGCATTAATTTTTTAATTGTTATAATTTTTGGTAAGCCAGGTGTTCTATTACACTGATATATTACATATAAACCTGTGTGTTAATCAACTTATCATGAGATATCTAAGTCTGATATAAATTGTTTTGATTCTAAACCATTAATTTAACTGCCTCAAGACCTGGTTCTCTATCTCATTAACACCCAAGCCAGGCACCATGCCAAGAGCTTTGTAAATGTATATTAAACGAATTATGTTCCATTTGGATTTATTTTGTGTATTCTGTTATATTCTGTTTTTAAAACCTAGTTAACCACATATAATGTTTTAGATTTTTCTATTTTTATTTAAAATTTATGTGTCACATAAAAATTGCAGTTTTATGGGGTATCGTGTAATACTTCAATACATATACACACTGTATAATGTTCAAATCAGGTTAAGCATATTCTCCTCAAACATCATTTCTTTGTGGTGACAAGAGCATCTTGATAACAAATGTTCCAGCTCTCCAGACAATAATGATCATGATGATGATGTTGGTGATTCTACCAGTCTGGGGGTCAGCCTGCAATTTGAAAAATTTCTGAGTACTTTTCCACCTGTCCCAGGATTCCCAATGACAAGATCAGATTACTTTGGTTTCTGTTAACTTCAGATATTTCCCCCTATTTATAGTATAAATCTACCAGAAACACAAACTTCGGAATCACCATCATGGTTCTCTTATAGGTGTGTGTGTGTGTGTGTGTGTGAGTGTGTGTGTGTGTGTGTGTGTGTGTGTGTGTGTGTGTGTTCTGTCTTAAAATAATAGCCCAGAGTTTTCCATGCAAAGGACAGCTTTAAAAATTATAAATATTTTGAACCCCTACCCACACATGACTAAAATGAAATCCCAGTAATTACTCTGGCAGGCAAAACATGTCACCCAATTAAATTTGAATTTCAGATAAATAGTAAATAAAATATTTCTCATGACATTTGGTGATCCTTCTTACACTAAACATTTTTTCATTGTTTTATGAAATTCAAATTTATCTGGGAAGCTAGGATTTTTAGTTATTTTATTTTCCTTTTCATTTTTAAGATAATATCTAAGAACCACCAGGTGTGGTGGTGCACGCCTATAGTCCCAATGTCTCTGGAGACTAACCAGCCTCAGCAAAAGTGAGGTGCTAAGCAACTCAGTGAGACACTGTGGTTGAATGAGACGGATATCATTATCCTAAATGCACGATTGAAGACCTGAATGGTACGAATATACTTTGTATACAAAGAGTTGTATGTAAAAAGATGCTATATATGTGCACTATGAATTGTAATTGTTATAAATAAAAAATAAATTTAAAAAATAAAAAAGAAAAGAAACCAAAAAAGTCAGTGTAAAAAAAAATAATAAAATACAAAGTAGGGCTGGGGAATAGGGCCGGGGATGTGGCTCAGTGGTCTAGTGCCCCTGAGCTCAATCCCCAGTACTTCCTCCCAAATATATAAATATGAACCATCATCTACCATAGATAAAATACAGAAACCTAAATTTTTAACTGTTCCCAAGTTAATTCTATTAAAACTATTTTTTATTTTACTCTCCAAGTTTTCTTGTTTCAAAGTTCTTTTTCAAATCAACATTTCAGACTTAGAGCAAAACACTATCATTCAACACATTTTTCAAAGTAGAGAAATCAAATATTCCTTTTTTATTAGTGCACTATAGTTATATATAATATTGGGGTTCATTTTGTCATAATCATATGAGTATTGAATACAATTTGTTCTAATTCAATCCCCAGTACTTTCCCTTTCTTATTTTCCTCCCTCCCTCTGTTCCTTTTCCTCTACTCTACTGATATTCCTTCTACTTATTTATCATTTTTAAAATCAGCTCTTCATAAATATACACAAATGTGAAATTTACTGTGATATTTGCATCTATGCACATATTTCTTATATAAGTAAAACTAGCTTCAGCCTATTCTTGATTCAGGGTAAGAATTTTTAATATTTTAAATAAATTATCTGTTTCTAATGTCTTATTTAAATATTATTTAACATCCGTCACATCATTTTTATTAAAAACATTTCTAAATTATATTTATTGTTATATGAGAGCCATGGTCATCCATTTTGGGTCTTTTACATGTTAATAAACCCCTAGCCAAAAAAAATAAGATAAAAACATGGGGCAGGGGAGGAGGGTGGCTTCCACCAAGATAATGAAGTTCTATACATTCTCCAATGGAAGGAGCACAGTTCAGAAAAATTTGTCACAAGGATTTAAAATGAGTAAAAGTGATAACTAGTAGTTCTTTTAAAATTACCGTAAAGGGAGAAAAATAGTAGAGAAAAACAAAAGGCCTATTAAAGCAAGTGCAGTCAGGTCTCAGGGAGAAATTCCTTAATCTGCAGCTTGTAATGGGGTTTGGAACCAGAGTGTGGAAATGTCAGAGTAGCATCCAGAAATCCTAGAAAGACTCAGTGGGCACAGAAGTTAGGCTGTGTTGGAGCTGTTTCTGGGAAGCTGGGATCTGGGAAACGCCATACATTCCAGCACAAATCCCTGGGCCCAGGTACCATGGGAACAGCTGATCCTCCACAAACATGCACTGAAGTGTGGAGATGAGATGGGCCCTGACATGCCCTCTAGATATTATGAGCAAGGTGAAGGGTAACCAAGGGGACCAAGCCAACAGCATGGAGCTGCATAAATCCCAGCTGTGAACTCAAAAGAGATGCCTGGGCTTGAAGATTCCTCCTGCCCCCCAGCTAATATGTGTACTGACCTCTACTTAAAAAGCTTGGGAATATTTCTGAGTAATTTTGTTCCTATAAATGTCCTCTTCAGGTGTTCTGTGAGGAAGAAACAAAAACAATTAGTACAAATGGTCCTCAGGGTTCCCACCACCTTGTAGGATAAGGAAAAAATGAAAGAAATAAAAGGAAGGAAGAAAAGATAAATAAAAAGAAGTGATGGAGGAAGGTAAACTCTGATCATTGAAGCATTAAAAAAAGGAAAAAAGGAAATGTTAATTAATGTTATTTACTGGGAAAAGCTGGTAGAAAGTTTACCTGGAAAAGTTTCTATAAATTGATCTGTTCAGATACATCCCTTATTTTTTATTAAGATATGTAACACATAACTAGTAAGTTCCTTTTAAAAGATCCCTAAGTGTTTGCTGAGGACGTGTGTTGTAATTTATTTTACCTACCTGGCTTTCAACATGGCAAAACAACCATTTAAAAAAGAAAAACAGATGAATTCTGTAGCATTTACAGCATGCTTCTAAGTCCTTTCTGGCTTCTGATTTCTGAAATCCTATGAGGGGCAAGTTTCATTTCTATTTGGCAAAGGCAACCTTGGTTAAGGTACAATGGGGCAAAAAGAATGAACAAACAAAACCAGACTTTTGTGAGCATTGACTTGGGAAACTTTGGATTTGAAAAATACTTGGGATTTATTAGGAATTTCATTGATACCTGCTTAGTACTCTATGAAGTATAAACATAAGACAGAAATAGGAATCTATGAAGAAAAGAAAGAAGCCAGGTGCAGTGGCACACACCTGTAATCCCAGCAGCTCTGAAGGCTGAGACAAGGGGATGGTAAGTTCAAAGCCAGTCTCAGAAACCTAGTAAATAGCTAGGCAACTTAATGAGACCCAGTCTCAAAATAAAAGTGTTGGGCATGTGGTTCAGTGATTAAGTGCCCTGAATTCAATCCCTGGTACGAAGAAGATGAAGAAGAAGAAGGAGGAGGAGGATTAGGAGGAGGAGGAGGAGGAGGAGAAGGAGGAGGAGGAGGAGGAGAAGAAGGAGGAGGAGGAGAAGAAGGAGAAGAAGAAGGAGAAGAAGGAGGAGAAGAAGGAGGAGAAGGAGGAAGAGGAGGAGGAAGAGGAGGAGGAGGAGGAGGAGGAGGAGGAGGAGGAGGAGGAGGTGGAGGAGGAGAAGAATAGTAGTAGTAGTATGCACGGAGCTCCACATGGGTTATCTTAGTCATGTAACTTGGATCCAAAATACTTCAGGAAATAGCACTGAAGAAAAAAAGTCATGTCAGTATCTCAGTGACAGAAGTTGACCACAATGACACAAAGATTACGAACAACACTGACTTTTAATCTATCTCACATTTGGGGTACAAAGAAATCTGTTTTGGGATGTGGAATGGATACAGATCTAGATGTCCATCCTAATTTTGCCTGAGCTCAGTAAGGAATTCAGGGCCAAATGTTTCCTGTTCTTTCTTTTCTTTTTCTTTTCCTGTCTAATATCCTATCTGGCCAAATACTTTTTAAAAAGGTGTTATATTTTCCTCTCAAGTAAAATCAGATATGAATGTGGGAATATTACTACTAAATCTATACAAACAAAAGGAATTACAGTTGTGGCATGAACAACTCTATCCCTACAAATTAGGCAACATACATAAAGTATACAAATTCTAGAAACACACCAAGTCTAAATCACATAAAAGTAGAAAACCTGAATAGACTAAAACTACTATGAATATTGAATCAGTAAGCAAAAAGACATTCAAGAAAGAAAATTCATGGACCTGATGGTTTCACTGGCAAATTCTACAAAACATATATAGCAACATCATGCATAATAGCCCCAAAGTGCAAACTACACACATATACATCAGCAGATGAATGTATAAACAAATTGTGTTATGTGTTCACAGTGGTATATGATTCAATCTTAAAAAGAAATGAAATTATGATACATACTATAACACGAATGAAATTTGAGGACATTGTGTTAAATGGAATACAAATTATGATGTGATTCTATACACAGGAGTACTCAAATGCATATGGACCCAAAGTGGAAAAAAGGTTATCAGGACCTAGGGGAGGGGAGAAATGGGAGCTTTTGTCAAATTGATACTGTTTCAGTATGGGATGATGAAAATGTTTTGAAGATGATGGTGGGAATGGCTAACCAACCACATGAATGCCCTTAATATCACTACAGCAAACACTTAAGAATGCTTTTTTTAAAGTGGCAAAATTTATGTTATGAATATTTTCTCACAATTAAAATAATCTTTTAAAAAATTGAAATGGTAACTAACTGGGAACAAATATTTAATACATGCACATCAGATAGAGCACTAATTTCTAGAATATATAAAGAACTCAAAAAACTTGACACCAAAACAACAAATAATCCAATTGATAAATGGGCTAAGGAATTGAAGACACTTCTCAGAAGAAGATACACAATTAATCAACAAATACATGAAAAAATGCTCAACATCGCTGGCAATTAGAGAAATGCAAATCAAAACTACTCTAAGATTTCATTTCACTCCAGTCAGAATGGCAGCTATCAAGAACACAAACAACAATAAATATTGGAGAGGATGTGGGGAAAAAGGCACACTCATACATTGCTGGTGGGACTGCAAAATGGTACAACCATTATGGAAAGCAGTATGGAGATTTCTTGGGAAAATGGGAATGGAACCACCCTATGACCCAGCCATCCCACTCCTGGGTCTATTCCCAAAGGACTTAAAAACAGCATATTACAGTGACACAGCTAACTCAATGTTTATAGCAGCACAATTCACAATAGCTAGGTTGTGGAACCAACCTAGATGTCCCTCGGTAGATGAATGGATAAAGAAAATGTGGCATATATACACAATGGAATTTTATTCAGCAATAAAAGAGAATAAAATAATGACATTCGCAGGTAAATGGATGAAGTTGGAGAATATAATGCTAAGTGAAATCAGTCAATCTCAAAAATCCAAATAACGAATGTTTCCTCTGATATAAGGAAGCCGGTTCACAGTATTAATGGGTCGGGGTACATAGGAGGACTAGAGGAACACTATAATGGTCAAAGGGAAGGGAGGGGAAGGGAGGGTGCAAGGGGGGAAGGGGGGAAAAGTGGTTGAATAAGATGGATATCATTATTCTAAATGCATGATTGAAGACTTGAATGCTGTGAATATACTTTGAATACAAACTGTTTTATGTAAAAAGATGCTCTATATGTATAGTATGAACTGTAATACATACTACTATAAATAAAAATTTAAAAAAAATTGAAATGGTAGATCCTGTACAGAAAAAGAATGAATGGGTAGGTTACAGAAGATCTTTTGACACAGAAGCCAGAGGTAGATAGACACACTCTCCTTACTGGAGCAGAAAAAAATAGTATTTTAAAAATCCTTTACAAGCAGGGGAACAACAAAGATTGTGAAAACTGTGAGAACCAGGAAAGAAATAAAAGGAAACTAGAAAAGAATGCTATAGGGAGTGAAATTAGAAAAATAGTTTGGAGCCACTTTCTGAAAAGTATTGAATGCTAATGCTAAGAATTTTGGTATTTATCCTTTAGGTGGGGAAAAGCTGAAGGTCTGTGAGTATAAGAATAGCCTGATGAAACAAATGTCAGAGATAAAAGTCTTATGAAAATGTCTCCTATATGTAGGAAAGCAATTAGCAAGAGAAGGGAAATATAAATTTATAAGTGTGCAGTAAAATGTATTTATGGAAATTTATTTTCTCAAAATAACTCTGTTACCATTGCTCACAGAGGCATGGTCATTCCACAATAAAGCCATGATTTTGCTCTATAGAAACCATTCTGATCTTAGCAAAGATCAAAAAGAAAACAAAGATGCCTGATCTTATCCCAAGTAAAAGAGTCTTACAATAGACTGATTTTATGCAAATTACAAGAAGAAAAGCAATAAATATGAACAACATATAAAATATATGTACCCTAATATTTTTTGCAAAACGTACTTTGAGATCTGCGATAATTATTTTAAACAGCAAACAAGATGCTCAAAGAAAGATCAGCTTAAGTCTTTTGAAATATTCTGATGGTTCCTTTAATTTTCACTTCTTGAATTCCTGGATAACTGCTTACTCCAAACATTCCCTTATACAATCTGGAAAGATTTACTTTTCCTGAGATGATGGACTGACACAACCCCACAGGAGACTTTGGGGTTTCTAACATCATGACAGCATTGGTAAGTTCATAATTTTAGAAGTAGTCCCTTGACATTGAAGAGAGCCCTTGAATTATACAGTGCTGGGTGGATAGTCATGTACTCCCATTGCCTTCCCCAACACCTGCCATCACTTAGCAAAGAGAAGTTGGTCCTTTCCCATTTCTATACCACTGCCACAGAGGCCTGGCAGCTTCCATCATCTTGACCAATTCTGTCCAGAGCCAAGTGACAACTTACCAGGTTTTGAGAGGCTGCTGCTCTGCCCTCATGCTTCCAGCCTCAAAGAGATCTCAGCTGGCCTTAGTTTTGTCACATATATTCCTTCTTTTCTCCATTTATGAGAAATAAGTCACACAAGAAGGGAAAACTAATAAAACTCATTAAGTTCTGTAGAACAAAAATTTGTTCTGATACGTGTGCATTCTGATACTACTGTGTAAGCCCTGTAGGAGTTCACAGTAAGAGCAACCATCGCATTTAGAACTTTAAAACAAAATCTATTAGCAAAAAACAAACAAAAACAAAAAGCAGACCCAGATTAAGCAGAGGATAGAGAGAGCAACGGGGAGAGTTGAGAGGATTTATGAGCAGAATCCAGAGCAGGAATAAAATCCCAGCCCAACTTTGGAGCACCTCTGACTACAAGATTGTCTGAATCCAAAAATCTTATGTTGAGAAAAAGAAACTTCATTTACCTGCAGTTCTATGGTCGGAAGACGATTACAAAAGTGATTACTGTTAGGGCACTCCCTGGGATGACGGTTAAGTTCTTTATCTTGATTGAAGCTTGGGCTACATGGATGTATACATTTATCAAAATTTGGCAAAATACAATTATCATTTTGTTACATTTCATTTAGTGCAGATTTTGTCTTAAAAATATTGAAATGTAGTTAATGGTGTACTTGTTAAATTACTTAGTACAAAGCCCTCTGATGTCTGCAATTTACTTTTGAAATGCACAAAAACATTGATATAGATGAACTGAACAATGGAGAGATAGATAAGTGGATAGATTTGTGAGAAAGCAATACAGCAAAATGGTAATGGAAGAATCTAGCTGATGGGTATACAGGTGTTTCCTGTGAGATTCACTTAATTTGGCTATGTGTCTGAAACTTCCTTAAATGAAATGTTGGAGAAAAATCTAAGATCAAATCCTTGATTTTTTAAAAAAAATATTTATTCATTTGTTTTAGTTGTACACAAAGCCTTTATTTTTACGTGGTGCTGAGGATGGAACCCAGGCCGCACACGTGCCAGGCAAGCGCTCTACCGCTGAGCCACAACCCCAGCCCCAAACCCTTGATTTTTTAACAAATATAAATCCATTTGTTTTAAGGATCATTTCCTTCTTATAATGTCAATCATTTTAGAAAATGATTGGCATCAAATTCATTTGCAGATGTCTTAGGCTGTTCAGCCTTCTGTAACAAAATGTATTCCTTATAGTTCTGGAGACTGGTAAGTCCAAGATCAAGGCCCCGACAGAGCTGTTATCTGCTAAAGACAGTCCATTTCCTAGTCCATCAACAGTAACTTCTGGCTGTATCCTCACATGGTAGAAGGGGCAAGGGGGCCTTCTGGGGTCTCTTTTATAAAGACCACTAATCCCACTCATGTGGGCTCCACTCTGATAAGATTTTCACCTCCCCAAAGTCCCTACCTCCATCACAACAGTGATAGCTTTCAACATTTTGATTTTGGGGGTAAACACACATTAGACCATAGCAATAAACTACATTGATTTCCTATATAGTTTGTCTTTTAATATCTATTCAATAGATACAGAGGAAGCATTTGACAAAATACAACACTCTTCATGTTCAAAACGCTAGAAAAAATCGGGATAACACGAACATACCTCAACATTGTAAAGGCTATCTATGCTAAGCCCCAGGCCAACATCATCCTAAATGAAGAAAAATGAAAGCATTCCCTCTAACAACTAGAACAAGACAGGGGTGCCCTCTTTCACCACTCCTATTTAATGTAGTTCTTGAAACCCTAGCCAGAGCAATTACACAGACGAAAGAAATTAAAGGGATACGGATAGGAAAAGAAAAACTCAAATTATCACTATCTGCAGATGATATGATTCTATACATAGAAAATCCAAAAACTCCACCAGAAATATTCTAGAATTATTAAATTAATTCAGCAAAGTGGCTAGATATAAAATTAACACCCATAAATCAAAGGCATTTCTGTACATCAGTGACAAATCCTCAGAAAAAGAAACTAGGAAAACCACCACATTTACTATAGCCTCAAAATAAATAAATAAATAAAATACTTGGGAATCAACTTAATAAAAGAAGTGAAAGACCTCTACAATGAAAACTACAGCACGCTAAAGAAAGAAATTAAAGAAGATCTTAGACAATGGAAAGGTCTACCTTGTTCATGGATAGGTAAAACTAATATTGTCAAAATGACTATTCTACCAAAAGCACTATTCAATTTCAGTGCAATCCCAATTAAAATCCCAATATCATTCCTCATAGAAATACAAAACGCAATCATGAAATTCATCTGGAAAAATAAGAGACCCAGAACAGCCAAAGCAATTCTTAGCAAGAAGAGTGAAGCTGGTGGCATTACTATTCCAGAACTTAAATTGTACTACAAAGCAATAGTAACTCAAACAGTTTGATATTGGCACCAAAATAGACCAGTAGACCAATGGTACAGAATAGAAGACACAGAGACTAATCCACACATCTATAATTATCTTATATTAGACAAAGGTGCCAAAAACATACAGCGGAGAAAAGACAGCCTCTTCAACAAATGGTGTTGGGAAAATTGGAAATCCTCATGTAATAAAATGAAATTAAACCTCATCTCACTTCAGTCAGAATGGTAGCTATCAAAAACACAAAAACAACAATAAATGCTGGTGAGGGTGTGGGGAAAAGGGCTCACTCATACATTGCTGGTGGGACTGCAAATTGGTGCAGCCAATCTGGAAAGCAGTATGGAGATTCCTAGGAAACATGGAATGGAACCACCTAATGACCCACCTATCCCACTCCTTGGTCTATATCCAAAAGACTTAAAAACAGCTTACTACAGGGACACAGCCACATCAATATTTATAGCATCACAATTCATAAATGCTAGATTGTAGAAACAATCCTGATGCCCATCAGTAGATGAATGGATAGAGAAAATTTAGTATATATACACAATGGAACACTATTCAGCACGGAAAGAGAATAAAATCATGGCATTCGCAGGTAAATGGATGGAATTGGAGAAAAAAATCCTAAGTGAAGTTAGCCAATCCCAAAAAAACAAAGGTAGAATGATTCCTTTGCTATGATTATACTGACTTATAATGGCAAGGGAGGGGGGATGGGAGGAATGAAGGAACATTAAATAGAACAAAGGGGAGTGAGGAGAAGGGAGGGGTCAAGGGGATAGGAATAATGGCAGAAAGAGTTAGACATCAATACCCTAAGTACATGTATGAAAACACAAATGATGTAAAAATACTTTATGTAAAACCAGTGACTTGAAAAATTGTGCCCTTTATATGTAATACAAAATGAAGGGCACTCTGCAAGCATGTATAACAAATTAGAATAATAATAATAATAAGATAATTAAATAAACCTTGAAAAAAAATATCTACTCAAGTTGAGAAGACTAGAACCAGACAAGGATAACTGAATTGCTTTTGATGAAGATGGTGATGGCAGTGTGAACCACATATTTAAATAACTTGGACATTAGGGAAAGGTTTAAAAGAAAATTATAATCAACCATTGTTAACACCTGAAATGGGGATTCAACTGATTCCCACAGGAGTCAGGGGACCTCTTCCCTCAGGGACTGTAGGACTTATTATTGGGCAAAGTCCTGAAAGCTTATTAGGTTTGCAAGTGACCCCAGGCGTAATAAACTCAGACTATAAAGGGGAAATAAAAATAATGCTTAGCTCACCCCAAAGTATAAGTTCTATTAATCAGGGAGATAGAATTGCTCAGCTGCTCCATATTTAAATAACTTGGACATTAGGGAAAGGTTTAAAAGAAAATTATAATCAACCATATAAAATAGAGAAGAGAGGGCATAAAGCATGATAGAAAGATATCCTAAATCAATTTCATCCATTTTAAAATATGCCTTAGGTTGGTCCTAATGATGGAAGAAATAGAGATAGCAACAGAGATAGAGAGATATAATGAAAAAGATAGATGAGTGGGGGGAGGGAAGGAGGGGAAAAAGAACATGGGAAGGAGAAAGAAAGGAGGGAGGAAAGGGAAAGGATGGAAGGAAGGGAAAGGGAAAGGAGCTTAGTAAAGATCTGGAAATTAAAGTAGGAAAGAATTATTGTATTTTCCATACCTTTCAAGAAGAAACTAGTAGAAATTCACTAAATATTTAGATTGTTGAAGGGTAAGTGGATGAATGATGAGTGGACCCAAGAATCAATGAAAACAAGATCTACTAAAATGGTGGTTTTACTATGGAAACAGTATGGATATCCCTCAAAAGACTAGGCATGGGGTGACTGTATGATCTTATTGTACCAGTCATCACTATTTATCATGAAGAATTACTTATCTTGGTACAGTGATACATGCATACTCATGTTTTATACAGCACAATTCACCATAGCCCAACTATGGAACCAGAAAAATAACATTTTTAGCTATATTCTGTGTTCATTTTCTCTACTCCCCCCAACAACATACATGATAAATGTATCAATTTGTATCTATATCTGGTTATATCAATAGGCATATTGTTAAATAGGTAAGTAGACAAATAGTAAGAGGAACAGATAGACAGATATAGCCTAACAAGGCCAGCAGTTAGATGAGGTGAAGTGAATCCCCTAAGGAACTGAGTTTATGAAGTATCCTCAGAGCATATGAAGGGTTTAGTCCTATCCCCATCTCTCTTTCTCTCTCTCTCTCTCTCTCTCTCTCTCTCTCTCTCTATATATATATATATATATATATATATGCATCTCCATCAGATCCACTGTTTTCTAGATAGATTTTTTCACCCCTAGGCAAGGCACATAGCCACTCTGTGTGCTCTAGAGCAATAGTACTTAGCTCACAGTATTATGATGAGCATTAAATGAACAATGACACATACCCAAAACATCGTCTCATACAGTTCTAAAAAGTGTCACTATTGTTTTTAATGATTATTATTACAATAACATCATGTTTGGTTTACTTAAATGTGCAAAGTTTTAGATTAAAGCACCCCAAATTATGTGGTTAAAAGTCAGAAAGTTTAGAAATAAAGATTTTATTTTCATGTAAGTGTGTTTATGATACTTCTGTCCTTGAATTACACACATTTTGCATACAGAGAAAATAAACTTAGTTCAAAAATAAAATGTTTTACTTTTACAATGTAAAATCAAACTGGAAAATCCTAAGTAGTCCCATCTGCACTTATTTCCACTATTATTTGTAATATATGCTATAGATTTTTTTCCACAGCAATCAAGTATTTCAAGACCTCACAAGAGCTTGAGTGCTGAGCTTTAATTTAAAATCTGGTATTTTTTTCATGAGTGTGGGAAGAATTGGGCAGAGAAATGAACTTCCAGCTCTAAGGAGGGCAGTGTGGTCCACTGACTTTATTTTCACTATTAAAACCTATATAAAAATAACATTATTATGACACAGTGAAATCCCCTACAATATGTCGAAATGACTAAGAAAAGAAAATAAAAGTGGGAAAACTTTAAGTGGGTTTGATTTTGAAAGCCAAATATTTTTAGAAAAATGTAATGAAACCTGCTTATAACTTTCTTACTTTCAACATTTCCCTACATCAAATGTTTATCTTTCAAAGGCCTGGCTTAGAACACACACACACACACACACACACACACACACACACACACACGCGCGCGCGCGCGCGCGCGCGCGTGCATGTGCACTCGTGCTCTCTTTCTCTCTCTCTCTTGCTCAGCACTTCTTCACTTTTTGAAGGTCTATTTCCTTTCCCTGGTCCAGGGGGGTGGGCTCTAACATTAAAGAAAACACATAAATAAATTACCAGTGGGGAAAAAAATAGCATATCTCTTTTAAGGATTTGATCTAACCAAAATTGGACCTCCCTAGGGTTTGCTTTGTTCTGGGAGACCCATTCCAGCAGGAAATGACACATGATAGAACTTCAGAATATCACCGTAGTATCACGATCTACCTGGGGGGACTGTTGTCATTGGGCCTAAAGGAAAATCGCTAGTGAATGAATTTCCCCGTAGCCCCCCTGTCACCAGACTTCTAGAATATTCTCCATAAACCATTAAGGGGCAAAAGTGCAGTGGTTTGTTCAATAGCTCTGTTCTTGGTACTTCAAGTGCTAAGCTTTCCTGTCTCCTGAATGAGCTCTTATAGTTAAGATTCAACCGCTGCACTCAGAGAAAGATGTTTGTCCTTAACTAACAAAGAGTCCCACCAGTTCACACTGACTTATCTCATGCAGTGAGCTGAAGGAACCCTTGCTGGTTGAAATAGGATATTATGCCAGCCGGGAAAGAAAGTTAATTCAATACCTTACTCAAGATTCCTGCATTCCCGACTCCACTCAATGATCTCAAGTAAGCTATGTCCTAGGTTATCAGCAGATGGCGCTGTTCTCTGAGGCTCCGAGTTTTCAGACCGTTTGGGTGTTTTAATACTGGACTGCACATCAGAGGGAGTAAAGGTAGTGAGTGTAGGAGACTAGACATCGCTTCCAAAACACAAGAAAACCCAGATGTATTTGCCGTGAAGAACATATCATGCCGGTTTGTTAACAGAAGGGGGGGGGGGGAGGAATCATTCTGATAAATCTATGCTATGGAAAACAGGTCTGTGTTACAAGCAGGTTTTTTATCTCAACCTATATTTTTCATATTGTCCCAAATATAAATTTTACTTTTCAGCCAGTCTGTGCTTCCATGCAGTCTGGAGCTACTCCCAGAGGAAAGGTAAACCAAACTAAATTCTCCAAGGCCTGTGAGGACCAGACTTGTGTTGTAACACACATGTGGAAGAAGACTTTTGACTTGGTGTTGACACTTCTTGCTAATGGAAGAACAGAGCTTTGAGATTTTATTTTTTAACCCACCTATTCCAGAATATGAGGCGGGATGTGATCCAATTTCCGAACAGAAACACTTAGGATACTATTTTTAAATGACATATTTCCAAGCCTTAGCTCAAACCTGCTGCATTCAAATCTCTGGGGGTGTGACTCTGGAACCCATAGGGTACACGTATATGTGTGTGTGTTAATCTCTTCACGTCCACTGTGATGCAGCTGGGCCATTATTAGACAAATGATAACTTCCAAACAATGTCACTAGTTCCTAGTTCCAGTGATGTATTTAAGAATACTATGTAAAAAAAAAAAAAAAATCAAGAACCATGAGTCACTTGGCTTTTAGAAACTCAAAAGTACAGTATCATTCCCGGGACCATCTCTTGAGAACTTATTTTTATGAGCATGAGGCTCATGCCAAAAAAGCCATTTATCTAAACAAAGTCCAGGAAATCTTTCACTTTCATAAAAGAAAGTTGTAAATAAAAAATTATGATGTTGGCCTGTTCATTACTACACCATTTTTTTCAGCTTTCCATTCAATATTTGTTGATCACTTACTGCATGTCAGGTATTCCAGATGGTGAACAAAAGTCCCCATCCTCAAAGAGCATCCCCAGAGCAGATTGGACAAGGAAAGAATTCTATCAACAAGAAAGTGCAACATGGGCCATACATAACTGAACGCAATGGAGAAGCACAATAACGGAACTGTGAGAGGTGAGAACGTAATGTTTAATTCTGATGGAGGGCCATTTGGGGTTTTTTTCTAGCATAGGTAAGATTTTCTCCCATAATTTTATTTTTTATGATTTTTATAATCATACAAAATGGTGGGATTTAGTTGTTACATATTCATATCTGCACATGATTTGACAATATAATTTGACCAATATTATGAAGTGAGATATTTAATAAGAATTACGAATAGAATATGATTTTGTTTTTAAGTTAGTTCTTTTAGATGGACATCATTTTCCTCGGAAGATACATGAAAAATAGTGAACCATTAGGAAATTTAAGTAAACCCCTTACTACGTGGTGCCCCTCTTTGGGATTAGGAAGAACTAGAACACATCAGTTTATAGTCATCTATTTTCATGTATTAGAGCTTATTTATTTCTTTATATTTGAGTTTGATAGGCCATTTCAAATCTACAAATAATTCAACAAAATGGGACTTGCCTATGTATCATCCGTTGCTGGTAATACATTCAGGAAATACCAGTTTTTGTAGGGTCTGATGAAGTTTGTGTCCTTTACCTTTTTGTTAATTGAATCTTTTTGTATCCTCATTTAATAAACAAGCCTGGGTATTATATGTTAGAGTCTCTTGGAGGATTTATTCTTCTTGATTATGAAATGCTCAAGATTAAGCTTTACTTTGAATTGTCATTCCAGTGTGATCAGTAGAGAAGAGCTACATGAAAACGTCAAACATTAGGTGGTAGAACTGTATCCCAGGGTATATGGATTAAAATTTTTGAAAGAACATTATGTGTATGCTGGAATTAATTAACTGTATGGGAAGTGGTAGGAATTGTATTTTTCACTGTAAGAATGGGAGGTTACATTGAACCAGGGGAAGAGAAGGCTAAAATGATCCATGTGATACTAGATAAGAATTGGAGGCATTAGTACTAATTTATATTTAGCTTAATATAGATACAGATGATTACACATATTAATAAGTATAGATATGTGTATGTATATGGGTTTACACACACACACACACACACACACACACACACACACACACACATTTCCTTGCTATTTCAACAGAGAGAACCTAAAAACAATGACACTCAGAAAATAAGCACACCCAATACCCAGATATTAACTTTTAATGAAATTTTCCAATAAACAGAAACATGGTTCCTTGGAGAAATGAATGTATAGCAGGAACAGAGAACACATAAGATGACCTTGGAACACCTTGCAGTACCAGAAGTAAGGAAGTACCAAAACAAACACACATATACAAAACAAGAACAACAACAACAATGAAACAAAGATGGTGAAATACCAAAGGGGCAAGATCACCAACCCGAAAAAGCCAAATCTGGGATAATTTGAGCAAAGAAAATAACATGATATGTATAACATAGATGTTTTATAAGTATGGTATAAAATAAGTATGCTCAAGTCCATAATGACCTAAATAAATTAATAAATGGTAGAACAGACTTATCTTCATGCAAAGGAATTCCAGATAACTGATATAAATAATTATCCCTCCAAGGGATGAAGCATAATGCCCAATGTGGTCTGTTCATAATGACTTTCCCCACAAACCACCATACATCCAGAGTGGGCACAAAAGTGAATTTAAGCAGAGAATCCTGACAAGTACAAGTTCAGCCTAGTGATCAAGGATGACATCAACAGCAAGAAGTCTGTTGGATATGATGAAAATGTCACTATTCCTTGTGTTCTCCTTCCCCCCAAATCAAAAACTCCAGTCTAATCATTAGAAGAACATGAGGCAAATCCAATTGAGAAACATTCTACAAAATGTCAGGTGGTTCTCCTCAAAACTTTCAGCTTCATCAAAAACAAGAAATTTTGGGAAACTGTCACGATCTAGAGAAGCCAAAGGAGACATGACAACTAGATGTAATGAGATTCTCCAGATAGGATTCAAGAACAGAAAAAGGACATGGGATAAAAATTAACATAAATGAATATAGTATGAAATTTCTTTAATAATAAGGTGTCTATATGGAGTTATTGATTGTGACATGTACAGTACTCGTCTAAGATGTTAAAAACACAGGTGTGCATAGGATATAATATGGACTTCTTTTTTAATCTATCTTGTTAACATTTTGTCAATTTAAAAACTGTTCTCAAGCTGGGCGCGGTGGCACACGCCTGTAATCCCAGCACTTTGGGAGGCTGAGGCAGGAGGATCGCGAGTTCAAAGCCAGCCTCAGCAATGGCGAGGCACTTAGTAACTCAGTGAGACCCTGTCTCTAATAAAATACAAAAAAAGGGCTGGGGATGTGATCCAGTGGTTGAGTGCCCCTGAGTTCAATCCCCAGTACCAAAAAAAAAAAAAAAAAAAAAAAAAAAACCACTGTTCTCAAATAAAACATTTATTAAAAAAAAAAAAAAAAAAAAAAACAGATGTAATAGGGTTTCCTGGAAGATTTGTTCCTCTAGATTATGAAATGTTCTGTATTAAATTTTGTTTTATTTGGGCTTGCTACTATTACACAATAAATAGAGCTAAATGGGAATATAAAACTGCATTCAAGTCCCATTATTTTATCATGAGATTCTTCAATATAACATAGTTGTTCTCAAAACTCAGAGTGCATCAGAATCATCAGTCTGGATTGCTAAAACAAATGGCTGCCATCCTTTCCCTATGCCCAATTTCTGATTAAGTAGATTTGGAGGTAGAGTCTGAGATTTTGTTTCCCTCAGACCTCCAGGTGAAGCTGATGAGGTTTGTTCAGGGATCATATTTTAAGAATTACTGGGTAGTAGTTCAGTGGAAGATCGCTTGCTTAGCAAGTGTGAGGTCCAAGTTTCAATTTCCAGTGTTATGATCTAGATATGGTGTCCCGCAAAAGCTCATTGTAAGGAAGTGTAAGAAGGTTTAGATGTGAAATGATTGGGTTATGAGCGTATTTGTGAGCTGAATTTTCTCCCTTCCCCTTTTTCTCTCTCTCTCTCTCCCTCCTCCCCGCCAGCCCCACCACCACCACTTCCTAGTGCCATGTCCCCAGCCACATTCTTCCACCATGATATTCTGCCTAATCTCAGACACTGAGGAATGGAGTTGGTCATCTATGACTGAGACCTCTGAAACCATGAGCGCCCAAATAAATTCTTCCTCCTCTAATTGTCCTTATCAGATCTTTGGGTCACAGCAGCAAAAAAAGCTGACTATAACACCCAATATCACAAAACAACAACAACAACAGCAACAAATGACTTAACAGATTCCTGATGAGATATTGTAAGTTACTGAAATAAATTATCAACTTTCACTTACATTTTCCTAAATTCTTTTTTTCTTTCTTTTTTTTATTTATAATAGTAGTATGTATTACAATTCATAATGCACATATATAGCATCTTTTTACATACAACTGTTTGTATACAAAGTATATAAGTACCATTCAGATCTTCAATCATGCATTTAGAATAATGATATCCATCTCATTCAACCACCATTTTTTTTTCCTTTTTTCCCCTCCTCCCTCCCCCCTTACTCCCTCTCTTCCCCTTCCTTTACTTTGACCATTCTAATGTTCCTCTAATCCTCCTATGTAGCCCCATCCAACAACACTGTAAACTAGCCTCCTTATATCAGAGAAAACATTCGGTATTTGGATTTTTGAGATTGACTAATTTCACTTAGCATTATATTCTCCAACTTCATCCATTTACCTGTGAATGCCATTATTTTATTCTCTTTTATTGCTGAGTAAAATTCCATTTTGTATATATACCACATTTTCTTTATCCATTCATCTACTGAGGGACATCTAGGTTGGTTCCACAACCTACCTATTGTGAATTGTGATGCTATAAACATTGAAGTGGCTGTGTCACTGTAATATGCTGTTTTTAAGTCCTTTGGGAATAGACCCAGGAGTGGGATAGCTGGGTCATAGGGTGGTTCCATTCCCAGTTTTCCAAGAAATCTCCATACTGCTTTCCACAGCGGTTGCACCATTTTACAGTCCCACAAGCAATGTATGAGCGTGCCTTTTTCCCCACATCCTCTCCAACATTTATTGTTGTTTGTGTTCTTGATAGCTGCCATTCTGACTGGAGTGAAATGAAATCTTAGAGTAGTTTTGATTTGCATTTCTCTAATTGCCAGAGAGGTTGAGCATTTTTCATGTATTTGTTGATTAATTGTGTATCTTCTTCTGAGAAGTGTCTTTTCAATTCCTTAGCCCATTTATTGATTGGGTTATTTGGTTTTTTGGTGTTAAGTTTTTTGAGTTCTTTATATATTCTAGAAATTAGTGCTCTAGCTGATGTCCATGTATTAAATATTTGTTCACAATTAGTTGGCTCTCTATTCACCTCACTAATTGTTTCTTTTGCTGAGAATAAGCTTTTTAGTTTAAATCTATCCCGTTCATCAATTCTTGGTAATAATTCTTGCACTACAGGATGCTTATTAAGGAACTTGGGGCCTAATCCGACATGTTGGAAATTGGAGCTTACTTTTTCTTCTGTTAGGTGTATTGTCTCTTGTCTAATTCCTAGGTCCTTGATCCACTTTGAATTGAGTTTTGTGCATGGTGAGAGATAAGGGTTCAATTTCATTTTGTTGCATATGGATTTCCAGTTTTCCCAGCACCATTTGTTGAAGAGGCTATCCTTTCTCCACTGTACATTTTGACGCCTTTGTCTAATATAAGATAGCTGAAATTATATGTATTAGTCTCTGTGTCCTCAATTCTGTACCATTGGTCTACCAGTCTGTTTTGGTGACAATACCATGCTGTTTGTGTTATGATTGCTCTATAGTATAATTTAAAGCCCGGTATGGTGATGCCCCCTGCTTCACTTTTCTTGCTCAGGATTGCTTTGGCTATTCTGGGTCTCTTATTTCTCCAGATGAATTTCATGACTGCTTTTTCTATTTCTTTGAAGAATGACATTGGGATTTTGATTGGAATTGCATTAAATCTGTATAATGCTTTTGGTAGTATGGACATTTTGACAATATTGATTCTACCTATCCAAGAGCAAGGTAGGTCTTTCCATCTTCTGAGTTCTTCTATGATTTCTTTCTTTAGTGTTCTATAGTTTTCCTTACAGAGGTCTTTCACCTCTTTTGTTAAGTTGATTCCCAGGTATTTTATTGTTTTTGATGCTATTGTAAATGGGGTAGTTTTCATCATTTCCCTTTCAGAGGCTTTGTCACTGATGTACAAAAATGCCTTTGACTTATGGGTATTGATTTTGTATCCTGCTGCTTTGCCGAATTCATTTACTAGTTGTAAAAGTTTTCTGGTAGAGTTTTTTTGGGTCTTCTAGGTATATTATCATGTCATCAGCAAATAGTGCTAATTTGAGCTCTTCTTTTCCTATCTGGATTCCTTTAATTTCTTTTGTCTATCTAATTGCTCTGGCCAGAGTTTCCAGTACTATGTTAAATAGCAGTGGTGAAAGGGGGCATCCCTGTCTTGTTCCAGTTTTTAGAGGGAATGCTTTCAATTTTTCTCCATTTAAGATAATGTTAGCTCTGGGCCGTGCATAAATAGCTTTTATAATGTTGAGATATGTTCCTGATATTCCTAGTTTTTCCAATGTTTTGAATATAAATGGGTGCTGTGTTTTGTCAAATGCTTTTTCTACGTCTATTGAGATAATCATATGATTTTTATCTTTAAGTCTATTGATGTGATGAATTATGTTTATTGATTTCTGAATGTCGAACCAGCCTTGTATCCCTGGAATAAACCCCACTTGATCGTGGTGCACTATCTTTTTGATATGTTTTTGTATCCAATTTGCCAGAATTTTGTTGAGGATTTTTGCATCTATGTTCATTAAAGATATTGGCCTGAAGTTTTCTTTTTTGGATGCGTCTTTGCCTGGCTTTGGAATTAATGTAATATTGGCCTCATAGAAAGAGTCTGGAAGAGCTCCCTTTTTTCTATTTCTTGAAATAGTTTGAAGAGCATTGGTATTATTTCTTCTTTAAAAGTCTTGTAGAACTTGGCTGTAAACCCATCAGGTCCTGGACTTTTCCTTGTTGGTAGCTTTTTGATGATGCTACTGTGATCACCTGGGGACATCAGGTTCCAGCTACTTCACTCTTTCAAAATGGACTTTGCCAGTGATTCTCCAGGGAGTTTCCAGAAGCATCATTGATCCTTATTTTTTTAAGGCTTTAGCATCTTAGACTGAGCAGCTTCTGGTTCCTATAGCTTTCTAGCCTACAAACTTCTATTGTGGGATTGTGGAATTATTCAATTTCTGGTTCTGTAAGCCAATATTATAAATCTGCTTTTTATAATCATATATATATATGATTGTATATGTATATATGTGTGTATATGTGTATGTATATACATATACACACACATGTTGGTTTTGTTCCTGTAGTGAACCTGGACTAATAAACTATTATTGTGTGTGTGTGTGTGTGTGTGTGTGTGTGTGTGTGTGTGTGTATTTGTTTGTGTGAGGTGGGAGAGAGAGAAAGCTCAAATTATTTGAGTGGTACATGGTCATTGTAATGACAAAAATAGGTAATATAGGTGAAGGAGTGAAAAAAAGGTAAAAGGATTGATGGTCCAAGTGGCTATTTAAACTGGCTCCAGGAAGGAAAGAGGGCAAAACCCATTAAAGATCAGGCCTAAAAACTAAAAGAGATTGCAGACTTCAAGAAAGTCTCCATACTTAAGATTGTTTGAGGTAGGGACAAAAAAGAATATTAAGAAAAAAGTGTTTTTAAAAGGAAAATAAAGAGGAAGTGTTTATATAGAAGCCACAGGATGTGAGGTTCTTGAAAGAGGTGGTGTTGGGCATCAGCAAGAGGAATGTTCTATAAAGCTGCTGATGAACTTGTGAGCAAATTCTACAGTATTCTGTAGATAAAGGTGAAACCTCAAGGAGAAATGGAACAGAGATGTAGTCCAGGTACCATTTGTTCTTCAAAGATCGTGTGCTTTATATAAAAGCACACAAGGAACAAAGCAAAGGGAACAGAACACTAGAACACAGGGATGTTTATTTGGTAGCTGATCAAAGTCAGTACTGGCTTGCTATAGCTATAGAACAAGAATAAACAGGGCCAGGAAATCTAAAGTTTCCTCATTCCTCCTTCCTCACTCATTTTGCTGCCATAGATTTTTCATCTCTAAGATGTGCCAATCACTCCAGCAGATTTGCACCATTATTTGTATTAAATTTTGGTAGAAAAAAATAAATGTTTTTGAACTCAAAATGGTTCCTTTTGTTATACTTATTGACTAAATTTAAGCATTAAAATATTCAGTTTATTCAAAACTCTTTGCTTAGCACCTACTGTATACTAAGTAAATCAGTACTTACAGAGGCTATGATGAACAAAACCAGACATGGACTTTTCATTATCTAACAACCTGATAGTGGTTATTGACATTAATCAAATAATCACAAAAATAAAAATTAAATTACTATGGTAAGTATTACTTCTGATATTCCAGATTATAGTAAATACTTTGTCTTTATTCTACTATTATCCAATGCCACAATGCTGTCTATTCCTTAGCTATTTACGGCATACAAAGAATTATAGTATAACTTATTGAATTCTCACACCACAAAGGTGTAATTCTGAAATCTGGTACAATTTATCAAAAGTCATTCAACCACAAAGTTCTAAAACCAAATCACAAGGCTAGTTATAAACCTTGTAGAATTTTGGTATCTTATTTATTAATATGTCTTTGAATATAAAAATAGCTTCCACGTAATCCATGTGAAGTCTGATGAAGATTATTAAACAAGAGAAATTGTGATATATACAGGGAAAGAATTTCCTATGTTTTCTTGGCACTGATATTTTCCTGGAATATTCTTTGGAAATACATTATTAAAATGTACATCATTTGGGGAAAGTATTAAAATGATATGTCCAGATCCTTGAGGCACATGCCTTATTTGAAGAGTTAAGTTAGAAATCTAGAGAAGCAAACATAGCCTGGTACTTCTCATTTTGATTTGAAAAAATGTTTTGATAACATCTGATAATTAATAACTTGTTAATATTGGAGCTGGAGGTTGTAGATATTATAAACTTGGGTCATAATAAAAATCACAAGTTGAGAATGGGCAGTGAATAGCAGAGGTTAAATCAGACATGAAGAATTCATGTAGGTGTATGTAGTCCATCAGCTCAATAGAAATGGGTCTATTTTGTCCAGGGACAAAGTTCAGTTTTCAACAGCCATGCTCACACAAGAAAATTTGTCAACACAACCCAGAAAAAAAAAAAAAAATCTGTGTATGTTGGCATCAGATCTAGGAAAAAAATTTGGATAATGTCATTCATCAAGTTCTTCCATGTGATATTGATGTAAATGTCTCTTCATCTTGGTTTCCAGTCATTTCCTAGCTCTTAATTCACACTCCCACATTCACTAGATGTCTTTCTCACTTCAGACCTAACTGGACTCACCAGCCTGATGCTATCCTAAGTTACTCAAGAAAATCGCATCACTTCCCAAGTAATTCCAGACTGAAGCCTAAGAATCCTCTCTGGCTCTTCTGCCTCGTGTGTTGGCCACATTCAGTTGCCAAATCCTCATGATCCTGCTTGAATCTTAACTCTGAGATGTACCACATCCTTTCCATAAGCATGATGTTTGGCTTGGTCAACCTTTCACTAAAAATTAATGAGATGATCCTAGCAAATTGGGAGTCTGAGGCAGGAGGATCATGAGTTCAAAGCCAGCTTCAGCAAAGGCGAGGCGCTAAGCAATTCAGTGAAACCCTGTCTCTAAATAAAATACAAAATATAGGGCTGGGGATGTAGCTCAGTGGCCAAGTGCCCCTGAGTTCAATCCCTGTTACCAAAAAATAAAAATAAAAATAAAAATAAAAATAAAAATAAAAATAAAAATAAAAATAAATAAATAAATAATAATACAAATTAAGGGCTGGGGTTGTGGCTCAGCAGCAAAGCGCTCACCTCGCACGTGCGCGGCCGGGTTCGATCCTCAGCACTACGTAAACATAAATGCATTGCATTGTGTACAACTAAAGTACATAAATAAACATTAAAAAAATACAAATTAATGAGTTTTCAATAGGTTAGTTTTCCTTTAAATTTTCCTTCACATGTACTTCATCATCTATTATGAATTTTATCCTGATAAAAGGTTACAATTATTCGCACTTCCTAGCATAATTCTACATATCTCCCTTTCCACATAAAATAAGACCCAACCTAGCAGCTTAAAAATCAATAACACCCATCCTTTGACCTCGATGATTTGTCCAAACTTATGTCCTAGTCCTTCTCCGGTTCAAACATTCAATTTTGCCTACTCGGGACTGCAATGAAACTTGCTTTTCTTGTCTTGGTACCTTCTCATGGTGTTACCTCTTCTTATAATGCCTTCCATCCAGTGGATTTCTGCATACCAACATAGAATATACTTTCAATTCCATTTTCTTGAAGGCTTCCAAAGCATGCAACTAATCCATATTACCCACTATTTTTTACAAACTCACATGGTCCTTGATGTTATTTTTAAAATTGATTTTCATATGTGTCTTAAGTTTCCTCCTGAATTTTACTATTCTCAAGGGTGTATTTGGTCCATAGGCCATAGACTTCAGTCTGGTCCATACCAAACTTAGAAAGAAGTAATTTGCCTACGTACATGTGTTGTACAAGACAAGGCACTGGTATTCTGAATGAGTGAGCACTTTACAGATGTAAATACCAAATTCTGTGGGAGACACACAGCATGCCCAAGGTCACACAGCTGTGAGGGAAGCATCTGAGTTCCAAATCTTCTGACTTGTCCCTCTCAGCCTTTGCCTTACGCCAGCTGCTGCCTCAAGTTGATCCCCGGGTCTCAACACATCCCATGGGTCTCTTATTACTTTTCAACCAATGAATAAATGTGTTTTCTCCCAGACTTTAGTAGAAAACACAAATGCCTGCTCTTTTTTTTTTTTTTTTTTTTTTTTTTTTTTTTCTGTTTCACAAAATGATGTTTTCTGCCCTCTAGGATCTCAGTTCTACTGAAAACAACACCATGGGTGTTTTCCTTGGACGCCAACCTGAAACTGAGCTGAACTTCTCCTAACCCCTGGGATCTTGGACCTTGGGCTGCAAGACACTTGTGCTTCCCAGTTGCCTCACAAGTACTTTCTGGTTTCAACCCGGTTGGAAATATTGAGACAAGAGTCTCTCTCAGAGTGTAGTGTTTGATCACTTTTACTTTTTTGAGTTGGAGAGAAGTAAAGTTTCTCAAAACAAATAAACAACAGTTAATCAAGCTTTTGATCCTCCTCAAAAAGTATGAACTCAGTTCCAGTTTGAGGCAAAAAATTTAGGTCAGCTCTCGTTTTATTTATTTGTTTCGAATTTTTCAAGGCAGTCCTTCACCTAGGACGCCCCAGGGCACAAACAGTCACATACAGACACAAGCACACAGACTTACATACAATTGCCATGTTATTTGCAAATCCATCCACATCTCCATAAAAGCACAGCAATTCCCAAATAGCTAAAAATAGCAATAACAATAACAAAGCAACTCCAAAACCAACAATATTTTATCAGCTCGTCTTTCAGTGGGACTCGCCTCAATTGCCTTTGCAGTAAGGTTTGAATGATGATGCTGAAAGTTTTCTCTATACCTCAAATAGCCCCCGAAAATCATCCTGTCTTCTTATTTGAAGCCCTCATCATTGGAGATTCATTCCTTTCAATGGGCGAATGCTTCTAAAAAACTCCTTTCATGTCCTAGGAGAGGAGTCACGATGCCATTGACACCTCATTGTGAATTAGTTTATAGGAGATTAGTAAGTGAGTCACTGTGAAAACATGGAGTACCTCTCCACAAATTTAGAAGCTTGCTCATTAGCCCCCAAACTCTTCTTTGCCAATTCCAAGTTTACTCACTGCTATTTACTCATGCCAAATGCCAACCCTTGCAACTACATGGAAATTGTTGAACAATTTTAGGCTTCACTCAAATTTCACTTCCTCCTTAAGTACCAGGATGGAATGTCTGTGATGTGCCAAGTGCATTATTCTTCATGGTTTATTTACTATTTTGGTGACTGTGTATATGGACAAATGTAGAAGAAATATATCTCTTTTCTGCCCAACTAATAGAGAGTTCTGTGTGCTCCTCAAGGGCAGGGTTGTACCCTATGCATATTTACAAAACTTGGTTTACAATGTTAATGGCCAATAAGAATTGCCAAATGGAGGGCCTTTCCTTCTCATGACTTCTCCAGTTTGGTCCACAATCAAAGCAGCATCAGGGGCAGCCTTTTGGAACTATTTTTTTGATATGCCAGTGAGATACTCAAGTGGACATATCCAGAAAGAGACTAAAGGTCAATACCTAGAATCATCCTGAGCTACAGTACTATATAAATTAGGAATGCAATCAAAGGTCCTCAGGAAGTAAGTAGGTATAGGATCAAGGATACAAAAGGAATAATAAGCAATGTGCAACACAGAGAATAAATATACGCAGAAATAGCTAATGTAGGGGCAGGAAAGGTCAGAAAACTGGTGAAAGACCCTATCATGTTTCCCATAAAAAGGCTACAAGTTGATGTGCTTAGAATACAGTATAAGTAAGATATGATTGTGGGGGGGGGGGGGGTGCAGGAGAAGTAGTTTTGGAATCGCTTCGAAAAAGAAGTTGTCCATGGAGAAACAATTTATTGGCATGCAATATCAAGAGTTCAGCTAGGCTTGACACACACAGACACACACACATTTGCATTGGTGCCACAGAACTGCATTAAAGGGCAGCAAGGCAGCATTTACCATGATAATAATTTTCCCTGGTCCAACCATATTTTGTGTGTATAAGACATAAAGGAAGACGAAAGGCATTGGCTTCTTTTCATCAAACAGAATTTCAAGTCTTCTAAGTAGTTATCTTTCTTTATAAACTGAGGATTTAGAACTGGAAGAGATGTCCTACTGTAGATTTCCTCCCTACTTCCTCCGTAACAGCAAAGCAGGAGAAAATATAACACAGAATGAGCAAGGAATTTAGAGCCGGAGGAGCTCTACAGAGGTTCCTGGGAATTGAGGTCCAGTTAGCAAGTGGTTGGAATGCATGTTCCTAAAGTGGAATAAAATGGAGATTGTACCACTGAATTGTGGGGCCAAGGAATTTAAGGACTAAAAAAGAATTTATAGGTCCTTTAGCCAGTAAGAGTCAACCAAGGCTACATATTAGAATCTCATAAAACTTTAGATAAAAATACCATGTAAAAGCCTTGACAGACCCAGAGTTTCTGATTTAAGTAATTTGTGTGGTAAGTGGGAAAATAATACTTTTTTTAAAAAAAGTCCCTGGTGTTTCTAATGTGTAGTTAGGATGCAAAAACTCTTCCAATTTCTTCATTATATAGAGAAGAAAATTTAAATCCAAAGATGACAGTGATTTGGCCCTTAGCTAGTGGCAAAAGAAGAAAGGAAACCCTTCTCATCTGCAAAGATTCAGAAGGAAATCAAAACAAGGCATTTATCTTCTATAACACAAATGCTACCTACCTTGAAAGTTTGTTTTCAAAACCATATGGAAATATAACAGAGATGCCACTCTGTACCTATTAAAATGGCCCAAACCCAAACATTGATAGCACCAAGTGCTGACAAAGATGTGGACCAACAGGAAGTTTCATTCATTGCTGGTGGGAATGCAAAGTGGCATGAATGATTTTGAAGATAGTCTGGCAGTTCCTTACAAAGCTAAGTGTATCTTTACATTATCACCTTCCAATCACATGGATGTCCATAGCAACTTTATTTATAACTGAACAAATTTGCAAGCATCCAAGATGTCCTTCAGTAAGTGAACGAATAAATAAGCTGTGATACCTCCTGACCATGGACTATTATGCAGCAACAAAAATCATTTAGCCTTCAAGCCACAAAGGCACAGAGGAAACTTTAATGTATAGCATGAAGTGGAAAAAAAAGCAACCTGAAAATGCAACATATTGCATAATTTCAACTCTATGAAATTCTGCAAAAAACAAAACTATGGAGACAGTAGAAAGATCAGTAGTTGAAGTTAGTGAAGAGGAAGAGATAAATAGGTAAAGCACAGAGGATTTTTAGGGCAGTGAAAATACTGTATATGATAGTAAACCCATAAAAGGTACAACATTACAAATAAATCCTAACATAAACTATGGACTTTGGTTCATTGCTTGTAACAAATGTACTAGTTTGGTAGGGGATGTTGATAATGCAGGGGCCTGTGCACGCAGGGCACAGAAACTATCTGAAAATTCTCTGTACTGTCCTCTTGATCTTCTTGACAGCCTTAAACTGCTCTAAGTGGTCAAGTCCATTTCAAACATACTATAATGAAAAGTCCTGATTCCCTAAGGAACTCCTTATTGGGGTTCTCTTAGATGCCCAAGGCCTGGTTTAGTTACCATCTTTCCTTATTGTTGCCTTATTTCCCAGAGCCTCTCATTTCTGCCCCCATGGTTGGGACTTTCTCATAGACAAATTTGAGAAGGTTTGCAAGAGCTAGAGTGAGCTTTCCTTCAATCATCAAGGGAAGATAAGGCTTTGAAATGATTGACAATAACTGCATGAAATAGACAGTGATTTTTAAACACTAAAACATGTCAAAATATAAGTTAAAGATATTGATAATCACTGCTATTGATCCTGTCTGGGCAGGTAGAGCTTATTATTTATTGCATAAGACAAGAAGAGAATGAAGGAGAGAGGAAAGGAAGAAGAGATAGATACAGAACAGAAAGTGAATGGAGGACGATAACTGTATACTAAACTTTTAATGCTTTTTGTGTCAAATCATTGCCTAAGGACACCCTGGTCATTATGGTCACCTTGTGGCACACCTCTAGGCCACCATTTGCATAGATGATCTGGTTGCTGTCACATGTGGATCATACCTTCCCTATACAACCATGTCCTATCCAAACTTTAGAAACATAGCAACAGTAAACTACCTGAAACCTCGGCTGGGTTTTGATCTTTCTCCCATGGAACAATAAGTGGTTACCAAAACCAAACACAAACACACACAAAAAAAGTCACATTGCAGCCGGGCATGGTGGCGCACGCCTGTAATCCCAGCACTTGGGAGGCTGAGGCAGGAGGATCATGAGTTCAAAGCCAGCCTCAGCAATGGCAAGGCACTTAGCAACTCAGTGAGACCCTGTCTCTAATAAAATACAAAAAAGGGCTGGGGATGTGGCCCAGTGGTTGAGTGCCCCTGAGTTCAATCCCCGGTACCAAAAAAAAAAAAAAAAAAATTCACATTGCTCTGTAGTCTTGACCTTTAAAAATATCACTAATGCAATTCTGCAAATTGATGATGAAGATTAGTAACTGAGACTTCTAAGACATAATGATGAACAAATAGACTTTAAATATTTTAACTATGATGTTTTACAGGCAACTGGACATGGATTTGTGAGGAAGATGATGAGGCTTACTTTCCAAGGCCCTTAATTTGCATAATTATTTCAAGGTTCTGAGAGGGGACCCAGCAATGAACTCACAAGGTCATATGTGTTTTTTTTTTTTTTTTTAATTACAAAAATAAAATATTTAAACAAAATTGATTTATACCCTTCTTCCTTTTGATTTTGATTTTTCCCATTTTGCACAAGTTCTTTTAACTTGATTTTTAATGCATATTAAAGATATTAAAATATGTAAAATGCATATTATGAAGCATAATAAAAATTAGTATTTTGTCATTTATTTGTGTTAAATAATGTATATGTTATAAATATTGCCAATAGGATCAAAGCCTTTGACTTTTTAGTCTTGTCTTTGTCTCTTTAATTTTTTCTCCCTTAGGAAATTCAATTAATGTAAGTTTCTGTTTTTCCTACAATAATATCCTCAGCTTTCTCTACTTCAAGGGAGATGTGTATGTGGTCAAGTGAGGTAAAAAATATACAAGAATGATGCAAGCTCTTTTTGGTAGAATGGGATTTTCTTTTAACCTATGTCTTTTTTTTCTTTAACCTTACTGGGGAGAAGTCTTTGGTAAAATGGATGCTCTCTCTGAACAGGAAGTCACATTAGCAAGAGAAAATGTAGAAGCCTAAAAGGTAACTCAGTCTTCAGATCCTGAAAGACCTACTTCTGATTCCTTGGAGGATGGTGAAAACTAAGCGTGGCCCCACAAGGTAGATTCAGGAACAATGATGTTCCAGTCATGACCTCACAACATTCCACCAGATGGAGCCAGAGATTGACAAGACACTAAACAAGACAGGAAAAAAAAAAAAAAAAAAAGGACCACTACCCCTCACTATCCAGTAGACTTCTATCTGGGCTCAGAAACAACTTGGTGTTTAGAGTGAACTCATGCTTACCAAATAGAATGCTTAACAAATAGAATGATTACAGATAATGTTTGCACATCCTTCCGGATATTACAGGGTAGACATAAAAGTGATATGATATAAAGATAACAAACTGTGTAGATCTTTTATAAAAGTTAAGGTAGTTGACAAATGTAAGTTACTATAAACAATTGTAATATTTTGAGGAATTTTACTCATAGCCCTTTATCTGAAAAGCAATAAGCTTAGAAATCTTTCCACCATTATTTACTGCATGTGAAGCAACAAGACATGAAGATTTATAGAGGAAAGATACAGCTCTTATTTTTAAACCTATATTTCGTATAGGTTGAAAAGACAAGTCTATGTAATCCCTATAATTCAGGCATGCCAAATGGCTCAACCTTACCTTAGGTTCTCATTTATAAAACACAATGTACTGTTCAAACTTGATTTAAAAGCAGTCGTTTCTTTAAAGGATTATTGATTGATTTTGACAAGAGTAAGTTTGAGAGAACAGTCCAACTAATCCGTTTCTACAATTTCCTTATCCCTCAGAAGCTGTCCCTCATCTTTTTCTTTTGCCCACTTTTTTCAGTGCTAGTGATCCAGTGCTTAGATGATTTCTAAGTTGCCAGTGCTAGGAGTCATGTGCAAGCTAGGCAAATACCTTGACACTGAGCTGTACTCCAAGCCCTCCTCAGAAGCTCTAGTAGTTCTTTTTCTCAACTTTTCCCAACTCTCTTTTTGAAATACCTTTCTTGATATTTTGGTCCAACATGGATAAATGTGTTACTCATACTGAGCCACTCTAACCATAGACTTAGCAGCAACATAAATCCAGTCTTTAATGCATTTATAAATAAGCTGATAGACTCTTGGGAGAAGTCTTTCTCTGACAATTTCCTCCACCCCAACCCCAAAAAATACCAGTAGAGAATTTCCAATGAATAAAATCATCACATTATTGAATTTCTAGAATAAAAAGTTGAGTTCATATAAGAAGGAACCCTCATAAAAATTCTTTAGTTTTTCATCTGCTTTCATTCCTATTATTTTGTTATTCTTATTTCAGTGGCAGAACAAAATTGTTACATTTTGTGTGTGTGTGTGTGTGTGTAACTTTTTTTTAAAACAGAAATCAGGTGAAAATTATTATATAAAAATAGATTTTTAAAAACATTGTTGAAGCAGAGGGCTACCAATGGATAGTCCATACCTAAACAGACCCCCAGTACATAATCTTTAGTTACTGACTTTAAAAGCTTCTAGGGTAGTTTGGCAATGTTATCTTCTCAAGATCAGAGAACAAAGCCACTGGAAGACATTTTATTGGTCTCAAGTGTGGTACAGATGATTTCTAAGTTTCTCATCAAAGTTACCCTTCTAGTGTCCTATGAATTCAAAGGTCTTTCAAATAAAAAAGTTGTTCCAGGATCTGAATGTAACTTAAATTATTTTTTATTTCGAATAAGAGGTTTATAAGGAAGTTGAATCCAAATATGAAGAAAACCAAACATGACCTCTTTCTGAACTAAGTTCCTCCATCATGGTCAATGATTTGATTTGAATTTTATTTTCTTTCTCAGTATCTTTTCCCATTCTGAACAAGAAAAAATTTCAACATCCTAAAAAGAATGCTTACCAAATAGCAATTGTTCTTTCAGTTTCATGTTACCTAGGAATTTGATCATCACTTATGAAATAGTGAGGAGTCAAAATGGGTATTTATAAAATGTAGAATGAACCTGGATGGCAGAATATCAATACTGACTCACCTAGGTTTTACTGGAACAATGTGAGTTAGTTTAGCAAAATGACAGAACTCTTTTTCTAAGTAAACAAAATCTTTAGTCCTCCCATCTGTGGCTGGTATTTAAGGCTCATGCATGGTTCAAGTGGTTTTTCTTCATCTTCTCTCTTCTCACCTGACTTTTCTCATCTGGATTTCTCTGTCTCCAGTTCTACTACCTACATTTTTGAAGTCCAAAATTGGAAGGAAGAAAGGGAGAAAGGACAAAAGGGTGAGTTAGAGGATTATGGGGCAGAGGGAGGAAGGAAGGACAGAAGGGAGAAAAAATCATTGTAGATAAAACAGGAAGAAAAAGTAAATAAGTAAAATAATGGCAGCAAGGGAAATGAAAAGCACATTTTTTAAAGAAAGGGAACAAGTCACTTACTTTTCTAGAAGGACTCTATCTTCTTTTTCTTCACCACTGTACTCTGTGAGAAGAAATTCCCTCTTTTTTTTTTCCAGAAACCATGAAAGGTAAACTCGCTCCTCCTTTTACCACATTTCTGCCATGAGAGATGCCAACTAGTCAGTGTTTTTAAGGATTTCTCTAGTTCTGTAACAGGTCAGTTTAGCAAAATGATGATTAAAAATGCAAAAGCTGAAATTGGAATAATTAAAATCACCATTGTAGGCCACTGTAATCAATGATGAAATCTATTACGTTAGGGTTGCCAAAGTCTTAAATTCCATGTGTAATCATTCAGCAAAAATTAAAACAGGCTAGAAACAGGCTTGTCATCTAAATTTATTTTTGCCTTTAAATATTTATATATGTAAATCTCTGTATGTATGTGCCTGTCCATATCCATGTCTGTATCTGTGGACTCATATACACATACACGTGTACTCACATGCATACATACATACATATATAATTTTGAAATTCTCATAAAATTGTTTTCTTCTTTCTAGAAGTTTTCCTTGGGTTTGCTCATGATTTTCCAGAATTATGTAAACAAATTATATCACACCAGGCAATATGTTCAAGGAGTTACTACGTTAAGTAAGCAAACGTCATATAAAACGCACATAAACAAAGTCCCTCATTGAGGTTCCTTTGAAACGTGTTTATTCTTGGGAACTCAATTCACTCTTCAAACCTTCTTACCTTTAAACTGCTTCCAAGCTCAAAGGACTCCCGGAAGGAATTCATGCGCCTGAAGCTAAACCACCCTGAAAGATCCCCTCCTTAAATTTTACAATTGTCAGGTGGAGATAGGGGGGTAGGAGGAAGGGAGGAGGTGTGAGCCACAAGGGGACCTGTGGCACACCTGCCCCAAAGAGCAGTTACAGAGTGCTGCCGTCATCTCAGGCCTGCATTAGGCATTCAGACTCAGAATTTGAAGGCTGTTGCTCATTTTAAAATATAGTAAAAGAAAACCATCAAATCTTTTAGCATAGCATAATTGAGAGAAGGGATGTTAATCTTACCAGGGCTGAACTGATTCTTGGAACATTATAATGTGCTTATGTTGATTTCATCTTCAGGTTGAACTGAATAAAGATTTGTCTTCACTTTTTGTCTCAAGCTGTGGTTCCTCCCAGGCTCATTAGACTGCGGCTCTGCTTGATTCCAGAAGCAAGTGGCTTCCTTGAAGACCCTCAACTGAGAGTGATGGTGTGCTCAGTAGGCCACATTCGTGAGCATATTGTATCAGATTATTTTCCCTATATCAGAAGGCATAGGTGGAAAGGATGAGCCACTTCTGAAAGATCTTAACAGTATTTGACTTTCCATAAATAATCACTTAGTCTGATTTTAATACATTTGCTGAATACTATATGACATAAGTTACCCTTCAAGGCAAGACCCACCATTCATTTTACTGAGAAGAAATATTACAAAGTGTAATTTCCATCAAAACCAATAAGGTTCTGGTAATATTAAGCTTCATTTATTTCAGAAATGTGACACTCTACTTAGACCATGACAAATAACCTCATGTCACTGTGGAGTAAAAATAAGAGCAAAACCTAAGGAAAATTCTCATCTCCTTATAAGACAGTGACAAGACACCCTACTTAAGATCTCCTAGAAAACATGTCAGTGCCATGTTGATGTACAAGAAATGTTCAATTTCTTTATTTTTTTTTTAAATAAATTAAATCTCTCTCTGAGTTGCCATCTGGTCCAGCAGGTGAAAACCACATCTTAGTCACTATAGGAGGGCCTTCCTCCTGTCCAGTATTGCTCAAAAGGCCAGAAGACATTTTTGCTATTTGGGTCATGGAAGCCAGGGTACATCTCTGTCAGTCCATCATAATAAACAGTCAAATCCATCTTGCGAGGGTTGCCAGATAAAAGACAGGGCACCTGGTACTTTGATTTGAAAGATGGTCTCCAATTCAAAATCCCCATTGAAATTTAATACCCAATACTTTTGTATTGAGAAGTGTAGCTCTTGGGGATTGATAGAGCCATGAGCACTTTTCCCTCCTGAGTGGAATTAACCTCCTTATAAAAGAACTTAAAGTTGAATGGAGAGTTCTCTTCACCTTCTGTCCCTTTTTCCATGTAAGGACACAGAATTCCTCTCCTCCAGAGGATGCTTTAATTGGCAACATCTTGGAAGCAGAGAGCAGTCCTCATGGGACAAAATTCTTCCAGTGTCTTGATTTTGGACTTCCAAACCTCCAAAGTCATAAGAAATAAAATTATATGTTTAATATATATATGTGTGTGTGCATATATATATATATATACACATATATATATGTATATATATATATATATATATATATATATGTAAATTACCCAATCTGTGGTATTTTGTTATAGTAGCACAAACAGGCTAAGACACCTGCTAATATGGGGTTTCATATATGCAATGAATTTTTTTTTTAGTATGAATATGTCACAAATATTGCATGGAGCATACTTATACTAAAAGTAGTTCAACATTTACGTGAAATTCAAATTTATTAGGGTGTCCTATTTTTTTCTAGCCTATTCCTTGTCCAAACTTGAAAATCCCTGTTAGTTTCAAACTAACTAAACTCTGAGTATTATTCTACCCCAACAACAACTTTGGCAGATTTGGGGAGAAACGATCCTGGTTGGGTTCTAGTCTTCTGGGAACAACATAGAAAAAAAAATTTTTTTCCTTTGGTTTTATCTTTTTCACTGGTCACCTCATATCCAGGACACCTGTCTGGGAGTGTCTACTTCTTACCTTCATTGACTCCAAGACTTTTGGAAAATACAAGCTTCAAAGTCAGTAGTTTAAAAATAACTTTCACTTTACCCTCATCATATAAACCTCCCTGAGGCAAGGAAGTGTTTGAAGATTAGAAAAGAGGAATCAAAACATAAATTAATATCTCAAAAAAGCTTTCTGATGAAAAAGAAATGTTCCATTAAATGAAGATGGACACCTTTCCTTTCACTTTTCTCTGCAGATTCATAAATCATCATATTTCAATTTGGTGACAATTACAACACTCTTGCATAAACTACTGTGGAACCGCTGTACATTACATCTTTATTAGGTGATTCTAAAGAATTGCAGATGGGTTGAACTTGAGGGGTGTTGGGTCTTGCCTTGTACTGAGTCAATAAATCTTTCTATCTGTGTAGCCTAGTCTTCATTGATTCAGAAGGGAACAAATCAAAGTGTATCCAATTTAAATAATAAAACCCAACAGGTACAACAAAATCATCTTGGTATTGGTCTGCTTTAGTTGTGAAGAACATTTGGATTGCATGTTGGAAAATATGGTTGGACAATTTGATGAACCTTAGGTCGTGCAACCTATTTATCTAAAGCTAAATAAATTCACCAAACTTGAAGAGATATAATGAGGGTGGTTTAATATCACGTAACCAGACAAATTGATAAGTACTGTAGTTACTTACCACTCCCTGATAAGTGGAAAGACTGTGTTTGCCTACAGAAAAATCATTAATGACCTTCACAAGTGTGATTAAATTATGCTCTGCCACTTGGAGACTTCAGAGGGTCCCATCTGTCTATCTGAAATAGTATTGATTCATCTGTGGGCTTTTCAGGGTACGTTTCAAATTCTTGAAGGAGAAAGCAGAAAGAAAGCAGAAGTTCTGACTGTTTATTGTTTTAGCTCCTGCCAAAATACTTCGCCTAAGAAATCTCTCTTCCTCACGAAAGGCCTAATGTGCAGCTGTTTCTGAAGTAGGAACCTGCTTTCCTTTCTTCTGATGAGTGGGGAAAAGCACAAGATCACAGGAAAGGAAGAGGGTGAGAGGGGTTTTCCTAGTACCTTGAAACTACTAGTCAGAGCTTAGAGGAACCAAGCCGGCTGCCCCACCCCCACCAAGGACCTCTCTCTTTTTTATTATTACTCTGTAAAATCACTATTTACCCTTCATTTTGCCAGAGAAACAGGATATCCTAGGACCAGTGGAAATACATACAAGGCTCATATAGATATTTTAAGATGTTGGAATTTAAGGAAACTATGTGTTTTTTAATTAGAACTGATTCAAATGCTTTGACAAGTCTTGAAAGAATAACATATGAGGCATTCCAGGTTTACCCTGCTGTCAAGCTCAGTGTTTCCAGCCTTTGAAGTTGCTAATTTACACACATCTGTGATGGGTTCAGCTGGACCCACCGCTTACAGAAAGTGTAAGCTTTAGAGTCTCAGGCTCCAGGTCCACTGCATTTAAAGAGGCTGATAAAACAGTACTATTCATCCCTGCCTGCATTTTGAAATCACTCAGGAAATTTTTCAAAAAAAAAAAAAAAAAAAAAAAAACCAAAATTCCTGATGCCTAAGCTGCACCCAAGACCAATTAAATCAAAATCTCTGGGGGAGTCATGCAAACACCAGTGGTTTTTTTTTTTTTTTTTTTTTTTTTTTTTTTTTTGTGGTACTGGGGATTGAACTCAGGGGCACTCGACCACTGGGCCACATCCCCAGCCCTTTTTTGTGTTTTTTAGTTAGAGACAGGGTCTCACTAAGTTGCTAAGTGCCTCGCCATTGCTGAGGCTGGCTTTGAACTCGCAATCCTCCTGCCTCAGCCTCCCAAAGTGCTGGGATTACAGGCGTGTGCCACCGCGCCTGGCTAACACCAGTGTTTTTTAAAGCACCCAGATGTGGGGGTTAAGAATAAGGATACATAAATTTTAAAGCATTCACGAACTAAGTTTCATAAGGGGCAAATTTCAAAATGAATTTTGAGTACTCAATCAGGGTAAGGACCTCAGGCTAAAAGTGAATGAAGTATATTGAGAGAGATGACTTAACCTCTGGGATCTAGGAACAAATGAAGTTTTGGAAGCAGGCCATCCTATAAGTTTCTCAGAAAAGAATGTGTTTTATACTGTTTTATCACTCAAGATGGAGACAGTATAGGGCGAAGGGTACCTGAAAACCATAAATTTTAATCCCTGTTTTACCACTAGCCATTCCATATGACCCCTGGGCTTCAGTTTCCTTGTCTGTTTAATTAATGGTAAGGTTTGATCAGTAGCTCTTGGCTGTGTCTGCACATTAGAATTACCTTGAGAATTTTCTAAGAGATCTATGCCCAAGGTGTACCCCAGACCAATTAAATTAGAATTTCAGGAGCAAGAACTCAGACTTTGGCATTTTTAAAGGTTTCTCACAGAGGGCTGCCAGGTGTGATGGAGAATGCCAACATTTTTGAATTTTTGATCAACAAGGAATACCCTTCTCAAAGTACACATATGACCCAAATATCTGCACAAAGCATACTTATATTTTTAAAATATTATTTGTTGCTTATTTGAAATTAAATTTGACTGTGTGTCCTGCATTTTTATAAGCTAAATCTGGAAACCCTACCCACATAATTAAAACGTACAGCCAGAATTACTGGTCTCCTTGCTTCTTAAAATGTGATCTCCAGATCAGGAGGCTGAGCTTCACCTGGGAGAAACACACAACTCTGGGACAAACTCCACACCTACTGAATCAGAAACTTCAACAAAATCCTCAAATATTCATGTGTACATTGACGTTTGAAAAGCACTGGCCTAGATGATCCACTACAAAGTTTCCAAGAATCTTCCACCATTCCAGCCAAAATCAGCACATTCAGAGGTTGCTACAACTAATTAAAAAGAGCCCCCAAGTCCTTGGAATCTTCAGAAATGGTTTTAGTTCCATTTATGGCAATGAAATTGGTTGGTTCTATTTTTTACCCCAACTCAAAGCTGAAGTGCCCTCACTCCTGTTAAACTACATGAGTTTGAGTTCAAGTTAAGCCTCTGCTCATATCTTGGTCTATCCAGGCCAGTTCCTCTCTCCACATAGTCACGGCCTGAATTTTAACCTAGATATTGCTCAAGTCAGGAGAACACAAAGCTGGGCTGACTTCATGGGCTTGCCAGCAACCCCAAAATGGTGACTCAGACCTAACTTGTCTTTGCAAATGTACTCCCACCTGCAGGGGAGGGGCTCCTTACTTTAACTCTTTACCCGGGCCTTTGCTCACTTACAATACCTCATATATGTGTGAGTGTATTATACAGTATTAACACACATGGTTGCTATTGAAATAAATTCATTTTAACTCTTTTGAATTAAAATTTTCAGCATTTCAGAAGCTCTATAAGATGCTTAAGGCTAACTTTATATAATTACTCCTAAGCCATAACTTCTCAAACACCATTAGCTACCCACTCTCTAATCCGAAGGCAAATCCAGCAGTAGAAATAAACACCAGGCATTTCTCAATATTCACACTATATATCACAAGTATATTTGACTGAAAACACATGACTTCAAAATCGATTTTAGTTTTCTTAATTTTATATCCACCACTTAATACAATTTCGAGGGTTTTGATAAAAGCCTAAATATACATCAACCTCCCCCTCCTCCCATCGTCCATGTGAACACTGTGTATTAAAGGGGAAATTCAATCACTGTGTTTCCAATTTATTTATATTGAACATCAAGTAACATCAAGAGATGTTTTCCATACAAAAAACTGCCTTCTTTCAGCCTATAAATTTGTTAGGTTAAGGGTAACTAAAACTAATCTAAAAAACAGCTGTATGGTTTAAAAGTTAGTTCACTGTAAGTTCAAAAGCATTCCAAATAAATGAAGATGTTCTTCAATTCTCAGAATCTTATATCTGGAAATGTCCTTAAAGATCTTTCATTTTACAGATGGGGGAAAAAAACAAAAAACAAACAAAACGGGAGAATGTAAGAGGACTGAGGGTCTGAGTTAGACTCTGGATCCTCTGGCTCTGGTGAGTTACCCTAGGAAACCTCCATCAAATAATTCAGTGGTAAAATGCAATTCTTAAATTGGCCAAAATATATTGTTATATTGTGTGCCTGTACAAATACATAACAGCAAATCCCACTATTATGTATAAGTATAATGCACAAATAAAATATTTTAAAATGTAATTGTTATTCCACTAATTATTCTAAATCAGAACAATATCCACAACCAACCTTGCCATAGTAACCAACATTAGTACAGATATACTAACTTGGCTTCACAATTGAAAGAAAAATTACTAGTGCTATTTTACAGCCAGAAATTTTTTCCTCTTGATTGGGACCAAGTTGATGACTTAACTTACATTATTTTTCCCTTTCAATTTAGCATAGTTGACGGTGAACTCAGCTCTTCCCTGCAGATCCTGCCTTTGGCCATGGAATTCCTGACAGATGTCAGCTGGCTCCAACTTGCCCTCCTGGCTTGCTGAGGTGACAGGACCTCTTTGCCCCATGGGGACTAGAGCCATTCAAGCCAACACCCACACAGGGTGGGACTGAGTCTCCCTAGACATAAATCTGCCAGATTGTCATCAGCAAGATCATCCCCCTACAAGGGCAGAGCAGTACAAGCAAGCTGAATCATAGCTTACTTCACAGCTTATAGGTAATAAAATAACAGACTCAAAGGTTAATGCGACTTTTTTTTCCTATGCTCAAGACCATAAAATGAGACAATTGGTTGAAAAGTAAATAAAAAAAATATTTTATAGGAAGAGCAATATTGAAGATTCTCACAGTGATTTTCCAAAAATTGGATTAATGTATGAATAATATTCTAAATAAAACATTTCAAAGAAGTAAATTGTATTTTTGGAAAACCCTTGATATACTTAATAAAAATGAAAATATTTATTCTAAAATGTACTAGATATACAAAATGGACAAAGTTGTTTTTTGTAGCTATTTAAAATGAGCA
The DNA here is from genome assembly GCA_025594165.1 of Tamias sibiricus. NCBI lineage: Eukaryota > Metazoa > Chordata > Mammalia > Rodentia > Sciuridae > Tamias > Tamias sibiricus. The sequence goes on along the minus strand of CM046659.1, from coordinate 184,499,858 downwards.
CTGAGATTTATCAATGGTCATTCACAATATTCACATATGCTTCTTATACTTCCATCTCCTTCCTTCTCTTATTTTACTCCAAAGATCAATATGAACATTTTAGAAAGAAGGATGTCTTGAATTGAGATCAAAATGTAATATCAGCCTGGATAAGAAATATTTTGGAGATAAGAAATACAATGTTTCCCCCATGAAAGAACCAGAGATGCTTAACTGAAAATAGGAAATACTGCCATCATGTCTATGTACCTTTGATGTTGAAGAAGATAATTTGAAAAAAAATATAGAAGGATGCCAGTTTTTCTCCCATTAAAATACCGTTGTGATTAACCTTTCCTGTAGTTCTGTGTCTTAAGTTAGGTGTGCTTTATCTTTATGAACTGTAGTTAGAGTCATCCTCTGAAATGCTGAGGACTGTTTTAGTTACCTTTGCTGAGTTACAAATTACCCAAAACTTAGGGACATAAAACATGCTCATGATTTAGTGGAGCATGAACTTGGGGAAGAGCTCGGCTAGGCATTACAATTCAAGGTCTTACATAAGGTTGCTGTAGATATTATCTGTGGCTGCAGTCATCTGGAACCTGAACCAAATATAATATTCAAGAAGACCGCCCGCCTTACCTGTCTGGCAGGTGGTCATGACAGCTGTTTAAAATTACTGAATCTCTTAGTAGGAATGCTGACTACAAGTGGCCTATTCAGCACGTCAGGCTCAGGTTAGGTCAGTGTTCTTATGAAGTCTCCAAAAGCAAGCATCTTAGCTGCAACACCTTTTATGACCTAGCATTAAAAGGAACTTCTTCCGTATTCTATTGGTTAGCAGGAAATCACAGATTTAGTGGGAGGAGAATTGAACATCATCTTGATGCAGGGATAGCAAGACTCTAGAATAATATATAGCATAGGAGATACTATGGCCTTCTTTGGAAAATCTGCCACAGGTACTCATGGAATTAATTAAATTAGATCAGATGGATGGATAGATAAATAGAGAGATTCAGTTAAGATACTTACATGACAGCAATTGAAAATTTTCTGAAGTTATTCCTTTATATTAAGCCTCAACTGGGATGGATACCTCTCCTGTCCTCAGTTCAACAGGAAGAATTGGCATAAGGGAGTAGATGGAGATTACTTTAATTACAATGCCAAAAATATTTATTGGTATCCCAGGAAAAGTTTAGGAAATAAAGGAAGGAATAGATAAAAAGAAGGAGTGAAGGAAGGGAGTGAAACCTAGACCTTCTCTTTCTTCATGCATTACCAGAGCAGCTTCAGGCCACAGCAACATAATCAAGCAGAAAATCACATCTCTGTCTCTCTATCCCTCCCTCTTTTCAGAGTTGACAATATTTTTTAATTGTTCCTTTAGGTTATACATGACACTAGAGTCAATTTTGACATATTTATATAAATATGGAGTATATCTTAGTCTAATTAGGATCCCAGTCTTGTGAATATACATGATATGGAGATTCACCATGGTGCACCCATATATGTACATATGAAAGTTATGTCAGATTCATTCTACTGACTTTCCAATTCACATCCACCCTTCCTTTGCCTCATTCCCCTTCACCTAATCCACTGAATGTCTATTTTTTCCCTTACCCTCCATCGTTGTGTGTTAGCATCTACATATCAGAAAGAACATTCCACCTTTGGATTTTTTGAGATTACTTTATTTCACTTAGCATGATAGTCTCCAGATTCATTCATTTACCAGTAAATGTCAAGAAGTCATTCTTCTTTATTGGTAAGTAAAATTCCATTGTGCATATATACCACATTTTCTTTATCTATTCATCTGTTGAAGGGTATCTATATTGGGTCCATGGTTTAGCTAGCGTAAACTGAGCTGCAACAAATATTGATGTGGCTGTGTCACTGTAGTATGATTATTTTAACTCCCTTGGATATATGCTGACCCAGTTATACCACGTTTTGGTATATATCCAAAGGAGTTTAAAGCAGCATGCTCATGTCTCTTTTTATATGACCAATAAAACGCTATTTGTATATACATCTATGTATATTCAAATGTCACATCTCTGCTATTTGTTCTTTTATTCCATTGAGTTTGCTTTCTTTTCCCTATTCACCCAGGTTTATCTCACAAAATTCAACTCTAAATGAAGAACTATACATACAGAGAGAAATAAATATTTTCATTTCCATCCAATGTCTCCAATGCCCTAATTTTGATCTTCTTCAACTTTAAAAGTTATGACACCTCACTGTTTGTTATGGTTTGGACGCAAGTTCATGTGATAGACAATGCATGAATATTTACAGGTAAAAATTATTAGATTTTGAGAGCTGTGACCTAATCAGTGAATTAATCCATTTGGTAGATTAATAATTTGAAGGGATTACTGGGTGATAACAATTGGCAAGTGGGGTATGGGTGGCTAGAGGAAATGGGTCACTGGGGGAGCGTTTTTAGGATCGTGTGTATTTTGTCCCTGTGCGCATACCCCCCCCCCCCCTTTCCTGGCTGTCATGAGCTGAGCAATATTCCTTCGCCATGACCTTCCACCATGATGGGTCACCTCATCCTGAACCCAAAGTGATGGAGTCAGGTGACCATTAACTAAACTTCTGAAACCATAAGCCCCAAATAAACTTTTCTTCCTCAAAGTTGTTTGTATCGGGTATTTTGGTCACAGAAATGAAGAGCTGACTAATACAGTGTTATTCTGGTTTTCTTAAAAAAACAAAACAAAACAAAACTTCAGAATCAACTTATTTCTTTAAGTTTTGAATGAATTGAATAGCACAGTTATTTCTCTCTTGGAAGTTTGCAAGTATATGCTGATTAGTAACATTCTCCTGGCCTGGACTTTTTCAGAGGATGTTTTTGCTACATTTCCTATTTTCCAAATTGTCCATTTATTCAAACAAAACAAATAGCCAACTATTCCTATAAAAGTTTGACATTCTGCTAAGTACGTATGATGAGATTACAGATAATTAGTGGCTTTTTAATGCCAAGATCCATCTCCTTTTGGATTTCTAATATTCTTCACAGAAACATTTTAAAATACACATATTTCTCTGGTGTGAATTTTTTTAAGTGGGAAGGAAACCATAAAGTTTATTTTTAACTAGTTGGTTCAGTGTAAATATAGATTTTGCCTTTGGATTGTCCCTGTTGGTCATCTGGGTATCAGGGAAATGAGGCAGGCCAGGCTGTTGAACATGGCTTTGGTAGCATGGGACCCAGAACACAGAGCTCCCCTTGAGAGGACTGTTGGGGAGACCAATGCTGTTCCAAATATTTAGATAGAAAGGGCTTTCGAGAAGCCACATCTGAACACCCACATGCTTGAGGATTATACAGGAAACGTATTCTGTTTTTGCCTTTGATAAATAACTAGAAGAGAGAAATTCAATTGACTCCTGTCATGTTAATGTTAATTAATTTCTTGTGGTGTCTGTTCATCAAGTGTGAGTGTAGAAACCTGTTAGTTCACTTACCAAGGCTAGACTCAGCAGATGGGGAAAATATTATTTTGGCATGTTTTTAATGGCAGCACAGTTTATTTTTATCTTGTTCCCTTTGGTGTATATGAAAAGAGACTGCCACCTGTGCTTTGTGGATGAGTGTCAACTATTTGGACAGATTAATTTATGGCTTAGTAAGAGAACCACTGAAGATTGCTGTGGTAGAACTCACCTCTTGGCCAGCACTGACATGAACTCAAATTTTACCCCATTTTCTGAGGCCTGGATGACGATGTTTAAGTAATGTTATGCCAAGTAGAATATAAGCTGTACTTTCTCTTAATCATGGAAAGTACAAATAAAGATATAGATGTGTGTGTTTCCATCTGTGTGTGTATGTGCTATATAAATCTGACTCACCTAAGTCATGACATTTGTAACCACCTTTTTAAAGACTAGAAACACCAGACATCTTGAATGATGTAAAAGCATATTTACATCTTCAGGAACGATTCCTTAATCGTAGAACATCATGAAAAAAAAAATTGAAAAGCAGATGATTATTAGCATTGAGTTTTACGTGCTACATGCTCCTGAAGACTTGACATAGAATACCAATCATAAAAATGGCATAGTGCTAAATTCCTTCCTGCATTATTCCACACACATTATACTTTGTAGGGAGCAGGTTTAACTTAAATATAAATTACTAGGGCTTTTTGTATGCTCTTTCAAAGGGCTGTTTGTTGCATTACCCATTGCTTTTTTGTTGCCTCATAGTTGAAATAATTAAGATCATTTGCAGGACCTGGTTTGCTCATTTTGTCTAGTTACATTGCTGCTATGGTCCATTATGTCTACAGGGGAGCACCATTATTTAATCTGAACATCTGGAATCCATCACATGAAGTGAAAGACAAGATGTATCCTCCACTGTAAGCCAACTTCATGATAAAACTTGATGGAGAGAATCAATATGTATGGGAGAAGAAGATTAATAATTGATAGTCATACTGTGCTATTAGAAGATCACAAAGGGGACTTTTGTTCTGTTTCATTTGGGACTTCATTTTATTTTGCTATATTTTCTTTTATTTATGGCATAACAACCAGAATCTGATTGAGGGCAAACTCATCCTATGTGGGCCAGAGTGTGCGCTTTGAAATGAAGCAAGAACTGACACTTATCAATTCTCTCCCGTTGGAGACTTCTCTTTGCTGTCATTGCTTAAGAGAGTTTAGCTTACTTTCTGGAGAGGCCCTGATAGTCCTGAAACTAGCTGAAGAGGAGAGGTGCACTAAGTGTTATGGGCCACATCCCTCTCATACCCCTGGTTTTCCTCTGATTTCTGCAATACAGTGAACTTTTGTTGGAGTCAAAGGTTTAAAATAGTTTATATTAATTAAAGAAAAAAAGGCATATGAAATCTGAAGCACACAAACTTCATTTTTACAAACACAAATCACTCCCTTGTTTATATGCTTTCTTTGGTCCTTAATCATTTTTTTTCTTTTTAATTTTAAGAACATCTGTCCGTACTGCAGCATCTTTCTCATCAGGAAATCCAATATACAAAGATAGAGAAGAGTATAGCAGGTGAAGCAAGACCCAGCAGCTCCACCTCTTAACACTGGATCCTCAAATGACTCCCAGATGAACAGCTGGATTCTCTCTGCCTGAAAACTAGCTCACCTGGTGCTGTGGAGAAAGGGGCAGTTGATGGATCAAAGAAATCGTAGCGGTAACAGGATTTGTGATGTGGGTATGAAATACGTGAAGGAGCATAAACCTGGAATTTGGCCAGGATTTATTTCTTGGTTATGAATTGATGAACGGGTATAGGAAAAAAAAAAAGTTATCAAAGAAACAAAACTCCTTTTGGCAAGTTTAATTTTGCTTCTGTCCTTTTTCTTCTAATCTGCTACCCAGATATGTACTTAAAATAGGAATGCGGGCCTACTGGGGCATGAAATATTTGAGATCTATTCAACAATGAAGAGAATGAGAGAAATCTCTTTAGAAGGACTTTTTGGAATGTAAGTCAGTTGAATCTGAATAGCCAGAGATAATTGAACGTGACCCCTAAAACCATTAGGGGAATTTTTATTCCAAGCACACAGCTCTACATTAATGATGTCATCCTTCTTAGAAATTGGTAACTATAGAAGTTATCCTATGTGGTATAAGAACGACTGTTGTTCATGTTTAGAAGAGATTAGGGTGGATCCTAACCAGGTGAGGAATAGGAAGTCCAAACTATTTCCTTCTGCCTCTTCTCAGACTCAGGCTGTGCATGGAAGCCACATTTCTTCTGCTTCCCCATCTGTCTCAGATGGTAACTAAGAAACAAATGAAAAGCTATATGAAACCCTGAGGCAGCTATATGTATTTTTTTTCTCTTATCTTATCCCTGATATTCAAAGAGCTAAAAATGGTATCCAACTTATACTTTTAGTCCTATCTCACTGATTCCCAAAGTTCATCTAAATCTTTTCAGAGGAATACCTTTATGAACCCATGATTATCAATAATCCCTTTCCCCTTTTGCTTTTTCCTAACACAAGCTGTTAAACATCAACTTGCACAAAAGCAATTTCAGAATCAACTTCATATATCCTGTGAAGCTCACTGTTTATAACTTTAATTAATAGGTGCAATGACATTGTTAGCCACTATTTTAAGGAGTTAAAGCCATGGGATCTACTATTCATTTTGTGAATCTGGGATTAAGAATATCTTGACCAGATTTTTCAGTTTTAAATTTTAAACTTCCATGTTTAATCTGAAATTGAATCACTGCCAGGTGCAGTGGTATATACAGATAATCCCAGAGTTTGGGGAAACTGAGACAGGAGGATCTCAAGTTTAAAGGTAGCCTTGGCAAATTATTGTCTCAAAAAATAAAAAGTTCTGGGGAGGTAGCACAGTGGCAAAGCACCCCTGGGTTCAATTCCCAATACCATGGGGAAAAAAAAAAAAAAAACAGATTGCCAAACAATATTCTTTGTTTCACTTTATAAATTGCTGACTATCTTCATTTGAAAAACACATTTTGACACTGGGGACATGACAGGATCAGGGCCAGGAATCACAGAAAACAAGGAAGAAACATCAGCACCAAATGTCCAGGGCTCCAGAAATTTCCAAGTGTATTGCAGAGCTTTGTGAATACCAGCAAATGCTCAGTGTGTGTGTATATGCACACACTTGTGTATGTGTGTTTCCTTCCTCTGAGCATGTTTTGTACATACTGCCTTTTCTGGTAACTGCATTAAGTCTGCGTAATTATAGTTTGCTTCAACCTTAGACTGCATCAGTCTTCATTATTATCTATTTGGTACATTGTAGCAGCATAAATATAACTAAATTACTAGGGTCAAACCATAATGGGCGCTGTTGTGATGGTAATTAGAGGAGAAATGTAGTCTTTTTTGGTGAAACTTGCAGAAATGTAACATAGGGTGTGTGCTTATAGGGTGCACTTAAAGTCGGATTGTGGATTCAAGGTGGTAAAATGATAGATAATGAAGATACACCATTAATCACAGTACAAGATCTGTACCAATCTTTTATTCCTGATTAAAGGCAGCTCTGAGTTGATTATTAGACATAAACCACAGAGGTCTTCAAGACAAGGTGCAAACTTACATGCTGTCACTAATACTAGACAGTTTTCAATTGAAACTATTTTAAAAGAAATAAAGGAGCTAGTAGAAATCATAACCCCCTACCCAGCATCTCACTATGGTTACTGAGAGCATTAAATTCTAATTCAGTGGAGCACCCCTTGGAATCTCTCACACATCTTTAGAATGTGCTTTATTTTCAAGAGTAATCATTCTTACTCTCTTTGCACTCAGTTATGGACTTGGAAAGTAGTAACAGAAGTCCATTCTGAGCACCTTTACTTACCAGACTTTCTAAGTGTAGTGAGTCTAAACTGAAGTTGAAGTGTGTGGAAACACCTCAAGAGTGCAAAGCCTTGCTGAGCTTGGAGGTGGTACAATTATAATCCTAACTACTCTGGAGGCTAAAGCAGGAGGATCACAAGTTTGAGACCAGTCTCAGAAACTTAGCATAACCTCAGCACTGAACAAGATCTTGTCTCCAAATTAAAAAATAAAAAAATAAATAAAGGAGGGGCTGTGGATGTATTTCAGTGGTAGAGCACCCCTCTTTTCAATACCCAGTACCACCTACCACTCCCAAAAAACACACACAAAGAGGCCTCAACATCAACAAGTACCTGTTGACTGTCTTCACTAAGTGAAGGCAGAAATGGAAGGAATCTTACATTAGTGAAATAGTGCATTAAAAACCCAAAGAAAAGTTTACCATTGTACCCACCCTGTAAGAAATACCTGTTCTTTAAGTGACACAATTGAAGCAATTGATGTCTATCTGGGACCACTCATTTTGATCTCATTCAGTATTCTCCTAGGAATTTGTTGACGTCTTCATGTATTATGCTTAGGGTTGTATATAACCTTTTCCTGAAATTTTTGCCTTTCATGAATTGAAGAATTTAAGATATCAATTATTTTATATGCTCAAATAATGGAGGTTTCCAATTTGGATAGCTGTTTTATAGCCATGGTTTCTTCAATAACCAGCAAGAAGCCTGGCCTACAGTAGGTACTGATAATTTTTTGTTGTTGTTGTTGTTTTTGTTTTAGAGGATGAGTCAATTGCTGGGCTGTGCAAGAACCCAATAAAATATATGATTATTAAACTGAAAAATGAAAAAAGCAATTGCCCTCAAATTGTCATAACTATATAGAAGACTACTCCATTTCTTCCATTTCTTTTGATTTTGCAGAACACACAGTAAAAAAAAAAAATCTCATTTACTGTGGAATACAAAGGTTCAAAATGGTGAGTTGTTGATTCAGTTTATTATTCATGATCATGGTTTGTCTTTTTTTTTCACAATATCACTCACCTTTGAGTGCTTTCCAAATTAGTCACGGATAAGATTATTTGAGCTTTCCCTTTTTTTTCATTTTTTCATGGACAACATTCAAATTAGTTAATTGTATAACTTTTTGTATAATTATTCAAGTAGAAAATTACTAAAGATGACAGATTATATTTATGTGTTTGATTTTTAAAAACAAACTAAAATAATAAGCCAAAATAACTACTGTGGCAGATTGAGTCAATTTTGGAAAATATTTGCTTTTCTTCCCCTTTACCCATGCCTTGACTTTTGACTTGGCCTTGGGTCAATGGGCTGTTTGTGGATGTGACTTAAGCAGAGGCTTGAAATGTGCCTATACCTTCAGGCTTTCTCTCCAAATATACTGTTTCTTGCCATGAGAAGAATATGTTAGTTGTCACTAGCTGGGACAAGGAGACCTGTACACAGCCTGTAGCTCTTTGAGAACAGGTTTTTTGTCCTCCTTTCTTAGAAAGTAAAATGCTTGGTACAGAGTAGGCATTCCCCAAATATAGATTGAATGAATAAGCACAGTTAAATCTTGAGAACTTAGCTTTTAGGAGGAGAGAAGAACAGAAATATAATCATTTACAAAGAGGTTTGAAAGAACTAATTCTTTGTGCCAAAAGTGCATGTCTTGGTTATATATGAGTTAGGGCAAGCAAACTGGAAAAAATAAAAAGAGAAGTTCCATGGAAAAGACGAAAAAGAATAGAGATAGGCTATCTCCTTTCATTTAGTTATAATATATTTTCTCATTCCTTGAATTCTCGTGCCACTCTATCAGCAGGAAATAAGTATCTATCACACATTTTTTTTTTTTTTTTTTTAACATCTGAATAAGTAGACTACTGAAATGGTGGTGTCGCAGTATCAGGTTAATAAAACCAAATGCATTCACTTACACAAATCAATTCAGAATGTTTCCACTGTTAAATTTACTTCAAAGATGGTTTTCTTCCCCATTGCCCATTGCCTATCTACTTGGAGAGAGAGTCTGCAGATAAGACCATCGTTGCAAGCCAGGACGCTCCCAAGACAAATATTCTAACAGCAGTTTCATCTTTACAAGGAGCTTCCATGCCCTCTTCATACACCACCATACATGAAGACCAAAGTAAGTATTCTGAGTCTCATAAACACTGACTTTTTATATTATACAAGATACTGGTTCCATATGCACAGTTTACAATTGAAAGGAGAGTCCCACAAAGGCATGATTTGCCCCCAAAGGCTTAGTTAATTTGCTGCAGTCCTACAGTCCAGGTTGGAATGAAGCAAGGAATAGAAATCCAGTTCCTTCTCTTTGGAGCTAAGTGCCAGTGACTTCATGTTAAAACAAATAGAGCTAGTACAGTCCATTTTAAATAGTGCTGCTAATTTTTTTTTAAATTGGATATTAAATGAGAAAATAAATGTATTACAAATAATGGAGGCCTTCAAGGATTCAAGGATATATATACTAGTGTCATCTCTCTATCTTCTTCATGTCAATCATCCATGCATTTTATCTACTTCAGGTTGGATATTGGTAACTAACATTAATTTACTTCACAAAGCTTTGGCATTCAATGCCTTCCATAGAGAAATTACATTAATTTGAGTGAGATAAATCGGGTTTGGATATGAGTTGTGTGATGTTCAGAAAGTGTATTTAACCTCACTGGCCTTACTTTCCTTTGAGATAAGAGTAATGACAGGGCTGGGTGTGGTGGCACATGCCTGTAATCCCAGAACTTGGGAGGCTGAGGCAGGAGGATCTCGAGTTCAAAGCCAGCCTCAGCAATAGCAAGGCACTTAGCAACTCAGTGAGACCCTGTCTCTAATAAAATACACACACACAAAAAAAGTAAGATAGGGGCTGGGATTGTAGCTCAGTGGTAGAGTGCTTGCCTAGCACTTGTGAGGTACTAAGTTCAATTCTCAGCACCACATAAAAATAAATAAATAAAATAAAGGTATTGTGTCCATCTACAACTAAAAATATAAAAAAAGATAGTTATTATCTGATGAAATTATCAAAATTCAAATGATCTTATACCCATTGCAGTAATTAAAACAATAACTGACATATAGAATGCTCAATATATATTTGTTATTTCCACGGGCTTGTAAAAATTCAGTTTTGAGTTTCATTTCATCTCATTTTTAGATGAAAATGGAAAAAAGAAACTCTGTGTGGTGTGTGTGTGTGTGTGTGTGTGTGTGTGTGGTGTTTATGTGTGTAAATAGCCCTAAATTAAAAAGAAATATAAGGTGCCTAAACCATGGAAAGTTTCTACTCTAGTCTGAAATTTAAAACATGCATCGTTCTTAATTTAGTTGAGTCTTTTCAGTCCTTAAGTATTCAGGTAAGTTAACCAAAGTATTGGCCATGGTAAACAGTGCTTTGTGAAGGCATTACCTGTCTATTAACAATAAAGCTAAGAGCATAGCTTTGTTGTACATTATTTTCACATGATATTACTTGTCAATGTCCTGATCTGTATTTGAACTGGCATTCTTGAAAGGAAAGACTCTCTTACAAATCCCTTAAGCTCTAATGCAGTCATTTTAATTCACAACAGACTAGAACCTTATATAATTGTTCTCAGCTCAATACAATCCTTAACAGCTTTCGATTTACATATTGGACAGCTGTTTTGAATAAGAAGTTGTCTATCATGGATCCTTTTGTCATCTGTCCAAGGAATGTGTTTATAAATGGTTCCAATTAGAGTAATGAAGGATTCATGTGAGAACAATGATCAATAGCCAACCTTAGGAACAATATAAGTCAAAGACAGATGTAAAATGTGACCGGTCTTAACAGTGTCAAGTTATCTATGGGGAATGTGCACAATTGTTTTTGGAAAACAAATGGAAATTTTCAAGCCTTCGACCATTGGACAGAGTTTGATTCCATGACACAGAAGCACTTAGATTCTGTGCTAAATAAATCATTGACCCATATGACTGAACCTATGCAGATTAATGTGAACAACAGCAGCTAGGGAAAAGGCAGTTCGAGGAAGCCAAGGAGACCAGGTCTTTACTGTGAGTATGGAGGCAACCCCTGTTAGCCTTAGGAACAGATGTCCATTACTATAAGAACAGGCCATATTGATAGCAAAGTAACTGTGCAAACACGTTTTAGACTATGTCAGACACATCTGGTCAAGGGCTTTGTAATAGCTTTATTTATTTCTTGCCTGAACTGGAACGTCAGAAGCATGCACTCCACATTAAGCCAAGAGTTCCCTTTGTTCCACAGGGCTGCCACAGCTGGAACCTTTTGTTGGTTGACACAGCCAGATCTTCTGTAGAGCCCATTATATTCTTTGGCATATTTCAGTGAGTTTGCATCTTTTCATCCACCTCAGCAAGCAGTGGGGAATTTGTAAGGGCCATACACAGGACCTTCTATTAAAATTATACAGGGGCACCAGCTGGGAATGCAAAATTGATAGCATTGAGGTGGCCTGCTACCAAGTTGGCCTTGGTGAGACATGCTGTTTGCCATATCCCTGTTTGCTTAGATCATTTAGGAAAAAAAAGCATCAAAACAGAAGTAGCTTTTCATTCTTATGTGCTGAGGTTGCTCATAGGTTACTATCACCAGCCAAAAGAAAAAAAAAAGCAAAAGAACTTTTGTCATCGAGTATAAAAATTGTGTACGATGCAGTTTCAGGAGGGTTAATAGAGAAACATCTGGCCTGCAAAAGTTGAAGAAGGGACCAGTTAAAACAAAGTTCTGCCTAGATTTCTAATATAATTAAGGCTGAGTTTTTTTTTTTTTTCTTTCTTTCTCTTTAACCACATCAATTGAAAGCCCAATTTCAATGTACTATAGCCTTGAGGAGTCATAAGTTAAAGGGCGGTGGAGACTGAAAAACATAAGTAGATATTCACAAATGTGCACCTAGTATAGTCTTTAAACACATGCGGAATTGATTGTATCTGTCCTGGTTCAGAGAAGTTCAGCGTCTGGTTCTAGTTTTCAGGAACACACTGTCTCAAACATGAGATTCACTAAACTCTAGCCCTGGAGCAAGCACCCTCTGCACTCATACACTGTCTTTGCTGTGTCCTCCCCATGATCAATCCCCAATTGAAACAGAAGCTGCTCCAGCCTTTCCAGTCTCATGGGTTTCTCTTGATGGTGACCCACTTGACCAGTGCTTAAGCTACAATTTCTTGGCTTAGTGCTCCTTGGACATTGCCAATTCTGATTAGTACTGACCTTTGGAATCCTCCCCTGAAAGCTTCTCTACCCAGAGTCTCTATTGGAAAGAAATTTTGGTCTAGGTTCCACTCCATGCCCCTTGGGATTTCTTGGATGATCTAGAAAGCCCTCAAGTATAATGCTCCATTGAAGTTGTCAGAGCCTCCTGCCGTGAGCAGATGGGGAAAGAGCTGAATGCAATCTTGGGCCTGCACATGCACTTACAGCTGCTTAGTACCGGCTGATCTGTGGTCTTTCCCCTCACACAGTACCCAGTTTCAGCTACTGTTACATTTTATTTATTCAGATCATAGTTTTATTTTTAGTTGAAATTAAGCATTTACTATTTACTCTTCAAAGGGGGAGGTGAGTTCACACTAGAAAAAGTATGAGAAGGCAAAGGAACAACATCAAGAACAAACCAAGGTTAATTTCCCCATTTTTCATATAGATTATGTTTTTGTAAATTTATTTTATCAACTATGGATATATTAAAATCCTTAAAAAATAAAACAGATGAACACAGAATAGGAAAAGTTAAAGACACTCTAATGCTTCCATTCAGATAAATTACTGTGACCCTCTTCTTATATTCTCATCTTGTTATATACATATATAATTCTTAGTACAAATAGCATCACACTGCATGTACTATTTGTGACATGCTCTTAAACTTAAAAATAAATCATGAAGTAAGTTAAGTATATATACAAATATAATATTAAAGTGAAAATGTCCTATTAATAATATAAGAAGTATCATATATAAGTAAACTCTTCATATTATAAACAACTTATCAGAGCAACTGGAATATATATAACTTTTTTAAGTATGCCATTTGTTATAGCTACACAACAGTCTACTATATGCACTTATCATGGATAATTTCACAATTTTCCTGTTTTAAACTTTAGACCATTTTCAAATTTCCACTATTAAAAATAAAATGTAGAACTTCAGATCCAATGCTTTAAAGATATGCATAATTCATTCCTTGCGATGATGTACTAGTAGTATTTCAAATTTTGATATTAACTTTTATAACACTTTTAAAGCTTTTGATGTGCATTGTTCAAAATTGGTCAGTGTTCTAATAGATTATAGTATCAAGGAGGTACCAGAAACTTAAAAGACATATTTTGTTTTTCATGAGCAATATTACAGTATAATGTCAAGGGATGCATTTCTTTTCTTTTTTTTTTTTTAATATTTATTTATTTACTTTAGTTGTACACAATGAATGCATTTATGTTTACGTGGTGCTGAGGATCGAACCCGGGCCGCGCACGTGCAAGGCGAGCGCTCTGCCGCTGAGCCACAACCCCAGCCCCAAGGGATGCATTTCTGAGTGTTAAAACTACCAAAAACTGTCTCAGGGAGTGATTAATATAAAAGTCAGAAGAGCAGTGAGAATTGGAGGGAGGGAACAGATTGTCATTGACAGTCACAGACAATGACAAAGTTCTATTTTTTTTCACCTAGGTGAAGATAGAAAGGATGTTAACCTCTTTTTATTAATCTATTTGTTCAGTGTTAGCCGCCGGAAAGGGATTGCAGCCTGGAATGGCAGCGCCGCGGGAAGGAGTCCGGAGACAGGATGGAGACGAAAAAATTCTTTAATCTTTCTGTCTCTGTCTCTTGTAATTTCTAACACTACATACACACTCTCACAAGAAACCAAGCCACATACTCTTACAAGAAACTACAATGTATCTATACAATAGCGATAACCCTGTCCTTTCTCTCTCTGGTCTCATCCCATGCGCCCGAGCAGGAATGGTGCTTGCTCGATCTGCCGAGTCACTCCTCAAATCTCTCGAGATCTTGGGCCAAGTCCCGTGAGACTACGGAAGGCGACAATGCCCAAAAATGTCAATCTGCTGAGTCATTGCTCAAATCTCTCGAGATCCTGGGCCAAGTCCCGTGAGACTATGGAAGGCGACAATGCCCAAAAATGTCTATGGCCCATAGTCAACCGCAATCTTAGCTATCTCCCCAAACAGGGCTCCTGCATTTCCCCCTTTTGTTTTAAAAGAGGGGATGCTCTAGGACGTCTATGTGCAACCAACATTCTTACCCGTCATTGGATAATCAAGGCTGTGCCCTTGACTCCTGTCTTAGGTTGATATGTCGGCCACATGAGACTGTCCCGTGCGACTGTGCCTGTCTTAGGTTGTCCCCCTCTGGGGATCTTACCCGTCATTGGCTAACCAGCCATCCAATGGAGCCCTTTAGGATCGACTGTGTAAGATGACTAACAGCCGTCCAATTGGGAGGAGATGCTGCGGCTTTAAGGCGACAAGCCTTTTGGTGACAAGTCAAATTGCATAGCATATCAAATTCTTTAAACAAATCAGCTGCCCTAAGTTCTATCAAGTAACACAGTGAGTTCTCTAAACAAATACCCGCAAGGTACTGTCCCATGAAGTCCCAAACAATGAAAGATCAAAATGTCCACTTGTTATAACACGTAGATCTAGGAGGCCCCATGCATGCAGAGCAGAGGCCACACTGCTGGTGAGGTTGTTTGACATTTGAGCAGCAGGGATGCTTGCAGCGACCGCGATCCCTGCAGCTGTAGAAGCAGCCGTCTTTTTTATGTCTAGACGATGCCACCGGCAAATCTTCAGGGCCCGCTATCTAGAGACTGAAGCATCAATTGTTAAAGGAAAGGCAGTGCTATTCCAGCACTGAGTCAAGAGGCGAGTTGTCAAACTAAATAATAGAATTATTAGATTGGAAAAATAAGTTGATTTCTGCTCACACACATTGCAGCCTGAGCTCCCACAAACATAAGCTGGCAAAATATCATATTTAGAACAAAACAAAGAAAGACTGAGGGTAATTACTGCATTAAAGATAGATTAAAGAAAAACTAAAAGCACTTTGGAGAAATAATTTGTTAGCTGGAACTCTCGAGTTTCTGCATACACAGCAGTCCTTTACCTGTTGAAATAATTGAAATTAATCATTTATTAAACAAATGAAGTTAATAACAAATAAGCAACCTCATGTCAAAACACCAAAATATCAGGTTATACAGCCCTAGTCATATTTTTTGCTAAAGAGAAGTCCCTGGGACACCTATAAAACAAAATTGAAGGTACCTTCACTTATTAAATTATTTACCCATTTTGAATGCTCTTAAACTTAAATGAATTAGAGTTATTTGGATCCATATATATATATATTCACAAGCGCTTTGTTATTTTTGATGTCACACTGGACAGACACACATACAAACATATATTTGTGACGTCACATTAACATGAAATTTAGACAAATACACAAATAAACACATATATAAAAAGTAAAAAATATATATATATATAATTGTGTGCACACTAAAGAGAGATCTCTTCGTCCCAGCTGGGAGGAATGACACTTAAGTTGTGACATATTTTTAAGGACTCTTTTAAGGGAATCATTCCATATCTTCATCATGGTCCTCTTGATTTTGTACCTTTTTTATTAATCTTGATTCCTCAACAACTTCATCTTGATCCTTTTGATGTGGTACCTGCTTTATTAATCTAGATGGTATCCATATTGGAGAGGATTCATGCTTTGGAAAGACACAAACAGATCCTCTCCCCCAAATTAATACTGGATCCGGACCCTTCCATGTACCTGAAAGAACATCCTTCCAGTAAACCAAAGGTTTATGTTGTTGATGTGGGTTCCAATGTCTGTCTCCAGCAGAATAACCATCAGAGTCTAAAGTTAAAAAAATTTAAAGTAAACAGGGCAACTGCCAATCTGTCCTTAGGATTTTTCCAGTTTCCTTCTTTCTGTTTTAACAACATAACTTTTAGTGTGCGGTTTGCTCTTTCAATAATGCCTTGACCCTGAGGATTGTATGGGATGCCTGTTTTATGGGATATGTTGAATTTTGCGCAAAAACTGTTTGAAAGATGAGGACATATAAGCGGGACCATTATCTGTTTTAAGCATTTTGGGGATGCCCAATGCAGCAAAAGCTTGTAAACAATGAGATGTGACATCTTTAACTTTTTCTCCGGAATGTAAGGAAGCAAAAATCATGCCTGAGCATGTATCTATGGTTACATGAATAAATTGCAATTTTCCAAAGCTTGGCTCATGAGTAACATCCATCTGCCACAAATGATTGGGCATTAATCCTCTAGGGTTAACACCAAAATGAGGATTGGGCAAATGTGTTATACAAGATTTACAATCTTTTACAATTGTTCTGGCTTGCTCCTTTGTGATTTTAAAACCTACGTTGCAAGGTGGTGCTGTTGACGTGAAACTGGGAATGAAATAAAGTAGCTTGTTGTAGTGCTGAAAGTATAAATATTGTTTTTGTAAGTTCATCAGCCTTTTGATTACCTTCATGGAGGGGGCCAGGCAAATTAGTATGTGCTCTAATATGGCCTACGAATAGAGGTTCTTTTCTTGCCCACAAAAGTTTTTGTATCTGATAAAACAATTTAAAGGCTGGAGTATGAGGTGCTATTGGTCCTGCTAACTCTAATTTTGGGACGGCTTGTACAATATAGTGGCTATCTGAAAAAATGTTTATGGGCTGGTCTCTAAAATTTTCCAGAGCTCTTACCACAGCTTCCAATTCCACTAGTTGAGCTGATTTGTGTGCAGTTATGTAAGTCATATTTTCTTTTGTAGTGACTACTGCAGCAGTACCATTTGAGGACCCATCTGTAAATACATTAAATGCCTTAGGAATAGGTTGATTTTTTATTACCTGTGGAAATATAATAGGATGATTAATACAAAAAGATAATATAGGAGACTTAGGAAGGTGATTATCAAAATTTGCAGAGGTAGAGCATCTAGCTATAGCCCAGTCATTATCATTGAAGCATAAATATTCAATCTGTGACGATGAATAGGGAGTAATAATAGTAGCAGGGTGAATGCCAAATATTTTAGTAGAAGTTTTAAGTCCTTGAAGAATAAGTTTAGCCACCATGGAGGTATATGACTCAATTATGCTTTTAGGAGAGACAGGCAAATGTATCCATAATAAAGGCCCTTGTTGCCAAAATACTCCTGTCGGTGTATATTGTGAAGAAATAATAATCAATATCAGTGGTTGAGTTAAATCAAATCTGTCACAATGAGCTCCTTCTATGGCTTTTTCTACTACCTTTAAAGCTTTCCTAGCATCAGGAGTCAATGTTCGCGGTGAGGATGGATCAGGGGCCCCTCGAAGGATATCAAATAAAGGTTTTAATTGGCCAGTAGTGAGGTTTAGTGTAGGGCGAAGCCAATTAATGTCTCCCAGTAGTTTTTGGAAATCATTGAGGGTGGTTAAATGTTCTTTATTTATTAAAATTTTTTGGGGTCTAACAAAAGTATCCATGATTTTAAATCCTAAATATAATATGGGAGATCTGGTTTGAACTTTTTCTTCTGCTATATATAATCCGTATTTTTTAAAATTTTCTACCATGTCACTGAATATATTAAATAAGATTTTTTGATTAGGGTGGGCCAGTAAAATATCATCCATGTAATGTAGACACATGAGGTTTGGATATTTATTTTTAATGGGTTGGATAGCCTTGTCCACATATATTTGGCATATGGTGGGGCTATTAGCCATTCCCTGCGGCAAAACCTTCCATTGATATCTCTGATCAGGGCCATTATTGTTAATAGAAGGAACTGAAAAAGCAAACCTGGGGGCATCCAGAGGATGTAGGGGAATAGAAAAGAAGCAATCCTTTATATCAAGACTAATAACATGGAAATTTTTTGGAATAGCTATAGGATTCGGAAGTCCAGGTTGAGTAGGGCCCATGACTTGCATGGTTTTATTAATTTGTCTAAGATCATGTAATAATCGCCATTTTCCTGATTTTTTCTTGATCACAAATATGGGGGAATTCCAGGGAGAGGTGGAATATTCTATATGTCCTGCTTTTAATTGTTCCTTAACTAGTAGGTGGGCCGCTTGTAATTTCTCTTTAGATAGGGGCCACTGAGGGACCCACACTGGCTTATCAGAAAGCCATGGTATTTTCAAAATTATTTTCTCAGTGGCCCCAAAGAAAAATGTCTTTTTCCTATATGATAATGATTTCTTTTAGGGTTAAGCTTACCCTGTACTTTTTGATGATTTCTTTTAGGGCTAAGATTACCCTGTATGTTTTTACATTTAACACCTGCAGGTTTGGTTGCAAGGTGTACTCCCATTTGTTGTAAAATATCTCTTCCCCATAAAGTAACCGGTAGATTAGGTAAAACATAAGGCTGAAATGTGCCTTTATGTCCTTCATCATCCTCCCATTTTAAAATTACCGCACTTTTTTCTGGGAGGTTATTATATCCCAAGCCTCTTAAACTGGTTGAAGCTTTTTGTAGAGGCCAGTGTTTGGGCCATTGACGTAAATTAATGATGGAAGAATCAGCTCCAGTATCTATAAGACCCTCCATTTCTATTCCTTGGATTCTTATTTTACACATAGGCCTCCTTGTACAGTCCCGAACCCAGCAAACCATGGGTTTCGAATCAGTGGAACAAAATCCTCTATTGTTCCTATTTAGAGGCATATTCATTTTAAATGAATTATGTAAATTTGGAAGGAGGAGCAGCTGAGCAATTCTATCTCCCTGATTAATAGAACTTATACTTTGGGGTGAGCTAAGCATTATTTTTATTTCCCCTTTATAGTCTGAGTTTATTACGCCTGGGGTCACTTGCAAACCTAATAAGCTTTCAGGACTTTGCCCGATAATAATTCCTACAGTCCCTGAGGGAAGAGGTCCCCTGACTCCTGTGGGAATCAGTTGAACCCCCATTTCAGGTGTTAACACTATTCGGGCGGTGGAACAGAGGTCTAATCCTGCATTTCCTCCTGTTCCTCTGGCGAGGGAGTGGATGGGTAATAGGGATTGTGTCGGGGAAGCATCTGAGTGGATGCTTGAGGATACTCCTCCTCCAATGCCTCGTACATTTGTGGGCCCCGGGGCATTGGGCCCCGTGCCCTGTTTCTTGAATTCCTGAACAAAGGATTTCCATGGATGTCAAATTTTGAATAGCATTTATTGGCCTAATGATTTCCTTTCTTACACCTGGGGCAGCAACCTGGAGTACGGTATGAATTTGGTCTTATTTCTCTTTGGGGATTTTGCCTAGAATAGCCTGATTGATTATGATAATTTTGCCTAGAATATCCTGATTGATTATAATGTCTATGTTGAGCCCTTGTAAAATTTTGAGGGGCAGCATCTCTCACAGCTGCTGCAATCACATTCCCTGTGACAAAGGCATCATTTACATCTTTACATAGTTGTATATATATGGAAAGATCCTTTTTATTTTTCCATGGCCTGATGACTTCCTGGCAATATTTATTAGCATTTTCGTACGCTAATTGAATAACTAATGGCATAACTTGATCAATGTCTCCAAAAACTCTACCTGCAGTTCTCAAAAGTCTATCAGCAAATTCAGCATATGGTTCATTAGGTCCTTGAATTACTTTGGACAAGCTACCTTGTAGATCCCCAGGTCCTTGTACAGTTTTCCATGCCTTTAAGGCAGCTGCATTTATCTGAGCATATACTCCTGGGGTATAATGTTTTTGATCCTGTATGTCTGCGAATTGCCCTTCTCCTGTGAGCATTTCTATATTATGGTCTCCAAACCCCGCATCTGCATTTCTTTTAGCTGTTTCTATACAAAGTTCCTGAAATTGCGATCGCCAAACCAAGTATTGTCCCCCACTTAATGTTGCTTTACATAGACGTTTCCAGTCTGCGGGGGTTAAGCTAAAGGTGTTAAGGGACTCCAATATACTCAACGTGAAAGGAGCTTGGGGTCCATAAGTCATTACTGCCTCTTTGAGATTTTTTATTGTTTTGAAATCTATTGGCTGGTGGCCCCTCTGTCCATTTTCATATTCAAATACTGGCAGTTCCCAATGTATCTGTGAGTTACCCTCGAGAGCGCATAAGCGCTCAGAAAGACTTTTTATTTCTATTTCTAGGGTATGCAAACGTCTAGTGATACCCTTCATATTTTCTGTAATCGATTTCACCCATGGGGGAGTAGAGGACACAAGTTCCTCCACTTGATGATCCCTTATCTTGGTCTTCCTTAATTTCCTTTTATTCATTTTCTCAAAATCACCTTTAGTTAATTCCTCCTCACTACTACTACTCTCATTGGTCCTAACTGACTCAGTAACATCCTGAGTCCCAGGTTCAATTGAGACCATGTATCCTTGAAATATCTCTAATAAATCTTGAATAGCTTTAGCAGCTCGGATCTTTGTCATTTTGGGGACACTTCTAATACTCTCCTTACTGGTCTTAGTTGACTCAGCGGAATCTACGCTTTTATGATTGCCTTCACTGTTTTCTAAATCCTCCTCACTAACGACAGACTCATCCATATCAAAGAATTCATCAAGAGCCTCGTACACTTGGGTCTTAGTTATTTTCGAACCCATTTTAACCGCTCTGACTAGAGACTCCTGCGAGGTTTCTCAGTTCTTACCTGCCGTGCTGAATTCCCCGTACGGGCCACCAACTGTTAGCCGCCGGAAAGGGATTGCAGCCTGGAATGGCAGCGCCGCGGGAAGGAGTCCGGAGACAGGATGGAGACGAAAAAATTCTTTAATCTTTCTGTCTCTGTCTCTTGTAATTTCTAACACTACATACACACTCTCACAAGAAACCAACCACGTACTCTTACAAGAAACTACAATGTATCTATACAATAGCGATAACCCTGTCCTTTCTCTCTCTGGTCTCATCCCATGCGCCCGAGCAGGAATGGTGCTTGCTCGATCTGCCGAGTCACTCCTCAAATCTCTCGAGATCTTGGGCCAAGTCCCGTGAGACTACGGAAGGCGACAATGCCCAAAAATGTCAATCTGCTGAGTCATTGCTCAAATCTCTCGAGATCCTGGGCCAAGTCCCGTGAGACTACGGAAGGCGACAATGCCCAAAAATGTCTATGGCCCATAGTCAACCGCAATCTTAGCTATCTCCCCAAACAGGGCTCCTGCAGTTCAGTGATTTTGTATTTTATTCAAAAATGAAGATTATAAAATGTTAATACATTCCCAAATTCCTGGAATCATCTCTTTAAAAGATAGTAGTATTTCCTAATCATTTAGAATTAACTCCAAATTATATCTTTATCTATATATATATGTCTCTCTCTCTCTCTCTCTCTCTCTCTATATATATATATATATATGACTATATACATATCTATGTCTTCCCCAATTGTTTAAAAAGTTCTAAGTTACATATTATATGGTTGACTGGGTTAATTACTCCTGCCTTTATAATTCTACTGAATGATATTATTCTCATTACACTTTTTAAAAATACGGGCTGAGCATCACTAATCTAAGAAGCTAAAATCTAAAATGTTCCAGAATCTAAAACTTTGAGCACTGACATGATATCACAGGTTGAAAATTACAGACATGACATTGGGGGACAGGTCACAATCAAAATGCAAATGTATTAAGACATTGTGTAAAATTCCCTTCATATATGTGTAAAAAGTGTATATGTCTAAGTACAATAAGTCAATCCCTCAAAACCAAAGGCCAAATGTTTTCTTTGATACACGGATACTGATTCACAATAAGGGCTGGGTGCTAGGAAAAAAATGTAAGTACTTTGGATTAGGTAGAGGGGAGTAAAGGGAGGGGAGGGGTTACTAGGATAGGAAGGATAGTAGGATGAATCAGACATTATTACCCTATGTATATATAGGATTACACGACCTGTATGATTCTACATTATGTACAATTAGAAAAATGAGAAGTTGAGAAGAATGAGAAGCCTCTATCAAGCTTTAGAAATAGGTCACAGGCCTGGTCTTTTGCCATTATGAACTGCTTAGAGATATACAGGATAAAAATCAATATACTCTGAAAGGGACTTGTCCATTTGCCTTACTACCAAGTTCCCTTCACAGGATTTCAAAATCATGAGACTTCACACATATTGAGTATATCAGCACCTTCACCAGAGAAGCACAGCCAAACCTGGGCATTGTTTCTCTAACCCAATCATGGTTGGTGACAGAAAAGTAGGCACAACAATTAAAAATGCACTGATAAAACCATAACACTCCATTCTAGGAAGTCAGGCACAACAAAGAATGAGAATGACCAGTCATCCCTACCAAGAAGCACTGCAGAAGAAACCTAGATGGGAGAAACTGATGTGTTACATATGTACCAAAGACTAGTACATGCACCATAAATGAGTATCTGTAAAATTTTAACATGTGAAGGTAAAGTTGATCTCATAAGAGTGGGTACACGTGGAGAACACACATTTTGAAACTACAAAGACCAATTTCAATTTCATTATCAATTCAGCTACTGAGTTGAACAAATTGCAAGACTAAATTTCAGACCTTCTAATTCCTGTGACCCTCACTTTTATCATGCATCAAATTGTACTAAGCATCTCCCCATACCTATGTCTATGGTTATTGTGAAATGGTATCCTAGTATTTAAAAGCACCTTACTCAAGGGAAGGAGATTCCACAAGGTTGTGACTATCAGAAGGCCATCTGAGAAGCTGCCTGTCACAATGATCTAGTGTAACTGTCACAGGTTTTAGAGTCAAATATTTCTATTTTACTCTCAAGTCCACTATTTCTTACCTACTTGACTTTAACCAAATAATTTCATTATGTCCCACCTTCCTCAATTGTATAATTGAGATAATAATTACCTCTTCAGGACAAATCATACCAAATTCATCTCATTGCTTTTTCAGAGCAGAAGTAGTAGCCTATGTCTAGATGTAGTGTGTTTTTATGTCAACAAGATACTTGACCATGAATTCCTTGATATTCTTTTTTTTTTTTTTTTTTGTACCGGGGATTGAACCAAGGGGCACTCGACCACTGGGCCACATCCCCAGCCCTTTTTTTGTATTTTATTAGAGACAGGATCTCACTGAGTTGCTAAGTGCCTAGCCATTGCCGAAGCTGGCTTTGAACTCATGATCATCCTGCCTCAGCCTCCCAAGTGCTGGGATTACAGGCGTGCGCCACCACGCCCGGCTCCTTGATATTCTTGAAAAGAGATGAAAATTTGAAGATCTGGAATTGTTTAAGAGAATAGGGCCAACTGAAGAAAGGTTTAAAATCCTATAATAAAAGTATCTATTTTCATCTCTTTACATCCAACAAATATATAAATTTCTCCAATAATGCTATGAAGTGATGAGATTATTGATTTTTGCAGGACATGAAACTAGAAAAATAGTGAATAATTTAGGAGATAAAATAAATATTCAAAATTATAATAACATATATGAGTGATGTGCTCAACTAAATAAGATATCTAATAAAGACAAAGTTAAATTCCTTGGTTTAAGATTGGAAAAGACTTTAAAAGAAATACAGAATGGAGAGGCAGTCTGTCATGGCTCATCTTGCAAGATGGTTTTGCATTCCAATTTGTTATGGTATAAGTATGATATGTCCCCCAAAAGCTCATGTGAGAGACAATGCAAAAATGTTTACAGGTGAAATGATCAGAGTATGAGAGATGCAACTATTATGACTGGGATGTGAGGTGTCCCTCAAAAGCTCACCTGTGAGACAATGCAAGAAGGTTTGAGGAGAAATGATTGGGTGATAGCAGTAACCTAATCAGAGAATTATTCCCTGGTGGGATTAACTCAGTGGTGAATGGAAGCTGGTGGGATGTGGTTGGAGGAAGTGGTTCATTGGGGGCATGGCTATGGGGTATATATATTTTGTATCTAGAGAGTGGAGTCTCTCTCTCTCTCTCTCTCTCTCTCTCTCACTCTGCTTCCTGATCATCATGTGAGCCACTTCCCTGTGCCACACTCTCATCCCATGATGTTCAGCCTCACCTGGAGCCCCTGGGGAATTATGCTGGCTGTATAAGGACTGAGACTTCTGAAACCATTAGCCTTTAAATAAACTTTTCCTCCTCTACAATTGTGCTGGGTGGATCCTTTGGTCACAGTGGTAAATGTAGGAGCCCTGTTTGGGGAGATGGCTTAAATTGCGGTTGACTATGGGCCATAAGGATTTGGGCATTGTGGCCTTCCGTAGTCTCACGGGACTTGGCCCGGGATCTCCCGGGACTTGGCCGAGATTGCTGATCGGGTCAGCGCCATTTTGGTGGTGTGTGTGGCGCGTGTTAGTCGTTGTTAGAGCCAGAGAGAAAAGTTATCTGAATAAAAAGTTGTTTATTTCCAGTTTGCCTCTAAACTTCTTCCCACGGCTTCGTTGCTCCAAGCGGCCGACGCTTCAGGCGACAACAGGTAAAAAAGCTGACTGAAACAGCAACCTAATCAGTGGATTATACCACTAACATGGAGTAGCAGGGGAGTAACTATAGGCAGGTAGGTTGTGGTGGGAGGAAGTAAGCCACTGTGAGCTTGCTGTTGAAGTATATACTTTGTCACTGGTGAGATCTGTCTGTGCTTCTTGGTTACCACAGTCTGAACTTGTTCCTTCTGCCCTGTCCTTCTACCAAGATGTTCTGCCTTACCTCAGGTACAGAGCTATGGAGTCAGCCAACCATGGATTGAACTCTGAAATGATGAGCCAAAATAAACTTCTCTTTCTCTAAGCTGTTCTTGTCGGGGTCTTCTGGTCACAGCAATGCAAAACTGATTATTAGCTCAGAATTGGCTTTGCTAATGTCATCTCATCTCCACATTTATGCTTTCAATGACAGAAGTTAATAATCACATAGGTATTGAAATAAATTCAAATTAGTTTAAACTTTAGTGCCTCAGATACATCAATATAGAACACCTTCCTAATTGTAGACAGTTAGATCAAACAGCACTTCTCCGTGGGACCAGGAATACTTTAAAGCAGTCATTTTTAAAGTCTATTAGGGCAGTTTTCGTTTTCTCAATGATTTCAGGACAGAATCTTATACAATGGTGAAATGCTTTACTGTCTCTTAATTTTTAACTCTTCTGTATATTATTTAAACAGACAAAATTCTTAATATTTATAAATATCTAAGTCTAGAAATAAATGCTGTTAAAAATAAAACACAGTTACTTACTAGTTTAAACTCTTATCCATGGAATGCTCATGCCACATGAATTCAGGTACTTAGTTTTTGACTAGTCAATAAAAGTCCATTCTAGATCTCTCATTGAGTACAACTAAAAACCCTGAGTAAGATATATAAAACTGATATGTGAGAACTTTGAAGTAATAGGCAAATTAGAAAAGAAAAACAGAATTCAATGTATTATCAAATTGCAAATAAATTTGTGACATTTCCCCTTCCAATCTTCTTATGAGCTTGGTCACATAAAAACAAATTCAAAGAAAGAAAACAAGAAAAACCATATAAAAGGACAAAAAATAGTGAATATGAAAACAAAATAATAAAAACTAGAAAAAAAATAAAATGCATAAACTTCTATCAAGAATGAAAGAGAATGAGAGAGAATGGGAAGAAATAAATTACAATAAAGGGAGTGAAATAGAAAATAACAGTATAAATCCCCACAAGCTTTAAAATGATAAAGGAATAATCTAAAATTCTGTACACGTAAATTTGAAAACTTAGATGAACTGCACTGATTTTTCAAAAGCCACAGAAGTTCAAAATTCATTCAAGGTAATATAAACTATCTAAATAGTCTTACAGCTATTAAAGAAATTTAACTCATAGTTTAAAACTCCAGTAAGGAAGTTTCCAGGTTTAAGTAGTGTTATTCTACAAAACATTTTGAAGAAATAATACTAATTCTAAACAATTCCCAGCTTTAGCCAGGTTTATGCTAACACCAAAAACATACCAAAAAAAAAAAAAAAAATCCCAAGAAAAGAAGATTAGATACCAATGTCCCTCATGAAGATAGACACAAAAACTTTCAACAAAATATTTAGAGATTAAATTCATAATATGTTAGCTAGCTTTCTAACACTACAACAAATTACCTGAGGTAATCAATTTATAAGGAAGAAAAGTTTATTTTAGCTAAATGTTTCAGAGGTTTAAGTTTCTTTTCACTTATCTTCGTTGTCTTTAGGTCTTTGGTGAGGCAATATGTTACTGTTAGGAGCAAGTGGCAGAGAAAACTGTATATCATGCCATCCAGGATGCAAAGAGAGAAATGGAAAGGAGATATGGTCCCAATATTGCCTTCTAAGGGCATACCTCCAGGGACCTAACTTTCTTCCACTAAGCACCACCTCTTAAAGGTCCCACCACCGCCCAGTAGCAGTACAGGCTGAACACCACACCCTTAATACAGAGGCCTGGGGGTAAACATTCAAAATTCAAATTAATTCCTGTACCATATGAGAGAATGACGACTCAAAAAGGAATAATGCATTGCAACACAGACCCAAGTGGTATTTATTCTAGAAATGCAATGTGGTTCAACATTCAAAAATTTATTATTGTAGTCCACCATACTCTTAGTCAAAAGGAAAATATCTCAGACCTTTATAGCTTTGCATGAGCTGATTTCTCTTTGAATCATTTTCACATCTGCTTACTTGTATTATTCTTAAAAAAAAAAATTCAAAAGTAAATCATTTCCACTGTCTTATTATTGCTCCCTCCCTAACGTTATGCTGATAGAGTCTTCAACACCCCATAATAACTGTTCTAATCCTAGATAAACCTCTATTACAGCATATTGCTGATTGAGATGTATTTGCCCTTTTGTGTTTCCCAGTTGTAGCTGAGAGATTGAAGAAAGAAGGAAATAGAGCGAAGATGCTCTGCTCTGGGAAAAGAGGAAAGGTATGATGGTAAAATTAAATGGAAGCAATTACTCCAAAGAAAGTTGTATCCCCAGCAATATTAACATCAACTTCTATTTTTCTTTATAATTAGAATTATAGAATTCAACATGAAGTTTTCACAGTCATGTTTAAGTGACCTGTAATTTGAAAAGTCAATGTTTCACTCTTAATTAGTGAAAGATGATTCCTAGTTACAGAGAACATTGTATCGGTTAAGACCAGGAGTACCAGCCCAGGCATAAAAACAACAAAAGAGGAGCCAGGAAACAGAGTGGACCCCAAGTTTTATAAACTGTCTTGTAATGAGACTGCTTGTGGTTCATTTTATTCTGGGTCATGTAAACAAGATTATGCCAGTTAAAATGGAAGTAATCTTTCAACTTCTTGGGACAATGATCACATTCTTATTAGTACATTGAGATTCATTTTGATTCTTATATCTAAAAAGGATTTGCAGGGGTGGGAATTGTTGTATTAGGCAAGACAACATATTATCAATTATCAAGGTTTTACAGACAGGTATGTCTGGAAACAGATTGGACTAAAAAATAATGTAGCTTTTTAAGAAAGGAAATGGTTGTTGAAGTCAATGAAGGATTATAGACCTGCTTTTGTTCCAGTACAGCTAAGAAAACAATGTATGTTAAGGAACCAAAGAATGACAGTTAAATGTTAGGGAGAAACTGACAATGAGCACTCTGAAACCCTAGAATCTAAGGGGAGCAGAGGATGTGAATTTTCTCCTAATGGATATTTAATTAGGAGTGAACTAAAAGGTTTTGAGGACTTCCCATATAGATCTGAATTTCTAATGGGAGATAGAAATTAAAAAATGTTTTGATCTCTGCATCTGAGAATGTTCACTGCTCTTTATTACTGTTTATTCCTTAATTAAGTCCCTATGTAATACAATTTCTGTCAGGACTTTCAAGTTCTCCCACCCCCACCCTTTCCCTTTTCTCTCCTGGCAGATTAGATGATATAAGAGTTTTGAATTTCCAACACTGCCTGCCACCTGCCCATGTGTCATCTGAGTTCAGTTTTTCTCCGTGGAGAGGTGGAGTCTATTTTTCCCATACCTTGATTCTGAGTCTAGCAAGGGAATACATTTTGGCCAAAGGGATGTTAACAAATGTGATGATTTCATGGGATGGAGACACAGCTTATATATTTCTGCTTCTTCTCTTCCTCTTATTGTAATGTCATGAGAATACACCTAGGTTTTTTTTTAAAATATATATATTAAATATATATATATAGGTATTTCTGATATATATATACATATATATATATATGTATGTATTTCTGATTTATTTCTGGCCAGTATATTCAGAAATAAAAGCCACTAGATCAGGTGATTTCCCATGGTTTTTAATGAACTCCCAGCAGTAACATTAACATTTGGATATAAAGTCTTTACATATAGAATCTGAAGAATGAACTAATTTGTATTTCCTATCCTCGTTGAAAAATAAAAAGATTTGTTAGTTTTCACGTGCATTTCATTTTATTTTATTTTATTTATTTTTTTTTTTAAATTCTAATTTGTTATACATGTTTGCCGAGTGCAATTCATTTTGTATTACATATAAAGAGCATGATTTTTCAAGTCACAGGTTTTACATAAAGTATTTTCACACTATTTGTATTTTTATACATGTACTTAAGGTATTGATGTCCAACTCATTCTGTCATTATTCCTATCCCATTGACCCCTCCCCACCCCTCTCCCTCTTTGTTCAATTTAAAGTTCCATCATTCCTCTCATCCCCCCTCCCTTGCCATTATAAGTCAGTATCATCATAGCAAAGAAATCATTCGACCTTTGGGTTTTAGGGATTAGCTAACTTCACTTAGCATTATTTTCTCAAACTCCATCCATTTACCTGTGAATGCCATGATTTTATTCTCTTTTAGTGCTGAGTAGTGTTCCATTGTGCATATATACCAAATTTTCCCTATCCATTCATCTACTGATGGGCATCAGGGTTGTTTCCATAATCTAGCTATTGTGAATTTTGCTGCTATAAACATTGATGTGGCTGTGTCCCTGTAGTAAGCTGTTTTTAAGTCCTTTGGGTATAGACCCAAGGAGTGGGATAGCTGGGTCAAATAGTGGTTTCATTTCAAGTTTTTCAAGGAATCTCCATACTGCTTTCCAGATTGGCTGCCCCAATTTGCAGCCCCACCCCAATGTATGAGTGTTCCCTTTTCCCCACAGCATTTATTATTGTTTGTGGTTTTGATAGCTGCCATTCTGACTGTCATAAGATGAAATCTTAGAGTAGTTTTGATTTGCATTTCTCTAATTGCTAGAGATGTTGAACATTTTTTCATGTATTTGTTGATTGATTGTATATCATCTTCTGAGAAGTATTTGTTCAGTTCCTTAGCCCATTTGGGATTGGGATGTTTGTATTTTGGTGTTAAGATTTTTGAGAGCTTTATATATCCTTGAGGTTAATGTTCTGTCTGATGTGCTTGTGGCAAAGATTTGCTCCCATTCTGTAGGTTCTCTATTCACCTCACTGATTGTTTCTCTTGCTGAGAAGAAACTTTTTAGTTTGAATCCGTTCCATTTATTAATTCTTGGTTTTAATTCTTGTGCTAGAAGGGTCTTATTAAGGAAATTGGGGCCTAATCCAACATGATGGAGATTTGGGCCTACTTTTTCCTCTCTTAGGTGCAAAGTCTCTAGTTTAATTCCTAGGTCCTTGATCCACTTTGAGTTTTGTGCATGGAGAGAGAGAGAGAGAGAGAAAGAGAGAGAGGTTGGTTTACTTTCATTTTATTACATGAGGATTTCCAGTTTTCCTAGCACCATTTGTTGAAGAGGCTGTCTTTTCTCCAATGTATGTTTTTGGCACCTTTGTCTAATATAAGATAATTATAGATGTGTGGATTAGTCTCTGTGTCTTCTATTCTGTACCATTGGTCTACTGGTCTATTTTGGTGCCAATACCCATGCTATATTTTTTATTTATTTATTTATTTTTTTTTTTTGGTGGTACCAGGGATTGAACTCAGGGGCACTCGACCACTGGGCCACATCCCCAGCCCTTTTTTGTATTTTATTTAGAGACAGGGTCTCACTGAGTTGCTAAGGGCCTCGCCATTGCTGAGGCTGGCTTTGAACTGGCGATCCTCCTGCCTCAACCTCCCAAGTGCTGGGATTACAGGCATGCGCCACCATGTCCGGCTACCATGCTGTTTTTATTACTATGCTTTGTAGTACAATTTAAGGTCTGGAATAGTAATGCCACCAGATTCACTCTTCTTGCTAAGAATTGCTTTGGCTATTCTGGGTCTCTTATTTTTCCAGATGAATTTCATGATTGCTTTTTCTATTTCTATGAGAAATGATATTGGGATTTTAATTGGGATTGCATTGAAATTGTATAGTGCTTTTGGTAGAATAGTCATTTTGACAATATTAGTTTTATCTATCCATGAACAAGGTAGATCTTTCCATCTTCTAAGATCTTCTTTAATTTCTTTCTTTAGCATGCTGTAGTTTTCCTTGTAGAGGACTTTCACTTCTTTTGTTAAGTTGATTCCCAAGTATTTTACTATTTTTTTGAGGCTATAGTAAATGGGGTTGATTTCCTACTTTCACTTTCTGAGGATTTGTCACTGATGTGCAGAAATGCCTGATTAATGGGTGTTAGTTTTATATCCAGCCACTTTGCTAAATTCATTTATTAGTTCTAGAAGATTTCTGGAGGAGTTTTTTTGGATCTTCTATGTATAGAATCATATCATCTGCAAATAGTGATAATTTGAGTTGTTTTTTTCCTATCCGTATCCCTTTAATTTCTTTCGTCTGTCTAATTGCTGTGGCTAGGGTTCCCAGAACTATGTTAAATGGGAGTGGTGAAAGAGGGTATCCCTGTCTTGTTCCAGTTTTTAGATGGAATGATTTCAACTTTTCTCCATTTAAGATGATGTTGGCCTGGGGCTTAGTATAGATAGCCTTTATGATGTTGAGGTATGTTCCTGTTATCCTGATTTTTTCTAGCATTTTGAACATGAAGGGGTGCTGTAATTTGTCAAATGCTTTCTCTGTGTCTATTGAGATGATTATATGATTTTTATCTTTGAGTCTATTGATGTGATGAATTATATTTATTGATTTCCTTATGTTGAACCAACCTTGCATTCCTGGAATGAAGCCCACTTGATCGTGGTGCACTATCTTTTTGATATGTTTTTGTATTTGATTTGCCAGAATTTTATTGAGAATTTTTGCATCTATATTCATTAGAGATATTGGTCTGAAGTGTTATTTCTTTGATTTGTCTCTGCCTGGTTTTGGAATCAAGGTGATACTGAAGTCATAGAATGAGTTTGGAAGGGTTCCCTCTTTTTCTATTTCACGAAATAGTTTGAGAAGTATTGGTATTAGTTCTTCTTTATAAAAGTCTTGTAGAACTCGGTTGTGTATCCATCCAGTACTGGACTTTTCTTGGCTGGTAGGTTTTTGATGGTGTCCTCTATTTCTTTGCTTGAAATTGATCTATTTAAATCATGTATTGAAGAGATTTTGCATTCCTTTGGTTTGATTCTCTGGACCTTCCTCCACTCCAATAAATCTTAAATTTGGTCTTTTGATGGTATCCCATAATTCTTGAATTTTCTGTTCATGGTTTCTTACCATCTTCACTGTGAGGTCAACTTTATTTTCAATATCATATATTTTGTCCTCATTGTCTGAGGTCCTGTCTTCCAAGTGATCCAATCTGTTGGTGATACTATCTATTGATATTTTTAAGTGTCTTATTGTTTCTTTCATTTTAAGTATTTCTGTTTGAACTCGCGATCCTCCTTTTTTTTAAGACTCTCTCTTTCTTGAAGTAATATTTTGCTAGCTGTATTTGTTCTCTTATCTCTTTGTTGGTGTGATCAATAGTTGCCTGTATTTGATCTCTTATCTCTTTGTTGGAGAGATCAATTTTTGCCTGTATCTGATCACTTAGGTCATTTTAAAAATCCCAAATCATCATAATTATGTATATTTGGAA
The DNA here is from genome assembly GCA_025594165.1 of Tamias sibiricus. Lineage (NCBI taxonomy): Eukaryota > Metazoa > Chordata > Mammalia > Rodentia > Sciuridae > Tamias > Tamias sibiricus. The sequence goes on along the minus strand of CM046659.1, from coordinate 184,467,499 downwards.
CTCCTTCTCCAACATTTTACCTACTATGCTTTCTATGGATTCTATAGCTGTGGTATCTTGGTTTGTTTTGGGCATTTTCCTCCCTTGTTTTTTCATGATGTCTATGTGTTTTCCTCTCTTGCTGTGTAAGACTGAGGTGTTATTGCTTATGCCCTATTGTCTTATAGAATCCCTACAGGTTACCTGATGCCTCACTTTTAAGGGAAAGATCAATATTACAGCATTCAATGTACCCAATGTGTTGCCATATATCATTTAGCTTCTATTTTTATATTTACAGATTTGACACTTTAAACTTAAATGATGAGATCAGTTATCTTCTACTATATAGTCAGTATGTTTGAGTGGTGGTTTACAGGATCTAATGGTAGAAGGGGGGACATAGGGGTTGGCTAAGACGTTTGTGAAATAAGATGTGAGAAAAATAGAGGTATTAGATTATCTGATTAGTGAGAGGGTAATCACGAGTATTTGGGTATTAGTAGGAGAAACAAGAGATAGGCCTCCCCATGTAACACTCCCTGTTAGGTCACAACAGGATAACTGGTGGCACCTCTAGTAAAGCACCCTCTGATGCAGCCTGGTCCACAGGACCTTAGTGATTCCTTACCAGTACCTTTTGTTGTTCCTTGACAGTAGCAGTGCTTTCTCAGTTTTGTGGCATTGGCAGCCTCAAGTCTATAATTATCTTGATGTTGGGCTGTGAAACCATTGAACCCCAGTGCTGAGCGCCTCTCTGGGCAGGGGCTGGTTGCCTCTCTGAGTTGCAGGCTTGGGGCAAGCCTCTCTCTCCAGATCTCCTCCTGGCCCCCGTGTGGTGGAGCAGGAGGTCTGGCTTTTTTCTCCCCACTTTCTTTCTCCTGTGTCTCCTCCCAGTCCAGGTGTAGTGGAACGGGCTGGGCAGGTGGGCGGCTGGGTCCTTCCTGGGCCCGGGGCCTGCTCCCCAACCTGTAGGCGGCTTTGGAGTGGGTCCATGGAGTGGGGATTGCACAGGCGGTCTCAACGACTCTCTGCTGTGGCCTGCTCCAGAGCTGGGGACATGCAGGCGGGCAGTGGCTACTTCCTTGACCCGGGGCCTGTTCCCTGACCTGCAGGCAGTGATGGCAGCTACCAGCAGCTCAGGAGTGGGCTGGCAGAGCTGGGGACAAGCAGGCAGGCGTTGGCTGCCTTCCTCGGCCTGGGCCTACTCCTTGACCTGCAGGCAGCAGCGGGCCTACAGGTTGCTCCGGAATGGGCAGGCGCAGCTGGGGGACACACCTAGGTTTTTAAGACTATTGTTCCTGGTATAAATTTCAGGAGATTGCTTTGGAAAGCCAAGCAAGAATTTCTCTTTTTCCTTTCTATGCATCATCAGTGAGTTGATGCCTTATTCATGCATGAAATGTTTCTGGTAGAATATTTAGGTAGGGCAAAAGATAAGGATGATAAAAATATACAGGCAATTACCCTCAGCTAATATCTAACAATTTTATCCTTACATTATGAATAAAAGCTAGTATACATGTTAATTAGCTCTACTTTCCCTTCTACAAATGAACAGATATTTCAATACAGTATATACATAATAAAATGTCTACTTTTTTCAATTAAATATTAACATGTATTTTAACATTAAAAATTAATTAAGATGAGATGATGCAAAAGGGCTTACAAAATGATAATAAATAAATATTAATGATTAAATCTGAATAGGAACATTGGAGGGACAGAAAAAGAAGAGGATGCTGTGAAAGAGATAAAAAAATAAACAAACAGGGGGAGAAAAGCCAGTAGTTTGGTGGCATAGAAATTCAGAAAAGAGAAATTCAAGAATGAAGGAGTAGCCGGGCGCGGTGGCATATGCCTGTAATCCCAGCACTTTGGGAGGCTGAGGCAGGAGGATCGCGAGTTCAAAGCCAGCCTCAGCAATGGTGAGGCACTTAGCAACTTAGTGAGACCCTGTCTCTAATAAAATACAAAAAAAAAAAAAAAAAGGGCTGGGGATGTGACCCAGTGGTGGAGTGCCCCTGAGTTCAATCCCCGGTACCACAAAAAAAAAAAAAAAAAAAAAAAAAAAAAGAATGAAGGAGTGATTCACTGTATTAAGTGGAAATATATTGTTGTATAATGACAAGGAACTCTCTCTTTAAAACCAAGTATTTTTGAGTTAATGTACTGACTTACACTCTTAAAAGCCTCTTGAAACTTTGTTTTTCATCTATAATATATGCTTAAAATACAATTTCATACTTATGGTGGAGTCGAATAAGAAGTTTCTTCCCAATGACAAACTACACAGTAAAACAGGGATTTCAAGAGTGTGGATGCTCTATCTTGATGAAATCATCTGGAAATATGTCCTGTATTTTAGAAAACATTTTTAGTTATTCAAAAAACAGTCAGATGATATGTGGTCTTCTGGGGAAGACAATTTTTTACGACTTTTATTCTGCTTATTGGACTTTTCAATTTTTAAATGTAAATTTACTATATTTTTAAATTTCCTAGTTAGATAACAGGTATTATGTATTGAGGATCCAAGAGAGCAAAAATCCAATTTGAACAAATCACCAGCAGGAACTTATAAATTAGAAATGTCATAAACAAAAGAAATAAGAACTCTGGGGGCTGGGGATGTGAATGAGCCCCAATTAGGGAGATGGCTATTGCGGTCAGCTGGAAGCCATAAGTTCCACCTGATAATAAGTATGTATGTGACGCACCTGTAAATGCACGTGAGGCACCCGCAAAGCTAAAGGTATATAACCGGGTGAAAGCGGTCGGAGTCAGGAGAAGAATGAATTCACTCAGTCAGTCATGCAGTCGCTCGGTCGGAAGAAGAGTTCGGGTCGGAGAAGAAGAAAAGAATCAGAGCGGCCAGAACGTAGGCAGAGCGGTTACAGAAGAGAAACCAGATAGAAGAGGTAATTCCTGGTCAGAGTCAGGCCGAGGCTCCCGAGGAAGAAAGAAGAACGAACAAAGAAGAAAGAAGCTCTAAAAGCTAAGCTCTCTCTCTCTCTAAAGAAGAAATCTCTCTCTTTCAAGCTCTCTCTCTTTCTCTCTAAGCTCTAAGAAGAAGAAGAAAAAGCTATCTCTAATCTTTCTCTCTAAGCTCTAAGAAGAAGAAAAATCTTTCTTTCTCTCTCTAAGCTCTCTCTAAGAAAGTAGAAGTAAAAGTAGTAATAGCTTTACTCTGCCTCCGAGAGTTTTCCTCCCGCGGCGTTTGTGGCTGGCCACGTGGCCAGGCAGCTTACAGGGATGTAGCTTAATGCTTAATATGTATGAGGCCTTAGGTTCAATCCCCAGCACTACAAAATGAAGGTAAGGGAAAAAGGAATGCAAATTTCATTGAGGGAACCCCCATATGCAAATTGGACTGCTGATCTGACCAATAACACAGCAAGTAAAGCACTTTTATTTCATAAAGGCATTCACCCATTTCTCCCTCTGTTTTAGTTAGTCTGAAAATGGATGTGATTTCTAGGAAGAGGGTGGTTAGGCCACATTACAGAGAGCTGAATTAATCCTCTTTGTCAGAAGCAAATTGAGGTAGAACTCCTGAATGGGGGGGGGGGGGATTATATTCATGGCTTGACAAGGACCTCAACCAAGACAATTTACTAATGAATTACAAAGTAGGGAAAATAAATTAGATTATAAGGGGCATGTGCAGGAATAGTTGACATTCAATCCATAGGTCACAGTCGCTCATAATCCCAGTTAGAATCTCCATCCAGAGATACTTGGAAAGCGATGAGTTTTAAACTCAGGACTGAGAGGAGAAAAACATTGTGCCTGGATAGGGTATGCAGATAGTCATGGGGGTCCACCATACTTCTCTTTTGAACTTGAAGGTCCAAGCAGAGGGACTAGTCAAATCCGGTAGAAAAGAGTTTGTTGCTGTCCCTATTTCTATAGCTGAGTGTGTGTGATACCCAAGGTGCTCATTAAAGCTGTCTTCATCCTTCTCATTCTGTTTTGCTTGTCTTATGCCAGTAACTTGGCTGGATGTGATATTTTAATAGTGTGGTGACCCACTCCTTCATTCCTGTGGGATCTGAATCTTAAGTTACCACAGTTTTCCATTGACTAGGGCTCTTTGCAAAGGAAGTACTAAAAGGTGCTACCAGAAAACTCCATATTCCAAACATGGTCTTCTTTGCCCATGTTGTGTAAGACAAACCTGAACCCTATCCTGTTATAAAATTCAACCACTCTATCCAGAACAGTAATTCCCTTGCCTGCCTTGTTGTTTCAGTGACGGAAGGCCAAAACAGTACTGGAGAGAATAGGTATCAGTTCATCAGAAACAGAAACATAGCCAGGTGTTGACAACTAGTATTCTCATAATGGGGACTGGGATCTCTCTAAACCTCCTACTCCAAAGTTCATGAGGACAAGAAGCTAAATTATAGTCAAATATTTAAACATTTAATTAGTAGATCTTTATGGTGTAGCTATAAAGAAATGATGCTACATAATTCCCACCACTGCTTTTGAAGGCTGTGGCCAGGTAGAATTGAAAGAAATAACTGTCCACTTCAGGCTGACACCAAAATCCAGTGAATATCTATCCTCAAACCAAGCCTGCACTTTTTTCTCATCTCTTGACTGGTCATAAGAAGCTCACCTTGAGTTTCTATTTATGAAATGAAGGGAGAAGCAGCACAGCAAGAACAGTGGTAAGATGAAGCTATTTCATTTATGCTATTTGATTTGTGCTTTCTAATCATGATCTCACAAATATGATCCTACTGTTACAGTGAAATGCAACTGCTCGTATCTAATTTTATGGTTTGGTGGACCAGATAATTCTGCATAATCACTTGATGCCGCATACTCAGATGTTCAGCCTATCAGGGTGCAGTAGTCAATTAGACAAAGCTTTTCTAAAAGAAATTATCTGTTATCTGAAGATGGAATGGGTTTACTCAAAAAACCCAAAAGTCTGCTGGGCACAGTGGTGCACCCCTATAATATAAGTAGCTTGGGAGGCTGAGGCTGGAGGATCACAAGTATGTGGCTCAGTACTTAAGCACCCATGGTTTCAATCCCTGGTATTAAACAAACAAGCAAAAGATAAGAATCTACAGTATGGTTCTTCTATTGGGGCTTGCCAGAGATTTCATAAAATCTCTCTTCTGGCCACAAGCATACCAGTGCTACTGGGTCTTGTGCATCATGATCCTTCAGTAGGAGGGCAGCTCATGGGACCAGAACCTGATAAGCAGTGGTTTTTTTTCCATGTCATTTCAAGGAGTAATTTCTAGGTCAATCAGTTGTACAGTTGGAGGGTGGAGATAGAATGATCAAGTATCACAATTCATTCAAGAGTACTCTGAAAATCTCATGTCCCAGGAAATCTTTCCTTCCTGGGCTAACCGGATGGCTATCTGCTCAAGAAGAAGCAGGTTACACATGATGATTTCTATCAACACGTCCATCTCCCGGAAGTACCAAGTTGTCTTTAGAGGGCCATCAAAGTTCCAGTATTTCAACCTCAGTTTGTTCAAACTCCAGGTAGCTTATCTATCAGACTGTGCATACCAAATCAGAGATTCTAGGAATGGGACTGTAGCTCAGTGGTAGAACCCTTGCCTAGTATGAGCAAGTCCCTCCCTGTGGACCCCAGTACCACAAACAAACAAACAAAATTCTGGGTGATTACATTGTTGTCAATATTTTTTTTGTTGTCCAAGGCTTCTATTTCCCTTTCTTCTCAAACACCCTTAGACTTCACTGTCATATATGATGCATTGGCTGGAACAGATGGATGAGATCCTACAACTTCTTTGGCATATAAATTGTTCTGTTTCCATATCAGTACTTGTGCTTTATGTGTCTGGGCCATATTAGGATCTAGGTCTCATTGTGGCAGGAAAGGCAATGTGGACTGGTGAAGACATGTCCTGAAAAGTGTGGATATCAGTTTACAAGGTAACTGCCTCAGGTCTCCATGTCTTGCAGTCAATGGAGGCCTTTTGTGTAGAAGATGCATAGATTCCTCAGTGGAGAAGGAGGGATTGCCTCAGCCACCAGGACAGGGTCAGGGAAAAGTCAGGAAATCAAAGTCCTCAAGCTATTTTTATTTGCCTGAATAATCTATTTCTCCTGTCTCAGGGCAAGACCTTCACCAGACATCTTACTTAAGTGCAAGGGTTAAAATAGGTTAGCTTGTAAATACACTACTCCTCTGAAGCCCTTATGAGACCCCAGCCAAAGTCCTCAGACATATTTGCTCAGCAACTGCAGGAGGTAAGGGACTATTTCATAATTGCTATCTAGACTTTCTCCCTGTCCATTCTGTTGTACATTCACAGATTTCAATTTCCTCTTCTGATTATGCTATCTAGGATCATGAAAAAAAATGCATGGTGACATGATCTTTACTATCAACAGTTGCTGCCAAAGGGCGTAAGTCCTCCAGCCACTTGAACTTGGTCAATGCCCACCCTCATTTGCATTTTTCCATCTGACCACCAGTAATCCATTTCAGTAACTGTCCTGCCACTGAATTAAATGGGTTTCCAGAATCTTGCTTTGTTCTGTCTATATTATCAGTGCATTCTTTCTATGTAGGGTTTGCTTCTTGGGTTTTCCATGGGTCTAATTATTATATCCAACAGAAAATAGGTGGCAAACTCAAATTGGGAAACATGCAGGGAATGTAGCAAAGGGATTATGTATGGAGATGTAGGTAGGATCTAAAAACACCATATGATATAGTACAAGACACCAGAACCAGTAATAGTGGAACTGCTACCACTCTCAGGTCTGAAGGGACAAATGGAATAGTAGTTTTCAAAACTTCAGAGAGGCATGCCTGGTAGGTACTATGGCTTTTGGATAAAGAATAAAGCCTGTCTGCAGCACTTGTACAAGATGAGAGGCAGAGAATCAATATCCTGACCTCTTCCTGAAAGCTTCTGTGGGCTCCCCATTGTCCATAGGGAGTTACTGAAGTCCTCCACGAGAGTCAGACTCTCAAAGCACTGAGCTTGGGGGAGATGATTAAAGAGTAAATCTGTACCAGCAAAGAAAACATGTAGAGCAAGATTAGCAAAATGGCATAGAAATTATGCAAATAGGATTGATATTTTTAAAAATGGAGGAAGAGAGGTAATAAGGTGGAGGAAGGAAAGAAGAAAGGGAAGGAGGGAGGCCCACAAAGAAAGGAGGAAGAGGAGGGACCAAAGACTAGACTCTGGAAGGCACTATACCCCTGGGAACAAGAGACATTTCTCAAACAAATTTCTCCTCTGAAAGAAATAAAAGTGAAACATGAAAACGTGTGAAGTTGATAACACAACTGAATGAATCAAAGTGGGTAGGTTAGGAGAGGAAAAAAAGATACCAAAGTCAAAAACTTGAGAAAGTGATTTGGGGAACCTGTGACACAAAGAATTATTTCAATGATTTTATGAATGGATTATAGTTATACATAATAGCGGGGTTCATTATGTGCATGGAATATAAATTTCTTCATTTCAATCCCCAGTATTTCCTCTTTTCCTCTTTTCATTCCCTGCTCCCTTTCTTCTACTCTACTGACTTTCCTTCTATTTATTTATTTATTGTTTAACTGGTGCTTTATAGATATACATAAAGGTACAATTCACCGTGGTATATGTACATAGCATAACAGTCAATTACATTCTGCAATTTAAAACACAATGCAGAAATTAAAGAAGGAGAAGAAAAGAGATGAAACTCATTTTTGGAAGATTTCAAAAATGGAGATTAAGAAACAAAGACATAACATGTGGATGTTTGATCACCTAAAGTAAATTGACAAAATTATTTTGTAAAGTATTTCAGAAGAGAATATACAATTTAAATGTGAACACTGCCTTCTGAAAATGATGAGGTACTCTAAAAGATAGCCTGATGATATTTCTAATATCAACACTATAGAAATAGTCCCACAGCTAAATAATTTTTTTTTCAAAATACAAAAAAGACCTGTATGAATGGAATGATTGTGCTTCTCTGCAGCAGCATTAAAATTCAGAGATGAGTGAAGTACTACTAGGATCCTGAGGCAAAAATTGATGTTGTTTGTGACTTTTTTTTTTTAGATTTCACAGAATTATTCTCAAATATGTCAGAACTGGGAATATGTGCAAGAGGTGCTTGTGTGTGTGTGTGTGTGTGTGTGTGTGTGTGTGTGTGTGAGAGAGAGAGAGAGAGAGAGAGAGAGAGAGAGAGAGAGAGAAATGGAACTACCTGATGAAGGAATCCAGCTAACCAAGTTGTGAGCAAATAAAATTGACAAACAAAATGTCAAGTGGTTAAATACACATAAAACCAGTGCTGGGCAAGGATTCCTTTAGATATAGATTTCTGGGCAGAGGCCATGAGGAGGTTCATTGAAGAAAGGAATGTAGATATCATAACCCCAAAGGAAAGTTTTCAGTGATAATTATGACTCAGGGCAAAAAAAAAATTTTTTTAAATACCAGAAGTATATTTTTTAAGTCATTGTTCTTCATAAATATTATTTTTAAGCTGATAAATCAAGAAATAATGGTTTATGTAGGTTTATGTAAATAATGGTTTATTTACAGTTATAGAATTAAATGTATGAGAAATAAGTGCAAAATAAATATATTCCAAGTTTCTATCATATATATGTGTATCTGGGGGTGGAGGTAGAGGGAGGACAGCCCACTTAGGAAAAGTGAGAAAACAAAGGAAATAGTAAAAGATATCATAAAAAATAAAACAGCAAAAATGTTTTTAAAAGCTTCTATTGTGTCTATAAATTCATCACTGTTAAAAATGACACAAATTAATTAAAAATAACATTTGACTATATCTTGAATATGACACTGCCAAAAGGCATGAATATGAAACAAAAGGCAAATATAAAACAGATAAATGTTTAAAAAAAAAAAAAAAGGAGCCAAGAATAAACAGAACAAAACAACTAAAAAGCAAAGCTGTAGTACTGGATGAGGGAAATTCAAGCCAAAATCTACTGAATAAGAACAAAAGGAGAAACCGGGGTGTGGTGGTGCACGTGTGTAATCCCAGCACTTGGGAGGCTGAGTCAGGAGGATCATGAGTTCAAAGCCAGCCTCAGCAATGGTGAGGCACTTAGCAACTCAGTGGGACCCTGTCTCTAATAAAAAAAAAAAAAAAAAAAAAAAGGCTGGGGATGTGGCCCAGTGGTTGAGTGCCCCTGAGTTCAATCTCCAGTACAAAAAAAAAAAAAAAAAAAAAGAACAAAAGGAGTATATTGTAATGTAAAGTATAAAAAACAGCCATAGCATATCCTTTATGTTGTTTTTTAATGTCCAAATATATACGTAAGACAAAATCTTTTATAAATGAAAAGAGCAATGGTCAGAAACAAAAATTATATAAGAGACACTTGATTTGTCTGCTAAAGGGAAAATGAGAAAATAAGCAAATCATAGATAAGGTTTGAAAAATGCTTAAAGTTGATGCATTATATACATATATATAATTTTATACCCCAAAAATCTAGAGAAACTTTATTTTATTTTTAAAAGACCTATGGATTATTGATTATTATACCCTATGTTAGGTCACAAAGAAACTCTCAATAAATTTTTAAAATAGATGTATAATAATCCATATTCTTTGATCACCCACAATGTAACATGAAATAGAAAGTGCTGATGATTTAAAGTTAAGAGTTTGAATTCTACCTAATCAGTAGCCTAAGGAAATAAGATCACAATTTCAAGTTCAAGGCCAGTCTGATTTTTAGAGGTCTTTTTGCTGAGGCCACCTCACCTACAATCTGAATTCATGGGTTTATCAAAATGTTCCTAATGTGGCCACCTCTGGAATTAAGCATATGATATTAAACTTTCCCAACAGTTGGTAAAACAGCTTGAGCTACTCAATTACAAACATCAAAGGTATGTTTACATTAAGTCTCCTGATTATTATATGTGATCTTTTAATGAGAACAAACAGTCTTGAAGATGAAATAGTTAACTGAACAATTGGGTCATTTAACTATTGCTATGTGACAAATCAACCCAAATCTCAGTGTCTTTAAACAACAAATATATTATTTCTCATAAACTTTGTAGGTAAGGAATTTAGAAAGGATCTTGCTTTGAACTGTGGTTGCAGTCAGATGGCAGCTATGCTGGAATATTCCAATCTAAGGGACTGGAGCAGCTGGCAATTGCCTGGTTATCTCATGCCCCAATCATGCACTCTTTGTGAGGTAATTTGGTCTTCCTCACAACATGGTACCCTCAGGGCCATAGGATGGTTTATATGGCTTCAGAATTCTTCAGGAATAAGAATTCCAGAAAGTAAGATAAAAATGGCATTAGACTTTATGATCTAGACCTCAAAAATCATACAACATCCTACTTATTGCATTTTATCAATTACAAATGAGTCATAAACCCACACAGTTTCATGTGGAGAGAATCAGATTCTGTTTCAGTAGGGAAATGGCCAGGTTCTAGAAGAGGATGTACAAATGGAGACGATGTTGCAGCCATTTCTGGAAAATAAAGTCTGGCACTCAGAACCCTCATTAGCAATTATGGAAAATCTTGAGAATTGATAAAAACCATATATCACTCAATGAAGGGCTAATAAGTGTCTTTGATCCTCTATAAAAACCAATAGTCCATGAAATCCTTCAGCTCTTTGCAGTTAGTTGATACTTTAAAGAATTGACCTCCAGCTTCACCTTAGCCTGAGTGTAATTGGTTTCAGTGTTTATTGTGAGTTAATTATTTACCACTGAGATGAGGTAGCTTTGCCAAACCAGTTTCACTTTTTGACTCATCGCTAAGTATATTTTACCCCATTACTCTCTTGGCTTTTGTTAATATAAGCCCACAAGTTGAAACATTGCTCCCAAGTCAATTGCTCAAATTAAAAGGCAGAAAATTACTTTGGTCAGACATGATGAGGATGATGAAGTGCTTCATGTATCATTCTTTATAGACACCATGATCTTGACAAGCTTCGTTCCTCATTTGGTATTGAAATATTGCCATCTTCATTAAGCTTGTTGTCAGGCATATCTGCTGAGGAACAATTTGCTATATATTTCCTGTCTACAAATTACCTGTGGACTCAGGCACTTGTAGCTAAGATGGAAATTGGATATGAAGGTTGAATCAGGCCTCATATTCCACAATTAGTAGCACTTCTAGAAAGGTAGTCTAAAGTTTCTGGGAATGGTGGCAATTTTGCAAATGCTTGTCTCTCATGCTGCTGTTCTCTCTATTGTTTAATTTTATTCTGAAATGCAGCACAATATTACCAAGGGAATAAACCTAAGCATGTAGTATATTATATAATTATAAAGCAAGGACACATTCAAGCACAGCCAAATACAAAAGATTAAACCTTGCCATCAATCCTGAACCCCTGCTTCACATTTATGCATTGTCTATGATACATTCTCTTCCTCATCCCCTTAGGTAGTCCTTGTGTACTTTTATGATAATTGCTCTCATGTCTTTAAAAAAATTTTATATATGTACACACACACACACACACACACACACACACACACATGCCAATTTGGTATGCAATCTTAAGATGTACTAACATTTCCCATTTTTAACCTTAATTGGAATAGTACTATATATAATAATTTTGCAATTAGATTTTCTTCCTTCATTATTCTGGTTATTAAATGTACTTAAGTTACTTATTGGCTTTAGTTTTAAAGTACTTAAAATTGTAGATAATGCATAGTAGAAGTGTAATAGATGCTGATTTTCATGGTTTGCAAATTCTTAAAACTCAATTTAAGATTAACCCCCAGGGAATTCAAATTGACATTATTTTTAAAAACTCCAAAATTTATTTAGATTCATTTAATAACTGTAAGCCAAATTCACTTTTCCTTAAAATCACTTTTATAAAAGTATGCCCAGAAGCTTAACTATCTTTTAAAGCCTTGTGCTTATAAAATTGTAATGTCAAATAGAAAAAGGTTCTTAGATGAAAATCTGTAGTTAACTTGTTTTTATTTATTTGTGTAATTCTTTACTTACTTATTCATTCACTCATTACTCTTTCAAGGGTTTCCTGAGTCCATACTGGAAAAAATTCTATAGGAATCGTTAGGTAGTACTTACTGGGTACCTGGGATTGCTCTAAGCATTTCATATATTATCTCATGGAGGACTCATCACTGCCTTATTATTACTTAATGCTATTGTATAAATGAGTTTAAAGAAAGAAAGCTAGGTTAAACCATTTGCCCAAAAGCATACTTCCAGGAGCCAAGCAAAGACTGGACCCATGATACTGTGTCTTGTGCTTTTAACCAGTAGGCTAAACCAATTCTGTTACATATATATCCACTTTTACTCACTTTTCAGAGAGAGTTTACGGTAAATCCTGTTGTGTCAGAGTTCTTTTGTTCCTAATCAATCATCTCCTTGGTTTCATGTAGGTCAGTTAGACTGAAGGGCGCAAAGAAAAGGTTTGCCATTAGATGCAATAACATGGCTGGTTAAACAAGGTTTATATTGCTAACCTCCCAAAGGAGAGCTGGTGTATTGCTTGGTGCTCTGATAGTTTGTTAGAGCCATCAAAATCATCCTCATGCAACTAACACATGACCTTCAAAAGGAGCCAAATTGTACTATCAGGGTAACTTCATAATTCCTTGTAGGCAATGTTTCTTTAGCCCATCCATGCATTTGCTTCCTCTTTCCTTGCTGTTCCTGGGATCAGAATTCTTTGGGACCCCATTGGTTCTTCTTCTTTTGTTTTAATTTTTTTTTTATTAGAAGATGGACACAATATCTTTATTTAATTAATTGATTAATTAATTTATTTATTTATTTGTTTATTTATTACATGACACTGAGGATCAAACCGGTGCCTCACACGTGCTAGGCAATAGCTCTACCACTGAGCCACAACTCCAACCCCTGCCACCATTGATTTTTCTACCACCTATGCTTAGTTTTGCCACCTCACTGGCTAACATCTAGTTTTTATCCTTAGCTAGGTATTATTCGTTATCTTTCATGCTCATATATAGTGTCCTTGGGCAGGTCAGCAACCCTTTTGGCTCCTAGTTTTATTGTCTCTAAAATGAGACATTTGAACAAAATGATCTCAAAGGTATTTTCTGGTTTCAAAAAAAATGCTTCCTTTCCAAGTACTGGCACTGTGGCCTTTTGGATGTCATTAAAAAGTGTTGCCGGGCTGGGGTTGTGGCTTAGTGGCATAGTGCTTGCCTCACACATGTGAGGCACTGGGTTCAATCCTCAGCACCACATAAAAACAAATAAAAAAAATTGTGTCCATGTATAACTAAAAAATATTTTTAAAAAGTATTACCATGCCTCAGCAATGGCGAGGCCACTTAGCAAGCTCAGTGAGACCCTGTCTCTAATAAAATACAAAAAAAGGGCTGGGGATGTGGCCCAGTGGTCAAGTGCCCCTGAGTTCAATCCCCGGTACCACAAAAAAAAAAAAAAAAAAAAAAAAAAGTATTACCATGGTTAGATAATACCAGGATAGATTTATTTTCAGATTTATCATAAAAAGACTAGATAAATTTTGTGTCACTTTATGTTGGATAGAGCCTACATACTTGAATATTAAGGAATGGACCCACTCGTGAAGGGTCAAGTGTCTGATTTAGTTATTTGTGTAACTTCTGTTGGCTGTTGTTGGCAAAGAAGCCACAGGCTACTCGGTATTAGCTATAATTTTCTTTTATAGCCCTCGTTTTAAAAGATTAAGTGGTTACTGTGGGCTTGGTATAGACAGGCTGTTTTAATAACATAGAACAAAACAAAACGTTTATGATCTGGGACTTTGGTTATCACCTGAAGAATATGTTATTCCGTTAGACTTGCTATTCCCAGGATTATACTAAGTACTACCCAGGAGAAGACATTAGAGAATATAATTTCCTTACATATGGCATCACCCTACTTAGTTTTAATTTCATATTTAGCAAAATGATGAAATACTAGGACAATACATTTCAGAAAATTACAGATTTAAAGAAATGAATGATTTCAACTTGTTAGGCAACTAATTTTTTCAATGTTAAGCAATTTACAAAATAAAAAAGATAGCATAAAATAATGTAAAATTTCTTGATGCAAAAGACAACTAGCTGGGCACCAGAGTGCATGCCTGAAATCTCAGTGACTGGGGAGGCTGAGGCAGGAGGATCACGAGTTCAAAGCCAGCCTCAGCAATTTAGCAAGGCCCTAGCCCTAGGTAACTTAGTGAGACCCTGTCTCAAAAAAAAAAAAAAAAAAAAAGTCTCTGGAGATGTGGCGCAGTGGTTAAGTGTCCTTGGGGTTCAATCCCTGGTACCATTAAAAACAAACAAACAAACAAAAAAAGAACAAGAAGACAACTAAATAATGATAGAAAATACAACTAAATAATGATATAAAGAGACTGTGAACATTTTATAAGGAAGAAACTTAAAAGTATGAAACAAATGCATCTGTTAAATAAATGTAGTATAGACTTGAGTGAACTGAGGCTTTTTACAAACTTCTTTAAGTCTGTAAGTCTGACAACTAATATTCTGTTACAACATTTCAATTTTTTAACCTTAAAGATGCTAGTTTATGTCCAAAAATATTTTTTGTCACTCTGACTGCTGAAGAAATTAACCAAAACTTAGGAAGTACAAATTCAATTCCTCAATTTCTGGTTTCCTTCTCGATCCAGAACCCCAGAATGGGGCCATATGCCTTTTTTTCTGTTCCATCTGCCTCAAAGCTCTCTAACAGTTGTGGCCATTTTATAAGTTAAAGGACATTTTTTCTGCTCACTATTAATGGATGCAAAAATGCAAGATCAATTAAGAGGTTCTTCTGCTTTGAGAACCCAGGACACAGCAAAACAGTGCATCCTTTTCATGAACTGCTAACAGTAGACAGGCTTTTAGCAAGAGTAATTTAAAATTAATGGGAGCAAGTCTTTGATGCAGTGAAAACTTCAAAGACATGCCAGGTTTTTATTTATAAAAAAAAAAGAAGTTACAATAAAAGAGAGTACACATTAAAGCTGACAAAATTGCCCCAAAGGGATGGTTTTGACACAGGAGTATGGTCAGGGGGTTCCCCTCTCTTGTCTCTTTTCCTCTTTCTCTTTCTCTCTCCCCACCTCTTCTCCCTCCTTTATCCACTGTCTTTTTTAAACCTTCCTTTATCCCCTCTTTTCTTTCTTCTTCCCTCCCTCCCTTCCTTCTTTCCTTTCTTAATGCTGTATTTAATTAATCATGACTGATAAATCAATGGTACCAATTCCCTAGTCTGACAAGCTTAAAAAACTAAAAATGCCCCTCACTTGGGAAAGATGAATGTACTTTGGAATATTTTGAAATATTTTTTTTATTTTTGTGGAGGAGAAATTATTAACTTGGACAATTATTTTTGGTTGTCAAGATTGGAGCACCATACACTATATTTGAAATAATTAAAAACAATAAAATAGAGATCCAAATAGAAGAAAGGAAGAGGGAAATAATGCCAACTAAGTATAACATCTTCAGTGAGTGAGGAGGACTCATCTGCCCTTGCATTTAAAGAAAAACATTTTCTTTAAATGCGAGTTTTAAATTAAAGTCATCTTACTATGCATATAAACATGCATATCCATGTTTATTGCACAGCACAATTCACAATAGCCAAATCATAGAAACAACCTAGATGTCCCTCAAAAAATTAATGGATAAAGAAAATGTGATATATATATATATGCACACACACAGAAGAAGGGAAATGAGGAGCCAAGAGGAAAAAAAAGGGGAGGTGCAAAGGAATGAAATTGACCAAATTATTTTGTGCTGTTATGCACATCTAGCAATATATAACAAGGAATCCCACCATTATGCACAATTATAATACACCAACAAAATAAATCAATCAATAAGTTAATTAATTAATAAACCTTTGCAGAAATCAGATTTGTTCTCATTAGTTTTAAATTATTTCCCTAAAAGCCTGAGAACCATTAACATGACATTGCCAGGAAACTATTCTCCTTATCACTATTTATTAATAGAATTAAAACCAAGAATTAATAAATGGCATTGTTAGGATAGTAACCCCCGCCCCTAGGTGGGCTGGAATGTTAGGATAATAAACAGGGGCTAGAAGGGATGTTAGGATAGTAGGATAGAAACCCCACCCCCAGGCGAGCTAGGAAGTTAAGCCCCTAGGCGGGCTATTTGAATTCCGCCCATGCGGGCTATTTGCTCCAACAGGGATATAGGTAACCTGAAGCTCCCTTTGTTCACTTTCCAGAGCGAGGGCAATGACATAGGTAAAAGACTACATAACCTGAGGCTTTCCTTTGTTCGAGGTCTTGCCCTTCCTGCGTGTCTGTGGGAAAGCTTGACCCCAGCTAGCTGGCTCAATAAACTCCGTTTGTATATTACATACTGTCTGGCTCTTTGTGATTCGTGGGAAAAAGCGAAACTGGACCCTAACAGCATGAATTCAAACTAAAAAACTTCTTCTCAGCAAAAGAAACAATTATTGAGGTGAATAGAGAACCTACAAGAATGGGAGCAAATCTTTACCACAAGCACATCAGAAGAACACTAACCTCAAGGATATATAAAGCTCTCAAAAACTTTAACACCAAAAAAACAAATAACCCTATCAATAAATGGGCCAAGGACTTAAACAGACACTTCTCAGAAGATGATATTCAATCAATCAACAAATATATGAAAAAATGTTCAACATCTCTAGCAATTAGAGAAAGGCAAATCAAAACAACCCTAAGATTTCATCTTACTCCAGTCAGAATGGCAGCTATCAAAAATACAAACAACAATAAATTTTGGAGAGGATATGGGGAAAAAAAGGCACTCTCATACATTGCTGGTGGGACTGCAAATTGGTGAAGCCAATCTGGAAAGTAGTGTGGAGATTCCTAGGAAAACTTGGAATGGACCCAACTATCCCACTCCTCCGTCTATACCCCAAAGTCTTAAAAAACAGCTTACTACAGGGACACAGCCACATCAATGTTTATAGTAACACAATTCACGATAGCTAGATTGTGGAAACAATCCTGATGTCCATCAGCAGATGAATGGATAGGGAAACTTTGAGATATATATATATATATACACACACACACACACAATGGAACACTACTCAGCACTAAAAGAGAATAAAATCATGGCATCTGCAGGTAAATGGATGGAGTTGGACAAAATAATGCTAAGCGAAGTTAGCCAATCCCAAAAAACCAAAGGTCAAATGATCTTCTTGTTATGAAGATACTAACTTATAAAGGCAAGGAAGGGGGGATGAAAGGAATGAAGGAACTTCAAATAGAACAAAGTGGGGGGGTGGTAGGGGAGACAAGGGGGCAAGGAAACAGGAATAATAGTAGAATGAGTTAGAAATCATTACCCTAAGTACATGTATGAAGACACAATTGTTGTGAAAATACTTTATGTAAAACCCAGCAACTTGAAAAATTGTGTTCTTTATATTACATATAAAATTACATGAAATGAATTGCACTCTTCAAGCATGTATAACAAATTGAATAAAATTAAATTAAAAAAAACTAACAATAACATTATGTATATTTTTGTTTTAAAATACAAATGTGTATATATAAGAACTTTTTAAAAAATATTTTGGAACAGTATATTGAAGACCTAGTACCCTTTTTAGTTTCAGAATGATTTTTGCTATAAGGCATTTCAAATTTAAGAACTGTGTTCATTTATATCATCTTACATATTATGCTATATTATGTCTAACTTATTTTAATTGTCATGAAAATTGTTTAATTTTTTTTTCATAAAAGTTACAAATGGAATTTTCAGCAATTCAGTTTCCTAGCTTTACTTAGGGCCTTTGATAGAAATTAGAATGTCCAGCACCATGACTGTTGGTATTCTTTTCTGTACTGCTCCATCTCTAGGCCTAAAAAAAAAAAAAAAAGAATGTCTGGCACATAATCAGTGGTCAAAGTAAATGTGTCAAATCAATATAACCAGGAATAAGAGATTTTTTTCACATGGGCATAAATTAAAAATTAGGTATCACAAAATCTTGATAGACTTGATTTTTGCCCTCTCTCTCTCTCTCTCTCTCTCTCTCTCTCTCTCTCTCTCTCTCTTATTTTAATGTATTTGTTGAATGTCCCACCTGAAGGCACATTAGGAAACAAAAGTAAGTTCACTTTTAGCTCTCATGCAGTTTATGGTTTCCCAAGAAACATGAAATCAAATGCCCTATAAATGAAAACATGATTTCAAACTGCAATAACAGTTCTGCAGGACATGGAAGGAAGAAAACATAAAAGCAAGAAGAAAGGAAGAAAACTTCAATTTTGAGCTTTAAAAATGCTGTACTCAAGAATTGAAACTTCTGTTGATATGAAGATAAAGTCATTGTTTATGAGGAAAGAATAGGGAGAGAAAGAATTTTAGGCAGAACAAATAATTTTGTCTGAACCAAATCCAAGGGTGGTAGATACCAAAGCCACTTCAAAGAAAGGAAAGAAAGTTAATGAGACTGGAATCTAGAAAGTGGCAGAAGGTGGCCACCTCCTAAATGCTGGATGATAATGTGTGCTGTTGTTGGGGATGGAAGAAAAATCATCTGATTTACCCCTGGTGGGATTTTGGCAATCCTGAATTAGCTCATTGTTAACCAGTGTAGCACTAGGCTATTTCTGTGGCCCCAAGTGGGTATTTGATTCAAAGGAAGTCCACTGGGGGCCTCCTGGCCAAAAAGCATGCATAAGGAGCTCTATGCAGCGGAAACAGAGTTGTTTAAAACAGTGGTTCTTAAGTCATATCAAATGGAGATTTTGTTAAAGTGTATTGCTGGGCCTCACCTGCCGGAGTTTCTGCCTTAGTGTGTCTGTACGTTTAACACATTCTCAAAGGAAGCTGATGCTGCTGGTCTAGACACCACTGTGAGAATGACAGGTCTAGAACAACTAAACAAGATCTTCAGGTGTTTTGCACAAGAAAACACAAGTCACTAGGAAGCAACAAGATAATTTAGCCAACTGTAAGAAGAGAGATCTTATGAAAAACAAAACCAGGCAACTCTTTTATTTCAGTCCCAATATCAATATGAGAGATTTCCTTTCCCTCTTGCAATTTGTAACCACGATGCAAGTGTTCTACATGCCTTTAGTTCTTCTTTCTTTATCAATGTGTCATCACCAATGTTAGGTCCTGATGTGCAGTGCCTTTGACAAAGAAGACCTTCTTTTAGCTTCTGAGACTTTCATCGGGGGGCAATCTCTTTAAAGATTTAACAAATAGTAAAAGACAAATTACAAGGATATCCATCAAAAGACCCAAATAGCAGAATACTCTTTTAAATGTATGTTAACCAATAGTTATTTAGTTAGCCATAATTGTGAGGCACTTTTGACATAGGATCTTATTTAACTGGCCGGACATGATAAGATAGTTACTCTTGTTATTTCACAGGTAAGATATGGAGGATAAAGTTGGTAAGCAATTGCTTTATTGGGAATGTCTGAATTATGACTTTTTTTTTCTACAGAAATGTTATCAATTGCTAATTATTCCCTTTTAGAAACTGTGCATATGTAATGTAATGCAGTGATTGATAGCTGAGCCTTTAAAGCTAGATGTCCTGTGTTCAGTCTCAGTTCCGCCAATGCACTGCTTCTCTCACAAGGTACATGAAGTTTAACCAGGATCATATTTCTCAAGCACCTTGAATAGTGCCCAAGATTTAACAACACATATCAAAATGGAAATTTAAAGAAATAAATACAAAAAGGAAAACTTACCATAGCACATTAGAAGTTTATATTTCTATTAATCATGGTAGGAAAAAAGCACCAACGTCCTATATGGTTTTGCACTTTGAAAATATACGGCCCTGGTTGTATTAATTCTATATTGATAGAAGTTAAGCAAAAGGAAATTAATTTTGATTTTTTCAAAATATAATTACAGTGGAGGACATCTGGCATGACGGAAGGAGGAGTTCCATCAAGTTACTGGTGCAAATTATCAGAGGGGAATATTCTCTAGAAATGGTGCAAAGTGCATACAGCAAATGGAGAAAAATTATTTAAGAAAATGTACTAAAACTTGGCAAGAGCAAGGACAGCCTGTGGTATTTGAATCAAAGTTCACTCTTTTCCTTATATCCTCCTAGTTCATTAAGATGGAAACAGCTGCCCAGCCTGGTACAGTCAATAAAGCAGGGTTTCCTCTTCCCTCCCCCAGCTCCTAGCCAGAGAACTATCTTCAGAGGACCAGAATGTTGGCATTTCTCATCCTGCCCACAGCTACCCGTTGCTGACACTAAGTTCAGAGCAAGAGCAGGTGGGGCCTAGCATCTTCACCCTGTCCACTCATGGGGATGGAGTCTGCACCTTGGATTAGTGCCAACAAGAATACTTTCACCCGTATCATCCCCTAAAATCCTCTGGCTTTTAAGGCAGATGTTCGCTACTAGAAAATGCAAACAGGAAGATCTGAGCATACTGCTCACCCTTCACCAAGAGCTCACCTCATAAAATAGGTAAAATATGAAGAGATTGGGCCATTGTTCCTTTGTCAGTTCCAGAAATGTAGCTCAGAGATTTTGTCACTGGGTGAGACATTGGCCATAAAACGGAGCTCTGAATCTCTTCCCAAAGGAACTGACTTTAATTGCAATCTAATATGGAAAAGTTCAAGCCTATAGATGTTCTCAGACACAGTGAGGATTAGGATGAACAACAATCGGGAGAAGACTGGTAGATATATTGTAGATTTATGTTAAAGTGCAGACTGGTTTGTTTGTCAGAAAGAAATGAGGAAAGACACAGCTAAAAGAAGCTTTCCTAGAGTCAGAACAGATCTCAAAGACTGACTCCAAAAGAACTGAAGCGGGGTGCAATGGCACATGCCTATAAACCCAGTGACTCCAGAAACTGAAGCTGAAGAATGGCAAGTTCAAAGCCAGCAATTTAGCAAGGCCCTAAGCAATGTAGTAAGACCCTGTCTCAAAATAAAAATTAAAACTATCTAGGGTAGTGGCTCAGTGGTTAAGCACTCCTGGGTTCCATCCCTGGTATGGGAAAAAAAAAAAAAAAGAACTCCAATTTGACTGGATAAGTCCCAGTTGAAATTTATGCCCCTGGGTCTTTATTGAAAACAAAAGAGCAATCTCCAAGGAATTGGTGGAGTTTAATCAGTGGATGGGGTTAAGGGGGTGATAGTCAAGAGCTTAATCAATGTCACTGTCACTTCAAGGTGACTCTGGGCACACGCAAGACTGCATCCCCTGAGGAGCAGCGCCTCAGGCTTCACTGAGGGGGGCTGGGGAAGACAGAATAGACTTCACTAAAATAAGTCCAGCTAGTCACTAATCACATAAGCAAGCAAATAGCAATAACAAGCCCCACAGTGGGGAATTAGCATCTGGAGTTGCTACAGTATATTACCTAAAATTCCCAGGTTCACTAAAAAATTATGAAACATTCAAAATAACATGAAAGCATAACCCATACACTGGAAATGTTTAAAAATGTGGAAAAAAAATAAGGCAAAATAAAACTGCCTATGAGAGCAAATAGATGTCAGATATAATAAATACTTCAAAGTAATCATTATAAATATGTTCAAAGAATTAAAGAAAACCATAATTATACAAGTAAGCAAGGTATGATTACAATGTTACATTAAATAGAGAATAATAAAGAAAAATAAATTATTTTTAAAAGAACCAAATGGAAATTCTGGAGTTGAAAAATATAACTAAAATTCTTGAGCATCAATAATAAACTTAACCTGGTGGAAGAAAAAAAAAATAGAGCAATAGAAAAAGAAATATTAATAGAGCCTCAGAGTTGGACACCATTAAGAATATCAACCTGTACATAGTGACAGCACAAAGGGGAGAAAAGAAGAAAGGAACAGAAAAATATTCATAGAAATAATTGCTAAAAAGTTCAGAAATTTATAGAAAACATTAGTTTACATATTCAAGATGTTCAATGAACTCCAAGTTGGTTTAGCTCCAAAAATTCCACAAAGAGACACATCATAGTGTTGTACCCAATTTTTCAGGAAAAAAGTCTCACAAGCCACTCAGGTAATAGCCAATGAAGCCTTTATTCTGGCCAGAGCCACCAACTACGTCCAGCACCTAGCAGGATAGTAGAAAATGGCCCCAGCTCATAGCAAGGGCAGGGTTTATAAAGCCCAGGGTTAATATGCCCTCAGGCCCTCAGGTAGAGATGGATTAAGGGTGGGTTAATGGGCCATCAAGGGTGGGTCAATGGGCCATCAGGTGGAGATAGTCCAAGTCCAGTTTAAGTCTCTTTTGCTTATAACAATAGGAAAAATGATGAATGTTAAAGCAAGGGGAAAAAAAATCTTACAAACAACAAGAGAGAAATATTTGTCACATAATAGGGAAACCTAAATAAGATTAACAACTTAATTTTCATCAGAAACAATGGAAACCAGACGCCGCCACAGGAAAACATAATCAAATTACTCAAAGAAACTCTCAACAAATAATCTTTTTTAAAATAAGAGGTCATTATATTTTTAGTTTAACTTTTTTATTTGTTTTAATGAATTATACATGACAGTAGAATGCATTTATGCACTTTGATATTGTTAGAAAACTGCTGAAACATAGTTAACTTAGCTGGGAACACCGTGTTAGTGAAATAAAAGGGTTTATTGGGGGTGCCACGTGGGCAAGGGTAGGGCAAGGAAGGGAAGGGAAGGGGGGGGAGGGAAGGGATGGAGGGGAATAGGGACAGGCAGGAACGGAGAGCAGGAACAAAAGGCGGCAGGAACAAGGGAAAAAGGGACGGCAGGAACAAGGGCAGAGTTCAGTCTGGGGCTGGCTTAAATAGAGTAGGGGCCATAAAACCCCCTTGGAGTGAGTCCTTGTCCTATAGGCCAGCAGAGGTCATGGGGGGAGGTAGTGGTAGTGGACAAGGGACTTGCTGGTCAGGTTTTTGGTCACGCTGAGGATCCTGGGAGCTGTAGTTTTTCACAAGGCACCTGGGGAGGTGTGGCCTTCTGCCTGGGAGGTGCAGCCTCTGCCTAGAATCCAACAGATATATCATACATAAATGGGGCATAATTTCTCATTTTCTGATTGTACCTGTTGTAAAATCACATCAGTCATGCAGTCATATATGTGTGTGTGTGTGTGTGTACACTTAAGATAATAATGTGTGCTTCATAGTCATATATCCAGAAGAGCTGTTTTTTGAAAACTGAGGTGACATAGTGATAGCTCAAGATTTAAAACAAGAAAATACACAACAGCAAAAAGAAAAAGAAATACCAAGAAAATTTATTTTTAACAGACCCAATGTAGAAAAAGTAATCATGAAAGACGAAGCTAAGAATGGCTCTCAGGAAAATTGTGTAAATAAAGATAAAGCATGTGAAAGCATTTTGGGAGCTACCTAATTCATGATATTAACATAAGCTACAACTATATTTTATAATTACTATTAAAGCTAGATAATGTATGTTATCATACCATGCTTTATTTAATATTGTAGTAAAGGAAAACATTTTTTCCATGTTATAAGCAAAGGCGACTTAAACTGGATTTGGACTGTTTCCACTTGATGGCCCATTGACCCACCCTTGATGGCCCATTAACCCACCCTTAAACCGTCTCCACCTGAGGGCCTGAGGGCGTATTAACCCTGTGCTTTATAAACCCTGCCCTTGCTATGTGCTGGCACCATTTTCTACTATCCGCTTTGTGCTGGACGTAGTTGGTGGCCCTGGCCAGAATAAAGTCTTCACTGGCTATTGCGTGAGTGGCTTGTGAGACTTTTTTCCTGAAAATTGGGTACAACATCCAAAGTCTTAGTTCCTTCTTAAAGGTAGTCTTTTATGAATTTACCAGGGACATTTGTTTATGGCAGTTAGAATAAAAAGTCCGCTCTGAGTCAGTGGTCATTCCATTCCATCTGGCCATTCCATGCTCACTTCTGTCTACACAGGATTTGTGAAGACGAGGAGGAAAAGGGACTATGTCCTTTAATAGCCCTTTATAAATAATGAAAATGAAGAGTTCATATAAAGAGGAAACTTCACCATCTTAATTCTAGCCCTGAAATAATTGGTAAATTATCTAAAGTGCAGGGATGATAGGTGAGTATAGAATGGAAAAGTTAAGTAGAAAGTACCCAGCTGGCTCCAATACAGCAGAAAATATGCAAAACCCCAAAATGTAGACTCGGAATCAGGCATGCATGCATTTATCAAATGTTGATTAACTGGTATTATTCTGATTGTTATCCAGAATACATACAACAGTGACCAATACTGACAACAATATTTATCCTTGCAACACTCATGTTTTGGCCAAAGGAGACAGAATGTAAAGAAACACATTGGGTCAGATGTGCATGTGGAGAAATAAAGAAGTCTAGAATGAAGGAAAAGGTGAATTGAGGGGTAATTCACTGGGAAAGTGAGATTTGAGCGACCACTTGAAGGAAATGGGGAATTGAGCCCTTCCCATGTCTGATTTGTGGCAGAAGGAAGAACCAATGCACAGCCCTGAGGCCAAAGGGAAGGGTGCTTGACACATTCCAACAAGAGCAATGAGATGAGCTCAGAAACATCATCAGGTCCAGATGTTGAAGGAGCTTCACAGCTATTGGAAGGAACTAGGTTTTTTCCCCCTTTCAGAGAGATGGGAAACTATTGGAGGATTTTGAGCAAACCAGTGACTTGATATGATTTACATAGAAAGTTACTCTGTTGGTGTGTTGAGAATAGACTTCCAGTTCCAATGGCAAATGCTTAAAAACCTAGTTTGAGGTCTGGTCAAGTATCCAAATGTTCAGATGTCAAGTTAGAGGACAGGGTATAAAATTTGAAGAAAAATAAATTACTTAAAGGACAGAAAATTTGGAATAAGGGCTTAGAGGATGAATTACTCTGAGAGGTAATTACTATGTGATTATTGGAAGAGTGTAATGTATTTCAAATTTAATAAGCACAACAATGAGTATGAAAAGAAAATTACTCAAATACTGGTGAACTTATTAGAGTGATTTTTAGCTTCTGGAAACACTGTTAGAACTCTCTAACCAAGTATTGGTGAGGGCATTGGAATGAAATGTGCAAGGTCTATTAGGTGAAAAGAATCATTGTATGAAATTAAGTATATTTAAATTTCAATTCAATTTCCTTTTGGATTTCTCAAGTGGGACATAATATGAAATTGTTGCAAGCATCTTATCTTCAACTATTACATAAATCACATGATGAAAATAGTCTTGGAAGTGAATTGATCTTTTAGCCCAGATACATGTAATGAATCATCCAGTTGAAGATGAATTATGGTTGAAAAACCACCTCTGTGAGCTGAAAAAAGAAAGAATATAGAACCAGCTAGACACCTTTCCCTCCACTTCAGTTCTCCTTTCCCCTTCCAGAAAAGGAAACTATACATGAAAAGGCTATCTCTAAGAAATGCAGAGATTCAGAGTTCTGCTTAGCCCTAAAAATAAAGAAGGGAATAAAAGATGGAAGGATTTAGTGACAACCTGCGACAAGAAAGAAATCCCTGAATTAACAAACTTGGGTCATTTAAAGGGACTCAAACTCAGTGAAATGAAGAAAATCCATTAGACAACAAGGGGAGAGAAGAAGAGGAGGAGGAGGAGAAGGAGAAGAAGAAGGAGAAGGAGGAAGGGAAAGGAAAAGAAAAAATGCAAAGAAAGCCTTTTCTCATTTAGCCTGGAATTAAATTGGGTGGGGGGTGGCGATTAAAAAACAAAGCAATTTCTTAAACCTCCCCTGAGAATTGTAAAGTTCAATTTTACTCCTGCAGGGTTTGAGAGTTGGAAGTAATCTATCATGAGGACACAAAATTAACCTAAAAATACTTACCTCCCCATAAACTAATTTATCTACCTCAAACCAAAGAATAAATACTAAAGTATTTTCATGGTATCACTACCTAGGGTACCTGATGAAAGAAAATGCTAACCTTCCCTGGAGGGACACATCTTCCTAACAGACTGCATATAAGGATACACATTAATTCCTGCTGAAAATTAACTTAAAATGAAAATATAATTATAAGAATACATACAGAAACAATCTGGATGAGACCCCCCATGAAAGAATGAATTCTAGAGAGAAATTTAAAAATATGTATGGTGAAATGATTAAAGCTACAAAATGATGAATGGACAATTGGTAAAAGAAAATGATGCTTCATAAAAAAATTAAGTAGGCAGATGTGGAATGACATCAAATAGATCTAGAAATACACCATTGCAATATAAAAGACTTCAATCCATTATACAGCTCTCTAGACAGAAAAAAAAAAAAAAAAAAAACTAGAATAAGATACAAAGAAATTAAACAAAGTCATACAGAAAATTTATAGAAAAATAAGCAACCTTATGAGATATAAAGAAAGGGGAATGATTAATAGAGAGTTAATGTATATTTCTGAGAGAAAATGCATGAGAAGAAACCCTCAAAGATATAAGGCCTAGTGTTAGCGAAATTTGCAGGAAGGGACGGACGCTGAACTGTCGTATAGGAAAAGGAAAGGGGTTTATTGAATTACCAAGAAACACGTGGAGGGGATGGGGACAAACCGCGAGAACGAACGGGAGCTGGAGCACGCGGGAACGGAGAGCAGGAACAGAGAGCGAGTTTAGTTCGGGGCTGGTTTAAATAGAGTAGGGGTCATAAAACCCCCTTGGAGTGAGTCCTTGTCCTATAGGCCAGCAGAGGTCAGGGGAGGGGGGGGGGGGGGGGGGGGGGGGGGGGGGGGGGGGGGGGGGGGTAGTGGACAGGGGACTTGCTGGTCAGGTTTTTGGTCACGCTGAGGATCCTGGGAGCTGTAGTTTTTCACAAGGCACCTGGGGAGGTGTGGCCTCCTGCCTGGAATCCAACACCTAGTAATATACCTGAATTGTTAAAGAAACAAAGCAAGTTTCTTTAAGTGTAATGACCATTAGTGAGAACCTTCACAACAACTGAAATAGAAGGAAACAAACAAAAAATATTATATTACTCTACAAACATGTATAACAAATTAGAATAATAAAATTTTTTTTTAAGTTTTTTAAAAAGTCATACAAAAAGGCAGGAAAGAGTTATGTTTCAGGGGAAAAAAATGGTCTTATATTTAATTATTAAATTTTTTAATTTGCTTTTTTTCTGCCCCTGAGTATATTGTAGATTTGTTTCTAATTTTGAAGGGTATTTCAAATGGACTTCTAGGGCTTATATTAAAAAATTCTAAGAAAAAAACAAATACCCAGAGAAAAATGTATCAAAGGAGAAAAAATATATCTAGTAAAATTATCATTCAAAAGCAAGAGGAAATGTTTGCTCTAATATGCAGATGCTAATTCACAATGGGGGGTGGCGGCAGCTAGGGAAGAATAGTGTTACTTTAGATTAGGTAGAGGGGAGTGAAGGAAGGGGAGGGGGTGTAGGAGTACGAAGGATAGTAGAATGAATGAGATATTATCACCCTATGTACATGTATAACTGTATGACCAGCGGGATTCTACATCATGTACAACCAGAAGATTGAGAAATTAAATTCCATTATATATATTAAAGTGCATTCTACTGTCATGTATAACTAATTAACACAAATACATTTAAAACAAAGGAAAAACAAAAAACAAAAGAGAAGACAGATGAAGGTCAATAGAGTTTAAAACTATCAGACATCAGTAAGATATGATTTAAATGGTACAATTCAGACAAAAGTAAATTGCACACAGAAGGGAAGAATGAGATGTACACAAAGACAATGTTGAAAAAGAAGAATAAAGTTGGGAAACTCACACTTTTCAATTATGAAACATTCTGCAAAGCTACAGTAAGCAAGATGGTGTGACACTGGCCCAAGGATAGAGATCAGTGCACAGAACAAAGTGTCCAGAAATAAACCCTTACATTTAAGGTCACTTAATTCTCAATTAAGTTTCCAAGACAATTTAATGGGGCCAAAAAAAGAGTCCTTTCAACAAAAAGTTCTGGGACAACTGGGGAGGCACATGCAAAATACTGAAGTTACATCCTGATCTCACACCACATATAAAAATTAACTCAAAGGCTCAGATGTCGTAGTAAAAATATAAAAGCCCTAGAAGAAAACAGGTAAATGATTATGAGCTCAGATTTGATGATAGATTCCAAGTCATGACAGCAAAAGTATGACCAAAGAAATAATAAGTAAATTTGACTTCATCAAAATTAAAGATCTTTAAGCCAGGTTCAGTGTGTGCCTATCATTCCAGCTACTCAATAGGTTGAGGCAAGAGCACCACTTGAACCCAGGAGTTCAAGGCCAGCCAAGGAAACCTTGAGACCTTGTCTCAAAGATCAAATAAATAAATATTAAAATTAAAAATAAACAAAGACCTTTTGCTTCAAAGGACACCCTCAAGAATGTAAAATTGACCCAACTATCCTCCTATGACTAGACCACAATGAATTGTGCTTTTATGTACAATTATGATGTATTATTTACATGTATATGTAAGTAAATAAAAGCAAGACCTGGAAAGTAGAAGAAGGGGAACAAGGGCAGGGAAAGGGGAAGTACTGGGAAATGAATTGGAGCAATTTATATTATGTGCTTATGTGAATAGGTCA
Organism: Tamias sibiricus; assembly: GCA_025594165.1. Classification (NCBI taxonomy): domain Eukaryota; kingdom Metazoa; phylum Chordata; class Mammalia; order Rodentia; family Sciuridae; genus Tamias; species Tamias sibiricus. Next base: position 184,438,911 of record CM046659.1, on the reverse strand, counting down.
CATGAACCCCACTATGTGTAAAATTATAATGCACTAAAAGAAACATTATTTTACAAAATGCTGTAAGACAACCCAAATAAAAATGGAAAAAAATAATTTCAAACCAATATGTTTTTAAAGGATATGAAAGACTAAAGCTAAAAATTAAAAAGGCAGAGTAAAATGAAAGCACATATTAAGAAAGCAGAAACAAATATCCACATTTTACAACAGTAAGAGTTTTCCTTATAAACACCACCAAAAGGATGACAGTCTATCAGATTTTATTTATGAAATAAATACAAAGAGTAAAATTCAATAAATGAAAAAAAATATGTGTTTTGTGTGCATGTGTGATTTTGTGTGTTTGTGTTTAAAAAGAGTTGCAGTAATTCTACTTCTTCTATCCTCTCCTTTGGCCAGTGTTCAGTCACCTTGATTCTGGCTTGGCTATGCGGCTTATCTTTGCAGATAGAATATTACCTAATGTGATCCTTGCCTTCTTAAAAGTATCTGTGCTTTGGGGCTTACCCTCTTGCTCCTCTTTGAAACCTTAAGATGTCCATGTGTAAAACCAGGGGATGATGTTCAAGAGAATAATAATCCATATATGGCTTAAGCAAACTTTCTTAACAAAGGATTCTACACCCAAATCAACTACTCAACCAACTGTAGAAGAAGCTCTCCTAGAAAATTAAGCTACCAGCTAGCTCATCAGGGGACCAGAGGTGCCCAAGAGCCCAAGCACAGATCCAGATCCATGCAGTGGGCCCAGATCAGAACTTCTCAGAATCATGAGCTATTTTAAATAACATTTAAAAGTTTGGTGGTGGCATTTTACACAGCAAAAATTACACAGGCTTATGCAGAGTACTTACTGTGCTCATTTTTTTTTTTCTTGACACATTTTTTTGGTATATATGCATTCTGGGTGCCACTGAGCTTATTAAAACACAGCATTGGAATGAAAGAGATTAAAATAACCTCATGATGTGTAGAAGGGTATGTATATATGCCTATGTGTAATTAGAAGACAGAATAATAATTGCTACCAGGAATTTACAAACTGAGCAGTATTCCCTGGGAATATATGAGATGGAATACCTTCACCTCCTGGAGAGAATCAGAAAAGTCTTCCTAGAGCAAATCACCTTTCTGATGAAAGTTGAAGGATGGATATTTTTACCAGGGAAAACTAGTGTTGGAAGAGGCACCAGCAGGCAGTTGGGTGTTATAGTATAGTCCAGGCCAAAATTCTAAAGGAAGCATTTTGAAATCGCTTAGTGCCATTGTGATATTTTATGCAATAAATAGAATGGAAAGGCTTAAGTTTGGTAGCAACTAAGTTATACGAAAGCCTTGTTTACCCTTCAAAGTAAGTAGGTTTGTCATTGGAGACATGACCATTCTAGAATGTCGAGAAGTGGAAAGGTATGGACAGATTCACATACAAGTGAAGGAGCTCCAGCAGTAACAGGGTTTGAACCCAGGAAAAGGGTAGAATGGGCGAAGGGAAGCTGTTGCATTAGCTCAGCATGCCCCATTACTTTGTATTTGAAGAGAAAGCAGACGTTTGAATGGCCTGATCATTATAGGGCTTACCCTGGGAAGTCACCCAAACATTTTCAACTTCAGCTTCTTTGTGAACTAAAAGTGGCAATAAGAGAGTGTGACAAAACCAATCATAAAGTGCACTGCTAAGATGGATGCTTCCATGGAGGTAGTGTAGAATGGAAGATGACTGCATTAGTCTATTTTTCATTAGTAAAATGAAATACCTGAGGCTGGGTAACTGGATAAAGAAAGGAGGTTTATGTAGCTTATAGTTCTGGAGATTTAAGGGCATGATGCCTGCATCTCCTAGGCTCTAGTGATAGTGGATGCAGGAGCACTTCAAAAGAGTATGAGATCACATTAGGGAAGGGGCCAGGTTTGCTCTTTTTATAATAACCTGAAAACGAACTCAGAGTCACTGAGAACTGCCTAAATCCCTTCAATAAATAATATCACTAGTAACCTAAGGACCTCTCACCAGGACCCAATTCAGGTTCCATCATCACAACACCACCACTGAGAACCAAGCCTCAGCGTAAACTTTAAGCCAAAGCACAAACTTTTAGGATAAACATTTAAACCATGTCCAAACCATAGCAAAAACCTGGGAACCTCAGTGTGTGTATATAATATTTGCATTATTAAGCTAGATGATGGGCATGTATTCATTACATTGTGATCTACCATTTATGTATGTGTAAAATATTTCAGGGAATCAAGATGGATTATCTTAGTGAACACGGATGTCCCTTATGTCAGGGTCCACATGCATATTAATCGCTATGTCACCACATCTCTTTCTTAAAAGTCCGAGGAACGCCAGTCTCCATGTAGGAAGTGGGAAAGATGACAGTGTCAGTAAAGTTTTCTGAATTATGTGCATGGGTTCTCAAGGTGTTCAGAGGACATGCTTTATTTTTAACATGACCTAAAAATGAGTCACTTGCTCTTTAGAAATCTCTTACCCCATATTGAGTTCCAAAGCCCCAGGCTTTCTCTGCTGCCATGTTTGGCCACTGCTGTGGCCCATTCCTGGTGACCACCCACACTCTTTTCCAACAAAACTCTTGTTCCCAGGATAAATTAATTTATTATGGAATGGGTAAGGACCCCAGAGCAAGGCATTACTTCTGAATAACCAGGGATTTCTCAGAAACAAAGTCCTTAATATGAAGGCTGCTGGTCAAACAAGGTGCCAAGCCATTCCCTTCATACATATAACCCATTATTCTCACTTTTTTTCCAGCAAAATTCTATAATTTTACAAACAGGAAACAAAATTTTGCCATCCTCAATCTATGGCAGTACATCAATGAAGAAAGAAAGAAGGGGGGAAAAAAAAACTTGCTTTTTGAAAAGCAGCTTTTATTCATTCACATAATCTTCAGTGCCCCTGGCCATGATCACTATCATCTTGGATGTGGCTTCCACACATTGTCTGTACAGCACACTGTCCTCAGAAAGAATGGGGTCTCCTAAATGAAAACAGTGTGGGAAGGCTTGAAAGAAATGCCTGGCTCTTAAACACGATGTCTTAAAACAGAAGCTCTCTGGATTTCCCCCTGTTGATACAAAACCATACATCTCAGGACCTCACAGAAACATCTTCTCATATTCATTGCTCAGGTCCCAAAGGGAAGCACATCCTTGCTGCTCCTGCTGTCATATCTTGGCAGAGTTCCATATAACATCTCAAGGAAATTTGACTCAGGCAATGGTTTAATAAATGCATTCAAGGTCAGAGAAAATATTTTCCAGCATTACTGTTGCTGTCTGGGCTTACTACTGAGAGAAGAGGAATCATTAACTTTATTTGATGGTTAAAAGTCCTTTGTAAGCCGCTCAGAAAATACTTCCTCTGTTCTCCTGCTATCCTTATATTCCTAGGGTTCCAATTTAAATGAAAGGAGGAAGGGAAAGGCAACCTCCATCTCTCTCTCTCTCTCTCTTCATTTCTCAAATGCATAGACATGTAAAACATACACAAATAAATTTTAGGAAGCAGTATATATTTTTTTAAAGTCCTCAACTTTCTTGCAAAAATATCAGAGAAGTCAAAAAAAGTGAGCTTTTTTATTACAATCTAAAACACTTGTGGTTTTCTCCTCAATATATATCAGAGCACACAGACACGACTATGTTTTTTTTTAAATTATTTATTTATTCTAATTTGTTATACATGCTTGCAGAGTGAAATTCCTTTCATATTACATATAAACAGCACAGTTTTTCAAGTCACTGGTTTTACACAAAGTATTTTCACACCATTTGAGTTTTTATACATACACTTAGTGTACTGATGACCAACTCATTCTGCCATTATTCCTATCCCCTTGCCCCCACCCCTCCTCTCCCTCCCCTTTTGCAACATTAATTTATTGAGATATTTGCATTTTTGCAAATTTATGAACCTTAACCTTTCTTCTTCTCCCCTCTTTATTCTCAAGCCTATGAAGTCTCCACCTCTGCAAACTCCACTTTTTCAGTAGTATCCATTAAAGAATTCTTCTGAACACCATGTAAAATCGTTCTGGGCCTCTCTTCCTGCTTCTTGACCCTCCATTTCACTGTAATACAGAAGCTTAATGACCCAAATTCCTTTACTCTGATAGAACACTCTTATCTAATGTCCCTGAAAGTGAAATTACTTGTCCTTTCAATCTGAACACAACTTTCAAGTGTGTGTGTGGTGGTTGGGGGTGGGGGAGTCAACCACTATTACATGTTAACGGAACAAACAGTTTTATCTATGAGGACCTAAAACACAAAGCTGCTTCCTTGATTCTGTAAAGATTATCTGTACTTGTGAGGATGAAGGTTGCTATGGTTTCAAGTAATCTGTCTCTTCTGAAACTCATTTTCAAATTTGACTAGCATTGTGGTGGTATTGGGAGATGAGGGCTGTGTTCATTAGGTTTTCTTAGCTGTGACTAAAATACCTGGCAAGAAGAAAATAGAGAAAGAAAAGTTATTTGGGCTCATGGTTTTTGAGGTTTAGTCCATGGTAGGCTGACTTCTTGGTCTGGGCCCAAGGTAAGGCAGAACGTCATGGCAGAACAGCATGGTAGAAGAAAGCTGCTCCGTTTATGGAGGCCAGGACATGGACAGAGAAAGGGAAAGAGGCCACTGGGAAGATGAATCCTTCCAGGGTCTGACCCCAGTGACCCACCTCCTCCCGCCATGCTCTACCTGCCTTCAGTTACTACCCAGTTAATCCATTCAGACTAAGATGAACTGATGAGGTTACAGCTCTCACAGTCCAATCTTTCACCTCTGAATATTCCTGCATTAACAGGAGCTTTTGGAGGACACCTCATCTCTCAACCATAACAAGGCCTTTAATGGGAAATTATGTTGTTGAAATAGATTATTGCTTTTTTCTTCGAAATGAATTAGCTACCGCAAGAACCATTGTTTTAAAGTGAGTCTGTCCCTCATGTTTTCCCTCTTCTGCATAAGTTTAGTTGCCTTTCTGCTTTTTTGTTATAATTATGACACATCACAGGGCCCATGCTAGAGATAGCTACTTGATCTTAGATTTCCAGCCTCCAGAACTGTGAACTAAACAAGTAAATGGTCTCTTTAAAATATAAATTACCTAGTCTCAGATATTCTGTTGTAATTATAAAAACCAGTCTAAGACAAAGATATGAACATTTAATGTTAAACTTGCATAGGTATTCTCATGTAGCCCTCCCCACACCTTGAAGTTTACTTCTTTTGTCAAAGTAATACCAACTGTTGTAATAACGGTAATTTTTAAATGAATAATGGTTAATACCCAATGGCAGCTTATTTCTACTTCCAAAATAGGTCATAAAGATTGGTAGATAGCTTTTTTTTTTTCCAGGATATTTCAAGGAATCAAGTACTATCATATTATTATTCCAATATGTTCAGCTCAGACCAATGAATAGAGAAAGAACCCTAGAGAATCACATGTGGAAGATCTTTAAAGAATAGTTTCTCAAAATAGTGAAGATTGTATTCTATTGTCTTGAATATGGTCAAAGGCTACGTGAAGAATAAGGAAGGCTGGAAATGTATTCTAACAGTGGGCTTAAGAAGTCAAGACAGGTTTAAAGATGGGCTAGCCAGTCTCTGTGAAATGTACTTTCTGTTCAGAAAAATCCCTTTAGCAATGCTTAAGAGTTGACAGGCTAGGAACAAATGTTAGGATTACTTCATCTCAAAATATCTTCATTTCCCCTTCATTCATAAAGGATATTTTCACTGTATGTAGAATTTGTAATTGTCAGCTCATTTCTTCCCCATCCAAGAAGTTTTTATTTCAATGATTTTAATGATTCTACTTTTCAATTCTAAAAGTTCATTTGGTTCTTTTTTCTTTTTCTTTTGACTCTTTAGAGTCCTCATCAGAGAATTCCAATCTCTGAAGTATCTCTATGGGGACCATCTATGGTGCCACTCTGGTTGTGGTTTTCCTGGTTCTTAGTAGGATGAGTGATTTTCTGTTGTAGCCTGAACTTTTAGAACATTATGTTATGTGACTCTAGATCCTATTTAATTGTTGTTTTTCTTTTTTTTCTATTTTTTTTTTATTTTTTTTGAGCATGTAGGCCACCTGCTGTAATGTAGCCTGAAGACCAAGTGGGTAGGTAGGGTGGAGTGGGTTAAGGACTTAAATTTTGACTTTCTAATAGGTTCCCAAGTAATACTGATGCTAGAACAAGTGAGGAAAGAGTCACTAATTAAATTGATGTAAACCTGAATTTCCAACCCTGTGTCCCACTAAAATCATAAATGTCCCATTGTTTTGGTTTCTCTGGAGAACCCTGACTAGTCACACCCAGACAGGTACAAAATAACAAAACTTTATCAAGTGTCTGTTATAAAAGTTTTAGATGCCCTGTTGAAATTTCAAGACTGTTCTATTAGATAAAATTAGTATTTCCACTTTGAAAAATGAGAAAACTCAGTTACAAAAATGTTTAGTAAGTTATTGATAAGGCAGTCACACTTGATTTGAATTCTAATGTGCTGACTTCAATGTCTTTTGACTATAGAGAAGCTTAATTGGAATTCATAATTCTTTGGTAATAATAACCACACTAGAGTTGTGTCATCTTTCTATATCAGCTCTTAGTGTCTAAGTCATGAACATGGGAAATATGTCCCCAGGTTCTGTGCCATGTAATGTCATTGCATAGGTGAACTATATACCTTAGAGAATAACTTGATAAGGAAATTCATCCCTTCACTATTTTTTCTAGCATTTTTAACTGCAAACTTGATTATCAAATGATACTTGGGACTTCATCACTATTGATGAAACAGAAAAAAAGAAAAATGTTCACTATTTTATTATCTGCTTCTATCATCATTTGTGAAGCCCACAGTGAACACTTAGCATTGGCAAATAACCAACAAGTATGCTAAAGTTTATTTCTTGTCCTTTCCTTTTTTTCTTTCCTCTACAGCCAGAAAATAACATTCTATGAGATACATTAACTCCTGGTAGCATTTATAGACTTTTAGTGAGGCATAATTAACATATATAAAGCAATTAGAAAGAAATTTAATACAGACCATATTTCTGAGACAAATTGTTCAGAAAAGTGAGTTTATAGATAGACTAAAGTATCAGGAAAGATCTAATGCCAGCACTGGAACCAACAGGATCATAAACTTAGAAGGACACATGAGATCTATTTTGCGCATTATTTTAGGCTAACGTTTCTCAAACATTAGTATGTGTCAGGACCACCTAGAGGCTTTTTCAAACATAAATTGCTGACCCTTACTCCCAGGTTTTCTGATTTTGTAGGTCTGGGATGCAGCCTAAGAATCTGCATTTCCAAGGAGTTACTGAAACTACTGGTCTGAGGACTACATTTTAAGAACCATCGATCCATCTAGGCCTTTCACCACCTGAATCTGTTAGCACCTTGCACATTTCAGAGATTAAGTTGTGATCAATTTACATCAATTTAATTCATGACTCTTTCCTCACTGGTTCTCAAACTATAGCATCAGTATTACTTGGGAAACTATTAGAAAGTCAACCTCAAGTGTGATTGCCTTACCAATAACTTACTAAACTTTTTTGTAACTCAGTTTTCTCATTTTTCTGTTAGCTTTGAAACCTTCTGATTATTCTTTCACCTTCTTGAATTTCATTGCTGTATGTGCAATAAATAGATTCTAAAAACAAACTCTAGGCTATTCTACTTCAAAGAAAAATATGATGGGACAGAAAACTGACTGCCTGGATGAAACCAACAGTGGATGTTCCGTTTGAAAATAGTTCAATCTTTGATACTTTCTTATACAAATCCAACATCAAAGTAAATTCCCAGGTTCTGCCAGATTTCTTCTTTCTAGTAAGAGATGAAACGTTTGTCTGCTGTCATTCTCTTAACGTGATAATTAGACAGTGTGATAATACATTTTTCCTGGTGTTTATAAACCTTGATCATATATTGTAATCATAAATATAGACCACAGACTCGATGACTTAATTACAACTTTGATGGTAGACTGATAGAGAAACTTCACACTATCCTCAGGGTAGAAAAGGAGGTTTTTGAATATACTTTAGAATCAGTCTGTGGCAAATATTTAGAAATGTATGAAGGTGCTGATACTCAATCGAGCTTCATGAGTTGAGCATAACACTGAATTAGTGCGTCCCTCCAATTCATCTTCATCACATTAAATTCTTCAACTTTTTTCAAAGCTTAGATCATGTATGCTCAACCCATTGACAAATCACTCCTCTTATTGACACCCATTTATTAAGTATATTCTATAATACCAGACTCATCTATATCTAGATGGTAAAGAAACACAGGTAAGTGAAACAGAAAAAGAAGGTCCTGGTGGCGAGGGAGATAGACTTATAAAAACACAGGCTATCATAAAGGCGTACTGTTCACATTTTGGCTCAATGAAAAATAGTTAACTCTATGTTTTTGTACTAGTCCCTAAAATGTCACATGAGATCATCTTCTACCAAAATACACTTCTTAATAAATGTTAAAGCTATAATTGATTTATATATTTAACATTAAACTCACCCTACATAAAGCCTACTCAGAAAATTTCACCCATTGTAGTGTAAGCATAGAAACAATGGGCATCAAGTCAAACATAACCCCAAATTCCAAAAGTTTGAAGAGTTCAAGGTATTGACACTCTAAATAATCTAAACAAACAATATATAGTAACAATATAGGTGACAGAGGAAGTTAGATGATGACCAGGTATTTCAATAGGATCCTGCTCTCCCTCTTTCCATATAAATAAATAAATAAATGTTTAAAAAAGAAAGAAAGGAAGAAAAAAAAGCTTAAGAAATTTACCAGTGTACTAATTGATAGATATTAATTTATTAAGTATTTAAAATATACATGGCTCAATTATGTCTAGCTACATTTCTGGTGATTATATATATGTGGATGGTATAAGGGATTATATAAATAGCTTTAAGCCATGCAATTATGTCTTTTTGTGCTAATTCTTCTGCAGTGTGAAGAAATCTTGGGATGGAAGAACAATTTCAGATATTGTGAAGTACCATAATGATGTTGGCAGGCACTTACCTGGCTTCTGGAATACGTCATCAAGACAGCCAATGTCTATCTCATGGAGAACAGTGACTGTCACAGTTCTACTGCTCTAAGCTTGGGTCACCCTTCATTTCGTGATTGGATCGAGTAAATCAGAGAGATATGTAATTCTTAATCTGAATCCAGCTTTCTCTTCTGCAAAGTCTGTCTATCTATTGCATGCAGAGATCCCACTAAAATTGTATGGATTTTTACTTTCAGGAGTTGAAATTGAAAGTGAAATTCAATAGACACTCACTCATGGATGAATGACTTTTTGAGATAATAATTCAATTTGTTAAGAGGTAACTTTGAAGCTCTATTTGCACTGACATTTCTCTTGTACTTTAAAAACTATATATAATAATTCCTAGCTTATTTTGAAACAGGAGATTGGTTCCCTAGAGAAAATACTAAATTCAAAGGAAAGAAATCCTCAGAGAAATAAAAATGGGTGTTTTAAAAGACCTCTACCCTGATGTTTATTTAATAAAAGAGTCCCTCAGCTGGACACACAGCATCTCAATAGAAATAAATTGAAAATAAATTATTTTATAAAATGACAGCTATTTGGTTTATGGCTTAATATTAGTAACTTTATTTTATTTAAATGTTTTAGTCTCAACAGGTGCAGTGATGCACACCTGTAATCCTTGCAACTCAGGAGGCTTGAGGCAGGAGGAACCAAAATTCTAGGACAGCCTGGGCGACATAGCAAGACCTTGTCAAAATAAAATAGAAAAGGCTGAGGGTACATCTCAGTGGTATAGTATTCTCTCTTTCTCAATCCCCCCCACCCCTCACACACACACACACACACACACATACACACACACAAGCTAGTTAGTTGCATGTTAGGGTATACACTGATACCAGCCTACATAAAGAGCAAGGTTATTGAAAGTCAATATGAAGATGGGAGGAACTACTAGGGCTGCGAGAAGGAATGGATGCTAATTGGTAAAGAAGGAATACAGCAATTACAAAAATGTTGACTTAATCATTAAAAGTGTTTAGACAAATAAACCACTAGTGTGGCAGCAAGTAATCTCACACATCTCCAAAGCTCCTCAGTTCACAAATATGCCCTTGTCCATTTTGCTTTGTGCTGCATCCTCTGAGCCAAGACCAGTAGCTAGGAAGCCACACTCTCCTAATCAATACTCAAACACATCATCGCTCCATTTCACTTTTCCTAAAATTCAAATGACTGAACTTTCCAGGCACATGAATAAACAAAGCTGAATCTCAGGCTTGCTATTCAGAATATGCTTATATATGTTTCCAAGTTATAGTCCTTGCTATAGTTTAGTGACCCCTAATAATATGACCCCTAAGAATACATGTGGTGCATGCATAAATACTAATACAAGAAATCAAACAGTTCTATTAAAAGGACTATAATCTTTATCTTGCACATGTCCTACAATCAGTAAATGGCTGAATTAGATTAGAAATGATGTCATTTGATTTCAAATTCTATGTACTACTCTTGTCACTCCTCTGCCATGACCCTCCCCTACCTGTAACCACAAATTCTCTAAGTAATGGTCTTCATCACAGTTTTATCAGTGATCAATAACAACCCAAAACAAATTATATAGAGAGATCTTGATTTACTTTGAACCTTCATGTTTTAAGAATCTATGATTCAGAGAAGCAAATCCCCTTAGGTGATCCTATTTTTTAGAGTAAAAGTGCCAGGGGAATTAAAACCAAAACATTATTTTTGTTCAAGGAATAACGAAAGAAATGGGATGATTTTACTAATCACTCTTCAAGGGTGTGATATAGGTATCTAATAAATGATAGCACTTCTCCACTTAGTCCACATTTAATTTTGCTTTTTTAAAACCTCAAGAGATTTAAGAGTCAAAGTAAGTTAAAATTGGCAATACATGATTAAAGAATAGATGAGGGCCCAGTATGATGGTATATGCCTGTAATCCCAGTGGTTCAGAGGCTGAGGTAGGAGGATTGCAAGTTCAAAGCCAGCCTCAGCAATTTAGCAAGACCTCCCAAAATTAAAATGAAAGAAAGGTCTGGGGATGTGGTTCAGTGGATAAGTGCCCCTTTGTTCAATCCCCACTACCAAAAAAAGAGGAAAAAAAAATGAGGAAAGAAAATTATGTAGGATATACCAGATTTTATTCTATTCTAATTTCTTGGGAGTAAACATTTATAGGCTGCACAGATTGGCAAATGTGGGATGAAATGACAAGTCTTGAAGACATGGACACAGCTTTAATTCTTATTGTGAAAACTTTGACATGACTATTTCCCTCATCTCAACTCTCTAAATGTAAAGTAAGTCAAACAACAACTGTCCCTTTTCTTCTTCTTCAAGGCGTTACAATATACAACCATCTATGTTATAACATTTAAAGTTTTATAAAATAAAAATAACCATCACCATTTCGTGTATGATTTGTGATAGATGGTCTTGTTTGGATGAGCCATCCCTACCCCCTCCAGAAGCAACCTTGTTTCATTTTCCCTGGGCAGGAACCAATAGGCTTAAAGGTCGCCCTGTTCCCTGGGCAAAGAGCCAATAGTGTTAAAGATCGCTCTGGTACACCCCTCACCAGAAATTCCTACTTAAGCTCCTGCATGCCTGGAGCTCAGTCTCAACAGCTCGTCCCTGCTGAGAGGAGGCAGCCACTGCAACAGCTCCAGACCCACCGCCTCCAGCCCCATGGCAACTGCCCCAGCCAAGAGCTCCAGCCTCCGGCCCGATGGTAGCTGCCTTAGCCGGCAGCTCCAGAGACCACAGCCGGCGCCACCAGGCACCCACCTTCCATTCAGAGCTCACACACTCCCCTCTCCCTGACTCCTCTCTCCCACCAGAGCTTGCACACTCCCCTCTCCCTGACTCCTCTCTCCCCGTACTTCTTCTACCTCCAAACAGCCATAAAGGCTGGTGAATAAATCTCTTGGCTGCACGGTTGTCTCTGGTGTGATTTTTGCCCTTCAATTTGACTGAAGAACTGAGAGAGAAAAAAAAACCCAGGAGGATTGCAGTATCAGAGATCTGTATGTGATCAGACTTGACTTGACTTTGGTCTTTGTTCTCTACTACATTTTTATTGATGATGCTAAGGACAAAAAAATATGAAATTTATGAAATGATCTCAATGGCAGAAGACACGGATTGGAACTGCACCTGAACCACTTACATAACTTTCTTATCATGAAAGAAGCCAGTGTCTTCTTATCTACCTCCTCTTGTGATGTTCTTTGCCAAGAACTCTCTGCAGAACTTAGGGTTTTATGAAAGAATTCACCTAGCCTCTTCAGTCTCACTTTGTGCTTTACCTGCATCTTTCACTCCAGGCAAATTGGACCACTGGAATTTCAACCAATGAGCTATGTTCTCAATCATCCTGGCATTTTGCGCCATATTTTATTATCTATGCTCCTGATTTTTATTCTGTCTTTGCCATTGATCATGTTTTGGATTTGCCATGTGACCCAGCTGTCACCAGCCCTTTGAGAAAGTCTCTTACTTCATTATTCTTACTCCAGTAGGACACCAGAAATAACATGTTAAATTCTTACCATAGGACTCAGAATTTTCTTTATGGATATTTTAACCAAAAAAATTGAAATCAGGTTTTCAAAGAACTATCAACACTTCTGTATTCATTGTAGTACTATTCATAATATGCATTTAGGTGACACCAACCTAAATGCCCAACAGCACATGAATAGATAAAGTGGTATACATTCAATTGGATACTAGTCAACCTTAAAAAGAAGGGCATTGTGCATTATGTTCAACATGGATGAATCTTGAGGATATCATGCTAAGTGAAACAAGCCAGTAAACAGAAAGAGGAATGCTGCTTGATTGCATTATATGAGATATATAAAATAATCAAATTTATAGAAGCATAGAATGGAGGATGGGGGAAATGGGAAGTTACTAATCAAGAGGCATCACATTTCAGTAAAACAAGATGAATAAAACTTGGAGATCTGCTGTACAAAATTATACCTACAATCAACAATGACTTATAAATCATTAAGAGGATAGATTTCATGTTATGTGTTCTCACCAACACAATAAAGCAAAACAATACCACGTACAATGACTTTGTCTCCCTTAAAAGACAGCAAAATCCTTGGAAGCCAAGATGATTACATGTCTGTTTCTGTCCCTGAACCCTTACAATGCACTCAGCACATCATAAATCCTCAAAGATATTTGCAGGATAAGTGAAATGCCTGCAAAGCAGGCTGCTACACTATTATGCTCTGCTTTATTAATGACATGGTCCTTTTGACCTACCATTAATAGAATTTGGGTATTGTTTTGTTTTGCCAATTCGTTTGTTGATTTTAAGAGCAGTTTATTTAAAACAAATACTTTTATGGTAATAGAGAAGAATCAAAGCTCCCTCTCTATTTAAAAAGAAATAGCTATGTTAACAAATAAAATCAGAATGCACCTTGAATAATTTTTTAAATTTTGATAATTATCTTAGGAGTTAAAGAAATGAAGCACAAAGATGTTTTACCCTAGGTTAGGGAGTAAGGTTAGTACACACAGTGCTACCTTATTAACTCCATGCCACAATCAAGACCCATTCTTCCTGTGGCCCCAGTTCCACATGTGTCTCAAGAAAAGTTGCTCTATCTCCATATCCATCCCTCAGCTGTAGCTTAGAGGAGCCCCATGGGGTATTATTAGTCAGCCAGTAAAAGCCAGAGTGACTTTCTAAGCCTGAATCATGCTGAGACTTTGCTCAGACTGCCAAGTTCAAGCATGGCTCCTCTCGCTCGAAGAAGAGTTTTACTATTGCATGGCCACTGAGTCATTTCCTCCCCCTTCTATGGGCACTACTTCAAACAGGACCTCACCTCACCCTCTCCCAATGGAGGGGAGCCACAGGATCTTCAAAACGAAAGGCTGGTGAGCCTTGAATGGCATTGCTTAAGTTCCTCAAAGTTGGCCTTCTCCTCTCAGAATCACAAAGTGTTTGGTGCTGTTCATTTAATTGGTTGTTTGCTCCCTCTGTATTCTTACCATATAAGAAAATTAAAACTCAGGCTAAGACACACATCTTTCTACAGAAGAAGAGTGGAAAGTTTGTAATATTTGAAGGGGAAGGGAGTTGGTCATGAAAGGTGAGTCTATTTCCAGCTACTTAACTTCAAAAACTCTTCTTCTTGTCTTTCTCAGACTAGGGATGTGGGCAAGAGATAGAGCCTGACCCTTTGGAATGCCATAGTTCTGCCATTTTAAATCTTGTCACCCCAGAAAAATTCTATCACAAGAAAGTAACTAAATCGCTTTTAAATACAGCAACATAAAATTTGTATGTATAATAAAAGAAGCTTCCCTTGCCTGAAAACCTGGTTTTAATTTTTTTAACAATCAGCAGAATCCTGCTCAGGGTTCAGAAACAACTACAAATTGGTATGCATATGTTTTTGTTATTGAATATATATGGGAATAAAGATTAAAGCCATTTCACATTTAGTTTGAGTATAGATTAATCCAAATTCAGAATGGGCTAAGAAAGTGATAGAGGTTTATTTTTATCTTAATTAGTTTTAACTCATCTTTATGAAGTTTGGAAACTAGAAGTCTGAAAATTTTAAACTATGTGGTTAACCTCCCCTCTATATCCCCCTCACAATTTAAATCTATGACTGCAGTAAGATAAAGTAAAAATTCAAAGCCAGTCTGGTGAATTGGATGAGGAGCACAACATTATGGTGTGATGAGTGCCAAGCACAAGCTTGGAACCCAGATGGGCGAGTTTGGTAGTTTCACTAAACTGTTAGAACCGTGCCTTAGTGGAAACTACTTCAGGAAAGTACACTTAGAATGGACAACACAATTATTCAAAATTTCAAATTTTGAGCCCAAATCACTTCAGTTATAGTCCATACCCTTGTCATTGTCTTTGAACACTTTAATATCTAGAGGCTATTAATTTGAGCCCCAGTTCATGCTCTGGGAAAAGTCAAAGCTCCCCCAAAGATTATTGTGATTTTTTAAGGAGTGCTTTGTGAATTTGGCATTTCATCTGCTCCCTATAATTCCATATACTCTAAAATAAATATAATGCTCCACGGAACTCAGTTGGAAATCAATGAGAATAAACTAAGGGGAGCTCAGTAGAGCAGTTTAAACCAATGGTTATATTTGACGAGAGATTCACCTAAAGATAGGTACCATTCCACTCCCTACCCCAATGTTCAACTCAAATCTCAGTTTTCATACTGACGGCAACTGGATTTGACCCCCTGCCCTGCCATTTCTATTTCCCAACCTCATTGGTTCCTTATTAATTCCTATATATCAAGGATATCAGTCCTTGATTAAGCCAAGACAGGAGAACCTTGGCAGTGGGTTCTGTGTACTGACTCTAATTGTACACCATCCCAACCCTTGTAATATAGCTTGGCTTGGACAACCCAGTCATGAGCTTAGGTAACAGTGATCTATAAATGATCATTCATGATCTGTTAACCAGACATGAAGCAAAGAATCTTTGAAACAGATGATTATCATCCAACTTGAAGATAATGAAAGATGAGATCCAGCAGGGGCTGAAACACTACAGGGGATGCTACAAAGCCAAGACGGCATTACAAAGGCAAAGACAAGGATGTGCTGCATTGGACTTGGCAGTGCTGCTTTCTATTCATCTTCCTTCTGAGGTCCTGGAACAACTTGACATCATCTGACTGCTGCAGCAATCAGGAGACCTGGATAGCTATAGTTCCAAAGACGAGAGATGAGTGTCTGCTAAACAGTGTTGCACAGCAAGCTTTATGGATGACTTCCTAGAAGCTCAGGGCTTTGGCTTTGAAACTCAATTTGAACTTTCAAAGGGTTCCAGGTCCGACTTGAGATCACAATCAGAATCTTAGTGTAATTAGATACAGTTCTTCTTCTGGTTGCTCTATAAGTTCCACAATAGATTGTGTACTTGAATGACACACAGACCCCTTAAGGGGTAAGATAGATAGCTTCCTAGGCAGATAATTATCAAATTTTGGTAGAGTTGGCCAAAGTAGAATCTTCTGCTCAAAGCCAAATCCTCCCAGTCCTGAACAATAACCCAGGCATGTTAAACATTATCACTTTCTGCATGGTATTGTACTAGGACCCACTTTTTCAGGGTTATGGATATGGGAACAATGATTATGTGTAGATTCAGTTGCACATAGACAGGTAAGTTCACCTGACAGCTCTAACTGTACCTGTTTCTCTGGAGGCTATTACTAGCAGGACAGAGAGGCAGAGTCTAAGTACTAAAACTTTGGGACGTCAAAATATAACAAGGTTATATTTTGGGATCAGGCTTAGACTGGACTTATTCTTATCTGACAAAGGATAGAGGAATCCCTCCCCATAAAAGCGTGGTCTAATTCTCTAGCTTGGAAAAGACATTGAACTGACTATATTTGTTATGAGCAGCACTCTATCCAGTATTATCAGGGCACTACCTAAACAGACTGTCTGGTTTAAATACTGCTTGGCTCATGACGAAGGGATAACTAAACTTTGTGAAATTGCTTTCCAAATTATATCCTTTGTAACACAGTCCAATAGTCTACAGTTCAAACTACATTTCTCAAGAATGTCCTCTTCTCCCTTCTGAAGCAGAAGGCAGATAAATAGGCATACTTTACTCTTCGCATTGTGCTCCTAGAAGAAGAAGGAGCTTTATTCACAACTGACTGGTTTAAATGCATACAGCTATTTTTCTCTCTACTATTCAAGCAGAAAACCAAAACACTATGTACTCCATGGCTCTGAGGAGCCATAAGGTGGCCTTACAAGGATATGCTGGCAGTGTGTGTGTGTGTGTGTGTGTGTGTGTGTGTGTGTGTTTGACTGATGTCACTGGAAAGCCACTTGAAAGTATTAATGAAGGAGATGAAAGTGAATCACGAGTCCAGAGGCACAGATGCAGGTGGGTTAACCCATTTCTGTTTGCCACAATAAAATATCCGAAGCCAAGTACTCCCCAAGAAAAGATATTTATTTAGCTTTTTTTATTTAGTTTCAAAGGCAAAAGCTTATTTTGTGTTTATTTAGTTTGGAAACTTAAAGTCCAAGATTGGTCAACTTCATCTGATCAGCCTCTGGTGAGGGCCCTCTTAGCTGCCTGTGAATATGGCAGAGAAGTGAAAAGGGAAACAGTTCATACTGAAAAAGCCAAGCATGTCTGTTGGCCTCACATTCTGACAACCTACTCCCTTAAGAGCTAATTGGGGTCCTTCAAGAGCTACATTAATGTTTTCTGAGGGTGGTGCCTCCAATGACCTAATTACCTCCTACTCATCTCCACCACTTAAAGGTCCACCACCTCTCAATACCACCCTGGGGACAAAATTTTCAGCACAGGAAATTTTGTAGATAAGCCACATCCAATCTATATCTAAGCCATAGCTGCATGGAAAACAAGAAACTGGTTTGATTTAATTCATAAGTTGCAAAGACGAGTTCAAGACATAGTCTAGAAATGGAACATGTGTACTAAAGAGACCACTTTGTTATCTATGGCTCATTGTAAGGAACTCCATTGCTGAACAGATATTTGATACATTTTGGCCAAACTATATGATATTGCCCCAAATTCTTCTATGTCAGTGAGTCCATTTTGGATAATTTGATGGGGTACGACTCTAAAACTTGAGTCAAGGTGCTTCTTTGATGTTTAATAAACTATTTTTGAGGGAGATGTCACAAAAGGCATATCTACACATATGAAACGATATATACATCCCTTCTTATTTTGTTCTTTTTGTTTTAGTGAGCTTTTTCTCTACTGTAACCAAAAGACCTAACAAGAACAATTTTAGAGGAGGAAAAGTTTATTTGGTGCTCACGATTTCAGAGGTCTCCGTCCACACACGGCCAATTCCACTGCTGTGAGCCCGAGGTAAGGCAGAATATCATAGTGGAATGGTGTGAGGAAGGAAAGCAGCTAGGACATGGTGGCACCAGGAAGCAGAGAGTGAGCTATCTCCCTTCACCGTGGACAAAATATGTACCCCTAAGGCATGCTGTAATGACCCACCTCCTCCAGCCACACCCTCCTCCATACCTGCCTATAATGACCACCCAGGTCATCCGTATCAAATGCACCATTTAGATTAAGGCTCTTATAACCCAATCCTTTCACATCTAAGCGTTCTAACATTGTCTCACAGGAGCTTTGGGGGACACCTCATATCTAAACCCTAACACTTATAATTTTCCCTTTTTGTGTGCATTTGATACTGTATAGGTATTTTGTAAACACTTGAGGTATTACTACATAGGTAACAGAGGGTTCATCAATGATTCTCTTCCATCTTTTGTATCTAGGTTTAGATCTCCTCTGTCTAAAGTGTTTTAGAACCTAAAGAGCTTTGATATTTTAGTTTCTGGTAATTCTTTAATGTTTTTCTTCTTTCATTCTTCCTGAGAGATGTTATTCTAGAGGAGTCTTGCTCAGGTTCACGTCAGTCATTTGTGTTCGTGTGTGTGTGTGTTTGTGTGTATGTGTGTGCGTGAGAGAGAGAGATCTGTACTTAAGAGAAATATCTTAGTAAGAAAAGTATTCTATAGTTAATAAATCAATATCAGATTCTTATTAGTATTCATTTGAGAAGTGAGAAAGCATCAATGCAGGAAGGTGGAGTGGGGATGGGAGGATTTTAGCTGACGCTTCCACTGCCACGTCAGTACAGCGTCAGCTGAAGTGTCCACCTGTACAAGATCAGCTCTGCTTGTGCAGGTCATAAGGTCAAACCACACTAATCCATGTGACCTACGACCAGTTTGAAGGCATCATCTGGTCCCTTCTTGCACTATTTTACCTCATATGATATCACACCATCTGGCAGCCAAAGACATCGTGTGCTTTGCTGGAACTAACATCTTCCCAACAAAAATACTTCTGGCAAGTGTATATTCTCTGTTCCCTCTGTTCTGAGTCCTGCCAGAGGTACCCTTCCCTTCCCTTATTGAATGTCTTCAAGATTTTGTGTTACAAATAGAGAATGTCATTGTAGTCTTACCATGATTGTCTTTGTACTATCATATACATCCCCCACGTCCAAAGTAATCATTTTTTGCCTGGGGATATGTTTACACAGAAAATATTGATATAAGCCAAATGCCCAGGGCCACAGAGTCAGTCTAAGAATAGAACAAGAACTGAGTTCAGATTCCTGAACCTCTCATTAGGATCCTTCAATTCCATTGACATCCTAAAGGTATTGTTGAGTAAGATAGTCCTCTGATACCACAAGCTCTCCTCAGATCAAATGCAGAGTGAATGAGAAATCAAACTCAGAGAATTATTTGGCCATTTTGTATTTTAATTATGACTTTGGACCCAAACTGAACATTTTCA
The DNA here is from genome assembly GCA_025594165.1 of Tamias sibiricus. Classification (NCBI taxonomy): domain Eukaryota; kingdom Metazoa; phylum Chordata; class Mammalia; order Rodentia; family Sciuridae; genus Tamias; species Tamias sibiricus. Next base: position 184,419,437 of record CM046659.1, on the reverse strand, counting down.
ATTTTACTTTCTCTGTACTGCACTGTCCTTTCTTGCTTGCTTGCTTTTTCCCTTTTTGGTGCATGTGGTTCTGCACACACATTTTGAGAGCACTTGAGGTATTCCTATACAGGTAGTGGAAGGTTCTATCAGTGATTCTGTTCCATCTTCCATACCTGGGTTCAACTTTCATCTGCTCAAAGTATTTTAGAAACTAGAGACTTTGCTTTTTATCTCCTGATAATTCTTTTTTTTTTTTTTTTTTTTTTTTCTTCTTTCATTCTTCCTGATAGGTGTTGTGCTAAAGCAGGCTTATACTAGTTCACAAAAGTCAAGTCTGCATGTGACTTCCCAGATTGAATGGAAACTTAACACAAACCATATGAGGAGTGTTTGTAGAATGGAAACCAACAAATGCTATAAATCAGGGGGTTTGGGCATTTTGAGAGTAAGTTGTTACCCATTTCCTTTACCAGCATGGATCCTCTTTCTGACCCATAAGAAAAAAAAAAAAAAAAAAAAAACTTCCTTCCTCCAGCCAATTTATTGTAAAGAAACCCACTTGTTTGTTGAAGGCTTAGGATGAGGACTCTGAATAACAATTACTTCAGCAATTTAAATATTTTACAATTGACTGAAGGTCTGATCCTGAACAAAACCCAGTTCTCCAAATCTGAGTGAGAAAGACATGCTTGGCCTGCCTCTGCCAGGCTCACATCTGTTAATATCCCAAGGAAAATAGCTGCCAGGGACTTTTCCTGACTTTTTTTTTTTTTTTAATCTCCATTTCTTTTTTATAATAAAGAAGGTTAAGATCACAGTAGACCCTTCAACCGCAGCTAACCTACCAGACAAATACAGACATTTAAACAAGCCCCAGTGAAACCAGCATCCATACAATCCATATAAACTTTTTTAAAAACATTTTTATTTATTAGTATATTATAGTCATATATAATTCTGGGGTTCATTTCCACATAACCTTAATAAGTTACAAATGTTTGTTTTAATGCATCAGGTTTTGGGACAGTTCATTACATATCAGTGGAAAACTAATAGAGCATCTCTCTGAGCTGTGGATTTACAACTGAATTACAAACAACTTCAGGACTGCTTGCTTTCATTTTGGGGAATCTCAACATTTTTAAGGAGCTCGTCTTTGGATCTTTGAGAAGGTTCAGTCATAGGCAAGGGGGAGAAATGAGAAACCTGGGATAGGACCCACAATATGTAATTGAGAGAAATCTAATGTAGGAGAGCCAATTGAGTAAACAAGGAAGCTTTAAAAAATAAACACACACAACTGCAGCTGGCCACCAGTTTTCTGAACAAAGTTCTTAAGCAATTCCCAAAGACAGGGGCAGGCTCTAGAGATCAAACTAGAGGGAATACATTGCCTGGTCCCTTTTTGCTCTTGAGTCACTGTAGTTAGTGGAAGGTTTCTCTCTGCCCCTCCTGAGAGCACTGGAATAACTCAGGTATGTCTTTAAGCAAATAGTTTGTAATATTCTACAAAGATAAGACAAAAAGGAAGTAGATCTCAGAATAAGAGATTCAATTGGTGGAAGAAGATGATTACTTCCTGAGACCACTGAGAAAGCCTAATTAACTGTGACAGGTTTCTACTGAATGCCCACTTGCTTATATCTTGTTTCATGCATAGAACAGCAAGACTGTGCACACTTGACAGAACATTCCAGAAGAAACCGCCTTACAAAAAGGATTCACTTGACTAGTTATATCAGCCTTTGTATCCCCACTGGGGTAGGGATCCCTCAGTTTTAGTTGTTCTCAACCATATATTTGCAGAGTACTACTTATTCTGACAGCATGCCCTAACAGAAGGCATTGGAGTTCAATTAAAAATATAAAGGACCGACAATTCCCTTTGGGCACTTAACAAATCCTAAATGGTAGAAAAGCAACCAACCCAGAATTTATAATTCTCTTCATATGTTACTTTCTGGGGGATTATATGTCATTAAAACTTATTGAAAAGGCAGAATTGTGTTTTTCCTTCTTCACTTAGTCTGTTTTCTCTTTGCACTTCCCTCAGTAGAGCCCATAAAATGGGCCTGAGCAGGTTCCCATTAGCTGTGGTCACTTTTAATTCCGGGTTCTCATGCACAAAGCTGGTGTGTGTAGGTTCCCAATCCTGGGAGGAAAATGCCACAAAACCATTTCTGGCATTGCTTAATTAAAACAAAAAAATGCAGCCTGCAATTTACACAGCAAAATTGCGGCAATAATTTACATCATGTGGACAAATTTCTTCACTACATAATGCTTTGTTCTCAAAGACTATTTGCCCATATCCTCCAAAATCTTTCACATAAGAAAGGTGATGAAATATTTTAGAGATTTTTTTTAACCTCTTTTCCAACCCAATTTGGAGTGTAGTCTGTCTCAATATTTGTGGTAAAGACAGAGAGAAGACAAGCTCCTCAGTATTCAGAAATCAGAGTGGATGTCTTCCATTTGCAGCTACCAACTGACTGCCACATACATCTTGAATTGAGAGAAAATAGTACTAAACCACTACTGTGTCAAGACAAGCTGAGATGGAACCTTCTAGTTCATATCTGAATTAATCATAATTCTTTTTTTTTTTTTTTTTTTTTTTTTTGGTACCGGGGATTGAACTCAGGGGCACTCAACCACTGGGCCACATCCCCAGCCCTTTTTTGTATTTTAGTAGAGACAGGGTCTCACTGAGTTGCTAAGTGCCTCGCCATGGCTGAGGCTGGCTTTGAACTCGTGATCCTCCTGCCTCAGCCTCCCAAGTGCTAATCATAATTCTTTTAAAAGAAACAAACAGAAACTTAACTTGGCTCTCAAAATGGTGAGGAGGGAAATGGACTCATATAACTGACAAAACTTCTTATGTTAAATCAAAGCTTTAGGTATGGTTGAATTTGTCCAAGAAAATCTCCTCTTCCACACTCTTAAAACAATGTTCTTAAGTGCTAGCTTTGTTCTTAAAAAAAAAAAAAAAAAAAAAAAAGTCTCTACTGTAGTGAAAAAGATAAGGAATACTATCAGTTCTCATTCACTGGTTTCAGGAAAAGGGCTGAGTTTCTCAGTCTGGCAGGAGTTAGGATTGTTCAACCATAATCAGTCACTGAAACGATAGGATGGAATATTCAGATGTGTCAAGCTTTGGTTTTGTCTTGGTTCATGTTCCTCCAGAGGCTGATCTTGAGCTACAGATTCCAGTGAAAATAATTTATTGGAAATTGCAAAGACCATAGATGAGTGACAGAGAAGTCAACCAATTCAGGCAGAATTGTTAAATCAGATAACAATGTGAGATTGAAGCTTAATCTTGCAGAAATATATTCTGGCAATAAAAATAGTCTAAAAATTTAACCCTATCAAGAAGAGAGATTTGGGGGTATTTATACTACCACACCCAATAGTTATTAGGTAAGTGTTACCTCTCAAGTATCTTTCCCTCCAGGTACTTTCCACTTGCTTTGCTAATAGATAGAGATTTCATCATCGTGAAGGCAATCCTCCAATAGTCATGCTTTATCTGGCTATAGAAAGAAAGAATGATATGCATAGATATGGAAAGAGAATTTGAAGAGATGGGGCAGAAAACCAATGAAATATTCTTAGGTCCTGTCCTAATCCTTTGTTGAAGGAATGCAAAAATTGGTGCAAGAGCCACATCCAAACCACATCTACGAGAATGAAACAGGGAATGATTCTTGAAAAGGAAAACTAAAATTCTGTCCCCAAGAAAAAAGGGGGAAAATTTCTTTGACAGGGAAAAACCAGGAGATATATTCACTTGGTTAACTGCAATTTGAAGTTTGCTTTCTCAATATAAATATGGCAATACAGAGGCTGGTGCCACACAATGAATAGGAGGTTAAGAAATGAAAACTGAACTTGATCTATTCTTTTTGGGGTGGGGTGGGGGATTGAACTCAGGGGCACTTGACCACGGAGCCACATCCCCAGCCCTATTTTGTATTATATTTAGAGACAGGGTCTCACTGAGTTGCTTAGTGCCTCACTTTTGCTGAGGCTGGCTTTGAACTCACAATCCTCCTGCCTTAGCCTCCCAAGCCACTAGGATTACAGGCATGCACTACTGTGCCTGGCTGAGCTTGATCTTGATAAAAATATGAATCATTATTCTTAGTACTTGAGCTAGAGATCTTTGAAGTGTATTCAATGCTTTCAAGGATAAGAAAATAGTGACTGGTGTACTCATTAGCCTCCATGCTACTGATAACCCATGGTCAGGCAAGTGCACTTTTGAAACCACTGGGGATGACACTAGGATTCATTATTCAAACCACAGCAGATGTAGTTGGTGCTTTGGGTGATAAAATAAGTAAAAGAGAGTTATGGCAAAGTCATACAGTCTCCATCTATAAATGTCTATGGAAAGAACTCTGCTGGCCAAAACAGAAAGTGGCTATCTGATGATTTTAATCCCTTTGTTTTCTTTTGCTGCCATCATCATTACTAGGTGATGAGCGTATTTGATGTTTGGCAGTTTATTCTTTTTAAAAACGTGTGTGTTGCCAATATCTCCTGCAAAATAAGGGCCATTGCCCAAGGAGTACCATATAAGCAACATTGAGACATTTACAACCAAGCAGGCATTGATGAAGTCTGGGGTAATTTCTACTGTGGTGAGCAGAATAATGCCAACCCTGCTAGATGTCTGGATTTCTGGCTGCCTAATAAACCTTTCCTTTGTGCAGCCTGTGAACATTGGCTCATGATCTTCTTACATCACACTGGTTCTAAAGGGGATCACTAAAATTGACCCCAACATCTCTTCCATGTTCTAACCTCAAATAACATTGTACTAGAATATTTCATCATTATTATTAGAATTATTTAGCAATGTTCATGTAGTGTATATGTAGCTCGGTGCTGTGCTTATGTATATGCAAATATAGCTTTGTTTTTGATGCTTTTTTTTAAGCTTGGAGTGGGTTTTCATGTTTCTAGATTCCTCAAATCTGTTGTAAACACAAAAAGTTTGTACTCATAGCACTAAAGCCCCGACTAAAATTTACTTCTTAGTCTCTGCCAACTCACTTTCAAACTCGAAGCCTTAGTTAAGTTCTCCATAAACATCTCCACCTTATGATACTTATCCCTGACTAGCTAATCCTTTTTTCAAAAGAAGAAATTACTTTCTTTTTTTTTTTTTTTTTTTTTTTTTTTTTTTTTTACTGATAAGGTAAACACAAAAACTATATTCTACACATTTTCATTCTACAATCCACAAATGCTCTGAGACTAGAGTGATAGGTTGGCAAGAAGTCCATGGCCCATGTGCTATTCACTAAGGAAAATATCACCTAAAACTCACGGTTCCTTTGTGATAACAACTTGGAGTGACTGGGGTTGGAAAAGATGCGTCCCGCATGCTCTTGTGCTATCACTGAGGATGTCCACTATGATGAAAGGAAAGGGGAACCACAGAGAAAAGAGCCATAGAGAAATGGCTCAGTGATAATCCTGATATTATATGTGTAGACTCTTTCTAGTAGTTCTCTTCAATGAAATACTCAAGACCTTTGCAGAAACATTAGGTTTATTGCTCATAACCATCTGCAACAACCAAACACTTGTGGTGGATCCACCTTACCCAGTGACAGACCACTATGCCCACATTTAATATTTTTAATTTTTGTGGCCTTCGAGATGTTCAGAATGGATGAAAGACCCAAGAGAGCCAGAAATCCAAGGTATGTGTCTGTTGGACAGAGAGAACCCTTGAAAGGTAGGGCCCATTCTTCCACCAAAGGTCTTTTTTTCCCATGAAGTAGTAGTTTCTTGCATTAATGAAACAGACTAGAACTCAAGGGTAGATGCCCCAGGAGAAACCAACAGGAAAATATGTGAATCCAAAGAAGGTGCCTCATGGTGGCCAGTTCTAGGCAAAGAAAAAAAGGGAAGGAAAAAAAAAAAAAAAATCTTCCCTTAAGCCATTCCAAACTTGGCTAGCGGAGAATATGGAAAAGGGGAATGAAAATGTTTGGGTGTTTTTCTTCTTTTTTATGTGTTCTGTCTTGTTGGCATCTTTTTGCCAGCAGATATTGGAGGCCAACAATGTGCAATGTGGAACTTTAAAAATAAATCCTGTCTTAGAGCAGTCCAAGCCGCTTGCCATGTAAATGAGATTTCCCCAGTGTGCCAGCACTGAACAAATCTGAAAATTAAGTCCCCGTAATGTCCACTTTAAATATTAGAGTGATGAGAAAAATAGAAAATTGAGGAGAGACTATAAGTATGGCAGACAAGTGACAGTCAAGATGGGCAGGAAAGGAGTGTGCTAGAATCTGAAGACTGGATGCTCTTCTCAGTTTTAGCATGGTAAAGGGTGGACTGTGTGGAGAAAAAAGCACATCATTGAGATCTATAAACAAACCCACTTGTTTTTGTGGAAAAAGCAATAGTGCAAGGTCCAGGGAATCTGGTTTTTAGTGGGTAATTTTCCTTATGATACTTCTTGCTCTATAATCATGAATTTCCAAGCTTTTACTCAATTCATGATGAACCTTCTCTCTTTTGCAATATTTATCTTCCTTTTTGGTTGAGACATTTGAGGGTTTGAACAATGAGATGATTTATGGGGTGAGACCACTGCACACATTATTCTTTCTTAACTCGTCTAGTGAAACAGAACTTACTTAATGTGCTATTCCCAACATACTGTCAAGGCAAACAAGAAAAGAAAAAAAAAATGTGAGCATTAGAAGCCAGAAAGAAATAAGCATAAATGATAATATATACCAATAAGAACCTCTTAAAATCCATGGTTTGATCTAGCATCTTCATGAACGGAAGTAACTGAGAGAGAAAGTGATGGATGTTTTAGTCCATTTGGGCTGCTATGCACCGAGTGGCTTAGAAACCAAAGAAATTTAGTTTACGTAGTTCTAGAGACTGAGAAGCTCAAGATCAGGATGCTAGCATGTTCAGGTTCTGGTGAGGTCCATCCTTCCCATTATTGATTACCAACTTCTTGTGCTCTCACATGGTAGAAGGGAAAAGCTAGCTCTCTGGGGCTTTTTAGAAATAAGGGCATGAATCCTATTCATGAGGCCACAACTCTCATGATCTATTCACTTTCCCAAAGCCCCACATCCCAACATCATCACATTGGTTATTAGGTTGCAGTAGAGAAATATTTTATGAGGAAGAGTCTAAACATTTAGACCATAGCAATGGAGATTGATGATGAGACCAAGGAAGAAAGGATAGATAGGGTAGGATATCTTTAGGTAGGATGGGTCTAAGAGAATTCTTGTAAATTCCATTCTTTGAAAACAACTACCTAGAGTACAGATTTGTTGGGAAAGTAAAATATTGGAAAGTTCATTCAAGAGTCAGATCAAAGTTCAGTCACATTCAGTAAAGGCTGTCTAAAACCCAGTGAGAGCATTGGGGCATTTTGCCCACCTTATTATCATCCACATTTTCTAGTGTAGCAGAACTGAAGCAGCAGTGGTCTTGACAGCTACAGAGACAATGGCCTGTGTTCCTTGCGAGCTAGCAGCTGCTAGGATGTTAGTATGGAATTTATTCTTAAAATATCATGGTTGTGCATTTCAGTGATCTCCTCAGAGAATGACATACAAGTTGACAATGTTTCCCTCCCACCAACAGACACACACACACACACACACACACACACACACACACACAGCAACTTGGGCAAGAATAGTTTTCCAGCTTTAGGAGTAGCTGGGGAAAGATTTAAAGTTAAGCAACCTTATATCTATATTGGACAAAGGACTTCAAATGGTATAAGCAACAGACCAAACCTCTAAGTCAGGAATGGAGGAGGCTAAAGAGGAATAGCATTGAAAGAATAAGAGATCAGAAGAACCATCACTTGTACTGGGGAAGACAGAGTGAAACACAAACACCCAGTACCCAGCATATTTCAGGAAAACTGAGAGACTGCTAAGCTTCCATCTCCACTAGGTCTGTGGGCAGTGGGCAAATACTAGGTAAAGAAAAAGGGGAGTCATAGGCAACCTTTAAGAAAATTTCTATCAGGTCACTGGCTGACTAATGAGATAACAGAGCAAAGACTCTAGTGACCACACGTGGCAAGGATTATAGTCTTTGCAAAAATAATTTAGAAAACTCACTAAATAAATAGATGAATTACAGCCATCAAATATCAATGACAGACTCTGAGGAGGGGGAGAATCTGATGCTCTGAGTTACTACATTGTAATAAAGTACACTTCATACTCTTTAGTATGATGAGAATATACAAAATTAAAAAATAAAATGTCTTGGTGGGGATATAGAGAAATTGGACAACTTAGACATAGCTTATGGGATTACAAAATGGTTCAGCCACTGTGGAAAACATTTTGACAATTCTTCAAAAAGCTAAATATAGAAATCACCATATGTCTAGCAATTCTACCCCAAGTCATATACCTGAAACAATCAAAAGGGAGACCAGTTGAGAATGAGAAGAGGGAAAGAAAGGAGAAATACTAGGAAATGATATTATCCAAGTTATATTGTTATATTGTGTTACTATATGAATAAGTAACAATGAATACCACTAATTTATTCAACTATAATGCACCAATAAAAATATGGAAAAGAAAAGAATTGAAAACCAGTGCAAAGCTGGTACAGTGGCAAATGCCTATAATACCAGTAACTCGAGAGGCTGACCCAGGAGGATCACAAGTTCAAAGCTGGCCTCGGCAAATTAGTGAGGCCCTAAGCAACTTAGCAAAACTCTGTCTCAAAATTTAAAAATAAATAAATAAAATAAAAAGGTCTGAGGACATTTCTCAGTGGTTAAGCACCCCTGGTTTCAATTCCCAGTGCCAAAAGAAAAAAGAAAAATCAGTGGTGAAACAAACACGTGTTCATAGGAACATCATTCACAATAGCAAAGTGTGTAAATATCCCAGATGGTCATCAATGGATGAACAAACATCCAATGTGACATTATTTAGTTATAAAAAGCAATGAAGAACTTATATATACTACAACGTGGACCTACCTTGGTAATATGCTGAGTAAAAGAAATGTCACACATTGCATAATTTGATCTACAGGACATATATAAAATAGGTAAACCCATATAGACAAAAAACACATTGGTGGTTCTCAGTGGCTTAGACAAACTGCCTCTTAGATATGTGGTTTTCTCTTCAGAAATTCACAGTGCTTGAGAACTTAGTAAAGTGGTGATGATTCCTCAACATTATTAATATACTAATATCCATTGAGTAACCATATGCCCTTCAAAATAGTGAGTCTCGCTACATGAATTTCACTTAAGTGAAGAGACAGCTAAAAAGGCAAACTTAGGTGCAAAGGAGGATAGGGAGATGGTCACAGTGTAACTGGTGCTTGAGGTGAGTTGATTCTTTTTGAATTGCTAGGCGAGGAGGGATTAGAACTGGATGAAAAACCATTTGACAGAAATGGGAAGCAAGGGAGGGATAGGAAAACAAGGCAGAGAAGAGACAGGCAGCAAAGGCAGCTATAGATACAAGTGTGGATGTAGAATGGCACTGTTCCCACCTGATGGGACTCGTTCATAGAAACAGGATTTGTGAAGTAATGCATGCCAAGTTCAGAGAAGAGAAATGCTTATGAAAGTCTGAAATGGCTCCAGTAGAAAAGATGAGAGAGAGCTGCATAAGGAATCATTCAAGGGCTATGAGCACCAAAGAATTCTAGGATAATATATTTAGAGTTCATGTGAGCCTCTGTCTCTGTGTCCTTTTGAGTGTGTGTGATTTATTTCCCAGAAACAATCAGCTGCTCTACTGCAGACATAAAGAAAGGAGATGTCTGGAATGGTCTAGCCATAATGATTTCTTTTGGAGAGGGGGGGTACCAGGGATAGAACTCAGGGGTACTTGACCACTGAGCCACATCCCCAACCCTGTTTTGCATTTTATTTAGAGACACTGTCTTACTGAGTTGCTTAGAACCTCACTTATGCTAAGGCTGGCTTTGAACTTGCAATCCTCCTGCCTCAGGCTTCCAAGCCCCTGGGATTACAAGCGTATGCCACTGGGCCCAGCTAGCCTTATGATTTTGTCACATAGTGTTATGGACATCAGTGAAGCAAGAGGTTGAAAATAGAATGGTAACGTGTCATTACTCAGAGTGGAATATTTTAATTTAACAGTTCTGGAATAGAACAGGACTCACTGATGGTGGGTTCAGCCATGAGAGATTGTGGCTAGGTAGAGTGGGAGTGAGTTCATAAAAATGAGGTCCTGGATTGAGATCAAGTGTTGGATCAAACATGCATGTGGATGCTAATGTACCCAAAGATGATGGCAGAGCTCGGATTGGACGAGACAATGAAAAAGGAAGAGGGACAACAAGAATAACAAGGAGACAGTGAGTATTAAGCTGGTTGCCTTTGGAACAGTCCTGGTCTGGATATGGCATTGCTAAGTGGAAGGATGATCAACCCACCTGTATCCCTTGGTGGGAAGTGTATTAATTGGAGCTAGTGAGGCATAGCAGAAACAATATCACTGATGAGGTTTCTAAAGGAAAGCTGCATCAATCTTAGGAAAGATGATCCACCTGAAAACAGGAAAGAGAAAGGCAAGAGTGTATCCTTAGTGCTACCTGAGCAGTCACAAGTGTCAGGGTGGGAGGAATCAGCAGATGAGAAAGGTACTCTCTGGTGAGGGGTGAAGAGTTTTCCTAAGGTTTCCCTACATCTGCAATAAAATTTCTCTGTGTGTGCACATGTGTTTCTACATAATCAAATATCCTATGCAAACAATATGACATTCAGGACATCACTGGATACATATATATATATATATATATATATATATATACATATATATATATATATATATATAATGTTATAAAGTACAGCACTAAGCATCTGGATGTTTAGAATCAAGGCCGATTGTGTTAAATTTTGGGTTCATGCCCATTTTTTCTTACCACATACCCAGAAGCCTTTGTATTTTTATTTCCTCTGAAGACTGAAAGCTTAGACTGAAAATGCCATGTGAATATTGACTCTACTCATCTGCAGCATGTCTGCTTTGAAGTAGTCATGCACCTAGTTAATAATAAGCACTTTGGATGGTCTGTAATTATGTAGTTTCATAGAACACAGTAAGGAAGCTGATTTAACTGTCTACTGTGCACATATTCATGAACACAATTTTAACAGCCTAATTCTTACTTAGAATGCAATAGTTCCTTAAGAGGTCATAAGTGAAGGCTAATAGGAGAAATGGGAGATGATTTTACCAATAAGTCATTTAGGCAAATGGAAAAACTAATGTTTTTGAATTATTTATTATTCACTAAGAAATACACTGGAGAAATTTAGAAAAACTCGAGGTCATATTCCCTTGTGTTGTTAGGATTAATCTAAGTTTCAATTCTGTATGTATCATAATTTGACTGTTTGATTTTAATATGCCTATATCAATTATTCAAATACCTGTCATCCTGATACCAAAGTGACCAATGATTACACATCCTATTCACAAATCTTGACTTGAAAAATATTTCTGAACAACCAGAAGCCAAGTGAAGTGGACTTGACAAGTTTGGACCAAAAGCATGTTTGAGAAGACACATTTGGCTGCCTGTGCACGAAAATTAAACACGGAGGATGGAGACTCTCTTGACATTTGGAACAGGAAATAAAGACAAATTACAGAAACAAGCCAAGGCCATATACCCAGAAAGTTCCTGAGCAATGTTGTTAGTTATTTTTATTAGCTATAGAGTCTTCTTAATATATCACATTTTGTTATATCTGACACAAATTTGCAGTTCCCATGATACAGAACTCTAAAAAAGACCTTACTGATAGTGACATTTGGAAATACAATACAGCTCAGTGTGTATTTTTATTTCAATATTATTGTAAAATCAAATCCAACAGTCATTTAAAAATCCCACGATTTTATTTTTATCACTATATAAAGTACATAGAAACACTGTTGTGTCCTATCAATATCACCATCTAAAAGAAACAATATTAGTGATTTGATATGCAATTTCCTAGAAAATTTCCAATATCTTCACGCACACCACCCCACACACATACATTTTATATTTAATGAATTATACACTTGTTTGTTTCTCCTTAACAACATATCATAAGCCTATTTTCAGGATGTTGCATATAGTGATATTTCCTATTATTGCTGAGTAAAATTGCACAGTATGACCAATGGTATGCTGATCAATTGAATATGTTCCTAAAGCCAATATCAATAACTTGCTAAAAGGGTTTACAGAGCTCAAGAGCTATGATTGACTATGGTATAATTATACAAGGTGAAAATCAGCAGAGGGAAAGGAACATGGAGCAAAGTCCAAAGTCACAAGAACCCAGGAACCAATTTCCAGGAGTCCTCTCCTGGAACAGTCAAACATGACACACTTAATTTTCCCAACACTGAATTCTGCCAACACATGATATGGTAGAACCTTCAAAACCCATTCTTTCAATTTTTTTTTAAAATATACAGTGTACAAATGTTATCCACAGTCACCCCTCTGTGCAATAGCTCTAGAAATTCTACTCTTATCTGTCACTTGGTACTCAATGATCCACCTTTCCTTTCTTTCCTGCTGGCCCTCCTAAGGGTAGAAGACATCTGCTTACTTTGTCTCTGGGTAAAAAAAAAAGTAAAAGAAAAAAATGATCTGTATGGTTTGCTAATTTTTATGGTGTAAATATTCCTGCCATTGTCAATTTCAATCTATCAATGTGATGACACTCTATGCAGAGCTGAACAAGATTCAACAGCTGCTTTCCACAAGCCAATACAAGCTGTCTCTAGTTCATCATTGAATATACTGTTACCTATAGCATACTTTCTAGGAATAGATGACAATTATTGCAAGATGTGTGTGTCATATAGCCACATGCATACACACATACATATCTATGTATGTATATGTATGTGCGGAGTTAATGTAAAAAAGAATAACAGAATTAAAAATCTTGGGTGTTACATATAATTCTTTATTCTCCATGACTGTCTTCCAAATGAACTAGCTGAATTAAGAGCTGTTCTCTTCCCAACATCCCACAAATAGTAAAATTTTAGAGCCACAAGAGACCTTTAATTCACAGGTAGCATTTCATAAGTAAACAACCTAAGAGCCAGAGAATATAAATGACTCTCCAAGATCCCCTATTAATGATGGGCAAAGTAGCAGAAGTAATAATCTAGCTTCCATGAGAGTTCAACCATCATTCTCAATACTTAGAAAATAAAATCCCAAAATAAAATATAAAAACCATTCATAAATTTCAAGTTCCAATAATTTAATCTAATTCTTCAACTCCACTAGTAGAACTAAAAGTGTATGCAAAAATTGGAAGCTGCAAAGAAAAGGGGAAATAGGTGTGATAAAAAGCAACCCAATTCCACCGTCTTTATAGTAAGGAATTGAAACTTACTGTTAAAAAGAAGGCAAATCAAGAAGTACGTGATTTCACATGTGTAAAGGCAAATGGAGAAAACAAAGAATAAGAAATAGGATGTGAACTGAGGTCAGGGGAAAGAGTTTAAGCATTTTATTTTATAACTTCTGCATGATTTCATTTTAAAAACATATTTGCATATTTATCTTTTAATGATTAAACATAATTTTGTAAACCAGTAAAAAGAGTTTAAATTCATATGTTAATAATAATTGTGCTTAAATTTGGTAATTGGTGACTTAAGGTGCTTTTCCCCCTTTTGTTCATCTCCCAATTTTTCTATATGAATTCATATTATTTTTTATGAAATTTAAAAGTTTTTCTTATTACTATTGTCGATTCACTCTCCAAATGTGTAGGAAAAAGACATTTAAATCATTAAGTAGAAGCTACAATTGCTAATCAAAATTCAGACACCAATTAGCATTATAATTCAAGTATCTGTGTGAAAAGAATATAATTATAATTATGTCTAGGCAAAGCATCACACAACAGTTTACACATATGTAGCAGATTTCTGAACTATTACAAATATGTGGCAGATATATATATATATATACATGTATATATATATATATATGTATGTATAGTATTAGAAAAGTAGCAGATATCCACAATGTCATAAATATGTGGCAGATATCTGATTAATAGAGTTATTTAAACTTTAGAGTTACAATGTCTGTCTCTTCACATTCCCAGTTTACAGAATTTCTAATGCTCTCTCATTTAGGAACAAAAAGAAAATTTGGGGGAATATGTTTTTTTGGTTCACAAAGAGCAATATTTAAAAAATGTTGATATATCTATATTGCACAAAAATATACATATACACACAAATATATGTTGTATATGTATCATATACATATACATTGCATGTATATTTATACACAAAAGAGGAAGAATATTTTAAAAGATGAAACATTGCATGTCCTAGTCATGATAGGTAATAAAACAACTGCTTTTTTATCTAAACAACTCATGCAAGCTTTTCAATAGATTAAAATATTGGGATTAATAACAACCAGATTTTATCTTTTACAAAAGGGATTTCAATTTATGTTGTAGTGTGTTGTTTTTTTCATAAATTAATGTTTCTTTATTATTGGAAACAGTCTCATAAAACTGATCTTGTATGTCTATTTTACAAAATGGCTCAATTAACTTAGCAAACTTTCCTAAATAACTCAAAGATAGGACTCAAAGAACATTAAAGACAAAATCTTTATCTTAGGGAAAGAAAAAGAAAGAGGGAGGGAGGGAGTGAAAGCTAAAACAAGAGAATTGCCTCCAATGTGTCTTTGGATACATTTCTAATAAACACGATTTGAGTTAGAAAAAATTTTTCCCAGAGATATACTAAATCAACTTTGTGATTTGTTTCCCCTTACAACCCTGTCTTATGTGATTCTGGACATCATTAGATTTAGACAAATCCTATTCTCTGGTTTCTTTTTCATGGATGCCATTGACCTACAGTGTCTCTGGGTAGGTTTTGCTCACTTGCAGTATAAACAAACAAGACTGTCCCCTGAGATATTAGGAAGGCTGTCTGCATTAGGCCCCCTCTCTACTCTCAGACAAGTACATTCCCAGGTATTGTATGTCTGATTCATGAGTTGTATCCTTATGGGAAAGAGTAACAGGAATGAAGAGGCATACAAATGCACAGATATTGAGAGACAGAAGAGACATATTCCGAAAGGGTACTTTTAAAAAATCATACGTGAAAAAATTTAATTTTTCCCATCATTCAATCATTTATTTATTTATATATTTATGGGTTCGACAAATACAGTTGTTCTTCCACATTGTGGGTTCCACATCCACTGATTCAACTAACCAAGCATAGAAAATATTTTTGGGAAAAATATGTACATAGTGAATATATAGCTTCTTTTCTCCTTATCATCATTCTTTAAATTATATCTATGATAAACACTTATACAGCATTTACATTATATTAGCTATTATGAGAAATTAGAGTCTATAGAAGGACATGTATAGGTGATATGTAAATATTATGCCATTTTGTACAAGGGATTTAAGGATCCACAGAGTTTGTTATCCACAAGATGTCCTGATTCAAATAGCCAAGCAAAGAAAATCTTTTTGGAGAAAATGACCCTGTACTGGCCCCACAGATGCCAAGGGATGACCGTATATATTAAAACCTTGTATAGTGTCAAGCACTCATCTGGGTTCTAGTAAAACTGCAGCAAATGAAACAAAATTACTCAAGGAGTCTACATTCTCTCAAAAATCCAACCTCGAGTTACTAGAAGAAATTGGGCAATATACCTGAAAGGATCTGAAGTTCTCCTTAACTGTTGTCAGGGCTGGATCTGAGCCAGCAAACCTTTTCACACTGAATGAATGAACTCTCTGAAACCAAAAAACCTAAATCACCCGAATTTCCCTTACTTCCATGACCTATGAGCTGGACCAAATCTCTTGATACTCCCCCTGCGACACTGGGAGTAGATTTGCTCTTGGATTCCATGGAGAGGAAGAGTTGGGTTTCAATAGACACAAGACTCTAAGAATGTGTCCTTTTTCCAAGTCTTCCTTCCACTTCCTTCCTTCTTCCTTCTCTTCACTTTATGCTAAAAATACCCCTGAATGCCTTGGCCTAGGAACAGTTCTTTGTAAAAGGAATCTTTCAGAAATGCTTGATTAAAATGCCAAAAGGCATATAGGCACTGAGTTCAGAAAAGAGAGATCCTGACGAAGATAGCCTGTTCTTTATTCACATATTTGCAGGGTATGCTGAGGAAGAAGAAACAATTATGGTCAACAATCTTCTGAGACCAGGACTATGGCTTATGGATGAAGTTTACAAAGAGATAGATTCTGGCTCAGTATAGGATTTTCTAAACACCGAAGTTCCCTAAATGAAGAAATGGTCTGCCTGATAAAATAAGAAGTTTATTTAGATGTATGCAAAATGTCAGCCTGATAATCTGGCTGGAGGTTATAAAATCAATTCCTATATTAAGTTACTCAGATTACTTAAAGAATTCAGAGGCCTGAGCCAACCTCAAGAGTGAGTGCTTTTACATCTTGTCGTCTGGAGCACAGCTGGCATATTCTAAATTCGGCCTCAATGCAGCTTCTCTGGGTCCTGACATGAGAAGATTCAGGATTGGGGTTGGTATATTCACATCATATGTATTTAGAATATAGACTTTTTCATTAGTGTTCTGATTTAGGTATGAGACATCACCTTCATGTGAAGCTCATGTGTGAGATAATTCAAGAATGACAGAGGTGATATGGCTGGATTATGATATGGCTGTAAACTAATTGGTGGATTATCCCACTGATATAGATTAACTGGGTGGTAACTGTAGGCAGGTAGTGTATGATGGAGGAAGTAGATCACCTGGGGCGTGCCTTTGGGGTTTGTATTTTATCCCTGGTGAGCAGAGCTATCTCTTTCTGCTTCCTAATTGCCATGTCCTGAGCTGCTTTCCTCCACCACACCCTTCCACCATGATGTCTTAACTCACCTGGACACAGAGCTGGCCGGCCATGGACTAAAATTCTGAAATGATGGGCCCAAATAAGCTTTTCCTCCTCTATGTTGTACTTCTTAGGTTTTTTTGAGCACAGCAATGAAAAAGCTGACAAAACAACTATCAATTTGATTTTGGACAATATATCCAAATCTGCAAGGCTGCATCATCCATGCAGGGGGAACAATGAAGAAGAATCACATTTTTTTTTCCCTGAGTCCCTCAGGCCATATGGTTTGAAATTCAGAATTTTCTAGACATTATAATGACAAAAAAGTGTACCTGTGTACATCATATGGCACTGCCAGGGAACCAGGAAAGTACATGCTAATCAAATTAATGGGTAATTCTTTGCTAAAATGTTTGAATATTCCCTTGCCTTTAAGGAAATTAACTTCATAAATGGGGTTTTATTTATGCAAGTCAGGGCTTATATTTATACATTCTCTTTTTTGAGATTATTTTTCTAATAGTTCTTTTTTTTTTTTTTTTTGGTATGGGGATTGAACTGAGGGATGCTCTACCACTGAGGTGCATCCCCAGTCTTTTGAGACAGGGTCTCACTAAGTTGCCTGTGCTGGCCTGGTTCTCTTGCCTCAGCCTCCACAGTTGGTGGGATTACAAATTTGTGTCACCAAACCTGGATTCCAAATGGTTCTGACACATAAGGTATGGCAGAATCATACCTCTCTAGAAGGATTTTGTGAAACTTCAGTCAGTTAAACTCTGGCGGGTACCATAACAGGTTAATAGCCCCTCACCAACTTGCTTGTCACCAATATACCCTGTAGGTGAATCTTAAGATTTATATTTGTGACACGGAGACTTGACTTGAAACTAAAGTTTGGTTGGTAGCCTTATGCAATAGAGAATGTGTTATGTAGTATCTGTGTTCCTAATGTGAATTCAGATGGATGATAGATGTGGTATATAGTGGTCACTTTCAACAATCCCAAATTTCAGCTGCCCACTCAGCAGCTTTTGACCCTGGACCAAACAGTAGCAACTCTAAATAGGAGGTCAGCCTCCACACCTGTGCCAGGGGATGGAATGCCTGGTACCCAACTAAAGACACATTCAGTGATACAAAATCTGACCTCTTTGCTTCAAACTAAGACCATCTCTGTAATGTCATTCAAGTTTCAGGGCTACCCATAGGATCAGAATGAAGAAAGATCTACACTCATGTTCCTGCCTAATGCCTATTTCTGCTTTCTGCTTTCCTTGCTGCCTTATAGCATTCACAGGAGAGACCTCCCTCAGTGCCTCATGTGAATCTAACCCTTGTCTCAAGTTCTGCTTCTGGGAGTGAAACCTAAGACAAAAGTCAATGTGATTTGTTTTTGTTCTGTTTATGCACACTTAAACATTCACCTGTTGTGCTACTACAGAAACATGCACCGCAAAGATCAGGGCTCTGCAATCTGTCAGTCCAAATCTATTAGTTTAGTGATTCAATTTTCATGATCTTCAATAACCCTGTTAAGAATAACAGTATGCAAATGCCGAATGTTTTTTTCTGATATAAGGAGGCTGATTCCCAGTGGGGTTGGGTCAGGGAACATAGGAGGATTACAGGAACACTAGAAAGGTCAATGGGGAGGGAGGGGAAGGGAGGAGGCAATGGCGTATGAAGGGAAAATAAAAAGAAGATGGTAGCAGGGCACGGTGGCGCACGCCTGTAATCCCAGCACTTTGGGAGGCTGAGGCAGGAGGATCGTGAGTTCAAAGCCAGCCTCAGCAATGGTGAGGCATTTAGCAGCTCAGTGAGACCCTGTCTCTAATAAAAATGCAAAAGAGGGCTGGGGATGTGACCCAGTGGTCGAGTGCCCCTGAGTTCAATCCCCGGTACCAAAAAAAAAAAAAAAAAAAGAAGATGGTAGAATGAGATGGATATCAGTATCCTAAATGCATGATTGAAGACATGAATAGTATGAGAATGAGAATATACTTTGTATACAAACAGTGATATGTAAAAAGTTGCTCTATATGTGTATTATGAATTATAATGCATGCTACAGTTATATATGCAACAACTTTGAATAAAAAAAGAATAACAGTATGTACACTGCATGGATTTTATAAATGGATATAAATGACCTTGTAATAACTGACAGATGACATATAAAATAAAAGGAAGTTCCATGCCACATGGAATTGCTAGCTTTTGTTGTTCTTAAGCTCTATACATTTCCCATCATCAAATTCTTTTCTGCCTACTGATAGAACATGGGCCCAAAGCTCAGTGAGGTGAGTACCATAAGATCATGGCTTGTAGATGCTTCCTTGTCATTTCACGGCCTCTGTTTGAGACAGAAGGATCTTCTCCGTCTTGTGATTGGCTCCTGTGCCCTTGGGCTTGCACCTCCCAGTCTATAAATGTTCTGTGGAATACATGAGTACTCCTGTGACTTTCTGACCTCATTTTAAAGCTGAAACTTTTCCGTGAACCTAAAGAGTTCTGTTCTAATAAAGAGAGGCTGACGCAGTCATCCACACCACCTCAGAAGGGACGCAGAAGCAGCTGTGTTTATTTGAGCTTTGCTCTGCTAGGTCTCAGAATCTCAGCTGGAAGAGGCTTGAGACAGAACTAACAACACTCACATGGCCTTATGTCAACCCTACTCTAGGGGACTCTCTTTCCCGTTGGTCATTCTTGATGAGAAAAGAAGAAAAAAATTATAGACAAATTTCTGCATGAAAATCACAGAGACAAATTAGAAAAGGTTATCAATCACTGATATTTATTGATACACTTTTTCTCAAAACAGTTCTGCAAGGACTGTATCATTGATCCCACTTATTGAGGAGTCAACAGGCACAGAGAGTTTTAATATCAAGTCATATAATACTGAGTAGAGGAATTACTGTTTGAACACACAAACTCAAGCATCACGCTGACTCTACAGATTAATTTAGAGACATTGACAAAATCCCCCCAATGAGGCATTTGATATATTTCTTCTCTGTAAGTTAGCTTGAATCAGAAGGTCAAAACGATAGGAATCTATAGAATATGAGAAAGATAAGAAAACATTCAAATTGTGCTCATAATTAGTTTTATATCTCATAAAGTATGAATGTTGTTTAAATTAAAATAAATTTCATTAACTAGGTTTGATTTTACTTGAGTCTGATGTTCCACTAGAGAAAAATGAATGATGGATCACTCAATAGATAAAACAAGGAAACCAAACAGATAATCACAGCTTTTGCCAGCCCCACAACTAGAGCACTAATTCCCCAACTTGTACCAACCAACATCTTTGCATAAAACAAAGTCTGAAGGTTTTACCGTGAAACGAAGAATCTGCATTTTTTAATATCATATACACAGAATTCACTTTTGTGAAGTTTAAGAGGTCAAGTAATCTCCAAGAAATTTGACAGTGAAACAACACTACTTGTGGCTTTGCCGAACTGACTAATTTGCTGAAATGTAAAAAGACACCTACCTACACTGGGACACACTGGGACATTTGATTCCTAACTGTTTGTGTCATCTGCCTCCTCTAATTTTCATTTTTGGTGAGAAGAAAAAATATAAATTTTCAAAATCCAAATTCCACAGCTCTAACATCAAATAAATATCCATGAAGTCACCCTCTCACATGTCAGTATGGGGGAAAACTAGGTTGGGGGGATATGTCTTCTGCCATTATATGTATTTCATTAGGATTTTATGGAATTTACCTCCATGGAACTTTGAATGGATGGGAAGCTCTCACACCTGAAAGAAGAAAAGTGGGATTTTTAATTAACTTTTCAAGAAGAAATAGTTTGAAAAATGTAAAAAAGACAATATAGTATATCCATCTCTATGTGTATGAATGTGGTATGCATTTGTTTCAATTTAAAACAAATATACAATCATTTTACTTTCAGCACATATAAATATATTTTAAATTTACATTTTAATTATATATATATATATATATATATATATATATATGTATTTTGTATATATAAAAATACATTTTCCTTCCAGGTTTCAATACTTGACTTTTTCCTTTCCTCTTTCTCTGAGAATTTTGTAGGTTTACACTATAGTGTTTGTTGCATAGGAGGCACTGGAGGTACATCTTTGATTGACTGATTGATTGTTGACCAGTTTCAACCAATCCCCTGTCACCTTCCTTCTATCCCTCCAAGATTTTTTCGGGGGAGGAAGAGTCACATAGTTGAATCAAAGCCAGAAGGTGAGATACAGAGAAAGAAGTGGGCTGGGATTGTGGCTCAGCGGCAGAGCGCTGGCCTCGCACATGCGCGGCCCAGGTTCGATCCTCAGCACCACGTAAACATAAATACATTGCATTGTGTACAACTAAAGTAAATAAATAAATATTTTTTAAAAAAAGAGAGTGAAAGAAGTACAAGAGGAACTAGAGCATGCTCATATTATCCACACCACTAGGCAGAAAGGACCAAGGGCAAATGACTCAACTGGACAATGTTCACCTAAAAGGGTTATGATAGAGAAAGAACATATTCTTTTAAAAACAAATCAATGCCTTTTATAAAGTAAAACTTAGTACTTATTAGAGACTGTGACAAATACTTCATGACTGAATGAAGTAAATCTTTATAATAGTAAGATTGAGAAACATTAGCCTCTTCCTAATCATTGGGACCTATAATTGTTGATGGGCCAAAACCAAACCTAACTTGGATTCTCTCTCTTCTTCTTCTTTCTGTGACGCAGCAGGAAAGTTGCAAACAGCTATGATATCAAGTAATTAATGCTCGGCAGTTGAATTCTGCTGCAGTATAAACTATTAAAGAAATAGAGTTTCCTTCATAATGGCAGGAATTCTGCCTTCAATATGTTTAGGTATAGTTGATTTCAGCATGAAATTCTCTAAACCAAATATTACAAAGATACATAAAAGTTTGACATTATGATAAAAAGTTTAATTTTAAAAGAAAGATATTAAGAAGGTAATATACTTATTTTATGTAAATTATCTATCCCTGAAACAGTATAAATACATTAATAGACAATTTTAGGAAAAATATTTATTGGAACTGTCATATTTCAGGGATTTCTCATAGACTACCTCATTCAGTCCTAACATGATCTATATTACACTGTAAAAAATTAAGACTCACCTGACCCCCATTCCTTTCATCGAAGGAAGGAAAATCGCCAAGGGCACTCCTGCTATGTTGGGAGGCTGCCTGGGCTGTGAATATCTGAACTTTGGTCCCCCCACCAGTATGTGGCTAGTTAACCACAAAGAGACATATCAAAAAAACATCATGAAGCTTCTTGCATATTATCCAGAAAAAAAAGAAAGAAAGAAAGAGGACGCCATCAAAAATCTACTAACCAAGAAAAGCCCAGGTCCAGATGGATATACAACCGAGTTCTACAAGACCTTTAAAGAAGAACTAACACCAATACTTCTCAAACTATTCCATGAAATGGAAAAAGAGGAAACCCTTCCAGACTCATTCTATGAGGCCAATATCACCCTGATTCCAAAACCAGGCAAAGACAAATCAAAGAAAGAAAACTTCAGACCAATATCTCTAAATGAATACAGATGCAAAAATTCTCAATAAAATTCTGGCAAATCAAATACAAAAATATATCAAAAAAATAGTACATCACGATCAAATGGGTTTCATTCCAGGAATGCAAGGTTGGTTCGACATAAGGAAATCAATAAATGTAATTCACCACACTAATAGACTCAAAGATAAAAATCATGACCATCTCAATTGACGCAGAGAAAGCATTTGACAAGATACAGCACCCCTTCATGTTCAAAATGCTAGAAAAAATAGGGATAACAGGAACATACCTTAACATCATAAAGGCCATCTATGCTAAGCCCCAGGCCAACATCATCCTAAATGGAGAAAAGCTAAAAGCATTCCCTCTAAAAACTGGAACAAGACAGGGATGTCCTCTTTCACCACTATTATTTAACACAGTTCTTGAAATCCTAGCAAGTGCAATTAGACAGATGAAAGAAATAAAAGGGATACGGATAGGAAAAGAAGAAATCAAACTATCACTATTTGCAGACAATATGATTCTATACATAGAAGATCCAAAAAATTCCACCTGAAATCTTCTAGAACTAATAAACGAATTTAGCAAAATAGCTGGATATAAAATAATACCCATAAATCTAAGGCATTTCTGTACATCAGCGACAAATCCTCAGAAAGAGAAACTAGGAAATCCACCAAATTTACTATACCCATCAAAAAAATAAAATACTTGGGAATCAACTTAACAAAAAAAGTGAAAGACCTGTACAATGAAAACTACAGCACACTAAAGAAAGATATTAAAAAGATCTTAGAAGATGGAAAGATCTACCTTGTTCATGGATAGGTAGAACCAATATTGTCAAAAAGACAATTCTACCAAAAGTAGTATACAATTTTAATGCAATCCCAATCAAAATCCCAATGTCATTCCTCATAGAAATAGAGAAAGAAATCATGAAATTCATCTGGAAAAATAAGAGACCCAGAATAGCCAAAGCAATTCTTGGCAAGAAGAATGAAGCTGGTGGCATTACTATTCCAGATGTTAAATTGTATTACAAAGCAATAGTAAGTAAAACAGCATGGTATTGCCACCAAAATAGACCAGTAGACAAATGGTACAGAATAGAAGACACAGAGACCAACCCACACTTCTACAGTTATCTTATATTAGACAAAGGTGCCAAAAACATACATTGGAGAAAAGACAGCCTCTTCAACAAATGGTGTTGAGAAAACTGGAAATCCTTATGTAATAAAATAAATCTCTATCTCTCTCCATGCACAAAACTCAACTCAAAGTGGATCAAGGACCTAGGAATTAAACCAGAGACCTTACACCTAATAGAAGAAAAAGTGGGCCCAAATCTCCAACATGTTGGATTAGGCCCCAACTTCCTCAATAAGACCCCTATAGAGCAAGAATTAAAACCAAGTATTAATAAATGGGATGGAGTCAAACTAAAAAGCTTCTTCTCAGCAAAAGAAATAATCAGTGAGGTGAACAGAGAACCTACAGAATGAGAGCAAATTTTTACCACAAGCACATCAGACAGAACATTAACTTCAAGGATATATATAGCTCTCAAAAACCTTGACACCAAAAAAACAAACAACCCAATCAATAAATGGGCTAAGGAATTGAACAGACACTTCTCAGAAGATGATCTACAATCAATCAACAAATATATGAAAAAATGTTCAACATCTCTAGCAATTAGAGTAATGCAAATCAAAACTACTCTAAGATTTCATCTCACACCAGTCAGAATGGCAGCTATCAAAAACACAAACAACAATAAATGCTGGCAAGGTTCTGGGGAAAAGGGCACACTCATACATTGCTGGTAGGGCTGCAAATTGGTGCAGCCAATCTGGAAAGCAGTATGAAGAATCCCAGGAAAACTTGGAATGGAACCACCATTTGACCCAGCTATCCCACTCCACGGTCTATACCCAAAGGACTTAAAAACAGCTTACTACAGGGACACAGCCACATCAATGTTTATAGCAGCAAAATTCTCAATAGCTAGATTGTGGAAACAACCCTGATGCCCATCAATAGATGAATGGATAGGGAAACTCTGGTATATATACACAATGGAACACTACTCAGCACTAAAAGAGAATAAAATCATGGCATTCACAGGTAAATGGATGGAGTTGAAGAAAATAATGCTAAGTGAAGTCAGCCAATCCCAAAAAACCAAGGGTGGATTGATTCCTTTGCTATGAGGGTACTGAATTATAGTGGCAATGGAGGGGGGATGAGAAGAATGAAGGAATGTTAAATAGAACAAAGAGGAGGGAGGGAAGGGGAGGGGGCAGGGGGATAGGAATAATGGCAGAATGAGTTAGACATCAATACACTAAGTACATATATAAAAGCACAAATGGTGTGAAAATACTTCTTGTAAAACCAATGACTTGTAAAACTGTGCTCTTTATATGTAATATGAAAGGATTTGCACTCTGCAAGTATGTATAACAAATTCAATTAAATTAAAAAAAGAAATAATGAAGGGAAAATAAAAAATTCTAATTTAAAAAAATAAATATAAACGTTTTCTCACTATTCCAGAGGCTAGAAATACTAGACAAAGGAATTAGATGAGAGAGAGAGAGAGAGAAAGAGAGAAAACGCATGAGCACTTCCTGTCCTTATAAAGCTATTAATTCTACCATGAGGATTCTACCATCATGAGCTAATCTAACCTTAATTACCCCCACAAAGTCTCCATCATATCCCAAATACCATCAAGTTGAAGTTCAGGGTTTCAATGTGTTCATTATAGGGGAAAACAATTCAGATATTGATTTTTTTATTAAATGTTTTTTTCTGTACTTATTAGGTTTATCATTAAATTTTTCTCTTTTACTCCATCAATGAGCTAAATTAAGCTAAATATTATCTAGAATAAAGGCTTCTTATAATCCTGAAATAGTCCTCTTAATCATGATACATTGTTATATTTATTGCTTGGTTCAAATTGCTTTGCTAATAATTTATTTATAATTTCCAAATAAACATGAAAACATAAAAAATGATTTTAAATATATCTTTCCCCTTCTTTGACAGTTCAAAACCCTGATTAAATTTTACCTCCATGCAAAAAAATAATAATAATAAAAACAAAAATGCCTTGACTTCTTAAAAAAAAAAAAAAAAGAATGAAAAAGAAAACTGAGAGTCAGGAAAGTTAAGTGCCATAACCAAGGTCCATGAATTCTATAGAGGACCCAGCTCTCAGAGAATCCGGTGTGCACATTGCTTACCTCCCAGAGGTCAGCAACTTCCAACCTGTAGCTTAAAATTAGTCATGGTGGATTTGGAAGCACTACATAGAAATGAGCGAACTCTACAAATCAGGGCCTGTTTTGCTTGAGAACTGGTTGTTAACATTTGCCAGCACACCACTGCACATAGGTCATTATCGACAGAGCTGGGATATGGGAGCTAATGTTTCTGGATTTCATCCTGAGTTTTTATACAACTTCTCAGCTATTCAAAGGTATTTCTTCATAGTAGGTGTTTTGTTTTTGTTTGTTTTAATGAAATAAAAGCATCATCATTAAATGGCATTAAAAAACAACTGTCCAGTTCAAGATGAAAGGTTTGTAAAGATGCCAATGAAAACAGAACGAGACTATAAATGTATCACATCTACAGTTATGCTTACCTGGAAAATAATAATTTTAACATAAGTTAGCTGGAGGAACTCAGAACATGAATACGTTTTTTGATAAAGCTATTTAGAAGTGAAGGGCAGAGTAAAATAATGAACTTAAAGGCAGGAGAGATTAAAAAGAATGTGTTTTCTTTTTTTCCATGGAAAAGCAGACAGCAGTGGGAAAACATGTTGAATTCAGATGAAAACAGTGAGAGTACTTATTGTACAAAATGATCCAAAAAGCAAAAAAAAAAAAAAAAAAAAAAGTGATTAAGATATTAAGAAACTTTCAGGAATTTGCCATATCAAACTAAGATATAAACATTACCTTAAACATTATCCTTAAACCTACTATCTGCTTAGGTCCACAGTTTTCTGGAACTGGTTAACTTTGTCGATTTCATTTCTAGATATCAAGAAAGAAAGATATTTGAAATGAAGTCTTGCACAACTAGCAGCCACCCCTTTTTACATTTAGAAATATTAGGAAAAGATTGGGAAAGACTTACTGTTGTGTTAGGAAGAATTTGGAAATAATTTCATTTTTTCTTTCTCTATTTGATTACCTTTATGTGAATAAAGATGAACTCAATTTCCAAAATTTGAAAAACAGAGTAAAATAATTTGCGTCTTTCAGGTACTGCTACTATAAGATCTGCCTAGGTATTAAAATATTTCAGTTTATAGTAGATTCAGAATTTATAACATCTAGGTACTAAAGGATAAATATGAAATGCTAGTAAGAAGTCAAAAGATCATGTCAGTAACCGTAACCAAGTGTGGCATCTTCAGTCCTTTACATTTGGGTTCTCTTTGTTTTGTGACTTTATAATCCTAGAGATTCTAATTAAAAACACGGATAACTTTGGGCAGAGGGCATGTGGAAAAAAAGACCCATAATGAATTGCTGGTAGATATGAATTAATATGATTTATGATTTTGAAATCTGTAGTGAAGCAAGAGTTGAACTGTCTGTGTGTGTGTGTGTGTGTGTGTGTGTGTGTGTGTGTGTGTAAAATGTCTTTGCTAAAGGGCACTGAGTAAATGTACCATATGCCAAATAAAAATGTCTAGAGCAAATTTTTGAGGCCAAGTCTCTGGGAAAATAACCAGGAAGGAAGCTTTGGATTCACTACAGCAGACTTTTTCCCCCTTCAAGTAAAGAGCAAGAACATGAAGAGTAAGATCAAAGAGTAAACATTGGGAAACACAGCCTCTCTCCCAATTTCTTGGCACCTTCCCCACACTATCTCACCAGGCACAAGCAAATACAGCCAACAGTATCAAGCTCAAAGCCAACTCCTGCCTCTATAGCGCATGAAGCAAAGTGATGCTAAAAATGAATGAGTGATTATTATCAATGGACTCTAAGAGAAACAGCAGCCAGTGTGCCAATTATCAATGCTCCCTTCAAAAAACTCACTTACTATGCCTTTTTTTTTCTTTTTAATGATCCCAAAAGGTTTGCCAATAAGGATTTTATTGTTGATTCAGACTTTTAAGGAGAGGGTACAGAGGATAGGCTTCTAAAGTCTCTTGGGAGATGCCTGGATGAGAAGGTATCAAAAATATGGCCAGAACTTCTTGGTTGACCTCAAAAAAGAACAAGAAACTTCCAGAAAATAGCCAGCTGACCTCCAGTCAAAGCAGGTGTAGGACTCATACTTGTTTGTCAAGTGTCTTTAAAGATCCAAAAAATTAGAAATCTGACTCACTGTTGAATTCCCAGATAAAATATTCTGTTCTCCAAGCAGTGAAAGTCTGCTAAGTTTATCCTTAGAGGAGCTTAAGAGGGTGGTAATTGGTAGCTCACCCCTCCAAAACCTAACCTCAGCATATTCAGAGGTATATTTTCTAGGATTGTCCATCCATTTACCTGAAAGGAATTAAATGTGAGTCAAATTAAATACAGTTTAAGACCAAAAGAAAATATTCTAAAATACCTAGCCCCACTTCTTCTCATGCCAGGAACTAAGTGATGCAGAAATTTGAAAAGGAGGTCATATTTTGAAGAAAACTCCTACATTATCTGGGGCAAAGCTGCAGATCACAAAGAATCGCTGGTTAGCACCAGCAGGTGGAGCTGGTTAGGAAAGTCCTGGAAAAGAGAGTTTACATACTCAAAAGATCTAGAATGTTAATAAATTATAAGGGGTAAAGGGAAAGAAGGCTCACTAGCAGAGCATCTTTAGGTTTTTATGAAGAATGATTTTTCCCCCTTTTAATCCTGTAGGAGAAGTCCTCTTGTCTCAGAGGTAAACCCTCAGCAGTCTGTGAGAAGGTAGGGACTTGGAATGAAATGTGAACCCAGTATTTGACCAAGGAGAGGCAGGAGTTGACAGAAAATCTCCAACTGTTGAAAACAGACAAGGAAGAACAGGGCAGATAAGCAGAGGATCATGGGATGACTAAGCCTGATGTTGTCAGCCTGGGCCCTTTCTCTTCTTTGGGTGTGTTTCTGAAAAAAAAACCTTTTAGAGGAATGTGAATAAAATACCACATAGAGGTAAAATGAGAGACCAGTGAGGGTAAGTCTCTAGGCAGAAAGTACAAAGGAGAAAATAGACTGTTCCCAAATATAAATTCTTACATATATTTTTATTTATTTTTTTGTGATGAGGTCTTCCCATGCTGTCCAGGCTAGCCTCGAACTCCTGGGCTCAAGGGATCCTCCCAGCTCAGCAGCCCATGTAGCTGGGACTGCAGTTGCCCTCTCTTCAGAACATAACTAATATTCCTCCTCTAATCACAAGAGTGACACAGACACTTGGCCAAGTTTGGAAGTTGCAGCAAATGGAATTAACAACCCCCCACACACCTCCCCACCCTCAACATTACTCAGAGATAACCACATTTCCACCAGCATTTCAGTATTTTTCTGTTCACTCTACATTCTGTTATCTTGTGCTTTAATTACTGTTTATTACCTACTCTTGTCCTAAGAAACTTCAGCATAAAATCAATATCTTCACATCTTTAGATAATGCTGAATGCAATTTTCATTTTCAATTTATTTTTATTGATTCTTTTTAGTTATATATAACGTTAGAATACATTTTGACATAATCACAAAAGTACAGAATATAATTTGCTCTAATTTAATCCCCAGCACTTTCCCCCTCCCTCCTCCCTTTGCTGAAGGAGCCCTAATTAGGAAGGGCTGTTGTAGCTAGCTGGAAGCCATAAGTTCCACCTGATATGTATGTGACGCACCTGTAGGCACCCGCAAACCTGAAGGTATATAACCGGGTGAAAGCGGTCCGAGTTAGGAGAACGGAGAATTCAGTCAGCCGGGCAGTCACTCGGTCGGTCAGAAGAATCAGAGCGGCCAGAACGTAGGCAGAGCGGTTACAGAAGAGAAACCAGATAGAAGAAGTAATGACTGGTCAGAGTTAGGCCGAGGCTCCTGAGGAAGACAGAAGACAGAAGAAAGAAGAAGGAAGAAAGAAGAGAGAAGAAAGAAGCTCTAATCTTTCTCTAAGCTAAGCTCTATCTTTCTTTCTCTCTAAGACTCTAAGCTAAGAAAGAAGAAGGAAGAAAGAAGAGAGAAGAAAGAAGCTCTAATCTTTAAGGAAGCTAAGCTCTATCTTTCTTTCTAAGCTCTATCTTTCTTTCTCTCTAAGACTCTAAGCTAAGAAGACAAGAAGAAAAGCTCGCTTTAATCTTTCTCTCTAAAAATCTTTCTTTCCCTCTCTAAGCTCTAAGAAAGTAGAAGTAAAAGTAGTAAAAGCTTAACTCTGCCTCCGAGAGTTTTTCCTCCCGGGTTACGGTACCAGGTAGCTTACACTTTGCAGGGTCCCCCCCCCCCCCCCGCCCCCCACTCTGCCACTCTACTGATTTTTCTGCAATTGTTTTTGTTTTTGTTTGTTTCTTTGTTTTTGCAACTGGGCCACATCCTCAGCCCTTTTTTGGTATTTTATTAGAGACAGGGTCTCACTGAGTTGCTAAGTGCCTCACCATTGCTGAGGCTGGCTTTGGACTCACGATCCTCCTGCTTCAGCCTCCCAAGTGCTGGGATTACAGGCATGCGCCACCACACCAGGCCCTCTACAATTTATTTATAGTATTTTTCTAAATTTGTGTCTTGTGGAGATACTTGAAGTTGAGATTCACTGTGGCATATTCATGTATGTACATATGATGGTTCCTCTCAGGGTTATTGCACTGTTTTTCCCTTATCCCATCCCTCCTTCCTCCCCCTTAAACCTCTTCTCAACTCTACCAATTTTTCCTCTTTTTGGTGGAATTCCTTCTCCTTTTTTCCCATTTCTTCACCCCTTTCTTTAGTGTTGCATATTATTTAGTCAAATGAACATAAATAATTTATTGAAAGTCGCCTCTTATAAAACTTAATTTTGGATTGATCTTATAAAAATACCTACATCTTTAACCATATTTTATTGGGACAATCTTGTAAGAGTAGAAAACTTTTAAAATATTAAATGTCAACTGCGAAATCATAGTCCCCAATGTTCACATCAATGTTTCCATTTCAGTATCCTCATCAGCACTGGACATTATTATTACTTTTTAAAATATTAGCTAATTTGTTGAGTAAGAAGTTTAAAAATTAATTATCAAAATTATTTCAATTAATGTGTCAATGACTTCTGCCAGGAAGCTACTTAATTTTGATATATGTCAAAGTAGTCTTTAAAATATGTGATCAAAAGTCACTTCTAAAAAATAGACTCTAGTAACTATCCATCTGCAGCCAGAAATCTTTATTTAGGAGAATTTTTTGTGGGGAAGAAATTATTTTTTCCCTTTCTAAAACTTTGTACTGATTACTCAAGCCAGGCTTAGCCATTACCATGCTGAACAGAATAAGAGATTCCAAAACTGTTGAGAATCCACAGACTGTAGTTTCTTCTCAATTACCACCACATCTCATCAAGCCCTCTAGGCTTACTATAAATACCTACACAGAGGTTTGACTGTGTCAACTCAAAGCTAAATAACAGTCAGCCTGACCTTTCTACTAAACTGTCTAAAATATTTGGATCAACAAGTTATTTCTTTCTTGCTTCACACACTCCCTAATTTTAATTAAATTCTCCATCCATACAGCTAAACTTGATTCCTGACAAAAATCCTGTCAGAAATGTAGACTAGAATCCTGACAGAATGCATATTCATGACTCTATCTAGAAGTCTCTCCCTCTTTTTCCCTTTCTTATTCTCTCCTTCTGTTTCTTTCTCTCCCCCTATAAAGCATTTTTCTCCCTGTTTGGTAAACTCTAGATCTCCTCAGGGACTTGGGATCTTCTCATGTGATAACTAGGCATTATCAGCCAGTCCAGTTTTCTTCCTGATTCCAAACATATAGATTTTCTAATGAAAACAAAGTAAAATCTGGCTTTCTTAGATGGGTGTAAGAAAAAACCAGAACATATCAGTTCATCTTATATGAGAAAATGCTGATTTTTCTCAGATGAATTATAAAATAATAACAATGTACATTTAGAGTGTTTTTCCATTTTCCAAGTACATTCACATACATGTCATCTCATCCTTAACAATAGACCCTAGGACAATGTATGCAAGACAAATCAGAGGTGCTGGGTACCATACCCAATTCTGTAACTTCCCAAGGAAGCTCCGATGTCATCCCAGTCCTCTCTGCCTTAACAGTTTACAAACCCCTACCTGAATCTGGGTAATCACTCTCACTGGACAGTACTGTCCTTTATAAATCAGCCCACAGAAGCTTCACTTTGTTTTTATCCCCCCTAATAATCCCCTCTCTCCCCCATTTTAATGAAAAGGAAATGAGGTTCTGTGAATGTGAGGGACTCTCTAGTTTTTCCTTCCTAAACTGATGAGAGTATAAGAACTGGAGGGTAGAGCTTCTCAGTCCAATGTTCTCCTGCTAAGTTACACCTCAATAAACTCTAGCTATCAGGGCTCGATTTTCAGTGTTTAAGTGTTTCAGAATTGCATTTATTATTTTATTTAAATATCATTTTGATTGACATAATATTTGAACATATTTATGAGGTACAATAAGATGTTTGAGTAATAGGCATATCTATCACCTTAAACTTCTGTCATTTCTTTATGGTGAGTACATTTCAAATCCTTTCCTTGTGACAGCTAAAATGAATAATCATCTTGTTGCTACTTACCACTATGATAACAAGTCCCTTTATGACTTGTGTTATTTTTCCACTGAGACTTTAAATTCCTTGAGAGCAAAAATTAGACCCTACAAATCTTTTCTACTTTGTAGTAAAGATAACCATGCCTTGTGGAAGACATTAGCACAATCACTGTTTCCTAGTAGCTTGTATAAATGAATTTGTCTGTGTAATAACATCAGAAACCAAAAATAAGACTGTCCCATGAAAGGACACATGCATTCCAATGCGCTATGAAAAGACTGATGGGTTTTCCTGGGATTAGATAAGGTGGTTGAAAAAAAATTCTTTGCTTTAATAATGCAGGGTGAAAACAATTGTGCTCAGATTGCTCTCTCCCCACTCCAGTGGAAGTGGAGATGTGCCTATCACCCTATTATTTGATACAGACAACTACATCAAAGAACCCAACAGCTTCAGTGAGAACAGGAGCTGTGAGTCAGCTCATCTACAGACAAGGCTTCTGGAACTATGATTAAGATAGTAATATTTTAAAAGAGGAATTAATAATTTCTCCTGCAATGGCTTTCCTTCAACTGACTCTTCCTATCACTAGCACCTACCTCTTCATATGGCTATTTTCCATGAAACTCATAAGAAGCTCCTACTTCACCTGTAATGAAGGACATAATTACTGTGTGACTCCATGCCTAGAGAGAATGAAAGGTTTTAAAACACAGTGTTCTTTTTTTTTTCTTTAGAACTAGTTCTCTTTATTTGCTATTATGTTTAAGCTCATTTTAACTATGAGTTCATTCTTTTTTTTAATTTATTTTTTATTTATAATAATTACAATTCATAGTGCACATATATAGCATCTTTTTACATACAACTGTTTGTATACAAAGTATATTCGTACCATGCGAGTCTTCAATCATGCATTTAGGATAATGATATCCGTCTCATTCAACCACCTTTTCTTATTTTTTTTCCCTTTCCTCCCCCTCCTTCCCTTCCCCTCCCTTCCCTTTGACCATTCTAGTGTTCCTCTAATCCTCCTATGTACCCCCATCCAACAATACTGTGAACTAGCCTCCTCATAGTGTTCTTGTCTCTAGAAGAAACCAGAACCATCTTTTCTCAGAAAATGGATTGAAACTGGAAGAAAAACAGCCTGAGGATTAGCTTACGCCTTGTGATCTGTGACTTAAAGGAGCTATCTGAATTTAACCTTGATGCCTTTGAAGGTCAATACACCTCCTGAAAACCAAAGGTGGATCTGAGCTTTGGCAACTGGCCAGCTCCAAGATACCCTGAAACCAACCAATCAGGAATTAAGTCATCTAAATCATAAGTATATTTGAACCAACCAATCTCTTTCTTTCCTTTAAGAAATCATTAAGCTTTGTTCAATCTCTCCCTCAGTCACCTCTCAGGGACTGTTTCCATGTGCACATATACCTACTTATAAGTTAACTTGCAATTCTCTCTTGGTTATTCTCTGACATTTCATCTGCAGATCCATCTCTCAAATTCGCGCTCCCATATGTTGGATAAGTTTCCCTTGCTTTGATCAGCAGTAAATTCAACTTAGCGTTCTCAGTCTCTTTTTCTGCTTTTTTTTTTTTTTTTAATCACCTGGTTATTTTTGTTCAAATATTTCTGAGTTTTCAAAACTTTTTTTCCATTTAGGCTAATATTGAAAGACAGCCACCAAATTGTGCAGCTAACTCAGAGCTTTGGTACAGATGTTCAGTTTAGCAAATTCAGAACACATACCATAGCCAGGCAACCTGCACGGAGGTGTATATTCCCGGGGTAGCTGGGTAAAGCATTTCATAGTCAAGTGGCTGAAATTATTTGTAGCAGTCACAATTCAAATATGTTGAAATTTGCAACAAATTCTCCAGTTCAATTCTCCGTTCATTTTGTTATAATTCCTCTTACTTATTTCAGCAAGTCAGAACCAGGCAACTGAAATAATAATACAGCAACTTTTTTTTTTTTTTTTTCTTTGCCTAACTGCAGATTTAAAGGGAAAACCCCTTTGGGAAAATTGGAGGTGTCTTCTTCCTTCTCAAATTAAACTGTGATGATTTTTATCAATCAAGATGTGTTGCACTGTCTACAAATCTTTATTTCAAGAATACTTTGATGTAAATTTATAAACACAAAAAATCACCATTTTATAGGAGAATTATTATTTCAGTATACTTTTTCTCTAGGTATATATGATACATAAAGCATGACAAAAGTATAATATTGTAGGCTTCTGAATCATGTGTTTAATGTCTTCATTCAAAAAGTGGCAAGTTTAAGAAACAAAATTACAGCTATAACAGTCTTTTCATTGGTTTTATAGGCCTGAATTACTAGCATTTCTAATACAGTAGTTATTATAGGACTATGAGATCATGAGATATTAAGCATTCACAGTGGGTCTATGGAAAGGTGCTAATTAATATCATCTAATAAAATTACTATTGTTATTACTAATAACAATATTAATAACAAATGAGATTAAAATACAGTTCTAGCAACTGACTTTGTTCCACAGCAAGTTGAAGCTGTGAAAATTTTATTTTGTTTACTTCTTTATATGACAAATTTAGATTGGTAAAAAAAAAGTAATGAAAGATTCCCTGCTTATTTTAATCGCGTTTACATTGTATTTATCACTCCAACAATTCCTTGTTTATCTTCATCAACCAATTTTGAATTTTGTTTTTTAAAAATTTTGAAACATTTTTGGAGTAGTCTTTCCCCTTTTTTATTTAATCAAGGAAAACATTTGATGTCAGAGTTTAGGTACACAAGTAAAATTAATCTTTCCAATGTCATAATGTAGATTGTGCAATTTCTCCTTGGTTATAGATTAAAAATTTTAAAAACACAATTTCTTAGAGAAAAAGTAAAATATTGAATTAGATATATTTTGTGAAAGACAATGGTATAAAAAATTAGAAATTTTATTCCAGTTACTGTACTTATAACTATGTTATAAATGAAGTTTACAGTACGTGTAGAAACACAATCTAAAAGTAAAAGCAAATAGATTGTTTATTCTACAACTTCATTTTAATGTTTAAGGAAACAAAGTAAATGGTATGTTGGAAAATGCATATGGCTAGAGCATGGGTCTCCTGCGAGAAATCCTTATTGAACACAAAACCTCTAATCATAATTGTTTAAGTTATATGTACTTTGAAACCAACAGCATTAAAAAGATGCTAACCTTGAGAAAACACCATGATCTGTTGTTTGGTTTTTAAGCACATTTGGTTTTGAAAAATTTACAGTCATAACTAAAGATTTAAAAGAAAAAAAAAGTTGTTTGCTGATTTTTTTTTCTCACCACTTTTCTACATTCTGAGATTTGTTTTATCGGTTTTTCCAAATATTTTTTCAGGGTTTCTATATTTCTGTTTTTTTTATAGATCGTATATAAAATATTTTATGAAGAGATGATAATAGGCAGTGGGTCAAGAGAAAGACAAAAATAACATTGGTTCACAAGATTTCTCTGCTGCTTGGAAGGCCACTTAACATAAAAGATAAATTCTCTCTCCCAAGCAAATGTATTTAAAACAGTTCCTATCAGTGAGAATAGGAAGGTTTATGATCAGCACTAATCAACAGAAAAGATAATGTGAGTCATGTGTATCATTTCACATATTCTAATCATTTTAAACATTTACCCTTAATATAGAAAACAAGAAGTAAATGAAATTAATTTGAGAGTATGTTTTATTTAAACCAGTATAATCAACGTTATTATTTCATTACATAATCATATAAAATATTAAAGAAATATTCCACATTTTTTATATTATGTCTTTGAAATTCAATGTGGATTTTACTCTATAGCACATTTCAACTCATATTAGCTACTTTTCAAGTGATCAATAAGCACATGTAGCTAGTGGCTTCTGTAGTCTAGATGAGCTTTTCTGGCAAATCATGACCTTGCGAGGACTCTAGAGCCACTTTAGAGCTTCTCAGGCAGGACCCCTGTGCTACCACAGCAGACCTCTGGGAGCACACTGACCAAACTCTCATCACTGAAGTCCTCCCAGAGGAAGTTGAAGAAGAAACCTTTATGTCTTCAATTTCATCAGCAAGCTGTTAAGTAGAAATAAAGTGGAAAAATCCAAAATTACAGAAATGGACTTAAATGGATCAGATCTACTTTTATATAGAACAGATCTAGGCTGAATTTCCATCTAGAGAATCTTTCCAGGGATCCTTTTCTTAGGGGCAGCACTGAAATCTCCTCTACACCCTGTTTATGCCTCTCCTGATGGATTATTACATCATTTTTGTATCCTCAGCACCCACCACAACCAACTCTTGATCATGCCATCAGTGTTTGTTACTCTGATCTGAGATAATTGGACCTTCTAAATATGAGTAGTAGAAGAAGAATTGACATCCTTCAGTTAAGAAATGTATTTATTGTTATTGCACTATATTCAATTAGTTGGCAGGGACATTGAGTGTTTGAGAATTTCTAGGATTTGGGCTGTAGTTCAGTGGTAGAGCACTTGCCTAACATGCACGAGACCATGGGTTTGCTCCCATCGGTTGCAAAAAAGAGTCTTCCATATAAAGTTCTCCATTTCGTGCTGGAAGCTCTTTTAAGCCTCTTGTTATAACTTATGCAGTGGAAAATAAAGCTACTTCCTAAAGAATTCAAATTTACCTTCCATCAAAGCATTCTTCTACTCTCAGGACTGCACTCAAAATGATATCTCATGGTGCTGGGAAAATATTGCTAGTTATTATTAATCAATGTATCAATGTTGCATGATTGTATGGAAAAACCAAAGGCATGGATATGATTATTAATTGAAAAGACAACATGTGATTTCATGTATTTGTTTGATGGGCATGTATAGTAGACGAAAGAAAATCTGTTTAAGTATGTGTCTATTTGTCATCGACAGGCTGGTCTTAGAGTCATCAATGAAGAATTTTCAGAGTGCAATGGTAATTCAAAGGAGTACTGATGAATAAAAGCTGGTCAATGTGAGTTTAGGCAAGTTACTTAAGCTCATTAAGCTCCTGTTTCCTTACCTGTAAATTTAAGAAAAGAATAATGTCCAATACAAGGGTATTGTGATGGCCACATTAAATAAGGCATAGTGTGTTTAGAAAGAGGATGGACATCTGGTAAATGCTTAAGAAATGGTAGCTACTCATGTGAAAACATTTGATTTGTAATAACAAAAAAAAAAAAAAAAGAAGAAAGGAAATAAAGAGGAAAAGGGTTGAGGAGGATAATGGTAGATAATTTATCTGTTCTTTCCTAAAGCTGGAAAAAATGTGAATCATACTAATGACTGTTTATTTTACCAGAGTAAACACAACTTCAGACATATTGTGACTGTGAAACGTGGTGATGATTCTACTTCCTGCCAAGTCATTGGGTATACATGACTTAGTGGCTCATATTCTTTGAAACACCATCATTTGATGGGATGGCCGAGGTATCACTGGTCCCGTTCTGTCCAGACACATCTATACTGACAGAGGGAGACGGCAACACCCATGGTTAGAGAACAGAACATAGAGTCAAACTCATGTGTGTGGTTCTGCTCTTGCCACACATGCTCAGAATCACCTGCAAAACATCACTGGGATTCAGAGATTTTAAACTCTTTGGATCTCTCATGCTCATTAGAACCCTCACAGTACTCAATGGCTTGGGCACCTAATGGGAATATCATTCAGAGAATGGTATAATACATACATGCTCTTATCAGATGATACTCTACTCATTGCAGTAATGACCTCACCATCACAGCCAGGAAGAAAGGTTAAGTGAATTATGGGAAATTTGAAGAGTAATGTGAGTTTCTTCTCAGCAAAAAAATAAATAAATTTTTGGAACAGGAACCCAAACTAGTGTGACTCACAAAGCTGGGACTAGCCTCTACTCACTT
Source organism: Tamias sibiricus (assembly GCA_025594165.1). NCBI lineage: Eukaryota > Metazoa > Chordata > Mammalia > Rodentia > Sciuridae > Tamias > Tamias sibiricus. Next base: position 184,381,274 of record CM046659.1, on the reverse strand, counting down.
TTATCTGTTTTAATGAATGGACAAAATATAGTCAGAGCCCTTTGATTTGTTTGTTCTCTTAAGCAGGTTTTAAGAGCCTCCACCTTCTTCAGCACAAGTTTCCTTAGCAAGGCCTTTCCTTACATATAATGCAATAGTAATCTTCAAATTAATTCAAGACAAATTATTACACTGACCAAATTATTAAGAAGTAGATAAAGTGCTGAATTCATTTAGAAACTGAGTTATACATGCATGTCTGCAACTACTATTCGCAAGGCAATATGGTCTCTCTGATAGGAATGTCCACGTTATTAAAAGGGATAATTGAGGTCAGACACCCTGGTGCTAAATTCTCAATTTGCCTCTTAAAGATTCATGTAGCTGATACAAGTCTTAAATTCAGTGAGCTTCAGTTTCCTGTGATGTAACTGTGGTTAATCTTTTGTTGTCCATGTGCCGAACATAATTAGTTAGAGAATCAAATGAGAATTTACTATGCATCCTAGAGATAGATAAAAGCAATGCTATTTTATATGTTCACGGTTTTATTTATTTATTTTTTTGCTGATTTTTAGCCACAATAAGATGTATAGTCTCTGAGTAGATAAATAAAATATTCATTTTAAATGTTGACTTATGCATATTCCAAAATAGAGGTTAACAAGTCCACTTAAAAATAATATCACCCTTTTTAATGTTCTGTCATTTTTCTAAATCACTTGTATGCATTTTCTCCATTTCCCTCACATGACCCATTGTAAATAGGTAAATATTATTTTCCTTCTTTACATGTAAAAACCGAGGCAGGGAAGGCAACTTAATCAGCCTACCTTACATTTCCACTAAACAACAATGACAATAACAAAATCAGCCTTGCAAGAAATTTCCACTCCAACACTCATTTTCTGCTATCATAATTTTTCCAGGGTCAGATTCTTAAAGCAATTTTCGAAGTTCATAATTACCTTAGTTGCATGCACAATTTGGGTAGTTAAGTAATTACATGATTTGCACATGCAAATACTGCCATCATTGGCATATAAAAATAATGTCCTTTCAACATTTGGGCTTGATGGAGGACAAATAGTCAGGAAAATCAAAATTCCTGTGGTTCCCAGAAGGGATAACTAAGAACAAAAACCATTACAAGCCTTTCTCAGACATTTAGACAATGAGCTCACTTTAACCTAGAGAAAAGAAATAATATGGAGGCTTTCTAACCTCTTCAACTCTTCGTCTCTACTTACTTCTAGATATTGAATGTGCTATTTGAAACCATAGAAAGTATAAGCTCAGATCAGAGCACTTGAGCAAAACTAGTTCCACCATTGGACAGGTCAGGCAGATTTAAGCTAAACACTTAATGCCTAAACTTCCTAATACTCATCTCTCAGATGGAAACAATCATAACACTAATATAATAGGATTAAAAAGAGGAATAAATGAGATAAGTTATATGAAAGGACTCCAACTCTGGGTTTTATTGGGTTTCAAATGTATATGTTGCTATCATATATCCTAATATATTAGATATCCATTGTTTTTTGTTTGTTTGGTTTGGTTGAAAAACAAGTTATCTCTAAGAGTGAAAAGTAATTTTAGCATATTTCCCTTTTACATTGAAAAGGAGTATAGCATGAAAGGGGGGTGAATGTCCTTTTATACTCAGAGTTAATGTGATATTTACCTTCATTCTGTTTCTTGTTTTTGAGCCCTTAAATAAAGGTGTAAGACAGAGAAGCTGGCAAGAATTTTAAGGAGAGTAAAAATTCATGTCTTTAATGTTAAAGATAAAAAATAAAGGGGACAAGACCTTCTTTACTACTCCAATAAATTCATTAGAATTGTGAGCTTGCTATGGTTTTTAAGGGTATAGAAAATCATATCATTTATGAGGCCAAAAATAGAACACTGGCTGAGAATGTAGCCAGAGTTATGTATGTAAAATTGTGCAGAATTATCTACAGAAAATGTTGCAAGACACCAGAACATGTTTCATTGGAGAGTTTGTATTATTTTCTTAGGGATAATAAACAGAAATATTTCCAACTTTTGATGTGCTCAATCTAAAAGCAGGCTTAAAAAGATGAGTTGAGGGACAATGTTGAAAGATTTTACAAGAAATGTAATTTTAAATTGTCAGTGTTCATCCTTTATGAAAATATGCGTCTTCCCCTTTTGTAAGTCCTCCTTTCTGTCTTGGAAATAAGTGTGATTCCATGGAAAAGGAATGGCTTTGGAAACATGGAGACATTGTTCCATTGCTGCCTGGGTATATGGATCTAGCAAGATGTTTATACTTAATCTCTTATGTTTTTTTTTAGTTTGAAAGCACATAAAACATTCTTGAATTCTTGAAATGAAGTACAGAGGGAGATCATGCAAAGCTTGATCAGGATTCCAACACTACCACCATGTCCTGATTTCTTTCTGATTCTCAGATATATCCAGATGGTTATATATGTGGGCAAGATGGCATGAGGAATTCTAGATTGTAATTCCCAGCTTGAGGCAGGAGAAAAGGGGCAACCATGTCTGTTAAAGACTATATGCTCATAGATTGATATCAGTATTTTCCAGAACCTATGCATGGGGAAAGACATTTGTAAAGGTGAAATATGGAAAATCTCATTGTAGATTAGCATAAACAAATGAACATTTCAATTGATTTGGATGATAGGAAACAATGTTATTCCTCTTGAAAGAAGTCTATTCTTCATAGTCATAGACCTGGATTATAAAAAAAAAAAAAAACTATACTTAGTATACTAAACTTATATATTTTAAATAATATTAATAAAGATTTATAGAAATTTGAAACAAAGACAAACCACATGCTTTATTTCTACAATAACATATATTTTATTTCATTGATTCTGATTGGCTCAAAAGTATTCACAGTGGCCAGGCATCTGAAGGAATCTGGCTGCCAAAACTCATGAACTAGATTTCAGAGGAGGGATGGTATCCCTGAGGAATTCCAGATATCTTTCTCTAGAACTCCAGGAAACAGATGCTATTGGCAGAAACAATAACAAGCCAGACAAACAGAAGCTTAGGGACAACCAATGTAGAGGCTTGATATTGAAGGAGAGGGCTTCTTTGATAATTTTTGTTTTCAAAGTCCATGTTTCCAAAGTTCTTATCTTCACTTTTATTTACTTTTTCACTAGAAAAATGTGTAAACATCAAATGGGCCTCTGCTGGGAGGCTCCAGTAGCTTCCATTTCCTCAGAGAAGTTACATAGTTGCCTGGAATGGTCAAGCCTTAAAGTTAAGAGAATTTGGGTTCTTCATCCAGAACTTTCATTTCATGGTAGCATGCCCTTAATTCAAATGGCTGATCTCTTTAGGCTTTAGGAATCTTAGAAGAGAAGAGGGACAATGATTCTTATTCTAAGTGTCCTGGTGAGGACTGGAGATACAGGAGAAGAGATCTTTCAACGGTGTCTTCTAGACAGTAGGTGCTCACTAAATGGTCATGATTTTTCTATATGGCTTGGTCCGGGTCTTGAGACCAATTTCTTGGCACTTCCTCTCCTGCCCTCACTCCCATACCCCACCCAAATGTCCATATTCAAAGCAGTCCTCATCTCATTTCTAAGATTTGGAAGAAATCAACAGTCTAACTAGAGCTATAGACACAGCACATCCATTTCTGAATCATTTGAAGTGATAAAACCATGAAAAAGGGTCACCATTATAGGAGAAATACCTGTCACTCTGGAATGTGAAAACTTTCCCAAAGTACTGAAACCCAAATGGGAAATTCTGAGAAAGGACACAATCCAAGTGTTTTATAAAAGGAAAGCTCTCCAGGGAAATTGACTCACTAAAAACTAACTGCTCCTCATTTATCAACCAGCTGCAGCAGGTTGGACTAAAACCCCTTGCTATTTGACCTCATCAGCAACCACCCGACATAGGTCACCATTACTTAATTAGACAAGGGAGTTTTCAAATGTAATCTCTTTGCACTCAGCAGGCCCTGGGTCAAATAGAATCTGACTAACCTGCAGCTTGTGTTTACACAGCTTCCAACAGTTCAAAAAGCCAAGAGAAGATCAGAAGCTTATCTTCTAGCCGACAGGGGAGGGGGCAGGTAGAATTTGACAGAAGGTTGTAATCAGCCCCATTGGAGGATGAGGGTTAAGGCCTGCTCATCTGTTTTTAAGTGTGTTACGTGTCACGACAAGATACTATATTTCTGGAAGCCTGTGTACAGAAAAAGGTGGGCAGGCACCATTCTTGTGGTTTAATTAAGAAGGAAAGTAAAGATCTAACAGGAGCCCAGCTCTGTTGGCTAGGCCTACTGTCGGGAAGCGGGAGCAGAGGCGTGGGAGGCTGGTGGAGAGGATAAGCAGGGTGGGATGTGCAAACCAGCGCGTGGCAGCTGTTCACGGTGAATCCTATTCTAGCTCATGGCCATGTGTTCCAGCCCTTTTGGAAAATTACCTCCAAATAACAGATCACGAAAGAGCAACTTCAACAAGCCCTATAATTTAGTCCCAAGAGGAAATTCTTCATTCATCAAGTATACCGGAGGCTAAATTAGTTCTATACCCAAGTGGGCCCTGGTTGGCAATTTTATGTGAGGGTAAGCCCTACCTTGGAGGGGAGGCCAACCAGAAAGGCTGGTGGTCAGCCTGGTGCCCATCTGGGTCAGACCACATATAGTGCCACAGATAGGGCAGAGTCCCTGGGGAATAGCTCTGGGACTCAGTCTTTGTCATTACTTCCTCTCTCTCTCTCACTCTTTCTCCCCCCCACCCCCCATCCACCTTTTTTTTAAGGTTTTTTTTTTTTTTTTTTTTTTTTTTTTTTTGAGTTTGAGTTTGAGTTTGAGTTTGTGAGGACTGTGTGTGTGAATCTGCCTGAGGCTGCTAGAATATTCCTCAGGGGAAAGAATAGATTTTCCAGGAATATGAGATTGGACAGACATCAAATGCAAACTTTAAAATAATTATTCAGATTTATTCTCAGTATTAAGCCAATATACAAAATAGTTTCAAAGATACTTACACTGTGCACAATTTTGTTACTGATTTTTTTTTTAACAAATCCATTCACAATCTGGAGGCAAGTTCCACTGTTGATGCCCATTATAAACAAAACAAAACAATAAAATCACCTTTAAAGACATTAGAGGACAATATGTGCAAGAGTACATCTCTTTTCTTTAGTCAAATCTTTCTTTTTGTGAACTTTACTTTTTCTTTTAATTGACAGGTAGCTGAATTCTTCAGGAATACCAACCATGGTCTATAAATAAGCCAGAAGTTTTCTTCATACCTAATCAACATGTTGCCTAGAACAAGATACTTTTTTTATATTCCCCACATTTTAAGAATGATGATGCTAAAATTGGGCTAAGTTCTCAAGCTAAAATTCTTGTTCCTCTTCTTAGAAATCTGAATTCACTGTCTCCGTCTAGGAATCTGAATAAAATTACATGTTTCTCATCTTTGTTATCTTTTCAGTAATAATAATAATTTTAAAAAAACTTAACACCATTTGGATCGTGAGATTTCTTTATCCTGTGATTTTATTAGGAGCTCCTTTCTCTATAAATCAAGTCAGCTTTGTTAATCACTGAATACAATAGGCAGGATACATTTGAAAAGAAGCTTTACTAAATTGGGAGAAAAAAATTCCCACAGAAATAGAATGTAGATGCTTTCACACATAGTGAAACAACACTTCAAAGATAAAATTAGAATTAAAAATACTACTATATATATGCATATATCACTAAGTTCAAATAAGACTTTGCAAACAAATGGAGTTAACTGAATTGTGAGAAATGACATGACATGGTTTAGGATTTTACAAAATCCCTCAGGTTTCTGTGACAGAGTACGTGGTAAGGGGACTTTACTGTCATGATACAAAGATGGTGGTTTGTATGGGAATCTCAGCAAGGAAAATCAGTGGAAGTAAGCAGGATATACTTTATTTTTACTAACTAAGGTAATTTTTCATTGATAAGTAGGATATCACACAGAAGAGGAAGGACATTCAAAGGTTTCTTGTTTGAGGAGGGCTATTTTGGTTCTTTCCTTCCTAATCCATTCTACCTATTCTACTAACTGTCACAAAATTGCATTTATGGAGTCTTTCTCTTTGCTCTTCCAAGTTATTTCAACAAAATTTCACCTCATTCAACATATCTCAAAAAAGAGTGGTATATTCCCCTTAGGAGAACAAAAGACTATGATTTATGTGGCTGTTTAAAGTTTTCAAGTAAAATTTAAATTGGCAAGCAATTTAATTCCTTTAAAAGACATCATGTAGAATGGGAAGTAACCAAAATGGTACTCACTCTGGCCAAAATTGTGGAAATTGATAAACAATCTTCACAGAGAGCGATCAGCACTGAACACAGGGGGATTGCAAAAAATCACTTTGTGAAATAAACTCACATAAAGGATAGACCTATGGGTCCCCAAGCCATTTTGAACCTTAGAGAGTTTGTGGTTGGGAAGGAGCCCTGCCACCCTTTCATCTAGACATTTCCAAATGCTTGAATTTTTGCCTGGCCATGTGGCAAGCTCTTTAAACATCATTGTCCAATAGACACACAAGGTAAGTACAAATGCAATATAAATGGCAACATTGACCTCTTATAAACTACATCCACTTTCTAATGACCACAGCTTCATTTGTACTGTTTTTCTGCATTGTTAACTCTGTTATATACATCTGGAAAGAATGTAAATTTGCATTTTCTTGTAGTCATTAGAAGTAAAAGGTGAAATTAATTTCAATAAAATATTACATTTAACCCAATGCATCCAAAATACAATAATTTCAGCATATGACCAATATAAAAATTGTTAATGACAGATTTAGCATTAGTTTTCCAAACTAAAACTTTGAAATTTGATATGTAAAATATACTTAAAGCACATCTCAATTAGATTAGTCATATTTCAAGTGCTTAATAACATGTGGCTAATGGCTATTGTATCAGACATTGCAACCCTCTAGTGCTATAATTTTTATATGTATTTACATCAATTGATACATTAATATCTCTTATTTGCATTTTATTCTCAAATGTCTAAAAACAAAATGGCTGATTTCAGATCACACACATGACCCATCTGTTGTTCATAAATAGGCAGGTAGTAATTGCTGAAAAGATTTGCAGTAATGCAGTATAAATGGCAACATTGACCGCTGATAGATGATAGACTACATGTACATTCTAATGACCACAGCTTCATTTGGACTGTTTTTTGTTTTTGTTTTGTTTTGTTGCATTGTTAACTCTCTTATATAGATCTGGAAAGAAAGGAGGGATACAAACAAAAGAAAAAAGGCATGTTTTGTTTTTGTTTTTGCTTTAGTAAAGAGTTAAGCTGGAAAGGGACAATAAAATTATCCCTTAAACATTTTTCAGGGCAATCCACTGTCCACGTCTGGACTTCCAATTTCATGTTTAAATTATGTCTTTTTTTTTTTTCCCTCAATGAAGTGAATGTTTGGTATTGTTTGTGTGCACATAAGAAATCCACAATCAGGAGGGTTAAAATAATATATTTGACACTGGGGTAGGACCAGATAGGACATACATCTAAAGAGCACATGCTACCCAGCACAGGGGCTCAGAATCCACATCATTAGCATCATTGTCATCCTGTGTTCTGGGAACAGGATTGTGACCAAAGTCTTTGCAGGATGAGGGTTTTTTTTTGAACCTCTTATGCATGAATTGGTGATACCAATTCAGTTAGTTTTCAAAGTCCATGTAAACACATTTATAATTATGATTTATCAAAACTGAAGTAACTCTTGCCAACTATACATGGATTTAAGTGACAATAATCACATGGAACCTTCTGAATTCACCTTGAAAAGAAAGGATGTCATAGGAGCATAAAATACCTGAGTGGTTGAATAATTCACCCATCTTTTCAATGACAAATGGAATTTTAAAATTGGACAGGGATTTTTCTCTACATAGCATGACCAGAAAAATGTACTTTCTAGAAGCACAAATAAAGACTTTACTCTTTTCTAAGCCCTAAAAGACTCTTACAGAATAATAGGTAAATGATAATAAGTTAGAAACATTTTTTTTATTTTTATTTTTATTTTTATTTTTTTTTTGCATCCTCAGGCTGGCAGGTAAAGAAATATTTAATGGTAAATTAGTGGATGAACAAATAACATAGGTAGTCATTCTTAACACCTCTTTAGTTGGTCATGTCTCTGTGCATCGTGGGCTGGGCTGAACATTTCCTTCTGTCTCAACCATTCCCATGCAGGAAGTCTGTAGGGTAGATGAATGCCTGAGCCAGTATTTAAAGCATGCAGACAGAGCAGGCTGAAGCCACTTTCTGCCGTGATGCAGAGATAAACGCATGTATCTATCCTGATCTTCAATTTATTCTGTGGAAATTTAAGGGAACATGAAGCCACAAGCCCAGTTGATACTATAGTATCTTTTTTCTAAATGCTAGAATTAAGAATTCTTCTGATAAGTTTGCTAGCTCAAAGAATATTTTCAGTAAAGGAAAGAACAGATTGAAGTAAAATAAGGTTGAATCTGGCAATGAGTTTTGTTTGATTTTACAATCAGGAGCAACAATCTATGTTCTTTAAAACAATAAACATGAAATAAAAGGATCTCTATTCACAATTAGTCACTGCAATGCCTAACTAATAAGCCATTCTGAAGAACATGACCTTGTATTACAGCATTCCTTTCGTGAGGAAAAAAATTTACATTTTTATCAAGAAGTAAGATGAAACTGATTTCACACTTCCTCCTCCCCACTCCCGAAATATCCATGATAATAACAGTACTGACTCATAGTCCCCAACGTTAGCAGAACCCATCAATTGCCAATTACAGTTCAGATTCCCTCATGTTCTTCCAAAGGATCATTTACCTTATACTTGTATCCTCCTCCCCTCTCTCTCTCAACTTGCCCCCCATCACGGAAAAATTATATTCATTAGATACTTTTAACTTACGTTGGGTCAAATTGTTTCTGCTCATAACTTAAAATTGTTGGCCTTAGTTCTTAGTAAACAATGGACAAAGAGAATCCTCCTCTCTAGAAAATAGTTACAGCAGGCAAAGAATGAGCATTCAATATGAAAACAGCATTTAAGAAAGAGCTGCTGAAGGAGAATGGCGGAACTAACAGTTGGTAGACAATCAGTGGATTAGACAAAGGGGAATAAATGGAAGGGAGAGGGGGATAAGAACAGAAAGACAGTGGAAAGAATCTGACATAACTTTCCTATGTACATATATGAATATACCCCAGTGAATCTTACCATTGTACATCCCTAAGACTGGGGTCATAAATAGCATAAGATATGTTCTACGTTCATGTAAATATGTCAAAATAGATTCTTCTGTCATGTATAACTGAAAATAACAAAAGTTTTTAAAAATGGAGAACTAGTTACTGAAGGGCATCTATGTCTCTGTGCGCAATAGAAATGAGAGTTCACAAAAGGAGAGAGAAGTAGGGAAAGCTGCATGGAGAAGCCTAGATAAGCAGAAGTAACTAGGAGGCTCTCCCCAGACACAGCAGGAGGAAGGGCAGGAAGGCAGGACGATTGTAGGAATTTAGATAAACCACAAGTCAAACACAAAGGACCACAGAAGACACCAGGTAAATTGTAAATACAGGTACATTGTTTTCACCAGTGAGAGCTATGCACTGTGTTTTAAATATTTGGCAAGTCTAAATCATTTTAGGAAGGATAGTTCTCAAAAATATGCTAATTTAATGCAAGTATTGTACATTTAATTATTTCTTATTTATCTTTATGCTGGCCTAGACAGCCATATAGCACTTATATCAGTGTGTATCCAATTTCAGATTTCTACGTATATCAGCAAAACTTCTGTTTTTTTTTTTTTTTTTTTCTTGTCCAAATCATATATTCCAAACACATTTTTAAGCTTTGTTCTTTTAATACTGGTCAGCAGTGTGATATCTAAATTCCTCATTGTAAATCTTTGTGGAATCATATGCACAATTAATGCATTTGCCTACTATGTCTAAAAAAGGGTCAAACATCTCACCGTAATTTGAATCTTAAGCTTATCTCCATCTCTCAATTCAAAGTCAAATGGACCAATAACGTGTCAAGAAGGTTGGCAATACACAGACGCTTACATTAAGAAAATAACACAAATTTTAAATAAATTGCATCACAGAATTTTTGCTATAATTGAGTAGGCCTAGAAGTAAATAGGGTTAGCATTAAATCCCATTTTGATTTTAATTAGGTCATATAAACTTGGATAAGTCACTTAAGGGGTAATTTCCTCATTGGCATACTATAAACAAGGAGAGCAAGAATTAAATATAAAATTCATATAGAAAAGAAGCTGATAGAGTACCTACCGTGTTGTAGTCATTCCCTAAAATATTTAGTTCTTTTGTTCATTTTTTCACTCTCACATCTTCACCAACATAAATAAAACAGTTGTTTCAAAATTCCTGTTGATCAAAATAAAACAGAAGTAGAAATTAGGGTTTACAGTGAAACTGGTATGGAAAAAAAATGAAATATATGTTTGTTATACAGTTTGCTTCTGACTCCTAACAAAGAACAAGTCCATTTATTTTCACTGACTTCAGGTCTTTAAGCAGTGTCATTGTATATTCTGTTTTAATATTGATATTTGGAGCTGAGGGTGAAATTTGGAATATCTTTTTAGGAGAATACTGGGCAACCTATTGATGAGGCTCAGGAAAGACCAGCTTGAAGTTTCTCATGTGAATCAGGTTGATTGTCTTTCCAAGGGAATGTGTTAAACTATGATTATCCAGAGGCAAAGATTTTAATTCCTATATCATCCCATTTACTACATGCCTGTTAGATTTGCCTCATAACTGCTAACAAAAAAGTAATTTTTCCTAATCTATGATTTGTTGTTCCACTTACTAGAATTTTTGAAAAGCAGTTTTAACTTCTTTGGTTTGTTTTTCTAAAATATTTTAGAGAATTGTTTCTAATGTTTTTGAATCTGATCTATCCTGTGATATCTGAGCCTTAAACTACATTAGGTATTCTTTTTTTTTTTTAATATTTATTTATTTGGTTTAGTTGTACACAATGGGTTTATTTGTACGTGGTGCTGAGGATCGAACCCGGGCCGCGCACGTGCTAGGCAAGCGCTCTACCGCTGAGCCACAATCCCAGCCCCACATTAGGTATTCTTCAGAAACAATTCCAGTGACTTTATCTGTACTCTTTTCTTTTTTTTTTTTTAATTTATTTTAATTAGGTATATATGACAGCAGAATGAATTTTGACTCATTGTACACAATTGCAGCACAACTTTACATTTTTATGGTTCTACACAATGTAAAGTCACACCATATGTACAGTCACAAATGTACTTAAGGTAAGGTAATGATGGTCATCTCATTCCACCATCTTTCTTACACCCATGCCCCCTCGCCATCCCTCCCTCCCCTTTGCACAAAGTTCCTCCATTTTTCTCATGCCCCCCCCCATTATGGATCAGCATCCAGTTATCAGAGAGAACATTCTGCCTTTGTTTTGGGGGGATTGCCTTACTTCACTTAGCATGATATTCTCCAACTCCATCCATTTACTTGCAAATGTTCTTAACCACCAGAAGGCTCAGTTCTAAATCCTTCTTGAACACCTTATATCCAATGAAGTTTGCAAAAAAAAAAATCCATGAATAACCTTTAAGAATTTATAACTCAAATGCAATATCAGGAAATTAAATTTACGAAAATAGACTTGCTCCTAATCTGTAAATAGGTATGTATATGAAAATTTCACACATAACTTTATAGAAATATTTTCCTATGACACATTCAAAATTCAGTAATTTTTTTTTTTGTTGTTTTTTTTTTTTTTTTTTTTTTTTTGGTACTGGGGATTGAACTCAGCGGCACTCGACCACTGGGCCACATCCCCAGCCTTTTTTTTGTATTTTATTAGAGACAGGGTCTCACTGAGTTGCTAAGTGCCTCACCATTGCTGAGGCTGGCTTTGAACTCATGATCCTCCTGCCTCAGCCTCCCAAAGTGCTGGGATTACAGGCATGCGCCACCGCGCCCGGCTAAATTCAGTAATTTTAAAAATTCAATGGAAAGTTACACAGTTCATCTATAAAAACTTTGAAACCCTGAACTAATTGGTGTAGCCTTCTAAATTATCAGACGTGAGCTCCCAAATCTTAATTATTTTTTTTTTTTTATAAAGTTAAGCAAGAAAGCAGAACAACTGTCTGTCATTTCTTTCTAGTTCTCATGTAGCATCTTGGGTTGTAGAACCAAGCAGTGGAGTGACTAGGGCATGTTAAGGACTATAGGAATCCTTCCAAAGGAAAAAAAAAATCACTTGTGCATCTGCATCCAAAAGTTCAAAAAAGTTAGAAAAACTTTATCTCAGCCAGGCTGACAGTGATAAGATTTCAAAATCAAGGGAACACTGACCACCTACAGTCCTGCTGTCTCAAAAGTAGAGCAAGCCAGACTTGCAAATATCATTATCACAGTGCAAGTGGCATCTCCAAGCTGAAGGTCCTATTGAGTGGCAGGCCTTCAGGAAGTGTTATCTAACTGCCTTAAGAACAGGAAGCTAGAGGTAGGCACACACTCATTTTCAGTTAAACATAGACACCTTGAGCCTGGTGTGGGTGGTGAGGAATACAGTTTGACTCATGATTTCTTGTCTTGATGCTCCATGTGGCATATCTCCTACAATATGATTTTTTTAAAGATTGCTTGAGAGATACTAAACCAAGGACCTCCCCCTTGGAAAACCACCTGGGAGGTGAACAAACATGTCTACAAGTGTATGAGTACTGCCAAAGGTGGCAGCGTGGCAGCTGACGGCCCAGGAAGTGAATCATGCATGTTGGTTTCTCTTTTGTCATCAGAGAGGAAATATCCAAAAATAGCTTCACAAATATCAATATAAAATCTACTATCCATGTCTGGAACCCTAGTAGTTTCTAGTTGTCTCAATCTCTCCTATCCCTGCTTTTAAATGCATTCAACGGTTACAACTCCAAATGTCTCATAACAAGTTAAGTCAGATGTTAAATCATCTGAGTGTCATTGCATACTACAATAAAGAAATCACTGAAAAGAGCATGCTGGCATTGAGGGGAAAAAAGTACCCACCACACTCCTACAAATTGGGCATATGTTCTAAACCAGCAAGCACACATTTTAAAGAAATTGAGTATTGAAAAATGTAAAACCCTCCCTCTTTGCTGCCCATCAGTTTTTCAGGAGGACACATACTTTGTGATTAGCAAAGGGCGCATTTTTAGTTTTATAAATGTCTAATCACTTGCAAGTAGAACATGATAAAACCTTTGTCATTAACCCTCCAAAAGTATCTAAAATATCCAAAGATTTAATAAATCATAGTCAAAATACTCATACGTCCAACAAAAGTAATTCAGAAAATTACACTGGCACTGTTTTAAGAAGAATAATATTTAAAGGATTTATTCTTAGATAGCCATGGTGAGTGCTGTGTTCAAATGTTTCCAATTCACCATTTAGAGACTATCTTTCCCCTCTCAAGTTTCCTGGATGACAGAAGTCCTTACTGTCTCCAGTTAGTCATATCCTACACCACTCTACTAAGTCTCAGATGTTGGAATAATGACAGTAATTGAGATTGTGATGAATTTCTGAGGCAGAAGTCTTGTCTTTATCAATGAGGACATAGTTACTCTTTCATGAGTCACCCCAAACTACTTCTTGCATTTGATGGCAGAGTCCAGAAGGCAGACGTTAGAGTAGCTGTTTTTGAATTACTAACATAGGAAGTGGGAAGGTGCAGAGTTGTCTTGACCATGTCACTCATTTAGAACTCACTTCCCACATAATTACAAACTCATTTTATCCTCCTATACTAGTTGGTTAAAATTAAGATGGATAATTCCCTAATTAACTCCCTTCCTGAGGGAGTCATCATTTGCAAGATATTGGAAAGTCCCGTGTTAAACTTCATTGAAAGCCATGGCACTCATCTGAAACTCAAGGGCAATACGGGAGCCATCTAATCAATTTATCAGTCACCCAGAGGTGATGAGATTGAGTATAATTATCTTCATCCAGATTTGCTAGGCACAGCTGCCAATAGCAACATCTACCTTTTTATGGCCTCCATAAACCACACCTCTCTCCGACTGAGTCTCCGTCTCTGTCTCTGTAAGTGATTCTGGTGGAACACGAAATTCTTCTAGTTTCAATCTGAGTTTCCTTTCACTGTTTGGAGATTAGCCAGCAGATTACTTGGTGAGCCCCACTTTAAATTACAGGACACGGATTCAGAAATACCCAGAGGTCAAAACGCATCTCCCTAATGACAAGGACATTCGTGGTATTGTGCATGGGGCCAGTTATTGCTTAACTCCCACAACTCTAAATTTCCTCCAACACTGAGATAAAAATGCTTTTGACCTTAAGAAAAAGGATGGAGAATTGCTGAGAAAAAGAATTTAAGATTATAGAGGAAGCTCCATGTTACTATCAAATAAAGTATAAAAAGATCACTGTTGTTCTAAGAAAAAAAGGGCAAAGCATTTCTGATTTAGAGCTAAGTGCAACTAAAGGAAAGAGAATGACAACCCTCCACCTTACTGCCATGCACCACTGCTAGCTACTGGCTCCATGGAGTGAATTTAACCATGCGTGTCCTGTATTTTTGTGCTATTCTGTGTTCTTATCATGTTTTGAGCTATAATATTATGTTCCAGGAAAGAAAAGAAAAATGCATAATGCTACAGAATCATAGCTGTTGTCTGGAACTTACTGTGTAGAATCACTCAGGGAAGAGGGCTCCCTTTCCATAATTTAGATTCTAAGTAAGGAAGAAAAAAAAAAAAATATATATATATATATAGGTGCATTGTACTACAAATTGAGGCTCAAAACGTTAAAAGTAGTTGGCAATTTCATTTCACTCATTTAACAATATCAAGATTGTTAAATGTTGAGTTGTCATATCATACTATATTTCTATTATATTCCCCATTATGGTATATGTACTATTTATATTACCACGTATTATAGTATATTACAACATACTATATTACTAAATCTATATTATTATATTATAAAGAGTATTTCTGGGGCTGTGTTCTGCTTCTTTGTCATTGTGCGATTTTAAAAGAGGAACTTCAGAAGTTTGAGAGACTTGCCTGACACCTAATTTACCACATAATTTCATTTTGCTGGAAAAAAAGAAAACAGTGAAGTCAGTATTAATCCCATGGCATACTTGAGGGGGACGCAGAATTTTTCTACAGCACATCAAAGCTGAAGTATTATAGTCCCTCTATCTCATCTCATTGGAGTCTCTATGATGTTAACAGCTATTTAACATGTGACTTTTCTGTATCAGATGTTTCAATAATTTCTGCTGGGTACACAGTGGGCCTCTGGTACCCACTCCAAATTCAACTATTGACAATACATAGAAAAATAGAGTAACAATTAACTTTAAAGTACACGTGTCTTGAATGGGCCATGTGAATCCTGACCTCATTTAAAATCTAGGAGTTGGGGTGAGACATAATAACTGGTAGATGTGGACTATTGCATCAGAAGGAGCTAGCATTTGATGCTAGCTACAGAATCACCAGTGTTATTAAGCTACAGACCACAGCAGGGAAATCTTATTGTGTCAGGTATTATTTTGAGAAAAGGAACATTCATATACCAAAATCAGTCAGTATTTCCACATTTAAGGCAGTTATTAAATGCATGCATTTCACTTTTCCCCCTCCCAAAGTTCCCTAAGAAAAGGTGGGGAGAAAGTAAATTTAAGGCAGCAATGGAAAACCGAAAAGGTTACATCAGACAGCTGAAACAATTAGGAATGTCCAGAAAGTCCAAAGTAGATGTGGAACCGGAAATGTGGCAGAACCCACAGAGCAACACAGTAAAAATTCTCATTAGAGCATCAAATTAACTTGATATTAAAGCATCAGATGCAGTCCCTGGTAATGAGCAGAGGTCATGCTGGTACACTCCAGAGCAGTCCAGCCCCCAAGGTAGCTGTTGACCAAGACGTTTGCCCTCAGGCAAAATCCAAAGACAGTTTTTCAAAATAAAGTTGGCAGTCTGCCCCCCAGTAATTCAAGAGTTGTTCTGGACTTGAGGGAAGGGAAACAGAACCCCAGGCAAATTTGTGTCACTGTAAAGAACTCGTCCCCTGGTATCCCATAAGGAAATTTCTCCATCTTCCCTAAAGGAAAGGAAAGCCCAGCTTGCTACATATCAAGTCCCCACCTGAGTCCCTTCCACCCCTCTTGCCTCTCTTCAGAGCCAAAGAGCCTCTAATTACTCCCAAATTTCCTTCCCATTTGTGTCACGTAGACCTACCTCAGTTACTTATATTGATAAATCAGATTGTAGTTTGCAGGTGTGAGTTATTATTCCAGAATAATCTGTTGAGGAAACCAAGGGGAATACAGAATGAGCAAATGAATTAGCCCAAGAGAAAAGAGGTAGTTCAGAGCATAGAAATAACCACAAAATACTGCAACTGGTCCATTCAGATCAGTGACAGAAAATGGTACAGAAATAGGTTTGGGCACAAGGGATGGTGTGTGTGTGTGTGTGTGTGTGTGTGTTGCTAGGAGTTGAACGGGGGACTCCCACATGCTAGACTAAGTAGACATTCTACCCCTAAGTGACATCCCTAACCTGATGCATCTGCATTTAAACATGGTCTTCATGTGTATTTTAAGTACATTAACATTTACTAACCAGTCTTAGGTCATCTTTAAAATCCTTCCCAGGCTGAGGATCCATGAGTCTATTTCAAGTACAGTTCCCAGGATCTAAATTTTTCAATGGATACAAACAATAGACGGTATTACAGAGGAACTAAAAGAAATACTCTGAAATTCTTGGAGATCACCCTTATGCTGTTGTTCATGAGACTCTAAGCCTAAACAGATTTAAGAGTCAGCAACATGGAGATCATCTGGCTGTAAATAGCATACATGTTCATTCCGTGGATCATTTATCATTGTCTGTGTATGGTATTCTCAGCTGAAATTGCTGTGTCTAGTTGTCATGGTATGGAAGGAAAGGAGTGTAGTACTTGAACACTAGACTAGGACATAGCATTCAGCAGAGTACTTGTGAGGACTACATAGGAGCGTATCACTCATAATGCTTTATCTCAACACTTGATTTGTCAGGTTCAAGTGTCCTTTAAACATCTTACCTCTATAGCATAAAGAGCCTATGGTTAAGTTTGACAATTGTTAGAAGAGTCAATGTAGAGGAATTGTGAGAAAAACCGGCTTCCAAATGAGGATTTTCATCTGTGTGTTGCAGTCACTTTAATCCTCTAAGTATTCTCAGTTTCCTATGAAAGAATTGAAATTTCCTGAGCAACAATGCTGCCAAGAGTTATTATCCCTCTCATTTATCCTCAAAGAGTCTTTGTCTATTAAAATGGCTTATATCAAATCTGAGCATTATTAAGATTATAAGCTGCTCATCGGGCATCCACTTAATAGGAAAGGACAGTCCAGAAAGAATTATACAGGCTTCCAAATTTACATAGCGTGCAGGTTAACCCTGGGAAGTAAGTTAATGGAAAATTCACTGAAAAAAAAAGAAGAAGAAGACTTTAAAACTTTTATTTTTATGAACATGATTTTTACATTAAAAATGGTTTACTAGAAAAGATGACTTTGTGTTTTATTTTATTATTTGATCTGCATCACTTCCAAACAATTCATATTGAATTCACCTGCCTTATAAGGCTTTCATGTTAGATTGTATATATAGCATTTGTTTAAAATTCCTTGGAATCAGTTGGGGGATTCAATACTTTCAATGAGCATTTAGTAATTTATGGTGCATCCCCTCTTTTTCAGGCAGTTGTTCTTGGGGTTTGAAATACAATGCAACCCTCAAAGAACTTAAACTCTAACAGGAGCCTGGACACCAGGCTTTCTTACATGTTTGAAGATGCATAGAAGTCATTCCTGATCCAGTCCCGCCAACCTCTGCCCCAGAGCAGGAGACAGCAAGGACAGACCTGCCAACTCTGCTTAGAGTGCAGGCGGGCCCAAGGCAGACCCGGGGTCCTACATCAGAGTGCCGCCAGGCCCAGGCTCCAACCAGTCCCACCGACCTCCGCCCCAGAGCAGGAGACAGCAAGGACAGACCTGCCAACTCTGCCTGAGCCCAGGCAGGCCCAGGGCAGTCCCACTGACCTTCACCCCAGTGTGGTTAGCCCCAGACCACCACAGGAGCTCAGACTCAACCAGTTCAGCCCACACCAACCAGTGTGAAACCAGCCCCAGGTAGCATATTTTGAGGGTCAGTGGCAGGTTCTGATAGTCCAGCGCTAAGGGGAGGCACAGACAACCTGCAAGGGTATTATAAAAATATAGGGAAGAATCTGTAATAACTCAGATCTACACTGCAAAAAAGTAAAGCAAATAGACATCATGAAAAAACAGGGGAGGAAAATACCCCAAACAAACCAGCATTCTACAATAACAGAACCCATGCTCAGCGAAGTTGAAGAAATGTCAGAGAAGGAGTTCAGTAGGTTCATAATTAAAATGATCTGTGAATCAAAGAATGACCTAAATGAGCAAATATAGGCAAAAATTGACCACTACAACAAAGATATAAGAGAGCAAATACAGGTAGCAAAAGATTACTTCAAAAAAGAGATCAAAACTCTGAAAAAAAAAAAAACAGTCAGAAATCCTTGAAATGAAGGAAACAATTAACCAAGTAAAAAACACAATTGAAGGCATCACCAACAGACTAGATAAACTGGAAGAAAGAACTTCAGACAATGAAGACAAAGTATATAATCTTGAAAATAAAGTTGACCATACAATGAAGATAGTAAGAAACCATGAACAGAACATCCAAGAAGTATGGAACAGCATCAAAAGACCAAATCTAAGAATAATTGGGATAGAGGAAGGCACAGAGTTTCAAACCAAAGGAATGCACAACCTCTTTAATGAGATAATATCAGAAAATTTCCCAAGCATGAAGAATTAATTGGAAAACCAAATACAAGAGGCTTATAGGACACAAAATGTACAAAATTACAAGAGATCTACACCAATACACATTATAATGAAAATGCCTAGCATATAGAACAAGGATAGAATTTTAAAGGCCGCAAAAGAGAGGAATCAGATCACATATAGGGGGAGACCAATTTGTATCACAGCAGATTTTTCAATTCAGACACTCAAAGCTAGGAGATCATGGAACAACATATTCCAAGCTCTGAAGGAAAAAGGATGCCAACCAAGAATCTTATACCCAGCAAAATTAAGCTTTAGATTTGAGGATGAAATAAAAACCTTCCATGATAAACAAAAGTTAAAAGAATTTACAAGTAGAAAGCCAGCACTACAGAACATCCTCGGCAAAATATTCCATGAAGAGGAAAAGAAAAACAATGATGAAAATAAACAGAGGGAGGTAGTACACTAAAGGAAAAAAAAACAATCAGAAGAGAAACCATGTCAAGGTAAATACCAGAAATAAAAATGGCTGGGAATATAAAACACATCTCAATAATAACTCTGAATGTTAATGGCCTAAACTCACCAATCAAAAGACATAGACTAGCAGATTGGATCAAAAAAACAGACCCAACAATATGCTGCCTCCAAGAGACTCATCTCATAGGAAAAGACATCCATAGGCTGAGGGTAAAAGGTTGGGAGAAATCCTACCACTCATATGGACAGAGGAAACAAGCAGGGGTTTCCATCCTCATTCAAATTAAGTAGACTTCAAGCTAAAGTCAATCAAAAGAGATAAAGAAGGACACTATGTACTGTTCAAGGGAAACATACACCAACAAGACTTAACAATTATAAATATTTATGCCCCAAACAATGGACCATCCATGTTCATCAAACAAATTCTCCTGAAGTTTAAGAGTCAAATTGACCACAACACAATAATTCTGGGTGACTTTAACATACCCCTTTCACCACTGGATAGATCTTCCAAACAAAAGCTGAACAAAGAAACTATAGAACTCAAAAATACAATAAACAATTTAGACTTAACTGACTTATATAGAACATTTCATCCTTCAACAAGTGAATACACTTTCTTCTCAGCAGAACATGTAACCTTCTCTAAAATAGACCATATACTAGGCCACAAAACAACTCTGAGCAAATACAAAAGAGTTGAAATTCTACCCTGCATTCTATCAGACCATAATGAAATGAAATTAGAAATCAATGATAAAATAAGAAATAAAAGCTACTGCAACACCTGGAGACTAAATAATATACTACTGAATGAACAATGCATTGCAGATGACATCAAAGAGGAGATTAAAAAATTCTTAGAGGTGAATGAGAACACAGACACAACATATTGAAATCTCTGAGACACTATGAAGGCAGTTCTAAGAGGAAAGTTCATTGCATTGAGTTCATTCCTCAAAAGAAGAAAAAGTCAACAAATAAATGACTTAAAACTACATCTCAAAGCTCTAGAAAAAGAAGAACAATCCATCACCAAAAGTGGTAGAAGACAGTAAATAATTAAAATCAGAGCTGAAATTAATGAAATTGAAACCAAAGAAACAATTGAAAAAATTGACAAAACAAAAAGTTGGTTCTTTGAAAAAATAAATAAAATTGACAGACCCTTATCCAGGCTAACAAAGAGAAGGAGAGAGATAACTCAAATTACTAACATATGTGATGAAAAAGGAAATATCACAACAAACACTATGGAAATACAGGAAATAATTCAAAATTATTTTGAAAACTTGTACTCCAACAAAATACAAAACACCAAAGGCATTGACAAATTTCAAGAGTTGTATGATGTGCCCAAACTTAAGCAGGATGATATACATAATTTGAACAGACCAATTTCAAGGGACAAAATAGAAGATGCCATCAGAAGCCTACCAACCAAGAAAAGCCCAGGACCAGATGGATACACAGCTGAGTTCTACAAGACCTTCAAAGAAGAACTGATACCAATACTCTTCAATTTATTTCAGGAAATAGAAAAAGAGGGAGTACTTCCAAACTCATTCTATGAGGCCAACATCACCCTGATCCCCAAACCAGGCAAAGACATATCCAAAAAAGAAAACTTGAGACCCATATCTTTAATGAACATAGATGCAAAAATTCTCAATAAAATTCTAGCAAAACGGATACAGAAACATATCAAAAATATAATACACCACGATCAAGTGGGGTTCATTCCAGGGATGCAAGGATGGTTCAACATACGGAAAACAATAAATGTAATTCATCACGTCAATAGACTCAAAGACAAGAACCATATGATTATCTCAATAGATGCATAAAAACCATTTGACAAAATACAGGACTCCTTCATGCTCAAAACACTAGAAAAACTAGGGATAACAGGAACACATCTCAACATCTTAAAAGCTATATATGCTAATCCCCAGGCCAACATTATTCTAAATGGAGAAAAATTGAAAGCATTCCCTCTAAAAACTGGAACAAGAAGGGATGCCCTCTTTCACCACTTCTGTTCAACATAGTAATTGAAATGCTGGCCAGAGCAATAAGACAGATGAAAGAAATTAAAGGGATACAGATAGGTAAAGTAGAACTCAAATTATCATTATTTGCTGATGATATGATTTTATATCTAGAAGACCCAAAAAATTCCACCAGAAAACTTCTAGAACTCATAAGTGAATTCAGCAAAGTAGCAGGATACAAAATCAACACCCATAAATCTAAGGCATTTCTATATATCAGTGACAAATCCTCTGAAAGGGAAATGAGGAAAACTACCCCGTTTACAATAGCATAAAAAAAAAATATATGTTAAAGACCTCTATAATGAAAACTACAGAACACTAAAGAAAGAAATTATGGAAGACCTTAGAAGATGGAAAATCTACCCTGTTCTTGGATAGGCAGAACTAATATTGTCAAAATGACCATACTACCAAAAGCACTATACAGATTTAATGCAATGCCAATCAAAATCCCAATGACATTCCTCATAGAAATAGAAAAAGCAGTCATGAAAGTCATCTGGAAAAATAAGAGACCCAGAATAGCTAAAGCAATCCTTAGTAAGAGGAGTGAAGCATCACTATACCAGACCTTAAATGATACTACAGAGCAATAGTAACAAAAACAGCATGGTTTTGGCACCAAAATAGGCCAGTAGACCAATGGTACAGAATAGAGGACGCAGAGACTAACACATATAATTTCAGTTATATTAGACAAAGGCGCCAAAAATGTACATTGGAGAAAAGATAGCCTCTTCAACAAATGGTGATGGGAAAACTGGAAATCCATATGCAATAAAATGAAATTAAACCTCTATCTCTCACCATGCACAAAATTCAACTCAAAGTGGATCAAGGATCTAGGAATTAGACCAGAGACACTACACCTAATAGAAGAAAAAGTAAGCTCTAATCTCCAACATGTTGGATTAGGCCCCAAGTTCCTTAATAAGAATCCTGTAGCACAAGAATTAATACCAAGAATCAATAAATGGGATAGACTCAAATTACAAAGCTTCTTCTCAGCAAAAGAAACAATCAGTGAGGTGAACAGAGAGCCTACTAATTGGGAACAAATTTTTACCACATGCAGGTCAGATAGAGCACTAATCTCTAGAATATATAAAGAACTCAAAAATCTTAACACCAAAAAAACAAATAACCCAATTAATAAATGGACCAAGGAACTGAACAGACACTTCTCAGAAGAAGATATACAATCAATCAACAAATACATGAAAAAATGCTCAACCTCTCTGGCAATTAGAGAAATGCAAATCAAAACCATTCTAAGATTTCATCTTACACCTGTCAGAATGGCAGCTATTAAGAACACAAACAACAATTAATGTTGGAGAGGATGTGGAGAAAAAAGCACATTCATACACTGTTGGTGGGACTGAAAAATGGTGCAGCCAATATGGAAAGCAGTATGGATATACCTTGGAAAACTTGGAATGGAACCACCTTATGACCCAGCTATCCCACTCCTTGGTCTTTACCCAAAAGACCTGAAAACAGCATACTACAGGGACACAGCCACATTAATGTTTATAGCAGCACAATTCACAATAGCTAAACTGTGGAACCGACCTAGATGCCCTTCAGTAGATGAATGGATAAAGAAAATGTGGTATATACACACAATGGAGTATTACTCAGCAATAAGAGAGAATAAAATCATGGCATTTGCAGGTAAATGGATGGAGTTTGAGAATATAATGCTAAGTGAAGTTAGCCAATCCCAAAAAGCTAAATGCCAAATGTTTTCTCTGATATAAGGAGGCCAATTCACAGTCGGGTTGGGATGGGGATCATAGGAGGATTAGAGAAACACTAGAATGGCCAATGGAGAGGGAGGGAAAGGGAGGGGGCAAAAGGGTGAAAGAAAAAAAAAAGGATGGCAGAATAAGATGGATATCATTACCCTAAGTGCATGTATGAAGTCACGAATGGTATGAATATACTTTGCATACAACCAGAGATTTATAAAAATGTGTCTATATGTGTAATATTAAATGTAATGCATTCTGCTGTCATTTATAACAACTTAGAATAAAAAATAAATATTTAAAAAAAAAGAAGTCATTCCTGCATTGCATGTGAATTTTAGCATTCTGTTCTGTTTTGCAGAAATATCTATGAGAAAGAAATATACCACTTCTTCCACAGGTTTCAAAATTGATTTTATGTCCCTTCCCATCACAGTTAGCAAGAGTTACAAATCTAATTGATCTGAGTACTGAAGGTCACCTTCTTGCATCCTCCCTTCCTGATGGGTTTGTATATTAACTATGAGACTAGGTGTTGGGGTATTTATAGTCTTCTTATCATTAAGATGAGGAGCTATCTTTTAAGTTGACTTCTAAATAGAGGGGGAAAAAAAGAAAAAGAGGAATTACTTGCCTTTTCCCCTTTAACCTAGTAGGTTAAAATTTCTGCTTGTGACATTGGCTCAAAGACAAGCATCAGAGGTTCTGGGGAAGGAGAGGAGGGTGGCTAAAGCTCGTGTACCCCTAGGAAAGGAATAAAAATAGCCCAAAGTCTATGTGCACTTGGGGCCTCTAACCATTAGTCTTCAGGTATGGTCATGACCTTACACTCCCAAGCCCTGGTCTTCTCCTACTCATTTGGGAGTAGGGTATTTTTCACTATGGAATTAGAATATTCTACTGGTTCCTATATCTTTACTTACAATTATTTATTGAATATGATACCTCAGAAGGTGCACCGTGGGTCATTTCCAACATTGGCAGGGGCTAGATGTACAGCATGAGATGCACAGCCTGAAAGGTAGTTTAGTTAGTTTCATAATCAGCTAAATTCTTCCTTAAGAAATACTCACACTTTCCAGTGTGTGACTAGACTATAAAACACAACACATGTGTATTCTATTGCTTCCCACATACTATGCCACAAAATGTTATCTCTATAGGTATCATCATATTTGACATCACAAGGCCCATGCACTTATCACGAGGCCTAGCCACCCATCACTGCTCAGTCAATGAGACTCCTACGACCAAGAGAACACTGATATTTTTACTTGCCCTCTTCCAATTTCATGGATTTTGTTCGGCATTATTAGTATCACCTTAGCAATAGAAATATTTATACAGTTGTTTAAAAAGTTGCTGCTGTGTCAACCACAGAAAAATCTTTATATTGAAAGAGTCATGTGATAGATCATCTTTGGAGAGCAATGCAAGTGAAATGCACACAGTTAAAATCTAGAATCACACACTAAGTCAGGAGTAGAAGAAATCATTGCAACAACCACCACCAACCACCAGGATTACAGAGGGGGGAGAAATGAAGCCTAGAGCAGGGGAGGGGCTTTTCAGAATACAAAGCAAATCACACCCCAAATTTTCATATGCTCATTGCCAAGCATGCCATGGGAAAGGGGATTTAATTATTGGGCTTGGAGATGCCACCTTGTTAACTGTACTATTGTATTACCTATGGTGTTTTATTGTGAAGAGTTCTTTTTTTATATGTTGAAAAAAAAAAAAAGTAGGTGACATTTATAGTGCTTCTGGTGAGCCCATCTTAAATTAAAAGAGGGGATTCCCAAGGTTGACTTAAAATTGAGAACATAAAATGACCAGTACAGTCACTTATGTGATATTGGGAGTGGACCTATCATCATACCACCATACTTTCTCACCTCCTCACTGTGGGCACTAGGAAAATCCACAAGAAAATAGAAGCCCCCAAAGGCAGTTTCCTGCCCAGAAAAGAGACAACTGAACTGATGGGATTAAAAGTTGCATACAAGAATAACTCCAAAGAGAAAAAGATGCATGTCCGCTGCAGCTGGGGAAGCTGGGAGAGTAAGAAGAATGGTCTGTCTTGCTGTACCAGCAGGTATCCTGCTGTCTAGAGCAGGGAAGTCCCTAACCCAGAGTCCATGGGAGGGGAACAAGGGTGACTCAGACTGCCACAAGGAAATTTTCTGACTACTGCCTCTGAAAAGAGTCAACAAAAATAAAACAGAACGAGCAATCAGAGGAAAAGACGAAGGTAACAAGAGATGGGATGAGGAAGTAAAAGAGGAAAAATATGGTCCTGAGGCCTTTATAATGAATGGAACATCTTAGTTCTCTGAGACTCTTAGCTGAGATTTCTTGTTCTAAAACCGGTTGCTTGAAACCATCCCTTATTCATGAAGGGCAGGCTTGGGTGAAGTATATTGGATGGAGGTAAATCAAATCAAGGTCTTAAATTTCTTTTGTGGGTACTGAAGATCCGTCAAAGTCTCCAGATTGGAGTTAAGAATCAAGTTTGCTCAAAATGATTCCTTTCTAGAAGTGTTAAATCTTGAGTTTTATCTGAAAATTTCTTTAAAATCTGCAGATACCACAAAATAATTCATTCTTCTGTATATAAACCACTTCCCATGATTTGGGAAAGTCCTGGGACATAAACTGCTGGATCTTCTATAATTCCTCCAGGCCTCAGGGCATTCCTTAGATTTGGTGGTGATTTGAGCAAAGAGGATGATATTTTCTACATTCTGGGATGGATATTTCTCTCCAGGATATCTCTCATTATCAGAAGATCTCCTACTAAAATCAAAGGCATTCTCGGATGGAATAGCACAGGAATATCTATTTGTTCACTGTTAGTAAAAAGGTGGGATCCACAGACCAGGCATTTTCCTATAGAGGAGCCATCATTAAGAATGTAATCACCAATAAAAACCAGTCATATGTGCATTGATATGGAAAAATCATTTTACATCTTCAAATAACAAGAGTTGTTAATCATGTTCTGGGTATTCACTGGAGACCAATTTAAATAGTTAAAACAACATTTGCAAGTGTATGCTGTTTATAAATTGCTGGCTCTCTTCGTTCAGATTTGTTGTTCTTCTCATTGTTTTGGGGGGGGCAGTTAATGGGGATTGAAATCAGAGGCACTCAATCACTGAGTCACATTCCCAGCCCTATTTTGTATTTTATTTAGAGACAGGGTCTCACTGAGTTGCACAGCACCTTGATTTTGCTGAGGCTAGCTTTGCCTCAGCCTTCTGAGCCGCTGGGATTACAGGTGTGCACCATTGCACCCAGCTGTTCTTCCCACTTTTAATCTTTTTTTTTTTTTTTTTTTTTTTTTTTTAGGAGAGTATTGGGATATTAACCCAGGAACACTTTATCACTGAGCTACAGCTACATCCCCCAGCCTTTCTGATATTTTAAATTTTGAGACAATGTCTCACTAAGTTGCTTATAACCTCACTAAGTTTCTGAGACTGACCTGAAACTTACAGTCTCAGCCTCCTGAGTTGCTGGGATTACAGGTGTGAACCATGATGCCCAGTCTACATTTTTAATCTTTTTTTGACTCTGGAGAAATCTCTCTTCCAATATAATATCTAGGTATTGTTCTACAAACTCTGAATTCAAGCATAGTTTTGTATGAGATAAAATAATAATATAATATGATAAAATAACAGTAATAAATGTGGAAATGTTAACAATGAAGACAGGTCTCATAAAAGCATTTTAAAAATTGTTTGCTTATACTGCAGCTATTTTACATCATATGTTAGGGACAAGTACACAGGAAATGGAAATAAATCGTTGTCATTAGTCAAGAGTATGTTTATGACCATATGGGGAACTTACTTATGGGCCTCTATTTTCTCCTGTCCCCTTTATTTCCCAATTTTAAACCTACCTATCAATGTGCATGGAAGTGGTCAGCCAAAAAACATCCATGTCTCAGTGAGCTGAATGTCCATGTTTATGAAATCATAAATATCATTGACTGATATATCCTGCCATACCATATTTCCAGAAAAATATTAATGCTTGGATTCTTTGATAATAATGTTCTTCTTCTTCTTTTATATTTTTCAGAGTGAAATTATATATTTATGTATTTATTTTTAATTTTTATTTTAATTTGTTATATATGACAGCAGAATGCATTACAGTTCATATTACACATATAGAGCTCAATTTTTCATATCTCTGGTTGTACACAAAGTAGAGTCACAGCATTAGTGTCTTTGTACATGTACTTAGGGTGATGATGTCCATCACATTCCACCACTTTTTCTACCCCCCTACACCCTCCCTTCCCCTCTGTCCCCTTTATTTAGAGGGTTGGCAATAAGAAGCAAATGATTACAACAGTAATGTTTTGCTGTGCTGTTTTTGTTATTTATTCATTTATTTGTTTTTGTCGGGTTTGCAGAAATGACTTTGAGTAGGGTATAGACAACTAGAAAACTTGCCACTACTTCCAGGCTCATGCAGTCACCTTGCCAGGAAGCTGGTAAGGCTTAGGGGGAGGTATGTGGTCTGGGTTTCAAACTTCACTGGAGTCATTGGTTAAAGTGCAGTGACAACTGTCTGTGCTGGTTCTGTTTAAGAAGTGAACATTAGGGGCTATAGTCATAGCTTAGTGGTAGAGCGCTTGCCTAGCATGTGTGAGGCACTGGGTTCTATCCTCAGCACCATGTAAAAATAAATAAATAAAAATAAAAAAACGTTATAAAAGAAAAACTTTTTTTTTAAAGGAAGTGAACATTACTCAGGGTGTCCATTAAACCTCCATGGAATTTTTTTTTTAGACAGTTCTTATTCAAGGAGGAGTATAATATTTACTTCATAGAACACTAGTGTGAATTAACAAGAAGATGACTATGAAGAAGTTTTATTATCTTAGAACATACTCTGAGGGACACAATCTTTACCAATCTTTCAACTTTTGGACACTTTCTTAATAAAAAGGTTTTTCCTTTTCTCAATCACCCACATAAATGAAAGGTGATAAGAATTTTTATGAAATCAGGGAATTATTTGGGAGCTGACTTGACAGTATTTTCAAATAGCCATTCAACTATTCTTAAAAAAAAAAAAAAAAAGGATAAAATTATAGGCAATACATTTAGAATACATGGCATTTTTTTTTTTTTTTTTTTTTTTTTTTTTTTTTTTTTTTTTTTAACCTCCTTGATGCCAAAGTGGACAGTTTGGCCAAGATAGAGGAATACAAGCTTTCTTTGAGAAACTTGGAACTTAATACAGGCTGCAAGAAACATGTCATTAGGTGTTTTATACTGTTTTGACTCCTTCAAGAAAGAAAGCACAAAGGGGCTCAAGCTATGGGTTTCACATCTCACCGTAGGCGTCATTTCCTCGAACTGTCTCAATATAGATTCCATTTTTCAAGAAGGCAAGCTGAGACTTTTTTCCATTACTCTTGGCTGGGATCTGGATTTAGTCAAACTGGCCACTGTCACTACTTATGTCTAATTAGAACCACCTGTGAGAATTTTGTGTCAAAGAGAAAAAGGAAAGCTAATGTTCATCACGATCACAATGAGATTTTATCTCAAAGCCCATTTTATTTGTTTTAAGCCTGGTAGTAAGATTTTCCAAGGACCTCTCACATTTTGAAAGCTGATTTTCTTTGGATTTTGGCTGAAAATGTCCCCATCAGTGGTGTCTCAATGTGTAGTTCATGTGTGACAGTGTGTCATTTAAAACAGAAGTATCATACTCTGTGTGTAGTCCTAAAGCAAAAGCTGTACAATGCTGAAATCTGAGTTGGGGTGACATAGTCTGACTGGATTGGCTTCTCATTGAGAATGGTACAAAGCTGACACCTTGTCAAGGGTAAGTATGGTAA
The DNA here is from genome assembly GCA_025594165.1 of Tamias sibiricus. Lineage (NCBI taxonomy): Eukaryota > Metazoa > Chordata > Mammalia > Rodentia > Sciuridae > Tamias > Tamias sibiricus. Next base: position 184,352,111 of record CM046659.1, on the reverse strand, counting down.
GTGTGTTTCCTCTCCCCCAGTCCATTTTCCTTCCAGTCACACCTTCCACATTTTCCTAAGGAGAATTCCTTCCACTCCTCAGCTCACTAACTTGGGTCTTATCACAACAATAAAAACAGTTTGGGAAATTTCAAGAGGGGATAAAAAAAAACATCATTGTCAAGCCAGAATGGAATTATTAAAGGAAGGAGTGAGAGAAAAGAGGGAGGAAGGGAGAGAGACAGATGCTTGTGCTTTTTCCATTTTCCATCATCAACTATAAAATGTCAAATCCTTCTAATGCTTGGTTCTGAATATGAAAAAAATCAACTTTGAGGAAACCAGTGAAGCCATCGGTAAAGGAACAAATATCCTTGTTCTGGATAACATAAACACTTATATTTGGGGATTTTTTTGATTTATTATTATCATGCGAAAGAAAATTTCAGACTAGAAAATCATGCATTGATTTAAAAAAATCCATAAACTCAAAATTCAAGACTAAGCACCATAAAATAAAGATATTTAAACCTCTTTCTTATACCCTGCTTTTCCTTTTCTTTGTCTTATCAACTGCACCATAATTCAATCTCTGAAATAAGAATATGCAATATTCAAAAAAGAAGATACAATCCCAAGTCCCATGCCTCCCCCCCCCAAAAAAAGCACATTTGATGTAATATGTGAACCTATTCAACTTGTATGAAGAGATTTACTCTAGGAGTTTGTGTATTTTTCCTTACAAAGAATGACAAATGTTTACCAGTCATGAAGAAAGTGAGCAGACACCACCCAATGTATTTAATTAACTTTAAAACTCTCAAAGTACTTGATTTTTCTTAAGCATTTACTTGTCAGAGCTAAATGCCATGGTTTCTAATCCATGACCAAAAAAAAAAAAAAAAAAAAAAAAAAGAAATATTGTTGCCTCTTGATGTTTCTCGAGAAATGGAAGTCAATGACACTAGCATTGAGATTTTTGTACACTCTGATTATAAAAATGCAGATGAAGAAGCTGGGGATGTAGCTCAGTTGGTAGAGAGCTTGCCTTGCATGCACAAGGCCCTGGGTTCAATCCCCAGCACACACACACACACACACACACACACACACACACACACACACAAAATGCAGATGAAATTTTGGCCACAGATTAAATTTTAAATGTTACTTATTTATAAATACAATAAGTTGCCATTCCCCATGACAACATGGCAACTATAATGCTTGCCACCCTCAAGTTCACCACAATATATCACATCCCAACCTACCAACATACTGTTATTACTTTTCTCTAAACTTTTTTCTTTTCTCTTCATCCTTTTCTAATTACAGATACACAAAACCTATGTTTATTTTCTCTTTAAAAATCTTATCTCTTTCTTCTACCTGTTCCTTTTATTTGATTCTTTATTCACAGAACAATACTAACAGCTATAAAGGGATCCCCAAAGGCATACATGACATTGAAAAGAAAATCACTGTCAAGAGTTGACAAGAAAACTAGTTGACATATAAAAAATGTCTAAGTTGGCTCTTCAGAAAGCATTCCCACCCTCTCCTAAGTGTATCCTCTTAAGGACTCACTCATAAATAACACACAGTTGGTTCATATTTAATGATACAATAGAAGGTGTCACCTCCAAGGACCTTATAACCAAGTTGGAGAAGGAAAGGGGGCAGACCATCTAGTAACAGTGATTTTGGCACTGAGATTTCCTAGTTTCGTACTTTCCAACCAACTCTTTTCTCATAAGCAGCATCCATTCTTACAAACATGTAAGACTCTGTGTCTTTGAAAAACAAACTTAACAGACAAAAAATCCTGATGGCACAGATTACAGACAATTCCTAGAAAGGATGATGCAGTGTTTGCTAAACAATGGAATTCTAAAGATAAATTTAGTATTAGAGAAAGCCGTCTCCTTAACAGGATATGAGGTACCATATTAGAAAACCAGCTTCTACCATATACTACCAAAATTACAAACACACAGCTCTTCACCATGGGTGAAGAGCGGGTGCGATAGGGGTAAAATTGGGAGTGGGGACTTGGTTAACAATTTCATAGCAAGAAGGCCATAGGTGGCTTCTAAGACAACTCCTACTGACAGCCTTCTTTCTCAGCTTTTGAAACGATAAAAGCTCTCTCTCTTGCTCTCTCTCTCTCTCTCTCTCTCTCTCGTTCTTTCTTTAGTCTGGAATTCATGAAATTTTCCTGCATATGAGGCTCGTTCAGATTTTTATATCTGCTTACCTATTTTATTACCTTTATATTGCCTGTGAGGCTGGATCAGTTTGCAGCAGAACAAAGCTAATTACCACTTTCATGACCTAAATATAGCATAATGACAGAGTGTCATTCAAGAGTAGCACTGAGCTGAGAAACCTTTGGCAGGCCGAGACAGAGGTTATTCAGCTCCATGAAGATAGCTCCAGGGGCTGACTGAGCACAAAGCCATGAGTTACCCAACAGCTCTGAGCAGGTCACTCAACAACCAGCTTGACTTTGGGAGGAAAGTCAGTCTCGTGGCTGCTTTGCTGTGTTATGTTTTAGCTCTGGGCTACAGTGGAAGAACTGACGGAACCATGGAGTCTAGAAGGGAGTGATCCTGGGAATGCCCTATGGAGTTATATTGCAGCTGTGGAATTCTTCATTGGATTTCATTATTATGGCTTTTAGCTTTAGTTCTATGCACATGTTCGTATCACTTCTTCCTAACAAACACCCATCTCTCTAGTGTGGGAATTTTTATGGTAAAGATGCAAGTGTAGTTGGTGATCCTGATGTTTGACAGCTTTAGGTCAAACTCAGAGGCCATCTTCCTACCTCCAAGACAGGTCTCCCATGGGCACATTTATTTAGCTAAGGATGTCTGATTTTTGTTATCTCACATTACCCTCAATATTCCTTCTGCTGTTGGATTCTCCTTGGAAACTAGTAGTCATGCTTTGTATTAGCACTTCTTAAAAGCATTTAATGAGAACCTTTCAAAGGCTCAGTGAACAGAGGAAACAAAGGACATGTCTAGTACCATTACCAGAATTTCACCCTCCACCCCAGGGACCAAGCCAGTACTTAGCCTTTGAAACGGAGGCAAACCAGGTGGAGTCCTATTACTAACTAACCACTCTCTTTTCCTCTGTGAAAAGCACTTGGAGAGGCCTACCTCTTGGAATATGAAAAAGGCAATTTTATTTGACTAGACCAATGAGAACCCTTCATGCCAAGCTGCCAGAATCTTTAGAGAAACAAACCTGTCTTAGATTCAGAAGCAAAGGAAGAACATCGATGATGACTTTTCATCTGACCTGGCCTTCAACATGCATCAACTTTGAAATTGACCATGATTTCTGTTTATGGGTAAAATTAATTGATGCCACTTATATATAAAGCCTTATGTTGTTAAATGTAAGCATAAATTTTAAAAGACTAAGGGCTGGGGCTGGGGTTGTAGCTCAGCGGTGTAGCACTCGCCTAGCAAGTGCGTGAACCAAGTTTGATCCTCAGCACGTAAAAATAAAGGCATCTTGTACAACTAAAACAAATAAATAAATATTTTTTTTAAAAAAGACCAAGGGCATTTCAGTACTACTATCAGAAATGTTCTAATTGTTTTCATCCCAATGAAGTGTGCTTCTGTTTGAACTATAAATCATAATCTATTTTCTAAATTGTCCTACACATTTCTATTCCTTGAAAAATGCTGTCATAGTCAAGTAAATTTTCACAGGCAGCCACTAAACCACTTTATGGGTTGCTTGTCTTATTGATGGTTTAATCAAGGGTGCAAAACCTCTTTCTATTCCCCCTCCACCTGCTCCACATCCACATCTTACTTTTGGTCTCTACTTTATGGTACTTCCATAAGAGATACAGAAGAAGCAATAAAAAGGCGTAGAACCCCCAAGAGCCAAATTGTTCTGGGGTGAGGGACAGAATGGAATGAAAAATTGAAATTCTTGGCTTAAAAGAGGTTTTGGCGCCGGGTTCAGTGGTGCACACCTGTAATCCCAGCAGCTCAGGAGGGTGAGTCAGGAGGATAACAAGTTCAAAGCCAGCCTCAGCAAAAGAAAGGCACTAAGCAACTCAGTGAGACCCTGTCTCTGAATAAAATACAAAATAGGGTTGGAGATGTGTCTCAGTGGTTGAGTGCCCCTGAGTTCATTCTCTGGTACCCCTGAAAAGGGAGGTTTTGGCAGAATATGGCTATCTAAGCCCCCAACTCCTGTGCTTACCAAATATGGTTATAAACAAAAGTTCATCTCATCTCTTGTTTTTATGGGATTTAAGTCTCCTCATCTCTGCTTTGTGTGGTCTATTTATCTTGACAACCTTACAACATAATCATTACTGTATCAACTGTCCAGCTACTGAAGAAAGAACCAAAGAAAAACCTATCAACCTTAGCACTCACGCAGAACTGTGAATGTGGGAAGTGTGAAATACAACATTTTTGAGAGCTATAAAATTGTCCCACAATGAAAATGGGGGACCTATAATTTAGTTTTATATTTTTCACATTAACAGTTGCATGAGTAGCTAAAAATATAGTTGAAGTCATCCAAATGGTACCTCTCCATATTATGTCTGGGTTAAAAAAAATTCAGGTTTGTGTTTGGCTATGTTAATGTAAACAACCATATAATAAGTTCTTTTCATGCCCCATCCCATATTTATACCACAAATTCAGACAGTGTATGAAATCAGGCTTCCCTAGAAAACCATAAGAATAATACCAGAACGATTCAACAAAACACACAAAATGTATCATCTCTGGGACTCTCCACCTTTCCCAAAACAATAGTTAGTTTTAAAACATGGTTTTCATTTTTTCTGTAGCTTATCTGTGTGTATGGTATATTTGAAATTTTTACTAAAATAGGAATGATGTTCCTAAACCATAAGTGTACAAGTAAATGGATTTTTATAAACTGCACTTCCATGTAACCAGCTTCAAGATGATTTAAGTAAAAGGAAAATGAGCAGCCACAGAAGCCTCCTTGGGATCCCTTCAATTTACCTCCCCACCCACCCAAAGCCCCCAAAATAGCTTTCTGCATATTGGTTAGTTTTGCCCTTTTTGAACATTTTATGAGTTGGTTTAAGAGCAGCTGATTTTAACAATCAATTTGCATGTTTCCATATATACTTAATGCCTGGAAAGAAATTTCATGCTAGAACTTAAATATGTAACATAAATTAGATATGTTAAATATAAGCTAAAACTCTGCCCTGAGTAAAATTCATAAATACAGACTCTGCATTTGTTCCAGGGATCCTTGACATCCTGTGTTCCTGGACAAGATCCTGAGGCATAGATAAGACCCAAAAGGATACTAACAATAAAAATGTATTGCTTTTCTCTGTGTTGGATGTGATTCTAAGTAGTATTAATGGAACATGTCATTTAATTCTCACAACAAACTTACCAGGTAGAACTGTGTTTTGCAGGGAAAAGAGTAGGAGTAACTTATCCAAGACCACGCAACTATGGGTTCAAGGGTTGCGTGATTAACCACTCCACTGAAAACCACTCCCTTGATATTAGCACAATTGAAGAATAAGACTCATAAGCCTTTGAGCACACCTGTTAAAATAATTAAGCAGATGCTGAAGGTTCTCTCTTATTTTTGTAAACTATGGAACTCTAACAAAGTTTGGAGAATGCAAACTGACATTGATTGTGAAAGGCTTAAAGCCTTGGTTACCTGGAACTTCTAGTTTGGCTAAAAGAAAGCAGTCTCATAAGGAAGCATTAGATGATAGAGAAAATCGTATTAAAGTTAGGAATAATAAAAGTACATGCATATATCTGAGTCAGTGGTTCTCACTGGGCACCATTTTGCCCCAAGGGGAATATGTCACAATGTCTAGACACATCTTTCCTATTATCATTTGATGGGTGGGGGGGAGGCTGGGACATCAGAATTGTTTTAAAGGGGATGGTTCGTACTTCTGGTAATGTGTGGGGGACAGACCCTCACAACAAAGAATTATCCAGTCTCAAAAGTCAACAGTGTTAAGGTTGAGAAGCCCTGCACTGGACAGTGGTTTGAAAGTAAAATCATCTCATTTTTCTGAATTGTCTCTTGTGAATAATTGTAGAAAAAAAAAAGTGGTTGAATATGATGGATATCATTATTCTAAATGCATGATTGAAGACCTGAATGCTACGAATATACTTTGTATACAAACTGTTTTGTGTAAAAAATGCTCTATATGTGTAGTATGAACTGTAATACATACTACTACTATAAATAAAAATTAAAAAAAAAAAAGAAAGAGTAGCATTGGTGAAATAGGCCTGAGTATGAGCCCACGGAGTGTCATGGTAGGTGGGGGACTCCCCAGAGTCTCATGTGCCTTCTATTTTCACATGGAAAATAGAATGAGCAAGACTCACATCCTGAGGTTTCCAGGTTAAGTGCAAATCTCCTGTCCATCTCCCAGTTGCCGATACTTTTCTTAGAAGTCTGAATGATAAAATCCTCCTTTCTTAAAGATTTATGATTAGTAGATAAAATATTTTTGATATATTTTAACTGCCTAACATAAAAATATAAATATCCCAAATGAATATCAATTTATCAGTGAAAAAAATCCACTTAGAATAATTTTTATGTTGAGCTATATGGTTGTATGGTGAAATAATATGTTAGTTGCATCCCAACATTATACCAAGTAGAAATATCAACCCAATCCTCTCTACCCAGAGCCCCGGATTTCAAAATACATTAGAATCATCTGTGGATTTTGTGAACATACAGATTTTAATTCAGTAGGTTTGGTATACAGCCTGAGATCCTGCATGTCTATTAAGTGTCAAGAAATACCTTTGCTGCCACTGGCTTTGGAGAACCCTTGAGGTGGCAATCTCTGGGTTTACCACATCCTTAAAGCACAGAAAAAATAAGTGGGAGATATTTTTTTTGAAATACAGATAGAATCTATAACTTTAGTTCCCTCATGTGATGGCTGAATATAAATAAAAGCTGGGTTCTATTTGGATAATCCAGTTCAACTTTCCAGATGTATATTCAGGATCAATTAAGAAAAGAGGTTCAGAATCTTTAAGTGGGGGGCCAGGTATTAATAAGGAGAAGAACAAATATTAAATCCATAATTTTTTAGATGCAGCCTGATTATAAACTCAGGACACTGTACTCCCTTGTACAAGCTGAGCCTGGGATTGCAATGCAGTCTTTGTTAGGTGGTCAAACTTAAGGGATCTTATCAATACCTAAGGCTCTAGACAGAGGAAGCCCAGAGCTCTATAATGAAAACATGCTGTGGCTTCTCAGGGCCCTAAGCTCTGCAAGAAATGGATTACTGCCAAGGGATGTGTCAAAGGGTTTATGTTTAAGGCAATGGAATTACCGTACTTAATAAAGTCTCAAAGGGCTAAGGGTTGACTTCTTAAAATGACTGGGAAGATCTTAATGCTTTATTAGGAAAAAAGGAGTCAAGGTAGAAAGGCCAGAGGCTTCTGTAAACCCAGTTAGTGCGCTATCAGCTCCCAAGCACACAGTCCCTGGACAGTTCTCAGGAATCTGCCAAGTTCCTCCAACGGGCACATGTACAGACACACACGTTTCTGACAACAGAATCCAAAATGTTCGTAAGGGTGTCAGTACAGGTCTTTATGTCTCTCACTTTTCTTCCTGCTTTGTACGTTTTGTGGTTTTATTTCATGACACCTAACTGATGAATGTCATTCCGACTCATGCCACCCCATCTCTCCAGGGGCCTACAGAGCTACAAGACTTCTCACTGCAGATGTCAGTCTCCAGGATTCTGTCCTATGGCTCATAAATTCCCAAATATTAAGCACGTCAGACCACTTTGAGACACTACTCAACATGCCCTTCCTGAACCTCGGACCATGTAATGTCACTTGCTGAGAGAGGTTAGATTAAAGTGGAAAGACAAAGCCAAGATGGATTATCAAGGTTCACCAGAATGACAGTGTGACAGGGACGTGCCCCTCGCTTCCGATGCTTAAGCTCTGGTTCTCTTTCTTCACAGAGTCTGATATTATTTTTAATTTGAAAAGGAATTCATATAAAAGGGAAAGTGTTTTATTGGGAACTTTAGTTAAAAATGATATTTGACTATAAAATATTTAACATTTATCATTTATTTCTATAAATGCAAATAATGGTTACTTTAAAATACTGACCCCTGAAGAAAAAGTCATGTATTCACGTTGTGAATAAAAACAGTATAGGCTCAAGAAAAATCTGTCATGATATGAAATATATCCCACATGCAATGCATTTCCCATTGAAGACAATATTTCTTTCTTACATAAATGTTTCATTTGCCATTGAAATAAAAGGAAGTTCATGAAGGTTGGCCAAACAAAGGGGCCCATTTTTAACTGTACAGAACAAAGTGTATTCTACTGCCAATTACATTTAACTGCAAAAGCTGAAACATCTCAGGGACACAGGCAAGGGTCACAAGTGGTATACATTTTTCCCCAAGCAACAAAAAAAATGGATGAAGTGACAGTCACATTTCAAATAAGCTTTCACTCATAGATGAGAACAAAGAGAACAAACCCTTCATGGGTTACAAATACAGAAAGAATGAGAGAGAAAGAGAGAGAGAGAGACAGAGAGAGAGAGAGAGAGAGAGAGAGAGAGAGAGAGGAATAGAGATACTATAATAAAAGGTAAATTGATTTAATTTACCTAATATTTAGCCACAGAATAGTAATGCCCTGATCATAAATCAACATCAATCCTAAATGTGTGGTTGAGTCCACACTAGGCAAGTACTAGGTCAACACTGTTAGATTCAATCCAAGTCAACAACATACATTGACCAAATAGGCTAGATGAATCCCAACAGCATTTCAGAAATTGAAAAGTTCAATTGAGGTGTCATTATGTCCTCTAAGGTAAATGGCAACCACTGTTAGTATTTTAAAATTGAAATTTAGCAACTTTTCAGGGTCATATACACTTAACTTTGAAGAAACTTTTTAACATTTTTAATGGATGAGTCATTACTCCAGTTTCAAGAATATCACTGCTCTCATTAATAGTCGTATTCCAAGACTATGTTGTTAAAACCATCCTATGAATATATCAGATTGTAACTATCCAGCTTATCTTGTCCTTTCCCAATCAATTCTCAGATTTATTCTATAGCTCTGCCTGCAGCACTTAAATAAACTAGCTCTCAATTATATTCTTTAAAAACTATTTTTATTAACTAAAATAAACTTACAAAGCTGCAAGAAGAATACAATGAGTTGCAATATATGTTTCACTTTGAATTGCAAATTGTTGCTATTTTATGGCATTTGTTTTTTACCATTCTTTCTTTTCCTCTGTATACATGGATCAATGTGGGTATACGTATCACATATCTATTTAAGTTTTATGTGTTGAACCACTTAAGAGTGATTTGCATCCATCATGATTCTTCACCTTTGAATACATTAGTATTTTCTAAGAACAGGAATAGGTTTTTACACAATCTGTGAAAAAATGATGGAACTTGGAAAATTTGACATTGTTGCAGTTCTATTATTTTCTTATTTGTTATTTTCACAAATATTTGCTTTTTGAAACTAATATGAAGTCCAAATTTGACTTTTGCCAACACTGTCTTTTTTTTCCCAATGATGCAGAATCCAACCTAATAGCATACATTTCATGTGATTGATATGTCTCTTTATTCTTTGTCAATATGCATTAATCCCTAAATTTTTCTCTCTTTCATCAAATTGTTATTATGATAATAGGGTGGAGATAATTGTTCTATAGAAAAACCCTCAATGCAGGCTTCTCTGCTAGTTTTTCCTGTAGTTATATACAATATCATTTCCAAAGCCATATCTAACATTGTTTTCCAAAATGTCAAGTTTCTCAAGAGTATTAGCATTATTAAAAATTATTATTATACATAACATTATATATTAAAGATTATATAATATTTATTTATTATCCTATTACATTATTACATATTACAAAATATCATATACATTATATTGTCTGTCTCTTAATTCCAATTATGGCCCCCTCCTCCATTTTAATAGACCATGTATTCCCAAATGCCACTGTGGGTGGAGAGGCAATATCTTTCTAAATCAAAAACTGGACAGAGATGTACTGATGCAGTCTGATTTCATAATTATTTCTTTCAATTTATACTATAAAAATAATTCCACAAGTATTTGCTTTTTGAAACTACCTTACATGAACTTTCTTCCATACTTTGGCTTCCATTCTGTGATAATAAAGATTTTCTTATTTTAACAATTCACCCTATATTTTAAGTAACTTGCTGGTACAAATACTTCTATAGAATTATCATTTCCATTATGCTTTGTGACAGGAAATTTAATCCAGAACTCCTCCAGAATGATCTGTGGCTGTATTTTTAAGTCTGGATTTTGTCATCTGTTATGGAAATAAAACACTGGATAAAATTTTTTTAAAAATCAAAATAAGTAAAGAAATAAAAAGAAGCAAGGGTGTTAGAGGTGCAAAGACATGGTTTTGGTTTTGATCTCCATTCAAATAATTACAGTACTGGAGGGAAAATAATCTGACAAACTTCATAGAAAGCTGTATGAGCCTAAAAGTTTGTCCAACGCACTTTTGGCCTGCGGCCACTGGTTATGGAGTTTTTTTTTTTTTTTTTTTTTTTTTAACAGATTTCTTAGATCCTGCTTACCTCTCTCTAGCCACCTCCAGTCATGCCCACACAATCCCAAGGCTGCTGTCTAGTAATCACACAAAGTTCTGTGCATCCAAAGAAAATCATGTCTGATACAGGTACACACCATTCTCTGGATGCAAAGTCTATCTTATTCGAGACTCCTATTTTAGGAACTCCTGGTGCATTTCATGAAAATATATGTATACACACACACACACACACACACACACACACACATTCTCTCACACATACCTGCAGATTTTTTTCAACCTTCTTGATTTTCACAGGGGTAGGTTCTGTTTACCAAATATATTGAAAGGATGCAATAATTATTTACTATATTAGGCTTGTACTGGATTCTAGGTCATGTGCAAAATAAACAGCAACAATCATAGATACAGTGAAGTTTCTTGTTCTTGAGCAGCTTACATTTTATAATAAGCTTTTGATTTCTTAGGAGATCATACTAATCATGTTTACTACAATGATGATAATTTTAGAAAAGCCGAGAGTAACCAGAGTGATGATCCACAAATAGTAATCAAAAATACAATGAATTAACATAAAATGATTTTTATAAATCTTTTACGTCAAATAATATTAAGAAGTACTTAGGCCAGACTATAAAAATACATTGCCAAAAACTAAATTAAAACTACGTTTTCAACAGAGTCAGCCAAAAATGAGCAAGTATTAATTAGCAAGAAGGGATGAAAATAAAAATGATAAATAACACTACAGACTATCTTTTAAATGTTTTCATCTTCATAAAAACTACTGCAGGTACAATTATTACTAGGAATGAAAGATTGGGAACTTAAGTGACTTGCTAAAATTCACAGAGCCAGCAAGGAACTAGATTCAGCAACAGTAGACTACCAAAAATCATATTAAACACAACAGGCTATTTTCTTCTTTTAATTCAAGCCATGTTCACAGTTACAGCTGTGACATAGACATTTGGCATCTAGTATGGGAAAATACAATTAGCAGTAAAACTAAAAATAATAATTAGCAGTGGCAGTAGAAAACAATTATCAAGTATTTTTATATTGAAGCTACATTTGCATTAATTTATCTATTCATCCACCAATGCTTTTATTTAGATAATTATCTTTACATATAGCAAGTGAACAAATCTGCCTGTAGGTTTTGTAATTGAGACAAACATATATCCATGTAGTTGTCATCCTGATCAAGACACAGAATATTTCTAGAGTCCCCCAAATATTTCTCTTGACCCTTTCCAATCAATTCTCAGGCTGCCCCCATCCTCACATACCCACTTTTCTGTCTCCTGTCCCTTAGATTGGTTTGGACTGCTCTTGGACATCATACAGGTAGAATCCTTCAGTATGTCAGGTTTTGTAACTGAATCACTTGTCACACAATATTAATTTTTTGAGATTTACTGATCCATGTTGTTTCATATTGTTTTAGTCTAATCAGGCTGCTATAAAAAATACCATAAGCAGAGTGGATTATGAACAAAAAAGTTTATTTCTCAGAGATCTGATGTTAGGAAGTCCAATATCAAGGTGCTGGCAGATTCAGTGTGTAGTGAAGTTCTTCTTACTGGTTCACAGATGGTGTCCTGGCTGTTTCTTCATGTGAAGGAGGGATGAAGGATCTGGGATTCTTTTATGTGAGCACTGATTTCATACCTGAGGATGCTGTACTCAGCATCTAATCACCTGTTAAAGGTCCTACCTCCTAATAACATCACCTTGAGTGTTTCAGTTTTGACATATGAATTTATGCAGGGAGCAAGGACACAAATATACTATTCATTGTGCACACATCACTCCTGTTTGTTCTCTTTATTGCTCTGTTGCATTCCTTTGTAGGGATTATACTGTAGCTTTCTAGTCTATTGATGCATATTTATTTTGTTTTGCTTTCCCTACTGCTGGACTTTTAGAATAAGCATTCCTAAACATCTTTTTCTTTTATTCATTTTTAAAATTTGTTTTAATTAGTTATACATGACAATAGAATGCATTTATGAACTATGATATATCATACATAGATGAGATATAATTTCTCTTTTTTTAGTACAAGTTATTTTGTGGAAGCATGTACTCATTTCTCTTTGGCATATAAGTAAGACTGGAATTGCTAGGTCATAGGGTAGGCAAATTTACGATATTAGTTTTTCAGAGAGATTATACCTTTTTATACTCTGGTTGATAGTATGTAAGTGTTTCAAATTCTTCATATGCTGAACCACTTCAGCCATTCTGGGTGGTGAGAAGTATCCTGTCATGTTATAATTCACGTTTTGAAGTGGCATTTGTCTATGGAGGTGAAGTGTGACTTCCTTGCAATATTTAATACCAGGTCTCATTCTACCTTCAAACTACCTGGAAGGGATGCATTATTGACCCATTTTGCAGACGAGAAGTGTATAAGCTATAATGTCAGTTTCAATGGACAGCATCCATTTTCATCAACGAATGCCTAGTAAGAGAGGTTATAAATTATGGTGAAAGGATTTAGTTTATATGTAAAATAAATTAAAAAATATGTTGCAACCAATGGGTCAAGATTAAAAAGCCATTATGTGTTAAGCTTATTTTTTTTGTTTATTTGATTTTTTTTCACCTTTTTTTTATTCTGCATTTTCCATTGAAAATGCTTCCACACGCACTCTCTGTCTCCATATCTCCTGCCTATCTGACCACTACCTCTCTTAGTCTTGTCTAAAAGCCAGTATCTGGAGTGAAGACTTTCAGGACTGCCTGTTTCTTCCACTATAGACCTTGATGACTTCCAAGGATTACAAACTTTTGAAATCAATTTTTGTATTCACTCTGCTTTGGCAAATACTCAATGTATATTTTTTTTAAATTTTGCATTCCGAATAACTAAGAAAACCACTCAGCAAGCTGCTTGCTCCTTTTTCCTGAATTCCAAAGCCCTGTGTGGGGCAGAGCTCTCTGCACCTCTTCAGACAGTAACAATCAACACAAGTCCACTTTTCATTCCTTCTTCATTTTCTTTTTAAGAAAGGTCAGAAGCAATTTTTAAAAACAATCAATTACCAAACTGTCTCTGCAATATCAATATTCAAAGAAGAATCCTTTCAATCCCAAGACAAATCCTACTGAGCTTTGAGCAGGTGATTTATCTCTTTTTTCATGCATGTCTTTAATTCAGCATTATCACATTTGATTAAACAACCACTGCCCTATGAACAAAAATAATACAACAGATTGCAATTTTACTTGGTGAGCAGGTGACCAAGTTTGTCTTCATATTATTTCATTGTCATTTTAACACAACTATTTTAGCTTCTGTCTATGCCAAAGCAGACAAAGATCAAATGCAGAATATTGATTGCTGTAAACGCTACATTTTAATTAGGTTCACTATCACCATGTAATTTTGGAGGAAAGAAAAGTGATATTTTTAAAAATTTCCACTATAATTAAGACCTCTCATCCTTTTTTATTTCCTAATATTTTCTTGGACAGATTTGTTTTTTTTTTTTTTTTTTAAGTGAGTCACAATATTGGATGTATAGGGTTATCTCAAACATTTTAAGAAATCATAGTATCTAGCTCACTATCTAGAATTTACAGGCTTCAGAACTTTTAAACTAGTATGATATTTATGCATACATACATTCCTCTACGTGTGTGTGTGTGTGTGTGTGTGTGTGTGTGTACAACAAAAAGGTGTGCCATGGATGAATTATTAAAATATTTCAAGGGTTTAGCAAGAAGTACAGGTATTAAATGTAGAGAGGAATATGATCTATATTTAAAATTAATATGATATATTTTAGATATAGTTGAAATTACATTAATAATCATGAATTTAATATTTCTTACAAATATTCTATTTATTCTATTGCAGAAATAATGAAAAATTACATGCTTATGTCTTTGTTACCCCAATCTTGAAAAAAGCTTAGTAACAAAACTTGAGAATTGATGATTAGCAAAATTCCTCCAAATCAAATCTGCCCTTCCATGTGTGGCAAAGGGATGTTTAGCTGTGGTTTATTTTTATGTACAAGTTAAAGTTACACATAGACCAGATGAGTGACAACACATATATATTACCTCAGTATAAACTCAATATATGGAACTAAATGAGTGCCACTGACTATTTTAATAAACTACAACTTTATAAATAGGTTCATAATAATTATATATGTTCATGCTTAATAAAATATTTTGACATGTTAAAAGAAAAATTTTTAAATTTTATTCTGTTACCTGTACAACATGAAAATTTTCCCTAGGAAAAATGTAAATATTACAAAAAATAAGAAAATATTCTCAACTACCTCTCCTCTGCTAGTGTTATGGTCTTCCCCAGAGATAATAACTGTCTTACTTTTTTTTCCATTTTTATAATGTTTACATTCAAAGAATATCATATTGACTCAAGAAGACTATTTTAGGTTTGGGACCAATTGCAAGATAAAAACAACATTGGTAGTTAAACAGAAGTCTACTATAAAAATTACCAACTATAGTAAAGGAATAAGTGTACGGTACATGGGAAATCTATATGGACTAATGGACAGGGTTTGAACTTTGGAGGAGAAGGTATGGTTCAGCCACCAGATTTCAAAATCTAGAAATGTGATTAGATAGTAACTGGTCTGGAAATTCTGAACAAGCCATAGGCAAGCCCTGAGTGTAGGTAGGGAAATGTGATCAAGAACTTGGGGCTGGGGTTGTGGCTCAGCAGTAGAGCGCTCGCCAAGCAGGTGCGCGGCCCCAGGTTCAATCCTCAGCACCATGTAAAAATAAAGGCATTGTGTACAACTAAAACAAATAAATATATATATATATTTTAAAAAGAACTAGTGGTATGGCCATGTCATAGGAACCGACTTCCTCAACAAGACTCCTAAACACAAGAAGTAAAACCAAAACTCAGTAAATGAGATGGCATCAAATTAAAAAACTTCTTCACAGCAAAGGAAACAATCAAGAACTTGAATAGACAGCCTATAGAATGGGAGAAAATCTTTGCCACCTGCACCTCAGATAGAGCAATAATCTCCAGGATATACAAAGAATTCAAAACACTTAGCACCAAAACCAACCAAACAAACAAAAACAAATAATCCCATTGATAAATGGGCTAAGGAACTGGATACTTCACAGAAGAAGAAACACAATGTCCAACAAATATATGAAAAAATGTTCAACATCTCTGGCAATT
This sequence comes from Tamias sibiricus, assembly GCA_025594165.1. Classification (NCBI taxonomy): domain Eukaryota; kingdom Metazoa; phylum Chordata; class Mammalia; order Rodentia; family Sciuridae; genus Tamias; species Tamias sibiricus. The sequence goes on along the minus strand of CM046659.1, from coordinate 184,336,264 downwards.
AGAGAAATGCAAATCAAAACTACATTGAGATTCCATCTCACTCCAGTCAGAATGGCAATTACCAAGAATACAAGCAACAATAAATGTTGGCAAGAACGTGGGGAAAGAAGTTTACTTATATATTGCTGGTGGGTCTGCAAATTAGTGCAACCACTAAGGAAAGCAGTATGGAAATTCCTCAGAAAACTTGGAATGTAACCACCATTTGACTCAGTTATCCTGCTCCTCAGTTTATACCCAAAGGATTTAATCAGCACCCTACAGTGACACAGCCACTTCGACATTGATAGCAGATCAATTCACAATAGCCAAGCTATGGAACCAACCTAGGTGCCCTTCAGGAAAAAAAAAAAAAAAAAGTGGTATATAATGGAATGGAATAAAAGTAATAAAAGTAAGGGAATATTACTTAGCCTTAAAGAATGAAATCATGGCATTTGCTGGTAAATGGATGGAACTGAAGAATATCATGCTAGGTGAAATAAGCCAGTCCCACAAAAACCAAAGGCAGAATGTCTTCTCTGACATATGAATGCTAACCCACAACAAGGGAGGGGAAGAATAAAAGTTCACTGAACTAGACAAAGGGGAATGAAGGGAATGGAAGGGGTGGTAATAGGAAAAACAGTAGAATGAATCAGGTATATCTTTCCTATCCTCATATATAAATACATGACAAACGTAACTCCACCTCATGTACACCCACAATAATGGGATCCTAACTAGAACAAGTTATACTAATCCAATGTATGTATAATATATTCTATTGTCATGTAAAAAAAAAAAAAAAAAGAACTAGTGTGTGGGGTGGGGGTGGAGCCCAGGTACAGGTGGAGCAGCGGCTTGCAGAATACCTAAGTGGGTGGGTCTGTATGCCTGTTGAGAAGTCAGGCAACACACTTCTTCCCTAGGCATGTTACAAATGTATACTTTCAGTGTAACCATTCAGCCACACCATGAGCAAGTGTAGATCAGTATATCAGTATAGATCTCTGGCCCCTTGTCCCTCCAGATGCAGTGGACAACATGATACTTTCTGAAGTCCTGCCCTCTGTATGGATCTGTCCTTCAGAATCACCTCTGGATAGTACTATATACCAACAACATCAATTTCACCCAACCTAATATTATATTCTTTGCTTTTTGGAGCTAATGCCTTTAGACATTTTCCAACATGTGTTTCTCAGGTTTCTGGCAATGCATATTATCAAAATCTTGCTATTCCATCCTGGTATATAGTGTCTATCATCCTGGAGCATATTGAGACCGGATTCTAGTTCTGGGTCTAGTGACTATAGAGAATGGGCCTGATGAATCCTGAAGAGACGAGCCACTACTTTGCAAGGGATGTAACTCAACTGAGCATCTCACAGTGTTTTCAGGTTGAGGAATGCCTGCCTCCTCAAATACCAGATGGCAAACCATTTCCACCCATCAGAGAGACTCACAATGAGTTGTGTTCAAGATTGTCAGTTTCACTTAGATCCAAACAGATGTCCCCCATTCCAAACTAAAAAGAGCCAATAAAAAACTTTTTTTTTTTTGTTTTTTATCAAAAATAAAGTCCCTTTTTCTCCCAGTTAATGAACTTTAACATGAGAATCTGGAGGAGACTGAAGTGTCACAATATAATTGTAACACAATTTCATTGTAATTCGACAACACTCACAAGTAAAAATTGCCTGATTTTCAGGGCTATAGCTTGAATATCCCCCCAAATTTATTTTGAAACTCCACTGCTGCTGGAACAGTATTAAACGGGGGAGCCTTAAGAGTTATTAAGTCCTGAGGGAGAAGCCTTGTGCATTAGTGCTTTTTAAAAAAATCACAGGACCATAAAACACTTGAAAACAAGGGTTTATATGCATGTTGAGGAGTCAGTAAACATGCTTCTTCTCTAATATATCCCAAGCTTATCCCTTCAAAGTGACCATTCAGCCAAACCCTCAGCAAGTGCCCATAAATCAGTGTATCATCCTTCTGGTGAGGATATTCTCAGCTGTGTTAAGTTCTGCATTAGCAATAAGTTCTGATGAGTTCTATCCTCTTTCCATACTACCTTACTCTTTCTTTTTATTTGTTTGTTTGTTTATTCATTCATTTGCTTATTTGTTCCTTTTTTTTTTTTTTTTTTTTTTAGTACCAGGGATTAAACTCAGGATTGTTTAACCACTGAGCCACATCCCCAGCCCTTTTTTATTTTTTATTTTGAGACAAGGTCTCACTAAACTGTTCAGGGTCTTGCCAAGTTGCTGAGGCTGGCTTTGAACTTGTGATCCTCCTGCCTCAGCCTCCCAAGCTGCTGTGATTACAGTTGCACATCACCACACCCAGCTCTTGCTCATCTTGTTTTTCTCATGTGCTTGTGGGTTACTTTACCACGTGGTGCCCTCCACCATGATATGATGCAGCAAGAAGGTCTTATCAGATGCCAACACCTTGCTTTTGATCAGTAATATTTTGCCTTCTTCATTCTCAGTTTTCCCATTTGTATGGAGATAATTCTTTCAGGGATTTTCAGGATGAGAGGCTATGTTTGTAAGATAGCGCACCCTTTGGTGGGGAGATGTTCCATTGCTTTGCATAACAATGGTAAATGTCAGATCCCCTTTTTGATGTGTACAATTGTTTTTCTCCCTGAGTTATTCAGTACATATTTATTTACCACCTCTCAGATGCCAGGCACCCTGCTCGTATGGAAGATATACTCAGTATTGAAAATCTGCTTCAAAGGAGTCTGTAGCCTAATGACAAAAGGTCAAGTAAATATACAAGTACTATATTCAGGGGAGGAAAGGCAAAGCATGTGGATTAGTGAGCTTTTCATTGCTATAACAAATTTCTGGAGACAGGTAACTTTATAAAGGAAAGAGTTACTTAGCTCATAGTTTGGGAGGTTAAAGGGCATGGCAATGCATCAGTTGAGTTCTGGTGAGGGTATTCTCAGCTAGGTCACATCATGATAGATGCCAAGATAAGGAACACATGCAGGAGCAAATGATCATATCAGGCTACAGAAACTCAAGGAGAGACAGAATGGGGCCAGGCACAGGCTTTCATAAAAATCTTCTCATGGGAACAAAGCAGGGTTGAACAAGAAATACCTTAAATGAGGCTCACCCCCAGTTAACCTAGGACCTCCCACTATGTCTCACCTCCTGAAGTTCCCATTACCTCCCAACACACAGACCTTTTGGTGACAAATCACATCTAAATCATAGCACATGAGAAGAGAGCTCCACTAAGCAATGCCTGGAAGGAGATTAGAGAAACCTTTGTGTAGAAAATGGCATTTGAGGGGCTGGGATTGTGGCTCAGCGGTGGAGCGCTCGCCTAGCACACGCGCAGCCTGGGTTCGATCCTCAGCACCACGTAAAAATAAATGCATTGCGTACAACTAAAGCGAATAAGTAAATATTTAAAAAGACCCCTGAAGCTGCAGTAGGACCTGAAATACCTGGGAACTTCAAGAGGAAATGCTGTAGTGGGCGCCATGGTGCGTGCCTGTAATCCCAGCGACTCAGGGGTCTGAAGCAGGAGGATTGCAAGTTTGAGGCCAGCCTCGGCAATTTAGCAAGCCCCTAAGCAACTTAGTGAGAACTTGTCCCAAATTTTTAACAAAGGGGACAGGGGGACTGGGGATGTGACTTACTTATTAAAGCCCCTGGGTTCAATCCCAGGTACCCTACCCCCCCAAAAAAAGGGCATGTTTTTTCCTTACTGAAAATATTGAGAATGCAGGCAGGGGATACTACTGGAGAGCAGAATTATATTTCAAACATATGTTAAATACTTAAAATACTTAAAAAGACCAACCATAGATCACTGCTTGGCTCCATAGAGAATATTTTACCTCTTGCCACATGAGAGAAATTATGCAGGATGTGGTTTTAGTTTATTTTTTTTTTTTAATTTTTTTTAGTTGTAGGTGGACACAATATCTGTATATTATTTATGTGGTGGTGAGGATCAAATCCAGGGCCTCACACATGTGAGATGAGCACTCTACCGCTGAGCCATAGCCCCAGCCCTGTGGTTTTTTTGTGTGTGTTGTGCTACAAAATTATCAATTGTCATTATAAAAATGGAAAATGTATACTCCTTTAAACTTTAAATTACCTAATTGCATTGTCTTGAATCTTCAACTTATACTACGAATTTGAAAAGAAAGAAAACAGGGAAAGAGGGAAGGGGAAAAAGGAAGGAAAGGAGGGAAGAGACAGGACAGAAGATGGAAAGGGAAGGAGAGCGGGACCAGGAAAGAAAGAAGAAAGAAAAGTGGGGACAGAACGAAAGAGGAGGGAGGAAGAATTAAGATTCCACTTGTTCTCATGATGAAATGTGTTTAATCACTTTCTCTGAGATACCTTCAAGATATGAATGTAACAGGATGTTTATACCAGAGATAAGGGTGGACTGAAATCCCAGTTCACTCTGAGAGCTAATAAAAGTAAAGATTGGAATTAAGGATCACTTTCTCCTGGAAGCACAAGCACAAGGAAATGGGGGTCGAAAGGTCAGCGACAGTGTTGTAAGCACTTTATCTGAAACATAAACATGACTGAAGTGCATTTTGGACCAAATGACCTATCCCAGAGCTGGGATGCTAGCATTCCTGCCCTACTCAGGCTTGTCAAGTTTACTGTGGCTTTGAGGAGGGCTGATCTCGGGGCTTGACTGGATGCTGGAGAATAACACCTTACCGCAAAGACTAATCTAACTCAAGCAAGTAAAAGGCATCCCATTGAGGAATCCCTCATAAGACCCCAAATCCCTGGATCAGAACACCACCCCCTAAAAATCACAGGTGAATGGAACACATATTTCTCCATCCCAGAAGATAAGGCAGGCACTTTTCACCTGTAAACCAACAGACAGTAGATGGGTGAACCATGCCCAATTAAGACTTGGCTTTGCCTCGTGGGGAAAACCATGGAGACCTCTGTGTTCCCACCACAGACTACAGAATGACAGATAAAAGAGTTATGTTATCTAAATTCAGAAGCTGCACCTACATAGAACTCTCTTATTTGGTCTCTCTTTATATATCTCTATATATATATATATATATATATATATATATACACACACACACATACATATATATATATATATATATATATATATATTTTAACGATGATAAAGAAGAAAGCATAAGACAGTCACTTGGGAGACTGGATATTCTGCATGATGCAAAGATTTCCAGGAATATTTTATGGACACACACACACACACACACACACACACACACACACACACAAATACATCTGGCTTTACTCCATTTTGTCTGGAGCAACCATCCTCAATGGAATTTGCTGTCCCCTAATCCACCATGAAATCCTATGAGGAAATGCAATGCTAACCCTTTGATTGCAGAGTCTTTCCTTTCAAAGTGAGATTAATTAGCATTATTCACAATAACCAAAACTTAGGCCCATAAACAGATGAACAAATGAACAAAACATGGCATATACACATGATAGAATATTACTTAGCCTTAAAAAACAAGGCGATTCTGATCCATGCTACAATATGGATGAACCTTAAAGACTTATGCTCAGTGAAATAAACCGGGCACCAAAAGACCAACGTTGTATGTGCCCACATACACGAATTACCTACAGTGGTCAAACTCACAAGGACAAAGTGGAAAGGGGCTTCCAGGGGCTGGAGGAAGAGGATAATAGAGAGGTATCATTTAATGGGTGCAGAGTTTTAGTTGGGGAAGATGGAAAGTGTTCTGGAGATGGTGGTGATGCTGGCACAATAATTTGAAAGTATGAATGCACCAGAAATGGTTACTTAAAAGAGGTTAACATGGTAATCTGGCATGTGTTTATATTTCACAATAGCTTGGTATATCATTTACATTTTACAATAAAATAATTAAAAATTTAAAATGAAGTTGATGATGAAATTACTTCTTTCCAATTTATGTTGGGACAACTTAATTCACCTTTTCAAAAAAAAAATCTGTCATTACTTATGACTTGAGAAATAGCCTTTCACAACTGTTTCAGTTTCTGTATAGTCTTTTATAATACCCTTAACTGAGCAGGCAGTAAGCTAATTTACTGGGAGAAGCAGTTTAAAATATGAAGAACTGCATATTTTATGTTGCATTGTTGGAAGTTCTTGGTACACAATCTCACCTCTGGGGCTGATACACAGAAACACTGAAGAATCATGCAGTTGCCAACCTCACAGCTTTACAAATGGATGAGGAAACAGGGATTGCTCTAAAACCCAAACCTTGTACAGCTGTGAAGTGGTCATGTGTTGCTTCCAGCAGTAGAGAACCAAAAACAAAACAAAAAAAAAAAAATGCTCAGCTAGTTTGAGTTTTTGCTCAGTTTTTCTCTTTCTAACTCATGCTAGATGCTTCTTACAGAAATGCTTCCTCTTGGATTAGTAGCTTTGGTTAACCAGGCATTTTGCTTACTATAAAAGTAAGTAAATTCATATACACAAACATTCTAGAAAAGAGGAGAATAAGCAAATATGTAAGGATTTGGCTGAGCAACAATAAAATTTCCCAAGAATAAAAACACAGTTTAATACTTAAATATGCTTCAATTTTAGTAAAGAAGAGTAGTTTAAGTTGTCAACTAGTATAGATTCCATTGGCTCTGAATTTTCTTTAAGAACTATTTCCATTTTCACTCTACTTATTTCTCTGCTTCCTGCTTCCTACAGATACTTATAAGTCATATTTATCCTCCCTTAACAATGAGGAGTTTGAGAGAGAAAGCTATGCACCTCCTCCCCATCGTGATATACAGACCCAACCTCATGCTGAATGCTTACAAAGGTTTGGCAGCAATACTATGTTTAGACTAGAGTAAGAGTCCAGACCTTTGCTCTCAAACTGACTTCAGTATAATAACTTCTCCTCCTGTTCTATTAATTTAAAACCTATTGTACTCAAAGCAACTGTATGGTATCTTTTCTGAGCTCCCATCCTCAACCTTAGAATTAACTCAGTGTGTGATCACTTACTGCCATCCTAAAAAGAGCATCAGAGACAGGAGGTTTGAAGGTAGGGATGCTAGGAGGATGTCACAATAAGACAATAATTCTAGAACCCATCACCTCAGTTAAAAAATGGAAAAAAAAAAATGTATACTCTGCCTGTCAGTCATCACAACACAGAAGCAGCCCCCTGTTCAAAGAAGTGCCGGTTCACTCCACCATGGGGAGAAAAAAGACAAGAATTCCTCCAAACAGCCATAACAAGTTTCAATCAATATATTGACAAATATGTAGGCAATTGTCAAAGGAGAAAAGTGAGGAGGACAAACCTAGACTCATCATGGGTTAGTTAGAGAATTCCTCCCTTTTCTCTGTCTCTTAGTTCATTTATCTGTGTGTTACAGTATTAGACAATACAATTTTCTCTTCCTATAGTGAATGAGAAATAGGAAAGTAAAGATAGTTACCATAACAGGTTCATTATACAAAACACATAAAGATCTCTGTTGTGATAAATTCATTTATACAATTATTTGAAAATCCAAGCAAATTTGATCAGTTTTTTAAAAGATTGAGCTTTGATTCTTACAATAAAAAGCAGATCGAAGCAACTAAATGCATCTAACTGAAATTCAGATAAAGCAGTTGCTTTTTAAAAATATTCTAATTTCTAAAAATATTTACTTTTTTCTATGATATTCAAGTAAATTTTCAAAAGCAGTATAGTAACTTCTCTTGACTAGTTGACTCCTATTCTTATGTTCTCAGTTGTTCAACTTTCTCTTAAACAAATATTTTTCCTTTTCCTTTTACTGGCTTACATGACACCTTTTCTCTAATGTTGCTCTAGAACTAAGCCATTGCATATGTGTATCTCCAAACAGCTGATGGAGGTGATAAAAATAGCCAGGGAAACTAAGAGGAAGAAAGTGATAAGGACCAACATAAAGTATTTAATTATTTTGCGTGAATGTCAATAACTTCGCATAAAGACTAGAGTTTTATGGGTCAGCCCATAAATCACACCATTGTCCATAATTATCCATGACGAGGCAGCATAAAACTCCAAGTCCCTAGTCATACACATCAGCTTTTAAGGCATCAATTCTTTCAACATGAAACCTAATAGATAGGTGGGACCCTATGAACAAACAAAGGTTCATAAAAATTCAATAAGCTGAGTAAAAGGATAATTCCCAATAAAGGTATATGCAGGCATTTATAGAAACATACATACACACTCAACTCACACACATACACACCCTACACATGGATAAGGTAGCCATTTATAAAAGATAAATACTTGCAAAAAGACCTTTCAAATATTGAAGAATAATTTAAAGCATTATTTTTCCTAAAGACAAATTTCCTTTTTTTTTTCTTTTGTGAGAAATGATAACCCAAGATAAAATTGGACAACTTGTGAGGCCCTATGGAAATATTGAAAATTGCCTAGTCACAAAATTATGGTGATAATATGCTTTTAACACTACTTCCCATTTAAAGAAATTCCGTAATGTTATGCTTTTAACACTACTTCCCATTTAAAGAAATTCCGTAATTCCATATATAGCAATGATGATCAATACACAAATGAAGTTCACTCAGTGAGAGTTACTACTGGGATAGTAAACAGACATTTTAAAATAATAGAGAAGTTTCAGGAAATTTTTCAACCTGTTCGTCAGGTTGAAAAATATGCCACATGACAGAAGACACAATACTTAATAATTTACAAAGGATGAATTTGTTTTCTCACAGTTCTGGGGTTTGGGAAGTACAAGGTCAAGGTGCCAGCTGGTTGCGTTGTCTGGCAAGCTCTGCTCTCTGCCTCTAGGGTAGTGCCCTGCAGCTGCAGCTTTCCAAGGGCAAGAACAGCATCCACACATGGTGGAAGGCTGAAGGGCAAGTGTGACCTGTAACACAAGAGTTCCAATCTCTTTTACAAGGAGCAGCCCTCATGACCCATTCAGCCCTTAGAGGCCCTGCCTCTTAGTACTATCACATCTTCCACACCTGGATTCTAGAGGAGAATATTCAAACCATAGCACTACTGCTTATCTTTTCTTCAGTATTACTGAATATCTTAAGTTGCCCAACAGTTAGAAAACATAAGAACACAGGTAGGAACCACACACACACACACACACACACACACACACAAAAACAAACCCAATAACCTGGAATTTAGCAAATATCCCCATTCCTAAGACATTGAGCTTAAACTACACTCTTTGTGAGAGTGTAGTTCATGCTTCCATCTCAGGCACTGCTACTGTGTCTTCCAACTCAAGTTGTAAGAATAAGAATTCCTAGGGGTATTTTTTTTTTTAATTACCTCAAAGTCAAATCTAGAAGTGCTTTGCTTCTCTCCATCATACCAGGAATTCAAATTGACATAGTGAGTTGATGGTTTGCTTGTCCCCTCTGTCTGGTCTGGAATTAGAAATACTAGGATGACAGCTACAGCCAGACCCTTTGGAATTACACCGCATATCAGCAAAGATTTTTTTGAAAATGGAAATATTTCATAAAAAAAATACAACTTACCTGTGGGCAGGAATTAAAGAGAATATTTTTAACTGATAACAAAAGTCACATTTCCACCATTTCAGAACATGTGGATCTGTGTTAGAAAGTTAGTGTTAACTTCACAGAAGAGGGTGGAAGACAGATGTAAAGTGCATACAAAATGCTATGGATAGAAGTGTTTATAAAAACATCAGTCTCTTCCTTCTAGAGGAAAGCATGTAACAGAACATATTGAAGCCAGGCTCGAAAAACAAAACCAAGTCACTAAGTGCCATGCAATAGAAAAAGTTTACTTCATAATGAAATTCATTATAAACTTGGACCATGTTAGTTGGAGTTGATGAATTATCAAAAGAACGTTATGTGTCTTATCAAAATTCCTGTAGCGTAGAACACCCAACATCCATGTTGATATCAAGTCATCTTTTATTAGATATTTCATAAAACTGTACTAATGAAAATAACACAGTGCGTTCTTGGGTTTATACTGGAGATTTCCTTGGCAGATTGTGCAATTTGATCACCACATTTTGTTCCACAAAACTTAAGGCCTTGCCAGGCGCGGTGGCGCACGCCTGTAATCCTAGCACTTTGGGAGGCTGAGGCAGGAGGATCGCGAGTTCAAAGCCAGCCTCAGCAATGGCGAGGCACTTAGCAACTCAGTGAAACCCCGTCTCTAAATACAATTACAAAAAAGGGCTGGGGATGTGGCCCAGTGGTCGAGTGCCCCTGAGTTCAATCCCCGGTACCACAAAAAAAAACAAACAAACAAACAAACAAACAAAAAAACTTAAGGCCTTTCCTTGTAAGTCTACTTATTGAAGATCTTTCCCTACTAGGAAGTAAGATTTCATTTAGCCCTTATGGGTCTCCACCCCTTCACTGCTATTCAGCTTCATTCTCCAAAGCTTCTCAGTTATGATATTTCTGTGTCAGTGCTTCTCAAACCATAAAGTGCACGTAGATCACCTGAAACCTTACTAAAGTGCAAATGATGATTCAGGATGTTCGCAGTGACTGTGAGAATCTACATCTCTTAATGAGTTCATGGTAAGACTGATACTGGTAGTCCATTATCAATACCTTGAGCAGGAAATATTCAAGCTTTATAGTTTCACATGACACTGTTTCTTCACTATGCCTTGCACCCTTTCCTAACTAAACTCAGAGTATCTTGAATATAGAAAAAATATTTTTTCCATTTTTTATTGGCCTCCATATCCTACTTCAGAGATCATTAACATTGTCAATGAAAAATGTTTGTTAGCTGACTCAGCTAGAAACAGAGTAATATTTAACCATTACTCAAAACAATCTTGGTGATTTACAAGTAAATTTGCAGCAACTAAGAAATCACTTTCACTTATTGTCTCAGTGATATTATCATAATTCTTCCAAATGTGTTAATTGATGCTAGTTAAACCCTCTGAAGTCATATATTGAGAGGCAAATAATACCAAATCAAGCAAAAATGCAGATTAACAAGGCAAGAGACTGCTGTTCTTCTATTAATATTTAGAACAAAAGAAGAAAAAATTTATTGTGCTTAGAATTAAGAAGGAACCATGGATACAAACAAGAATAGATTGGAGTACTAGAGTAGATTTAGACACTGGTGAATGTGAACAAAGCTTTTTGCACAAACCCAGTGATGGAAGTGACCACTACCAGACACAAAGATGCACTACCAAGACAGCGCCTCAAATAGTTTATTGCCCAGCTATAAAGAGGGTCATCAGCAGACAGCCTTCTACTGACTCCACCAGTTTCCCCTCAGCTTTGTAGCCTTTGGGGTTATAGGCAGCCAATGACTGAGTCAGCCTTTGGGATAAGGGCCATTTCTATTCAATGTGGACATTCTCTTATGGGCCATCTTTATCCTACAGCTTCCTGTTTGTTTTATTAGATCTGTACTGAAATTTCATGGCTCTCCCAATTAGTTTCTTCCTTTTTTATTTACAAGTCTTACTCCCCAATGAATCTATTTATTCTAGCTCCAACTTATCATCTGCTTCTAGGAGGATCCAAATGGCATTTACCCATTGGTGTCTGGTAAGTGGAGAACTGGCACCAATTCCTTGGAAGAAACTCTTCCTATTGGTCTAGGTGTGGCCACTGCTGATTGAATTGCTGTTTTAAACTCTTACTGTAATTGGAGATGATGAAAGCAAATCAAAACAGAAAAACTGGAAACAATAACAACAAAATATCAACTACATTTTCCAGACTTCTATGTATCTAGGGATCTGAAAGAGAATCTTTCAAACATTATACTCACAAGAGATTGAATGGTAGAAGAGAACGAGGGTCAGTTATCAACCATTTCTATAAGCAAGACTGGGAGATTATGGGTGTTCTCCAGTAGAGGTCCAGTGCCTGTCCACTAGTTTACTGGGAACAGAAATACATGGGTGACAGTGGCAGAGGAGGCAGAGATGAGGTCTCGATTCCTCAGTAGCACTGATGGAGTATCTAGAATAGTAAGACTTAGTTAATATGAAGCTATTTCTAGAACCTCCTTCTTCAGTCCTTCTGTCCTAATTCACTGTATTAAACTTTTTCCTGGACTTTAAAATAAACCCTGACTGACATACCTGAAAAATAGTAGGAAAACGTGCAAACAACCTAGAAGTAGCATGTTACCCTGTGAGAAATGGAAACCTTAAATCAGTACCATAGTCACATTTAAGAACAACAAGCCAGAGCTTAAGCATTAGGAATTGTTCATAACCAGAAAAAGTAACCAGGCCCTACCAAATATATACAGAAAATTACCCTATAGAGATCTTTCTAGTCCTTGGTAGGTAGAAATTCCACAGTCAAAACAAACTGTGCATAATGAGGTAATAATACATGAGAAGCTCCAAACCATACAAGGAATCATATTCCCAAGAGGAAAGACAGGAGATATATCAAACTGGAAAAATAGCACTGAAAATACTATAAAAATTAAGTCCATATAAATAAAAACAATTAAAATAAAATAAAATGCAAAGAGCATAGTTGTATTAGTTAGCATTTCATGCTTATGACAAAATACCTGAGAAAAATCAATTTAGAGGAGAAAAGATTTATTTTGGTTCACAGTTGCAGAGTTTACAATCCATGGTCACCTGTCTCCATTGTTTCTGGGCCTATGGTGAAGCCAAGGTCATGGTAGGAGGCATATGCTGGAGTAAAATGCTCCCTCATGGCAGAGTAGAAGTGAGAGGGAGAGAAAGAGGGAGAGGGACCAGGGACAAAATATATCCTTCAAAGGCATGGCCCCAGTGACCCAGTTCTTCCAACTAAGACCCACCTCCTAAAATTTCCACCACCTCCCAATAGCGCCACCTGCTGGGAACCAAGATTTCAACACATGAGTCCTTTAGGGAAATTTCATATCTCAACTATAACATTAATGAACAAGAAAACACAGAATAATATAGAGAGGAAACAGAATTGATTACTAAACACAATTTCTTACAGTAAAACTGTTAAATTATAATGCTCCAAAATATGGTAAATCATGACTCTGATATATAGATAAATGTATGCTAAAGAGTTTATTGAATTAGAGAAACAGATGCTATAACAAAAATTTTTAAAGCATACAAAAACAGATTTATACATAGGATGTATTTACATAAGTATATAAAAAAGGGGAGAAAAGATTTTTCACCTTGGGCAGTAAGTCAATTTAATCTTTAGCAAATAAGACATAATTTACATGTCAATAAATAGAATTATTTGGGGTTGCTACAAATTATCTACCATTCATGGAACTGAAAAGTAACTTCCATAGAATCTGAGTCAGAGATTTCAGAGGGTGTGTATGTAGAGTCTAAACAATGTATAGTTTTCCATTAAAGTAACATTTTTCCCCTGCAAACTTTAAGTCATTGAAAATAAAAATCAAGCTAGTGTGGAAAAACCTAGCTAATAAAAGATTCAACAAAATTAAAAATATATCTCATAAAATAACCCGAAATATATCATTGCTAGGGAAAAGGGGGGAAATAAGTAAATATTTAAAAGTATGTATTTTCCAAAAATCATAAAAATTGAAAAGAAACTCTGACAGACTGGACCAATTACTTATGAACCAAAGTGCCAAACTATTAAAATGCTAATAAACTGCATTGGATAATATTTGAACTATTGATAAATAATTATAACAAAAAGATTAATGCAGGAATGAAAATATAGTTTAGCAGTAGGAAAAAAATGTATTGATGTAATTCTCCTTTGGCTGAATGAAGATGGAAATTTATATGTTTAATATAATAAAAACAAAAAATGATTGCATAGATTTTAATTCCCACATGTGACAAAAACTATTAGCAAATAGAAATACATGTTAAATGGCTTATATCAACACCATATCTCAAATATCAAACTTTGTATAATTTTTTGATTGTTTCCTTTCAAATAAAAAACAGGAGAGATTTGGTCATTATCATTACTTGCATTCAATATTGTGCTGTAAACCTTAGCAATTGTAACAACAGAAAAGTCAAGGAAGGAAACATGGCAAGAAGGAAGACAAAAGGAAGACTAAGAATCAGAGAAGAATATAAACTTTTCTATACACATTGAGTGTTTATCTAAATTAAAAATCTCATAGAAAATTTAGTACAATCAATTTTAGAGTTCAACAAACATAAATATTAATTATAAAATGCAATAATTATAAATTCATTGATAATAAAAAATAAAGTATGTAATAAGAATACATACAATAAAATATGCAAAACTTATATTTTTTTGTACATGGGAAAAATATAGAATTTAATCAAAATATAAAAAAGGTCTTAGTACATTCATTTCTATACCATATTTATATCTCCACATTAATCTATACATTTATTTCTTTTCCTGTCAAACTCCATGGAGATGTTCTATATCACCTGCTCAAATATACAAACTAATTCTAACCAAGGAGACTTAAGTGGGCGCCTCCTCCTGATGGCTTTTTCTTTTTTTCTAATCATTTCCTTCATAAAATAGATGGATGTATTCCATTCTTTCTCATTCCATTCTTTCTATCTTGAATATAGACATTATGCCTCAATAGGTGTCAGCCATCTTGCATCCATACAGCACTATTTGTAAAGATTTAAAAAAAAAAAAAAAAAAAAAACAATAGCTAAAGGAAAAAGGAAAAAAAAACATGATAAATGTTTGATAATATCTTTGACTCACTGCCAACCACGGGCTGGTTAGCTCACACAGTTAAATCTATTTTAATTTAAACCATAATATGTAAGCATTTCAGTTAGTCATGCACTGCTTAATGACAAGAATACATTCTGAGAAACGCATTGTTAGATGATTTCGTTATGCAAACATCAGAGAATGTATGCATGTGAATTAAAATAGTTATGAGGCCACTAGGTAAAATCATCTCATGGGATCACTATCGTATGTGAGATCTCTTATTGACCAAATGTTATTACACAGCAAGTGACTGTATTTATATCCAAATGGATTCCATGCCGATGCATGACATAAACAGAAAACTCATGGGCAGATGGAAAATACACGTTTGACAAATACACAAGAGTCTATTCAGTTAGTTTTTAAATATATTTTTAAAATAAGACAAAAAAAAAACTGATAAGGCTAGAGGTGCACAGAAGATTTGGCTATGAAGAGGCACAAGGGAAATGTTCTATATCATGATTATCTTTGTCATCATGCAGGTGTATGCATTTTTCAAAAATCATAAAATTGTATACTCAAAAGAATGAAATTTACTACATGCAAGTTTTATCTCAAACATACATGAAACATAAAAAAGCATTAATATCTACCATATGAAATATGATTTAAAAACCTGACAATCTCAAGAATTAGAGAATATGAGGTCACGATGAATCCCATAATCTAATAGTGGGGTGATAACCAATCTAGAGAACAATCTGAAGTAGTGGAATATATATTAGCTATGACTCAAAATGTTCTGAAAAGTACATGCTGGGAAACTTATATGTTTACAACAATCATTCATTGCCATGTTTGTTTTTAATAGTTAAATGTTGTAAAAACACAAATGTCAATCAAAAGGGGGAAAAGATTGATTGAGATCCCATTTAATGAAATACTAGGTATGCATATCAAGTGGACTGAATTCACTGGCATCAAGTTGGCTAATTTTTAAAAAAATATTTATTTATTTGCTTTAGTTGTATACAATGTGTTTTTAGTTTTACGTGATGCTGAGAATCGAACCCGGGCCGCGCACGTGCTAGGCGAGCGCTCTACCGCTGAGCCACAATCCCAGCCCCAAGTTGGCTAAATTTTGAAACATATTTTTGTTGAATTAAAAACAAGTTGAAGCTGGCTGCAGTGGCACACGCCTGTAATCCCAGCATCTCAGGAGGCTGAGACAGAAGGATCGCAAGTTCAAGGCCAGCCTCAGCAACTTAGTGAGACCCTCTCTCAAAATTTAAAAAGGGCTGGGTTAAATTCCCCTGGGTTTAATCCCTGATACAAAAACAAACAAACAAAAAAAATCAAGTTGAAAATGATTCTATATTTTGCCATACCTTTAATGTACACTTAAAATTCCCCAAGACTTCACACCACATTCAAAACTTGATTGGAGAATGTATATATTTTGAAGACAGTGGTTAGCTAATGGAGAAAAAAAAATGGGGATGGAAAGTGGCCCATTTTCAGCTTCATCTATATGCAATATTTTATTTCTATTAAAAATACATCTGGAAAAATCCACCTGAACATTATCTCTTATAACAACCGTGTCGTGGGTATATGCACAAGAAGTTTTACATTGTTCTCTTGTGTTTCTCTCTGAAATATTTCATGAAGAGGGTAAGAAGAAAAAATAAAGGACTTTTTAAAATGAAGAGAAAACAAATAAATGGAAAAAGAGAAGTCACCATCATGTTTTAGAAATTATCTGAAATCTATGATCCCATCCAAAATACTCATCAGTGCTTAGTTCATCCCTTTCTCAGGAAAACATATCTCAAGAAAAATAATTAGTAGGTTAAAAAGTGGGTAGTGAAATGGAAACTGGGTTACTGGGAAATTAACAGATACGCCATGATCAAGGAAGAAAACAGTATAATGTTATATTTCAGTCCTTTAGTTTTCAAAGGCCTTTAGAAACCATTCAGCAATTAATCACTTCAAGGACTTTAGAGGAAACAAAATCCAGTCTTTCTCATTTTAAAAACTGGGGAAATGAAGTTAGAGACAACAGCATTTGTTCAAGGTTGCAACGGAAGTCTGTCTGGTCAGCCCCAGGGTTAAAGCTCCCTTTTTATGTTTTTGAAACTTTCCTGCAAATGACTTTGCAATGGTTTAATGTCTGCCAATTTGGCTTTTCTTCCACACAAGAAAAAAAGTGATAGACATCATTTAAGTCTTTATTTTATCTTTTCCCAAGAAATTCGTTTTAGAAGTTGTCCAGCACTTTCATAAGAATATCATTATAGCCATGTAACTAAGTCACATCTTCAATTGATGCACCATATTCCATGGAAGATATCATTGCTTCCCCCCAAACCAAGACAGTTAGATATTTACTTCTGTCATAAAAATTATAATAAAGCAAAACTTCAGTTTCTACTTTTACTTTTAATTTTCTTATTTGTTTACTTTTATTTATTTATTTATTTTTTGTACTGAGGATCAAACCCAGGAGTGTTTACCCACTGAGCCACATCCCATGTCCGTCCTTTTCGATTTAATTTAGAGACAAGTTCTCTTTGAGTTGCTAAGTGCCTTGCTAATCTGCTGAGGCTGGCTTTGAACTCTGGATCCTCCTGATTTAGCCTCCAGAGTTGCTGGGATTATAGTCATGCGCCCCTATACCAGCTCTCAGTTTCTCCTTCTATTATAGTTTTATCAGTAAACCACTGTGATGCAATCATCAGGAAGATAATCCTGTTTGTATTTTACATGTCTACATCAGGACGATAATATTGGTATGTGCTAACTCTTGAAAGAGAAATAGGCTAATGCAATGATGTCACATTTTGTTTTTAAAATAAAAGAAAAATTAATACATATAACACATATGATGTATTTGATCTACCACATGTGTATTTCCTTAGTGGAAGCTGGCTTCTCTCCTGCCACTTAATCCACCATCAAAGCATGGCCGTAAGAGGCCATGGTGAAGAAGAAAATACTACCAAAGAAGATAACAGATTTTGAGAAAGATTAAAACATTTACAAAATAAGATACATACTGCTTTTTCTTGTATATCTAAGCGGTGCTTTTCAAATATACAAACGTACACATTTTCTGAACAAATAGTATGAAACATATAAGAACAGAAAAATTTTAAATCCATAATATTACCAGATCAATATGGTTTTATTTACAATACTGTGACTTTCATTACTTTTTTATAAATGTTACATAATTCAGGCAAAAAATAAAAAATTAATAGGAAGAAATTTCTATCACTCTGAATTAAAGATCACAAATGTTAGAGTTGGCATTATTTCAAATATTTTCCACTATGAATTAATACATTAAAATATTATGAAATAAGATGTTACAAATATCATTTTGATACATTACTGTAATGGTTAATTTAAATTGTCAACTTGATTGGATTAAGAGATACTGAGGATTAAGAGATTTATGGGTGTGGCAGTGAGGGTGGGTCTAGGAATGATTGGCATGTGGGGTAGCCAACTGAAATGGAGACCCTCCCTAAGTGTGGACAGTACCATCCAACAGGATGATGGCGCAGATGAAATAAAATTTGGAAGAACAAGGAAGCAGCAACAGATGCAAGCTCAATCCTTCTTGAACCAGTTCTTGATTGCTGCTGCAGTCCTCTGAGGATATCAGATTCTCACTTCTTCGCTCTTTCAAAGCAGACTTTGACAGTGATTCTCCAGAAGCCTTTGTTCTTAGACTAGGGTAGCACCATTGATCCCTCTTGTTCTGGGGCTTCAACCTCTTGGACTGAACAGCTACTGGTTCTTCCAGCTCTCCAGCCTGCAGACGGCCATGGTGGACTATCCAGCTTCTGATCGGATAAGCAAACCTAATAAGACCCTTTTTTTATAATTATATTTCCTGTTGATTCTGTTCCTTTAGAGAACCCTAATACAATTACTTATTGCTTTTTTAAAGAAAACTTTGCATAAACTGAACCGAATCCCTTTCCTTCCACATGCCCTCCATTTCTTCCTCCTTTCTTTTTTTTTTTTTTTTTTCCTCCTGTTGGTCTGTGTGTTAATCAGCTTTCTGTTACTATAACAAATATCAGAAATAAATCAAATTATAAAGAGGAGAGGTTTTGTTTGGTTCACAGTTTCAGAGGTTCCAGTGCATGACAACTTTGTCTTGTTGCTTTGGAACTGTGGTGGCACATCATGGCAGGAACACATGGTGGAAGGGGCCTGTCCAGTTCATGGAAACTAGGAAGCAAAGAGAGAGTGGAACTGGGCAGACAACCCGAATTTTCTCAAGTGGCACACCCCTAGTGACCTCATCTCCTTCCAGTAGGCTCTACATGAAAGTTTCCATTACTCCCATTAGTGCCCCAGGCTGGCCACTAGGACTTTAACACCTGGGTTTTGATGACACTGATCATAACAGTAACAGTCTATCTGTATTTGGGCCTTTATGTCTTTTACTTTTCTCCCTTCCTTTCCTTTCCTATCTTTAAAGTTTAGAGCATTAGGTTGTGCCACATTTCATTTTAATGTTGGGTAGTGATATTTTGCTAATTTTCATTGCTTTTTATTCAATGTATAAAGTATTGGAAGAGAGACATTTTGTGACCTGACTTATTCTTCAATATCAACATAAAAATGCTTTCAACCTGCTTTCTCTTCATGTATCCAGTACATTCTTTCTGGATTTATTTTTTTTAATCAATTTTTAAAATTCTTCCAAGAGTTTTCATTATGAAGGAAGAATTGTTAATGTTTTGGAAGAGAAAGAATGGATAAGGAAGGCCCCAGATACATGGTAGGAGAAAAGAAAACTATTGTCTTTAGAGATACATTTTAAAAATGTCATCTGAAAAGTACTTGAGCCTTGACTTTTATTTGGGATTTGATGTTTCACAGCTTGAAAAGGAGGGATTGTAGGAGTCAGAGGAAAATGATTACAGGCCTTTTCTTTCAATCACCTGAGAGCGTTTGCTGAAAATGAAGTGCTCTTGAGGCAGGTGCTCATGAACTCTCAAGGCCAAAGCTTCCTGGGACTGACTCCACAGACTGTCCATCTCGGCCACTATAAGCCAACGTAGATACACAATAGTGAAAAACTGATGCCAATATGTAACTTGCTTCCTCCTTCATTTGAAGATCAAATGAAGATAAGCCTCAGACCTGGTCAAAAAAGTTTCAGTTAAATTTCATTTTATCTAAATCAAAAAATGAAAAAGAAAATTAACAGATTTTTTCTGATCAGGCATCCAGACAATTTATCATAAGCCCCTGATGCTCTGTATCTATTATGCTGATATCCATCTTTGATATTATTGGATGTCTAATAGAGGTTATGAAGATAGTGGCTGCAACAACAGTAGATGGAACCTAGGTTTCTATCATATCTATAAAATTAATCTTTTGAAGGAGTCGGGCGCAGTGGCGCCATGCCTGTAATCCCAGCACTTGGGAGGCTGAGGCAGGAGGATCGCCAGTTCCAAGCCAGCCTCAGCGATGGCCAGGCACTTATCAACTCAGTGAGACCCTGTCTCTAATAAAATACAAAAAAGGTCTGGGGATGTGACCCAGTGATCGAGTGCCCCTGAGTTTAATCCCCGGTACCAAAAAAAAAAAAAAAAAAAAATTAATTTTTTAATGCATCCCAGATTTATTTTGCCTGTTCATCAATTCGAGTTATAACCAAAGGTAGATTTGGGCACAAAAGAAAACTGAATTCCCAATAAACAATAAAAAGTGTGTGTGTGTGTATATATATATATTATATATTATATTTATATACACATATAAATATAAACTTGTGTGTATATATATATATATTATATTTATATACACATATAAATATAAACTTGTATATATAGACCCACAAGATAAAATAAATACATATTTGAGTTAAAATACATTAGAAATATGCTGTTATCTCATTGACCCGCTGCTCATACTCTATTCTATAGAGTCTTCTCAGGATGGGAAAGCCATCTTTTTTCAATTAAACTTGACCCAGCAGGATGTTTGAAAGCCACATGTTAGAACAAACAGTTAGGCAATTAAAGATGTAGGCCTTGATGGCTTGGTCTGGGAATTCAACTGGCTGTTAAATAATCATATAATTGAGACTGTGGAGGGGATACTGGGAAGCCAAGCAGGAATAACTCTCCTGCATCTGGAATTGAGGTGAATTATGTGCCTATAAAATATGAGGCGGGTATCAAGTTACTCATTATGCTGCACAAAGTATAACAGGGTAACCAGTGGAGCTAGTTAAGAGAATCCATAAAATTAAAGCTTATCTGTTTGAAAATCAACTTTGACCAGACAGAGAATACCTATCATTATAAGTATAGTAGGTAAATTGTGATTTGAGTGGAATGTATTTGTGTATATAGTCTTAGCTGATATAATGTCTTTGCATAAATTTTCACAAATTAGGCTCTCTAAACAAGGCTGATTAGGCTTATTCTCTATCATTATCCTAGTGGCACACAACATGAAGTACATTTTTTTTTTTTTTTAATGTGGCAGGGTGTGTGGGGTGGCAGAAGGCCACTGTTGAAAAGCAATATGGCTGGACAGGAAAAATGGCTCACAGTCTTCTCTTACACAAGGTTGTCTTCAACTGGGAGTTTGGCAAGTATGTTATAGATGGTGGAAAATAACTCGGTCTTGCCTTTCTATTACAAATGAGGCTTAATAATCTCACAACCTTATTTCTTTGGAAACTCCCCAAATTTAAGAGGAAACATTCAATCAACTTCCTCTTAGATGGATCTTGTGTTTCCTCCCTTGTTCTGATGAGCTTCTCATATAGAGGACTGATTAGGTCTGACACATAGAATCATACCAGTTGTCCTAGATAACTCACAGAAATCAATGTCAGCATTTCTTTCAGGACTGGAATTTCCCACCAACTTCTACAGACTGGCAAAGGAAACACAAACTTGGGGAAACAAGTTCTCACTCAAGGGTAAACTTTAAATAGAAGCTTATGCTGCCTATATCATTACCCATCCTTCCTAAACCAATAGGGACATAATCCAAAGAAACACAAGAATGTGTGTGTAATACACCCACCTACACATATAAGTGCACACCTTGGATAACAGGAACATAGCATTTTAGTTAAGAGTCCATGGGGACATTTTATGGCAATAATAAACTTGTTTTGTTTTAAAATTATAATGAAGGGGATAGGGATATAGCTCAGTGTTAAAGCACATGATTGGCATACATGAGGGCCCTCGGTCAATATGTAGCAATGAATAAATAAAATAAATTAATTAATCCAATATGATGATAGTGACAACCAAAATAACAGTAACAATATTAATAAATTTGGTGTTCTCCTGAGATACAAATAAATTTCTGTGCAGAAGCTTCATAATTGCAGAGCTGGGCGCGGTGGCACACACTGTAATCCCAGCACTTGGGAGGCTGAGGCAGGAGGATCGCCAGTTCAAAGCCAGCCTCAGCAATGGTGAGGCACTTAGCAACTCAGTGAGACCCTGTCTCTAAATAAAATACAAAAAAGGGCTGGGGATGTGGCCCAGTGGTTGAGTGCCCCTGAGTTTAATCCCCGGTACCAAAAAAAAAAAAAAGCATCATAATTGCTCATAGCTTTCACAGTTTTCATTCCTACCTAATCTTCTCTTTACTACCCTTTTGAAGCTACCTCATGCCTGTCTTCAGTCAGTTCACATGATGTGACTTCTATTTGCTAGAATGTACATCTCTACTTGCAATTTTCCTTAAAACCAAGAAATCCACTCTATTCCTCTGGTTCTGACAGTGAATACCCAAGGGTCAATCTCCAACCAAAAACAACTATCTCCCTGGTGGTATGTACCATCTTGAGGCCTGTGTTCCACACAATTTCCATGTTTCTCCCACAGGGTTCCGTCCCAGTCAAACATAGTGGTAGATCCTTGATATCACAGTCTGAATTGGTTACTAGCCCTCCTGTCCTATTCCTCAACTCTATCTTAGTATTTCCAGGCATCACCTGCATACCCACTCTCCCCTCCGACAAAATAAAAAAATAAAAACAACTTTTGAATACTTGTCTCAGGATATGCTTATGGGAGAACCAAAATGTAGATATTCTTTACTGCTTTCTAAAATAATATGCATATGTTCCAGGGCTTATCTTAGATATCACATTAATGAGGTCATCTCTAAACATTCACTTGGTTAGGAACACCTGTAAGAATCACAAAACCCCATTACTTTTCTTTCATAGCATTTAGAACAAGTTAATAATAAAATTGGCTGAAATTATTTGTGAATATCTTAAGATCTATTGTCATATCTTCATTCAAGGCTTAGCATAAAGTGGACTTTTAGTAATCATATATCTATGGAATGAGTAAATTAATGAATAATCTCGAGAGTTGCAATTCCTATTGGTCTACCTTCAAAATATGCTTCCTTCCAATTGTCTTCTGCTCCAACATGCTCCAGATTACCATAATTTCTAAAAAAAAAAAAAATACTAGTACTCAGTAGAATGGTCTGCTGAGATCATCAGTGTCATTTTTGACCAACTCAGATGTCACCTAGAGTGGCCTTCCATTGCACTTAAAAATAAATACAAACTCTTTATCTTAACCTACCATACCCTGCATGGTTTTCCTTCTGCCAGTTCCTTCAAGTATATCTCATGCTTCTATCCCCTTGGCTCTACTGCTCAACATCACTGGGTTTACACTCCTTCTTATGATATGTCAAGCTCTTTCAACCCTCAGCACTTTTCCCTTTCATCTTCTTACTTCTTGGAATCCTGTTGTGCCACCTTTACCAGACATTTTGATGAGTTTTCAAAGAAAGGAATATGGGTTTGAATTTGACCAACATGTAGGAAGTAAAAAAAAAAAAAAAAAAGTACATGGACATGATTATTTTCCCTAAATATGAAGGGGAAAATGGAAGAATGGGTTGGGAAAAGATGTAGGAGGCAAATGGAAGATAATTAGCATGAAAGACCCTTAGGAAAAACTCAACTCTTACACTCAGGAACCTGTCTTACTCTCTTAGGTGTACAGGTCAGTAAACCTTTATTGATAGGTCACAATTTTACCTCATACTTTTCTTAAGTTGCTTAAACTTTAATTTTAATTAATAGAGGCATTTAAGTGTAATGGCAATGTCATTCTGTTCCGTCTC
This sequence comes from Tamias sibiricus, assembly GCA_025594165.1. Lineage (NCBI taxonomy): Eukaryota > Metazoa > Chordata > Mammalia > Rodentia > Sciuridae > Tamias > Tamias sibiricus. Next base: position 184,312,450 of record CM046659.1, on the reverse strand, counting down.
AGAAAATTAAAGTTTTTAAAAAGACACTGAAATCAAAGTGTCACAAACTGGATTGCATATTCACATAGAAACAACATTATCATCCAGTGCATCTTTAAGATCAACACTTTGTTGAGAAGTTTGTAACAGAAATGGTAACAACGGTAACAAGATTTGTTGAATGATTTTTATCAATTATAGCATAGTAACACTTTATGACTTTCTAAATATGGCCAAATCTAATGCTTACAAATAAGGAGGTAAGATAATTTTTTGAGATATATAGTAGGAATTGTTGGTTAGGACTGTATCTACCTTTTTGCAAAATTCTAAACTCAATGAAGATATGTTCCAGAGGAGGAATGACTTTGAAAGTAATAAATGGTGAATTCAAAAGAGAAAAATTTCCTTGAGTTTAGGAGGAGACTGATGTCATCTAGAAAACAGAATTATACCATCTAGGATCTTGTTCTGCTCCTGGATACTAAAACCACAAGCCAGGAGAGAAGACAGGGACAGAGAATCCAAAAAGAAAATGGTGGCCAAGTGTCTAAGGAGCTAATTAATGCTCCAAGCAGTCTCCCAGGAGTGGACAGAAGAATTCAGAACTCAGAGCCTACCAAGGAGGAAGAAAGCCCAGGTCATCTCAGACCTTCAGGTGAGACCCCCTTAAGGTGCAAAGACTAGTTTTTAATCTTAGTTACAAGTAAATATAAAAAAAAAAAAAAACTTACCAGAATTAAGCCTAGTTTGACTCCCCCAGTCCCAGAATAGATTGTTTAACACATCTCTCCAAGTTGCTTAACAGAGGCAAACATAAATCCTATCTGGAGGAAACCAATATCACCTCAATTTACCTCTATACTTTTTCAAATACTAATCTCTAAATTTAATCAGGAATTATTTTACACAGCATGAGACAAAATCAAATGATTTCAAAAATCAAGAGAAAACACAAATATGAGGAAAAATCCTCAAGAGATTTAGACATTGTAGTTAATATTTTCAAGAAAATAGAATACAAAATGAAGAATTGATACAGATATTTAGGATCCATTAAAAAAATCCTAGAATCAAAAAACACATTGATTGAAGTAAATAATTCAATTCAGTAAATCCACTGAACCACAGATAGCATAGGGGAAGATAAACATAGACAATTAAGCAAAGAAAGACAAGCAGTAAAAAATAACTACACTGACAAAAAGAGGGAACAAATAGAAATATGCAAAAGAACACAATATACATATAGAACAAATAGAAATATGCAAAAGAACACGATATACATATAGAACAAATAGAAATATGCAAAAGAACACAATATACATATAGAACCTGTTAAAAAATCATGTAACAGGAGTCCTAGAGAAATGGAGGAGAAACATTGTGAAGAAGTATTATATGAACATAGAATGATTAAGATTCTTCAAAAGTAATGAAGACATAGAGTTAAAAATTCAAATAAAATTACAAACCCCAAGCAGGATAAATAACACAAAGAAAAACATTTCTAGGTATCCCTTAGTTAAAATAGTATAAAAACAAGCATAAAGAGAAAAGTAAAATGAGTCAGATAAAATAGCACATTAAGGATAAAGTAACAACTTCATGGTAACCTTGGAAAATAATTGTTAACTTAGAATTCTGTTCTGAGTAATTAGTTTTAAGAAAAATTCAGAGCAAGCCAGAGATTATTTGTCATCAATATACCTACACTATATATTGAATATATTAATGTTAAAGGGAATTTTCTAGGGAAGAACAGTAACCCTTGATGGAAGTATGGAGATCAACAAAAGAATAAAAAACAATGAAAATGGTGGATATGCAAATAAGCATGAATGAATGTCCATTGCACAAATAAAAACAATAATATCCTTTGGGCTTTAAATACATACATTATTAAAATATTTGAAAAGAATATAAAAAATATGGGAATGAAGTAACTGAAGCTCAAGTTTCCTAAGGTCACAGAATATCTATTAAGTGACAAAGCAATGGATTTACAGGAAACAAGAATGCATATTGTTATTTCAACAGTACAAAACTAACATGGTAAAAATGTAAAAATAAATTAAGAGAAAGCATGACTTTAATCCAAAAAGGGCAACAATGCAGAGAAATCATTTTATAAATTATAAAATAGACAAAATAAAGATAAATAATAAGATGTAGCTATAAACCAAATATACCAATAATACCATTCAATATAATTAATTAAATTGGGCATGGGGGCACATGACTATAATCCCAGAGACTCTGGAAGCTGAAGCAGAAGGATCAAAAGTTCCAGGAAAGCCTCAGCAACTTAGTGAGACCTTAGCAACTAAATGAGACTCAATCTCAAAATTTACAAAAATTAATTCAATAATCCAAACAAAATGATCACAATGGGTTAAAAAACAACAGTAACAAAACATGCTATACATTGCTCAAAAAGCATATTTGAAATGCAAGAATATTCTTATCAGTAAATATGAGGAAAAATATATATTTTAAAATTCAGAATTAAAATAATGGTGGCATAGCTATGCTAACAGAAAATAGCCAACTTAAGTAGAAAGAGGTGCTGGAACTCAAGAGGGATGATTCGTTAAGTTTAAAAGAATTTGATACTGCAGGACTATAAAACAATTCATAATGTGCATTCACACAATTATATAGCCTAGAAATACATAAAAAATGACAGAACTAAAGGAGAAACAGGCAAATCCAAATTTATTTTGAGATATTTTAACATACTTCTGTTAGTAATTGATTTAAGAAAACAGATACAGTTTCTAAGAATATAGAAAAGTTGACCAACATGATTAACAAATATAACCTAAACAGCATACAAAGAATGTTGCAATAAAAGTCTGAAGAACATAATTATTTTCACGTACACTCAGAAATGTAGGCCCATTAAAAAAAATCTTCAATGAATTTCATGAGTTAAAATAAGACAAATATTTTCTCTGTGACCAAAATGGCATTAAATTTGAAATCTGTGAAAGAAAGACAAAATATTCAAATCTTGGGAAATTCATTCATATACTTCTAAGCAAATTTACAGGTCATATATAAAATTAAAAAAAGAAAATTTGAAAACAACTTGATTATATCGAAAATAAGATGCAAAAGTACACTTAGTACACTGTTCAGAGGTAATTTTATAAACTTTTGCATATATTTTTAAAAGAAAAATATTTGAGAATCAGTGATCTCAGTTTGTATCTTATGAAGTAAAAATAATAACCAATTAGCCAGATATGATGGCACCTGCTTGTAATCCCAGGGACTTGAAAGGCTGAGGCAAGAAGATCACAAGTTTGAGGCCAGCCTCAGTAATTTAGTGAGGCCCTAAGCAACTCAATGGGACCCTGTCTCTAAATTAAAAAAAGGGCTAGGGATGTAGCTCAATGGTTAAGTGTCCCTGGGTTCAATCCCTGGTACAAAAAAAATTAATAATAATAATTTTTAAAAAATTGAACATAAGGAGCAATAAAGATAAAACAGAAACTAATAGAAAATGACTAAAAAATCAAAGAAAAAATTAATTTTAAAAGATTAGTAAATTCAATAAAATTATTTAAAAATTCACAGATTACCAACATCAGAAACAAAAATGAGATAATTCTACAGATCTGACATCATTAAAAGAATTGTTTCAACACATTTGAAATTTTATGAGATGTACTGATACCTAGAAAAGACAGTGTACAAAAATGGCTAACAATTTCAAAAATCTAAATAATACTGTGTCTAATAATTAAATTAAAATTATAAGTTAAATTCTCCTTCAAAGAAACATCAGGATTATATGTTTTTATGAGGAAATTTTATAAATATTAAAGGAATAAATAAGTCCAATTTTATACACTTTAAGAAAATTAGCAAAGAAAGTTATTCCCTAATTGTTTTTTGAAGCCAGCATAAACCTTATAACAAACTTTGCCAAGAGAAAATTATAAGAAGAAAATTGCAAGCAATCTCTCCTAAATATGCATTGAGAATTTTACACAAAATATTAAAAATCCATATTCAGTGAGATCCAGATTCAGAAAATACATTATAAGCAAGCTGGTGCTATTCTGTGACTGTGGGTCTTACCAGTCAAAAATAAGTCAATGAAACATAATATTAATAACACAGAAAAAATATGATTTTTCAAAAGATGTAAAGATTTAATTTTTAAAAATTAAATCCAAACATCTATTTCTGATAAAAATTCTCATCAAACTAGAAATATAAGGATATATCCAGTATGATACAAAATCTTATGCAAACATAGATGGATAGACACCTAATGAGGAAATCCTGAAATATTTCCAGCAAAACCAGGAATAAAAATAATTGCAGGGCCTGACTTTAAGCCCTAATGTGCTTATAGCAAGTCCTTTCCCAACAGACCTCCCCAGTCCATCTCAGAAGGAATTACTAGAATGGACCTACTAGTAAAAATTGAAAAGACCACTTATTTGCCCCTAAATATCTTTATTTAGTGTATCTCCTCTGACACTGAAAGTTAATAAGTCTCCTGACTCAAAGCATTCATTAAAGGCTCCAATTTCTATAAAAACTCTAATTTATCTGGCACACTTTAGAAGCCTTAGGTCACTTTTAATTTGAATACATCTGTACAAAATTACTTTTTAGATTTACTGTCACACAGCATAAGAGTCTGAAAGAATAAGATTAAATCAAGGGCAAGAAATCAAACTAAGGTCAAGGAGAGACTTCAGAGACACCAAAACATGACACAGAAGTCTTTCACCCTGCACAAAACTCAACTCAAATTGGTTCAAGGACTTAGGCATTAGACCAGAGACCCTTCACCTAAGAGAAGAAAAAGTAGGGCCATATCTACAACATGTCAGCTTAGGAACCAATTTCCTTAAAAAGACTTCTAAAGCATAAGAAGTAAAACCAAGAACCAACAAATGGGATGGAATCAAACTAAGAAGCTTCTTCACAGCAAAGGAAACCAGCAAGAATGTGAAGAGAACCTACAGAATGGGAGAAAATCTTAACCACCTGCAACTCAGGTAAAACATTAATCTCCAGGCTATCCAAAGAACTCAAAAAACCTTAATACCAAAAAAATACCAAATAACCCCATCAATAAATGAGCTAAGGAATTGAACAGGCTCTTCACAGAAGAAGAAATACAATTGGTCAAAAAATATATGAAAATATGTTCAACATCTCTAGCAGTTAGAGAAATGCCAATCAAAACTACATTGAGATTCCATCTCACTTCCAGCAGAATGACAATTGTCAACAATAGAAGTAATAATAAATGCTGGTGAGGATGTGTGTGTGGGGAGAAGGTACACTCATACATTGCTGGTGGGACTGCAAACTGGTGCAACCATTATGGAAAGCAGTGTGGAGATTCCTCAGAAAACCTGAAATGGAACCATTTGTTTATGCCTAAAGGACTTAAAATCAGAATACCACAGTGCGCAGCACATCAGTGTGTATAGTAGCTCAATTCACAATAGTTAAACTATGGAATCAACTTACATTTCACATAAATTTCAGACTGATCTTTCTGCCCATAGGTCGGCACAGGATGAGACAGGGCCTGTTGTTCCAGATTTTATTCAGAGCAAATTAAAATATATTGTATGCCATTTCCCACAGGCATATATAATAAGAAATGCAAAGTATACTGAGCAGAAAATTTGAACTGCTTTAATGGAGCTAGTAGCATAAGTCTATATGAACTGTTCAGAAAAGACAGGAAGAATGCTTCAATTTTACAACTTCTCCATCTCCACAGTGAGCCCTCTGATCAGTAGCCTCAACTGTTTGCATTGTGATATTGTCTTTCATTGATGTCTACTTTAGTACCTCTGTGGTTCCATTCATTCCACCCTTCCACTTTTCACTGGGTAAATTTCCATATACTTGAAGAATCATCTTTACTGAAATTTCCTTAGGATATTTTTCTTTTCCCCGACTTTATGTTCTTTGTGATTTTCCTGTCAGTAGTATAGAACATTTTATTTTTTGTAAATTTCTACTTACAAGTTTAACACTTGTCTTGGTGCCTTTGAACTTCTCAGACACTCAATGGCCACAAATTTCTCATTTAAAAAATTTAAATGTAGGGCTGGTGTTGTGGCTCAGCAGTAGAGTGCTTGCCTAGCACATGCGAGGCCCTGGGTTTTATCCTCAGCACCACATAAAAATAAATAAGATGAAGGTATTGTATCCAACTACAATTAAAAAGTAAACACTTTTTTAAAAAATTTAACTGCAAAGTTATACTACAGTAAATAATTGAAGGATGAAAAATTACAGAAAAGAAACACGTAAAGCATTGGGAAGTGTCAACATATATCTGAACACATATAAAGTTGTTTTGTGCAGATAAATTCTCATGACTTCAGATACACAAAATTGGCTAAATGGGCAAGGACTGGGAGAAAAGGAAATAATAAATTCTCTTCATTTAATTTTTATTTTCATTGTGATTTGAGATGTACAGAAATCTTTAAAAGAGCATTGAGTTAAAACTTTTGAACAAACACATTTCCATAAATTAAAAAGTAAATTTGAACTTTCTCTGCTTTTAACACCTACTTAAAATTTCAATAAGCCATTGAAAATAATATCACTTTATTTTTTTAAAAATACACTTGTGCTCTATTTTAAATAATATACACACAAACCCACTATGAACAGATGATTAACAATTTGCCCTATGATTTCATACAGCTGGTACTAGTCAGGATTCTAAAACATGGTTTTATTCATAAAAATACAATTTAATCACAATTTTTCCAGAATACAGTAATAACAAAGTTACAGATACCTACCTAATCAACCAATCTCACCTAGAAATGGAAAAACTGGCATGTGCCTCATGTACCATTAAACATTTAAGCCTATTCCAGCCTATTTAATAATATTTACCACAAGTTTCAATGATGCTTTTCAATGTGAGAAACACGCTACTTTTAAAGAAGACTGATTGCTATATTAAAGTATTTTGAGAAAAATATCAGCATGTTATGGGCAGCTTGGCAAAGCAGGTCTTTGGAGATATTTTACGTAATATGCACGTCAAAATCATTTTAAGTGATTCCCCTAAGGAAGCAGCAAAAACAAATTGCAAAATAAAATAATGAAATAAAGTTTAGGAATCCAGCTTTCAAAAGTTCAGATTTCTTGCCACTAATTCACATTTATTGGAGTTGTGCTACTATATTCCTATCTTCCTGGTTTGTATGGGAAGACTTTAAGTTATTCACTAAACTCCCTAAGTAGAATATGTTATATGGAGAGAGAGAGAAAAAATAAAAATCGAGACATAGTAGAAAGAAACTGAAGCAAAAAGGAGTTAGAGAGATGCAGAGAATGAGAGACAAAGAGAAAAGATGAGAAAATGTATAACAAATTGTGTGTAGGTAGATGATAGCTCAAATACATATGCATAATCTATGTACTAGCTTTCTAGAGCTGTGAAAAGAAATCACCACAGACTTATTGGCTCAAAGTAAGACAAATTGGTTCCCTTACAACTTTTTTCTTCCTTCTTTTTTTTTTTTTTTTTTTGGTACCACAGAGTTGCTCAGGGCCTAGCTAAGTTGTTGAGGCTGGTTTTGAACTCAAAATCCTCCTGGCTCAGCCTCCTGAGCCTCTGGGATTATGGGCATGCACCATGGCGCTTGGCTCTTCCCTTTACAATTTTGTAGGTCAAGCAACTGATCTGGTCTCACTGAGTTAAAATTGAGGGGTTGGCAAGCCTGTGGTCCTTTCTGGTGACTCTGGAGGAAACTCTGTTGCCTTTCCTTTCAGAGTGTTGGAAGAAATCCGTTTCTGTCCCAAACTCCCCATTTCCTTGCTGATTGTCCTGGCTTCTTAGGCTCACTCGCATTCTTTGTGGTCATCTTCATCATCAACGCTAACAGGGCAAATCAATTGCTTCTCAGGCCTCCTTCTCTGAATCTTCAGCCTTCACCTCTTCTACTGTGAAGGGCCCACATGATTACATTGTTCCATCACAATTATCTCTTTTACATATGTTCAGCTAATTAGTAAATTTAGTTCTATCTGCCAAGTCCATATATATATGCATATATATATATATATGTAAACTGTTTAAGTTCTATTTATACATATTGCATACTGATATCAGTCATGATGAACTAGCCTTGCTACACAGTGTCTAATGATGACAGTTTAATACAAAGTATATAATTTCATAATGGCTTCAAATTAAAGTATCTAAGGATGTAGGAAAATTTGACCATTGAAAAAAGTAATGGTAATAAAAAATAATAATCCATAGCATAAAATAAGAATTCATCAGGCCATACAAAATGAATGAATAAACAAATATATGGTAGAAAAAAAAATCCCTTTCTTAGAATAGAAATATAGGTAACAAAATAGAAGACACGATAGATGTAGAGATTCAATATTTGGCAATCAACTTGCTAACAATTGTTTCAGGAATTTATTACCAATGGGTGCTGTTGATGTGAACAAAGGGATATTTATACTGTCTCAAGACACATAGTAAACTATAAAGAAGAGAACAGTAACATTGGTGCAGAGAAATCTTATCTTCACTACATAAAACCAATGATCAAAGTTATCATCAGCATTATTTGGACAAATAAATATTTTGTGTCTCTATTACAATATGCTGAGAAAGATGCACCAGTCTATCCAGGGAATTGCTTCCACAAAGATGTAAATTTAATTATGAAGAAGCATCAGACAAACCCAAACGGAGAGACGTTCTACAAAACGAATGACCCAAACTCCTCAAAATGGCAAGGTGATAAGTGAAATACAGAATGAGACAGCATTAAAGGAAAAGAAAGAGATGGGAACAATAATTATAAGTTATTATGGATTGTATCCTGGATAAGGAAAACTCATTTATTTATTTTATATTTAACTCAAAATGGATCAAGAACCTAGGAATTAAACTGGAGACCTTGCTCCTAATAGAAGAAAAAATAGGCCCAAATCTCCATCATGTTGGATTAGGCCCCAACTTCCTCAATAAGACCTTTGCAGTGCAAGAATTAAAACCAAGGATCAAAAAATGGGATGGATTCAAACTAAAAATCTTCTTCTCAGCAAACGAAACAATCAGTGATGTGAACAGAGAACCTACAGAATGGGAGCAAATCTTTACCACAAGCACATCAGATAGAATACTAAGACAAACAACCCAATCAATAAATGGGCCAAGGAACTAAACAGACACTTCTCAGAAGATGATATACAAATAATCAAAAAATATATGAAAAAATGTTCAACATCTCTAGCGATTAGAGAAATGCAAATCAAAACAACTCTAAGATTTCATCTTACTCCAGTCAGAATGGCAGCTATCAAAAGAACAAACAACAATAAATGCTGGCAAGGATGTGGGTAAAAAGGCACACTCTTACATTGCTGATGGAACTGCAAATTGGTGAAGTCAATCTGGTAAGTAGTATGGAGATTCCTAGGAAAACTTGGAATGGAACCACCATTTGACCAAGCTATCCCACTCCTTGGCCTATTCTCAAAGGACTTAAAAACAGCTTACTACAGGGACACAGCCACATCAATGTTTATAGCAGCACAATTCACAATAGCTAGATTGTGGAACCAACCCTGATGCCCATCAGCAGATGAATGGATAGGGAAACTTTGGTATATATACACAATGGAACACTACTCAGCACTAAAAGAGAATAAAATCATGGCATTTGCAGGTAAATGGATGGAGTTGGAGAAAATAATGCTAAGTGAAGTTAGCCAATCCCAAAAAACCAAAGGTCAAATGATCTCTTTGATATGAAGATACCAGCTTATAAAGGCGAGGGAGATGAGAGGAACAAGAACTTTAAATAGAACAAAGAGGGGAGAGGGAGGGGGGGGCAAGGGGATAGGAATAATGGTAGACTGAGTTATCCATCATTACCCTAAATACATGTATGAAGACACAATTGTTGTAAAAATTCTTTATATAAAACCAGCAACTTGAAAAATTATGCTCTTTATATGTAATATGAAATGAAATCTACTCTGCAAACATGTATAACAAAATAATAAAATTTATTTTTAAAAAAGGCAATCATTGATACAATTAGAAATATTTGAATAAGGTCAGTATTTTACAAAAATACTATTATAACTATGATTTTTTTTATCTTTGTACTGTGGTTGGGTAAAAGAACATCTAGTTATAGGAAATAACAAATACTTATGAGTAAAGGAATACTATGTATTACTTTCAAATGTCATAAAAAGCATGTGGGTAGTCAAAAAAAAGTAAGGCATATCTGATAAAATATTAAAATTTAGAGAATCTCACAGAAGAAAATATAATTTATTTCTAAATTTTCATGTTTTATGCAAGTCCAAAGTTATTTTAAAATAAAAAATCAAAAATCATTAAAGAAGATGGCTATTATTTTCAATATACAGAATAACAATTTTAAAATAGGTATGATTGGTGTGATATATTCAGAATTTAAAAATACACCTTTGAATTAGTAACCAGAACCTCCCTGTCAATAAATGTCAATTGGATATATATTTTTTTTAATTAGGAGACTTACTATGGCAACATTAGTCCCTTACAGTTTATAAGACAGATTTAATTGTGGGTGTTTTGGGGATGCTTTTAAAGGATGTTGAAAAATATAGATCCATTTAGGAATAAAATAAGCTAATGGGATGTGAGCAAAAATAGTTATTTAAAGCCTTATCCTAGAATTAGAGCAAGAAGCATTGTTTGTCAAACATCTGCTTTTGAGTTTATAGAGAAGGAAGAAAATGTCAATTAAAACAAAGTCTAGCAAGTTGAATGAGAAAAATGGGAACATCTCAACTAGAAAGTTTTAAAATCTTCTTTAGCATTCCTTCCATTTTGTCCATGGTACTACTGTCTAAAACGAAAGGGCATTGAAGATTTATTAAATCATGTCCATCAAAAGGAAATTGACAATACCAAGTATTGGCAAAATGCAGAGCAACTATAATTCATGCATTGTTGATTTGAGAATGTAAAAGAATGTCACCACTTTAAAATGTATTTGGCAGTTTCTAAATAAAGTTGAATACGCATTTACCCTATGACTTGGTCATTGCACCCCAGAGAAATAAATGCAGGTGTCCCACAAAGTGACTGGTAAATGAATATTCATAAAAGCATTGTTCAAAACAATCCCAAACTGAGGAAAAAAGAAAACATATGGGAAGAAAGAAGTCTTGGAGGAAGGAAGAACAAATACTAGGGAATGAAGTGGAGAAAAGTATATTCATTTCATGCATGTATAATTATGTAAAAATGAACCCCAATATTATATATGACTACAATGCACTAATAAAAACAAAAAACATTTAAAAACCCTTAAATGTCAGAATGAGTAAACTAATATTGTTAAATTCATATAATAAGTTTGTATGAATAAAATCAGAAATAAAAGAGGACAAAATAACTAATAGATACTATGGTATAATACAATTTTCACAAATATTGTGCTGAACCCAAAAAAAGTCTAAGGAAATAATACATAGTAAGTGATTCTTGTTTTACGTTTTGAAGTTTGTTCTAATTAGTTATACATGACAATAGAATATATTTTGACACATCATACATCAATGGAGTATAAATTCTCATTCTTCTGGTGGTACATGATGTAAAGTTACACTGGTCATGTAATCATATATGCACATAGGGTAATGATGTCTGATTGATTCTACTATCATTCCTACCCCCATCCATGTGATTCTTCTTGTATGAAAATCAAACAAAAAATTATGGTAATAAAAGTTGAGAACAGTAGTTGACTTTGGCAGGAAGGCAGAAGAGGGTGCAGAGGAATTTTCTGAAGTTATGGAATAATTTCTTTATAATCTGCATGGTAGGGATTCACACATATAAACATCCATTAAACGGTATACCTAGGTGTTATGGTTTAGATAAGAGGTGACCCTCAAAAGCTTATGTGTGAGAGACAGTACAAGAAGGTTCAGAAGTGAAATGATCATATCATGAAAGCTGTAACAATCAGTGGATTAATCCACTGACATGGATTAACTGTAGGCAGGTAGGTTGTGACTGGAGGAAGTAGGTCACTGGGGATGTACCTTTGAGGTTTATATTTTGTTCATGGTGAGGTAAGCTCTCTCTGTCTCTGCTTCCCAGTTGCCATGTTACAGGGAGCTTTCCACTGCCATGCCCTTCCGCCCTAATGTTCTGCCTCACCTTGGGCCCAGAGTTATAGAATTGGCCAACCGTGGACTGAACCTCTGAAATATTGAGTCAAAATAAAGTTTTCCTCCTCTACACAGTTCTCGTCAGGTCTTTTGGTCATAGCAGCACAAAGTTGACTACAAAACTAGGACTTGTGCATTCTATGGAATGTAAATTAAATTTCAATAAAGTACTCAACATGAATAAAGCCTGTGGATCTTTGCCATGTAACATGCTCTTTGCCCTTAGGATTCACTCACTCACATGGCACCTAGCAAACAAGGGCCTTTGCCACCTATGGTATTTGAATGATAAATTGAGGAAGTGCTACATTCATAAGAACTTTCTGATTGGGAAACAGTTACTATTATTTCTTAAAGAAAACAACCCAGGTAGAGACTAACTGAAGAACTGACTGCAACATAACCAACCTCCTCAATTATTTATTGGGAGAAAAAATTGAAGGGCTCTGAATTTTTTCACAACTGGGAACATAAATTCCCTAGGGGCTTTTAAGCCTTATCTGGCCTGCATGGCTATGGGCCAAATGGGTCTCCAGAACAAGAGTCAAGGAAAATAGGTTTTCCAGAGAAAGTACCAAACACAGGAGCTCCTCTTACTGAAATATTTGCCTAGAGATATTTCTGTGCCTGGGAATGAAATGCAAATTTATTTCCAGTAGCCTGAGGTGGGATAGTGGTTTTTATGGTTTTGCTTCAGAACCTGATGCAAATTGGGAGTGAGTTCATCTCTTTTTATAAGGTTATTTGGTGAGGTTTTCCAACATGATCTAATCTTGCCCTGGAAAATGAACTAAAAGGAATCGACTGGTTATTAGGATGAGTTCACTGGCCCCACTTAACAGCCATCCAAGTGGATGTCTTCATGGAAGTGCAGGGGCTGCTCCTGTCCCAGCTGGGCTCAGGGACCTCCCCGTGACTTCAGAGGGACTTCCCAGGGCAGAACAGGAAAGAATCACATCCAAGGTCTTTCATATTTTAAGTGTGCTTGTCTTTCCATTACCTATTCCTACTCTTAGAGGTATAATTTAACTTCCCAAATTAAGACCAGGTTACAAACCAGTAACTTCTGCTCCCTCTCGGACACAATCTATTGTTCCTAAATTAAAAACAACACCAACACATCTATTTTTCTCTATTGAAATGACATAGATGAACTGTATTAACGTTTAACTTTTCCAAAGCACACTTTGAGTAGAGTAAAATAGCAAGCGTACTGATTGAATGGAATTAACCAACATCCATAGTTAAAGAGAAAGTAATGGAAGGAATCTGGCTGGAAAATATGCTGTCTTACAAGTTTTCATTCAATAAGCAAAAATCTTCTGTTGGCACCTGTATATGTGGTGTTTACTAGGTAAATACAGATGTGCTTCAATACCTACCTTCCTCATGAAATTAGATAAAATGCATTTTGAATTCTTCCTGATCTCCAAAATACTAAGAGGTTACTGAGATAACTAACATATGTATTGAAAGAATATCCACAATATCTACCACCAAAGCCTATAAAGAATTCACACAACTGCAAAATAAGAATAAATAAAAATACTAAGTAGATAGGGAATGAAGGAATAATGAGTTTAGACTTTTTCAAAAAAGTCTTATGGGAAAAGATCCAGTTTTTAGTTGATCCCAGACAGAGTAAAAAAACCTTTGATTCTCAGGTCAGTCTACCCCCATTCCCAGCTCTCCATGCTGGGGACAGTGACATTGTCTGAAGACAAATTTAGTTATCAAAATTGGGATAGTGCTCCTATTGTCAAATCAGTGGAGGTCAGGAATGATGCTATAAACATCCTTTTTTGCCTAGGACACCTCCCTCCCCATCCCCAACATATAACAAAGAATTATCAGGTTCAAAATGTCAATATTTGAAAAACACTGTTTAGGATTCCGAGGAACTGCCATACCCATAATCTAAGCTATATTGGCTTTTACAGCTAAGTTGCCCATGAACCTCAGGAAGAAGAGAAGACCAAAATAGTACTTAAGAATTTTCCAGAGCAGATTTAAACAAATTTTTGAAAGAAGCATTAATCTCAAAAACTGCACTTAACTCAAACCACTGTTTCTCTAATTACATGCTGAAATTCGCTCCGAAGACAGCTGACGTAAGGAAGGGCTCTTGTCAATGCAGAAGTCACATTTTCAAAGGTTGTTGGTGGTAGCAGATAATAAACTTTTTATTGAAATTACAATCTAAATTAATTATTCAGGATTAATATTTAAACAATCTTAGAACATGCATTGAAATACATCAATTCATGTCACCACTAAAAGTAAAATATTTTAAAGAAAAATTCTATACATATTATTTAAGGGATATAGTAGAAAATCAAGAAGGAATTTGATGTTCTATATACTCAAAAAGCTCCCAACTGACAGGAATTGTGCCTTCTAAATATTAACATCCCACAATCAGTATAGATTCCCAAAGGTTTTCTATGCTGAGTTTTTTTCCTACTAAAAGTGCACAGTTTCCTGTTAATTTTCAAATTATCTGCCATTAGTGCAAATAAAACTATGTGATGTTATTTTATTTCCATTTATTTTAAAGGAGATGCTTATTAAGCATTTACTATATGCTTGGATGATACTTTACATTAAGGTTTATACACACACACACACATACACACTCACACACACCAATGAAATGTATACAATTTTTATTAACTCCACTTTAATGCCATATTTATTGAGCAGCAAACTGGAGTTTAGAGAATTTAAATAATTATTCCATTGCCAGAAAGTGGGAGAACTTGAGTGCAAATCCATAGTAGTTTAACAACGGTAGCTTTAATTTTAGCAGCATTCATGTTGAATGTCTCATGGTAAGCAGACTTGTGGCAATCACCTTTACCCCTAACTGTATAGAGTTTTGGTGTGGTGGGATAATTGCCCTCTCCAATAAGTTGCTCACCTACAAATGTAGATGAACCCTGATATACCTAGCAATAAATGGGACATTTATGGGAAGAAATACTGGTGTTGAGATTACAAATGTAAATGGTATCTAATTAGAAGAATGTTAAGGCATTTGGCCTTTGTTCATTGTTATGTTTCATATACTTGAAGTGTAATTATACTTGAAGGGGAGTTATTTTCAGTCACTATAATTTACATTGTTATGAGTATGGGCAAAAAATTAAAATCAAGCAATTGTTTGGCTCCAGGGAGAGAAACCACCAGATATATCCATTATCAAATATGAAAGTCTACAATATCACTTTCAGAACACGTCATGGTCCTCTGATGGTTATATCTCACATTAACAAAGGTCATTCCTGATATTCACTGATTAGCATAGCAAGGCATTGCTATGTTACTACCCATTATTCATTTATTTGTCACAAGTCAAAAAACACATGCATTCAATAGTTTACTAAATAGTTTATACAAATAATTTACCATCTCTCAGTCATTGCATTAAGTGGTAGGAATAAAACAGTAAGAGAGGCAAAGTCCTTGACCTCAAAGAGACTATATGTGGTAGAAGAGAGAAATTAAACAGATACACAAATACATTCATACAGTATTACAGATTAACAGTAAAGGAATTCCTGGATATAAAGAAATTGGGATGAATTGTTGAGCCACCAAGACAAAAGAAGGTATCAATATGAAATAACAGTTAAGTGAAACAAATGGGTGCCAATATCCAGTTAAGAAAAATATAGGGAGAGATTCTAGAAGCAGTTAACATAAATGATAGATAACAAATGGGATTGGAGTTAGCAATCAGAAAGAACAGTGTGCCCTGAGGAGGGAATGTAGGTAGGTAGGGACCGTGCTGATTCATTTGGATTTTCTTTTAAGGATGGTTGAGAAATATTTCAGTAAAGAAAAGTTGCAATCTGATTTACTTTTTAAAAGAACATGTGAGTTCTGTGTGGAAAACATTATTGGAGTGGACAAAAGTGAAATCAGACAGACTGACAGGAAATGATTGAAATAGTCCAAGAAAAGACAGTGATGACTAGAACAAGGACAGAGGAAATGTAAATAAAGAAAGGTGGTGGGATTTTAGGTATATAATGATAGAATTTGCTAATATATAAGGAAACAAAAGAAGTCAACGATAATGTGCAGACTCTCTTTAATATATTAATAAAATGTTGAGAAAAGGGGAGGTAAAAGAAAGGATCAGACTGTTGAAGTGTAACTCAAAAACTTAAGTGAGCCAATGAGAATGGTGAAGAGCAATTTCAGCAAAGAAGCCTGTATCTCACAGGAGTCCTGAGGTGGATATATAGTTTGGCAGTCAATATCTAGATGAACTCTATTCAAAAGAATTTCCTGTGATTATGGAAAAAGTCTACATCCTTATTGTCCAACACTGTGACCACTAGCCACATGTGAGTACTGAGCATGTGAAATGCTGCTAGATAACTGAGGAACTGGCTTTTGAATTTTAATTTAACAGTAATTAATTTACATTTAAACAACTGATCACTTACTCAAAAATTATTCCTTGATAAATGTGTTTGGACCATTTTCATCCCTTTAAAATCCTTTGTTGAAGTTCTAACCCCCAAAAGGATGATATTTACAAACTGGGTTTTAGGGAGGTAATTAGGGTTAAATGAGATCATGAAGGTTATGAACATCATTAGAATTTTCAAAGAAATTGCATTAAATCTGCATAGTGTTTTTGGCAGTATGGCCATTTTGAAAATATTAATTATCCCTACCTGAGAACATGGGAGATCTTTCCACCTTCTAAGGTCTTCTTTAATTTCTTTCTTTAGTGTTCTATAGTTTTCACTGTAGGGCACAGCACATTCCTCCTCCTTATCTAGCAGGTGAGTGAACTTTTAAATGAGGAATCTGGTGAAAAAGTTCATCAGGGAGGGGATGGTCATGTTCGTCAAATAGTTAGAACTCAGCTCTCAAGTTTCTTAATGTGCACATTCTTATAGATTCATTTCATTATGCAATGAAAGAAAGGCAATTTTCTTTATATTTCTTGTTTACCTTTGGTTCATTTGGCATTTAACTAGACATCTTGGGTACTGAATCATAGCTCTCCTGGGATTTGATGCTAAACACGAAAGGGCCAAGAAATGGTAGGTTAATTACAATTGTGCTCTTTTATCCTGGCATTAATTCTGTAGATAAAGAAGATGGAAGGAAAAATGAAATCTAGGTAATTGCTTAATGAATTCTTTTTGAACAAATGACATATTATTCTGCGTGTACAAAAGACTTGAGTAATTTTTGAAACTTCAATTCTTTCCCAACTTTATTTCAACCAGAAGAAAACTTGTTGAGATGACCACAATATTCCCTAAATGAATGCCTTCATTCTTCTCTTAATTAGATTTCAGAATAATTTGTTAATCATAACCACTGTTCTTAGAAAATCAATCTCTTTAATTATTGACATTGAGATGTAAGTTATGAAATAGGGGGGAATTAAACTTTGAAAGAGGTAGAAACAAAATTCTGTAGGGAAGAGAATCATTATTAAACAGAGATATCATTTAACAGCATTTCAGTTGTTCTTATTTTAAAATAGCCCATTTTTTTTTTTTTCTCTTCTGTCTCTTTCAACATTTTTAGTGGACTTCCTACTTAGGTTTGGCTTAAGTTTGGCTAAAATGATTTCAATTATGATTTTTCTGAAACTTCCCAGTTTGGGAGGTTTGAGTTATATTTTTCTAAAGAAGAAAAAAAAAAAAGAAGAAGAAGAAGTAGGTGCTACTTTTCTAAACAAATCCCCCTTATCTGCTAACTCTTAACAATCAAGCCCCAGTCTCCATAACTTAAAATGTTTAGAAAGACTTCTTTAGAGCAAGACCTTAAAGATCTAAATCAAAAAACTTTTTCTCGCCAGGCGTGGTGGTGCATGCCTATAATCCCAGCACTTTAGGAGGCTGAGACAGGAGGATCTCGAGTTCAAAGCCAGCCTCAGCAATGGTGAGGCACTTAGCAAGTTAGTGAGACCCTGTCTCTAAATAAAATACAAAAAAAAAAAGGGGGGGCTGGGGATGTGGCCCAGTGGTTGAGTGCCCCTGAGTTCAATCCCCCAAAACAACAACAACAACAACAACAACAACAACAACAAAAATCCTTTTTCTCTAGTTAAAGTTGACAGGAAGATCAAGACTATATTATTACTCTCATTTGTAGGGCAAAATCACCAACTTAGACCAGTTTGCCTTGAGAACCCAAGTGTCCAACTACAGGCTAAGGTACAGCCAAATATTTCTAATGGAAATAATAAAACTCAATAGTGAATAACTGAATAGTGAAAACAGAAAGGATAGCTTATTCACTGGAATCTCTATAAAGACCACTATAAAGCAATCTCTATAAAGCAACAATCTCTATAAAGCAACTCTTCCATCTAGAAGTCAATCATCAAGTTTGGGACAAAGATGACTAAATGAGAGCAATTTGCTTTAAAAATAAATCTGAATTACATCAATGCTTCATCACAAAGACCATCACTGTTTCATGATATTCTTTTCTATTAATTCTTATGAATTCTAAAATTCTATGCCCTTAATACTAAACATATTTATATAAACCCAGGCATGGATCTATTGAGTTCCAATTGCCTTATAATTCTTTTGATAACTCCAAGAAGTTTTATTGAACTCTTACTTGGTGAGAAACACCATACCAGCTGTTGTAAGGTACATCAGAATACACAGTTTTGGTGTATTTCCAGAAGTTAATAAGTAAACCACAACCACTTTTAGCCTATGATAAAAGTGAAAAAAATGAGAGATTCCTTTAGGCTTTACATTCAGAAGCAGTGTCCCTATAGGCAGGCACAGGAACTACAACTTTCCAAATTAAAAAAAAAAAAAAAAAAAAAAATGATAGAGCCAAAGGTTTAAAAAGGTTGAGAATTTATGAGTGGCTAGAACAAAAGATTCACTAGGAGGATTACAGGCACTGAGGATGAAAAAGTTGGAAAAATATAATAGAGGGGCTTTTTTTTTTTTTGTATCAAGGATTGAACTCAGGGGCACTCAACCACTGAGCCACATCCCCAACCCTATTTTGTATTTTATTTAGAGACAGGGTCTCACTGAATTGTTTAGTGCCTCACTTTTGCTGAGGCTGGTTTGGAACTCATGATCATCCTGTCTCAGCCTCCCAAGTCACTGGGATTACAGGCCTGAGCCACCACACCAGGCCTTAGTGGAGGATTTTGAATGTTCCCTTGAGGTATTAAAGATCTGTTACTGTTGTTTTCGTTTTTTAAAATTTTAAACTGCAAATCTTTTTGAGCCTCTAACATGTTAATATGCATTGCAATTCTCCTAGAAAAAAAATGTAGCAAACCATAATTTCTTGTATTCCTTTTCTTTTATTTATTTATTTATTGTTTGTTTGTTGTTTCTCATGGAGTTTTGAATGTGAAGTGCAAACTCTGCCCAATCATAAAATCTGTTTAGGGAAATCACATTTTAGGGGTTTTAAAGTGCTTCATGATATGATACTATTACTATTAACTAACAGATTCTTACCAGCCTAAAAGGTATCTGGAGTTTATAGTATATTTTAGATTATCTAAAAAATCATCAAATCTTACACAGGAAAATAATTTAGGATCTCTTTGGTGCAATTGATGGTTGAAGAGCCTATAGAAAACCCAAGGCAACATCTAGGTTGATTCCATAGTTTAGCTATTGGGAATTGAGCTGTTATAAACGTTGATGTGGCTATGTCACTGTAGTATACTTATTTTAAGTCCTTTGGGTTTAAACCAAGGAGTGAGATAGCTGGGTCAAATGGTGGTTCCATTCCAAGTTTTCTGAGGAATCTCCCTACTGCTTTCCAGAGTGGTTGAACCAATTTGCAGTCCCACCAGCGATGTGTACTCTAGATGTCCTTCAACAAATGAATGGATAAAGAAAATGTGATATACACACACACACACACACACACACACACACGCACAATGAAATATTACACAGCCTTAAAGAAGAATGAAATTATGGCATTTGTAGTTAAATGGGTGGAGCTGCAGAATATCATGCTAAGCAAAATAAGCCAAACCCAAAAAACCAAAGGCCAAATTTTTTTCTGACAAGTGGATGCTGATCCATAATGGGGAGTGGGTAGGGAAGAATGGAGGAACTTTGGATTGGGCCGAGGGAAGTGAAGGGAGTGGAAGGCGTGTGGGGGTAGAAAGGATGTTGGAATGAGGTGGACATTATTACCCTATATGTATGTATGATTACACAACTGGTGTGACTGTGCACCACGTACAGCCAGAGGAGTGAGAAGTTGTGCTTCATTTGTGTACAGCGTGCATTCTACTGTCATGTATAACTAATTAGAACAAATTAAAAAAAAAAAAATAAGAGAGAAAACCCAAGGCTATTTAATTGTTTAGCCTTGGGTGACAAAGGATCTCAACTTAAGGACCAATTTTGTTTTCAGTTTATTATTTGGAGTTCAAATTTGCTTTCTGAATCTCTCTGGGTCCTTTTTTTTTTTTTTTTTTTTTTTTTTTTTTTAAATGCAATCACTAAAACTCCTAACTTCCTCCACAATAGCCCTTAAGTAGAGTTTGAAATAATTATCTTATTTCCCCATCTCTCTTTTCCTACTATTTCCCATTGTTTGTCAAATGGTACCGTTTGCAGCCCCTTTCCTGCCTACTCGTTCTTATTTAGATATTCCAGTTTGCCAGTGATTTCTGCTGATGTGAGGTCATAAATATGCATCCCTCCTTCGGGTGTCTAAGCTAATTCCATATCCAATTCTGAACATTTCAGCAGGTATCAACACAAATTCCAAATTCTAAATGTCCATTAACACAAACAAAAATCATTTGGGTTAACTTGGATGCCATATGAAGTGATGGGCCACCAAATTATCAAAATAATTTTTGTGTCGACTCCTACTTACCCCCATCTCTTCTAACCTCTTCCTGTATTGGGATTTTAGGGAGTTATGTTGAAATTCACCTCATTATTATTGGCAGAGTCCCCTTTTAGGGCGTCATCTTAATGTACGCCCAAAATCACCAATATTCTTTTTGATCTTGATTCTCATTTGATTAGCAATTTTTATCTGAGAAGGGATCAAATCTTAGATAAGAAAGGACTAAATGAAAACCATGCAACTAGGACAAGACACTTGCAGTTCCAGTTGCTATTAATCCACTGATCAGTGATGTGTTACTTGTCTACCCAAACTGACCACTCATCCTACCTGAGTCATAGAAAACGGAGGCTCACTCAAATCCACATGCTATATTTGCTCCTTTAGACAGAGACAGGAAAAATAAGGATGTATCATAGTATGATACATCTGGTTAGCTCCTTCATACCATGGCAGCTTTCAATGGAACTCAGAAATTACAATTTCCTTTAAGAAAAGTGTCAAAGCTATCTATAGAACTGTAACTTACCTCCTATTTCCCATGGTTTGGCAAAGTTTACTAACACTGTTTCTGATCTTGACCTCCATGTTTTCTTCATAGTATGGGTCTTTCCTCACCTGGAGATACCATATCATTATTCCTAGTCTGAATGACAACTCTTTCTTCATGTTGGATGTTACTTGAGCCCCATCTTCTAAGCTACTACTACTTGCTCCAAAGAAAAAGAAAGATCTAGTCCCAGTTTGTTCTGTTCTGAAACAGGATTTCTCAACCTGTTTGGATTATGGAGGCTTCCCCTGCTGTGAACGATATTTGGTAATATTCCTTTCCATCTTCTAAGTTCTTCTATAATTTCTTTCTTTATTGCTCTATAGTTTTCATTATAGAGGTCTTTCACCTTTTTCGTTAAGTTGATTCCCAGTTTTTTTTTGATGCTATTGTAAATGGGGTAGTTTTCATCATTTCAGTTTCAGAGGCTTTGTCGCTGATATGCAAAAATGCCTTTGACTTATGGATATTGATTCTGTATCCTGCAACTTTGCCGAATTCATTTACTAGTTGTAAAAGTTTTCTGGTAGAGTTTTTTGGGTCTTCTAGGTATATCATCATGTCATCAGCAAATAGTGTTAATTTGAGCTCTTCTTTTCCTATCTGAATCCCTTTAATTTCTTTCGTCTGTCTAATTGCTCTGGCCAGAGTTTCCAGTACTATGTTAAATAGCAGTGGTGAAAGGGGGCATCCCTGTCTTGTTCCAGTTTTTAGAGGGAATGCTTTCAATTTTTCTTCATTGAAGATAATGTTAGCTCTGGGCCTTGCATAAATAGCTTTTATAATGTTGAGATATGTTCCTGATATTCCGAGTTTTTCTAGTGTTTTGAACATAAAGGGGTGTTGTATTTTGTCAAATGCTTTTTCTGCGTCTATTGAGATGATCATATGATTTTTATCTTTAAGTCTATTGATGTAATGTATTATGTTTATTGATTTCCAAATGTTGAACCAGCCTTGCATCCCTGGGATAAACCCCACTTGATCGTGGTGCACTATCTTTTTGATGTTTTTGTATCTAATTTGCCAGAATTTTGTTGAGGATTTTTGCATCTATGTTCATTAAATATATTGGCCTGAAGTTATATTTTTTGGATGTGTCTTTACCTGGCTTTGGAATTAATGTAATATTGGCCTCATAGAAAGAGTCTGGAAGAGCTGCCTCTTTTTCTATTTCTTGAAATAGTTTGAAGAGCATTGGTATTAGTTCTTCTTTGAAAGTCTTGTAGAACTTGGCTGTAAACCCATCAGGTCCTGGACTTTTCCTTATTGGTAGCTTTTTGATGACGTCTTCTATTCCTTCGCTTGTAATCGATCTGTTTAAATTGTGTATAATGTGGTATATATACAAAATGGAATTTTACTCAGCAATAAAAGAGAATAAAATAATGGCATTTGTAGGTAAATGGATGAAGTTGGAGAATATAATGCTAAGTGAAATTAGTCAATCTCAAAAATCCAAATACCAAATGTTTTCTCTGATATAAGGAGGCTAGTTCACAGTGCTGTTGGATGGGGGTACATAGGAGGATTTGAGGAACACTAGAATGGTCAAAGGGAAGGGAGGGGAAGGGAGGGAGAAAGGGGGGAGGGGGGGGAAAAAAGAAAAGGTGGTCGAATGAGATGGATATCATTATCCTAAATGCATGATTGAAGACCTGAATGGTACGAATATACTTTGTATACAAACAGTTGTATGTAAAAAGATGCTATATATGTGCACTATGAATTGTAATACATACTACTATTATAAATAAAAAAAAGTAAAAAGATTTACAAATCTTTGAACATAAAAAAAATATTCCTTTCCTCCACATACAGGGTACCAGTAGGCACCACCACCAGGCAGTGATAATTAAAAATGTCTTCAGATCTTGCCAAATGTCCATGATGGAAGCAGAGAGGAATGGATATTGCCTTGGTTGAGAACTATTACTCTTCACAGAAATTTTAAAATTACAAATAATAACCCTTTGGTATCTGAATTTTTTTTTCCCTGAATGTGCACTGTTTTTATATAATTCCATAGAAAAACAATTCAGCCAATGAACCACATATAATTAAAGTCAGGAAATATATCTAGAATTTTTACTTAATAAAATCTGTTTATGGCATTAGAGCAGAAAAATAAAAGGCAGGTGTTTCACATTCAAACTACAGATTGAGAAAATAGGGCCATGAAGTGTCAATAATACGAAAAAGCTAGGACTCACATATGACTTTCAAAGATCCTTAGATTTCCTTTCAGTCCCAGAGACTTTTTTGTTGGTATTTATTTCTATTTCCAATATTATTCCATGAAGAAGGGAGATGCTTTCCCGTGATTACAAAATAGCCCAAGGACACCAACAGGGAAGAGAATAGGAGAGAAATGACTGCATGGTCCAGCTTTTTGGGGTGGGGGTTGAGGGGCAATAAAATTTGGGTTGGAGCATCTATCGCCCCCTGGTGGCAACAGGCCTTATTTTTCCCCCCTGCTTTTACTTTAAGCTTATACTTAAGGGCTAGGACTGATTTTCAAGGTTGTTACATATGAACCCTGTCAAGGAACCAGCAGGATGATGTCACTTTTTTCCCCAAGAGAAAGCTTGGGCCAGAGTAAAATGAGGCATTGCTTATTTTGGCAAATGGTTGCATCGATTTTCTTTAGTGAGAAAAGCAACATGTTTGACATGTTTGTGTCTTTTGAAGCAAGAATAAGATTAAGGGCAGGTTTTGATCCAGTGTCTCTGTTTTCATTTTTTAATTACTACATTAAAATTAAAATACACTAATGAGAACAGACAAGACAGGGCTCTTGATTTCATGGGTTTCATTAAGTCAATTTTGTTCTCTTAATTTGGGTTGAAAAAATAATAACCAAAGCCCATCGTTCCAATTGGGGCAAAGAAGAGCCTATCAAATATCAGATTTAGTGACAAACTTTTTCAGACCTGACAACAAACCAACTTTCTGATACAGTCCTATCACAGACTCCTGAAATGGAAGTTAACATTTGTATACTGATAAGTTAATGTGGGAGGAAAATTCCATTTTGTAAGATTTAATTTTTATGGATTGTAGTAATTTTCATATAAATGTGGCAAAAGAAAGAATACAAAAAAAATCAGAGAAAACAACATGGCTGAGTTAAATATGTTAGTTGGGGTCAGTGAGAGTTTCAATACCTGCCAAAATTGATTTTCAGTAACATGTAGCATTTTCAGTGAAGAAAGAATGGTATTACTGAATGGATTTAGCACCTTTCTAAAGTTTATTCCAGACTATGAGATTTATGAGCATAATTTGCTACCTTTGTGCTTTACTACATTGATCTGTAAAAGAAGTACCTCAACCAGGTACTCACCAAGAGATAACCTCAAGTTCCTGTTTCCTTCAGAGATAGAGCAAAGACTCAATAATCAATGATAAGAGCATCTCTTTAGAGAATAAATTCTTCTTTCCAACAATCCATCCCACTGAAAGGTGGTCTAAGAGGGGAAGTCTGCATTGACCTAGAAGAGTTCATTCAACATAATTCTAGATTGACCAAGAAGCATTTTGGCCAGATAGAAGAAAGACAATGGATGAATCTTAATCATTAATATGATTATGAATCAGATCAGAACTATGCAAACATGCCCCTTTTACAAAAACAGAGTTTTGCCTGTCAGTCCCATCTCCATCTTTTCCAGAGGACAATTCAGTGAATAATGACACCAGAAGCCTCTGATGGCATGTGTAGGTCACCTCCTTGCACATGTGTTGGCTGGCTTATGGTACCAGGCTCTACTCAGTTTCAAGGTGGAATGGAAATTCTGCTCAGTAAGGTGCACTGGAACTCCCATGAGCCACTTCCTTCATCCTGGTTCAGGGGCTTAGAGGAAAGTCAGGCAGCTTCAAAGTAAGTGCAACTCTATCCTCTGGTGTCTATATGGGGTGGAGTAACAACACTTGGTAGAATTCTTTTGTACAACTTTCATGGGTCCAAGAGTCCCCTTTCAAAGCATCTTTCCCACTTCCAGGCAGAGGCAAGCTCACAAACTTAGCAGTCATCCTCTCCAGTCTTCCATCTTCCACTCTACCTCTTCTGGGTGTATTTAAACTGTAGGAGAAACAGGACCAAGTGTTACATAGATTGGAAAGGATGAGATCCTGGGGTGGGGCCTTAAAATAAATGCTAAAGAAATGAACATCTGAAGACCCTAAAAGACCATTTGCCTTTAAACAACAGACTACTCAGGCAAGGAGGATGTTGAGTTCAGGACACTAATTTGACATTTGTAAGGTTATCAAGCAAGAATTGAGTCCATTTTTTGGTACCACTTTTTGCAGAAACCAGTCCAAAATAAATAAGCAGCACAGCTGTGGTGCAGAAAGCCTCCTGTGTAAATTATTTTCATGTGTGTGGCTTTTTAAAATGAATTTCCATCAATCTTTCCATGGGTTTTTTGGTCCACTTTAGTCTGACTATAACTGTATTTTTCCGAAAAGTTAAGGGAGGTTACTATCTATCAGGGACCATCTCTATTATAGTCTCTCTCACTTTTTTTTTTCCAGGTTGGGTTTGAGGCTGGCCACATATTTACTCCATACTCTCAATATGCTACAGAAGTTGGTTCAGTTTGAGGCAATGCAAATGATTACATTTGGGTAGCTTCCCACTTCCATCACCCTACTATCTCCCCTGACCTCCCCTCCTCAAACACTCAGAATTCTTGGCTTTGTTATTTATAGTTCACAGGGCAGCTCTTGCTTCTCCTACCCACCATTGCTCCAATTTGAAACACATGCAGAGGAAAAAGAGGAAGGGGAGTTTGTGGGAGGAGAGGTGGGAGAACCACACCCATTGTGAAGCCACCAGCCCATCCTGTTTGCATGTGGTTAAACATCCAGAAAGAGTTTGCTGGGACGTTCAGTACATCCATGCTCACTGATCCAAATGTGCTTTGGTTTCTTATTGTCTGACTCACACTGACTTTGGCATAAATCGTTTCTTGATCATGATGGAGGGAAAACAAGAAAAGGCAAAGGCCTCTAGTCATGACCTCTAGTGCTCACAAATAAAGAAGGGTGGAGGGGAAGAATAAAACCTTCTTATAGTTTTCTCAGGAATTATCACATTCTCAAAGTCCTGCACCTGGCCCTATTAAAACCTCATCCCTGAAAACTGTACTTCATAGTAAAAACACCACACACACACACACACACACACACACACACACACGCATACATACACTCATGTGGGAAAAGTGAAGAAGAGCTGGAATTGGATGTTGGCAAACTCTCTATACTATAAACCTTGCTCATAGGTAGCTGTTGCCAGGTACCAACTTTGTTTAACTAAAAATGACTGGGATGAAATGTTAGGTGTGGACGTGTAGTATACTCTTTTATCTGTTACAGAGTCCTACAGAGGTCTCTCCCATTGCCTCCTTATGTACATTCAACAGTTGCTCTGGCTTCCTTTGTATCTTGTGTTTCATTGACAACTGGAGAATTCAGACCTATATCTATAACAGACTTCTTTTCCATACAAGTAAGTGGTGGAATAGAAACCATTTGTAGAAGTGATACAGAGCTGATGAGAAAAAAAAAAAGAAAAAAATTAATTGGTAATCATTCTTACCATTGATGGCAGGTAAAAATTGGGGAGGTTGGTTTTGCTTCACTTGAAAATGTGGAGGATCTAGGGTAGCTCTTGCTTCTCCCATCCACCATTGCTCCAACTTGAAGCAGAAATCCAGGGTCAAGCAGATCTAGGTTTCAGTTCTGAATCACTTAATTTCTAGCTCTGTGATCTTGGGCAAATTATTTAAACAATCTTCCTAAGACTCAGTTTCCTCACCTATGAATTCATATGGATAAGCATGCATACATCACAGGAGCAATGTAAGAATTAAATCTTATACTGCAAGCAAAACATTGAGCACAGTACCAGGCACACAAATGATAGCTGTTAAAGATTTTTGTAAGACTTCTCAAGCAACTGACATTTAGTTTTAAATTTAGATGGAAATTCAATCATAAGACTCTAAACTGGTTGAGAACAATGCCTTTAATCTTACTTTTCCTAAAACAAGAAGATGGTTCTTGAATTCTATGTAAGGATTTAGTGATGGTCAAAACTTCTATATTATGCTCCACTGATTCAAATTCTGCTGTGTAAAAAGTCCAATAAATATTAAGACTACTGCTGTCGTTATATTTCAGTCTATTCTCTAGGAGAGGACACAGTTGATAGAAACATATAGCCAATCAATTAACCTCATCCAAGAACTGGAAATGTAAACAATGCCATGTGAATTTCTTTTTATCAGGATTTCCTACTGAGAGCCATCCACTGGGAATTGGATGATTTCCAACAGAACACCAGACCAGTCTTAGAAAATGTCAGACCACAAGGGAGTTTCCAAAGTTGATTGATAACAGCTGATCACACATCCTACCCACCCATACCCCCTTCCCCTTCCCATACACACAACCGAAAAAGAAAACACAAAACACAAACTAGACATGCCTCTGTCAAGTCCCCTGCCCTCTCTTCTGTTCTCCAAGACCCATGTGATATGTCAGGTTCCTTCACTTTCCAGACACTTTGTTACAAAGTCAAGAAGCATGTCACACAGAAGAAGTACAAGAAAATAACTATTGAATATGTAATTCAATTTTTCTCTGAAAATTTTGTAATGCTTATGGGTTTTTAAATTATAATCAAAGGAAAACATTGGGATATGATATTGATTAAATTATATTGTTGTCTTGTGTGCATGTAGGAATATGTAACAACAAATCCTATCATTATGTATAATTGCAATGCACCAATGAAAAATATCAAAGAATTAAAGTAAAAATACAAATAAAAGTATGGCCAATAATGTATCAGCATAGCAGTGGGCTAAATTTGTAGGGACCTGGCTACATTCCCATTGTACAGAATTCTTTAGGAAAAGAAGTGTTATTTTACATTCATTTATGAAAGTGAGAATATTTTGGTTCTGAAAGTACAGATTCAGTATGATAATATTTTCATGCTTCTTTCCACATTCAGCTGCTTCCTTCAATATTAAACCAAGATCAAGAAGCATGTGATTTAAAGCAATGGACTGATTAGAAAGCAGGTATGGGCTTTGTTTAGGTTTAGATTTTCTGTAGTAATCAAGGGTCTTCCTTGATCCACAAGTCACCAGTGTCTTTCAGGATCTGTGCCAATCTACATCATGCCTCCTCAAAAGAATTCTGTAAGTATTATTTAAAAATCCCTTCTCAGATAAAATTATGACATGTTTTGGGTAAATGCATGGAATTGGGGAACATCACGCTAAGTGAAATAAGCCAGACTCAGAATGTCAAAGGTCAAGTGTTCTCTCTCATGTGTGGAAGCTAAAATGAAATAAGAAAAATAAAAAATAAAAATAAATAAATAAAAAAAGAAGAAAAAGAAAAAAGAAAATGACAGGGGGACCCTGTGAAAATAGGGGATAACTGTGGCATAGAGAAAAGGGATTGAGAGGAAAGGGAGAAGGATGGGAAAAGGGAGAAACTGAAATGAAATTAACCAAATCATGTTCTGTACGTATATGAATATATTACAGTGAATTCCACATTTTTGTATACCTGTAAAGCACCAACCAAAATAAATAAATAAATAAATAAATAGAAGGTAGATCAGTAAGTAAAGGAAAAGGAATGAGGGGAAGAAGGAGAGGTGAAAAAGTACTAAGGATTGAAATGGAGTAAATTATATTCCATGCATGTATGAATATGTCACAATGAGCCACACTACTATGTCCAATTATGATGCAATAATCAAAACATTAAAAAATTATATGAAAATGAATTAAACCCTCTTTCTCTCATAAAATTAATGTCCCATGTAGTACTTTGCCCTAGTGAATTTACTACCCACACATGCAAATATTGACCCAACCCTGCATTATTTAAGCAAACCCACAGGGTCATGGCCTTTCTATGTGTGTGCCATTGTTTTGGTATGATGTCCTACAAACTATTTGATTAAATAATGCTTCCCAATCACTTTTTGAGATAAACTACCAATGAAACACTAAGAAACACTGACATTGGTAGACCTGTCCAACCTAAAGTAATTATGAAATTTTCCTCTCTTTATACACTTTATAGTCATACCCATTAACTGCCTTTTAACTTTTTTATTAGACTTAACTTTATACTTCTGTTCTATATGCTTCTGCATTTCCTGAAAATTTTTAAATAAGTATGCAACATGCCGGGCGCGGTGGCCCACGCCTGTAATCCCAGCACTTTGGGAGGCTGAGGCAGGAGGATCACGAGTTCAAAGCCAGCCTCAGCAATGGCGAGGCACTTAGTAACTCAGTGAGACCCTGCTTCTAATAAAATACAAAAAAGGGCTGGGGATGTGGCCCAGTGGTCAAGTGCCCCTGAGTTCAATCCCCTGTACCAAAAATAAATAAATAAATAAGTATGCAACCATAATTAATACACAATTTATGTAATAGGACATGAAATCTACATATTATATATATGCATATATATACATATTACATAAAAATTTATAAAGTATCGATAGGGGTATATGTGTACATGCTGAGGCTAATTTTGGAGGGTAGGGATACCCAGGGGTCTTACTCCTACCTTATTTACTTTCTGCTTACTTGATCTCTTGCAAATTAATTAAATGAATATATTTTATTCTTTTAATTTGTAAAATGAGGACAGTGACAGGTAGCCTTGTTCTAAGGATTAGCAAAAGTCAAAAGGATGCAATTCTGGTTTTTGTAGTGCAATCACTGGTAAACCTTAATATCACAGTTATGAAGCCCCATCACCTCTAGTAGTCCCTTATCTCCTATAACCACCCATTCAGTGATCAGTTTTTTAAAATAAATATAGAACATTTCAAGCCCATCATTTGCAACATTATGGTATGAACTCTCATGAATCCATTGCCATCTTTCTTTTGCTCTGAAATACTCCAGAGATTGCTTAGAGTTATTTTGTGATCTAGTCCACAGATCTGGTCAGGACCCTGGTATGTAATTTTTCTTGGACAGGAAAGCATTAGTTGTTTTTGTTGTTGTTTGTTTTTTAGTAGTGGAGATTTAACCCAGGAACACTTACCCACTGAGCCACATCTAAGCCCTTTTAATTTTTTATTCTGAGACAGTCGATAAGACTGGTCTTGAACTTCCAATGCTCCTATCTTAGCCTCCCAAGTCACTAGGATTACAGGCATATGCCACCTCACCCAGCTCTTAATTATTGTTAATTTTAATTTTGTTTCTTTCCCCCCCCCCCAATCTGGAACATGTATAATATAAAAGTTGCTTAACCTTGGGGAATTGTTTAACTATACTCCTGTCCTTCTAAACTAAATAGAAAACAAAAGAAATATGTACAAAATACTTTTATATTGTTTTCTAATGGGTATTGATGGGCAAAAATCACACCTGTGATAAATGTGCAGCCAAGAGATTTATTTACCAGCCTTTGTGGCTGGTCGGAGGTCAAAGAGGTATTCTGGTCGAAGGTCAAAGAGGTGCTGGGAGAGGGGAGTCAGGTAGAGGGGAGTGTGCAAGCTCTGGTGGGAGAGTCAGGGAGAAGGGATTGTGCAAGCTCTGAACAGAAGGTGGGTGCCTGGTAGTGCTGGCTGTGGTCTCTGGAACTGTGGGCTAAGGCAGCTGCTGTCAGGCTGGAGACTGGAGTGACTGGGCTGCTACCATCATGCTGAAGGCAGTGGGTCTGGAGCTGTTGGCTGGGCAGCTGGCATCAGGCTGGAAACGGTGGGTCTAAGGCTGGTGCAGTGGCTTCCTCCTCTCAGCATGGAGCAGTTGTGTCTGTGAGTCTCTCACCCTATATAGGGATTTCTGGTTGGGGGTGCACCAGAGCAACCCCAACGCGATTGGCTCTTTGCCCATGGAACTGGGTGACCTTTAAGCCTATTGGCTCCTGTCCGGGGAAAGAACATCTTGTCCAGAGAACAAAGCGACCTCCAAGCCCATTGGCTCTTGCCTGGGGAAAACAAAACAAGGTTGCTTTGCTCAGGACACAGAAACCTCTGTGGGGGAGGGTAGCCCATCTATCAGGTATCTTCTAATAATGTGGTTTATAAAAACTAAGATTCTCCCAGTCATTGCTTTTTATTTATTTATTTATTTATTTTTAAAATCCAAAGAGCCTTGTCAATAACAATCTTTCATCAGTACTTCTCCAATATGGCCACAATGTAAGGTTTATTTTCATGACTGGTGTTAGACGTTAGTATATAGTTCCAATAAGTTAAAGTAGTCTCTAAAATATGTCATTAGTCAAAAGATTTTGAGGAAACAATTAACTAAATGCAATAGCTGGCAGGTGGATGCAGTTCTCTGATGAAGGACATGCAGTAGCTTGTCCAGATGAATAAATAAGCTTCTCCCAATAGGCAGGAGTTTGTGCAATTTAATGCATAATTTAAAAAGCAACAATTCAGTTATGAATGTGTCTGGAGCTTTGATCTGCATTAACTGGGAGGAAAAGAGAAAAATCCTCAGAAATTTCAAGAGAAAAGTAAAAAATGGAATAACATAGTAGTCCAACAACAGGACAACAGAGACACCTTCAAGAAAAAAATAGATGATAGTGGTTCCTAATAGAAACTTGAGAAGAAAGAACCCCAGATATGAATGATTGTAATAATTGCATAATTATATCAATAGGCTCTTTTAAAAGAGTGAAACTCTTTAGGATGCCAGATTATTTGTGTTACTTTTGTTTTTTATTTGCAGCATAATTATCATCTAAGCACTGCTATATGTCTCTGAAGGGCAAATGAATATTGTACGTAATACAACGTAACCTCATTTCTAAAAGCTTCTTTAAGTGTGAGAAGAAAACAATCAATACTCAGGAAGAAGCATTCATTCATTGAAGTCAGATTTCATTGCCAGTATTTTTAGAGGGGGGGGGGGGGGGGGGGCAGGTAGTTACAGGAGGGTTCTGGGGATTGATGCCCAGGGAGTTTGACCCAGCCCTCTTTTTTATTTTTTGAGACAGGGTCTTGCTAAATTGCTGAGGGTCTCACTAAGTTGTTAAAGCTGGCCTTGAGTTGGCGAGCCTCCTGCCTCAGCCTCCCGAGTTGCTGGATTACAAGTCTGTGCCACGGAGCTCGGCCCATTGCCAGTATTAAAAGGAGAATCTGATTCCCGAGATTGTATTCTGAAGGAGCCCTAATTAGGAAGGGCTGTTGCAGCTAGCTGGAAGCCATAAGTTCCACCTGATATGTATGTGATGCACCTGTAGGCACCCGCAAAGCTGAAGGTATATAACTGGGTGAAAGCGGTCCGAGTTAGGAGAACAAATTCATTCGGTCAGTCGGGTAGTCACTCGGTCGGTCAGAAGAATCAGAGCGGCCAGAACGTAGGCAGAGCGGTTACAGAAGAGAAACCAGATAGAAGAAGTAATGACTGGTCAGAGTTAGGCCGAGGCTCCCAAGGAAGACAGAAGACAGAAGAAAGAAGAAGGAAGAAAGAAGAGAGAAGAAAGAAGCTCTAATCTTTCTCTAAGCTAAGCTCTACTCTAAGCTAAGAAGACAAGAAGAAAAGCTCGCTTTAATCTTTCTCTCTAAAAATCTTTCTTTCCCTCTCTAAGCTCTAAGAAAGTAGAAGTAAAAGTAGTAAAAGCTTAACTCTGCCTCCGAGAGTTTTTCCTCCCGGTTTTCGGTACCAGGCAGCTTACAGTATTCATTGTCTAAAGTTGACATTGATGCACATTTATGATTTGGTAATTTTCTAGCAGTTAGACACCTATGCTTATAATCACTGCCTTCCAAATTCTTTCTCTCTTTTATAGATATCTATATGTGTATGTAAACACATACATATCAATAGTCCTTCATAATGAACTTATGAGTATGTATCAGTGTTTAAAAATTTTTAAATAATATGCATTAATAATATTTTATGTATAAGCCCTCAATTTCTCCATGCATTACCTCAGACATACCAATTATTCATTTTTGGAAGATGAAAACAATTAATAAAGATGATAATTATTCCAATGTTGTTTGTTACTTATGTAACACAAAACCCAGCACATTCCAGGGGTCATCTGGGTTTTCTGAACAATCAAGTAAGTAGCATTTTCCAAAATTGACCCTAACTTCCAGGGTGCATTAAATATTACCCACACAGAATTACAAAGTAGTGGTGTTCCTAATAGAGCAGCATTTAGGAAATGATAAGAACCAACTAGATAGCAAATATTTCTTCCAATTCTAAAGAATAATAAAATAAAGTAAAATAGAAGCTATCAATTTTCACTTCTGAGCATATGTAGTAGTCCTTCTTCATCTTTCCCTTGGGAAAATCAGGATGATTTGATTCTCACATTTTCACTGAGGTCAGTTCAGTCTTCTTACAAGTGATGTGCAAGACCTTACAAGAAGAAAACTTCATGCTCAATGAGAACAGCTGTCCTCCAAAATGCACTCATTACACAGCCACAATTGCCTAGGATTTGAGAAGATTGCAAACAAACAATTCCAGGTGGAATAGATAGGAACAAAGCATAGTTTGCTTAAATAAGCTCTTTTTTCCCATCCTCCCCGCATAGATTTGCAAGGGTCAGTGCATGATCTTTGGGTGAGTGTTTATCCAAAGGGGTTAGGCACTGAAAGGCTGAAAATAGGTAAGGGAGGTGTGAGTACAAATGGTCAAAAAATTAAAAAAAAAAAAAAAAAAAGCTTTCAGGGTGGAGAGAACCAGGAATCTCCTGACCTTACAGAGTAGCAGCAATACTTTCGTTTACATCAAACCAGAGACCAAGCACAGGTTGGTTAGTTAACAGTTATTAACACGTTGTTACACATAAGCCTAAGGATTTTATCACATGTACTGTTGAGTGCTATGTTCTGTATTCATCCTGTCACTGATTCATATTTTCTTTTTTAAATTATTTTTATAATTTGTTTTAATTAGTTATACATCACAGTAGACTGCATTCATGAACTTTGATATATCAAACATAGATGGGATATAATTTCTCATTTCTCTGTTCATGTTGCAGAATCATATTGGTCATGCAGTCACATATATACATAAAGTAATAATGTCTGTTTCATTCTACTATCCTTCCCATCTCCACATCCCCTTCCTTTCCCTCCCATCACTTCCCTCTACCTAATCTAAAGTAACACTATTCTCCCTAGTGCCCCCCTCATCACCTTATTGTGAATTAGCATCTGCATATTAGAGAAAACATTCAGCCTTTGATTTTTTGGGATTGACTTATTTCGCTTAGCATAATATTCTCCAACTCCACCATTTCTGAAATGATGGAAAAAAGCTAACTCATGGAAATTTTCACAATGCATTTTTGTTATTTTTTAAGTACCAGTAATAATCTAACTTAAATAACCTCAAAAATATTGCCTTGAAATCACCTTTAAGTAATAATAATTACTAATTATTTTAGCATGTAATGGGTACCTTAAAGTATATGAATGTTCTTAAAAACTGTATGCCCCCTTTCTTTAGTTTATTAACCTTTAAATCCTGTTTTACTGAATCATTCATTTGTTTTTTTAAAATGGCAATAGAAAATCAATCTCCCACTAAATTTCAGAGATAGAGAGACAAACAATGACCTCCCTAACCATCTCTTTTGTATTCTTAGTTGGTTCATAGTACTTTAAAATCCTGTAAAGCCCAATTGTCCCATATTTAAAATGAGACTCATCTGAATGTATGAAAATAAAACAGTACAGTCTGAGGCCTGGATTATTGCCACATGAACACCTAGGAAGGGTTTGCTTCTTTGTCTTTGGTCTCTGAGTTTCTTCTACTTCTGTGTATCTGAAACATTCTGAAAATCAATCAACCAGCCTAAAAGTATCTGAGACATCCCTACCATGTGATGCCTTCATGCACTTATTTATTTGACAAATATTTGTAAAGTGCCCACTGTGATCCTAGTTTTAGTTAGAAAATGGGGTTTAAAAGAAGATAAGTATTTAAGAGCAAAAGTGTGTATGTGTGTGTGTGTTTGTGTGAGCATGCTTGTGAAGGGGTAGAGCAGAGGGTGTGCAGACAAGTAAGCCCTGACTCTAGTGTGACAAGTATGTGTATTCAGTCAACTCAGGGGATCAACAAAGATGGCTCTAATTCTCTGAATTAACTATGTCAATTAAAAAAAAAATAGGAACCACCTATCTAGGGCTATATATTTCCAGTGACATTCACTCCTACATCTATAGCTTACCATCCACCCCAATGAAGCTGTTTGTGGGGATAAGTGAGACAGAAACCACTTTTTTATTATTTATTTTGACTCATAAATAAGACAGGAGAACAAGGGCAAGACCAGGAGTGCCCAACCCTTCTAAGAAACATATTGGGAGTTGGCTTTCCAGTTGGCCTAACCTACGTGAATGGATGAATTCTGAGACCTGATCTCTCCTACACCTTAATCTCTGGAAAGCAATCAGTCCTGTTCCTACATGAGGCATAGTACTAGAGAATTAAAGAAGAGCACAGCCCTGGCAGGGAATTAGGAGAAACGCTTAGAGTCCAAGGTCATTCCATCAGGACAACTGACAGATCTTTAATGGTAGGAACGAATGACAGGGGAAGATATTCCTCTAGGTGGAAATATTCTTTGAGAAGGACTGAATTATTTGCAATCATTAGGAAAATCTTTATACACCAAGCATGCTTATGCTCCAACAGCAAAAACATCACTGATAAACTAAAATACAACTTCTACTCCATAAAACACTATTAATAGTTTCTACCACAAGACCCTGGTTTTCAGTATCTCTTTGACATGGAGAAGATGAAATTTAAGGGAAACATTTCCAAAGCCAAAATCAATTATGATAGACATTTTGTTGGCCAGCAAGAAGAGAAATTCTGTTACAAATAAATGGCCTAGGGAATATTTTTTCATGATAATCACTTACATAAGTTAAATAAAGTTTAATTTTATTTTCTAAATGTAAATAATAAAATCATGTACCACATGGATAGTATTAAGAGGAAATAAGTTGTTTTGAAATCTACTGAGAAAAACATGTAATTTTGCATTTTTTTAAAAAAGTTACTTTTTTTTACTTAAAAAAAATGGTCCCATTCAACTTGTTCTAAGATAAAAGTTTCCACCTGTTAAAGAGTTAGACAAATGAGGCATCTCTTTTTATAGTAGGGAAGCACACAGACTTTCAGAGTTGGTTAGAAAATAAACCAAGGCCACTTTGTGATTTCTATGATGACAGAGAATATGTAAAGAATAGGGAACAAATAAGGAATTTGGGGTGAAAAGAAAATATACTTTTGACTAGCTTGCAAGCATACATTTCACTTGACTTTCCAACAAAGTGGGGTGAGTGAGGACCCAAAGCACAATGCCTGGAAAGTGAGGAATTGAGAAAGGAGATT
The DNA here is from genome assembly GCA_025594165.1 of Tamias sibiricus. NCBI lineage: Eukaryota > Metazoa > Chordata > Mammalia > Rodentia > Sciuridae > Tamias > Tamias sibiricus. The sequence continues at coordinate 184,275,454 of CM046659.1, read as the reverse complement.
CAGATGTGAAGCAATGGTGTGTGAGAGGTCTCACCTCATGCTGTTGACCTATGGATAGCTAGGAGTGAGGGTAATGAGTACTCTTGACTCCATGGTGTTAGTATAAACAATGTCTTGGGCTCAAGTATCAGCCATTTAAATAAATTCAAGAGACAGAGGAAGCGATGTTTATGGGCTACGAGTTTGGGCTCCCTTTTTAAACAACCATGGGTACACAGATCACAAAATAGAAACTTGATATAATGGGAAGAAAACAAGAGGAAATGACACAGGCTAAACTTGAGGAGATGGGTAAGAAATCTTTCCATCTAGCTTTGAGAAAGGGAAAATAAATCAATCATTTGGAGAACACGTTGACAAGTCTTTTCTTAAAAAGTGTCTATATCAGGCTGGGGTTGTGGCTCAGTGGTAGCGCGCTCACCTAGCACACGTGAGGCCCTGGGTTCAATCCTCAGCACCACATAAAAATAAATAAAATAAAGGTATTGTGTCCAACTACAACTAAAAAATAATTTTTTAAAGTGTCTATGTTGTTTACCTGAGATTGCCGAAAATCTATTTCTTTGAAAGACATTTTTACTTTTCAAAATGACAATCCATGTTTATTTATCTACATAAATAATAGGAAGCTGTGTTGAAAATTTATCTCATTAGGGAGAATTTTTTAAATGATTTATCTTTTAAATATTAAAATAGTTAATAAATATTAAATATTAAAATGCTTTATAAGTTTTATACCAAATTTTAATAAGGTCTAATCACACAAAAACTATTACATTTTGCAAAATCTGGTATAAAACTTATTGATAATGTAAGACAAGAGTATATGAATATCCCTAGTATTTAAAGTGACCTGGAAGCTGGGCACAGTGGTTCACATCTGTAATCCCAGTGGTTCCAGGAGCTGAGAGAGGAGGATCACACATTCAAAGCCAGCCTCAGCAAAAACGAGATGCTAAACAATTCAGTGAGACCCTGTCTCTAAATAAAATACAAAATAGGGCTGGGGATGTGGCTCAGTGGTTGAATGCCCCTGATTTAAATCCCCAGTCCAGTCTCCCCCACCAAAAAAGAGTGATCTGAACACGATTTCAAACATATTCTTAGTTTCCTAAGTGAATAAACAGGAGAAGGGTAAAAAGTAAGGAAGTATATTTTAGTAAGATAATGAATTGCTTTGTGTCTATGCATAAACAAGTATTCTAGGCATTGAGGAAAGAGTAAAAATCCAGAGGCGGGCGCGGTGGCGCATGCCTGTAATCCCAGCACTTTGGGAGGCTGAGGCAGGAGGATCGCGAGTTCAAAGCCAGCCTCAGCAATGGCGAGACACTTAGCAACTCAGTGAGACCCTGTCTCTAAATAAAATACAAAAAAGGGCTGGGATGTGGCCCAGAGGTCGAGTGCCCCTGAGTTCAATCCCCGGTACCAAAAAAAAAAAAAAAAAAAAAAAAAAAATCCAGTCATGCATAGTATGAATGAGGGCACAAGTTTTGGGACCTCATGGATGACCTCACACAGTGCTTGTAATTTGGGGCTTCATTCTTGTTATTGGTATAATGCAAACTGTAGTTATTAATCTTTAAATGCCATCTGGACTGTAAATGTTCTTTTCATGTGCAAGCTCTGAAATATACTCTGAGCCCTAATTGAAAGGTGTACTTGAACTGAGTAAATCACCTACAGAACTGGAGGTCTGAGAACTAAATAAAGCTCAATTTCCAAACCTGATTTCCTCAGCTCCTATCCTAGATATTTAGTTTCTCAATATCCCTACATAACTAGAATCTAAGTCATCATCCTCCCTTCCATCACAAACAGCTTATCCCAGGCTCTCCCCTGTACCTGTAAAGAATGTTATCATTTGTCCAACAATGGTGACTCAGGTCAGTAATCCCAGTGACTCTGGAGTCTGAGACAGGAAGTTCTCAAGTTCGAGACCAGCCTCAGCAACTTTGGGAGATCCTGTCTCAAAATAAAAATTAAAAGGACTGGAGATGTAGTTCAGTGGTAAAGCACCCCTGGGTTCAAACGTCAGTACACCTCCCCCAAAAATGCAGTCATTTTTCCTTACTGAGCCTACCCTTCCCTAACTAGTACCAACACACATACACACACACACACACACACACACACACACACACACCAATACTCTACCAAGTTCTATTTACATCTGCTTTGTTTTGTCATTTAAGTTAACTCTTTATATTCCATTCTTATTGTTATCACTCTATTGTTAATAGCCACAGACATGGTATTCTTGTCTCAAAGCTCTCCCACCCCTGTTCTTGCTGAGATTCTCTTAGAAAATCAGTCTTCCTGAATGAAGCTTTTGAGACATGCTATTCTTGTGATCTGATGCTTCAGTAGTTCTCAATTGCCTAAAAACAAAACTTCAAAGCCTTTAGCTAGACTTTTCCAGCCAATTTCCTATTGTTGCTCCATTTTACCCAACTGTGTGGTTGAAACTGCTGACACTTTTCTTCTCAAACATAAGTTGTGTGTCCAGCGCCCATGCCGTGGTTTCAACTACAGCCATCTCTGCCTGGAATACATCTGTCACCATTTCTGCTCCATGAAATCCTGGCCATCTTTGAAAGCTCATTTCTAGCATCCTCAACTCCATGGATTTCTGCTCTGATCCCCTAGGAAGATCGTCCTTTTCAACATTCTTAGTATTTTATCTTGATCTTTCCTAGGAGACATAGCAAATACCTCCCCATGTTATGTTTGTTTGTGAACATACTTTATCATCCCTTCTCTTTAACCAGATTATAAGATTAGATCCTGTCTGATTCACTCACCTTTGAATCTTCCCCCAGCCCCTCACAGTGTTTTACACATAGTAGAAACACAGTAAATATTTGTTGGGCAAAGAGCAAGCAGTTCCATGGAAAGTCTAGAGTTTAAAGACTTCCTAAATTTTCCACTATAGGCCAGCCACCAAAAATTTTACCCCTACTCATGAAATATTATAGAGTCTCATGATAAAATTGCCCGCTCCTTTCAGCTTATATTATTGTTTTCTTGAAATATAAATAAAACAAGAATGTATAGAAGCACTAGAATCTACATGACAAAAATTAATTAAATTGAAAGGATGAATCTGATAGCTATAATTAAAAACAACTCCAAGGTGTAATACATAATCAAAATACACAGTGTGATTTAAATCCACAAAAATCAAAACTTAGCTCACTTTCTTGTGATGTTAAATTAAATCTCAAATGGGAAGGAGAAATTTTATGTTTGGATTGGTGTATACTAAATACCTAAAAACTCCTTATCAGATGGGTCATATCTAACTGAGAAACTATGCTGAATTAATTAAGATTAAACTTCTTATTTCTGCAACTACATAAATACCGTTCTTATAAACCAAAAAAAAAAAAAAAAAAAAAAAAGAAAAAAAACTTGTGTACTGGATTTCATGACTTATAATTACAGCAGTGTTAACTTTAAAGATGTTCTGTTTCAGATTCAGATAAAATATTTAATGCTTTGGTGAGTTATTAACTGTACTACCTGTGGAATATCAGAACTATGTTTTCAATTATAAGCTTGAAGTATCTGTGCTCTTTTTATGGAAATGAATAGAAGAATTTGAAAATGTGTGTTAGGGTAGTGGTATAATTTATATAAGTTTTCCTTTTATTTTCCAATCTCCCTTTTAAATAGGAATTCAGTATGAACCATTTATAAGGAAAAATCTACCCTAAAATTAAAATTTCTGTTTAATGTTTTCTAAAACTTAGTCTAGGTTCAGGTACCAGTTATCTTAAGTGTTATATTTAGGCTGGCATCTGGTTGCCAGCCTAAAAATTTGGTTTCCATGCGGGGAGTATAGTTTGCCAACTCCATCTCTGATTGTCTCACACAGTAGCTGCTGTTTCCATGGTTCTAATTTTGGATCAATGGCTCAGGAGGTAACACGGTTTCAATTTTTAGAAATGTATTCCTGAATGAAAGTTTCGGTCTACATGCATCACAGTTGTGGCAAAAGTTAGACAATTTACTATTGTCTAATAATGACTAATTTATAGCTCTCATTTTGTTTTGCTTTGTTTCAAGCCATACAGAAATAGCATAATTACACCATTGTTGAGTTGGGTGATATCCAGAAAGTCACCTGATATTCCTGCAGCACCATAAAACAGGGATAGGAATAGCTCTACTCTGAAAGGTGAAGAGAAGAAGGAAGACTGACTAGGGACTTATCACTGGAGGAGGACCACAGTGGCAGAGCTTCATAGGCTCATTTCCACCCAGAAGGAGGAACCAAAGCCCAATATTTTCTGACTCAAATCCCAGCAACAGAAGGCAGTCCAGGTAGCCTTATCTCTCCATCATATTGAACAGGCATCCCTCCAATAAAATAATTGAGCCCAGCAGCCCTGGTAAGAGGAGATAGGGATCTCTGCTACTGACAAGTACCCTGGCCCAGGAAATATACTCCTTTACCCAGTGGTCCTGAAATTGCATTAGCATATAGAGAGATACTAGGTGACTAGTGACACCAGCAAGGGGGTGCCACCACAATTAAGCCCTGTCTGGAAAGCCACTAAACCTGAGACTTTCTTCTACCCAGACACTCAGGAGGCCTGGCACACTAGCAGGAGGAATCCAACACAGCTTGGCATCTAGCTGGACAGTATCTTTGTCCTGTGGGTCTGAGACTCCCCTGCCTTAAGGAGACAATGAGGAAACCAGACTGTGCCAGCAAGGAAGCTCTTACAAGTAACTGACCAGGAAACCTCATAAAAGCTCTTCAAATTAAGCTATTGTTGCAACTAGAGTCACAAAAGTAGATCAGGACTTAGGGTGACTGCATAAAAAGTAAAATAAGTAAAGAAGACTCAGAATCTCCACATATAATAAGAGGCCAATTTCCAGAGCACAACAAAAATTTTATCTTTTAGATAAAAACAACAACCCAGATTCACAGTTTAAATGAGAAAAGACAACAAACTAATGCCAACACTAAAATAATCTCATACTAAACTTATGTGACAAGGATTTTAAAGAAGTCATCATAAAAATGTTTTAACAAGAAACTGCAAATTCTCTTGAAATAAATTTTTAAGAAAAGAAAATGCCAGCAAAGAAAAAAGTTGTTGAAATAAAAATGGAACTTATAGAACTGAAAAAAATATAATAACTAAAATTAAAAATATATTTGCTGGATTGGTTCAGTTTGAGAGGGGAGGCAACAGAGGATAGAATCACCAAACTTGAAGACAAATCAGTTGAATTTACACAATCCAAACAACCAAGAGAAATACAGATTTAAAAAAACAATTTTCCAAAAAGCAAAACCAAAAACAGAGAGTCAGGGACTTACAGCACAACAACAGAAGAGCCAACATTCATTATCAACAGAGGTCTAGAATGAAAAGAGGAAAAAAAGTGAGGCTAAAAGAGTATTTGAAGAAATAGTGGCTGAAATTTTTCAAATTAAAGACACAAACTTACAGATTTAAGGACAGTGAGCTCCCCCAAAAGACAAGCCTTAAGAAATCCACATTAGGACATATAATAATTTAACTTCTGGAAATAAAGAAAAAGAAAGAAATCTTGAAAATAGCCAGACGGAAGCAATGCATTACCTATAGGAAATACCCATTTGGATAACAGCTTATTTCTTGTATCAAATCATAGAGCCTAAAAGGAAGTGTTACAACATTTTTCACATGCTGAAAGAAATGAACTATGAACCACAAATTCCATACCCATTGAAATTATCCAGAAATGAAAGGAAAATAAAAATATTCTATGGTGAAGGAAAACTAAAAGAATTTGTCACTTAAAATGTCTTTAAAGATTGAATTAAAGAAGTTTTGGGAGAAGGAAGAGCAACAAAGATTTGAAGCATGGGCACATATAATACTTTATGCTTACATGTTTTATAAATTATATTTGGTAATTGAATCAAATTTTGTAATACCATTTGATATTCAAAATAAAAATATTTGGAGTAGAGACAATAAAGGGAACTGAATATAAGAGTGTTTCCCACACTTCACTAAAAGTGGTAAAATGATACCAGTAGCCAGAAATAAGTCACATATGTACACTGTAATTACCAGAGCAGCCACTAAGAAAGATACACAAAGAGATAAACTCAAACTGAAAAGCTTGGTAAATAAGCCAAGGTGGCCATTTAATCATCACAAGACATACAGAATATTTTGTTTTACAAAAGACTTAACTGAGTACAATCAGATGATGAAAGAACATACCTGGAATCCTACAGTATGGGGCATAACTGGTATTTGAACCCAGATCCATGTAATGTGAAGTTTCATGCCCATAACTACTAAGACACACTGTCTTCCAAATTAAATTTTTAAAAAATCAGACTCACGGTTTTAAGGTCCAAGGTAGCACCAATATTCTGATTCTATATCCAGTAAAGAAGAATCATAATCTGTAAGAAAGTCTATTGTCTTTCCAAAGACTCTGAGGTTATACAGGCAGAGTTTAGACCTTGGATCTCACCTCTTTTCCTCTCCAAACATGCAAACTGTCTTCTTTTTCCTTTTTATTTGTTTCTGCTGAGTGGATAAGGAATTGCAACAGTTTAGTTGCTTTTTCTGGTACATTTTAAGACGAACAATCAAATCCCTTCTTTAGTGATAGTGATTTGGAGGCAGAATATCTTTCATAAATATCATTAGTACTTTACAATATAGTGGAATGGGATGAAACTATTTTACCTTTTCTTTTTTTCTAACCAAGCAATATGTGAACTTTATTCTAATATGAAATTATTGAATAGCCTTTCCCCTTTCTCTGACCCCTTCCCCCATAGGAAATAGAGACAGAAAGAATAGCTTGTTGTTTTATTTTGGTGGCTGTACTTTCTCCTTCTTCTCCCTAGTATCTGCAGTATTAAAATCATGACTATTTTATCTGTTATCACTGAAAATATTTTCCAAGTTTTGGTTGCCTTTTCTTTTCCCTGAACTCCCTGTTATCTCATCTTGAAGATGAGATACCAGGTAAAAGGCGGTTCAGGATAATATTACCTCCATGGATTATCTCCCAGTATTATAACATTTTCAGACCATCCACACCAATGGGAAAAGCAGAATTCCACATTGTATTAATAAAGTGCATGATTCCTTTAAAATATTTTCAACTTATCTTATTCATTTAAGATGAACTGAAAATAAGATTAATCTTTTATTAGTTTGATCATTTATTCACTATTTACTCATTAGATCCCTATTCAATAAATGTTTGAATGAATGAATGGTACATTTAACCAGCTGTCATTCACAAAACCTTCAAAATTCAGTAATCATTTAAAGAGATGAATCAAATGACAAAATGAAGACACTGTTAATCTTGTAAATAAAGAATTTCACTACCCACATGTGAATAATTTGACAGCAAACTGACATTGGTTTCAGCCAATTCTTTAATTACTGAATTAATAATTCAGGAAATATGTGCATTTTTTGATACCATATAGTATATTCTAGGCCCTGAGAAAACACTGCTTTAACAATGTTTATTTCCCTATTCCAGTAAATAGATCAATAATTTAGCAAGATAATTTCAAAGAGAATACGTATATCAAGAAATTATAACTAAGTTGTTGAATGGTCAATGAAAAGGGAAACTAATTCCCCCCCTAGGAGCATCAGAAAAGTCCTCTCCTTGCTGGTAGTATTTGAAATTAGAACTGAATAAGAAGAAAGAGCTAGTTTTCCAAGTCATATATCTGATAAGGATCCAGAATACACACACACACACACACACACACACACACACACACACACCTTTTATAATACAACAATAAACGACAAAAAATCCAACTGAAAAAATGGGAAAGAACTAGACATTTCTCAAGAAAAAGGAAAGCAAATAACCAACAAACATATAAAAAGATGCTGAAAATCTTTAGCCACTAGGAAAATGCAAATTAAAACTACAATGATACATCACCTCTTACCCACAAGAGTGATAATAAGACAAACAATAACAATAACAATTGGTGGTGAGAATGTGGAGAAATTGTACCCTCTTATGTCACTGTTGGGAATCCAAAATGTTTGGGCCACCAGGGAAATGTTTGGCAGTTCCTCAAAAAGTTAAACATAGGATTACCGTATAACTCCACAATTCTACTACTAGGTATATGGAAAAAAAATTGAAACCAGCTGCTCAAACAAGTACATGTATATACATATTCATAGCAGGATGATTCACAATAGTGAAAAGGTGAGAATAGCCCAATGTCCCTCAATTGATGAATGGAGTAACAAAAAACATGAAAAAGAATTTCAAGAAGAATGAATACAGGCAATGTGGACAAACCTCCAAATCTTTGTGCTAAGTGAACAAAGTCAAACACACAAAAAAAGTCACATAATATATTATTGTATTTATATGAAATATCCAAAACAGAGAAATCCATGGAGACAGAACACAGATTGACCTGTCAGGGATGGAATTCCTATAGTTATCTTACTCCTTAAGGGTCTCAGAAATTGGATGTGTGAACTGAGTTAAGATTTATGGGGGCAGAGTAACAGATTAGCTGTCTACCACATTCACATGGAAATGATTTGTCTACTTAATCTTTGATGAACCCATTGTTGTGAACTGGAAGGAAAGAACAATACAAAGTGCTTCATGTATTAAAAGTGTACTTTGGAGTGTATGAAACATTTTTGGAACAAGATAGAGGTGGTGATGCCAATGATGTTGTGCATGGGATTGTTAACTTTCTAATAGGTAATAGAATAGATAAGCTGTTATCCCACTCAGTGCAAGGCAAAGCAAGGCTAAATAACAAATATGAGATGAGCAGATGATACAGGGATGATCCCTCCTGGCTGAATGGATCAGGAGGAACTTCATCAAGGAAATTAAATTAAATTGAACTTTTTCATAATAGCTAGGATTTCAGGAAGCAAAGAAGGTAAGGGGAAAGCAAGTAGACCCAACCCTAGAAACAGGCAAATTCTGAGAAGTCTTCTATGGTAGAGGTAGGATGTGAGGGGCCCACACAACAGGCATCAAGGGAAGAAAGACTGAAAAGTTTGTTTGAGCCATGGCATTAAGCATGCCTATCTGAAACTTCAAGGGATTTGGACTCTAAAAGAGTATGATGAGATGATCAGGAGTTGTATGATTTAGAAAACTTAACCTCCCGGCAACCTTGAGAAGTTTACAGCTAAAAATTATGTAAGTGTTTTGAGTATGAATGATGAGTACATTGGATATTTTAATGAAATGAAGAGCAAATTTGGAGCAAATGTGATTTTTTTTTTCATAAACTACCTGGATTATCCTCAAAAACAAATCAATTCTTCATATATTACTCTTCCCCATCTTTGGTTAGTCATGAAGAATATATGAACTCCTCCCATATCTCTGGTCAACTTGGAAGAGAAGAAACAGGACTTTCCTGGTGGGAGAGTAAAAACCCCATATGGTCACTCCCATGGCTAGCTGCATGGAACTCCTTTTATTGCCAGTTATTCTAAGGGTCTCCAGCAAACATGGACATGCGAACTGCATTAAGTTTATGGGGGAGGAGTAATACGTAAGCTAGCTAACACATTAGCATGTATCGGTTTATATAATTAACCTTTGATTAACCCATGAAGATCAGGATGCTTTAAAATGATTGCAGAGAAACAGAGATAATTTTGAAGGTCTTCTGGGATTCAAAGTAGATTTTGCTAGGTCTTGAGTTGATGTATTTATCTAAAAGTTCTCAAAATGAAGGCTGGATGTTCTAAGCACAAACAAGTCAGGCCATTGAAAGAACTCTGCCTAGGCATGGTACTAAATGAAGAGGGTGCTATAAAAAGATCTTTGCCTTGTTTCAATTTCATATTTACTTTAAAAAAGCAAAGCAATGATAGCCCGGAACGGTGGTGCACACCTATAATCCTAGTGACTCGCGGGCTGAAGCAGGAGGATTGCAAATTCAAAGCTAGCCTCAGAAACTTAGCAAGACCCTGTCTCAAAATAAAAATTAAAAATGGCTGGAGATGTGGCTCCATGTTTAAGGGCTCCTGGGCTCCATCACTAGTTTAAAAAAAATGAAAAAGACAATAAGAAAGAATGAAGAAAGGAAGATTAGTTCTCCATTTTCCATAACGATTTTGAGAAGTCCCTTGGCAAGTTCTTCCAGAAAAGCAACTCCTCTCTGGGCTCCCTTTTTTACATTGTGGCTTCTTGGGTGTCACCTGTAGCAGAAGAGATCCCTTTCTACCTTGAGTTAAGAACCAAATAAACAAATAGCACACTAACTTTGGAGAGAAACACGTCAGAACCAAACATATAATTAAGAAAATTATATGTGGCTAATTGCCCAGAAAGGGCCTCTTAGATTGTCACAAAGATTCATAGGGAAGATGTTGGAAGCCTCCTCAGAGAGGCTTAGAACATTCATTTTCCCAGGATAAGAGTGAGGGGAAAAAAAATTCTGAGGAACACAGAAGAGAGGGGACATACAAGTGCTTCTGCTTTCCCAAGGGAACACACCAAAGCATAAACAAGAAATGCTGCCATAAATCCTCCATCTAGACAGCAGGAGCAGCTAACAGGTGATGTCCTTGTTCTAATCTTCAATCACCTTCACACACACACACACACACACACACACACACACACACACACACCCTTGCTTATCCAACTTCAGGTCATTCAAGGATTTTTACCGTTGTATGATAATATAGCACTATTCTGGCTGAGAAACTTTATTTCTGTAAATATTAAATGAATTCTTATTATAAATCAGAAGATCAGAGTTATAGATTCAAGCCCCAAGGTCTGACCTCCATTGCACCATGAGACATGAAAGTTTCCTGCGGCCTTCCCATTAATTCAAAGGTTATCAACTCAAGTTTGACCCCCATGCCTTAAGATAGTGACAGATCGACCTTCAAGTCAATAATTTATTGTCTGCCTTTTTCCTCCCTTCCTCCCTTTCTCTTTTTTCCTTACTTTCTTAGTTTACTGAAGAGAAAAGTTACCTAACAAGCTTTTCAGTTGTAGGTAGCAAAACCGGAAGAAGAATAATACCATTCTCTTCCCAGCCTTCATTTATGAAAGTCAAGTTAAAAATAACTGAAATTTTACAAGGATCTCAAGTCAAGCCTGAAGAGTCAGCCTCATCTAGGCATGGGACTCTATTGGCTACATACCTGAGTTATTGTTTATAATGTATTTGCCTTGCTTGGATAATAATAATAATAATAATAATAATAGTAATAGTAATAAACAACTAAGCCACCTTTTTGACGATAAATCTTGGCAAAAACAAAAGAATGTTGTACAAATAAAATTATGCAGAAAGTGCTGAAATGTTAGCCAAACTAACTTGTCCTTCCTGGGTGATTTTTTACTGTCCTACCTCTGCCATGGCAAAAATTAAGAAGAAAATGAGTGCAATATTGCTATCTCCTGATTCCCTTGGAAGATCTCCATATTTAGTAGAAATAGAAGCTACAAAATATTTTTATATGTAGAGCAGTTGGAGACTGCTTGAGTTTAGTTTCCCTGCCCAACCGTTTTCACATGTGATCCATTCTTAGCACTGTTGAAAAGCATCTCATTGGTGAGCATGCTTCTGACAAAGCCTGTATCAAGACTCTTAAATCAGAAGCTCAAGTCCCAGCTGGCAGAATTTTCTGTGATGATGGAAATGTCCTGTAATCTCTGATGGCGAATATGGCAGCCACTTGCCACGGGTGACTGTGTAGCACATGGAATACCACTGGTATCTCTGAGGAATTAATGTTATTTAATTTGTATTAATTGAAACTTAAACAGCCACTTGTGCACAGTGTCTACTACATGGGACAGTGTTTGGGCACAAAGGGCATGTGCTGTCTCTCCTAGATATCCATGACCATCAGGCCCACTTTAGCCACCAGTGGATCAGTGTGGAAGAACTCTCTACTAACCAGCAGTCAAGGAAAGATAAGTTAGAATTGCAAAAGATTTTCTCCAAACAATACAATCGTATGACTTCCAGATACATGTGATAACTGACACAAAGGTAACCAGTTTGCTAAAGGTTCAGTCCTGCTTTGATAATGGGAGCAGTATTATCTGCAATTACCTTTTAAACACTCCAAACCGAACCTGGCTTGCTTACTTTGTGGTTTCATTGTCTACTTGTAAATGGTGTTTTATTGTACATTTACTCCCCATGACCCAGTTTCTCTTAAACTATGTACTCCCTGGAGTAAGGACTTTGTCTATTGATTGCCAAAAATTTATCCAGACAATGGCTATTTGTGTCTACAATACCAAACAAACATGGTACTCTACCTTGGTTAATTTGATAATGTATTGCCAGTGTCTTTTTTACCTTTGAATTTTTTACTTTCTGAACTTGTAACAATGTCCTGACTCCAACCTTATAATCCACGTTTTTTCATCTGTGCATGAACTATGTAAGCATACTGTACCAGCATTACCTAGCACATGATTTTCATACTGAAGGATATATGGGACTCATCTACAGGGCTTGTTAAGCATGCATTCTTGGGTCTTATTCCCAGAGCTTCTTTTGACTCAGTGAGTCCAGGTGAGGACAAAGAATTTATATTATTAACAGGTTCCCAGATATTGAGGTTGTAGTTTATCTGGAAATTATACTTTGAGAACCAACAACCTTTAGTTAATATTGATATGTCTGTATCTTCTTAGAGCTTTCAACCATCATCTATAACTTTCCCCTGTCTTGGCAGAAGCCATATTCTACTTTATTATCATCACATCCTTTACCTTCTAAGATGATGCATACATACTCTACTTAGTGCTTTAATATCTTCTTTCACATTCTTTCTCCCTTGTCTGAAATAAGCTGATATCTCTGATGTCAAAAACATGGAAATCTGATGCCACTCTGACACCAAAATGCTTTTCTCATTTCTACCCTTAGCCTTGACTTTCAGTTCCTCAAAAGTCTATATCATGACTTCTGCATTCCTTAGTCTCTGGAAACTGATTTCCTCCAATGCTCTACCAAAGATGCCTCATAGATGCTTACTCAGGAAATTCGATGACTTTTTCTCAATCCTCAATGCAGTAATTTTTATTGACTAGATGCTTTGAAACAAAAGATTTGATTTTCCATTAGCTCCAGGCACACTCCTTGTTTATAGCACTGACTTCACTTCTTCCAGCACTAAACATCTGGAAACCAAAAAGGAGTGTTCGGTCTCTAGTGTGCTACAAATTACTCCACATCCCCCCTCCCCTCTCATTCTCTCTCATCTCTCTCTCTCTCTCTTCTGTCTTTTTCAGAAATCTCCCCAATTTTCACAATTTCAGCAAACATCTTTCTGTGGGTGATTACACCCTAATCTATTTCTGGTGTATCACCCCTGGCATCCCAAAAGCCACTAGGAATCTCCACATGGATTTCTCAACACGTCAAAAACTGATCTCCTCTTTTCTTCACCTAAGTCAGTTGCCTCTTTGGGTTTCCTTATTTTGTTCTTCAAGTTGCCTAAGCTCAAAGTCCCAGAATCCGCCTGGACCTGCCCACATGTCACTCTCTACACCCGATGAGTTCTCTGGTCCTATAAATACTTCCTTTAGAATGTTTCTGTCTTTTAAATGATTCTTCAAAACATTCCATTCCTTTTTATCACTGCCAATTCCAACCCAGTACAGGTCTGTCATTACTTAATCTTCTAAGCATACTGTGAATTTTAAATTTTTCTCCATGTTAGTTAATCCAAGAGGCTACAGTAATGGAATTTCCCAAAACGCTTCCTTCTTATGTCACAATCATCTTCTCAAAGCCTTCATCACATACACATACACACACACACACACACACACACACACACACACACACACACATTTCCTATAGCAAAACACATCTATAATCCTGAGCCTTTATAATGAGTCCCTTCAATCCGTCCAAATTTACCTCCTTATGCATGCCTCAGGTCTCTTGATGAACTCTCCATTTCAGCCATATCAGTCCACTTTTTCTTAAACTATGAGATCTTGCAAGCACAGGTAGATATGCTGAAACATCTTCTATCATCCCTCTCAAACTCTGACAGCTAGGTGGACTTTCGCTGATTATGTTATCCCCAGTTATGCTTTGTATACCCCAAGCCATTTTTGAACAACCCAATCAGCACCTAGCTTTCTTTCCTTAATATGTCCTTTATCTATTAATCTGGAATTCCTTCATAGATTTGAAGCTCCCTAACAGCTGTGTTTAATTCATTTTAATTTTGTCCATTTTGTGGATCAACATTAGAATTTTGATGCAGTTTGAACTTAGGGTGATAATTTTATGCAGTGCCCTGCAAAACATATACCCTCCTGAGCAGGTAGCATTTCCTACAATAACCAGACCTCCACAGAATCCAAAGCTGTAGTTGAACTTCAACAAAATCTTGTTTTAAATTCAAGCTAATAAATGTTCCTAAATATTTTCAAGCTTCCCCACCGTCGCTAAGGCATAGAGAAGCTATTTGTCATACTTGTGAATGCCTAAAGTGAGGCATGATTTCCAGAGAAAGCAGCTGTGCAAAATTGGCCCACAAACAGAAAGACGGCATGACTGTGGAACACCTAGCCTGCTGTCAACAACCAAAACCTTCCCTGGCATTGGTAAATGTTTTATTGGTTTAATATTAAATTAACTGCCCCTACATACGGAGTGCATTATGTTTAATGGCATTCTAATATTTGGAACTACAGCTTTCTCTTATGCACCTGTAAAATTAGTATTTCATAATATTCCACTAAGTCTACAAAGTTCAATTTGTTTTATGTGCAGTTTTCAAAAGGTTGACATAGGCAGTGGCACTTGGATTTGAAGAAGATCTGATGGGCAAACTGTAATTCACCACCAAAGAAGGACTTTTCTTTACCTACAACATACACCATTTGAAAGAAAGATTATAAGCTATAAGGGTTTTGTTTATTTTGAGTCATCAGTGAGCAATTAATGCACTTTGGTTACCCTCTTCTTTGCTCAGGGAAAGTCTAGCTGGGAAGATGAGTAATTGTAGGGTTACTAAGATCAAACCCAAGCACGATTCTTCAGGCTGCTCCTATTTGAATACCTAAACTGTTACTAAATCTTGGGCAGCAAGTCATTTTTGGTTTTGCCCAGACATTTTAAGCCCTCAATTAGAGAGGATTATTTACAAATAGTATTCACTTAAGGGCAAAATTTCCCTGATTATAAAATAGTTTTTAAAAACACTCCCTGAAAACAATGAAGTTTAGATTATGAGTTTCTTTTATTAAAAGTTTTCATATGGTTAACCCAGAACTCACCTTCTGCATTCATTAAGCTAATTCATAGAACCTGTTGTCATCCTTAGATTCTGCTTTGGAACTGAAAGCAGTTTGAACTATGCCACAAAATAAAAGCCGGTCTTAATAAATTCATTTTCCTGCCTTTGTCTTTACAGAGCACATTTTCTAAGGTTAACTGGCCAGACCTGACTCCCTCAAAGGTGCCCATTTGAAACTAGAATTTTATTCATGCACAAGCATTTGTTTGGAGTTATATATTATATATATATATATATATATATATATATATATTTCAGGATATATATATATTCATAGGAACTGAAAGCAAATGGGAGTTTTCCAGGATCCAGGGACAGGAAAGAATGAGAGAGACTAATTAAGGGGTACAGAATGTCTTTTTAGGGATGTTGAAACATTTCTGACCTAGATAGATATGATGGCTGCCTGACATTGCAAATGTTCCAAATAAATGAATTGAATTATACATTATAAAATGACTATTTTATGTCATGTGAATTTCACCTCAATAAATTAAGAAAAAACTTCATCTTAAGGTTGGGCTCATGCAACATTCAGAAGAAACCTACAGAGGTACTGAATGCCCCCCCAGTGAACCCCAGAGCCTAGCTTCATAAACAAACACACAGCTTTCAATGATGTTGTGCCATCAAAATTTCCTGCTTCTCTTTAGACCTACTGCACCTGTCACTATTGATAGAAACAGGTGAAGATCAATGGCCATCCCTCTCCCTTCTTAAAGATCTCTCTTCCCCCAGTCTCTGATTATTACCCATATTATACTGCTTTTCTTGATTTCTTCATTTGCTTTTTATACCTAAGTAGCTAGAGATTCCTAGAGGCTTTGCATTTGCTCTTTTCTCTGTCCAGCCCGATTTCTGATGACTGCCTTGCGTTCCCTCAGTTGCGGAAGACTCCTAAATCTGGATCTGCAGCCCTGACTCTACTGATCTCAGACCTGTGTAGCACTAACCATTTGCATGTCCAGAAGGTGATAATCTCCCTAACATGGCCATTATAAATGATCTCACCTGCATGTGGTTAAAAAAAATAATAAACTTTAGAAAATGCTTTTACAGGCATTATATGTTTTAATCTTCACAATTCTTTTGTGAGATAAATGACATTGTCCTTCCTCTTCTCTCTGCTTTGCAGAAAGAAGGCTCAGGCTGAGAGGAATGCAGTGATCAAGGCCACTGAGCTGATGATGTGCAGATACTCACCACTGAGCATCAGAGTGTCACACGATCCCAGCATATAATAGAAATGCCGCTACATTCCTTCAAGAAGGGTTCCCTTTCCTAAGTTTACATTTGCATTCTCTTTCCTCAATGTCACTCTCTTTCCATCTAGGTCCAGGCATTCTCCCTCCTCACTGTCCCCATCTAACCAAACTCTCTTGGCCTGAATCTTATTCTGTGGCCATGGCTCATCATCCCCTCTTCTCTCTTGAAAGACTACTGCAAAATTATCCCAGCTGGCCTCTTAGCTCCCAGTTCTGTCCCTACAGGGTTCCATGTAATTATCTCATCATTCCCCACTAGCCTGGAGACCCCTGTTTAGCTGCCATTGTCTACCAGACAACCATCACAGGAAGGCTTTAGCATAACTCTCAAGGCCCCTTTACAGGCTCTCACTGTCCAGCCCCACCTCGCAGGATTCCTCCCCTGTCTCCCATCCAGAGCCATTGAACTACCCTCTCCTCCCAGAAGCCAATGCATTTCACTCTCCTGTGCTGTTTCTTCTTCTTGAACAACTTTTTAATTTACCTTCCAACTGATTAATACCCTTTGAAACTAAAAGTACACCCCTGGGAAATAGTTCCTGAATCCATGTAGAAATGGTCAATCCTTATTTCATTTTCAATCAAAAATATGGTGCATTCCTTGTTTATTAGTTTCCTACCACAGCTCTTAAAAGTATCACAACCTTTGGGTGCTTAAAACAACAGAAATATATTCTCTCACAGTTCTGGTGGCCTGAAGTTCAAAATTGAGGTGTCAGCAGGGCTGCAAACCTACCAGAGGCTATAGAGGATAATCAGGTCTTTTTTTTTTTTTTTTTTTTTTTTTTTTTTCTGGCTTCTGGTGTTTGTCATCAGCTTGTGGCTGCACCTCTCTTTGCTCTGTCTTCACCGCATCTCCTCTGTGAGTCTGGCTTGAAACTCCATGTGCCCTCTCTTATAAAAACATATATGACTGATATTCTCCAACTCCATCCATTTACCTGCAAATGCTATGATTTTATTCTCTTTTAATGCTGAGTAATATCACATTGTGTATATATACCACAGTTTCTTATATACATTCATCTATTGAAGAAGGGCATCTAGGGTGGTGCATACACACACACACACACACACATATAAAATGGAATATTACTCAGCATTAAAAGAGAATAAAATCATGGCATTTGCAGGCAAATGGATGGAGTTGGAGAATACCATGCTAAGCGAAGTAAGTCACTCCCCCAAAACCAAAAGCCAAATGTTTTCTCTGATATGTGGATGCTGATCCATAATGGGGGTTGTGGGGGGAGCATGGGAGGAATGGAGGAACTTTGGATAAGGCAAAGGGGAGGGAGGGTAAGGGAGGGAGCATGGAGGTAGGAAAGATGGTGGAATGAGAAGGACATCATTACCCTAAGTATGTGTATGAAGACACGAATGGTGTGACTCTACTTTGTATACAACCAGAGAAATGAAGAATTGTGTTTTATATGTGTACTATGAATTGAAATGCATTCTGCTGTCACATATAACAAAATAGAATAAATAAATAAATTTTATAAAACATATATGACTGCATTTATGGCCCATCAAGAAAGTCCATGATAAGTGTCTCTTCTCAAAATCTGTAATTTAATCATATTTTTGGCCATTTTGGGGGCATATATGGTAATATTCTCAGGTTCCAGGGATTTGTATGTGACATATGGTTTTGGAAAGCACCATTCGGCCCACTATGCTGTGAGTGTAGCACTGAGCTACAGCCACCTAGGACTTTTCTCTTACTATTAGTTAGCTCCTGATGAATAAGAACCGGTTCTTCTACATAATCAGGAACAATGTTTATTGCACCAACACCTTCATTTCCACCCTCACTCCAGACAACAAAAAAAAAGATCAGATAAAAATATTTGGAAGCTATTTGTTAAATCTGGCACTTTAACCACTGAGACCGCATGAAAACACATTTATTAGAGAGACCTTCATACATTGTTTAAGAGAAAGGTATTGCAATGTTTAAGAACCAGCTAGCTCTATAGGCAGATGGTATGGGTTCAGTCCACTGAGCAACCTAGGGGAAGTTATTTAAACTGTGCCTGCTTCATCTTACTTGTTCACTGTAAAATGAAGAAAATGATAATAGTGCCTGCTTTATGTGGTGACTATGATGAATTTTTATGTGTGTTATAATTGAGAAAATTCAACATCTGAATATTGCAATCCTATCCACCATAATGAATTTGTGACAGATGATAGATGTGTTCATCTAGCTCCTCCAATGAGCAGAAATCAAGACAGAATTAAATGGGAATATTACTTTAAGGAAAAATGGTTGTGTGGAAAAAAAAAATGGGAAGAAGTCAGGTGAGCCATCAGACCCTGATGCAAGTCTGACCTTGGAAAGGGAATAGAGGTCAACTGGAATGTCTTGGGTCACTGCACAGTCTTAGTTAAGGTTTGGTAAGGCTATCACAGAAGATTTGAGCCAAACTCAGTATATTTATTTGTTTTCTAGAGGAAATTTTTACATTTGCTTAAATCTAAGACTTTTCATTTTGTCTATTGGTTCTGATGATACACCCTGAAAAAAGCTTTTCAACATGGGCAATCCTTTCTGATCACTAGCAGTTGTGCCTTTTGTCTTAGAGACATTTTTCCTGGAGCCCTTCATATACTGTTCCATTTTGTGCAGTTGCCTCTGTAGGCTAAAACACCTGTCATCTAGAAATTTCCCGTTTCCTCATCCTATAAATTCTATTTGCATCTCTTACATGTTGATTCCCTGGATCCGAATCTTCCTCTGTCTCATTTGTTTATTCGACTGAAACATATTTTCCAGTAGTTTTTTTGAGATTGAGTGTTGAGTTCAGGAAGAAGGGAAGAGGAAGATTTGGAAGCAGTGTTCTCTCCTAACACTTGAATGATAGTTTTGCCAGATACAGAATTTTCACTCACAGTTGTGAAGGCCTTATTGCATTCTGCTTTCCAGTATCTGTCTGATACCATTTCACTATCCCTATGCCTAATTCTTTTTAACGAACTCATTTCCCCCTTCTGGAAGTTGTACATCTTGTTCTTTATTATTTGTCTTAAAAATATCACAAAAGTGTTTTCTTGATGTTAATGTTTTTCATTCATTATATTGAATACTTCATGGGATATTTCTATTTTTTTAGTACTGAACAACTTCCTTACATTATTTAGTTTCATTATCCTCCTCACCGCTTCTATTTCTGTTCTCATTTTCTCAAACATATATTTTTTTGATCTTTGTTTTAGGATCTTAAGAAAGAAATTAAAAAAGGTGAAAAGAACCTCCAAAGGTATGTCTAAAGGCACTTCTACACATGGGAAGAGTATTTATTTTTCACCTTCTGGTTTTCAGACTTTTACTTAATCTTATTATGATCAATTCAATAGTTCCAGCTCATTCCCCTCTGGGCTTCTCATCCCTAATCTCTTAGATTTGGGGAGGTTCAATGTTTCTAGAGAATAAACTTCTAAGCTCTTCAAAGTATGGAGAATAGGGAGAAATTTGTCTCCATTGCAGACAGAAGTTGTTTGGGGGTAAGGAGTATGTATTTAACTGATTTTCCAACAGACCTATTCTTTTTGACTCAACAATTCACCAACCCTCTTTACTCCTGCTAATTCCTCAGCCATTTTCTGATTTGCAAGCAAACTGGGTTGGGTGGTATGGATTTCCATGTCACCATCTCCCAGTCAGGTCTCTCAAGTTGTTTTGGTTTAACTTACTTCCTAAGTCATTTCCATCCACTCCATACACTTGAATTCCACTAAAAACAAACATTTGCCATTTTTTCTGTCTACTAAATGTTTGGTGTTCCAGATGTCTAGAAGTTTATTTAAAACTAGTTTCTCACACTCTATCATTGTTTCTTTTTGAGAACTTCCACAGAAGATGCCAGAAAACACTTTATTAACTCCATCATTTGGAAATTAAAGCTCTCTATTAAGAGACTTTTTCTCTTTTCTTTCAAGTTGTACTCTTTATTTTTTCTTCTAACAAGGTAGCTTTGCCCTCCACCATCGCAAAATCTTCAAAACCCCCTCCACCTTTTTTGAAATTTCTTTTTCAATTGAAATCCTATCTTTGACCTGAACTTCATCATATTGAATGACCACTTGGCTCATTATTTCTTCAAAAAGGATTAAATTGTATTTTTCTCCATCTACTCCAAATTTCCCATTATCTTCCCCACACACACTTTGTAAATAATGTCAATTGCTTTACTTTGAGGATAAATATTTTTCAACATAAGATTCAAAATAGGAAGATCAGCAAACAGTACTAAGAACAAATAACTGACAGGAAGTGGGGGGAAAGAGATACTACTAGATATCAGGTGTGCCTATCAATAATTGAAATATTTGACTAATTTTCATGTATTTTTGCCTTGGTTTGTTAAACCTCTAGAAATACCTAGGCAAACATCATAATATGGGTGCTCAGTAAATTCTAGCAAATCAAGAAGGCCTCATTTGGCCTGAGAACAAGTTTCTGGGATAAATTTAACAAAACAATCCTTGTTTCCACTTATCACAATTATGGAATTTATCCTTTGCTTTGGAAATCTTTGCAGGCAAATTAAAAATCCCACAGTGTCAGTAATAAAATAAAAGCAATTAAACTATATTTCATGTTATTAAGTAGTTCTGATCGTTGCTTTAATGACTTCATAGATATGTAATTATCCCTCTGAATACCACTGTGCTGTCATTTTATTTTTTGAATGAGCAAACTGTGACCTGAGATAATATGGTATGTTTTCTAAAAACGTGTTTATAGAAAGAAGAGGGAGAATTAAGAGACTATTAACTGGGCATGGCTTAACCTATTTTTTATCAGCTGCATGATCTTCTGTGTACTAATAATATATTATTTATGCCACTGTGGAGCTTAAACCTCCAAGACAGTTTCACATAAATCAGACATCTTAATATAAGTTTGTTGGAGTTTCTTATGTCTTTAACATTAATTTTTAATTAAAACTATTTTAATTGTAAAAATTTCCAAAAGTTTAAGTGTTATGTGTTTAAACTCATTGAAATTATAACATTTTGGGGGGAAAAAGTATAATTAATCTTGGTTACATATCAAAACAGAGACCAGATCATATCTCTTCACTTAAATTTGTGCTTATTTTAAACAACAGTTACAATTCTGATTACTCAAATTCAAAGAATAATTTGTTGGATATAATACTGTATCATGAACTTCAGAGCCGGATAAAAATAACTGGATTTCAATACCATTCAGTTTCCTGCAAAAGCCAGAGTTTGGATCAGAGTTTTGGAAAATGTGGTCTACCATTAAAGCTCTGAGTTGTAACCCAGTGAAGGAAATATAAAAGACTTAAAAATCAATATAAAGAAGAGAAATAACATTTTCAAATTTTAGAAGAGAAGTTTTACAACAAATGATTATTTGTTAATAATCATTGGTATGGGTAGCTCTGATTATAGCATAAAACATCTCTCTCCAAACCCAACCCAACAAGCTGTCAGAAGCACAGACCAATCCCACTGACTCAGGCTCTTACCAAGGATTGAGAAAGAGCAAATCACATTGCTCTTATGCTTGTCTTCCCAGCCTGAGACTTTGAAGACTGCAGCTATTCTCCCATCTCAAGTGAAGAAAACCAATGGAATTCATCTCCAGTGAACCCTGGGACACCTCATGCAACTTCTCCAAGCCCAAGCCTTTTCCATAAGCAGTATTCTCCTCCTTGGTTCCAGACTCCTCTGTGACCCTGACATAGGACAATGATCCCATCTAGCTCCTCCTGGCAGCTTCATTTGGGGCGGGGGTGGGGGGATGGGACACTGCTTCATACAGTAGCTGAAGTCCTTGTTCCAACAGCATCCTCATCCTTGAGAAGTTTTTTAAGCAGTCCGTGAAGGTCCCATTTAAAGCCTGAATGGATTCCTTTGGACAACTTCCTTCATGGAATACAAAAGCTTACACACACTTCTTCCCTGGGGATTGGCTTTTTCAGTCTATTCTCCATGCCATTGGCCAGCATGCTCTTGACCATTTGCCCTAAACTCCCCAAGGTGTCCCTCGCCCTCCACTCACTCCCCCTATCCTTGTAACCTCTAGATAAATTCCAACTCCGTAGCCTGAATTCTTTCTTTTGGCACCAGGGATTGAACTCAGAGGCACTTAACCACTGAGCCACAACCTTAGCCCCAGTTTCTATTTTATTTAGAGACAGGGTCTCACTGAGTTTAGAGTCTCATTTTTGCTGAGGCTGGCTTTGAACTCAGGATCCTCCTGCCTTAGCCTCCTGAGCCACTGGGATTACAGGCATGAGTCACTGCGCCGGGTCTTAACCTCACCTCTTTAACCTCACTTCCAGTATTGCTCCAACCCAATCTCTTTCTACTCCTTTTACAACATCTCTAAATCCCCTAGCACAGGTCTCTCATGCTGTATGGTGAATTGCCACAAGCTATAAAGTCCTGAAAGCCAGAGCATACTTCACTCTGGTCCTAGAATGTTTTTCCTCAATATCATCTTCCTGAATGTCAATTTATCTAAAGATCAACAGCTTTTACTTTTTTGTTTACATTCTATTCTTTTTAAGCCATGTTTTTGTATTTTAAGCTTTTTCTCCCCCAGTTGGTCTTAGAATACATGTGAATTACTTTTGCATTTCTAATCATTTTTAAATTGCAGAATTTTATGAAAGATGAAATTTTAAATTTTTTGGCAGACATCTCTTGTGACATTTAAGTTTGAACACCTTAAGAACATTCAATCTATAAAAGGCTTCTTAACATAGCAATCAATGCACACTTCTCAGCTGTATAAAGAATCACAAAAGCTTCTTGTTTACTCTTTAGGCTCTTTTACCAAAGGCAGATCAATTATGGATGACCAATACTTGACCAATATTTTAGGAGATGAACATTCTAGGATGAAACCAAACAAAGGTATTTAGATCTAAGTGAGTCATGGAAATTATTTTGAAAAGGAAAAATGATGATTTAATGCATGCAAATGTGTATCTGTACTAAATATACATTGCTCAATACTAAATTTCACAGAAAGCATATTTAGATAAATAGACCAGTATCCAAGAATGCTTTTTCATATGTAATATATTTTGAGTTTCACTATGGTCCCACGAGACAGGACTCTTGTTATCTTTGCTTGAGAAAAAAGAAAACTTAAATTCAGAGTTATGAAGTGAAATGTTAAGCGTTACAGAACTAACCATAATGGGCAAAGGCAACATCTGAACAAGGATCTTTTCAAAATCTGTTTTTTTCTACTGGGCAGTTCATGAGTCCTTGACCTCCAGATGATGTCATGAGCCCAGGAGTCCAAAAGATGGAACAGAAAAGGTGACCACTGAAGTTTGCTGATTTCTTTCATAGTTGTGTAACTTGGAAGGAAAACAAAATTGAGACAAGTCTATAGCCATAGGAGTGTCATTCAACAAGAAAATGACAATAATACTGTATAACAAACCACTGCAAAACTCAGAAGCTTAAAACAACATAATTTATGAGAGTTCACACATGATTGCAGATCAGCTGAGGCTTGGGTAATATAGGATGGGCTGGGTTGGGATATAAATGTTTTTTGCCTTTGGTATACACGAAGATTCTGCTTCAAGGGAAGATCAGCTGAGATGATTGATCTGGAAGCTGCACATACAGCTTGCTCAAATATTTTCCTGTTTGTTTAATTAAGTCTGCATCTCAGGCTAGGAGGCAGCTGTGACTCTTCTTCTTCTTCTTCTTCTTTTTTTTTTTTTTTTTTTTTTTTTTTTTGTACTGGGGATTGAACTCAGGGATGCTTAACCACTGAGCCATGTCCACTGCACTCCCCCGCTTTCTTTATATATTTTATTTAGAGACAGGGTCTCACTGAGTTGTTGATGCTGGCTTTGAACGTGTGATCCTCCTGCCTCAGCCTCCACAGCTGCTGGGATTACAGATGTGTGCCACATCTCCCAGCTGCCTGTGAATCTTCTTGATGATGGCAAAGACATAGGAAGGCAGGTGAATACACCTTAGCACAGGCTAGAAGTAGAAAATTGTCACTTCCATCTCTATGACATTGAACAAAGCCAGACCTGAGTTCCAAATTGAAGGGAGGAAGAGTATTATGTACCCACAATGAGACAACACAAGGTGAGGATGCAGAAAAGGATATGAGGAAATGGAGACAGCAATTCAATCTACTTTCTAAGTAATACCTGGTTGGAAAAGTTGAGATCAGTTACATTGCTTAGACAGTGAAAATAAATACACCTTTCTTTTTTCATACCATCTTCCATTCATCCATCTTTTTCTGATAAGCAGTGAGAACCTACTATGCTAGACAGTGCTATAGGAACTGAAAGTGAAAAATGAATAAAAAGTGTTTTCTGTCCTTTCAATAAGACAGAAACATAAACTATATCTTCATAGCATGTGGGAACTTTCACACAAGTCATTGGAACAAGTTTTCTGGATGTCAGTTTAGAATAAAAATCAGAATGGTAATTAAAAAATCATTTGGGAGGCTGAGGCATGCCTGTATTCCCAGTGGCACAAGAGGCTGAGGCAGGAGGATCATGAGTTCGAAGCCAGCCTCAGCAAAAGAGAAGCACTAAGCAACTCAGTGAGACCCTGTCCCTAAATAAAATATAAATAGGGCTGGGGATGTGGCTCAGCAGTGGAGTGTCCCTGAGTTCAATCCCTGGTACCCCCTCAAAAAAAATCATATCATTTGGTTCAACAATTTTTCACCTCAATGTTTAGCTGAAGAAAATAATTGAATAAGCATGCTCAGGTGTACATACAAGACTAGCAATCAAATATTGTTGAGAAAAGCAAATATCTGAAAACTGTCTAAACTCAATAGAACAGAATGGATTTCAAGAAAGAAATACATTGAACATTATTAGTACAGTTGTTTCACAGTATCCATGGGGCATTGGTTCCAGCCTCTTCTGCTGGAGATGCCAAAATCTGCAGGTGCTCAGGATTTTAATATAAAATGGTGCTGTATTCACATATAACCTATATGTATCTTCTCATATACATCAAATCATATCTAGTTTACTTATTATTATTATTTTTTTTTTTTTTGGTACCGGGGATTGAACTCAGGGGCACTCGACTACTGGGCCATATCCCCAGCCCTTTTTTTGTATTTTATTAGAGACAGGGTCTCACTGAGTTGCTAAGTGCCTCGCCATTGCTGAGGCTGGCTTTGAACTTGCGATCCTCCTGCCTTAGCCTCCCAAGTGCTGGGATTACAGGCATGCGCCACCACGCCCGGCTAGTTTACTTATAATACCTAGTACAATGTAAATGTCATATAAACCATTGCCATGCTATTTTGCTTAGGAAATAATTGCAGGAAAAAGTACTTACATTCAATACAGATGCAGTGTTTCTTTCTGGTGCTAAGGATGGAACTCAGAGCTTCACATATACTAGGCAAGTGCTCTATACTAAGTTACATCCCCAAACCCCAGCAGCATTTTTTTTTCAAATATTTTAGATCCACAGTTGGTAAAATCTGCAAATAGGGAACTCATAGATGTAGAGAGTCAAATGTAGTTTACTCTGGTTGGTAGGATTATGGATGATATTTTTTCTTTTTATTTCTGTTTAGCTTCTATTTTGTCCATAATGATCAAGGGTTGCATATATAAATCAAATTAAAATAAAATATGTGCTAGTAAAAGCTTTAAATCATGGTTTGATTATAAACAAAACAGGGAAATTAGGGTTTCCAGCTGACACATAAACCAATAATTAAAATAAACATAATTGGTTTCATAGCAGTGTGCAGTATACCAAGTATGAAGCAGCTAATTCTGTTAAGAGTGGATGGAAGGGAGACTTTACAGAGCAGATTCTATTAAGTCTAAATTTTGAAGGATTTGCAGGAATTTGCCAAGAAGAGAAAGGGCAATCAGAATGGTGTATGTTTGTTCCTGGTAGAGAATTTTATAGAGATAATGAACATTTAAGGACATTCTGTAGAAAGGAGGACCACCCACACTTTCAACATTATTCAAAAACTTTCCATGGGAAGAATTTAATACATTTATGAAATTCTCACTACCAAAGTCAATGATCAATATATTTTGTTAATTGAGGAGGCACCCGTGAAAGAAAGGCATATTTTGTTAAGTGAAAGGGAAAGATCTTAAATTTAAACTATTGAGGAAACACTTGCAAAGTGTCCACGTTCATTAAGTACTAATTAATCTTTGAGCTCAAAAATGTTTAGGTTGAAACTAAAAAGAATATTGATTTGAGTAAAGTTGTGTAGTTGGAAATGAAAGGTCACTTATAATCAAGACATTTCTTCCAGAATAAGGCAGGATAGAGATTTTGAAAACCATAGGAAGGATGTGGTCCATTTACTGATTTCCATTTCTGGACTTGATTTATAACCATATGATTTCATCAAATTCAGGCTTGAAAGGAGAATTTCTGCCTGGCAGTTATTTCAGACAGGACCAGATTGCCCTACCTAATCAAATTTCAGAATTGTTACATTTTTCCAGCAGCAACTATTTCACTCATCCATGCTTGTGTGTGCTGCATTTTCTTTTCCTAGAGCGATTATATGGTGGTTATTTTCTTCTGTGAATAATAGATAATAAATTGGAGCTTTCCAAACTTTCAGTTTTTCATAAACTCAACATTTGCATTATGATTCTCAATCAAAAACATGCCTAGAAAAAATACCAGCTGGAGGGCAAACTTGAGGGTTGTTTGTACTCTCCATTTGAGCACAGGTTCATTTTTATTCTATGATATTTTATTTTTTATATATCCAATTATTTCATGCATGTATATTATCTCTTCCTTGCATTTCCTTCAATGCCGCCACTGGAAAAAATACCTCTTTTGTCCAATTCTTCCTCCCCATTAACAGGTATACAGTTTGATAAAACTGACAAATTTAGAGAAACATAGATATATGTTCTATTATGCTTGTCATTCTGAAATATGCACATCATCATATCTTGCATTTTAAGCCTCTCAGCAAAAATTTCAAATTAAATTTCTGCAGAAAGAATACTTTTTCTAGCACAAATGCACCCAGACCATATATTATTTCTTGACACATGATTTTTTTTATTCAGGATGTACCAAAATAACTAAAATAAAATAAAATAAATAACTATCGTGACAAACATATACTCACAAAAAGATAAACTTATTCCTTTACATGGTCTTTTAATTATGTTTATATTTCAGTTGTTTCAGTCTCCCCTTTTAGTAGTAGTTTTCAGTCTTTGCTTAACATTAAAATCATCAGCAAAGCTAACAAAAGACATGAAGGGCTGGGGCTATGGCTCAGCAGTAGAGTGCTCCTCTCGCATGAGTGAGGCCCTGGGTTCGATCCTCAGCACCACATATATAAAATAAAAGGTATTGTGTCCACCTATAACAACAACAACAACAAAAAAGACATCGATACACAGGCCTCCTTTCAAAATAATTGTACTTGAATTTCTGGGAATGGGGTCTGGCATGACTATTTTACACATATTAAAAGAAGTTCTTTAATAAAGTGAGAAGAGTTTATTTGAGCAAAGAACAATTCATGGCAGGCAACACCTTAACTAGTATATGTTCAGTGAGCTCCACTCAGCAACGTGGGCAGGCAGTATTTAGACAAAAAATGGAAATGACGTACATAAACAGCATGATTGATTACAGCTTGGCATTTGCATCTGATGAAGCATTTGTACTATGTGGACATGGTCTGGTCAGATGGCAGCTGATGATTGGTTCCAGTTCAGATGCTGTAATTGTCTAAGACTCAGCTATTTCTTACTAGAATGTGCCCTTAAGTTAGGTTGTTATTTGTTTGCATGCTAAGTTAGGTTGTACTACAGATTCAAGATATGAAGGTAGATTCAGGTCAAATGTAATTTAATTTAAAATACATCTCCTCTGTCAATTCTAAGTGGTCCAGGTGGAGGACCACTATTTTAGAGTTAAAGTATCTTCCTTTGAATTGGACTTTTTCAGGAGTATAAAAGATTTGGCTTGATTCAATGAAACTGAATTGATAGTCAAATTCATTTTAGGATCAACTCAATGTGACAAATATGTTTACAAGGCATAAGGTGAGTCAATAAGGATTTTAAGATGCAAGAGTCCACAGTAAGCATTCCAAAGAGTCTATCCGATCAGCATATGGGTCTCCTTGTTCTTTTGACAAACTGTCATAATGCCCAGAGGGCCCTGATTGTTATGTAACACAGGACTTTTTCATCCAGAACAAAGTGGTGGAATTCATCAGATGTTGTGTTCCCAGATAAACCAGGTGATCTGGTGTTAGACTCCACCTTCATTTCAAGATAGACCCTGGTAGCCTACCCCAGCACCACCTCCATCCAGTATCTTTTCTGGTGGTCTTCTCATAGCAGAGCTATGAGAACAAAGACTGGACATAAAACCCAAGCAGGAAACTGGATCCCTGACTTTAGATCTTGACCTCTATACCACTCTGTTTCATGTGAACACTGGTATTTTCCTTTTGTAAATGCTCTTTCTTTTCAAATATATCCCCTCTGGCTTCAGATGCAAAGAACTGTTTGTTGTTGTTGTTGTTTGTTGTTGTTGTTGTTGTTTTAACCTGCTGCTTTCCATAACTGTTTCATCTATTATTTGCAATATCTTAAATGTTATGGTCATGGTCACTTCAACTAGTAATTGTGTTTACATCATCACTGAGAACGGCACATAATTAAGAGAAAAACAGCCAAAGCAGGTCAGCATTTTTGGCTTATTGTCCGACTATCCACAAACATCGCAGCTGGAAAGAATTCCATTAATCTGTGGCTAGCACCAATACATCAGCCTCAAGACTTCCAAGTAAACAGAGGGAAATTGGCATCGCGATCTTGTGGCAAGAAGCAAAGAACAGAGTGGTACAGAGTTCTCTAAGCAGAAACATTAACCCAGATGTGAACAAGACAATGAGTGAATTGTTCATCAGGACTTTTCAACCTTTTAGTAGTGAGCAGCAATTACAATCACCAATGCATCCAAATGCTCAAAGGAGAATTAAACCTGAAAATTACCTATCGTAGCCCAGGCACAATTATGTCTGCAGAGCTCCACAAAATACAGGCATCCCAATCTAACTTAGACACTTAACAAATTAAACTTCTCTTTAGGGGAAACCCAGAAAATTCTTTGGTCCGTGGTGAAACACACACACACACACACACACACACACACACACACACACACACATACACACCATATTAAGAAACAACTGGCATTCATCTTCAAGAGTCACCTCTTCACACTTACTGCATAACACTCCTTTCACTTCTAATCAGAAAGGCAATCTTTCTTCTAATATGGTAAATATAATTTATTTGCAAATCAACCCCAGAAAGCATTACAGCTTGCTATTTTAGGCCTCTGACTTCACAGAGTTGTGTACTACATAACTGTTCTTGCCTTGCCAAGGAACAGAAGTGTTTGTATGGTCTTTGCCTAAATACTAACATTCTGAATCATGCTTTTTATTAAGTGGCTTAACTCCTTTTAAACAGTGGCCAGATAATCAGACGATCTACTCTATTTTGGAGCGTGCTACTATGCTTCAGCTCTCTTAGGAGCTTCCCTATTGTGCAAAGCCCAATCAGATTGTTTTAATGTTCTACCTCTTAACTAGTTGTGTTTCTGTGTTGTTCACAGTTCACCCAGAGTGTTCAGGCCATATGAAATAAGGAAAACTTCTGGTAGCATTTAGTTTAGCCAGCCAATCTGAATGAAACCATTTTAATGCTATTTGTATGCATCTTTCATAGAAATGTCTCTCTTAGTTTGATAAATAGAATGCAAAAATATCTTAACTATATATTATCTACCTATCCTTTCAAAATAGTTCCTATGTTGTTAACTATTTAAAAAATCAAACATGGAAGTCATCTTTACTGATTTTGATCTTTATGAACAGATTGTTTTACAAATCATTTTAGGAATCATATGTAGAGACCTATGTAAAACACGCACACATAAAAACACACGTACACACACAAATATATAATGTTCACCAAAAAGAAAGCATTGAACTTCTAGAAAAGGAAAATCTGACTCCTCCAAATATTATAGCTTCTGATCTTTCTTTAAGCTGCAACAAACAGAATGATTCTGATATATTATAATCTTATTTTGACAAGTGACCTTTTATGCACGAGCTCTGAGTTATACACATGACAACTTACTGACTCTCAGCCCATAAATATTTATGTTAAATTGTTCTTCTAAAGAGAACAGAATAGTCAGACTTGGTTGCACATGCCTGTAATCCCAGGGGTTCTGGAGGCTGAGACAGAAAGATCACAAGTTCAAGGCCAGCCTCAGCAACTGAGTAAGATCCTGTCTCAAAATAAAAAATAAAAAAAAGGACTGGGGATGGGGCTCAGTGGTTGTACACCCCTGAGTCCAATTCCTGGTATAAAAATAAATAGATAGAGAACAAAGTGAAAATCTAAATAAATTGGATATGTCAGGATGTTTGATACATTAATTTAAAGCTGTAGATATAAAAGATTTCCCCTTATTATAATGAGGCTGAATTTCACTGTGGGAAAAGGGAAATCTTTGTACTACTGTTCTAGACATATTTTCATTCAAAAAAAATCTAAATACCTCTTACATTATATTACCTTGTGTGGACCTGGTGGTAAAGCATGTTTCCAGTGTTTTTACACTCAATTAATAAAATGTTGATTTTTTTTTAGGGATTTCATATTTAGTAAGTTCTATAGAGTGAAATTTAAATCTGGATTTCTCCCTAGAAATCAGGCATGATACTTTGGTCAGAAGACTACCCAAATAATGTTGTCTATTGCAATTCAGGAATCATAGTCATCAATGTTTACAAAATTATATTTCATACTCCAAACCTTGTATTTCCAAAAATGATATTAGGCACCCATGTATCTAAGGAAACATTGTGCTAATGGTGGATTTCCTTTTGTGTTCCTTGTACAAACTGTGAATATTGGTGGTGGTACAAAAAAATCATAATGCATAATGTTATAGATTTTAATCTTAAAATTTAAGAATAAAATATAATCCATGACTATTGGAGAATAAGACTTTTCACGTTGCGTGAAACTGCTTCTGTGTGTCTTTATAAGAGTATTTTCACCCAGAGACTTGTGAGTCTGAGGCAGGAGGATTGCAAGTTCAAAGCCATATTCAGCAACTTAGCAAGTTCCTGAGCAACTCAGTGAGAACCTGTTTCAAAATAAAAAAGGGGGAAGAGGAGCTGGGAATGTGGTTCAGTGGCTTGGTGCCTCTGGGTTGAATTTCTGGTACCAAAAAAAGTATATTCAAAAGTATATTCTACCACAGTGATTTTTAAGTTTTTGACTTGTAGCCAATAGCCAATACAAAAAAAAAAAAAAAAAAAAAAAAAAAAGATTGCCTTTTACTTTGAGGCTCATATGCAATACATTTACATGTATAATTGGGACGTTATGTTTAACAAAACAACACCACTTTCCCTTGCAATGAGTGCTGCTCTTGTGTTTTCTATTCCACTCCATCTCTTTCAGTCCTTGGCTATTCCAATTTATTTTTCCATGCTGGTTATGACCCTCTATATTAATTTTATGAACCATCCATGGTTTTCCACCCAGAGTTTGAAAAACACTTTTCTAAGAAGAATCTTGGCCCTGTGTACCTCTGTGCCAGGGACTGGAAGGAAGTTTTTCTGCACACACTCAAGTCACTGTCCAGCTTCCCACTGTGTTCAGGACATGAAAAATATAAGAACAGTACAGGCTTTTAGACTGGAATATCATCATCAGTTAGTAGATAAGCTCTTACTTGAGAAGCTACAAGAAACTGAAGAAACTGAAGATGATCTCTGACATCTACCTCTGGATTAGCCACACAAATAAAATTCAGAAAGTGGATTTTGTCAAGGAACTATTAGCATATCCCTTCCAGAAGTGTGTCTGATTTAAGGATGCTCTGGTCAAGGACATCTCAAACTTTAATGCATGTGAATTCCTTGGAGATCTTGTTAAAGTGCTGATTTTGGCTTAGTAGGGCTGAGATGAGGTCTGAGGTCCTATATTTTTGACAAATTGATGTAGTATGAGAAAATATCATTGCTGAAACAGAACATTTTTATTGTTTTCTTCAGGGCCCAGGAGACAATTCCTTTGAATTTCTATCAGGAAGGACTATTCTTGAGCATTTTGTTTTTGCAGTTGTGAAAAACACAGTTACACTTTATTCAATTAGATTCATTCCTAGAAATGTGTTATATATGTGTGGATTTAGAAATGCATATCGCATATATGCTAAAATAAGACGAAAATGAGAAAATATTGTTCAAGGGTCCAGGATCTATGGGAGAGCTGAGGCAGTCCACAGACCCATCACCTGTGCTCCAACAAATCCATGAGTGATGCCTGTCACCTGCACCTGAACCTGTTCCTGATGGACCTTTCATGGATGTCAGTGAAGAATCTCTCATTAACAGCAACCAGCACAACACTGGGCTTGTACCAGTATTAGATTCTTGAGCCCTGAGAATGGGAGAGGGGCAATGGAAGGAAAAACCACTCTCTGCCTCCACTTGAGAAGACTGAGCACTTGGTGAGCCTAGCTTGAGATCTCCATTGTCAATCACCACAGTGGAAAAAAAATCTCTTACTCCACTAGGTTTTCGAATGAAACCATGAGTACAGTTTAGGTAAAAGTTATGCATACCTTTAGTCCTTCACATGAAAAAAAAAATCAAAAGATCTGTTACTATTAAAGTGGTAACTGCTTTGTTTACAATTCTTGGCTGTGTTAAAATTACTTCCTGCACAAAGTATTAAATTTAAGATGCCTTTTAAATTAAGTCTGGATTGGTGGTCCTCAAGAGCTCCTAAAATTTGATTTTAATAAACAATAAGAGTGCACTGGTGTGGGAAATAAATTACTTAAAAAGAGCAGAGAAATAAATTATTTTGAAACACAAGCTTCAATGACATCCTAAATTTCATCAACCCACATTTTCGTGGAGCTATCTTTTAAGCACAAAACTAAAAAAAAAAAAAAAAAATTCTATAAGTGGAATATGTGCCAGCCATGTTTCTGCTCTTTAAAAAGAAATATTCAACATGCTATAATGCATGTATGGGAATTCTGAGACAGTGTTCTGAATGTACTTGATGTTGTTCAGTTTCTATATCTAATTCTTGCTGACTCCCACCAGGATGAACATCACATAGATGTTACTTAAAATTTGATGTAGAGAAGAAAGAAAATCATTAAATTTTTTTTCACTCATTTAGGTTGAAGAATATAATAATTGACTAGCAATGGATCCTGTTTCTTTGGAAGAGGAATTGGGAAACAGCATTAGAAAGTAACATACTTTATCACAATGAAAGTACATGGAAATTGGAACTGCTACAACCTGGTATCTTCTGTGAATGAGCAACACACAGGCTGAATCCTCCTCAGTAGTATCATGATATTAACAACTTGGGTGCCCTTGGTTATGACCAAGGCTATTGTTGGTTATGAACATTTCTGTTGTTGCCAAAGTAAGCAGTTGGGCTCAATAGCCAACACTTGGCATTCTAGATAAAATATCACCTGATATCCAACAAAATATAGAATGGACGAAGCAATTCTCAGAAGACTGAGATTTTTCTTTATATTTTTAAAATCTATCAATACCTCTTACTTCATTTCACTCACACACACACACACATACAAGTGTACCAACAGACCTAAAATAAAACAACTTCCTCATGAACATAAGAAACCCTTATAAGTGTTCTCCATCTATTTCCTCATCTGGAAGAAGAGGGTGTTTGGTTAAATTAGATCGTCTTACTATATTTTCCAATTTTGATGCTACTTCAGATGTACTGACCTGAGAACAGGAAGAACCTTTATGGGGAAAAGGGCCTGTGGCTCTTAAAGATAGCAGTCCATAGTCCCAGAGAAATATTATAATGGCCCCATCATCACATCTTAAGACTCTCCCTGCCCCTTAGCCCCAGTGACTACTACACTGTAAAATTTCATTTTGTAAATGTTTTACATACATGCAAAAACACCCACAAAGCTTAGCATTCCTGAAAGTCAACCACATTTCTCAACCTGACATTGTGGCAGACAAATCATCAGAGGCACAGCAAGAAAGGCTAAAGAAGGCTTAGACAATATTATATTGAATCAAGAAAATCCTGGTACTGTTGCTCCTATGAAAATCTGGTTAAAGCTATGGAATTTTACCTAAAATAATGTGGGTCCAAATACACACACACACACACACACACACACACACACATACACACTTCTATGTGTAATCCAATATCACAATATAAAAAGATTCTTGTTTTAAGAAATCTTAGAGGAGAAGAAGGAGAATAACCAGGCAGGAATAGGAATCTAGTTCTCCCTGGATCTTAGATTTGTTCATTCATTCATTCAACAAGTTATTTATTGAAAACTTACTAAATTCCAGGCTCTGCATTAAGTCTTCAAAAGATATAGCAGTAGACAAAACAAAATCTCTCTCTCTCTCCATATATATATATATATATATATGTATATATATATATGTATATGTATATATATGTATATATATATTACACACACACATATGTATACACACATATTACACATCTATGTGTGTTATGGATATGTTTGTGAAACATACACAAAGTGATGGAATGGGAATGAAACTTTCCTTTGATCAGGTGATATTTGAGAAGAAGCAAGAATCCCCCTGTGGGATCCAACCAGGACATTATTTGAGGAAAATATTTCCTAAATAAATATATTATAAAATGAAGGAATGGTAAACTTTCAAGCTTGAGGTGAGATCTTTCTTTGTAGGTTTGAGGTCAGTGGGGCTGACTTCCTCTGTCTGGGAGGAAGGGAATTTGTGTTGATATCAACACATTGCCCCTTGGACAAGAAATATCCAGCCACCTCCAAATACTGCAAACACCATGTAAGCTTTGCTCTTCACTAGCATAGTTATAAATTTACAGCCTTTCCCAGACTTATGAAGATTGGCTTATTCTCATGCTGAAATCACACACTTCCATTATATTTCATGTGATAATTTATGTCATTTCCCACCCAGCCAAATGGTCTTTGGTCTAGCAGTTACTTAGTTTGTTATCTCGAATCTATATCTTACTTAAGAACAAACACACAAAACTCTATGGTAGTTCAAATGAAATCAGATGATTTAAAAATATATGTTGTACATAAGCACCAACAATCATTTGAGATCAGGTCTGTGCATTTATATTAATTAATCTGATGAGTTATGCATAAAAATTATCTACTTGGTGATAATCAGATAATTTATCTTGCAAATTGGGATGAATTATGTTAATCAGGTAACCACAAAGTTCCTGGACATTAGAAATTCCTGTAAAATTTGAGTTATCCATCCCCACATCACCCCTGTATTTGTTTCCTAGGGCCACCATTAAAAAACACCAAAAATTGGGTGGCTTAAAACAACAAAAACATGTTGTCTTAAAATTCTGATGGCCAGAAGTCCAAAATCAAGATGCTTGCAAAACTGTTCTCTTGGTGGTGGCTAATTTCTGGCATCTGCTTTCAATCTTGATCATTCTCTGGCTTGTGGCAATATCACTTGGGTCACCTGTTTACACTCTCCCTGTGTGTTGTTCAATGAGTATGTATCTCTGTTTCCAAATTTCCCTTTTGTGTGAGGACACCAGTCATATTTATCAGGGTCTGTCTTAATAGCCTCATTTTAATTTGCTTATCTCTGTAAATTTTCAAATACTTATGCTTATTTTCAAATAGGTCACATTCAGAATTTCAACATACCAGCAATTCAACTCATAACACCCCTTTATTTCACCAAATGTGCTCACAAAAGGATAGTAATCAGCATAGAGTAGTAAACTTATTTAGCCCAGTGTCTCCCACCTAATGTTCAATAAACAGAGACCATGATGTTAATAATTCTTAGTATCTAGAATACAGATAGAATACAGTTCTAGAATACAGTTCCTGAATACACATTTCAGCTGTTTCAGTATACTAAACTATGAATATTTATTCTTGCCTACAGGTCCATAAGCCACCTGGATAGTTCTTGTCTTGACTGATTTACGTACTTGTCATTGGCCACCTGCTTAGTTATCTGGGAACTGACTGGTCAAGGAAGGTCTCAGCTTGGAAAATTCACCTCTGTTTAGTGTGATTTCTCATCCTCCAATCTTTAAGATTGGGTTTATTTAATGACAACTGGGCAGGGTCATACCAAAAGGTGTGAAAATGAACAAGGTCTCTTGAGACCTAGGATTGGATTTGGCATGCTGTCACTTCCACTGAATTCCTTTGGTCTAAAAATGTCACAAGGACAACTCAGACTCAAGGAAGGAGAGAGACTTCTGTGTGGGTGAGTTGAGCTACATGTTCACATTGCAAAGTCCTTGAATACAGACAGGAATGGAGAATCAGGGATATTTCTACAATCAATCTAATGGATGCATCACCTACCATTACAAAAACAAATCTTCATGCTGCTGATAAATGCCTTCACCTTTGTTAATTGGGTTCAAAACCTCATTTTTAAGTCTGTGAAGACTTATGCTTCCATTCCAAATTCTGTTATGTATATAGTTGTAAAATATATCCATAGTCAAACTTGTGGACTCACTTCCTTTTATGATAATATTCCTTACTCCAGAGTGATCTTGACTATCAGAGACAATTAAGTAAAATCACCAAGTTTTAGTGTTCCATCTATCTTTTTGTAATCTTAGCAGAAATGTCTGTATCTTAACCATTTCAAGATCTCATTCTCCTGGAAAGTTAATAGTCAGATAAGGGATATGAAAAGGAGTGGATAGGGAATTTTTCTAAGCCTTGCTTTGATTTCTATAAGAAGTCTTGTGTTTTCTTTAACCTTACATATTCATTGGCATCAATATGACAAATCTTCCACTTTCTTTTTGGAATTAAAAATTAAGATTCCCAGAGGAAATTATGCAATGGGAAATTGACACTTCGATAAACTTGGCTCATATATTTTATTGATTATTATAAATCTAATTATTGCAATAAAGCCTGGGCAAACAAAAAAATTATCCTTTCTATGTTCCAGTTATATATATATATATTTTTTTTTTTTTTTTCTTGTAGGGTAATGCCTGCCTGATTTTATGTACTTCCTCAAAAGTAATAAATAATCAGGAAACCATTCCAAACTGTTTGTCTCAATTGTCCCACAAAAGTCTTGATAGTTTTTTGACTATTTTCAGAAACTGAAGGACACTAAATATGATAGCAACACTTTAATATACTCACTCAAACATTAAACTGAAAATAGAAAGCAAGAATATGTCCAACTAAGAGAATATCAAATTACAAACTTGCTGCTACTTACAACTCTGGATTCTGTACCCCGCCACACACACGCCTTTTTCTTTTACTGCCTTTTCTTTCTTTCTTTCTTTCTTTTTTTTTTTTTTTTTAATTAAAAATACTTAAGTTGTGCCTGACGGGAATCTTATTTTCTTTGCCACAATTGCCCTGGGCCCAGTGACCTGTAAAAAGGCAGACCCTTGGACTTAGAAGGTTTAATTTCACTTCTTGTCCTGGAACTGGCTGGAGTGTGATCTCTCTGCCCTCTGGCCTGTTTCCCTCCCATCATCCCTCATCTTCTGCAGGTCACCTCAAGAGGCCGTGCCCTGAGGCTGGGAAACAGGGCTGACAAGCAAGGCCCACCAGAGTTAAGGGGTCCTCTTTCCTGAACCAGTGTTGGAAGTTTATTCCACTCCAAGATCCAAGTTCTCATTCCTCTTCTTTCGTCCTTCAAACTTTTCTCCCCACAGCAATTTAGAATACGAAACAAATTAGAGCAAGCTAAGGTAGAAGATGAAGCAGAATATAACCATTTGTATTATGTACGTGCGATGAGGTAGAACAGAAATTCCAGCCAGAAATTGACTCCATTCCTGGGCCTACTATTTTTCACTTGTGAATCCTAAAGGAAGTAATTTAGCTTCTCTGAAACCCAGTTTACTCACTCATAAGAAAAGGATAATAACACACATTGGTTTAAAATAAGATGATTTAAAAATCTGTCTATACTTGGTAAAGCAGCATAAAGATGATGTTTTCTGGATTTGTAAAGTTTTATGAGCACAACAGAAAGATTCTGACAACGGAGGGCAAATGAAAATGGCTCAATGGCAACTACACACATGGAAATACACCTCACTCTCCAAAGTCAGGACAAAACAGACACTTCCTGTGCTTCTCATAAAAACACTAATGTAGAGTGCTCGTGTAGCACGTGTGAGGCACTGGGTTCCATCCTCAGCACCACATAAAAAATAAGTAAATAAAATAAAGGTATTGTGTTCATCTACAAATAAAAAATATTTAAAAAATACTAATTTATGAGTTGGATTCTCTAGGGAAATTATAAGGTCATTCAATATTTAGTGGAGCTTTGGAGATATCTTAGAAAAATAAATAACCATGTAAACTTCTGTTGCTAAAGATGGCTTCTGCGGGCATGGTAATGCCTGCTTATAATTCCAATCCCTTCAGGAAGGTGAGGCAGGAGGATTGTGAGTTCAAAGCCAGCCCCCAGCAACATGGCGAAGCCCTAAGCAACTGAGTGAGACCCTATCTCATTCATATATATATATATATATATATATATATATATACACACATATATATATATATAT
Organism: Tamias sibiricus; assembly: GCA_025594165.1. NCBI lineage: Eukaryota > Metazoa > Chordata > Mammalia > Rodentia > Sciuridae > Tamias > Tamias sibiricus. The sequence continues at coordinate 184,236,193 of CM046659.1, read as the reverse complement.
TTCTTTTTTAAAAGGCTGGGAATGTGGCTCAGTGATTAAACACTCCTGGGCTCAGTGGGGAGGGAATATATATATATGGCTTCTTGATTGTTTTTACTTGGTACCCATTACTTAGTATGTGAAAAGATTCTTAAAAAATATTTTGGACACATTAAAATCCAATCCTAAATACTTGTTGAATGTTAATAACAATTTTTTTGCCTTTTTTTGTCTTCCACTTTTTATCTTGAGATTCACAAGGCAGGATCATACTTGAAATTCTTGTAATCCCTACAACTTAAAGGATTTTCCACATTTATTCCTTGTCAGAGCACTACAAGGGTAACTATGAGGAATCTGCTCTCTTTATAACTCAGAATTTAAGAACACTTTTTGGATATGACACACTGCTAATTAAACATTCTGCAGTTGTTAGAATTGCATGGTGGCTTTGAAGAGGAAGTGAGATAGGTCTTCTTGAAGTTTAAGATGAAGTGACCATCAAAAGTCAATTGTCAAGTAGATTTTCTTTTAAATTTCTATGCTCCATGTAAATAAAACAAAGAGAACATTTCATTAATTTCCTTTGAGATTCAAATGGAAAATACCACACAACTTTAAAATAACATAGAAAATTTGGAAGAAATTTTGTTAGAAAGAAATTATTTTCTAGAATATGGCTTTGTCAATATACTTATCAGTCAATATTTTCCCTCAGATAACTGTTAATGCTATTTGAATTTTATAGTTCTTTTCTCCATTGCAGCAAATTTTACTGTTCTTTATTTCTTGTCAACAGGAGGAAAGAAACAAACAAACAAAACAAAACAAAATGAAAATCTCTGCTCCCTCATAGCTAAACAGTGAATGTTCCTGTTCTTGACACATGGAGTAAAAGAAATGCCAAAGTCTAGGGTATCAGCATCTCTTCCATTCTTACCTAAGACCTTGTCCCACTTTCCACAAGATGTCATTAATATTGTTCACTTGTTTCTTATGAAGTATGTAATCCAAAGATTAATAGCATGCTAACCCAGTATAAAGAATATTATGGCAATTGGATCACAGAGTGACCAGTGGTCACCCTAAGGTCCCCGTGTGTGAATCTTGTTCACTTCTTGGAACTAACCAATCTTAAGTGACAATTAATCCTTCATGGCAGAATTAAATAAAATAATGGCCAGAGCATTTCAACTGAATTGCCCTATTGTATTACTGTTCACAACATTGTTAATTTCCAAATTCAATTTATTCAAATCCAGTTGTTCCTCTTCATGTAGAATTCTTTGGGAAGTTCTTTGGTGGTCTAGGGAAAGAGGAAACCAACTGTACAAAGAGGAATAGGATAACTACTCTCCAAAAAATCAATTATATCTCTGAAATTGTTAAAATAAGTTCTTTTGTGTCAACGACATGAAAAACCATGTGTCAAGTGATGAGGCTAATAAATATTTCTGTTTTGTGAAACCATACTAGAGAACATGCATCACTGACAGATCTGGACCCTGACGCCATTTTGGTGGCAGATATTCTGCCATCCTTTTGTTTTGTTCCAAGGTTCACTGCTGTGGTCTTTGAGCAAGTTGAGCAAAACAAAAGCCATTAAACTGCACGTAGTGGTATCTCTGCCTCTGCAGAACTCCCTTGACTTAAGTGCCTCCAATTAGTATGTTTGTTTGGCCAAAGTCCACTTGATATCTTCACCATGCCTGAGGAAAGGCAATTCTTCTCAAAGAAGAGCTTTGGAGGAAGAAAGAAAGCCCATGACTTTCCCATTAATTCATTCCAGGGTCTCAAAGTGATCATTTAACTCTTCATTTTGACCTTTTATTTTATAACTTTGAAAAATAAAAGCAAACTGTTTCTCTAGCTCACATGCAGGACCATTTTAAAGTTTGATTGTATTATGTAAAATGTTTTGGAAATCATAAGATATATGTAAACACAACAGATTCACTTCCTGTCAAGGTTATATTATTTAGTCTTATTACAAAGGATTAGGCATATTCTATATTGTGTAAAAATCCTGTAGTACATATATTCCCATCTGAAAGACTCAAGCCCCATTCAACATGATGAAATGTCAACTAATTACATGCAGTTTACCCACTCTCACATCAGCCTCTACAGCACATTTCTTTGAATATTTACAAGCTAAATATTTCAGCCCTGCTTTATCTTTCTGTTCGATGCACTCAGACTGCAACTTCTGTTAGTCTAAGAACCTATTCATTTCCTTTGGATGTGAACTCTGTTCAAATACGTCTTCATATTCTGACAAGAGTTTAGTAGATGCTTTTTATATATCATATTTCTCTTTATCTTACGCATTATCATATCATTTCCCCTCATATTTTTATACATCTGCAGAAGGGTCCAGTATTTTCTCACTTCTATCTTGGAGCTCACTTCCAAGCAAAAGTTTCAGGTTAATTTCAGGTCTTACACCTCAGCCTTTTAGCCACTTAGTCACTCCTGCTCTCCAATTGTCTAATTCATCTTCAGAGCCACAGATAATATAGAATGTCTGTGACTTTATCAGAAAAGTTATTTCTGTCCCATATTGGAATATTTGGTGGCCTTCTCTCAGTGATATTCCTCCTGAATTAGTAAAATAAGACAAAGAATATATTGTAGATAATTAAAGGGCTGAAGTGGAAGATGAGGTATAGATACTGCCCTGGATGTCAGAGGGCAGGTATGCATACTTCTGCCCTTGCTACAAAAAAAGAATATATATTCAGATGGTTATTTCAAGTGTAAAGCTCCCCCTGAAGTTCTCCAACTCATAAGGATATTGACACACATGCTTCATATTAGTTACCCCAGTCACCTCCTATACGAAGAAATTCTTGGACTCTACTAACTAAACACCCAGAATCTTTTATATGCCTTGGATAGGAAACAGAGTATTGAGTCATCCAAGCTGCTTGATTTTGTAGTTTAGAGGTGTCAGTTACTAAAGTGCTGTGATATCAAGCACGTGCACATGGAGTACACATTGTTGAGTATTTTTATAAGGAATTAGTCAATGTAATTACAGGCTGTAAAGAGATTGTTACACAACCTCATTACATGTTGTAAACACTTCATCACATGACATCTTTCCATGTCATAAATACATCATCAGAGACCATTATGTTCTCTAATGATGACTGCTTGCATCTATTCACATACAAAAATGAATAAATGCCGTAAGGACTGCATAATCTGGGTAGTTTTTCACTGCGGTGATAACTCCATCTTATGGCTCTGCATATTGACATATGCTGTTAAACAGCATGAAGATAAGGGTACTTGCTCTTTGCTCTTTGTTCTCACAACCACCTTTGGCTAAAGGCAATAAAATCTGACCTGACCTATATGTTTTGTAAAAGAATACTTGAGGAGGAAGAGGAAAACTTAAGAAAAGAGAGCAATAGAGGGGGAAGAAGAGGAGAATGTAAGGAAAGAGAAAAGAGCAAAGAGTTTTAAACTATTTAAAATAATTACTTGCTATAGACTTATTTGTGTTTGTGTGCATTGTATTTGGAATTCTTTAAGATATGTTCCATTTTAATCATGCTTTGCAATTAATTTACATAAGGCAATGGAACTGATTACTCCCTGTGCTCAGGGTTTGTTGTTAAATTTTTTTTTTTTTTTTTTTTTTTTTTTTTTTTTTGTGGTACCAGGGGATTGAACTCAGGGGTACTTGACCACTGGGCCACATCCCTAGCCCTTTTTTGTATTTTATTAGAGACAGGGTCTCACTGAGTTGCTAAGTGCCTCGCCATTGCTGAGGCTGGCTTTGAACTCGCGATCCTCCTGCCTCAGCCTCCCAAAGTGCTGGGATTACAGGCGTGCACCACCGTGCCCGGCTTTGTTGTTAAATTTAATGTTCATTTTAGTTCCCTCCTCTGAAGGCCACATGTTATCTTCATTAAGGAATAGTTTCCACCTTTTGTACCACTTCTTCTCAATATCTATCGCTTAGATTATAGAATGAAGGAAGACAGGTATAAAATAAGATCAGATTAAAACAACAGTTTCTAAACTTGTTATGAAGCCCTGGGTTATTTTGGTCTCCACAGTTTTCTAGACAGGGAGGAAGAAGCTTCCACAAGTGTCTTTGTACCCAGGTTTCCCATTTGCGAAAAGTTGTAAATTTAGATTTTTTTATGTTATCTTCAAATTATGCGTAGGTATTGTGTTCCTGGGCTCCCACATAGATGTATACTTGGTCAATTTGTTAAACAAAGGTATTTAAAATATCCCATAATTTTTGTGACCCTGAGTTGGAATTTCTTTATTTTTAAATATACCATGGATCTCAAATCATGAAAATCACTTAGACATTTCTTGATCTCCGAGGATTTATGATGAATAATATCCTGGAAAACCCAAGCTATTTCCACCTGGGAGTACAGAAAAGCAGGTTGCCTTCAAAAATCAAGAACTTAATTACTGAGTGTTTGTTTGCATCATTGTTAATACAAATTACTGTTCTTTTGATATTGGAACATATCAAAAATGACCAAGAATTAAAAACCAAAAAGGGGGCAGTTTTCTTTTTTTACTGTTCATGTATTTTTGTTTCACTCTTTCTAATTTAAGATGGCAAAATGCAACGAAAAATTAAACTTAATCTTCTACATTCGTGAATACCCACGTATACATGAAATTTACCTATCCAATAGACATATGAACATATATAAAGTAAACTAACAATATAGTAAAATAACATTTTTTATTTTAGAAAATTCATGTAGATTTAGCATGGAAACTTCTGAATGAAAAGAAGCAATGATCAGAATATACAAAGAATTCCCACAACTCAACAATAATAAGGACAAAAAGAACCTAATTCAAAAGTGGACAAAGGGATGGGGTTGTGGCTCAGTGGTAGAACCCTTACATAGCACGTGTGAGGGACTGGGTTTGATCCTTAGCACCACATAAAAATAAATAAAGGTACTGACTGTGTCCATCTACAACTAAACAAAAAATATTTTTTAATGGACAAGGGACTAAGATATATATTTATTCAAGAAAAATATGCAATAGTTAATAAGCACATGTAAAGATGCTTAACATCACTAGTCATGAGGGACGTGGAAATCAAAACCACAATGAGACATCCTAATACCCACCACAATGGCTATTATAAATGGAAAACTAGGAAGTAACAAGTATTAGCTGAGAAATAGCAAAATAGAAACACGTTTGTGCTGCTGGTAAGAAAGTGAAATGATGCAGCCACTGTGGAATATCGTTTGCTGGTCTTCCAAAATTTCAACAAAAACTTCTGGGTATACATGAAAAACAATGAAAAGTATGGATTCAAGTAGATACTTACACATCAATTTTCATAATTGCATTATTCACAATACTCAAAAGGTAAAAACATCCAACTGTCCATTAACTCATGAATGAATTTTTATAACATGCAAAATTTTTCAATGGAATGTTATTCAGTCATAAATAGAATGAAATTACAATGCATGCTACTTCTGTGTTAAATGATGATGTTTATGTTTATGTTTAAAATGAGGATAAACTTATAGAAATGAATAGTAGTAATAGCTGTACAGCATTCTGAAGGTACTTTAATATTACTCTATTATACATTTAAAACAGATAAAATAATTGTGTGTATTTTACCACAATAAAAATCCTGAAAGAATCAATGCAATGATGAATATTCTTTTTAAAATTCCTCTTGAAATGATGAAGATAATATCTTTCACTTCATAATCTTGTTATTTCCTTAAATTCTGGCCACATTGCTGGCCAAGACACTTCCAGTTAAGAAACTCCACTCTTTACTGAATAAAGAAATTTTGATCTACCTCACACAGTCTACTTGCTTGTTCTCTGTACATTTAAATTATAATGTTAGCATGAAGAGGGCAAATTATACCCTAAGAATAGATTCATTCAGTGTGCGCTGTCTATAATACATTTATAGCTGCATTCCTCCTTTATTGTACATTGAAAAGAAAGAGAGGGAGAGAAATTTAGAAATGAATCACATTGAAAGTTAGTAGCCTCTCTTTTTTTTTTTTTTTTTTTTTTCCAAGCCTCCTTAAATTTGAAGAGCTAAACCCAAGGACTGTGTCATAGTTCTGTACTTCCCAGTGGTGACAGACCAAAATAAAGTTTGACTCAGCCTAACAGGAAAGGCCTGACTCATTAAATTCAAAGCCCCGACTTTCTGCAGAAGGACTTTGGGGCAAACCCTTGATCTGTTGAGTCCGAGAAGAGAAGAATAGCTAGGAAATGACCTAACTCACCCACCAGGCAATGTCTCTACATGGACATTTTGAAGACCTGTTACTACTTAAGAAATATGTTCTTAAAAAATCTCCAATTTGAATTTATAAATTCCCAAAACAATTCCATTCATATGTAGGTTTCTTAGATTGTTTTGCCCAAAGGCCTCAAATATCTCTATCTTGACTACTTGGAGCAATCTACTGACAAGAAAATAACAATGATAAGAGAAAGCAGTTCACCAAAAAATGGCCTAAGAAGTTTCATCTCCCAGGACCTTCTAGTGTTCACAGTCAGTAGAACAGTAACTATCCATTCTGAGGCTTCTCTCACAAAATGGGAAAGAAATGGGAAAAATCAATAAAAAGTTTTTTCTATGCATATGGGATTTGAGGGGATTTGCTTCAGAGAAAGCTTTTATTTTAACTGTGGTATGCTTTGCACTGCAGAAATTGCACGGATGCAATAAACCAGTACGAGGCAGTGTCCAAAGGTTCCATTCTCACACACCCATAGACTCTTTCCAGTTTCTGCCTGCCCTGTTAAGAATCCACTGATCCCCCGCCTCAGTGTGTAAGGAAAAATACACCCTCTCTTAAAAACTCATCTTATTCTTTTTAAGAAGTATCCTCTTCCATGAAGTAGGAATTTTCACCCCCAAATTTGGAGGCATATAAAAACGAAAACTATGGTGGAGACTACCCTTAAGAAAGAATTGACAATTCGTTCAGTTCGAGGCAAAAGAGGGTTGCAGTGCCCAAGGCTAACATTGCAGACTCTGCTTTCCTTTCCACTTCACTCACAAATTAAAGGGTGGCTAAAGGAGCCTCCCTCACTAAGAAGAAGGGATGGGGGTGCTAAGGGCAGGCAATGCTGGAATGCTTCAGAAGGAAGACTTGGGCGCCCATTTGAGTGGGGGAGGGAGGGTGTAAAGGGAACTGTGTGTGTTTAATGAGTTCAAACTTCTTCCACAAATTAAGTGAAATATTTTAAAAGGAAACAATATTACTTAAGTTTTATTTGTTTCAGCTACTTGGTTACAACTCCGCACGGACACAATTAATGGAGGAAATAGAGTATTTTATAAGCCCAGGACTCTCCTTCAATCTGTGACCAAGAGAAATTCTTTGCCTTAATCACAGTACATTCCTTTTGGATAGCTCATATACTGCCAAAATAATTACCCTAGGCTTCAGAAAAGATTTTGTCTAGTCATTCCCCCCAAAGTTACACAGGTTGCCCCTGCGAGTAAATTGATAATGAACTTTGTCCTCTTTTGCAATATTTGTGTGTGTGTTTTAAGCAATCCTTAATAATGCACTATTTTATGTGAATATGTACACACCCAAGCGCACATGCACACAAGCCATTGAAAGCAGTTTTCTGTAAATCTAAGAATTGATAGGCGGCCTGGTTGCCCTGAAAGTTCTGTTTCCTGGAAATGAAATTCCTTTGGCTAGCCCAGATGCAGTGCTCACCAATAAAAAGTGAACCACTCTTAACTGATTGTGCAAATAGTGAAATGTCCTAGAAAGATGTTAAAAAGAGGCAAATAAAATTATCCACTTGTCCAAATTTTAAAGAACAGAAAATTAACCATAGAAACTACTGAGGGGAGAAGAAAAGTATCTGAGGTTTGTAGAAGCAGAAGACTGGAGATTTCAAATCATAAAGACTTCCTTTTGTGCTCTTCCAATCAGATGAAATAACAAAACACATTTTAGGAAATTACAAAATATTTTTTAAAAAGATTTTGCAATTCTAATTTTTGAAAATTAACTGATTATTTTTCCTCTTTTTAAATCTCTGTCATTTTTTTTCTCTTTCTTTTATATCCAAAGAAAACCAGAGAAAATCTTGGGTTAGGGCAAGATGAAGCTGGGAGCATCAGCAATCCTGGAGTGATTAAAATGAGCAAAGGTGTCACAGGGTGGGGAGTGGGGAGCTATGGTGCCACACTCCTGTAATCCCAGCAACTTGGGAGGCTGAGGAAGGAGGTTCACAAGTTCAAGGACAGCCTCAGCAACTTAGTGGGGTCCTAGGCAACTTACCAAGACCCTGTCTCAAAATAAAAATTTAAAAGGGATGTGGCTCAGTGGTTAAGCACCCCTGGGTTCAATCTCTAGTACCAAAAAAAAGAAAAAAGAGAGAGAGATGAGCATAGGTGTCATACTGAGTGTTCACCTCAAATGTAATTCCATCCTAAGGTTCTGTTCAGACAAAGAAAAAGGCAGTCAGTCCAAGTTCATCAGACTGTGCGAACATTCCTAATTTCTGAACAGCATGGCAAAACAAATAATCACTCAGCCCACTTTGTTTCTGCTCTTCCCTTCCCTCTGCACCTATAAATATCGTTTATTGTATACATAGCTTTTAGGGTCAAGTATTAATGGTGAGAACCATTAAAAGGGCAAAGGTCAGTGGCTCCTGACTTCAGTGACCCTTAAATCTAATCTAGCGTGTTAGAAATAAAATTAAATGTGATGAACTTGCAAAGTGTGATAAAACCTGATTTACTCATACAATTGGGAAGCAAGAGAAGAATGAAAAAAATTTAAACAATAAAAACTAACTTTGTGATCTAATTACAGCCCCCGAGTTAAAGGTGAGCTCTCACAGTCGACTGCCACGCATGAAGGCCAAACTCTGACATCTTTACTAGATCCCGTGACTTCTGGGCTCCAGAAGCCTTTTGGAATTTTACCCAACAAACACGGGTCTTTATTTTTATTTACCTTTATGCCCACTTCAATAAGAAAGATGACAAGAAAGCATTTGGAAAATATAGAAACCAATTTCTTCAGCACAGCTGAACTTGATCTTTCAAAATAAATGTTTCAAATCAGTCACACTTGCACCTATTTTTTTTTTAATCCCTTTTCAACTCGAAAGCTTAGTATTCTTTTCTCTGGTTCTCCCTTCCTCCACCTGTTTTCATTTAAAAAAATATCAGTTATTTTCCCTTCTGATTACAAAAAGCACTTCAATTTATCCATTTTTAAAACATCATCTATATATTCTTTCTGGCATTGTGTTATCATTTCCTTTCAATAATTCCTTTCCTGAATCTTAAAAACTTATTGTAAGAAACCAACTTTTGAGAGTCTAATTTAGGAGTGATTTTCCCTAATTTTGAAATAATTTTAAAGATTAAAAAAGTTGCAAAACAAATGCAGATGATTCTTACATATCCTTCATAGCAGCTCCCTCAAATCTTAACAACTTATGGTGTTATGGTATAATTATCACAATAAGGACATTAATATTGTTGATACTATTCATTAATGGGTAGAATTCATTTGAATTTCACTAGTCTTTCTCTAAGGATTCTGGTGCAAGATGCAACTGAGAAGCCCATGTTGGATTTAGTCCTCTCGTCTCCTTAGTCTTTCAGATCTATGGCAATTGCCTCATCTCATCCTTATCTTTCGTGACTTTGGTATTTTTAAAGGCAGTTATCTCAGTTTGGTCTTATCTAAATTTTTTCTCATCATTAGGTTGATGTTCTGCATTCTTGGTAAGAACGGCACGGAAATGATGTTCTGCCTTTCTCAATGCATCCTGTCGGGAGGAACAGGATATTGACATATCATATAACCAGGGATGTAAACCTTGATCATTTCTTTTACTGCACTATCTGCCATTTTTTCCCATTGTAAAGTTACCACCATTACTTTTGTTATTAATCAATATCTTATGAGAAGATACTTTGAGACTATACAAACCATAATTTTGCCTGTTCCTTTTAGCATCCATCAATGGTAATTATTATAGTGATTGCTTAATGGTGATTTTATATTTCTCTAATTCCCTCAGTGATTGTTACTTGGAGTTCTATTTAATAAAACTCCACTTTCCCCCCTTTTTATTTATTATCTAATTATTTATTGTATTAGGTACATGAATAATTTTTATAGACTATAATTTCATACTACATTTTGGGCTTGAAATAGTCCCAGTAGTTTGACAAAGAGCTCCTAAAAAAAGTAGGTCTTGCATCTTTGTGACATGCAACCACCATTTATTTCCCCAGTACTTTCCAACTTAGTTTCCTTATTCATCTTGTATTTTTTCTGCCGTACTCCAAGGAGCTGTTCTTCCTTTACTGAAGAATGATATTTAGGAACTAAACACTTGAAGGAAATAAAGAAAGATGTTCTTGTTGCAGCCTGAATGTCACTACCTCTAAGCCCTCTCACCAGACAGAGGTGGAAATGCAAATATATACACACACATATTAACTCACATGTATGTAAACATGCTTATTCATTTTTTAAATTTTCCATCTACACAGGGTTTATTCTAGCCTTCCCCTTCCCTCATTTGTAACTTCTTTCTCTGACTGTATAAACCTGGCTCTCTACGTCTACAATATACTTACTCTTTTATATATACCAATTGTAGTACACACATAAATTCCAGAGCTGCTAACCTATACATAGGTCAGAGACAAATTCATTAGAAAATCATGTTTGTGCATAGCTCTTTTCTCTTTTACCTTAATCTAAATATACAGACAAAATACTCTCTATTTTTAAATTACTTACCTCATTTTTCCCTCCACACCTTCTGCATGATTGTTATTCTTTTGTATTATAGTTAGGTTCATTTCATTTACCTCATGTTCCAGTACACACACACACACACACACACACACACACACACACACATGATATGGTTTTCATTGTTAAATTATTTTCATCATGCAAACATTATCACAATTCGCAGTGAGAGATATACAAAAGGAAAAACTCAGAAAAGTGTCATTTACACATTGTCACTACTACTCTGCATACCTTTCTCTCTCTCTCTCTCTCTCTCTCACACACACACACACACACACACACACACACACAAACACACATACACTCCACACAGGTAACCAGCCTTTCTATTTTCTCATTTATCCCTCCAGCATCTCTTTTTGGCACACGTGGGCAGATAAACATGTATCTTCTAATATCCCCTCCATTCTTCCAAGAAGTGTAACATACTGCATGCTTTAGATGCCTTGCCTCGTTCATATAACGGTGTTCTGGAAATCATACCACGTAAGTTTATAGAGACTGTCCTATTCTTCTCTGTGGCTGCATAGCACTCCGTTGTGTGATGGTTCATTCTCTCAGCAGGTATAATCAGGTTGTTTCTAATATTTTTAAAGTAAAGTACAGGCAATGCATCCAGGAGTACCCTTGTTAGTAATTATTTTTGTATTACTGGAAGTGCATCTTCATGGTAGATTACTTAGGACAGGATTGCTGGGTCAAGAGTTGAGGGAACATGTAATTTTATTAGATACCACCAAGCTCCCTTCCAGAATGTTCTAGTTTGCACACTTACCAACAATGTAAGGGAATGCCTTTTTCCCCACAGTCTCACAAACAGAATGTGTTGCCCTATTTTAAATTTTCATCAGTCAAATAGATGATAAATTATATAGTTTTGATGTCTTTTTAAATTATCAGTGTAGACATTTTTTCACATGTGTAAGGACTATTTTTTAAAATATATTTATATATTTGTAGTTGTAGGCAAGCACAATACCTTTATTTTATTTTTATGTGGTGCTGAGGATCAAACCCAGTGCCTCACACATGCCAGGAGAGTGCTCTACCACTGAGCCACAGCCTCAGCCCCTATAAGGACTATTTTTATGTTCATTTTTGTGAATTGTCTGTCTGAATGTATTTCCCACTTTTCTACATCAGGTTTTAAGCTATCTTCCCCACAGTTTATAAGATTTCTTCATATGTTAGTGATATTGCCTCTGTTTGTGATATAGACTGCAAATATTATCCACTAGATTTTTACTTGTATTTTGACATTTATTTTTATGTACTTTTTATGTAGTAAATTTTATCAATGCTTTATTTTTTTTCTTCTGGGTTTTGAGTCGTGATTAGAAAGTCTTTTGTCCTAAACTGAAAGTAAGGACAAATCCATCTGTGCTTTTTGGCACAAGTGTTTTTGTTTTTTGTTTTTTGTTTTTTGTTTTACGTTTATGTATGTAACCTGTTTGAAGTTTATTCTTGTGTATGCTGTGAAGTCTGACTGTAACTCTTTTTCTCATGGGGTCAACCAGTTGTCCTTGCATCATATATTTAAAAGTGTTCAAAGTTAATCATTAAGTATTACACTCAGAATCAGTAAATGTCAACGGTACCAATACTCTAAGACCTAGAGTGGTAAAATGACTTCCTCAAGGCCACCCAGCTGACTGATGGTATGATGGGAGTGTGAGAATATCCTTTCCAAATTCTATATTTAGTACTTTTTTATTTTTGTTATATTCAGCTATTTAATGTAGCCTATCATTTCTTCAAATGCCCAAATTTGACAACAAGGGACTGGGGGCCAAAAAATGTTAAATATTGTGACCATCAGCCAATAATGACTCAAGAACAAAATGACAATGAGCAAACAGATCATGTGGGGAGCTAGTAAAAGAGAGATTCTGATTCCGAAGGTCCTGAGACTCTGCATTTGTTAGAAATTTTCAGGAAAGGTTGTTGATGCTATTCGTCTGCTAACACACATTGATTAGCTAGAAGATACTTCATAGATGGCTTAAAGACCAGAGTTGTATGCTGCTGCCTTTTTTTTTTTCCCCCAGAAAGTAATGTTTTGAATGAGTAGAGAAAGTGTAACAAAAAAAGTCTGAGAAATGGAAATAAACGGAGCAGGGCATTCAGGAAAAACAGAGGTGAATACTGAAATTTCACACCAGTTTTGTGTTTAGAGGAACTTTGACATAGTGGAAAAGACAGCTTGATTTTCTACCACCATCCAAAACCAATGTACTAATTATGTCCCCTGAAATATATCAGGGGCATTGGTGTTAAGTGTGGTTCCCCAAAAGCATCATGATGTCTGCATTTTCACACAGAGAGAATGTCCTTCAAGCCCCCTGCTTTTCTCCAAAGCCATCCCTGCTAACACCATTTCCTCTGCCTCCCCACATACCCAGGAGACATGCACACAATGAAAAGATTATTGGGGGCACACTTCTAGCTACCTTCGACCTTGTTGCTGAAATGCTTCAGGTGTGAGAGGAAGATAGAAATCACTCAGCCTCTGAGACAGATGGTTCATCACCAAAAGCTGCAAAGATAAAACCTGGAAGAATCGGAGCTGGCTTAAGACTGACTAATTATCTGTCCCCTTACCTAACCAGCTTATCTTGGTCCATTGAGGAATTTATCTTCATTTTGTCTCTTGCATTTAACTTGTTTGAATAGGAAATGAACTGCTGGAATTTCATGGGGCTGAGTGTTTAACCTGAATGAACCACACGGACTAACTGCAAATACTGAAATGCGGATTGACAGGGACTCAAAGCACTTGAGTCTTGCACTTGTAGCTAAAGACAGAAATGCTATTTATACCAAGTCAGCTGGTTTAAAGATATGTAAGTTATCCACACGAATTACACAGGATTTATAAATAAAATAAGGGGGGAAAATAGTCAGCATTGCCCCTTAAGGAAATCAGGCAATGTGCCTTAAAAGAAACTTTGATGACCCTTGCCTTCACTTATTAATGTGTTGCTTTCCTGGGAATTTGGCTTTGGGAGGGAAGTTCTTTCTGTGATGGCTGTGGACACACCATGTCCCTGCAGACTTAGAGCAAGAGGACAAGGGCATTTGGGGCAGAGGACAAGGATATCTACTGTGCTTTTGCTTCAAGACAAAAAAATAAAATAAAATAAAAATAAAAACTGTTTTGCCAAAGGAGCTTGTCTCCATTCATCCTAACAGTGCAAAGTTTTGATGGTCAGGGTCTTCCTGAAGATGGCTGCCGTAGTACAAAGCAAAAGAGCATTTGTGTTCTTTGCCAGCAAAACTACAGATAATGGGATGGAACACTTCTGAATTGAGGTTTCCCAAGGGACGGGTAAAGGACACTTTCTCTGACATATGGGAGGAAAGAACAATTGCTCTGTGGATGGAAAACAGAGAAGTCAGTGTCTAATGGATCATTCAAATGTATCCCAGAGCATAACCAACTCCATTGACTGATTATGGTCAAACATCTAGAAACCAAAATAGTCTTTACAAAAACAAGAGGCATATGTTATTTATATTACAAGACCCAGGCAACTGGCACTACTGGAAAGAAAGAGTCATCCAGTCCCAGCAGTAGTAGCCACCTGATTCATTACCCTGTATTTCCAAAGTATAATCTCCTTTTTTGTAGAAAAAGAGCAAAATGGAGAATGTTGCTTTCTTATCAGAGAAGGATATGTTCTTGCATCTGATAACTCTAGATATCTAGCCTAAACAATCCATTTCTAAGTAAATATCAAAACTAACCACCTTCAATGTTTATAGCAGCACAATTCACAATAGCTAGGTTATGGAACCAACCTAGATGCCCCTCAGTAGATGAGTGGATAAAGAAAATATGGTATATATACAAAATGGAATTTTACTCAGCAATAAGAGAGAATAAAATAATGGCATTTGCAGGTAAATGGATGAAGTTGGAGAATATAATGCTAAGTGAAATTAGTCAATCTCAAAAATCCAAGTACCGAATGTTTTCTCTGATATAAGGAGGCTGGTTCACAGAGTTGTTGGAAGGGGGTACATAGGATCAGAGGAACACTAGAATGGTCAACGGAAAGGGAGGGGAGGGAGGGAGTAAGGGGGGGTTGGAAAAAAATTGGTGGTTGAATGAGATGGATATCATTATCCTAAATGCATGATTGAAGATCTGAATGGTACTTATATACTTTGTATACAAGCAGTTGTATGTAAAAAGATACTATACTTGTGCATGATGAATAAGTAAATAAATAATAAAAAAATTAAAAAAAAAAAAAAAAACTAACCACCTTTTCTTTCCATGACTCCCAGACAAGGAAGATCGAATGGCCTTCCAAGCAGTTTGTATAAGGCAGAGAGACTCCTTCTGACTCTACGTAGGCACCTCTTCTTCTTCAGTAATTCTTCCTAGGAACTCTTGTTTTAAACATTTAACACTGCTATCAGCAAACCTGGTTTCCAACACCTGGTGATGGGTCTCAAAGAATCGAATCCACATTTAAATCTGAGAGTAGATTCTCTTTAAATTAGATCAGGATTCTAACTCATAGAATCACAGAATGACAGACTTAGGCAAACATTGTTTACTTGTTTGATAAGAAAACTGAAATCCAGCATGGGCTGGTAATTTGTTTAAAATCCTAGATTATCAACTAAAATAGCAATGGTAAATATTCAGTACATGTTGATGTGTCTCTGGCACTGCTCTAAGCATACTTATGATCATTTCATCCTTTATGACATTCACTGATTGAGGTAATATCATGATATTCATTTTGATGATGAAAAACCACAGCACAGAAAGCTTCAAGTAACGCACCAAGGTCATCCATTCAGTGCAGAATGGGGAGGAACTCAGGTATTCTGAAACCAGATAAGAACCCAAATTTTAACTTGGAGTGCAACAGCCAAGGTGGGACTGTCACTGAACTTCCTTTGCCTGGGTTTGGCATGCCTTGCATCTACCATGTCACCTCCCAGATTCCTTAGCTCTGCTCAAATAAGAACATTTCTATTAGGAGCCTCAGAGACCTGAGATCTCATTAACCTCTCTAGTACTTCTCTCAAATGGCCACATGGGTACCCATAAGTATTATTTTATTTCTGGCTCATAAACTTTCCACCAGGACAGGACACCACATCAGTGAAGTCATTAAATCTTTATAATAACAATATTATGCTAATGGAAATTGTTAGGCCATTCCTCATCCCCCAAAAACCATCTGGTAGGTTTACCTGGCAATTACTTTGAGATGTCATAGTGGATCTTAAAGCATAAAGAATATAGGGATTCATAACTTTCTCTGGGCAATGGAGTTTTCCATGTGGTAACAAGCTGGCATGGCTGGACTATTGGAATTAGACATAAACAGGATACTGGAAAAGGCTGGGGACAGTACATGGCAACTCTCAGATTAGCCTTTAGGTGGTAAGGTAGAGAGTATAGGTATTTTCAAGCCCAGGCTTTCTGCTGAGAGCACTGGTTGCCAATATTTTGATTGCATTACGAATTTCTTTTTTAAATGGTTTGTCCTTTAATATCAAATAATAAAACATAGGTATTAGAGCCAATTTAAGTAATTTAGAATAATTAGAGCCTTAAGTAGGCAGCACATGTTCAGAGCAGAACAATCCCTCTCCACACAACAGTGATGTCAGAGGTTTTGGGTTTGGGTCTGTTTTCTCTCTCCTCCCTGTGGCTCAGATGCGTGGCACAGTCTCCTTTTCTGGAGCCCAGTTACCCAGTAACTTCTGAAATGGCTGGATAAACGTTGGCTGCCATGCACATTCAACCTTGAAAGCACAACAATCTGGGATTTTAATTCAAACAAATGTGAAAATGGATTATAAATAGGATCCAGCTGTATTTCTAATAGTGAAGAGAAAAAAAAAAAAAAAAAAAAAAAAAAAAGAGCTGAGACCCAAATGCAAGGGGAAGGAAAAATGAAAGCACCTTTGCCTGGCTTTCTGTGGCCTTCTCTCACGCTGCAATCGTCGCCCTGTTGAAAGAGGCCTCAAGAAGTTCTAAAATATTTAATTATGTTTAATTAAGTTGTCATTTGTTACTTGGCTTCCTTAAAGTTCTGCCTAATTAAACCAGACTCCATTTTCAGATCTACCCAGTTACCTCCAACCTAGCATTTAGTAAAGGGGGGGGGAATTTTTTTTTAAAGAAAGAAATGGTTAACAGACTTCTTTTTTTTTTTTTTTTTCCAGGAGACTTTCCATCTTGCTGCCAACAATTGCAGTTTATATATTATCTATATATTATCAGCAAGTTTATATATTAAAGCGAGGCTTCTATAGAGGTGTTGACAATGAAGACCCCCACCCTAACCCTCAATAATCCTTGTCTCCTGCCCACAGCAACTTTCATGTAAGTCACTTGTTTGAATTTGGAAAAATCATGAGCAATTCATTTCAACTCATCAACACTGTACAAAATGGAAACAATGTTACCTACAGCCCAGGTCACTTGGGAAATCCAACCTCCTCGGTTCAAAATTAATGTCCAAATACAGTCTTGAGGTTACTATATCTTACATGTCAGCTTCTAGCAGATGGTTTAATTAAGCCTGATCACATCCCCTGGGGGACCACCATGTGTGGTGATCATACCAGTTACCCCTTGCACAACCATAGAGGGCGCCTTCCATGCCATGATCAACATCAATTTATATTTTTATTGTGATGATTTTCCGGCAGATGGCAGTAAATGTCTTGAAGAAAAGGCTATGATTTCTAATCATGCCTTTAGCCTGGGACAAGGCTGACCCACATGACTTTTCACTGGGCTAAAGTTTGAGCAAAGAACAGACCATAATGTACTTTAAGATTTTTCACTCCTGTCTAAATGTCAAATTTATTTGTTGTCAGATGGAATCACTGCCAGTAAGCTCCACTATATAATCATTGGAAACATCAGAAGTTTTCACACTGACATACAAATCCTGCATTTATTAAAAAACAAAACAAAACAAAAACCTCACCGAGAAACCCAGAATTAACTAATAATTTATTTGTTCCTATTGGATGAATCCATAACATAGGGGCAGTGCCTGTAGACAATATATCTCCTCCTTTTATATCTTTGACTTCATATGTAAACCCCTCTTTGCTCAGAAGCATCAATAATATAGGTCAGATGTTAAATTTGCATACAATAGCAAATGCTTCCCAAACATTTCAGCAAATAGTCTCTGTTTGTCTACCGCCTTCTAAGAATTGTTTGCTTCACCTGCAAACATTTCCAATGTGAAAATGTTTATCCCACTCATTGTGGGGATGCAATTATTTGTTTGAAGGGAAGCTTAGGGAGATAGCAGGTGATTTTGTAAACATGCCCACAGGTCAACTGTGATTCAAAACCTCTTATTCTGTACTCTTGTCTCCTCAAAATGTTTCTGTCTGGGGTTTTAGCAAATGTTTTTCTGGCGTCTCTAAGATGCATTTGTATATATCTTGTGCACAGGCAGGATTATCCAGTGATTCTCCAAAAATGTGTGTTTGGCTTAGAGAACCACTGACTTCCAGAGATCAGTTCCAGTCTGGGAGTGTGGCATTGAGAATTTAGGTCCCCCAGACACTGGTATTCAAGGACACCCACACTTCTTTGTGTTAATGGGAAATAAAT
This sequence comes from Tamias sibiricus, assembly GCA_025594165.1. Classification (NCBI taxonomy): domain Eukaryota; kingdom Metazoa; phylum Chordata; class Mammalia; order Rodentia; family Sciuridae; genus Tamias; species Tamias sibiricus. The sequence goes on along the minus strand of CM046659.1, from coordinate 184,217,779 downwards.
CAAAAGAAACAAAATGAAGACAAACACAAGGAAAAGTGGGAGAAAGGGCCAAAGACATCAATAGATAAATTTCATATATGTTAAATATAGTCTGGTATTTTAAAGAGGAAAAGTTAAGAGATGCCAATATTGTCATGTCAGCAAACCAAAGCTCATTTGCTCTAATTAAATTTAATTTCCCTATTAAAATTTCTTCTAATGAAGAAGATGTAATGAAGATGAAGCAATGAAGAAGAAGAGGAAGAGTGAGTAAGATAGAAGGAAGGGAGGAAGGAAGGAAGAAGAGAAGGCAGGAAGGCAAGCCAGGCTCACTGGCAAAAACTAAATTTGAGTAAAAGTTCTGGAGGATCCACTTTATCAAACCTTAAAAAGGCCAAACTCACTGGGCCTGGTAGTACATGCCTATAATCCCAATGGCCCAGGAGGCTGAGGCAGGAGGATTGCAAGTTTGAGGCCAGCCTCAGCAACTTAGTGAGGCCCTAAGCAACTTAGTGAGAACCTGTTTTTTAAAAAAAGGGCTGGGGATGTGGCTGAGTGGTAAAATATGCTGTGTTCAATCCTCAGTACAAAAAAGTGGGTGCAGGGGGCAAACTCTGTCCCATTAGTTTCACTTCACCTAATTTGTTCTAAAGAAATAAGAGATGTGTATAAAATATATGCATAATATATATGTAGTAGTATTCACAGCAGCACTGTTTATAATATCGGTTAATGAGAAACACTCTGGATGTCCAATTAAGGGGGTATTTGTTAACTGAATTTTGCTATAAGCCCCTACTGACTTCTCCCTTATCCTAGCTACTCTTTACACATTTACTTCTGTCTACTTAACTGACCTCTTAGAGCTTTTGCGAATCCAGGCACCTCTTCCTCAAATGCTCAGCCCCACCACTTCATGAAATTAAGCCTTCTTATACTTCAAGTCTCAGCTTTGTATCATGGCATCCTTCCCATTTATTATCCAATCCAACATGCCATGCACTAACTCCATAATCTTTGTGTCTACTGCAACTGCATATTGGTGGTTTGGTTTCAGTCTTCATTGCCTGAGTCCTCCCAATAGCTAAAAGCTGCATGATGATTGAACTTATCTCCAAGGACTCTGTGCCTAGGGACTACACTCTCACCTGACCCATGGAAAGAGCTCAAAAAATGTTTGGCAAAATAACAAATCTACAGGACAAGAATATTAAATGTGTCAACATTATATAACCTACACACAGTGGCAAATTACAAACGAGAAAGATCACAGAACAAACCACTATCTATAACACTGTCCAGTTTTTTAAAAATCCCTTGTGTACTTTCCTGATTTTTCATGTATCTTTTCTGGGCCAAGCATGTGTCATTTTTAAAAAATCAAACAGGTAAAGTTTCAAAATGCTTCCTATATGATTCTACAGTCTATGTTCCCTATTTCTCCAGGTACTAAATAATATGAAGGCCTTATTAGAATAACTTCTCAGCTGGTCTGTGGAAAGCTTTGTATTGAAACTTTTTATCTCTGTATTAGTTATCCACTGTAACAAACTATCCCAAACTACTAACAGAAAACAACAATGGTTCTCTTAATCTCTCACAGTTGTGGGTTTCTCAGTAAGTGGGTCTTATTCTCTGAGTTGCAGTCAGATGGTGACTGGGGATGACATTATTCCCCAGATGCCTCACTCACATGTGTGGCAGTTGATGCTAGCTGTCAGCTGGGAGATGTTGGCCAGGAATCTACACATGACCTTTCCATGTGACCTGGACTTCTTACCCTATGGCACTGGGGTACAAAAGCAAGCATCTCAATAGAAACAGAGGGCACTTCAACTCCCTTTTTTATAAACTAGTTAAGAAGCTACAGATCATCATTTCCACCATAGTTCAGTACACACAGAGGAAGGAACATTAACCTCATAACTCCGTGAGAAGATAATTAAAATCATAAGAATGGCATGCAGGACAGAAAATATTTTGGTGACAATTTCTGCAAATAAAATTGACCACAATTCCTTTAAACTTTGATTTGTAATATCCCATTGCTATCTTAAGTCCTTACAATATCTAAGAAGAATTCACTGGAGCATTTTCTCAAAAGTTTATTTTATTTTTATTTATTTATTTATTTATTTATTTATTCATTCATTTTTTGCTGTGCAGTTAATAAATATTGGTGAGTCTTAGATGGCAGAAGTAGCTCTGAGCTAGCTGCCATCTGGAGTCCTGAATATTAAATTGAAGATTATAATTTTCCAATGTTGTGTCTCTCACTTTCATTTTTATAATTTGTCTACTGAATATCAGCTTGCCCTTTCATTATTACAAGATAGTTTTAAGAATGGAAAGAATGGTGAAAACACATTTCCAAAAATGAGCTCTTCAAAGTGTTAGTTTTATGATTGTTACACCTTAAAAATTAGGAAATTTTAGATTAGTGCTTTATTATGGTTTGGATCTTAAATGTCTCCCAAAGTCCCATATGCTAAATGTTTGGTCACAAGATGGTGCTGCTGTTAATGGAAGCTTTAGGAGGTGGGAACTAGTGAGAGGAAGTTAGGTCACTGGGAATGTATTCTTGAAGGGGATGTTGGGAACCCAGTCAAGTTGCTCTTCTGATAGGGGATTAATAAACATAATATATAAAGAACCCAAAAAGTTATCACCAAATAAACAAATAATCCAATCCATAAATGGGCAAAAGAACTAAACACACACTTCTTAAAAGAGGAAATGCAAATGGCTAACAAATATATGAAACAAGGTTCAACATCTCCAGCAGTCAGGAAAATGCAAATCAAAACTACATTCAGATTTCATCTCACTCTAGCCAGAATGGCAATCATGAAGAATACAAATAATAATGAATACTAGAAAAAAGTGTGGGGAAAAAGACACACTCAGACATGCTTGGGTGGGACTGCAAATTAGTACAACCACTTTGGAAAGCAGTACAAAGATTGGGGGAAAAAAAAAAAAACCCTAGAAAGGGAACTACATGACCCAGCTATTCCACTCCTTGTTATTTAGACAAAGGAACTAAAATTAGTGTTCTATAGTGATATAGCCACATCAATGTTTATAGCAGTTCAACCACAATCAACCAAGTTGTGGAACCAGCCCAGGTGCCCAACAACAGATGGATAAAGAAAATGTGATACACACACACACACACACACACACACACACACAATGAAGTTTTACTCAGCCATAAAGAAGAAGGAAATCCTAGCATTTGCTGGTAGAAAGATGGAACTGAAGAAACTTATCATAAGTGAAATAAGCCAGACTCAGCAAGTCAAAGGTGGAATACTTTCTCTCATATGCATAAGCTAGACCAAAATAAGGGGAAAGGGGGTGGGGAGTTCCCACATAAATAGAAAGGAGATTAGTAGAACAAAGGAAGGGAATTGAGATGGGGAGAAGAGATGGTAAAAGGAGAAAAGGTTAAATGAAATTGACCAAATTAAGTTTTGTCCATGTTTTCATATACCACAGTGAATTTTACACTTAAGTATCTCTGTAAAGAACTACTTTTTAAAATAAATTTTTTAGTTGTGGAAAGACCGTTATTTTACTTATTTATATGTGGTGCTGAGAATCGGACCCAGTGCCTCACACGTGCCAGGCAAGTGCACTACCACTGAGCCCCAGCCCCTATAAAGCACTACTTTAAGAAAAATCTCTAAATAAATAGAAAGAAGACCCATAGGATAAAGGAAGGGGAACAGGAAGAAGGAGGAGGAGAGGGAAAGGGAAAGTGCTGGGGACCAAAGTGAAGAAATTATATTCCATGTTTGTATGATTGTTAATATGAACCCCACTATTATGTACAATTAAAATACACTAATAAAAATATAAAAGAGAAAGCACAGAAGAGAGTGAATTGATCAGCCTTATCTTAGTTTCTTGTATTGACTTGGGGAAGGATTGACATACTGATCAACTCTGAATTTTGCAGCATGAATAAAATATGTTTAAAATATAAGCATTGATGATGGCAATTTTTTTCTTTTCTATTTCTTTTTTTATTTTATTTTATTTTATTTTATACCAGGGATTGAATTCAGGGGCATTTGATCACTGGGCCACCTCCTCCCCCCCCCCCTTTTTTTGTGTGTGTATTTTTTTTGTTAGAGACAGGGTCTCACTGACTTGCTAAGTGCCTTGCCATTGCTGAGGCTGGCTTTGAACTCACGATTCCTCCTGTCTCAGGCTCCCAAGTGCTGGGATTACAGGCGTGTGCCACCGCACCCGGCACAAAAATTTTTAAAATAATATAAAGGAAGAAAAGGAATGAAAGAAAAAAAAACTGAAGAATTCTGTTATCCTGATAGACACATCATCCTTTCCCCTGCCAGAGCTCAGGTTTCTCACCCAGTGCACAAGTTTCTTCGGGTCCTTAGTTCTTCTCTATTAAACTCTTGCTGGTGATCTGTGTGTTTCTTCCTCCCAGCAAAGGCACTAAGTACTAGCATTTTCTTACAGACAACATTTTTTTAAACTCTGAACCTTCCATTTCAGTTGATTCCTAACCTTTGTCTCTATCAAAGATAGATAGCAAGAAACAGATATACCTCACCATATCTCCAGAAAAGGAAGGTGTTTAGAGTCTCAGAGAGTTCAAATGCTAGATGGTTATCAGGCAGTCTCTGGCCGACTGGCTGGCTCTGTCCTTTTTATTGTATGATTGCTCTTCTTTGACCACTGCTTATCCCTCTGTTATCCTCTTTGCAAACCATTTGAGATTTTTAAAAATTTATCCCCCGACCCAGAACTTTAACTTCAACATATATGGCTTTGCATTGCTATGACTCAACACTGACCTCAAGACTAACTTATCTATTACTTCTGCCTTCATTTAGGTTTCCTTAAGTGTGGATTCTGAAGTAGAAGGGAGACAGTTAGGGTAGAGGAAGGGAACTAGGGAAGAGAAGAGTTCAGGTCAAGGAGATTTAATATGGCGTGAAATCGATTGAATGTTACAAGCAGTTACCAACATACCATGATTAAACCCACCATTCTGTATAATATGAACTAATTTAAAAATGAAAAAAAATGGGTGGCTTCCAAGGGAGTGATCATAATGCAAGTGTTTTATTTAAGAGGTAATCCAAGGACATACTAATAAGGATTTGGAGAAATGAGATAGCAAAAAAGAAAATAATCAACAAAATGTATAGTATCAAGCCAGTTTCCACATGGGTAACTGGAGAAGAATCATACTGGGAACTCTGGAAATCAGTGAAGAACATGTGTCTCAGATTATTCCAGACAAGGGACACAAAAGCTGGGGATATTTATATACCAACTTCTTTCTTCTTTTCTTTTTCTTTCTTTCTTTCTTTTTTTTTTTTTTTTTTTTTTTTTTTTCCTTCCTTGTACCAGCGATTGAATGCAGGGGCATTTAACCACAGAGCCACATTCCCAGTCCTTTCGATTTTTTTATTTTGAGATAGGGTTTTGCTAAATTGCTGAGGGTCTTGCTAAATTGCTGAGGCTGGCTTTGACCTTTCAATCTTCCTTCCTCAGCCTCCAGAGCCTCTGGGATTACAGGTGTTTGCCACCATCCCTGGGGAATATACCAACTTCTGTAAGTCACTAGCCAAAAATCTCTTTCTGGGGACATCAACTGCCTGATGCTTCTGGACTTCCATGATCGTGGGCAAAGATGTTCTTGGCTACCAGAGAAAATACTCAAGCTTTGGAACTCCCACCATAGTGTTGTACAATGCTGATGTCCCATGGAGTCAGAGAACATGTGACACTATCTAACATTCCTGCTGTTAGTTTCTATATATCTTGTTCAAATTTGAAAGTGAGGATCACATTGGCTCAGGTTTGACCATGGGTCCTTGTTGGCCTAATCATTGTTAGCCATTGGAAAAGGGTTATCTGGCATAAACATGTCTGCCTAGGCTTACCCCATTGGTAGTAGCTTTGGGGCACCTACAAAGAAGCTGACAAAGCCTGGGAGAACCACCAAATGTGTCTAAGAATACAACATTCTCTGCTGTCATAATTAGCCTATGCCCATATGTTACCTATTTCGTTGCCAGTTACAAAGTGAAAATCTATTCCTACCTTCACTAACAAGGCAATATTTTCATGCAATAATCTACCTATACTCTACACAGCTTGTTTAATTACCTGCATGTATGGGTACATGTTCTCTTGTGAAGATTTCATAGACTAGGTTTCCTTGGATAGGATTTCTATTCTCTCCTACTTGCTGCAAAGATCATCATAAAGGAAAACAGCTCCTTCACATAAGAAAAAAAAATATAAAAGACAGCATAATAACGATTTTTACCTTGGCTTCAAGCGAACCATGGGACCATTCCTGTCCAATGCCAATGTGGACTTACCCTATGCCCGTGGATATCTCATAGCGCCCAAGTATAATTTAACCCATTCAACAGTGTATTATACATTTGATGGGGAAAAAGATTGGAATTCCCACTTGTGCAGAAAATCAGAAAAGTGAAGTGGAGATAGTTTCATTTGTTTTTCTCTTAGAGGCACAAACACAGCCAGGTCTGGCTATCAATGGAGTGCCAACATACTGCCAGGTTGTTGACAAACCAGCAGATGACGTGAGGAAGACACACCCCAAAGACACTTGAAGTTTGTTCTGGGACAAAGAAATTTACTTAGGGATGATTGTAATGGTGAAAAGTAGAATAACTTTTCTCCATGCTACCATTTCCTACTAAGAGAATTATCTTGATAACATTGCTCTCTGAATAGACTGCAGATCTAGAGTTAGGTATGTTCAAGGCTGGCAACTCCAGCACATCTGCCTAAGAGGGGAAGGGCATCTTTAAGATCTTCAATGAAATCTTGTTGTTGAGAAATAAACTAGAGCTTTCTTTTGGAAATCATTTGCATTGCCTTCAATGGCTTAATGAAGTTAAATGCAACAGACTGCAAAGAGTCATTGTATGTAGTTTTAGAAAGATCAGCAACTCAATACCATTTGAATAAAAAGCTTTATTTAAAAATGATTTTTATTTCTTTGTTACATGGACTATTTAATTCTTTTTCTTAAAAATGTTCTCCTTTGTTTACAGATTACTCAGTTATTTAAAAAATTATTTATTTATACTAAATATTTTGCACAACTAGAGTTCTCAGTTCTTCTATTTTGGGGTTCATATATAAAAGCATTTTCCATGTGGTATATGTGCACAATGGACTGTTACTTAGCCACAAAGAAGAATGAAATTATGGCATTTGCCAGTAAATGGATGGAACTGGAGAATGTCACGCTAAGTGAATAAGCCAGTCCCAAAACCCCAAAGGGGTTCTCTCTGATATGTGGATGCTAACCCACAACAAGGGAGAGTGGGAGGGGGGATAGAAGTCCATTGGATTAGACAGAGAGAAATGAAGGGAAGGGAGGAGTGAAGGGAATAGGAAAGACAATATAATTAATCAGACATAACTTCCTAGCCTTGTATTTGAACAAGACCAGCATAACGCCATATCATATACAACCATAAGAATAGTATCCTAATTGTATGTGTAACATACCAACATACATTCTGCAGTCATGTGTAAGTAAAAAGAACAAATAAAAAATAAAAATAAATAAAAAATAGACACCATAATGACTATTTAAAAAAATAAAAATAAAGCATTTCCCAAGAAATATGTTAGAGGTAAGTGATACCATCATGAACAAAACAAATAAGACCTAATTTTAATTCTTAGATTTTAAAGAAAAATCATATAAGACCCTGGTAACTAATAGTTCTGAGGGGTTTTGCTTATTTGTTTGTTTTTGTTTGGTTTGGTTTGGTTTTTGCTATATTATTCTACTTAAGGTAGTAAATTTTAATAAAGTTCACTTTTAAAACAAACAGCAAAATAACACTGATGTTCACTATAATAAAGGAAATGTATATTGCAAACTCAGCCCAAAATGTACATCTACTGTCTTTACCAATAAAGACTCAATAAAGTTTAAAGGCAAATACTATATTCATTTAAAATTGTTACATTTTAGTGTCTGAGACTTAGAAAATTGAGATTGAGAAAAGCTGTATAAATAATTTATGCACATTGTGCTTATTTTCCTATTTTTTTTTGCAGGGGGTGGGAGGGGGTCATTGACACAAACATTCTCATGCCTAACTTTTCATGTTTCCTTTTTCTAGAGGATAGCCACACTGTCCCGTGTGCCATAGAAATACTTTGTGTTCTCCACTTGCCCAACATTGCCTACTTCATTTAAGCAAGAGATTTGTCTAGTGTGGAACAAGACATGTAAGAAATTTGATCTCATAAGGTTTATATTTTCATGTAGAAAGAGATCCCTAATAAATGTACTAACAACACAGTTTCAGGTAAATGCAGTTTAAAAAAAAAAAAAAAAGCAAGTGTAAATAGAAAGTAATTTGTAGCAAAAAGGGAGTGGGTGGGATGTCTACTTTAGGATGGTAATTAGAAAGGATCATTAATTTGATACATCTGCTTATACTATCATTAATGACCACTAACATTTCAAAGGTTGAGTCCACAAACATTTGTTTCTCATTTAGGCAGAATTTTCTAAGGGTCTTAGAGATTCTGCAGTGACCTGCTCATGATGTGGTATCTCAACTCTATTTCTCTGCATCATCACATCTTTCTACTGTGACCTTGACAGAAGAAGAAGGTGTCATAGACTCCAGAAAGTACATACTTCAGCCCTGAAGTCACAGGTGGAACTTCCATCACATTCCACTGGACAAACAAGTCACATGCTGTTCCCTAATCTCTGGGAGCCAGTGCCTTTGGATCTCTCCCTTCTATCCAGAAGGAGGTAAACTAGAAATACGGACAGGTGGCCGCTTTGTGGTAAGGAAGAGGCATTAATGTCAACTCTGGGAAAAAGCATCCCAGCTAGAGGACCGCACAGAGGCAAACATCACAAGGTGGGAAGGCACCTGGAGAGTTGAGGAACGAAGAGGAGAGACTGATTAGCCTGGAGGAGATTGGGATGAGGAAGGCAGAGGCCACATCACAGCACCCTGATAACCACCCTAGGGGGCTGATACAGTGGAAAAGCCCTTTGGAGAATCTCAAGCAGAGGAGTGACACCATATGTGCTATTTTCAGTTGTGCACACCTGCCTATACATCACCCCTTTAACCATCCAGTCCCAGCTCAGGGGCCTCCTTCTCTTTGAAGCCTCCTCTCACTTGCTCAGCTGGACTTGAGCAATCCACCCTCTCTACCCCTCTCTTCTTGGCGTAGGCTCCCATTTAATCAATCACCTTGTTGTAACATAATGATAGGTTTGCCGGTCTTTTCTTCATTCAACCGTAAAATCCTCGAGGGCAGGGATCATCTTTTTTTTCCCCCCTTATGTCCCTAGGGAGGGCCTAATGAAATATGTATAATGCTGGACTTTGTTTCTTCTCAGGATGGATAAATCCTGAACCTGGTTCTGGCACTCAGAATCCCTAAGGATGGTAGAGCTGAAAGAGCTAGTAAGTACACTGGTTTTCAGAAACGAGAGGTCTAGAGTTATACGCCCAAACTCAGAAAGAAAAAAAAAAAAATCTAAATGAAGGACAGTGCAGGAAGCTGAATTCTTCCTGTGTGCCTTCCTTGTGTGCTCAACCCGTGGCGGGAATGACCTTGTAAAGAACCCAGAGCTCCAGGGCTCGTGACATTAAAACCACTGATTTGGCCCATCACCCACATATCTTCAAATGAAAAAACGAAAGCATTGTTAAATTAGTTGCAAAAGTCACAAAAACAGTAACATGGTGGGGTGATGTCACTCTGCTTTCTAAAGGTCTAAGTAGTTGAATTGCTGGACCTCATTTCTCTCTTTTTGAAAAGATCTCTCGGGAGTAATACAGTATTCTTCTTCTGAGTCCTCAGATTCAAACCTTCAGAAATGGGGAGGCAGGATATTCTCTGGGCAAGTCCCTCACTTTAGAATTCCTCCCATTTCATGTTCTGACAGATCACCTGCTCGCTGCCACTCAAGGCACCCACCTATTCACTTAGGATTTTGCCAGAGGCAGGTGCATGACTCAGTTTTCTGGGTTTTTTATTGTTCCAAACTCTGGTGTTTGCTCAGTGTCTTCACCCAGTGGTGAAGCAACCCTCTCATCCTAAAAATAGAAGAGGAGAAGGAGATTTACAAAAATATATCAAGTTTTCCTTCCCTTGGTAGCCCAGGAAAAGTGGGCACATGCTTTGAAGCTAATTGCCTCCATGCCCAAATTAGAGTCAAGGATCATGCCTCCACGTGTCTGGAATAATCTCTCTCCTGCAATTATTTTCAAGTTGTGCTTACCTTGTTTGAAAAGTGCCTTGTAAACAGAATCATATTCTTATATTAACAGTATTATAGATATGATCATAGCCATCATCCACACTATCAGTCATAAATTGTCAGAGACATGATAAATTCTGAAAAGGTGTTTTTCCCTTGTTTTGTTTTCTTGACTGGGGGTGGACTACATTACTGCTGCCAGTTGCTGTCCTACTTGTCCCTCGATCCATTGTTACCTTGAGTCAAAATAAAGGTTAAAATAGTTCATGTGTTCCATCCGAAGATCTTAATTTGAATGCATATGTAAACCCTTGAAACCATAAATATGGATTCAAGTGGAATTTGTCACTTAATGTTTCTGCTTTCCCAGGAAATCTACTGCTCAGTTGTGATCATTTATGCAATATGATCACAGCTAACAGTTGGAACTTGCACAAAAACAGAGACAATGTTACTCTTTAAAATACATATTTTTCACATGGTTAGAAATGTCCCCAAATCTGAACAACCCCATATGCACTGGTGACAAGTGATTTTAAGTGATTATCAAAGTCAGCCTCTCTTTTTTTTTTATTAAAGCATTATAATTGTACAACAGTAGTTGGGTTCATTTTGGCAAAATCATACATAAGGAAATATGATTTCAACACCTATCGCCCTGTTTTCCTCTCCTCATCCCTCCCCCATTCTCCCTTCTCTACTGATCCTCCTCTCACTCCTTTATTTATTTTTGATTGACACTTTGTACATATTCCTAAAGGTGAAATTTCCTTCAGTAAATGTATATATGCATATAACATGATTTTGCCAAATTCATTTCATATTTCTTCCCCTTTCCCTCCTTCTTTCCTCTCTTTCTCCTTCCTCTACTCCATTTATCTTTCCTATTTATTTATGATATCCAAACCCACCTGCTGCTGTCTTCTTTCCCTTATTTCCTTCTGGTTTTCACATATGAGAGAAAATATCTGACCCTTGATTTTCTGAGTCTGGCTTATTTCACTTAGCACGATGCTCTCCATTTCCATCCATTTACCAGCAAACACCATTATTTTATTCTTCTTTATGTGAGTAAAACTCTACCAATCCATTCATCTATTAACAATCAGCTGTCAGCCTCTCTTTTAGATTGGAAATAGAATCACTAGGGTAGAGAGTTAGCCTGGTGTTTGTTTGTTTTTAATTGAACTTCACAACAACTGCATTCATGATATTCATGAACATGCTATTTAAAGATCTTTTCATGGGTATTACATTATCTGCCCAACATGATTTGTCAGGGCAATTGTTTTATCTATTGTGCATAATAGAAAATTGCCCCCATATGACTTTCACAAAATTCTATATATTGCATCATTGTACCAAGGGGCCTCCCTCAAGTGTCTACTCTAACTAAAGTCTCTGTTCACCTAGTCCAACCTTCTGCTTTAAAGTGGGACAATACCATAGCATATTCTAGGATTGAGATTACATGACTGCCTTTAGCAAACTGTCAACTCACCCTTGCCATCAAATCTAAATTTTTTAAAAATATTTATTTATTTGCTTTAGTTGTACACAATGCGTTTATTTGTACGTGGTGCTGAGGATCGAACCTGGCCGCGCACGTGCTAAGCGAGCGCTCTACCACTGAGCCACAGCCCCCGGCCCCAAATCTAAATTTTTTATAACATAATGCCATCAGAGCTCAAACTTTCAGACAAGATAGACCCCATGTTAATATCTTTTCTCTAGCCTTTCCTATATGTGCAAATTTGGTCATGTGACTTAATATCGTTAAAGCTCATTTAGGATAGTACCAGAAACACAGGAGGCATTCAAAAGAGCAATAGCCATTATTATGATGAAGTGTTATTGTGATGTATTCAGACACTCTCCTTTACCTTTCTATTCCCTGTAGAGTTCACAAGATTTGCACATCTTCATAATGTGATGTAAGAATTTAAAAATCAAATGGAAGGAGCTGTCATTGAATGCCAATGTCATTGATAGCTCTATCAACGATGAATCACTGAAATATTTCCTTTAAACAAAACATCCATACAATATTCTTATTTTAAAACTAATCTCAATATCATTATTCTTAGAAACAAAACAGAATCTCAGGGCAAAAATCACCAATGGTCACTTGTTAAATTAACTTGTTTAAAATATTTTACGTGGCTTGTTACTGTATTTATATCCATGTAGATTTAAAATTACATGATTTTATAATAAGTAGTCCTTATTTCTTTGGTTTAAGTTTAGGCTGTGGGAGGTGAGATTATTGTTCATAAATATTCGCTTTTACCTCTCCATCTCCATGGAAGGAGCACTTTCCCAATTAGATTTAACCAAATTACTTGCCTGGGCCAATGGGATGTTAGTGAACGTGGCACAAGTAAAGCTTGACTTGTCTCGTGTGGTTGGGATTGCTATCTGGCATTCCTGCCAGTCACTGTGAGAAGAATAGCATGTCCCAAACAGCCACTTGTCCAAAGAAAATAAGAGATACATGGAATAGAAATGACCCAACCCAAAGCCTGGAGCCAAGCCCAGCTGAACCCAGCTCAGACTAACCCAATCTCTGCTAACTTACAAATACCTAAGAAAGAAACATATGGCTCATTTTGGATGCCCCTAAGTTTATTTTTAGTATTTTGCCATGTAGCATTACTGTGGCAAGAGCTCATTTATACTCAATCTTTGTGAAAGATGGGATATTATTCAAAGCACCTTCCATTGCTGGTAACAGAAACCCAACTCACACTAGACTATGCAAAGAACTAATCAATTAACTGGGCCTATGGCTTTAGGAAAAACTGGACTTAATCCAAATTTGATATGAATCAACAGGTGTGATCAGAAGTATACCCTTACTATCTCTCCACTCTTGTTTTCCTCTGTGTTGGCATCATTAACAGGAAAGCTTCCTCCATATGGTGTCAAAAATGGCCTCCAGGAATACAGTGGTAAATTTGCATTCCACCAGCATATCTAATCTAAAAGAACAAGAGCATCTCCTTCCTAAAATCTCTCGCAAAAATCCCTGGGACTAACTCTTGCTGATTGGATGACAGATCCAGAAAAAATCCCAAACTCATTACAATTCTAGGGATACTCTGCTGTGATTGGTGGGGCCTGGGTCATGTGACCATCACTGAAGTTGGTGTTGGTGGGACAAGAATGAATCAGTCCCATCCAAACCTCAGGAACTGAAAGTGAGAATGGAAGAATGGGTCCGTGGGGAAAAATTAAGACACTGTTATCAAAATAGAACATGCAGGCAAAAATAACAGAAGGACATAGCAGACAGAGGTATGTAGTATTGGTATAATTTTTTCTGACTCGATGGAAACAGCTTCCACTTTGTAGCTTCATATAAAGAAATGCCATTAGGAAATCTCTCAGGCAAGCTGTAGCACTGGTTTCAACCTCTGTGCCTCAGCTTGGCTGCCCTAAATGGCTCTCCGCCTTTCACTTGTCCTGGTATTTTCCTAGTCTCTTGGCCTATTTAGGTTGTGGTTGTTTGGTCAGAACAGAGGGCTTTAGTTCTCTCCACACTAACCAGAGGGAAATGATCAAACCCAGACACTAAAAAAAGCCAGAAACCAACTTCTGCCAGTTTTGCATAAACTAACCTAAATGTATAGCCAAATCTTGGATTTAAAAGCAGTAATTTATAATTTGGCATTTTTGAACCATTCTAGCCAAGCCCAAGAAATGAGGTTCTGACAAAGCATGGTTTTCAAACCCAGTCTACCTACTGGCTATCAGTTTTGGAAAGAGCTGCACTTTGTGATTTTTCCAGGGTGACTCTGCCAACAAGTGATCGTTCTGAATTGTTTTGATAGCAGGCACAACAGCACTTGGAATTGGAAATGATCAATGCAAACTAGCTCATTGCTATTCGTAATAACCATCATTAGACTAGCCCTAGGAGAATCTCCCTCCAGGCAGGCACAACTTCCACTCTGCATGCCAGTGAAGATCAGAGACAAATTAAAATCACTGATTCTGCAACCAGTTGGTTCCTTTTCACTGATTTGATAGTACTGACAATCACTTAGATGATGATTGATCGTTTACCCCAAAAGCCAGAACTATATCTCACCCCTCTTTGTTGTCCTCCCAATAGCTAGTGAAAATCATTTTACACACAATAAATAAATGGCAAATTGAAACTCCATGCAAGATTTCTACTGCCACGATCAAACCAGATGTCTATCTCCATCTGAAAGTAGATGAGCTATGTTTTTTGTTGTTGCCGAGTGCTTTTAACAAATAAGAAACAGTTTATCAGGCATGGTTGCACACACCTATAATCCCAGGAACTCAGGAGGCTGAGGCAGGAGGATTACAAATTGAAGAGTCCAGCCTCCAAAAAGAACCTGTCTCAAAATAAAAAAAATTTAAACTGCTGGGGATGTAGTTCAGTGGTAGAGCAACTTTGAGTTCAATCACAGTACAACAGATAGATAGAGAAAGAGAGAGAGAGAGAGAGAGAGAGAGAGGGAAGAAACACTTTATTTTAGTTGTAAAAAAAATAACTTGTGCAAAATACATTTATTATTAATTGGTTCAAATAAGCATACAGGTAATTAGAGACCAGATTAGAGATCATTATGAGGGTTTCCAACTGCTTTCTGAACTTAAAAAGAAAAACTCCTTACTAAGAAATAAATAGATTGAAAAATGACATTAAATCATTAATGAGATTTATATTATGTACTACTAAAAGGATTAAGGAATATTCTTCCAGTCAACCATGTTTTTGCATCATTCTCCAAGGATAATTTTTAAGAAGGCAGGACCAGGGATCAAACCCAGGACAGTCTTATGCTCTTATTCTACAGAAGAAGAATTTGATATTCTAAATAAGCAACTTCCCTGGTTCCTTAGTGACTGTTCAAGGTTAAGGAGACCTCCTACTCTCTAAAGGACTTAACTTCTTGCTAGTGGTCTAAAGGATTCCAGACAGCCAACTGTCAGATCATTTTTATTCTGAACAACAACAGCAATAATAAGAAAGCTTGGCTCTTAAAAATGCTTTGCTGTTTACAAAGACTTTCACATAAATTATCTTTATTTATCAGTTAAATGATTATCCCATTTAAAACATTAACTACATACAAAAAGAAAAGTCCAGGTATAGATATACATCTCTGTATACATTTACCTCAATGCTTGTGGTCTCATTATGGGAGTAGCAGAGACACTATCTTGATTTTGGGAAATACCATGATTTCACATACACGCTGGTTAATCTGGCATGTGAGGTAGGTGGCTAGTAATTATTACTAAAACTGATTTTTTTTAGTTAGAAAACCCAATGCAAACCAGCTGTTCAATAAAGGAACCAGGATTATGAAGAGTGAAGGAAGGAAACTAGGCTGCTGGTGAACCAATGCAAGGACACCCTTTCCCAGCTGAGCAGGATGGGATGTTGATCACACAGACACACCCAGCATAGGGGTCAATACAGCAGTGCTTCCATGCAAGTTCCTCTCTCCTGCTGCCATTCTCACCGGGGATTTGGCACCATCCCTCCAGGAACTGTTGCTCTATTAACTTCTTATTATGTGGTACCACACACAGTGCCAAATATCTCACATGTTATATGTCATCAAATTCTTATAACTCCATAAGTGGGTACCGTTCCTGTATCCATTTTACAGATGAGGAACTGGAAATTGAGAGAAGTTAAGTTAAATGCTCAGGATCATAGTCAGGAAAATTGCAGACCCAGGATTCAAAATCTAGCTCTTTTTAACTACAAAGACTGTCTATATCTCCCCAGTCCATAGCTGCTCACAGTTGCTCCCCACTTTCCTCCTTCCTTCCTTTCTCCTTACCACCTTGTGGAATCAGAAGATTTCATAGAAGAGAAAAAAAAAAAAAAAAAAAAACAGTTTTTCTCTGGCATTTCTTCTTCTTCTCAATATTACTCCTATGAGATTGTTTGAACAGAACCTCTGGAGAAACATGATGTCCCATTGGACTCCCTTTACTTCAATCCCCCAGAGCTCGTAGAATTTAGCACATACAATGGATATCAATTTACATCCCTAGTCCTACTGACTTAGGTCTGGCAAATAAACTAATTTCTTTTATTACAGCTACAAATATTAGTAAAGACATAGACAGGACAACTTGTGAGTTTTGAAATAGAGCTTAAGCAAGAGCACAGCCACTTTGCCAAGTTGTATTTACGTAAAACCACATTAAAAAGGATGAGAATCTTCTAGAATGTATACAAAAGTATGTTACTAAAATCGCTAATAAATAAATAAAGCCTTTCAGGGTTAGCACCAGGAAAAATCTGTACAAAATGAGGGAAGAATTAATTATAAGAAAGCTTTTCTGTGATAAGATTTTCAATAGGTTTTGTTTTGCTTTGTTACTTTCCTGAGTGTCCCCTGCCCCCCTACCATCTAACGTAAGCTTTCTTTCTTTTTTTTTTTTTTTTCCCACATATTATGAGGTCAAGTCAGTTACAAGGACTCTGAACACAGGATCAACAGAAGCAAGCAGAGGGTCTGTTAGGCTCAAAGTGAGCTTCAAGATCTCTTCTCTCCTCTCCCTCTGTACTCTTCCCCTTCTCCAAAATCATGGACCACAAGTACCTACTTGGAAAAATCATTAAGTCGCCGAGCAAAAATTATTAACTTGTATTGTTCTGTGGATACCTTTCACAATTCAGTGAAGCCCACTGACTGCTTTCCAGAACAATGATTTTAAATGTGCTAAGTAAAATACATAGCATTATTAAGGAAACCACTTACATTGAAATGGCTATAATAATATTTTTAATTTTGTTATAGTAATGTATGTGCTCCCTTATTAATGCCTAAATAGAGAAATCTAGTGGTGGGTCTCATATTTACATAATTTTCAAACAGGCAATGAGCACGAAGAATTTATTTTGAGACTAGATGTCTCAAACAAAAATTGTTTTATGATATGTGACAAAATGGTGCTATTACCATGGTTTTTGTCCATCTATATAAATGATGAAAAAGTTCCATTTCAACTAAAGGTTAGAAAATAGAAAGAAGTAATGTTTTCCTGTGTAAGTTCAAGGACCCCTGGCTTCTTCTACCCATGCACCTTTGCTGGACCCCCAAATAAGAATTCTTTTATTAAAGTCATACATGCTGGTTTTAAATTTTCAATATATTTTTTTTTTCATCCCATGAGTTGGCATTCTCTGTATCTTGCCTCCTACCCTGTAGGACATCCCTCACACCTAAATTCCCAGCACCTGTCACTAATTGTTTTTAAAAGACACTACAAATATGATAGATAGTCTGAAATGATGGCAATTTTTGTTAGAATTTTCCATCTATGAAATTTAGAGCTTTGGAAATGGAAGTCAGTCTCCAAAGGATTTTATGGCGAAAAATGTCCATCTGCAAGCAGCTGGGTTAGAATTAACCAAACCAATGCCTTCCTGTAAAAAGTAAGGTTTTAGTGCAAATTTAAACTTTGAAAAGAAAAGAGACAGCAAAAAAGATTTTTGAAAAGGAAAAAGGGTGGGAGGCCATGGATATGGCAAAGAAAAAGAGAGAAAGAAATGGCAGGAAGAGAAAAGAAGGAAGCCAACAAGATTTTAATGATTTTTCAAAACTCGCACAATGCAATGATTATTAGAAGTAAATAACATCTTTGTTACTTTAGCTTCAGTCAGAAGAAGAGCTCTGAATATCAGCATGCAGTTTTCCAAAATGACAGGGTTTGACATCCATCTCCTTAATACCAAGACTATGGTATGGAAAAGCCACCATCACTCCTCTGCAAATTACACGCCTTATCTCGGAGGAGTCCATAAAATTCGGGCAACTTCAAGTAAAGGGTCAGCTCTCAAACACAGTATTTTCCAAAACGACTATCTTAAACATATATATAGCTATGCAAATTCCACAGTTTCCTTTCATGCTATTTTCAGGTTGTTTTTCAAATTAAACATTAGGCTCTGCAGCGCACAGAGGACGTAAGATTAAAGGGCCGGT
Organism: Tamias sibiricus; assembly: GCA_025594165.1. Taxonomy (NCBI): domain Eukaryota; kingdom Metazoa; phylum Chordata; class Mammalia; order Rodentia; family Sciuridae; genus Tamias; species Tamias sibiricus. The sequence goes on along the minus strand of CM046659.1, from coordinate 184,199,527 downwards.
TGAGTTCCAAGAGGTTTGGGTTTTCCGCATTTGCCTAGAAATAGATTTTCTCTGGGTGGGCCAGGTGAAATGTAACAAAGTTATTGTTTACCTCACTTCCCTTGGCTTTTTGGGTGGAGAAGCCAGATGAAAGGGGGGCAGAGAGAAGAAAAATAAAGGCGTGGCCAGAGAGGAAGAACAAGGGAGAAGAAGATGCTGTTTGGACGCAATAATGTCAGATGGATTTATCACCAGATTTTCTGTAGTTGTTTAAAGAACAGATAGAGAAGAGGTAAGGAAAGAGAGAGAGAGAGAGAGAGAGAGAGAGAGAGAGAGAGAGAAGGAGGAAGGGAGGGAGGGAGGGAGAGGGAGAGAGAGAAAAACTGTGGCTTACAACAAGGAGGAAGCAGAAATATTCACTTCCCACATTGGACATCAGCGATGGTTTTCTGAGATACAAGAAAGCAAGAGCAAACAAACCTCATGTACTTTGGTCATGGTCAACTCTGCCCTGTCCTGCAGATGGCCCTTTTAGAAGTCTGCATTGAATTCATTGACTCAATAGCAAGCCTTGGCTGGGAGTTAAAAGAGAAATGTTCGGCTTGAGTGCTTAATATTATACCAAAAAACGAATGTACCATCACACTTTTTAAAGGGCTCCTTCTACAGATTCTTCATTAAATTATATAACCTGGCACGACTAGTCGGTTTTCTTTAATTTAGAGTGTACCAGCAGATTTCTTCCCAGCCAGAGGAGTATGCTTCTAATTATGCGACCGGTTCAGTAACTGAAACACACCATGCTATTAGCAAGGCGATTGAAGAGCAGTTTTGACAAGCTCCAAGCCTGTCAGGGACATGAACTTAACGCCTCAGGCCAACATCTGACTCTCTTGACTCTAGTATCTGAATAATCCGGTTTTTCTTTGGGGTGGGGGCGATGTTTACATATACTACAGGCCTTACCTTTAGCAAATTTAACAATAGCTGGAAAAGGAGCAAGAGCTTTGCACTTCTGCAGAGAAGCATTGCTTTCAAAAAGCCATTCCCTCCATCTCCTGTTAGAATTTATGTTATGACGAAGCTATAAATCAGTCATCATGCCAGTTAATTTTTTTTTTTCAACAGCTATTACATCTGCTAGTTTTGCTTCAGGCCGTGCAGTAACAAACATAATTGTTATCAAGGAATGAATTTAGCGGAATCGCAGCTTTGCCACACTGCTTTCTATCAGAAGATGGTTGCAGCAGGGAATTCTCCGTGGCTCACACCATCTACCCACCACTCCTTCCTCAATAACAGCCAACCCTGAGAAAGTCAGCACTGACCTCTCCAACAGTGAGCTCCTGAATCTTTCCATGGCCAGATACAGACGCTCAAAGTTAAATCCATGGCCAGATATAGATGCTCAAAGACCCCGAATAATGACATGTCCCTGGACCCTCTGGGCATTCCTCGCATTGCTCAGGTGGGTGTCAGTTGCTTCTGTAAGCTAGTTCATAAACCCCAGAAGCCAGAGCCACATCTGCTACCATCCCCCCACCTCCTGGTGCCAGAGCTGGCTTCTTTTCTATCTTAACCAACATCAATGGTCAAAAAGGGATTTAAAGTACCTCTGAATCCGTGAGTCTCTAGCTTGACTGGACTTTAGAATCAGCCAAGAATCTACAAACAATACTCAGGTCTGGTGCCTCTGCCCTAGATCCTGATGTCATTAATTTGAACACTTCTTGGAGCCAAGAAGGTTATAGGATGAATAATTTCAAGATGTATTATGGAATATTTCTATTAATGGGATTTCTTGGAAGTTGGAATGGACAAATGGTGTGTGTGTGTGTGTATGTCTGTGCATGTGGGTATGGGTGTGTATCTTGTGGTTGGGAGAGAATGAAGTTTTGTTTTTTGTTTCTTTTTTTTTTTTTTTTCAATGTAAGGAAATATTCACATTTATTTGCACAGAACAGATAAAGTTCTTAATTTAAATTTCTTAAATTGCCATTTCTTTTTTTTATTCAAAGTTGTTGTATATATAACAGTAGCATGCATTACAATTCATAATACATATATAGAGCACCTTTTTATATCACTGTTTATATACAAAGTATATTCATACTATTCATGTCTTCAATCATGCATTTAGGATAATGATATCCATCTCGTTCTACCATCCTCTTTATTTTTCCCTTCATACCCGTTTGCCCCCTCTTCCCCTCCCTCCCCACTGACCTTTCTAGTGTTCCTCTGATCCTCCTATGTTTCCTGACCCAACCCCACTGTGAATCAGCCTAGGTTGAACTCAAGGGCACTCTACCGCTGAGCTACATACCCCCAGCCCTTTTTGTTTGTTATAGTCTCCCTAAGTGGCTGAGGCTAGCATCAAACTTGTGATCCTCCTGCCTCAGCCCACCAAGTAGCTGAGATAACACTGTGCCCAGCTAGAGAAGGAAGGTTTTGACATCAGTGCCCTCATTCTGTTTCTGTAATATTGAATCTTTCTTTCAGGTCCTATAATTACATATTTTTCCCCTGTTCTCTGTACCAGAAAAGCTCTCTGTCCATTTACACCCCACTCAGGATTTACATTTTACTTCTTTCAGAAAGCATCCTTGGTCTTCAGGTCAGAGTTGGACTCCTGATCTTCCATCTCCTGTCTCTTGGGGCTTCTCCTTTAACATACATGCCACGTGGTTCCTTCATTTCTATTTTCCCTCCAGCCTATGAACCACAAGCACAAGAACCCTGTGTACAGTGGTCAAGATTATATCCCTGAGGACAAGCATTGTGTGTGACATGTAGTAAGCACTCAATAAATATCGAATGATTGAAAGTTCATAATTCATTATTCCTCCCAATAATTAGATTTAGAATGTCTCTGCATTCAATGGTGATGGGATACCAGTGTATAATAAGATCCTATATTCCACTAGTGGCAACACATTGCTGTTTGTTTTTAAGGGCACATCTTGCTAGCCTTCACCTTCAGTAGGTGCTTATGGAGACCATCGCTGAGAATTTTGGCCTCACCTTGGCTGAAAAGAGCCCTGATTGTTGTGGGGCAGGTCGCTCAGAAAACACATCAAGTCCCAGTTTTGTCCAAATTGATGAGTCTTTATTTGGCTGGCAGGTGACTGCTCCCCACAGGACCCATAATTGTCTCTGCAAGGAACAGTCCCAAGCCTGAGCATTTTAGGATATTTAAAGGCAAAAACTACATCTGGGGGTGATGTAGCTGCAAGCAAGCAGGTACAGAAGCTGAATTGGGCAGTTAGCGAGACAATGCAATGGGTACATTGGTATTTCCCATGGGACTTTCCATGTTGGCATAGCAGCAAGCAAGCAGAAGGGAAGTGGGTCAAAACATCCCTAGTTGTGTGCAAGTTAAAGAATAGTTACTAACGTCTAGACAATCAATCTCTGACAGGGTACATTGTCCATGAAAAATGGGAACCAAAGAGAGAATACTTTTTACATTGTATAAGATTTGCCATTTTGTGTTGCCAAACATGTTGTGCTAAGCAACTGTTGATGGGTACAGAGGTGTGGCTTTCCCTGAAGCATTTCTTACATGACATGGAGTCCCAGAGCAAAATGGAGTCTGTTTGGTCATATAGCCTGGCCTATAACACTGATTGGCACTGATTTAAATCTAGAGAGAGGATTCCATACTTTCCTCCTCCAATAACCTCAGGGGTGGAGGTATTCTGTGAGAGGTAAAGGGGAAAACACATGAAATTTCTACTGAACCAGCCAAATGCTAAGTCACTTGTGCTAGCCCTCCCGTTTTTAGCACCAGGGCCCTGCTCTCAGGCAAGTACCTCAAGAACAATTACCCTCCAACCCCAATTACTAGGTGTCTCCCAACCTGTGGTCTAGGAGCATGTACTGACTGTGTGTTGAAGAAACTCTGAGTGTAGCATCACTATGTGAAAGGCTTAGTTAACTGTTCCATGAGTCTAAAAGCAATAAATGCCCCGTCTCAGTTGAGATTACATTTCCTTGGTTTACCTAATATCTTATTCCAGGTCACAAATGCATGTTTTACTTGCCAAGTCACCTCCTAACTTTGAAATACCTTCCTTCTAAATCAGTTATATGCCTTGTTCACCCCTTTCTGCCTTAAGCACATTTCTTAATTTTTTTCATCCATTTGTAATATGGGTCTGCACAGCATGGGTGAGTCACTTAGCAAAGTCAAAAAATACACGCTATCCCTTAGGGGGTCTAGGATAAGGAATCACAATACACAGGTAAGCATTGACTTTTCCACTGACCTACCAGAATGGTTTGCAATGACCAGCTCAACTCATCTCTTTATCTTTACCCCTCAAAGTCCCTTACAGTAAAGAGAGACATCTGCTTTCATTACCCCTACCCTGGGTGTGGGCTTTGGGGGAGTTCAAGCAGAACCACAGGATGCCCATCAGAAAACACCTTCAGTCCCAGCTCATCCATCATTTTCCCAAGCAGCAACTGAAATAATAGTTTATTTAGTTTATTTCTTCATGCTGGTTTCCAATATGCAAATTAGGACATTGAACTTTCTCATATGGAAGACTCTTTTCACTACACACTCCAGTAATTATTCTATAATAGGACCTATGGCATAGATTGAACAATTTTTTTCTTTTTGTTTTCGTTCTTTTTTTTTTTTTTTTTTTTGAGAATAAGGGGATTTTTTGGTTTAACATAAATCCAAACTTAGAGACAAAAATACCACAAAAAATTTCATGTACCATTTATCCAGATACACTAATTATTTATCTTTTGCTCCATTTGCTTTATCATTTCCTGCCTTTCTATACACACACACACATTTTTATTTCTTAAAACTTTTTAGAGTACATTGCATGTATTACAGTCCAAATAATTTAGTATTTATTTGTTAAAATCAAGGACTTTGTGCCAATGTACAACTCATACAAAGATCAAAGCACAATACAATGATAAAAACCAGGAAACTTAAAATATAATTAATTTGTATTTCATATTCTGATTTCTTCAATTGTCTCAATTTTTCAAATAGCATCTTTGAAGATTTATATGTCTCAATTACACATGGCCTTTGTTTCTCATCAGTCTTCTTCCAAATAGCTTCTCTTCAGCTCTCTTTAATTATGGGGAGGCGCCAGCCAGCACCTTGTTAGGGGTTTCTTCTTCCTGCCAAGGAGAGTGTAAGCCACCTAAGAAGTTAAATTCTAGAATAATTAGTGAAGAACAGAAGACAAAGTCAGAAAGATAGTTTCAAAAAGTTGGAGCCCCTGATAGGTCCAGTCCAAACAGGAGCTGGAGCTAGACAATTAGAACATGGCTCCCTTGGTTTATTTAAGGGGGTACATCAAAGGCAGGGATAAGGTTTCAGGGGTGGAGTCTTGCTTCCTCCTGTCTAGCAGTCAGCAGATTGATTGGCACCTTGGCAGGTCACACCCATCTCAGAGGGGCAGTGCGGGTGGGTGGTTGTAGCAGGTGACCCCATCTCCAGTGCTGTGTGGGACCAGGCAGAGCGGAATAGGGCTCACAGCGTATCTGGCCAGTCAACCAGAAGAAATGTCCACTGGACGTTCCCAGACACCAGATTCTCCTATTCATTAGGCTGTGATGCATGATATAGTCCACAGAGCACAGAGGTGGCTCTTGACATTTAATCTTGAAGTTTATCTGTTTTTCTTGGAATCCCATAACTTTGATAATTTTGAAGAGTATAGACATTTTATAAATGATCTCTTAATTTGTTAGTATCTGATTGCTAAGCATCAGATTTTGTGCATTTTTTTGGCAAGAATAACAAAGAGGTGATGTTTTGTGCTTCCTGGTACCTCCTGTAAAGAGACATGTGATGCAGTTTTTCTTTTTTGATAGTACTTAAAGGGATGTCTACTAAAATTAGATATTAAGCTGGGCATGGTGGTGCACACCTGTAATCCCAGCATATGGGGAGGTTGATGTAGGAAGATCGCAATTTCAAAGCCAGCCTCAGCAATACATCGAGGCCCTAAGCAACTTGGTGACCCTGTCTCAAAATAAAAAAATAAACAAAAGTTCTGTGGATGTGGCTCAGTGGTTAAGCACCCCTGGGCTTAATCCCTGGTACCACAAAAATAAAATAAAATAAGTTATTAACTTGAAATGATGAGATTTTTATTAGTAATTTTCCTGCTGTGAAAGGTTACACACACACACACACACACACACACACACACAGGTTTGCATACATAATCATGTAATAATGAAGATTCACTCTGAGAAATACTTTATCAGGTAGTTTTAATCATTGAGCAAACATTGTAGAGTGTACATATATAAACCTAAATAACATAACCTGCTATATACAGATAGGCTATATGGTAAAATCTATTATTGCTAAACTACAAGGCTGTACACCATGCTATTGTATTGAATATATAGGTAATTTTAGTACAATGGTAAATCCTTGTGCATCTAAAAATATCTGAACACTAAAAAGGTAGGGAAAAAATACTAGGCAATAGGCGTTTTTCAACTCCAAAAATAATTTTCCCCCCATAGTACTAGGGATTGATCTAAGTGGTAATCTGTTACTAAGTTAATTTCCCAGGCATTTTTACTTTTTATTTTGAGACAGGGTCCTGCTAAGTTTCCCAGGCTGGCCTTCAACTTGTAATCCTCAACCTTCTGAGAAACTGAGATTACAGGCATGTACCACTGAACCCAGATTCTCAGCTTCAATATAATCTTAGGGACCCACTATCATATATATGGTTTGTTGTTGACCCAAATGTCATGTGGCACATGACTAGATATGAATGTATTTGCATATGCATGTATGCAAAAACATTTAGTTATTTATTGAATTTGCAGTAAGTACTAGATTGCCAGATACTATGCAGGAATGTCAGTGCATCACTAGTACATATTCTTAACCAGCCATCAAAGGGCTCTATCTTATCATCCTATTCAGATCAAACAAAGCATCCCTGAAGTGTCTTAGTGGTAGGGTCTGTTTAGAAATCACTTGTCTCAGATTCAGAAGACCTGACCTCAAAATGAAATGTGTGTTCTCTCTCTTTTAGAACTGACTCTCATCCAAATAAATAAATTTGGGACTTAATTATTGAAGTGGATTCCCCTCTAGTCCTTTCTAGCTCTTAAATTACACCACCTGCAAAAAAACTATTGCAAAAGACACTCAACACCATCAGCCATTAAGGAAATGCAAATGAAAGCCACAATAAGATATCACTACTCATCTGTCAGAATAGCTAAAATTAAAACACTGATGATATTAAATACCAGTGAGGGTGCAGTAAATTACATTCCTATAAGCTTGCTGGTAATATATACGTGGTACAATCACTCTGGAAAACAGTTTGGCAGTTTCTCTAAAAACTAAACATGCAATTCCAATACAACCTAGCAGTTGCACTCTGGGCAATTATTGCAGAGAAATAAAAACCTAGGTTCACACAATTTTGTATGTAATTGTTTACAGCAAATCTAGTCATATTATCTGAAAATATGGAAACAACACAAATGAGTGAATGGTAAAACAAACATATACCCATATCATGGATTACTACTTAACAGTAAAAAAAGAATGAAATCTTGATACACATGATATGTTGGATGAATCTCTGGGGCATTATGCTGAATGAGAAAAAAACAACACCAAAAAGGTACATGCTATCTGATTCCATTTAAATTACGTTCTTAAAATGACAGAATTATAGAAATGAAAAACAGATTAGTACTTTCTTGGGATCAGAGGCAGGAAGAGAATTAAATTAAAGGGGGATATGGTATCAAAGGTCAAAAAGAAGAATCCTTTGGAGATGGAATTGTTTTGAATCTTGACTATATCAATGTCAACATCCTGGATATTATACTTGAGATTTAGAAGATGTTACTGTTGGAAGAAAAAGGGTACACAGAACATGGAATTTCTCTGCATCATTTCTTACAATTGCCTGTGAATCTACAATTACCCCTAACAAAAAGTTTAATTAGAAAGACTACTGCATATTCTGGTCATGTTTTGCCTCTTGGGCTCCAGCTTGAGGACTAATGAAAGTTTGGGGGAAGCCTGAGAAGAAACAGGCAAGGAATTGAGAAAATGACAGCAAGGACCTACCCTGGCCTTTGAGCTCCCTCTGTGATACCAAATGCTAGGAATGTGGGTCTGCCTGCTGCAGCTGTGTGGACACTTCAGGACTCAGCAGAGAGACCCTCTCAGGTTATGAGGTGCAGGTGGCCACTCCAGGGAGAAAGTGTCCCTTAGAGATAATGCAAAATAGCCCCAAGCTGAATAGGATTTTTACTGCCCTGACTGCTTGAAAAGCTATTTGCAAAGTTGTGCTAATGGAGTTAAAGTGGTTTGTTTCTATTGGCAGAAGCTGCAGATCTGGTCCCAGTTATTTCACTTCTGAGAAACCCAAGTGCTCTGTGACCACGACCCTGACACTAGCAAATGCAGACTTCCTGAAGCTAACATTATACCCCTTTCTCTTTTTAGTGTTGCATCAAGAGAGATAATAACTAAGGGCCGACCAAGAGAGTTTATTCAAAGCCTGTGGAGTGAATAATAAGACTATAAAAAGTTAACATTGATTGAAGATTTATAACAAGGTATACTTTTTCATGCATTATTTTATTTAATCCACACAGGTATCTTAAAATTAGGTGTAGTTATTCTTATTAGTAGGAGAGGAGGAAGCTAAACTTCATAAAGGTGAAGTGACAGGACAAAAGCCATTAAACACCAAGGCCAGGATTGCACTGAAAGCACAGATTTGAGTTCTCAATTCATCTGCTGAACAGCAGGCCTTCAAGACAGGTGTAGAACAGAATGTGTGCCCCCAACAGACACAAGCTGTGCCAAGAGACACTGACCAGGGTCCATTTTAATAGAGAAAATAAGTAGAAGTGATTTTTTCCAGCCATTCAAAAATATATCATAACTGAAGTTATAATGACATAGAATCTGAATGCCTTCCTTCCTTTATCAGTTTCCAGAATTTAATAACTGTTCTTTTGGAACATGCTTTAGTTTAAGGTTGTCTCCCTGAATTTCATATGTTAAAACTATAATTCCTCTATGTGATATGGCGGAGAGGTGGTGAGGCCTTTAAGAGGCATTTAGATCATGAGGGCTGACCAGCCTTCATGGGGGAATTATTGCCTACTCATAGCATTGAGTGAGTTCTGGAACAGGATTAGTTACCATCTGAGCTGGTTAATATATTACAAGGAAGGCTTGCATGTTTGGTCTCTACTGTACACAAAGCTTGCCCTTCTGCTTTCCACCATGAATTGAGACAGCATGAGGTCCCAACCAAAAGCCATGAAGATGTAGCTCCATATTCTTGGACCACCTAGCTTACAGCAGCATGAGACAAAATAAACTTCTATTTTTTTATATTTCACTTGATCTCAAGTATGTTGTTACAGTAACTGAAAATGGACTAAGACAGAGTTTAAAGCTTTAATAACTAACACTCACTTCCACAAAAAAGAACCCAAAGTAGTCATACCTGCAGTGCACCTCTTCACACTAGAATATTCCAGTTAATTTGATTATGACTTCAGTTTGAGTTAGCATCTAAGAAACTCTTCATTTTTCAATACCTATAAAACTTGACCTTTGTTTTACATACAGTTTGATCTCATTTTCACATTTTGTTCTTCTGCTAACAGAAGGTATGTACGACAATTTTCTTAATCATTATTATTAGTATAATCATACAAAACTAATTTTATTTCTATGTAAAAGAAAATTAAATTTACTTTCTCAGTAGTTGCTTAAAGGTAACAAAGTTTAACACTTGATAAAATTACAATAAACTATAATTTTGCTTAGGAAAGAAAAAAAATGTGTTTCTAAAAAAACAAAAGTTAATTTTTTTCACCTTAGTTAATTAAAGAGAACTATAGCTTTCCATGGTTTAAGAAAATGATTTGTCAAAATAGTCATTGTTCACAAAATAGTGATATACTACTTCTTCCTTATCTTTCTTAATTGACTAACAGAAAGACTGAGCCTTATGCCCTTTACAATAAGCAGCAGAAATTATTAAAATTATGTTATTAAAGAATATTTAATGGCATGAGAAAAATATTTCTTCACACATTTTCAAATATTAAGAGGTACATTTCAAAATGACATATACACACAAAGTAAAATAGTCCTTGCTCATAGGGGAGTAGAAATATCTCATGACATTTTGACATTTTAATTACTAAATACAATACAATGCATAAGCTGCAGCAATTGTAATAAACAATTTAATGTTTATCACATGGCCGCTCTTCCAAATGATAGAGTGATGTTGCAAATATCAAGAAGAATTGGGACATTTACATTTTTTAAATCAATTTTCTAAATCTTTAAAAACTTGGAATTTCTTTAAGTATATTTATCTTTTAAATTTTTAAAATTATTTTTAGTTGTAGATGGACACAATATCATTATTTTAATTATTTAGTTTTATGTGGTGCTGAGGATTGAACCAAGTTCTTCACGTATGATAGGCAAGTTCTCTACCACTGAACCATAACCCCAGCCCTTTAAGTATATTTAAATGGTTTTATTTTGTACAAATATTTATTGTGAAGTTGAAAGGTCAGGTTTTATAGCATATACATGGCAATTCCTTTCTGCAGAAAAAGCACACACACACACATATATATATATACATATATATATATATTAATTCATTAACAAAGCAATACAAAGAAGAACATCTCAAATTATTGTATACCCTGATAAATCCTCTCATCCTCAACCCAAATGTCACTCCCGCTAGAAAAAGTTTTTAAATTCAGCCATGATGACCAAGCAAACTATGTCAGTAACTACCACAAAGCATTTCATTTACCCAAGGGGGAAAATATTGGAACATTTTAAACCATCTGCAAGCGTGAAATAAGAAAGCATCAGATCAAAGAGAGGAAGCTAGTTACAAGGTCAGTTGAGCAATTAATAGACAAGGACAAAACATGTCAGACAAGTCCAGAAGTCTCATTTTGCTTTCCGGTGTGGGAATTGTTCAATCCACACTTGGAAATTATGACAAAGGACATAGAAGAGGTGCCACTTTGAATAATATAGTTAGTAAATGGTGTCCTTTATTTAGATAAATACAGATAATTGACTCCGAATATTTTCCTGAAGGATGGATCACTTTTTGGAAATGAGTAACCATGATCATTAACAGCACTCAAGAGAGTCTAACAAGAACTCTTGGAGGAACATAGTTCTGCAAAATAATAATTAGAGTAATAGCAACAATTTAACTAAAATATTTTAAAAACAACAATGGTGTTCAGAAAGAACTACTTAAAATAGTAAGTGAATAATTTCAAGCATACTTAAAATATTACAGAACAGCTGGGAAGGTTGCACCTGTAATAACAAAAGTGTAAAGGTTTACAACAGGAGTTTGTTTTGAAAACTCCACATTTCCAGTAACTTATTGTTTTATTAGAGAAACCTACTGTTTTGAGGATTAAGATCCCATGCAAATAACAAGTTATCAAACTCATTTCCCCACCAATTTCCTGATCCAGATACAAGTGACAGTCCAGCTTTCTAACCCCCAGGCAATAACAGTGTACAACTAACTTCCCACTGAGTAACAAAGGAATCAACATGTATTTGTTGGGATATATTGAGCACTTACTATGGGAATGTTCTTAGTCATGCACCAGAAATAGAGTGATGAATACATCAAAGAGGTCCTGCCCTTATGGTGGTCACCTTTTTAACAGCAGAGACAATTAATTGCAATTGTGATAAGTACTCAGGGAAGTACCAAGTGATATGAAAATGTATAATGGGGGTCCGTATATGATCTGGGGATCAAGAAAGTTAAGAAAGCAACATTTGAGTTAGAGTCTGCATAAAAATCTCAGGAGATCAACCCAGTGTTGAGCTGGACAGGATGACTGAGGATGAGGTTGGGAATCATTTCAGCCAGTCTTAATTCTAGAGATGTTATAATGGATCCATAACGGAGGGAATACAGCACAGCTATCAAACTCTGTTCACATAGGTATGTCTAAGTACTTGTTGAAACTTCTAATAGAAGGGCCAGGAAGAATTCCTGGAATCTTGCATAATCATTGGGGATCAAGTAAGGTAAATTAATTTGAAAGACATTTTACAAGCTTAATCAGTTACACCTGAAGATAACTTAGACATGGGAATGAATGGAGGGAGGTAGAGGTGTCAAAAATGTTTCTTGTATTTCTGGCTTTCCCAACTGGACTGGTGCTACTCAATGATGGGAAGAATACCTGGAGAGAATCAAGACTGTGAAAAGAGTCATCTGTTCAGTTTTGAGCATGTTAGATTTGAAAGTCTCAAAAACAGATATATGCATTGGAGGTAGAAATTTAAAAGTGACTGATGTAGAAAAGTTACTGCAGCCATGGGCATAAAGAAGGTAAATTAGAAACAGAATATGGAGATAAAAAGAGATGGTCTTAGACTCTTTTTGAAGATTTCCAGCATTAAAAGACTACCAATATGTTTCTAAGTAGAAATGAGAGAAAGGAAAGGAAAAGCAAAAGATGGATGTCATCACCAGAGTCAAGGGAAGAGAAACTTAAGTGAATGTCTTAGCATGTCTCACAATTTAAGGAATTTTTCTCTTTATAATTATCTACACTTGTGCTTTGAACAATGAAGGTGACTTTAAGTAAGAAAGCTTTTTTTATTTACTTTTTCATCTTAGGAACTATGATTGAGATGAAATCTGTGAGTGAAAAAGTAGGCTTAGTTCATTTTGTCCAAGATGGTAGCCACCAGATATCTATGACTATTTAAATTAATTAAGATGCAATAAAATTCAGTTATTCAGTTGAACTATACATTTTAAATGCTCAATAGGCACACATGCCTATTGTCTACCATCTTGGACAGAAGAGACATAGAAACACATCCAACCTTACAGAATAGTTCTATTGGACAGGATCTTCTAAGAGCATCCTCTGTCAATGAGAAGCCAGATGTAAGTGAACTCAAAATAAAGCAATCCCAACACTTCATATTTGCCAGGTGTGGAAGTCCAGAGGGAGAAAAGAAGGTGACAAGGTTCCTAAAGAAGCTGGGGTGTTGCATTTGCTTCCATTACGATGACTGAGGCAGGGCATGCATGTGCTTCAGAATGGGTTCCCAGGGGAAAAGGCAGTAATTACACTGAGGAACTTTTAACTAGGGACCAAAGAATGCAAAGTCTTTAAGTAATGCCATGAAGAGATGAGGATTGCTGAACACCCGTGATAGGTGTCTTTTTTACATACTTGCTTAAGATCAGCTAAGCTTTATAATTCTGTATACTTCAGAAATTCATCTCATATTACCTATTTTAATTTTGAATTTTATACTATAAAATCCATAAAATAGCATTTAATAACAGTTGTGAAAGAAATTTATCTTATACCCAAAAATAAATCCATGGAAGATCTGTTTGAATGAAGTTTTTAAATTTAAATTCTAGGCATTTTTGCAAATCAAAACTACACTGAGATTCCATCTCACTCCACTCAAAATGGTGATTATCAAGAACACAAGCAATAATAAATGTTGGCAAAGGTACAAATTGTTGGTGGAACTGCAAATTGGTGCAATCACTATGGAAAGCAGTATGGAGATTCTTCGGAAAACTTGGAGTGGAACCACCATTTGATCATATTATCCCACTCCTTGGTTTATTACCCAAAGAACTTAAGATGAGCATACTACAATGACACAACCACATGAATGTTCATAGCAGCTCAATTCATAAAGCTAAACTATGGAACCAACCTAGGTGTCCTTCAACAGATAAATGGATAAAGAAGTTGTGGTATATATACACAATGAAATACTGCTCAGACTTGAAGAAGAATGAAATTACAGCATTGGCTGGAAAATGGGTGGAACTGGAGAATATCATGCTAAGTGAAATAAGCCAATCCCAAAATACCACAGACCGAATGTTCTCTCTGACATGCAGATGCTAATTCACAGTAAGGGTCGGGGCTAGGAAAGTATAAGGGTATTTTGGATTAGACAGAGGGGAGTGAAGGGATGGGAGGGGTTATGGAGGTAGGTAAGATAGTAGTATGAATCAGATATTATTACCCTACGTGCGTATATGATTTTACGACCAGTGTAACTGTATCATGTAAAACCAGAAGAATGAGAAGTTATACTCCATTTATGTATGATGCAGCAAAATGCTTTTTAGCCGGGCGCGGTGGCGCACGCCTGTAATCCCAGCACTTGGGAGGCTGAGGCAGGAGGATCATGAGTTCAAAGCCAGCCTCAGCAATGGCGAGGCACTTAGCAACTCAGTGAACCCTGTCTCTAATAAAATACAAAAAAGGGCTGGGGATGTGGCCCAGTGGTTGAGTGCCCCTGAGTTCAATCCCCGGTACCAAAAAAAAAAAAAAAAAAAAAAAAAAAAAAAAAATGCTTTCTACTGTCATGTAAAACTAGAATAAAAATAAAAATTTTTAAAAATCAAAAATAAATAAATTCTAGGCATTTTTTCCCATACACTACACAATAGGCAGTGTACTCTCATATAAAGGACAAAAACAACAACAACCACAAAAAAAAAACTGAATAGCCACAAGGATAGCTCCAAATATTGCAACTAGAATGTTTTGGAAAACAAATGATTATTAAATTTGGTATCACTGCTCATTAAAACCATTAGATATGTCCATTTTACCCAAGCCATTTAATAACAAAGCCCCCATTTTTCATCTAAATCATAAGTGCAATGGTTTTATCATTTCTCTGAAAGAGATCATGAAGACAACAACTAACACCACATGGGCCATGCTCTTTGTATTTATTGGCTCATTTAGTCATCACAATACTCTTATAAAGTGGACATAATTATCCCCATTTTCAGAAGAAAATATCACAGAATGACATTTTAATAAAATCAGCATAATAAAGTAGATGATAACAAGTTTCCATGCCTAAAGTGATGGACAAAATAAAAAAATATTTCATTAGATATTTAATTGTGTGATTAAAACTAGAGATGACATAGAAAACCAGTGGAGGAAAAGTTCCAGGAGAGCCAGAATAGTTGAGAAATGAAAAATTTTAAGAGTATTTTAAAAGAGAAATTCGCTACATATCAAAAGAAGAATCTGAAGCATATTATTTAGCCTGACAACCTTGTTTTCTTCAATGGCTGAGGACCGTGATTGTCAGAATTAAACGTGGCATGGTCTGAAAAGTTCTAAGAGCCATGCCTAGCTCATGTCGATGTCTTAGGTCAGGTTTCTAAGAAAATTGAGAAATTACTGGAGTGTTATCAGGATGAGCACATGTTGAGGAGTAAGGACTTAGACCGAGCTGAGGCATGAATTGTAACAAAAGCCAAAGTCAACCCCAAGGCAGCTCTGCAGCTGTCTTGCTTTGAGGCAAGGAGCTGTCCTTTATACCCTGATATCTACTAGTCATGGATATGGGCAGTCCCCAGGAAGGAGATACAACTCTGAACATAGCTGAGGCATGAATTGTAACAAAAGCCAAAGTCAACCCCAAGGCAGCTCTGCAGCTGTCTTGCTTTGAGGCAAGGAGCTGTCCTTTATACCCTGATATCTACCAGTCATGGATATGGGCAGTCCCCAGGAAGGAGATACAACTCTGAACATAGAACTCTCTAGACCTGAGGACAGTGATCGGAGAGGTACAAAGTTGAGAGGCATTAGCAGCTGGCAACTCATTCCCAGCAACAGGGGACTGAGTGCCTCAGACCTGCAGAGGGGACTCTGTGTGGCATGCTGCAGTATCCACTACACTGCACATTTGTTCAATAACTGCTGTTGGAATAGCTAAAGAAATCCTTAGTAAGAAGAGTGAAGCAGGTGGCATCACTATACCAGACCTTAAATTATACTACAGAGCAATAGTAACAAAAACAGCATGGTACTGGCACCAAAATAGACTGGTAGACCAATGGTACAGAATAGAGGACACAGAGACTAATATAATTTCAGTTACCTTATAGTAGACAAAGGCACCAAAAATGTACATTGGAGAAAAGATAGCCTCTTCAACAAATGGTGCTGGGAAAACTGGAAATCCATATGCAACAAAATGAAATTAAACCTCTATCTCTCACCATGCACAAAATTCAACTCAAAGTGGATCAAGGATCTAGGAATTAGACCAGAGACACTACACCTGATATAAGAAAAAGTAAACTCTAATCTCCAACATGTTGGATTAGGCCCCAAGTTCCTAAATAAGACTCCTGTAGCACAAGAATTAATATCAAGAATCAATAAATGGGATAGATTCAAATGAAAACGCTTCTTCTCAGCAAAAGAAACAATCAGTGAGGTGAATAGAGAGCCTACTAATTGGGAACACATTTTTACCACGTGCACATCAGATAGAGCACTAATCTCTAGAATATATAAAGAACTCAAAAATCTTAACACCAAAAAAACAAATAACCCAATCAATAAATGGGCCAAGGAACTGAACAGACACGTCTCAGAAGAAGATATACAATCAGTCAACAAATACATGAAAAAATGTTCAACATCTCTGGCTATTGGAGAAATGCAAGTCAAAACCACTCTTAAGATTTCATCTCACACCAGTCAGAATGGCAGCTATTAAGAACACAAACAACAATAAATGTTGGTGAGGATGTGGAGAAAAAGGCACACTCATACATTGCTGGTGGGACTGCAAAATGGTGCAGCCAATATGGAAAGCAGTATGGAGATTGCTTGGAAAACTGGGAATGGAACCACCCTATAACCCAACTATCCCACTCCTCAGTCTATACCCAAAGGACTTAAAAACAGCATACTACAAGGACACAGCCACATCAATGTTTATAGCAGCACAATTCACAATAGCTAAACTGTGGAACCAACCTAGATGCCCTTCAGTAGATGACTCGATAAAGAAAATGTGGTATATATACACAATGGAGTATTACTCAGCAATAAAAGAGAATAAAATCATGGGATTCGTAGGTAAATGGATGAAGTTAGAGAATATAATGCTAAGTGAAGTTAGCCAATCCCAAAAAGCCAAATGCCGAATGTTTTCTGTGATATAAGGAGGCTGATTCACAGTGGGGTTGGGACGGGGATCATAGAAAGATTAGAGGAACACTAAAATGGCCAATGGGGAGGGAGAGGAAAGGAGGGGGCAAAAGGGTGAAGGAAAAAAAAAAATGGTAGAATGAGATGGATATCATTATCATTACCCTAAGTGCATGTATGAAGTAACGAATGTGTGAATATACTTTGTATACAACCAGAGATATGTAAAAATGTGCTCTATAAGTATAATGTGAAATGTGATACATTCTGCTGTCATTTCTAACAACTTAGAATAAAAAATAAATAAATTAAAAAACTAAAATAAAAAAATAAACTTATATTTCCCTTATTGAAAAAGAAAACAACAACAATAACTGCTGGTGGCCACCACCAAAGCCTTCTGGCAAGCAGCTCTGGATAACACCAGCATTCATTGGGATAACCAGAAAAATGATTTTGAACAGTAATTTCTCAAAATTGATTTGAAAGTCCAGAGTGAAAAGCCAAAGACAGCTGAATAAAAGTTTTTCAAACCATGCTCCTTCGCGTAGGGAAGAATGATATGAGAAGGAAGACGGGAAGACAATGTCAAAGATGGAAGAAGTCCAAGGTCTGGTGCCAAGCTTGACTATATTCTATGCATGATTTTTCTAAAGGTTTGTCTTCAAAAGAACACCCACAGAGGGCACATATGTTCCCTAGGAGGGGAGGGAAGCCCCTTGCCTTTCATCAGGCTGTGACTATTGAGAGGGATGCTAACACGCCTAGACAACCTGGGCTGTGTTAGCAGAAGGTTCTCCACCCTGGTAGTTAATCAGTACCTCATGGTGCAATCAAGGCAACGGCCTTCCCTAGTGGTAGGGCTGGGAAGACTGGACATGATGCATGCAAGAAGCTTGAATGGAAGAGCTTACCCTATTCATTGCTCACAGGGTCCTCCACCTTAAATCCTCACTGCTTAGGGAGGACCACAGAAGTCACAGAAACACAGAGCCCTCCCTGGGGCTTTGCACATAAGCACTAGCCATCCTTAAGAGCAAACAATGTGGAATTGAGCCCTCAAGGAATTTTTCATAATTTCTGGCATCCTGGAGGCCTGTGGACAATCTTTCCATTCAGGATGGAAGCAGACCCGTGGGAAGCAGCACCTGCCCAGAGAAGGGAAATGCTGGAGGGAGTCCCAAGCAGAGAACACAGGTTGACAGCTGGTTTCTTAGATGCACACGCTCTGTTCTTTTTCCAAACAAACAGCAGGGCTGGGAAGGACAAGTCACTTCAAGGATTTTAAAAGAATAGTGATGGAAATAAAGGATGGTGAGTTCACCTAAAACTCCTAACACAATCAATGATTTGAGCACATTATTTTGCCTTTGGGCATTTTGCTTTTAATTCTTCCCCATCCAGGAACACTTCCCCCCACCCCTTTTTTTTTTTTTCATGAAAGTTCTGTTCATCTTCTAAGTTCTGGCTCAGAACTTCTTTTATCCAACTCTCCTTGCCTACACCTGCCTTTCTCTTCTGAAAAAAATCTCTCATTATATTAGTGACCAGAGTCATCGTTACAAACACAGCTGACATTTATTAAGTGCTAATCATGGGCCTACACTGTGCTAAATGCTTTGCATGGATTATCTCATTTAATCCTCAAGCCTATCGACGGTGGTCATTTTATTAACTCCCTGCTATGATTTGGATGCGCTTTGTCCCCCAAGGGTTCAGTTGCTGGAAACTTGACCCACATTGTGGCAATGTTAAGAAGTGACGGAACCTTTAAGAGGTGGGGCCTAAAGTCGTAGAGAACACAGGATTCAGAAGGGATTAATACAGTTCTTATAGGACTCTTGGTTAGTTCCCTTGAGAGTTGTCTTATAAAAGGACAAGCATGGCTACTCTGCAACCCCTTTGGCTGCCTGTCACATGATGTGACCTCTCTCATATAACACTCCCACCTTTGTGGTGCTGTCTGTCAGGAGGAGCTCACCAGAGCTGAGTTCATGACACTACCATGTCTCAGAACCCCAAGAACTGTCATTTAAATAAACACCTCTGCCTTATAAAATTGTCCAGCCTCAAGTACTTCATTTTAGGAAAAAAGAAAGAAAGAAAGAAATCCCATATTACATGTAAGAAATCAATTATTGGCCCTAGTTCTTTTTCTTCTATGTATCCACACGTTGGCCATGCAATCTCTTCCTATTAGAGTGTGCCTCCCTACAGCTGTCTGTTATCTTTAGGATCAGCCATGTGACTTGCTTTGACCAAGAGAATGTTCATAGCCTTAAGTCAGCAGAATTTGAAATGGATTTGCGTCAAGAGTCTTTCTCGGGCTGGGATGTGGCTCAGCGGTAGGGCGCTCGCCTAACACGTGAGCGCCCCGGGTTCAAGTCTCAGCACCACATAAAAATGCATTGTGTACAACTAAAAAAGAAAATAAGTAAATATTTTTTTAAAAAAAGAGTCTTTCTCTTACGCTTCCACCATCATGAAAAGTATGCTCTAGCCAGACCACTAATCTGAGAGAGGTACTGCAATGGTAACCGCCTAGCTGACAGTCAGTGGTCAGGCCAATTAGGTCTGAAACTGGAAGCACAGTTGCCCAACCTAAACTGACTGACTCTTGCACAATCACATGAGCAAGAATAAATCAGTTTTTTTTTTTTTAAGTGACTGAGTTTTGGGGTAGTTTGTTACTCAGTGACAACTGACTGACACCAAAACTGAGAGGTTAAATTACTGGTCAAGGGTTCTCACATGTAGTATGGTTAAGAAGTACAGCACAGATTGGTCTCAACCCACCTCCCACTTTTTTTTTCTTCTTCTTTTTTTTTTTTTTTTTGGGGGGGGGGTACTGGGGATTGAACTCAGGGGCACTTGACCACTGGGCCATATCCCCAGCCCTTTTTTGTATTTTATTAGAGACAGGGTCTCACTGAGTTGCTAAGTACCTTGCCATTGCTGAGGCTGGCTTTGAACCCGCCTCCCACCTTTTTAACAACTACGACTTCCATCTTCAGTATCTTCTTCCTCCTCTTTCTTCCTCCATTTTCTTCCTCTTCCATATCCAATTGCATTTACTGAATGCCTAGTATTTTACAAGCTTCCTGAGAAGGACCATTCATATACCATCTTATTTATTCCATCAGCAGCCCTCTGATGAAAGTACTGTTATTGAGTACATCAGTAAAGTAAATGGTTACTCATGATCACATATCTCTTAATGCCTGAGCCTCTGTTCATTTTATATCTGCCTTATCTCAGAGTTTCCCAAATTGCCATGACCTATTTCTACATTGCTACATTTTGAGAGAATCATAACCATTATTAGAGAAAAATGTTAATGATTGGTTATGGTAAGAACTTTTTCATTCCCAAAATTTTCTAGGAGGCCACCTCAAACCCCATGATGATCACTTTTGAAAACTTTTGTCTTGTTTTCGAACTGTTTCAGGAATATTAAATTCAGTTTGTAGGTATATTGGATAGCTACTTTATAATTTTAGAAATAAGAAATCTTGAGCTTACAGAAATAAGTTTATACCCAGAAATCAGGAGTATATCCAAGGCCATACTCTTGAATGATCAACAACTTCACCTTTCTGAGGTAAGAGAGAAGGAGAGAGAGAGGGAGGGGGAGAAAGCCCAGTGTATAAAACAGAAATGGCAATTTGGTGTCTAACTTCTCCCTAGACAGACTTTAACCAGAATTCCTATTTTTAGCCTTATTCTTTCTTTCATATCCAGGGGTACCTGAGGGCAGGGCTAGCTTCGTGGGTGTGTTACCTGTTACCTGTACATTAAGTCTTGCATTTACAAAGACATTGTGCTTAGCTTAATGCTGTGCTCACTATCTTTAAATGGTTAGTAATTTCAAACCAGAGGACAGCTATTGTATTTTGTACTGAATACCATAAACTAAATAGGCAGTATTGTGGATGCATCTTGTGCCACCAATTGCATAGATTTGGAGTGGGGGGTCTTTAATAACATTGAGTTGGGACTTAACTCTGCTGGCTAACATCTACAATGGGCCTCAAATCTAAGGAGAAGGATGCTAAGTCCAATATTGAAGAATGTGAAGCATGGTCATGAGTCAAACAGATGCAGTGGTACCCTTCATGCAAATCCAGCCTCACTAAGGTGAGGCTAAAAGCGGAATTGGTAGAAAGTCTGAGAAGCAAAGAGCCTACTCCAAGAACTCATGTCCCCTCATTTGCATGATGCCATGCCTTTAAAGAATGGAAGGGGGTGGACCTCAAAATGTTGGCAGTGGGTGTTAGCCAGTTGCTGAAAGTGACCCTTCTTCATTTGGATAGTCCCCTCTCTCATGCCCCTGTGATGCTTCACACTAGTCCTTCGTCTCATGAAGACTTTCAAATCCTTAAAACATCTGACCTATACTAGAAGTCACTTTGAGTAAATGACCCTATTTTGACCCTGAGGATAATACAGATTAATACTGCAGCTATTTTAATAAAAACAAATCATAATTATAAAATAGCTCTTTCTACAATTTTCTACCTTCATAAATAGTAGAGTTAGCACACAGCCTTATAATAAAATAAAATAAACAGGGCAGGTAAGACCCATATATAATGCCAATCTTAAAATCACAGTGGTGTGAGCAAGCTAAATTCTTATATTTAAACCACTAAGAAAAAAAGAGAGAAATTCAATAGGAATACATGGTGGTTGTGAAAAAAAAAAAGTGACTTTTTTACCTTGTGAGATAGAAAAGACTAAAACCTCTATAAAGGCAAACTAATAGGAAGCTATAAATGAATTGTGTTGCCACATAGAGTCATCTGAAAAAGTTTTATTAAAAATGCCTCCAAAGTATATTACATTTTATATTATACCAGGTGGAGCTAAGATGAGGGAGGGAGTTTATAGAGGAACTGTTGAACACAATTTTATTAGAATGGTTGTTCCCTTGATTATAATAAGGAGAGAAATAGGACTTATTGGTTTGGTTATTTGAAACACGCACATGCACGCTTTCTCAAACAACTCCGCCTCTGAGCAGGGTGAAAGTTCCTTTCTTCAGCTGGGAGAGAGCTTGACAAGGTTTTATTACTATTGCAGGAAACCCTGTTGAAGTATCATCTTTTATGAAATGCTTTCATTGTGAAGAAGCATTCTCGTGTTCTGCCGAGATGATGGCAAATTCTGCTTAAACCTAGGGAACTGTTCATAACACAGAGAAAGACCAACCTGCAGCCCTCAAGCTATTTAAAATCAGACAGAGGTAGATAAGACATTTTTGAATGTCAAGGTTATTTGCCAAATACAACATGGGAAGAGGGAGAAGAAAAAAGGCATATTCTTTTATGTTTCATTGCTTAAGGGGGACATCTAAAACATGTATCGATTTAAGGCTCGGAAATTAAAGTTATGATATCAATAACATAGTTAACCACATGTGAGAAAGAAGGAGGATTGTGTCTTGGAATACAGGAGTCTTCCTGTGTAAATCCCATTAGGACCAATAGGGAGTTATTCATGCATATAAATCCCTCCCGTCTTCCCCTCCCCACCCCCAGACATAGACACCCTTGTTCTGAATGATCCGTGTATTTATCTATTTCACATAAATCAGGAATTTAATAAAAAAAATCCACCAACATGGCCATTTGAGATATGAATCATGAGTGCTGTATGTATAAATCACATAGACCTTAAAAGCATTTATGATATAGCTCCTTTCATGCAAACCCCTGGAATGGTTTGGGGGAGCTAAATCAGAGAGAAAAGGGAAAATGTAGTAAATAAAATAGAAAACCAATGGTTAGCCACACTAATGAGCAGAATGTCTAAGATGTCACTCACCTCTGAATGGATTCCTTAGAAATGTTAACTGAGACAGAATTTTCAAGGGTCTATTAAACTCAGTAGGGCACCTGAATGTTTACAATCAAACATATATTTGAGAATTTTTTGTAAAAAAAAATCTTCTAACAAGAAAGAAAGCAGAATAGATTCAGAAGAATAAATTGAAATAAAAAGAGTCAGTAAAGGAAGACTAAATACATTTACCTGTTGGTATTGATATGTTGTATAGAATGCTTATTATTTATGATCCAGCTAATTTCATATCTTCCTTTCTAAAAGTATGTTATTTTCTCTGAGTAATTATTTTTTAAGTATTTTACTCCCTTTTCTGGAAGGAAAGTTTATTATATTTTGAAAATAAGTTGTTAGTTATTTTCTCTAAATTTCAAGTGTGTTTCTTAACCTTTTGTCCTCTTACATTGTTAATTATGTGTGTATCTTGATGGATTATTAGGAAAATTTCTTATCTCATTGAATGAAAACAAAGCACTTCCCATCTTTGATTTCTCTCAAAAAAACATATGTGTTATGTGTTTCTTTATTTTTCATCTCCTCTTTACCCAATTCATTTATTGCCTGAAGCATTTAGCCATTTTTTAAACTGATTTTGTGTTCTATGCTTATCTATTGTTTTTGTATCTCCTTCACTTGACTAAGAGTTTCCTGAGCAAAGGGGGCTTTGTCTATCTCTACATTATTATAGTACCTAAGATAACCTTTCTTCATTGTAACTGCAAAATATATATTTATTGAATAACTAATGGATCAAGTAGGATGAATGGATAGTTAAGCAGCAGATCCAACTGATCAAGTCCATCTGTTTGAATGCATCTAGTTTAGGAAAGGAAGATGTGCTTCATAAGGGATACTGTGGGCAGCCTTCAGCCTCAGCTTTTTTAGGAATGAGTTCCACAGGCCCTTCCCAGGGTAGCATGCCCAATGATGGATCTGTGGAAGTAACCAGCTGAAAACAACAGGGAAGGGCCATTTTACCTTCAGAGTGCCCCATGGACTTGGCCAAAATGGCTGAGGGGCCTGTATCACAGTTCAGCTCCCCCTATGCCTACTCATGCTGTGTAATAAATATCCCTGCATGCTAAACCAAAGAAGCCACGTTGTAAAAGATGGGGAAAAAAATTAAAAAGGCAGAAAATCAGGGAGAAAAATGACCCAAGTTACTTCTTTTAGTCATTACGTCAAGTGTTCTTACTTTCTGTCTCTCCTACCACCAGCCAGTTATAAGGACAAAGTAACATGAGAAGAAATACAATACAGATAACGATTTCAGGAAGGAGATGGCAGATCTGGATAAAAATATGCAGGATGTGTTCTGAGGCTTCAGGCTTCCAGGTCCAAGGTTAGAGACTATGGCCTTTGAAGTAAATAACCAGTCTCCCTCATCCTGCCTGGTCCATAGAACTTGTTGGGAGACCTCTCTTTGGAAACAAGCACTTATGTCTGGCCTCATCAGAGGAACAGGGGCCTCATATGAGGGTCTTTTCAAATGCTGCACCTGCCCTAGTATGTCCTCGGGCTCTCCTTCCAGGTCCTGGGGCCTCAGTTTACCCACCTGTACATATTTCCTACATTACTTCAAAGAGAAGCTGGGAGACTTAATTAATGTTTGTCAAGTACATTTTATATGAAAGGAATCATGTGCAGTAAGTTCAAAGTAGTCTTGGCCCTGTTGTTTCTTTCATGTGTGCTTAGAAGATTTTTCAACCTTGATAAGAACTTGGGGGAAAAAAAATTAAAAACACCACTTGTTCACGTTTTTAGATCTGGATTCTCACATTATGGTGTTGTCAGCATTTTCTTTGGATATCACAGGAACAATGAATAAAAATCAGTCAAACAGCTATTTCCATGAATCACCCCACCATTTGCTAGGTGGTCAAGGTTTCGAGCGTAAGAATCATTCCAATGTCCTCCCACTTGATCACTGCTACACCTGTCACACACAAGCACAACGGTGTATCACCAATTCCTTCTCCTGCTGCAGTTTTTATTTTTGTCTCCTCTCTAGATCCTCTGGCTATGACTTCATTCAGGTCCCTGTCCCTTTGTCTACTATAGAAAAATTCAGGTGATCACACCCACAACCATGAAGGTGCATTTCTTCAAACATATTTAGTTGTCACTGTATCCATCTATCTCATGCTCGAGTCCCAGATGGGATTCCCACCCATTGCTTCAATCCAAAATCCAAAATTTTAGGAAGACATTCAATGTCCTTCATAATACAGTCCTTGTCTACACCCCCAGTCTCATTGCCCACCCCTCTCTCCATGGAAAACACACATAGTTTTGCTTTTAGTTCTCCAAAGTTCTAAGGGTGTCATCTCTACGGCTATGGACATGATATCTGAGTCCTTCCTCCTCATCTAAATTTTGAGTTACACTTGTTTCATCAAACTTCTCCTCCCTCTGATCCAATATACACTCCAATTTTCCTACGCTATGCTCATTTGTACCATATCTAACTGAAGAAATCATTTTCTTCTCTAACTCACCACTGGTCTGTGAATTCCCTAAGGAAAAGATGACATCTTTCATCTCTGTATCCCCAGAGTTCCCAGCAGACTGGAGCTGCTAAGTACAAACTTGTTGAATAAGTATAAATGATTAAGCAAGAAAAGGAAAATGCATCCTGGCACTTAGAAAAAATTAAAAAGCCAGACATGGAGGTGCACGCCTGTAATCCTAATAGCTCAGGAGGCTGAGGCAGGAGGGTTACAAGTTTTAGAGCATACTCAACAACTCAGAAAGACCCTAAGAAACTTAGCAAGACCCTGTCTCAAAATAAAAAAAAATAAAAAGGAATGGCTAGGGATGTGGCTCAGTGGTTAAATGCCCCTGGGTTCAATCCCTGGTACAAGAAAAAAATAAAATAAAATAAATTTCAGAAGCATCCTCTTTTCTAACCAAACCTGAACAAGGAAGCCAAGCAAGGGGCCTGTTGGTTTGTTTGTGATTCAGCAATTCCACAGCAGTTGAGACAGAACAGAATGAGGGACCTTCTGATTATTTTAATTGAAAGATTATAAGATATAAATTCTTGCAAAATGTTCCTGCAAAATAGATGGCAGAAAGGCCAATCGGTTAGTCAGATCAAAGAGGGAATTAATATCAATCTACAAAATAAAGGGAAATCAGGGTCCAATCCCCAGGAAAGAGGAGAGTCACAGCCTAGATGATAGTTGTACTATAGGTCTGCAGTCTCCAAACCTGGCTGATGAGCGGACTCACCCAAGAAACAAGTTGAAACTATAGATCTTGGGACTCCATTTGTGGCTAAAGAATCAAACACTAGGGGGTTCATCAAGGAATCTGTATTATAAAAAGGGCTTTCAGATAATTCTGTAAATGAGCTTTAGGATTTAGGAAACACTGACTTATCATTCATTCATTTGTTCATTCAAAAATTTTCTCATTCCTGGTTGTTTACCTGCATAGTTACCTGTTGAATGAAGAGTGATGATAAAGAAGAGAAAGAAGGTGTATAAACAGAAAAAAAAAAAAAAAAAAAAAAACAGGTCCTGCATTTTCTTTTCTTTCCTAGTGCTTCATTTCTTTCTAGGTCTGTTACTCAAGTAACTGCTGATTTTCCTTCCTTTTTCGTTTTTTCTTTTTGTTTTTGTTTTGACCCTTCTTCTATTTCTTAAGGCAAAGATGCTCCCAAACCACCAACCTCCCCTTCTTATCTATTTTCCCTGCATGAAGATCAATGCACCTTTTCCAAGTTTCAGAATCTTCCACAGGAAACTGTTCCCAAACCTATGAGCAATTATATCCCCCCCCCCCCCCCCCACCCCCCCCCCCGCCTTTTTCTTTCCCTTCTTTCCCTGCCCCAGGCTAACATTGAGGATCTGCATTCAGACTGGTCTGAGGGAGGAGAAGGATTCTGACTTCTGGCAAAGGAAGCCTTAAATTATGGGGAATAAATAACCACTTTGCAGGCTGGTCCTGAGAGGGTGCCAGCCTTTGCTTTAGTCATTTAGATAGAGAATGAATGGGATCATAAAATGTATGGGAGGGTCAACCTAAAGGGAGCGAATCTGAAGGAAGGAGGAAGAGGACTTTTCAAATCACTGAGGAACTTCATTGAAGAGTGTCCACTTAGCAAGACTTACAGTTGGTATGGTTTTCATTTGTAGCCCTTCATTAGAGTCTCCTCCATCCTAACTTCTGTGTAGTATCCCAGTATGAGGTTTAACATAACTGATCACCTACATTCTCGTTCTTCAGTTTAAAACATGCCAAAGAGAAAAGAGGGATTCACCAGAAGCAGAATTATGGCATTATGAACTTGTACCCCAGAGGCATTCTAGTGAACAACCAGCCCCACCTTCCAAAACTTTACTGTCAAGTTTCTGGTTTCCTTTTTAAATGACAGGTGCACAATACAGCTTGCCTCCTTGCTTGTTTGTTTTTGTTTGTTTGGTATGGGAATTGAATTCAAGGGTACTCCACCATTGAGCCACATCCCCAGCGCTCCCCCCCCCCTTTTTTTTGAGACAAGGTCTCAGTAATTTGCTAAGGCTGGCCTAGAATTTGTGATCATCCTGCCTCAGCCTCTGGAGTCTCTGGGATTACAGGTGTGCACCCATTCCTCACACAGCTATAGAATAGTGTTTTTAAATAGCTAATAGTAATAATCTTTCTACTTGAATAAGAAAAATTAAACCTAATCTTAGGATTTTCTGAGGGAAGAAGCTTGGTGTTGAACTGACAGAATCCACTCCTTTTCTAGAGAGCTGAAAGGTCACAGATGTTAAATAACTTGCCCCAATTCACATGGTCAGTTAGAAGTGGTAGGTATCCATAGAAAAGTGCCCAAAAGGTACCCAATTCAGTAAAGGATATTCAGCTTCTATATCAGCCAGACATGTGAGAAAATATCAGTAGCCAAAATTCATCCCTAATCCCTTGATTTGTAGATTCCTATGAATATTCTCACTGTTCTGATTTTGTAATAATCAGGACAGACTAAACATTCTCTATAACAAGATCATGCATGGGTCCCCATACTTAGTTCTTTCACTAGGTCTGGTTTCATAAATGCTGATGATAAACCAGAAGGAAAAAAAAAAAAAAAAAAAGATTTGAAGATTCAACCCAAAGTTAAACCCTTTTGTATTAAGAGTTATCTTGGCAACATGTGGCTTATAAGCATACAGTGTCTGTTGCAGGAAGCAGGCCTAGACAACCCATGGAAGGGAGCTCTAAAGAGTCCATTGACATCAAGTAGCTCACATAAAATATTTTGTAAGGAAATGAATCATAACTATGTGGATTCAGCTTTCCAGGTATAGTGCCACCTCCCAGGTCTCTGTCATCTAAGTTCTTGGAGGAAAACCTGATGAAAAAATAAATATTGAATAAAATTTTCTGGAGATGGTATGCTTGAGTTTCCTTTGAGTCCTAGGTGGTTATGAAAATAATTAGGAAAATTAGGCAACATCAAAACATGTTCAAAATGACTGCTTTAGACAAAAACAAGCATTTCTAAATTTAGTCACATGCATCTCCAAAAGTGCCTTTATAACCCCAATTTTGTAATCACTAATCCCAGTTAACTAACCCTAATGAAATAAGCAACCAGATGATGACTTTACCTTGATATTCTTAGCACCCAATTGTTCAGTCTTCACCTTCATAAGTTAATAGATATACTGTGAGTCTTGAATGAATCCAAAAAAGAACTAGATCTGGTATATGTGACGTGCCAGCTCTGAAATTGGGGCTTTCCCAGAAAATAAGATTCAGTTGTGTAACCATGTCTTTAAGTTGTCTATCTCCACTGTCATGTGATGGGATTATAATGTCTCTTGATTTGTTTCTAGATTTTCAACTCACAGGTATATGACCTACTTTAAGGGTTTTGTGCCTCAGTTTCCTTATCTATAAATTATGAATAAAAATAAGGCCCACTTTTTGGATTATACTGAGGATTAAATGTGTTAGTACAAGTGAAAATGCTTAGGATAATTATCTTGCACAAAGTCAATTCTTAATACTTATAAGATCTTTATAGTCTTCTTAATGTTAAGGAAACTAAACTCAGAGTTGAGAACTTGTTCAAGACTTCAGTAAGGGTTATTTGTCTTTGTGGGGCTGGAGATTGGAGGATCTCTCTTTTTCAATTCACAGAGTCATTTGTACTTAGATCTATAAAAACTGACATCACTAATAATATTATATAAAATATGAAAATACATGACAAAAATTATCCTACCATAACCTTAGTCTAATTTGCAATGTTTTCTTGTGGTCTTTCTCCCTTACACATCATTTTGCAAGATGTAAACATAGTACCCAATCTTGTATTTGTCATTTTATTTAGCACTATATCAAGATCCTTTCTGCATTATAGCCATAGCCATCATTTTTCAAGGCTACAAATCATTGTGTCTGGTGACCATCACTTGGGGGGTTAGTAAACCATTACCTTGTCCACCCTCCCAGTACTCCTAATTTCAAATAATTTCCTAGAAAAGGAAAATGAAATTTGTGTTGAATGGTGCAAACTATTGCCATGTTCACCTCACTAGATCAAGGCAAATGCCACACAAGAAGATCATGTGTGCACCTAAATGCTCAAAAAGTGTCTAGTGTATCTACTTTTTCCCCTTTGGTGTTTTGTTTTGTTTTCTATTATTCTCAAGAGGCAAATAAAGATTTAAACAGTGCTTAATGCTAACATATTGTGTAGCACACAATGTGGAAGGTGGTGTTATCTATTAAGATTCCAGAATAATCCCTCGCCTGCTTCTTGGTTTGTCTGAGAACATGAGTTGAAGCTTTGAGGAACCACATGGGCCACCAAAAAAAAAAAAAAAAAAAAAAAAAAAAACTAGTGAATGTCACTTTAAATTTCTCTGAATGTTTTCGGCCTACAAATAAACAACATTTTAGTAAATTGTTGGAGTAGGTTTTAGAAGGCATCGATGAGAAAGAGAGGAAAACACATGAGTCAAGGCAGTTGGATATTACCCAAAAAAAAAAAAAAAAAAAAAAAAAAAAAAAAAAATTCTCCATCTCTATGTATCACCTGACCCTGTAGCTTTCTATTTCTCCTCGTTTTCCCACAAAAGGATCATAGCAGTACCTATGTTGTGCCTTGCTGCCCCTGGCTGAGGCCTTCCCTGAAGGGATCAATATGGGTTTTAAACCCCTTTTGCCTCCTCATGAAGGAGCATAGCTCAGCCTCATCTGGCACGAGCACTCACTTCCAGTCTAGACGCAGCCTAAGAGAGGGGCTAATGCTAGGTTTCACCAGACTGAGCCTTGCATTTGTCACGGCTCTGCCCACGGTGATTCCTTTGATCTTGATCCTAGCAAACCACAGTCATCGACAAAGGTAGAATGGATTTCTGCTTCTGAAAAGCTTTGATGGAAATTCCCTTCCCTCCTGGTTCCCTCCCCAGCCCCTTTCTGCTCCTTTCGATTTACCTCCAACATTTAGTCCTAAATCCAGCTGTAAATCCAGCATGAGAGAGGCTGCCGAGCCAGTGTGAGTCACGTGCCATCTTGTTTTGGATACCCAGGGCCATAGCTGACCCATTTGAGAAAGCACGTGGTCAACTTTACTTAGTCAGGCATCTTAATCATAGATTCCAGGCTCAGCATTCTTCATTTAATTTTCTCTGAGAACGGGCTGGACTGTGATCTGATCCTCAGAGAGGGGCAATCATTTCTAAAGGGCAGATTGTTAGAAAAGTTTGCAATTAACAACAACAACAACAACAAATATATGCAGACTCTTTGTGGTTATGGCTAAGGAATGTGCCGGCCATGCATGCTACTGTCATCTCAGGGCTATATTCTAAAAACAAGATCTATTCCCTGGCCTCTTTGTAACATTGTGTTCTTTTTGTTTCCTGTGAGAAGATAGAAAGTAACTCGAAACAGGCTTTCTTGGTTCATAGGTTTTAGGTGAGGGATGACTACCCTGCTAAGTATAGCTAAATCCATTGAAATCATAGCATTTTGGAGGTGAGGTCTAACCCTCTCATTTGCAACAAACCCTGCAAAGAGAAAAAGCTTGCAGAAGGCCCAAGTGCGTTCAGGGCAGAATCTACCTGAACTTAGTATTTATGATTCCCCAGCCGGCACAGATGTGCTAAGCTGAAGGACCAATCCTGTGGGCAGAGATTCCTGAGGCAAAGAAGGCCTGAACCTTTTCATCTCAGTCCTATAATTTCAGTTCATGAAGATAGCTTTATGGTTAGTTTTTTAATGTCCTCTCCTGTGGGGTCAACCTGGACTCAGCACACCATTGTGTTGGCTAAATTCTTAACTTTCAAATGTAGAGTTCAAGTTTCTCGAGACTCGAACAACAAGATGCATATTCAACTCTCTTCCCTCACATACACAGTTGATAACCATCTGCCTCCCCTCTTTCCCAAAGCAAGAATGGGTATGTCGTGTCCAGTATCCTCATTTCAGAAGAAAATAGAGCCATCACCATCTTCCCTTTGGGGCATTTTTTTCCCCTTCTGCAAAGAGAGAAATAAACTTGCTTAGGGATCAAAATATTTGCCAGAGCAGAAATTTAAGGGATTGCTGGCAGCTCGTTTTCTGTGGAGGGAGAAAGTCTACGGCATGGACAGCTTTTCTCAGAGCAGGCAATCAACAGAGCAGGGCAGAGAGAAGCTGGGCAAGGCAGAGTTTGACAGGTGCCTGGCTTTGGCTCCCACCAGCCAGGCCATCATCAGCTCTACTCTCTTGGCTCTCTTGGACAACAAGTTGAGAGCCAACTGCTTTTGTGAACTTGGCTCTGAAATTAGCAGGCCTCTCTGTTCTGTTATACCAAGGCATCCCCAGCAGAGAGCAAGGCAGTGACTGGCTGAAACCTTCACAGCACAACCTAAAAAAGCTTGTTCAGGAGGGAATGATGCAGCTGCAACCAGGGAGAATTTTCAGGTAGAAGAGAAAGAAAAGATCATCTTTTCCTGGGTGTGGTGATACACACCTGTAATCTCAGCAGCTCAGGAGACTGAGGCAGGAAGATCACACGTTCAAAGCCAGCCTCAGCAAATTGGTGAGGCTGTAAGTAACCTAGTGAGACCCTGTCTCAGAATTAAAAAAAAAAAAAAAAAAAAAAAGGAAGGAAAAATTTAAAAGGATCTGGGAATGTGGCTCAGTGGTTAAGCACCCTTGAGTTCAATCCCTGGTACCTAAATAAATAAATAAAGATCATATTGTCACTTAATGCAGGAATAAAAATGAAAGACATGATCCTCATACCTGACAAAGAGAGGCATCTCAGCACTATCAATGTTGAAGGCCAAGGGATCCACTCTCTCCTGTACCCATCATGCAGCTAGTAAATCAACAGGGGAAGGGCCATTCATCAGCCCAGTGTCAACATCAACTCCTGCTTGGCCACTGTTTTGCATTGTTCAGCACCCCTGATTCCATATCATGCCTACTGCTTGTTAATTGCTTCTGTTTTCCTGAATATTCTTCCAAGAATTGTTCCTAGTGTTTATATTTTTGAGCTACTGATTATGGTTGCTTTTCCCCAGCTCCTCCACTACAATCAGATTCCTGGGGTGGGGGTGGGGTGTCAATGTTCCTGTGGAACAGAACAAAGAGTGGCCCAATCTTAGCCCTTGACATTCCCCACCCCACCCCCCATTACCAAAACCCTTGGTGAAGAGACCATGATCCAAACTGGAGCATAGGTAGCATCAGTGCCTGTGAGAGAGCTGGTTCCTGTTCCTTCAGAAAGCACAGCTCTGAGATTTGGGGTGTCAAAATTACCTGTCAATCAGAATGGCCACATTGCAAATTCCATTTGTAGTTTTACACAGGACATCCACTTTGGAAATTTACCTGCACAAGGCCTTGTAGTTGTATCTGTTACAAGAGTCATACTAAATTAATTCATTAAAGCATTGCTAGTTTTCTTGATTTCTTGCAAATTCATCCATTAACACTTTTTTTCCCCTCAGAAAACTCTTTAAACAATCGTTTCTTTGCAAGAGAAAATTTGATCACTGATAGAGGAAGTTTATGTCCTATGAAGAAGAGTTAAGCAAACTAATTTGTTGTAGTTTCTCCCTCTTTTGAATATTTCTTTCTTTCATGCTTATCTTTTGGTTTTTTGTTTATTTTACAAAACATACACATATTATGGCTTCTTTTAAAACTACATCAAATGGCATTATTTCCTCCCCAACCTGTTTTTTTTATCACTATCAGCTGCTATCCTACACAAAATAAACACTCTTCATTCATTTCCTATGTTTCCACTCAAAGTTTTCTCTCTGTTTACCAACCCTACTTGCTTAGGTATATTCTTTCTCTTCCCAATTCAACCCTGATTTCATTCAGCTAGGTCTTGCTTGCTTCCAAATTACACTTTTCTTAGCCTTTTACTCCTACAGAAATATTTAATTTGGTATTTTGTTGTTGAAATGATACAAAGAGGGCCAGAGAAGTAAAGTGACTTGGCCAAGGGCACACCACTAATATAGCAGACTCAAGCCTTTGAAAAGCTGTTAGATGCATCTTCTTTTTCTCTAGCCTGCTCTGTCTGAGCCTCTTCAGCTCTCCCATTGCTTCACATCTGGCTTGGCTCAGTCACATGGCTTATTTGGATATCCTGAATTCCTCCATGAAATAAGTGGATTGCTTTAATGATTTCTAATGTTGCCTTCCAGTTCCTTCTTTCTGTGATGGACAGGACTGGTTAAGATCATTGACTCTGGCCAAGCCATTCAGGTTTTGTTCTATTGGAGGTAAACCTCCTTTGACAGGCCTCAAGCATCCAGGTAACTCTATTACACTGTTTTCCCTTGCACATACTTCTGTCTCTAGCCCTGGCTAAAACCCAGGCAACCCAGAAGTGGCAAACTGCTTGGAGGAAGGCCTTCCAAAGATCTTGGAAGTTTCAAGAAAGACTTTTGTGGTATTTCTGGCCCAGCCAAAATCAGGAAGTACAGGATCACTCACAAGAAAACTAGTTCTTGCACAATTTCCAACATCCCCCCTCTTCTACTCCACCCTGAAGCCTTCCTCCAACCACACATTCCCACCCCTTCCCCAAACATGGGTTTTTGCAGAGTCAAATCTTTTGATAGTTCAGATAAGGTTCAAATGAGCTGCTGAACTCTTGAGGGCTGGAAGTAAACCTAGCATTTTGTTCTTTGCTCATCCCCAGTAATGAGTATACCAGGCCGTCTGTGTCAAGGTGGTTTGGGTCACATAGTGAAAATCGACATAATTGAAAGCATTAATCAACAAACAATTACATATAATGGCACAGAATGACTACTTATGAAACCTTACATGATTCTGACCAAGTCTGTCCATGGTAATCACAGGAGGCACACAATTGTATCACAGTTTTTTTTTGTTTGTTTGTTTGTTTTTTTAAGAAATAAATTCTGGGGTTTCTTGTTTTGTTTTGTTGATTTGTTAAAAACAAAAAGAAAGATGCTTTCAAAGGTGGGGTTAAGAACAAGATTAATGCTTTGGAAGCCAATGAACTTCAAATTATCCCTCAAATGTAAAGAACATTCTAGTCATTTTTCTAGGTAGACTGGGACACAGAGAGAGAGAGAGAGCTTTGCTAT
This sequence comes from Tamias sibiricus, assembly GCA_025594165.1. Lineage (NCBI taxonomy): Eukaryota > Metazoa > Chordata > Mammalia > Rodentia > Sciuridae > Tamias > Tamias sibiricus. The sequence goes on along the minus strand of CM046659.1, from coordinate 184,165,082 downwards.
ATTTCAACTGGATGTTGCTTCTTAGGTAATTCTTTAAAATGCTTCTCTTAAAAGACAGACTTCATTCCCCATTAGTTGCTTTCAATCATCAGAACTTTGAGATTGATTTGGAAATACTTATTTTTCTCATGAACTTGGGAAGTAGGGGAAGCAATTAGATCTTGTGATTTTTAAGGCTGCATTGAGGATAAGGTAAGAAAATATCATAAATTTTATTTCATGCTTTCTTGCCAATTGACAGAAATGTGCAGTCCATATGAATTCATATAACAAGGGTGGAATGTTGGAAAAACCAATAAAGATTTTGTGGTCTGACCTATAATAAATGTAGTTTGATTTAGAGTCTGTTTTTCACAACATGGCAAAATGAATCATAAAATAATGGGCCCTGAAACTCCTGCATTTTTTAACAATAGCCTGGGGACAGTTTACGGTGTAATGAATTGTAATTAACCCACCTTCAAAATCTTTTATGAGTATTTTGCCAATTAGCTCCGCATGCTTGCTAATGACTCATGGCTAGTGCATGTCTTCACAGAACTGGATTTTACAGCGCACATCACCCTGTTAACTCAGCACGGGTGTGCAGCACGGGAAGGATGACACAGGTAGATCAGAACACCCTCAACAGCATCCCCAAGTGCTCACCCACTGGACTCAGCCCTCATCCTCCAAGCCCAAGATAACCACAGTGGCTTGTGGTATCAGAGAGCTTGGGTTTCTGATGGATCGCCAGGAATGCTTCACTCCCCACAGACACATCTGCTGTTACTTAGCACTCACATATATAATGCTACTAATTGTGGAGCCATCTTTGCTTTCTTTACTTTCGCACTCTAGTTAGCATTATTTTATCTTCGTGGTTCGTGGATTTCTGCCACTGACAACATAAGTCCACTCTAGAAAAAAATGAAACAACTACCACAGTGTCTCCTTACATTGCTTTGCTTTGGAAGTATAGCAAAACATGCTTCCTAGGATCCTAGTTCAAACCTTGCTAAGAGTTGACTTTTTCTTGTAGAAACTCAGTTTTCACTGGCCTGTGAGATAGCTGAAGGAACTATAGCAAGGGACTCTGGTCTGGCTTTAAACTCCATGCACTAAGTTAATTGCAGGCAAGGGCAAACTCTTGATTTCTTCAGCGGCCAAGCCCACACATTCTAAAGACAGCCTCAGATACCCAAGCAGAGGTTGGCAAAGGAGTTGCATTGTCATTTCAACTATGTATAAAGAATGTTAAAGATCTATAATATCAGTGTTTTTCTGCCAGCATGATAATATGCCATATGAAGACATAGAAACTGATTTTCTGAAGTATAACAAAATAATGTTGCACTTGGGGGAATCTCAACTACATAAGAATTATTTTGCCAGGATGCATGCAAAAGTAAATGGTAGCTTTTAGGTTCCCACTTTTGATGGGTGGTTCTAGAATGGCAGAGAACTCTTGACAAGTGGAAAGACCTTCTTTAAAAGACAGAGAGAAAGGAAGAAGGGTGAGTGCCTCTGAGAACTCTGCTCAGCTCCTAGTAGGTACTGCCTCAGCAGGAATGTCAGCAGACACCACACCTTCAATAAGGAACAGGGCATAGAGAAAGAGGATCCCCCTGCAATACTTAGATCCTTTGGGGTCCCTAGGTATGATCCTAGCAAGAAATTTCTCCTTTTACTGAGAGGTTTAGGAATATTCTTTTCCAGTGTTCATTCACCTTCAAGGCCAGTTCTTGCACCCAGGTGTAAAGAACCAAATAATGGGAACATGCTGCTCTGTTGTCAAGACTAATTAAATAAAAGGCACTATAAGTCCAGGTCATATAACATTCAATAATCCCCTACCATACACAAAGAAGTGAATTAGGAGGTTAGGTAGTTTCTTCCTTGGATGAGGTCCTCATCTCTTTTATAAGGGTGGCCCCCAAGCTACCAATAAGCAAGGCACCCAGGAGTCCTATGACCAATGGCCTGAGGAGAGGTTATACTAGTCTGCAGTGTCTCTAACATTACCTGGTCCACAGCTGCTCTAATGTAGTCTGTGTGTCTCTTACCCTCTCCAATTTATGGATCAAGATTGACATCTTTTGTTGTTGTTGTTGTTGGTATCAGGTATTGAACTCAGGGGCACTCGACCACTGGGCCACATCCCCAGTCCTTTTTGTATTTTATTTTGAGACAGGGTCTCATTGAGTTGCTAAGTACCTCGCCATTGCTGAGGCTGGCTTTGAACTCGCGATCCTCCTGCCTCAGCCTCCCAAGTGCTGGGATCACAGGCATGCGCCATATGTCCAGCTCAAGATTGACATCTTAATCAAATGATCACCTACCCAAAAAACTAATGAATGCCAGACTGACTCAATTGGAGTGATGTCTCTTGAGTATTTTAATTAATTAAGAAACACACAGACTGTTATAAACTAATGACAATATAGAAATTTGAAAGCAGAGGAAATCAACCGAAGGAAGGAAGATAGAAGAAAAAGCTGGAGATACCAGATAGGAAGAAATATTTTGGTTCCTAATGTTTCTTCAGCTTCCTATTTTAGTTTCTGATGAATCCTAGCTGGACTTTCTGCCTTTGTGTAAGTTAGTGCACATTCCTTTGCTTAGAAATAATAGTGACTTTTACTGGAACAGACTCTGGCTCATCAGAGGAAAAGGATCTGGAATCAGACTCCATGGGTCTGAAGCCCATCTCTGCCACGTACCATCTCTGTAACCTTGGCTAATCTATAACGCATTTTCCTTTTCAGTGAACTGGTGGTTCTAACATTCCTCTGCCACAGGGCTGTGAGGACTAATCCATGTAAAACACAGTGTTTAGAACAAGTAAATGCTGGATAAATGCTAGTCCTTGTTGCTATGGTTTGACTGGCAACAGACTTCTCTTCTCTCAAAACTTTGCTTAGTTTGCTTCTAATGCAACTCAAATTGAAAAATTAACCACCCCATTTGTTACAGAGCATTCTTTAGATAAAAATGCCCTGCGTTTTCCACATGCACATCTCCTACTACCACTCAAATGAATCAGCCAACTGATAATCACATGAAGATATCACTTAAGCCATTAAGTCTATATGAACCCTATTTATCTATATCATAGACTTTAAGACAAAACAAAAACAGAACAGAGTTGAATTTGCATATCCCATTGTTTCACATCAACATTTGCAAAGTAGCTGGCCTGTCTAGGAATTAATTGTGTGGTTTGGGAATAAAATGAAATTAATTACTATATTGCACCTGAACTATTCCCTAGATTTTGTGGGATTAATATTATTGCAGAGGGAATAAGATTAAGTTTAGTCCAATATTTTTTTAGTTGAGTCACAGAAGAGCACTTAAGCAAGATCATGTCTTTTGCAATCACTTGATTTTAAGCATGTACTTGCCACATTCAGAGTGCTAACCACTGTCCATGCCACTGGGTATTTTATCAATTTTATTTGAGTCTGAGCTATCTGTTCCACTAGGTTATCAATCCAGTCTTGCTCTCAGTGAAGTTTTTATAAAATTGATTTATTGCAAAAACACATTGGTAGAACTCTATAGTAAGAGTATATCATCAATAATTTCCCATCTAATACCCAAAACTAATACCAGAATTGAGAATTATCGCATTTCTATTTGAATGGTTCCCTCTGGTTTGGATTAACACATACTTATTAGTACTTTGAAATTCAAGAGAATTCACCTCTCTTGGATTCAGAATGCTAACATCTCCTTTGAACTACTTAAATGATTGAAGTTTCTCATCTATCCTGCTATTCAGATATTCAGTTTTTACTTGGTCCTAGTTTAACTCCTTTATGTGGTGGAGTTTCATTTTGATTTCCATGCATTGCACCTTTAGGGAAAATTGCAGAAGACATAATCAGCATTATCCATAGTATTGCCTGCCTTTCTAAACCCAGGAGAAGAATGTAGGAGGGGCCTGTGGGGCGAAGAGAGGGAAGGAATGGGAAGGGCTACTCAGTGGTGCTCTTGTTATGGGAGAAGAAAGAGATGACATCAAGCTCAACAATTGCCACTTATTATTCTGAAGTACATAAAAAACCTTAATAAAAACACACAGATCTTTCCAGTTGGAAATGCAAGACTAATCTCAGGAATGAGGCTTGAGAGCCAGCTAACTTTTTCTAAGCATGAAAAAATATTCAAGACTGAATATAATCCTTTATTTTTGTCAATGATGATATAGATATGTACCTATCCAAGGCATATGAAAAGGGTATTTTTTTTTACTTCCAAAATATTAAAATAGATTTTATTTCTCCTATTTGAGTGCCCCTCTGTATTCTGTTCTTTCACATGAGGTTTGCATTAATGCAGTTTTTTAAAGGTACATTCCTTTATATTATGTACTTCCACTTTATGTGACTTTGTTCAGAACACACTATATAATCACACTGTATAAATAATAAATAACCATATAATCATAAACCAATTCTTATGAGCGAAATTGGGCTTAATATAATGCTATGTGCCTTATAACTCAAAGGATATAGACCTTGACCCAGCCCTACAGGAGGTTTCAGCCAAAAAACACCCAGTGCATTAGATTTGCAAACAGGAGAGAAACTTAAAACCAGTTCAACAAAGGTCAGTGAGGTCTTCCCATCATTTACAGGTCAAGAGGGGGTGTAATTAGAGGGAAAAGATAAGGCTGAGTATGTAATTTGGATGGAGATGAGAGAGTAGATATGAGATTCCTATGTAGGTAGTGATTGCGTTAGAGCAAATTTTCCATTCCAGAGGAATATTTTTATTTCTTTTATTTGATGGAGTTTATTTAGCAAATGCCATGTACACAGGGGTGTTCAGGGATCAGGGTAAGTATCTATCAGACTCACACCCTATATACTATGCACTTTCATAGGAAAGACGAGGATAACTCACATAAAATTGTCCTGTAAAGCTTTAGAACTGAAAACATTGTATGAGGTCATGCCCTGTTGATCTAATAATGGCATAAAGACAAATGCAATAAGTAGCTTAAATGTAAAAGTAAAAAATACAGAAAATAAGAGTAATATGATTTGTATCTTTACATGATTTGGTGAGATCAAGATGTGTCCCTTAAAGAGGTGGGACTTTCCAGAAAAGGAAGAATTGAATCGTGAATTGTCAAAAGTTAGGGACAAGGAGTTTTCCAGATTAAAAAATGATGTATTGTCATCTCAGCAACATTTTAATAAAGGTTTTCAAGTGCAAACTACTTATAAGCTCCAGAACAAGGAGGAATGGCCTTGGCCATTGCTGTATACCTCATACTCTTTGGGGAAATGTGGCTAATCTGTAACTCTGAACATGACATGTGTCTCCCTGGAGCCCTTCACCTGCCCCTGCCTTGCCTAGGTAGCAGCTATGAGGAATGAGAAGCACTGAATGTAGATATAGTCCCAGAGCTAAACTTGAGTGATTCTGTCCCTAGAAACTAAGACAAATTTAGGGGTTATAAAAGTAGACCACGGCTTAGGGCATTTTTTCAAGGGCTTGACATAACAGCCTTTTTTCATGTATGACTTAATGTTCAGTGGTCAGTATACAAACCTCCCAATATTAGGGAAGCAAGACCAAATACAAAGCCTAAATACAGGTAAGGGAACTGCCAAGAAAATCATGAAGAAATGGAGCTGTGGTTAAAACTGACCTGAAATCCACCCTAACTTTAACCCTTTCAATACCATGACCCCAAAATCACTTCAATCATTTAGGAATTATATCTTAAACTACTTGCAATTTTAAAATATCATTTTTGTCTGTGAAAAGCTCCTAAGATTCCAATTTGGAAGCAAAAACTGTCAAACATTTACAAACACTAAAGAAGAATTTTTAAAATTTCTTATCCAAATGTTTAAATAGGCAGTTAAAAATGTGACAACTCTCAAAAACATTGATCATGAAAAATGACAAGCAATATGGTACCAGAATACAGAAGGAACTGTTACTAAGGAGATTGTTATCATGGAAAACCAAATTAGCATTTACACAAAACTGATGGCATCTGTACTAGATGGAAGAAAAGATTGTTAGTTAAATGTTAAGTGCAAACAGAAGACAGAGTAAAAAATTAAACAGAATGAAGCCCAAAACTATAGAGCAGAATGAAAAGGGAGAGTATCAAGGGGAAAAAACACCTGGACGAATAAAAGAATATGATGGTTTGGGGTTTTGTTTTAAATGAAATAAATAAAACCCATACCGGAAAGATGGAATGATTAAAATGCAAACATGATGTTCTGAAAAACTAAATTGGTGATGAGCAGCTAAAGTGACCATGTCACCTCTGATTACCCAGGACTTTTCCACTTTAGGCATTAACAACTCCATGCATCTAAAAGCCAGTCAATCTGGAGACTGAGACAAATTACTTCAATGTGGAGGGCAAGAAAAAAAGAAATGAAAAATGTCTAAGGAAAAACAATCCAACCAACAGCATAAAATGTATTTCTCAACAGAAAAATTGATTTAAAAATAAAACCTAAGAAATAACGAGCATTCAAAGTGTGTTTAGGCTATATGTGATATAGGGGGCCAAGCAAACAAATTTTTAAAAGTTTACAATATGTAGTAAAAAGAAATGGAGGCATTTGGCACATTCTGGAAAATTTTTTATTTATAAAATAAATAATAGTGTCAAATAAATACCTAGGCAAAAGGAAAAGCTTGGTGCATCAATTTTGTAGTGATTCAGAAAGAAGAAATAAATAGTAAAATTGATTCTTTTTAATTGTAGATCCTCTTAATAAAGGTCAAACTTTGAAGATTCCAATGGAGGACAAAAAAGAAAGCACACTAAAATGAGAAATGAGAGCACAGCATAACTGAGAGAGGAGATTTAAAATGTAAGAGAGAATGCACACTGCCATGAATAAAATTGGAAAATATTTGTATGATAAAAGTATTTGAAGAGGTAAAATATCTTGGCAAAAGGAAGACCAACAATGAGAATAAATATGAGAAGTTACTCAAAACTTGTTTTCAAAATATGGTTCTAATGAGATATTTCACTGGTGTGTTCAGTTATATAATTATACGGAAAGATAATCCCTATCCTACATCAACTATTCAAAAATATACAAAGCTATTCACTTAAGGTCACATTGCTAACAGAACACTGGTATCCAGATCAGACCAATAAAGCCCCCCCAAAACCAACCTCACTTAAGAAATCAGACCCAAGAACTGCAGACTATTCCAGCTAACTAAAATCCAGCAGAGAGAGGCAAAGTGCAGAGTAGATGCCCATGGCCCTTCAGGAGATGCCTACCTCTTCCTCTGAAATAAAATCCCCAGGGATTAAATGCCAGCCCACCTTATTTTTATGAGCTGATCTCTCTTTTTGACCACGGTTGATTATATCAGGATGGAGAGTTGAAGCAAATTAGATAATCTCCCTTGAAAATCAGACTGATGAGGCACATGGACTTAGAATTTGGGGCTGAAATATATTAGTAACAATGTTCTAGAAAGTAGATCCCTTTCTCCAAGGTCCTTGAACTTTGACTATTGGTCTATTCCTTTGTGTTCTGCCCCTGGGGTTCTCCACAAATCCGTTCACTGGTCTTTTCTCTGATCTGAATCATGGTGGTCTGACCCCTATGGACTGGCTCCTGAGCTTCCGAAATACTCTTTTTTTGGATTCAACCAATGGAAAGCACTAAGGTAAGAATAGAGGGGATGGTAGTGGGCAGACCAAAACATTTAGCTCTGTCCTAACTTAATCTTCCTCCCTTAGGTGACATCCTGGACAGTGGCTCTCTCTCTTCCATGATTTCAGTTCCTACCAGGGGATTCCACCATGCTTCTAGCTTCCACTGATGAACCTTGTTCCTCAGTTCTGATAATATCACCCCTTCTCTTTATTCCTCAAACAAACAGGGTAGTCATAGCCTCCTGTGGTTACTAATATTGTGGTTACCACAATATCCAAAGTTCAGTTCCTCAGATCTTCCATCACTGGTATAACTAATTCTTTATCACTGACGTGAATTTGAATTTTGTAAGCAACAGGTAATAATAGATGTAAGATCTTTGAAACTTCTAGTATAACGATGTATTCCAAAGGCCGTGAGTTCTTTTATTTTGGACTCCTGAAGAATTACTATATGTGTGTGTGTGTGTGTGTGTGTGTGTAAAGTAACATATTCCAACTTAAATTAATTTAAGTAAATAAATGTATTTTAGTTTGTGTTCTACTTTAATTTCAAATGGCTTCAATTTAGCAATCTCTGTCAATGTCAGAAGGCAAAGAGGCCCCAACTGCAGGTAAGCTCCAAAATCTATCAGGTAACTCTGAATTCACTGTGATAACATTAATGACATGCTTGTAATACAAAGGTAAGTGTTTGAGTGAGATGCTTATAAAATCTCATAGTTGGAGAAGATTGGAAGGCAGACAGGATAAAAGGTGGGTGGGAAAAAGAGATTTCTAATTTTCTGAGCAATTTTCCTTAAACATTTGAACCCAACATTATTGAACATATTTTTTATATTTCCTGATTGTTTTTTTTTTTAGGGCCTACTGTGAAGTACTTATAGATTTCTATATTTGTTATCTGTTGTAAACTCTGCACATTAACTATTATTATGTTGAAAGTAATAAATTCCAACATAAATTAATTTAAGGAAATATACTTGACACTTGTTAAACTTGCTTATGGAATCAAAGTGATTCCGTTGGGAAAAAGAAACCCTTTTACTTATTATGAGCATAATCTCTGCAATGCCATTCTTTTGGGGGTAATATTCCTTAATAATTCCTTCATATTCTTCATGACTGAGCTCAAAAATCAACTATTCTTTGTAGCTACTCTTGACCCTCCCTTTGTTTATAATCATTTTTCATTGAGGTTGGTTTTTTTTTTTTTTTTTTGACTTGGCAATAAATTCTGATCTTGATACATATCCTCTTTCAATCCTCAATTCCTCTATATGAAGCTTTAATATTCTCATTTTACACATTAGGAAACTGAGTCACAAGAAGATTATATCTAACTAAAGTTGTAATATTCTCCTTTTACCCTGCTGCTTCCCACATGCATTCATTCAAATACATTATTATGCATTTATTTATTCATTCATTTACCACAATATGTTTATCTCTAGCTACTCTGCATTGCCTCCTGTCACTCTTCCTTTGTTTTCCTCTGGGTACACTGGTCTATTGGCTTACCCTAGAATGGTCAATTCCATCATTCCCATTTCTGGGTCTTTGCAACATGCTCTTCCCACCTCTAAGATCCTCCAGTACTTCCACCTTCTTATACTAACCTTTACCCTTCTCTGCTTTTTTTTTTTCCATTATGGTTTCTCTTTACTCACCTGATGCTATTAGACATAGTCATTCCTTCGGGAAATACTGGATGCTTGCTACATACCAGAAACTCATGGTAGACATTAGAGATAGAACATAAAGGAGCACAAGTCCTTGCCTACATGGAGCTTACATTCCTCATGGAATACCATGTAGCATGAGAAGTGTTATAATAAAAGGAAGGTCATAGGCTGTGTGGGAAGACAGAATGGTGGCTAAACCCATACATGTTGAGAAGTGTCAGTGATGGATTCAAATAATTCATCTGGAATAGGAGGTCATGAAATACTAATGCAGAAGCAGAAAATTAGGGGACAGAGGAGGAAGCTAGTAAAGAGTCATCATTGAGCAAGTCATGACGGCAAGCAAATAACGAGCTTTATCCTCTGAAAAAGTCCCAAGAGATGGTAGATGCACAACAGAGTCATTTCACTGGTGGGAAGAAGGATATGGAGTATTATACATCAATATAATTAGGAATTTGTCAAGGGCAACTTCCAGGGGCAGGTGGGGAGAAGGTTAATTTCTGGGCATTTTGAGTCTGTTCCACTTGTGAGCTAAGTGGGGGCTGAGAGCAAAAGAAAGCCCGCAGGCAAAGAGTCACAGGTGCTTGCAGTTAGGAGCCCTTGATTTGGTCATGCATGAAAATGGTGAGTGCCAGAGTATATGGGAGGGGCATTAACCACCTCTGCTGCTGAGTCTTACAATCAAAGACATTCACCAATGTGCACGTAAAATGTTTGACAATAAAATGGTACGACTGGTTTGGAAAACCACTGGGCATTATCCAGTAAAAGTTGAAGACATGCGTACACGCGACCTGCATTCAACTCTCCTTTATTTATCCAAAACAAGCTAGTTTGTATGAACCAGAAAAAATGTTTAAATAGCCCCATTACAGCAATAGTCCCGAACTGGAAAAAGTGCAAAAGTTCACCAGGAGCAGAACGAAGACATAAACTGTGTGTTCATAAAATACACTAAAACACATAAATAAATCAGACCTAGAAGCAAGAAGATCCACCTGAGAAAGTGGAATTGGTATCACTACACAAAGCAGTGCAAGAAAGGGAGAAAATCCCAAACATCTTCAATTTGTAACCTGATTGTATCTCTAAGAGTAATACATCCCACAAAATAAAAGCCAGCAGTCTTGAAAGGGCAGCACTTTGAAGAGAGCAGGGAGTTCTCGAAGATGAGAAATCAATCTGTCTAATCAAAAGTCACTGGAAACAGTGAAGAGAAGGTTGGATATTGCAGAAAACCAAATAAATTGGAAGAAATCCTAGGATATTTTCCTATAATAAAAAGGGAAGGATAAAAAAAATGGACATCATGAAAGAAAAAGAAAAAAAATTAATTCTGAATGGCATAGATAATGAACGAGAATTATTTCTCAGACATTCAGATCATTCCATTTCTCAAATCAAATAGTCACATTAGGTGGATTATTTTCTCTCTTCAGAAAAAAAGATTTCCGTAAAATTTCATATATCTTCAGTGTAAAGCAAAGGAAATGCAAACACATTCCAAAACATTTGAAAGGAAAGAATTTAGGTTTGCAAAGCCCACTCTTTGCCTGTGGTAAGTTATTTTATCAGCCCACTCAGATGTTCACATACCCATTAAAACTCAAATGTAAATGCATACCGTGTTCAGAGACAGACTTTCTTAAGTAGGACATAAAAATGTTTCCCCCTGAAAAAAAAAATTTCCAAAAGAAATTACAACAGCATAGACAGTAGTAATAACTACTATTATAAATTTTTGTAGAATTTTATGAGTAGAATCATAAATGTATATTCTCTTTCATCTGTTTTCGTTCAGCCAAATGGCATTGAGAGTCATACAGGTGGTTTCATATATCATGAGTTTGTTCCTTTTATTGCTGAATAGTATGCCATTCTAGATAAATACTTCAACAATTCTAACTTTAAAAAAAAAAGTGTCATGAAACAGTAGATTAACAAAAGCCAACAGTGAAGAGTTGTACATTCTGATAAAATGAAAAATTTAGTATCTCAGCAAGTGCCAGGCTTATAATAGAATTTAATAAATACTTACTAAGTGAATGAAAAAAAAATTCTATCTAAGAAACATGCACATTAGAGTCATGAACATGGAATCCCCTGAGCCCTTTCAGAAATCTGAAAGGCCTCCAAGGAATTTATGTCCAAACCATTTATCTCTTTCATTAGTATGCTAAGCAAACTGATTTAACCAGTGGCCACCTAAGTTGATGAAACTAATAACAATGAAATAAGAGCAATAGCACCCTCTGCTAGAGTTTTTCTCTCAGTTCCATTAATAAACATTCTTTCCCTGCTATTTACCTATCAAGGTGTGTTTGTTCAATTAAGTTGCATTTGCCTCTTCCATGTTGTATGTATGAATATACCACAATGAAACCCACTGTTCTGTATAACTAATATGCACCAATAAAAATAAACAACTTCCAAACAAATGAACTACAATCTATTAGGGCCCCACTGTGTGCAGCCCTTTACATATATCATGTCATTCAAGAAAGTACATTTACATCATCTCATCTATTCGAAATGAATAAATAATTTACTTAATTTATAAAAAGCCTATTTCTGAGAAATTACTCAGAAATGTATACATTAGAAAGTAGATGGTGACTATTATTATTATTTTTTTTCATTATTACTATTACCCAGAATATTCATTTACCTCTTTCTGCATAACCATATTATCACAAACTGAGCAGCTTAAGACAACAATTACCTAGAATCTCAGTTTCTGCTGGTTAGAAATCCATGGCTTAACTTGGTCCTTTGCAAGGTAACAATCAGCGTGACTGGGGAAGGATGTGCTTTTAGGCTCATGTGTTTTTGGAGTTCAATTGCTTGTGGGATATCTGAAGGCATCATTTTCTTGCTGGATATTGGCCAGTGGTTGGCCTCAGTTCTTTGACGTGTGCAGCTTTCTCCAACAGCCTCCAACTTCATCAAGCCCAGCAAGGAAGCGAGTTAACAGAGTCAGCTAAGGAGGAAGAACACAATACAATCTAATGTAACAAAATCATAGAAGCTACAAACCATCATCTTTGCCATGTATTATTGGTCTGCAGCAAATCACAGTCTCTGCCTACACTTAAGGAAAGAGAATAACAGGTGAACATGGGTAGCAAGGGATAGGACTAATTGCACTCATCTTAAGAGTCTGTTTGCCACACTCAGTATGTGATGGATACTCACTAACCACCATATTTACCCTTCTAAAGATAGTGCCTAATAGAACAGAGAGAGAAGAAATCCACTCAACACAGCTGGCTATTATGAACATTTCCAAAGACAGTGTATCCCTGAATGACCTCACTTTTAAAGCTCCTCACAGGTCCTCACTGAAAACTCAACATGAAGGCATAATTCATCCAGGGCTGCTGAACTTACAACAGCATCTCTAATATTTAAGGTTTATATCTTGACATACTTTAAGATACAGTGTCATTTCATTGATTTTCACAATAGCCATGTACAGTAAATAATGTGATAAGTATTAATCCTAATTTTCATATGAGAAAACAGGGAATCAGAGAAGATAAATTAACTTGCTTAACATTACACAGCTACCTGAGTCTCTGGGTAGGGATTGCTGTTGTTTGAGAAAAACCTCCAACCAAAGGTCTCAACCCCTCCCCAGGGCAGCTAGCATCTACACAAGGGGTACAAAGGCCTCAAATAATATATATTATTAGATGATAAATTGCCAAATAAAAGTATAAGAACTCTTTTCAATTATTTAAGTATATGACTGGAAAAGTATATACAGTTTTCCATTTAGAGAAATTGCCCACAGCAATGGTCTTGAGATTTTTCTTACCTGTTGGGACTTGCTATCATCTTTATGGTGTTATAAAAGTAAAATAGGTACAGGAAATGTAAATTAGCCATGAACATTTTCTAATTAGCAGATTTCTGCAAATCCAGATGGTCATTTGCATAGAATTCTCCTCATCTCACAAGTGAAGTGTTCTGACCTGTTTTTATTATTTCATTTATTTATTCATTCATTCACCCACATGCTCATTCATTAATTTATTTACTTTTGGTCAGTTCTTTTAATAACTTCTAACTTCTCTAAAGCCAATACTTTCCCCTACATACCATATATTGCATTCATGAGCAAATTCCATTACTTCCTAGAGTCTTGGTTTTCTTGTCCATAAAGTAAGAGTGACACCTATCTAATAGAGGCAATGAAAAGAGTTAATAGATAGAAAGGACCAATTTAAATCTTATAGCAACAAAATGATTCCTATTTTTATTTCTCCTTTTCAAAGCATCAACCATTGAATAAAATTTTAATCATTGCAGTTACTTCTTAACAGTTCAGTCTCATTTGTAGAATAATAAGTTTATGCTGTCCTGGATGATTACCAGTGGCTTTTTCTGTCATATTCCAGAATGCCCTGATTTCAGTGATAAAATATAGAGACACTCCACCAATGATCTAGGTAGAGAACTTTCTGCAAGTATATTTCACATTTAAATTGTTTTGACTATTTAGGTGGGGTAGCTTGTAGAAAATCAAGATACAAGTAGAAGAAAAGCATATTGTCCAATAACTTTCCATTGCTCCAGGTGACAAGTCAGTGGCCAGTGGGGATTTCTCTTTTATTTCTGAGAAAGGATAACCCATAGAGCAAGAGGAGAGGAGAAAGGTCAAGAAATTTTGGAAGACATCTATTGGGGGGAGACATGATAAACCCTCTTAAAATATTTTCTTCTTACATCTTATTTTTGTCTTTTCTTATGCATGTTAACCATCTTTCCCAGAGTACTTAATAGTAATGAGTGGCTCTCTCATACCTAGTAATTTTTTGACACCTTTGCAATGAGTTGTGAGCTTTATGTTGTGAAAGGAAAAGCAAACTAGAATGAACAAGACCTTATTCTGAATTCTTTTGGTCTATACTTCAAGTATTCTTGGACTTGCTACCTAACAAATAGATGAGATTTTCAAAGTGTTTGAAATAAAAACAAAAACAATTATATGTAAGTTATGGAGAACAAACTCCAAAATGAAGACACAAAATCAAGCCATGATCCATAGGAGAAAAGAAATGCTTTAGGTCAAAATGTAAAAGTTCACACCTCAAAAGAAAAAAAGGAGCAAGCAAGAAAGAATAACAAAATCATTTCTTCTCCTTATATTACGAGAAAGAATAACAATCACATGACACAGAAAACAGAGGGAATTTATCTGGTCTTTTGACTGACAGAAGCAGAAGGAAGAAAGAAGAGAGAAGAAAAAGTTCATCTGTCTTAAGGGGAAATACTGGGGAAGTAGAGCTTGGGTGAGTAGAAGGATCTTTCTTTCCCTGTCCTTCTCAGCTTACAATTCCCTGTCCTTCTCTTTTCTTTCCTTTCTTTTTCTTTTCTGATTTTTTTGTTTTGTTTTTCTTTCTGTCCCTCCCCTTCACTCTCCATTACTTTTCTTCCCTTCCCTCTCCTTTTCATCTTCTTTAAACATCAAGTTAAGGAATCAGTCAGTTCCTATGAGAATCATAAACAGGGTCAAAGAAAACTGTACCTGTATTAATTTATGATATAGCCTGAAACAAATTCCCAAACCAGGAAACCTTGATGACCATGAGATTTCAGATGAGGTTTCAAGAGGATCTGTAAAATCTATCCCTAATCAGAAAGAGTCTAGATGTGTTTTTCAATGTTCCATCACTGTAAAAACAACAACAACAAAAACATGAGAAAAAAAAACATTTTCAAGGAGGAAGAGTTTCTTGTGGCTCATGATTTCAGAGGTTTCAGTCCATGGTTGCTTGGCCCAGTTTCTTTAGCCCCTTGGCAAGGCAATGCATAATAGCAGAAGGGCGTGGCAGCAAAGAAGCAAAAGAGAGAAAGTGTTCAAGGACAAGATGTACCCTTTGAGGACAGGCACCCAGTGACCTACTTAAGCAGCTAAGCCCAGCCTCCTGAAGTTTCCCCCTCCTCCCAAAGAACCACCAGCTGAGGACCAAGCCTTTAAATACATGAGACTTTGTGGGACATACCATATTCAAACTATAATACTAGATAAGTAGCATTTTGCTCTTTTAAGGGGTGTGCGAAGAGTGAGCAGGTGTTGAAGAAGAGTCAGCTAAAATTATTTGATTTCTACTTATTCCCTAATTAAACCTATTTTATTATTTCTCTTTGTGATGATAATTAAAAAAATTATATAAATCTAAGCAAAAGCAAAAACAAAAGAACAACAAATGACAAAAAATGCAGTACTAAAATCTCTAAAGTGTTATTTAGGGGCTTCCTGGTATGTTCCTTATACGTAGAAGACTTCTAAAACTACAAATAAAATGATTCTTGATTCTTGATTTCAAGGGGAGGGTGGCATGTGACTGCTAAACAACTTCAACTTGGAGCATTTTAATTAGATAAATCCTCCATGAGTGATAGACTACTTCCTGACCAACCACTTGGACACACAAATATGGGATTCTTAGGACATCAATGGAATTATGGGAAAGCACATGTCTGTTGTATATAAGTGTAATATTACCATGGTACTACTTTAAGAGCTTTATATACATGATTTGTTTAATCCACTTCCCTTGGAATGGGTGAAATTATCCCACTTTATAGATGAGCCAACTGGGCTCACACAGTTGAAATAACTTGCCTGAGGTTATATAAGCTCATAAGTGGGAGAGTAGGAATTTGAGCTTAGACAATCCATTTTCAAGGCACATACCTTTCCCCACCTTATATTCTGCCTGTACATCTGTCCTAGGTAAAATCAGTTGCACAAAACTTGGCATTATGTATACTTGCAGGGCTACTGGAAGAAATGCTGCCATTTTCTTTTTTTTTTTTTTTTTTTTTTTTTTTTTTTTTGGTACCAGGGATTGAACTCTGGGGCACTCGACCACTGGGTCGCATCCCCAGCCCTTTTTTGTATTTTATTAGAGACAGGGTCTCACTGAGTTGCTAAGTGCCTCGCCATTGCTGAGGCTGGCTTTGAACTCGCGATCCTCCTGCCTCAGCCTCCCAAAGTGCTGGGATTACAGGCGTGCGCCACCGCGCCCGGCGAAATGCTGCCATTTTCTTTCTGCTTTTGATTCTGGAAGACTGCCACCTTCAAACTAAACATTTAGGGTACTTGGTAGATAGAAGAATGAAGTGAGTCTGGGTGTACGGAGTAAGAAAGACAATTGAGTTTGAAATTTTGAATAACATTTGGATAAGGGTATGATATCCTGACATTTAATTTTGCTTCTAATGGAAGATCATAGTGCTCACTACAGACACATAGAAAAGGAGAGCAGAATTACAAGTTTGAGTGTAGACAATTCCTACTCTGAGATGGCTTGACATCTGCAGTCAGTATCCTATCTAATTTATGAAAACAATCTTTCAGTTATATATTGAACATACTAGTGCAAAGAATCAAAAAGAGAATGCTCAATTCAGGCATTTGATTTTTACGAGATCAGAATAAATGTCACTGCAGGGTGTATCCATTCTATTGATGACTTGACTGCCTATTTAATTTGTTCTTCATTCACTTGAGTTTTGACTCAAAGCTTAGGATGGAACAGGTGTTTAATTAGCTTTGATATAAAATTCACACAAGATGAGACTTTCTAAAATGCCATTTTTTCAGCCTCTATCCACAATTTAAGCACGATTAGTACACTTGAAAAGATTCACAAACTTGATTTTTAATCACTTTGGGCCAAGTTTCAAGGTCTTGGTGAAGCCTAATGCCAAGCTCCTCTTACCCAGTCTTAGGTCATATTACAAAGCTTCCCAAAGTTTTGGTATCTAGGCTCCTCCCACCCCACCCCCCAAGCAAATAGCTGTGAAAAAGCATCAGCTCTGAAGAGGTGGGACTGACATTGCCTCCCAGGTGTCAGGGAACCAGCCCCTCTGAGCCACTTATGATTTAAAAGGGTAATGGGGGAGGAATTCTCTGGCAAGGATGAGTGGATTTTCACAACCCCCTTTGAAAGGGTGATCATATTGATTCTGTTCTTGTGATCAGATACAAAAACATCCAGCTTCTCCAATCCACAATTTGCTACTCAACAAAATTTCATTTCAGGAAGACAATAGCAAATTCAATTAGAAAGTCAGAGCTCTGATGGATCAAGCAGATCATGAACAATTAGCCCTAATTGGTACATCTCCAGAGGTGCATTCTTCACCTGCAGTCAAGGGCTCCTCAGAGACGTGTAAAATTCTTTCTTGACTTTGAAAACATCAAAGCAATTTCTTCTAACCTGAGCTTTATAGCCAGTCCCAACCTGGTGGCCAAAGCTTCAACACCAATAAGAATCAAGGATTATTTTTAGAAATAAAGAAAAGAAAGAAATCCCATTTAAAGAGCACATGACAATGTTAATATGAAATCAATTCACATTTAACCTAGAGAGTGTAATTCGCACTGCTAAATGTCCCACAGGAAATATCAAGCTTGCAACTCAGTTTGCAATGATGAATCTGTAGGCAATTTAAGCAACCATGGGTAATAACTAAATACAGCATTTTAATCATCAAAACCATCAGACTACCCTAGTATTCCCCAACACACACACACACAAAAAAAATCACACTTCAGGGGACATAATTTGCAAAGATAATTTTAGAAAGAAAAAATTTTGGTAATACGTGCCCCTTATAGCTGGAGCAGAAATATAGCTTTATGTATCGTCCTTTTAGACAATCAGACATATAACTAAGACTCTTGAAGAAATAATTGGAAGAGACAGAAACATTTTTAAAGAGCCACATATAATTGAGAAAGATCAAAGTGATAAACTGAAGTCCATTCAGTTTGCAGAATGTCAAGTAAAGAAGTTGTCATATGACCTGGGATTCAGATCAAGATTTTAGTCTCAGGTAAATATCTAGGCAGGACCCAAACACTCCTTAATTCAACCACACTGAAACTTGGTGTTCACATCTGTAAATGAAGAAGTTGTTAGAGGGATCTTGCATGGCCCCTGCAAATCAAAGAGACTGATGTTAGGGCATTAGAAAGCACTATAGGAGGTTTACATATGGCCAAGTTTTCTAACGGGCCTCTTCCTTGCACTACCAGAAACAAAATATGAAATTGAATGTTTCTATTTTTATGCTAAAATGGAAACAGAGGTGGGAAGGATACAAGGAATCCATCACGCAAAAGAAACAGTTTTTGTTTTAAATTTCAAACCCAATAGAAATTCTAGCCCTCCAAGGATATTATGAGGCTGTAACCTTAGCCCTCTACTTACCTGACCTTTAGCAGCAGGGAATAGGCAGCAGCAAATAGGCCTTGGAAGTCTACTTCCTAAATCAGTCTCATTCCCTCCAACTTCTGCCCTTTCTGTGAATTATTACACCACCTGGCACCAGGAATATTATTGACTCTGGAGCAGAGAGCTTAATTTTGCAATAAATTTTACAGATTGCTAACTGAAAAACAAGAACAAAAATGAACTACTAGGTAGTTGAAACCGCGGACTCTCGCTGCTCCTTCCTGCCCCTGGGTAATTTATGGCAGCAGAGCTGGGCTCCCACACTGTGGCTGCCACTTTGGCGTGGCTGCTCTGCTCACCACGCGTGGGGCAGCAGGCCAAGAAGGAAGCCATGCTGCCTTGTCACTAGATTTCAAACCACACTGTGCATGTTGGAATTCCCACAACCACCCCCTGGAGTCTCAGCTCCTGGGACAGTAGGGGTTAAGAGTCCATGGGAAACTTGGGGCATATTCAGGACAGCTTGGTGGAGAAGAGAGAGAGAAATGCTTTGCAATATTCATTCTGTCTTTTCTTGTCTTTTTCATTTAAGATACATTTGTGGAACACTTACTGCATGATAAGCATTGCCTTAATATGCAGGAGCTAAAAAAAAAAAAAAAAAAAAGTTTAAGATGTGATATCTAATTGTATCAGTCACTGGTATAAAACAAACCGGTTCCAAATTTAATGCATATGAATATATGAATTCAGCTATTGAGTAAGCTAGGGGCTGACTAGTCTGGGATGGCTTTATTAGGATGATCTGGTTCTGTGCCAAGTAACCTCTCTTTCTCCAGCAGGTTAGCCCAGACACATCTGCTGACGGTGGCAGGAGTCTTTAAAAAGTCAAAACATATAAGCACTTTTAAGCTTCTGCTGAAATCAAGTTTGCTACCATTCCATTGGCCAAACTTAAGAGGGCATTACTGAAGGGAATGGATAGAGAAAGACATGGAAAAATATGAAATCCTTAGTGCAAATCAGTCCACCAAAATATCTTGAAGAAATTGCAGGACAGAGAGGCATGTAGGTACAACCTGTGCAAGACAGAGGTTGAGTGTAGATCAATAGAATCAAATGGAGAAGCACCTACATGGCTTGACTGGGGGACATTGAAGCATTGATTGCCTGTAGGGTGCAATGCCTATGAAATTGAGTCTTGAAGGATGACTAGGAGAATATGCAAGGGTATATAACATGCATGGGTGTAGGATATGCAGGAGAGTTGAGGAGAAAGGGAAACAAGTCACAGAAGGGCAAGGTGTCCATCATCTTTAGTATAATGCCTGCAGGATAGTTTCAGTCCCTACTATCTTCTGTGTTTACCATGTGACCTTCTGGAAATTACCTCTTTCCTTTCCATTTCTCTCCACTCCCATGGTTCTTCCTCGTTTCCTTCCCCTTCCTTCTCTGCATCTTTTTTCTTTGATTTATTTTCCATGCAGCTGATCCTAGTGCATGACTGCCCACCCTTCGGTGAATTGTCACAGCACTGATCATTTTTAAATTTTTCTTTTCCTGCCAGACATCACCTTTAATCCTAATGCCTTCTGGCTACTTTTCTGAGGTCCCAGGATACTTCAAGATCATTTTCTTCACCTCTATCATGTTTATCCCCCATAGTTCACAGCTGCAGTTATCACCATCAATATTTGCCCAGTCACTGAATTGAGGACACTGAATCCTATTTTGTATCCTTCCCCTTTACTCCCATTGAATCTCACAAGTCCAAGTCCTGCTGACTGATCCACAAATAGTTTCTAGCCTCTCCCTGCTTTCTGTCACCAGAACCCAGTTTTATCAGCTCATCTTTGTCACTGTTAACCAGGCATTCAACATCTCTCACATGCACTGAACACAGAAGCCCCTTGACTGATCTCCCTTTCACAAATTCATCATCCACTTAACTTCCAGTACGATTTATCTGAACTGCAAATCAGACTTGAAAACCTCCTGCCTAAAGTCCTCTGCAACTCCCCATTAGCTATGACATCATAGCAAGGCCCATGACACCATCTGGAAATTACCCCTATGGATTTCACATTTCTGTTTCCCACTTCTCACTCCACACTCTAGACTCTGGAAACAAAGTCAGTACCTAGGAATTCAAACTGTATTTATTGTGTGTATCCTTGCTCTCAGATGTTTGATGCTTCTTAATTGCTATGCGTTAATGTCCCCTTTTATTGTATTATGTTTATGTATTATGGTTTTGAAGACCTTGCACCTTGGTGGCTGCTAATTTACATGCTTTACAAAACCACTCACTCAGAAATAGAAAACTTACTTTGGATGATACATTGAGATACTATCAGTTATCTTGGGTCATACTGAATTAAAAAGCTTTGCTCATCTCAGAGCAGCAAAGCAAAAGCAATTCCAGAATACTTTTTGAGAATAATTCCATGCATCCAGCCCTCTTACTCCTGCATGACTTGAAAGAAGACAATTATTAAGCACTAAATCATTCAAAGAAAGATGCGTTCCCTGTAAAGCATTGTCATGTAAGATTTGTAAATGAGATAGTTTGGGATAAATTTGAGAGATTTCCCTATTTACATCCAACATGACTTAAAGCCACACCAGATGAACATAAATGTATTCTAGAGACGAAGAAAATCCTCAAATATCTAAGTGATAGACTTGTTTATTAATCTGGGCTGTTTTTGTTTGAGCACTTTAGAAAGTGGTATTGGAGACCAGACACAGTGCCCACACCTGAAATCCCAGAGACTCAGGAGACTAAAGTAAGATGATCCCAAGTTCCAAGCCCACCCCAGCAATTTAGTGCAGCCCTAAGCAACATAGCAAGACCTTGTTGCAAAGTAAAAAAATAAATAAATAAAAATAAAAATGTTTGAGGATGTAGATCAGTTATAAAATGCCCCTGGGTTCAATCCCCAATAGAAAATAAAGAGGAAGAGAGAAGGAGGAGTGGGGAAGGAGGGAGGGAGAGAGAGAGAGAAGGGGGGGAAGGGAGAGAAAGTGGTATTGAAACCTTTTTTATATAATCTATGACTTTTCTCTAAATTCATTAGGAGGAAGTATGGTCCTAGGAAATCTTGCCTAAGTTAATTCTGGAAAATCTAAATATCTACTCAATTTGCTGTTTTATTCTGTGCTGTTATTTAGAAAGGGTTGGTTGGTGATGTTTTGCCCAAGTCAATCATTACTGAAAAATTAGTGAAGCCCCATTCTACAGCAGCATTGACAAATACAGCAGCCATTAGCCACATGTGCCTATTTAGACAAATTAATTAAAATAAAATTTAAAATGCAGTTATTTAGCCCTACTAGCCATATTTTAAGTGTCCAAATAGTGACATGTGATCTGTGGTTTCCTTTTAATGTGATATAGAACATTTCCATCCTTGAAGAAGGTTGTAGTGGACATTTCCCTAGGAGGTGTCCAAATATACAAAGAGGTAAAGGAAAGGTAACACATTATCTTCTTTATCTATGCTCCAATTTTACAAATACTTGCTTCATTTTTTCCCCTTCTTACTAAATTCAATTCTGTGCAACAAAGGTTATAAATCTTTTTTGGAGCCACAGAGCTGTGTGAGAAAGGCTGTTAGTAAGAGGTTTTGACCCTTACAAGAAATGGGAGTTACTGCCTGCTACATCCTGAAAACAAATTGCTTTTTGATGTATCATTTTGATTCAATGTAAAAATCTCTTTAATTGCTCTGCATTTTATAAAAACCTTATTACAGAAATAATGTCCAAGACATATTACCAACATCCTCTATGATTTTCTTTCATCTGTATTTGATAATATCAGTATTATTAAAGATTCTGTTGTAATCTGCTTTATCCAGCATTTGCAGAATAAGCAAACAATCTTCAGAAATAAAATATTAAAATCTGCCCCATCACTGATAGAATCTACCCACAGATTATCTTTGAATTTTCAAGATTTAAAGATATTCAGAATTGCATTGGTTCATAACATTGATTCAATTTCTAAGCATATGATTTTTTTTAACATCACTTAGTATAGTAGTAAATATATGATCACAGTTAGGAGAGAGAGATTGGATTTGGCCAAAATTAATAACAAAGTGTCAAATTGTAACCATGATTTTAACTGATTGCAAGCAATATAAAGAGAAGGCAAAATATATAAAAAATAATATTGTACACCTATAGTGTTTAAATTATGTCAATAATAAAATCTACAATAAAATGTCTATATAGAACTGAGTAAATTGTCCCTATATTTCAGTCTCCAAAAAAGACCATTTGAGTTCAAATACTCTCTTTTACTCCTTGAACTTCCTCCTTTTTTTTTTTTTTTTTTTGGACAGGGGATTTTCCCTCTCTTTTTGTCTTTAATTCCAACTCAAATATGTTTGAGTTTCTGGACCCATCAGGGATGATGATGCTCTCAACTGGAAAGGCAAGAGTGCCCTAGCTGTGTGTATCTGGAGGTAGTCACTGGTTATTTGTGACAGTGTGTGCTGTAGGGTGGGGAGGCTTTTGCGTTCCTCCCCCAGCAAGAACACCGGAAGCCCTCATAGGTCTTCGGAACCCAGCCATTACACAGGAGAGAACAAACCAGGGAACCTGTAGTTCTCACTGGGATTTGATGACAATCCACTGCCAGGCACTACTCGCCAAGGTGCCCAGCAAAGCTGTCAAGCTCCCAAGCTTGTGCTGTAGCCGTCAGCGACAGAAACAGCTCCAACTGCAGAAGCCGGCTCATGTCCAGCTATACTCAACCCAGACTTCCTAACGGTATCACATCATAAAACCATCGTGCATCTGGCACACATTTAAGGCCAAGTTGGCAGTATTTGATATGAAAAAGAAACCCAAGACTGAATTAGTATCCCACAAGGTTGTTTTTGCAAGTCATAGACATAGTGCAGAGGCAAGTGGAGCAGAGGCCGCAAGACGCCCACGAACCTTTCCTTAAATGAAAGCTGGGCTGCCTAGGGCCAATGAACTCCTGGAAAAACACAAACCAGCAAACAAACAGAGAACTCACAAAAACAACAACCCAAACCCCGACTTTATTTCCTTAACTTTTGCTTTTCCCAAGAAAGATCCTGTCACCTGGAGACTTTTTTTTTTTTTTTTTTTTTTTTTTTTTTTGGATAATGTGGAACAAGTACCTGGACCATCCTTCAGATGGAAACTTAAATTAGGAAAGGGATCTACTCCTACCCTAGCCTGCAATTCCTAGTCACTTTCATGTCCAGCTTCTAAAATGAAGTTGGTCTCCTATCTGCAAGTTCAGAATCTCTAGGGAAAACTCAGCTCTCTGGAAACATTACTTTGCATCAGAATATAAATTGATTATTGATAGGGGAGATTCTACTAGGTTCGTTCCTACTCTGGAGAAACACCTTCTAGAAAAATGGTGATTGGAAAGTTGTTTTGGGAGCAGGAAACAGGAAAGAATTAGAGGAACAAGTACAAATAATTTTGAAGGAGGCTTACTGAACATAGACCAAGGGCATAACTATATTATAACACTCAGAATTATTGGAGTTATTCTATTTTTGAAATCAAATTCAAAAAGATTCTGAGAATAAGAATGCTCATAATCAGAACTAGATGGGGAAGTATGTACTTCTTTGAAAACAAAGAAAACCTTAAAAATATTTTTAAAAATCAGGATGAATTTTTAGTAGTTTTGGAGTAGGAAAGGTTGTTATAAGTTAGAGAATGCAGAAGGTATAAGGAAAAAATGCTAAATCTGACAGCAAGAGAAAAATTAGCAAAAATTGAATTACAATAAAAGAAAAAAGAATCCTATATGTAGATGGTGGCACAGTCTAAGAATTACTTTTACCATGTTAAATTTTCTCACTCTCAACACTCTCATTCAGTGCTTTCAAATATCCAACACAAAATGAATTTATTGAACTCAAACAGTCTACTCACAAACCATTGGGAACAAATCAATAATCTTTAAAAGATGAAAAAGGCAACATTTTGCAGAAAAATAAATACAAAAACCAAATACACCTTAAGTTTCTCAAAACCACCTTTTTAAAAAATATCCTCCAAAATAAAAAAAATTTAAAATTTTAGATAAAAGATTGGCAAATATTCAAATTCCTGAGTAGCAACTCTGTCAAGATAACATCCTACATCACTGGGATCGTTGGTGCAACATTTTGGGAGAGCAAATTGACAAATTGAAATAAAAAAAATGTATGTCCTCTTCAACCTAGAAATTTTCCTACTAAGAATTCATAATAAAGTCACAAAAGTATCCTAAGATATATGCATTAGAATGTTTATTTTATCATTACATACGCTAACATAAAATTGTAAGTAAACCAAATGTCCTGTACAATGGGACTGACTAGATGGATTTCTGTATATTGCTATAACAGACCTGAAATATCAGCTTCAAACACCAAAACAGTAGGAAAATGTCTCAGATATATTATTAAATGGGGAATAAGATATGTCATTATAGGAAAAATGTAATTTACTGTATAAGAATCATTTGCATGTTTTATATGTATATGTATATATATATATAACATATGTATATATATATATAACATATGTTCTCTTCCCCAGAAATACGTAAGAAATAGTTCATAGTGACTAACAGGGTTTAGAGTTCATTAGAGTTCAGAGAGTGATCATAATTGCTATTTCTCTATCACTTTTTTTTATTCTCTTTTTTTTCTCAAATATTTGTACAGAATACTTTTACTGAAAAACTAACAAAAATAAAATTCCACCAGTAACCTTGTTCAAATGCTGTTCAGTGAGAAGGAATTAAATCAGCCTTCAGCTTGAAAGAGCTGTCTTCTGGTGAATGGCAGGGCCACAAAAGACACTCATTACCATCTCCTTCAAATCCAATGGAAGGGGTAAATTTGGTCCTTGAGCATAAACAGTAATTATCCATGCATTTCCCTTGCAACTTCTTTATAAAGATTTCAAGAGAATGAATTACAGTGGATTGAGTTTCATGTAGCAGTGTTTGCCCAATGCAGGTGGGATTCTGAGCCATCTTTGATCTAGGTGGCATAGATATATGAAAACCACAACAGCCACATATCTCCTGAATTCCTAAACCTGACAGAATAAGGAATTTACCAAGGAAGGTAAAAATTCACGGTGGCAAAATTGTTTTTGTATTCCTTGTGTGAGTCAGGAAAACGATGTCTTCTATCTTGAAAAATGACATCATGAAATAAAATGATTGGACATTATTCTTTTTTATTTTTGGATATTTTAAACTTTCATTTAAAACCAAGTTAAAGTTTATAGAAGAGTTGCAAGAAGAGTAAAAAAAAAATAATGGTCATATGATATTTGCCCAGTTTACATAAGTTGCATATCATGGCCCTTTTCTCCTAAACCTTTACATTTCAGTGTGTATTTTCTGAAATTATAAACATTCCCTGACATAACTACAGTCAATTATCAACTTCAGTAAATTGAACATTGATTCAATACTTCTTCCTCTTCTTCTATCTCTATTCCAATTTGGTCAATTGATGCCATAGAGCATATTTTTGTCTCCCATCCAAGATCCAGTCTAGGATCACATGCTGTGCTTAGTTGTCAGGTCCTCAGTAGTACATCAGTAAATGTTTAACAATCAGTCCTCTGGGGGGTAAATACACCTGCTTTGTAACCTTTGTCATTTCTGTGATTGTAAACATTCCCATTAGGATGTCACTAAACATGCAGTTGAAAAATTAGCTTTCACAAACCAGTGTCAGCTTACCATAAGTCTCTTTAGTCTGCTTTAATATGGATTAGTTCCCAGTCTTTGTCTTCAAGACCACTGGCATCGTTTAAGAATACTGCCCCTTCTTTTAATTGAATGCTCCTTATTTTGAATTTGTCTGACATCTCCTCATGTTTAGATTCAGGTTATACATTCCAGCTGGACTACTGCACTGACTGAGGGCATACAATATCCATCTACTCCACATTTATGATGCTATTTTTGATCATTGTGTCAAGGCATTAACTGACTTCCCCACTATGTACTCATTATTTTTCCCTTTATCTAAAAGGTATACATTCAAAGTCATGCTAATATTCTTCCTATTTTTTTCCTATAGCTTCTGTACTCATTTACATAGAAAGACCTTAAAATTTCAAAAATTTTAAATGAGAATCAGATTATTTAAGGAGTAAAAGCTAGAAAGGTGCTACTTGAAAATACCTATGTTGGAAAAGGGCAAAATCCAAAACAATGAATTTTCAGGATGTTTGTGTTTAAATCCAAGCTACAATATTATTTTTAATTGTGTTGGTAGGAATAGCTATATTGCAGGGTTGTTGTGAAGATTTTGAAGCTATATTCCCAGGAGAATACTTGCCATATTATATGAGTCAATAAATGGGAGCTAAGGAAAATATGCATTTAAGACAGTTTATTTTCTGCCAGAATTGAAATTAAAATTATGACTTTATAATTTTTATAATTATAAGCTTATGATTATAAAATAACCTAATATATAATTATAAAGTTAATATCAATAAGTAATTGTAAGGGAAGAAAATCATTAGGAAAAAATGGACCAAACAAATATAATGAAATAAGAATTAATGATTTTATGTATAGGGAGGCATCAGCCCATAAATATAGGTGTGATATTTATAATCCCAGGTTAATCAATGATTTGATACATTTTATTGTTCTTGAACAATGTGGAGAGCTGCTTGACAAAGCTTACCAACTTTGAAAAAAATTCCACATATCTTGGAAGAGGCGACATCAATCAACAGTTCTAGTGATAGAAGAAAGAAAATGATAAATTGAATTTGATTCAAATTTAAAGCTGCCTGCTACTCATCAAAAGCTATCATTTATAAAATGAAAAGTTGAGCTAAAGACTAGGAGAAAATATTCAAGATGTATTTATTTAACAAATTTACAGTTTTCTACTATAACAAATTACTACAAACTTAGTGACTCAAAGCAACACAAATTTATTATCTCACAACTTTAAAGATTATATGTCCAGGTGGGCTGGACTGTTTCATCTGTGTCTCTCATGAATAAAATTAAGGTGTTAGTCACCCTGGGTTCTTGGCTGGAAGGCTCTAGGGGAGAATCCACTTCCAAGATCCTTTAGGTTATGGGAAGGAATCAGTCTCTTGGAGATATAAGGCTGAAGTCCTCATTCCCTTACTCATGTCATTCAGGAGTCTTTAAATTCCTGTATTCTTTGTCACTCTGTCCCCTCTATCTTTAAATCAGCAATGGCATACTAAGTCTTTCTCCTGGAAGGACTTAAAGAAAAGTCAAATCTCTCTGACTTCTCCTTCTGCAGCATCTCCTCTGCCTCCAGTCAGATGAGTTCTCTGCTTTGAAGGGTTCATTTGATTATATTGCATAAACCTAGATAACACCAGATAATCGCCCTAACCTTGATCACATCTGTAAAATACTTTTGGCCATGTAATGTAGCATAGATACAGAATCCAGGTATTAGGGCATGAAGATCATGAAATTTGCTCTCCCATAAACACATCCAGCACATGTAAAAATATCATGGTATTTTTAAAATTTTATTGGTGTATTATAATTATGCATGATAAGGGATTTATTACGTCATACTCATACATACACATGACATAATTTGAGCATGTTTTTTAAGATCCACAACCCAGTTTTTCTTTTTAATGGATAAAGACTTGAGTCTTTGGTACAACAGTTGATTGAGTAAGCATATGCAAACATCATCAAAATCACCATCAGAGAATAAAAATTTAAAAAACTACAATGAGGTACCATATCACACCCATTAAAATGATGAAAATGGGTGTTGGCAAGAAGGTAGGATAACTGGAACTCTTGGGTATCACTGGGAAGAATTTAGAATAATACAATCACTTGTTAAAAAAAAAAAAAAAAAAGCTGGGCAGTTTCTTACAATGTCAAACTTACACTTATATGACCTAGCAATTCCTCTCCTAGGTATTTAACCCAGAAGAAATGAAAGCCTATGTCTAGAAATTCTTGTATTTACACATTCATAGAGAATCATCCATAATAATCAATCCCTAGTCATGGTACATAAATGTCTATAAACAAGTGAATGAATTAAACCATACATCTATCTCTACATGGTCATAAAAAGGAATGAACTACTCATACAAGAAGCATCAATGAATCTCAAAGACTTTGTGTTTCAAGGACCCAGCCTGAATAAAGGCTATGGTATAGAACTTCACTTATAAAAAACTCAAGAATAGGAAAAACACAGTTTTAGTAATAGAAGTTAGGTCAATGTTGTGTCTGAAGGGAGGGGCTTGGGAATCGAAATGGGGGAGTCTCTTGAGAACTCTCTACTAATGGAAATGCTCTGATCTTCACTGAAGAGACTGCTTTGTGTGTGTATGATTTGCCAAAGCACATTGGACAGTATGGTCAAGACCCATGCATCTTACTCTAAAGATACTTCAAGAAAGTCACTATAAAGAAAAAGAATAGTAAAACAGCAACAGTCAAATTGAAGAGTAAGGGCCAGATCAGACTTTTTAATTGCTTAACATTTTATATATATAATAATCTTTGGTTTGATTTTTACTTGTAATTACACTCTTATGAATATGTATATATGCCTATATGTGCTTATATATTTGTGTGTATATATACATTTGTACATTTATAATTAATTAAAAATAACTTCATGATTATTGTATCTTCCAATTAATTATATTATATACTATTACTCTTTTCACTACTGATGTTTTTGACCTGAACTTATTTTTTCTGATAATATAGCTATGCTTGATTTTTTTTTTGTTTTAGAATTGTCTGGTGGATGCTTTTTCATCTCTTGGTTTATCAAACTGTTGTATCATTTTGCTTTGTCTCTCATGAGGTATATTATTAACTTGTTATTTTCATTTTGTAATATGTTTACTTTAAATATTCAATCTAATAAATTTTATAGAAGAACTTAATCTTGCATTTATGGTGGATATATAGTTCCTTCATTAATTAAAAATATCATAATTTAACCTACCTCAAATTTTTAGGAGGATATTAGATAATCCTTAACATAGTATCTTCTTATAGCACTGCAAATAACAAACTTTATTTCATTTACTTACTCAATGAATATTAATTATGCATATATAACTGTCAGGCTCTTAGTGTAAGCCTTAGGCCCTGACAGCTGATATTTTGTCCTCTTTAGAAATTCTTCCTTAATGGGAAATGGGAAATACACACAAATAAGTGAACACATAAATAATGCAAAAATTATGAACTCAGGGACAATACAGAGAAAATAATCGATGGAAAAATCCTCAGAAATATTCTGGAAAGATTAAAAGTCAGCTTACTACAGGGACACAGACAAATCAATGTTTATAGCAGCACAATTCACAATAGCTAGATTGTGGAACCAATCCCGGTGCCCATCAGCAGATGAATGGATAGGGAAATTTGGTATATATACACAATGGAACACTACTCAGCACTAAAAGAGAATAAAATCATGGAATTTGCAGGCAAATAGATAGAGTTGGAGAAAATAATGCTCAGTGAAGTTAGCCAATCCCAAAAAACCAAAGATAGAATGACTTCTTTGTTATGAAGATACTGACTTACAATGGCAAGGGAGGAGGATGAGAGGAATGAAGGAATTTTAAATAGAACAAAGTGGGGAGGGGAGGGAGGGGGCAAGGGGATAAGAATAATGGCATAATGAATTACACATCATTACCCTAAGTACATGTATGAAGACACAATTGCTGTGAAAATACTTTATGCAAAACCAGTGACTTGAAAAATTGTGTTCTTTATATGTAATATGAAATGAATTGCACTCTGCAGGCATGTATAACAAATTAGAATAAAAAAAGAATAAAAGTCAAGAGTGTGTGTGTGTGTGTGTATCACCTATGCGTAACTTCTACTTTGCCAATTCATCATCTGTGATTAAAATTCAAAATAAAAAGTTATTTTAAAGATAATCTACTTCAATCATCTTATCTTGCAAATGAAAAAACTGATTCTGAGAAGTGAAGAAATTTGACCACGTTACATAAGGAATACAGGACTCTCCAGTGCTTTTTGCTCACTCATTGATAAACCAAATAAATAACATATTATTTTTACAAAACTACTGTCTAAACAGTGAATGTTAATCCCATAGACACAAGACTTCTTAATATTCACAAATTGGTCATCTGATAGCAGGGGATGCGAATGAATAAGTATAGTCCTCCTAGATTCTCTGAAACGTACTCCACAGCATAGGCTTGCAAAACATAGTTCTTTTTCCATAAATCAATAATGTAATAAGGACCCAATGCTAAATGCCAAATGTTGACAACTATAAACAGGGTATTTATGTTCTCCAAGTCCAACATATCAATAGATGCATCTAAATTGTTTCAGTGAGGCAAATCTGGATCCAAGCCTATGAAATTATACATCACGTAATATGTAATTATGATGTACTCCATAAAGATAATTTTATTTTAATCTCATTTTAATTATTTAATTATTTTAATTTTATTTACTCTTTACTTATTATGTTGCTCTTTTTTTTCTTCTTTACTGAAATAAATTATAGGATGAAAGACATTCCTCATCAGATACTTTATATTCAAAGTGGAGTCTCTTGGGGAGATTTTCACAGGTTTTTTTGGGGGAGGGTGTGGAGGGGTGTTACCAAGGATTGAACTCAGGGGCCCTTGACTACTGAGCCACATCCCCAGCCCTATTTTTGTATTTTATTTGGAGACAGGGTCTCACTGAGCTGCTTAGCACCTCGTTTTTGCTGAGGTTGGCTTTGAACTCAAGATCTTCCTTCCTCAGCCTCCAGATCCTCTGGGATGCACCACTGCACCCAGCTACAGATTTTTTTTTTTAAAGGGAAAATACCTAATCCCACTGATGAGTTTGGAGGCTATGATCCAGCAGTGTCTTTTCTGATAGCCCCCCTTATTTTTCTCCTATGGAATTAAGTCGTGGTTGGTTGTGTTGCTGACTTCAGAGAAAGCCCTATGCATTCTGTAGCCACCTTTTCATCAGTGCAAGGCTTTGTTTTGCTTTTTTTTTTTTTTTTTTTCCTTCTCTTAACAGTTTTGTCTTAGAATAAAACTCTGCTGTTTTGCAAGGTATAGCTCACTCCAAAATACCTCTTTGCAAAAAACTTTTCAACTTTTAATAATGTATTTTATTACTTGCCATTGCTAAAAAGCCCCCAAATTTCACTTCATTGGTGATCAAATTCAAAGAAACACCAGTTCACTTGATCACACATCCTAAATGTGACTCGTTCCACATCTCATCAACACCTACAAGGAGAATATTTGTTTGTGTACATGTGTGTCTTTAAGATCCAGTGGCAGTGGTTTTCCCACAAAGATGCCTACAAATGAATGTCCAAGCATACACCAATTGCTTGTTAAAACAAGGCAATCAATAAATGTCAATGCATCAAGGTGAGAAGTACCAGTTTTTACAAAGAATTGTATGCATTTCTGAACAATTTATTGACTTCATCTTTAAAAATTATAGTGCAGTGTCACATGCCTGTAATCTGAGTGGCTCAGGCGGCTAAGGCAGAAGGATTGCAAGTTCAAGACCAGCCTCAACAACTTAGCAAAGCCCCAAGCAACTTAGCGAGACCCTGTCTCAAAATAAAAAATTAAAAGGGGCTGGGATGTGACTCGGTGGTTAAGTACCCCTGGGTTCAATCCTTAGTAACCCCACCAACAAAAGTAGTAATTTAGAATTTATAGTACTATCTAATAACAAACGCATGCCTCCTGCTTGAAATTTTATATGGCACACAAAATATTTTCAAGAATCCCAAGTTTCTAATCATTTATTTACTTGATCAAATAATTGTATGTTTTTTTGAAACTTAAGCAAAGCTTTAAATGTTTTGGGATGTATTATGATGATTGGAAGTAGAACAAGAACCCAGAGAAGTCATGGAAAAAAGGCATAAGAAATATTAGAGCATATTAGAGTACATGAACAATTATGATAAAGGTTTCCAAATAAAGAGAAAAATTTGAAACTAAAAACATGATTGCCATAGGAATTGAGCAAAAATACTGGAAAGAAAGAATCCATAAGAGTGAATGTGAATATGGAATTGTATGTGCAAATAAGGGAAACTAATTACAGTTTTGAGCAGGGCCAGACAAGACAATTTGAAATATAAATACATTAATTGCCGCCATGTTGTATAGCTTTTATCTAACCCATTGTCTGAAACCCTGTGCTCATGAAAGCAACTTATATGAATAAGATTGCCGAAGACAAGCCATTTAGTACAGAATGAAAAGCAGAACCAAGCAAAGCATTGCTATGAATACAGCCACCCACTGATGTCAACCACAGCCACATGTATATCACTTTTGAAAGTCAGATCATTGCATACATTAGGTGTAGAATACCAGAGTGGGAAATTACATAGCACTGCAAACAAAGGAATATATACAAAAAATTAAACTCTGGTTAATAACTGTTTATAAATAAAAACAGTGAATTATAACCATTAAGAAAGCACTATTTATTGGTCTTTTGCAATGATCATTCTATAAAGCTATGTACTAAGAAGACAAATATTATAAGCTGAAATTATTAAAATTAAATATTTAAAGGATGGCTGTTCTTCAAAGTAGCACCTTGTAATTGTATAAAATAGAAAATTAATAAGTTATGGATATATACAAATTACATAGTATCAAATAAAATGTATACTTATCAATTATAATGTTAATTCTTTACCCCCTAATGAAAATCCTTTCAAAACACTCTTTTATAATGAACAAGTGAAAATACAGTAACTACTACCTTGGAAATACATTAAATATGCTGAAAATGGTAGCAATAAATTATCACTGTGACTACTAACTCTACCATCTAGTTTGTTCTTATTGTATGCCAAATTCAGCTACACTATCTTCATTAATCATCAGTAAAACCTTGTCCAATGTTAATCATTATTGCATATATTGCAGTTCAAAACAAAAGACAAAGACTCAGAAAAATAAACCAGCACATCCAAGAACACACAGTTTATAGGTGATAGTACCAAGTATTATGGCATTGTTTGGTACAGCCACTTTGACTCATTTTGATGATATTGTCTCTGATTCGATGTTGGTATTACCTGAAGTCATTACAGAATGAAATCAGTCTCATCATCACCACCTTCTCCTTTTGGGCCTCTATTTCTCCTCCACTCACTTTTGGATGCCACAGTGATCTCTATGCCATTCATGCCATGCCTTTCTTCCTATGAAAGTGCCCGGAAGCACAGAGTCTGGAGGTAGAAATGATATATATTCCCTCTATTGCTCTAACAGCATAATTTATTTGGAGATATGTGTGTAGTTCAAGTCAACACAATCAGTGACTTCTTGAAATTACCTAAGGATTCTGAAAATGGGATGTTTATTCTCTGAAAGAGGAAAGTTGTGGATTTGGTGCAATGGTAGCACTTTCTGCATCAGAAGGACAAAAATGATGCACATAAGAGGATGGAACTAAGAGACTCACTGAACTATGTACAAACCAAAGACAAAGTCATAAATTTTCCATGAACTTCAATAACCTCAGGTCAGTTAAGCCTGTTTGGGTTGTTGTTTTCTTAATTGCAAACAAAAAGCATCCTGATAAACTCTCTCGCTCTTCTGTTTAGCATATCACATCCTCTTTCTTCTTTATTATAAAGATAGGCTTAAACTACATTCTGTGTGACACATCCCAGAAAAAAGGTCACAGTGAAGTTATGGCCCGAGATATGTGGAAAGAGAGGCTGCGGGAGGAGCTGGCATACATCATTCAAGGTGCAAGATACCGTGAATCCTTTAAGCATCACTCGCCAAAACCCAGACGGAAATCTCAGCCTTCAGGAATCAAGTGACTCCAAGTTTACGATCACCAGCTCTAGTTGTTTTAATGAATATCTTTCCAAAAATTATGTTTCAAACAGCCTTTCTGCCACCTGACCCTACCCCCCAAATCCAGCAAATGGGAAGTAAAGCCGAGGTCAAAATCCAAGTCTCAGACTTTGTAGTTCGTCTGAAACCTGTTGACCAAAGATTGAAAAGGAAAATGAGGTCAAAATCTAGGTCACATCAAATTCAGATCCCAGGCCCATAGTCTCAAACCTAGAGCTTACCGCGTGGACAAGTCTGTAGTCAAGAATATAAAAATAAAATCAAAGAGATTTTCTGCAAATGTTTTAGTATGTTGGAAAGAAAGCATTGCTAGAAACCCCATTGTTCCATTCCAACAGTTTCTATGGCAACCATTCAGAGCTGCTAACTTTACAGATAGTTATTTGTGTCACCAGCTGACGGTGTTGTCCAGCCACTCCTTAATATTGTCTAGACACCTTTCCCTTGGACTTCCTTCAGAACGTTCCCTGGCATGCTTTGCCTCCTAACTTTCCACTTTTCGCAAGATGAACCGGCTTCTTCCAACTTCAATTGTGGTACTTTCATTAGTTAAAGCACAGTGTTCCCAGCAGGCTGATCAGCATTACTGTGGATTCCACTTCCTGATCCTTCCTAAGAGCCCCAGTGCTGATGTGATTTCATGGTGCAACCTACCTTGGTAGTAACCTAATTCTTTATGGCCTCAATTAGTCCACTTTGTGAAAACATCTTCAAGTGCCAACACAGTGAGTCCTCTGAGGCTCACGTGAGCATGCAGATCCTGCCAGAACCAGCCAGAAACTTCTAAAGGGCAGTGTGGGTTTTGCCAAAAGGGTTACCCAAGGAGGAGATTAGAAGGAAGAAGGGAAGTGCTGGTTGGGTAATTCTTCCCTGCAAACTGTAGAAGAGTTACTGTGGGCTTTGTACACTAGATCTTTGGAAAACTTCCTTTTGCAAACTGTGGACTACCTCTTTTACACACTTTAAATTCCTGCCAGGTGGCCCTTTCCAAATAGCCCTCTCTGACCTCAGGGCTGATAACTATGTCTTCCTCTTATCCCATTAAGTTTAGGATTAATATAACAGAGGCTCAGGGGAACTTCAAAAATTGTATATTTCCCCCCCTACCCTTCCCACTTCTGTGTAAATAACCCT
This sequence comes from Tamias sibiricus, assembly GCA_025594165.1. NCBI lineage: Eukaryota > Metazoa > Chordata > Mammalia > Rodentia > Sciuridae > Tamias > Tamias sibiricus. The sequence continues at coordinate 184,129,485 of CM046659.1, read as the reverse complement.
TTCACTAACCTCTTTTTAAATTATCCCAGTGTGAGTGTGTCACCTGTTACCTTCTGGGGGGACTGCAAGTGTGTTAATACACGTTTTATTAATCAGTGTTTTTCACCACTGTGACTTACAGACCCAACCAACACAATATAGAGGAGGGAAAATGTATTGGGGGGCTCACAGTTTTAGAGGTCTCAGTCCATAAGCCGCTGGTTCCATTACTCAGGGCTCAAGGTGAGGCAGGACACCATGGTGGAAGAGTGTGGCAGAGGAAAGCAGCTCATAGGATGATCAGAAAGCAGAGAGAGAGACTCCACTCACCAGATACAAATATATATCTCAAAGCTGCCTCCAATGCCCCCCTCCTCCAGCCACACCCCACCTGCCTTCAGTTACCACTCAATTAATCCCATCAGGTGATTATTTCATTGATTGGGTTGAGGCTCTCGTAACCCAATCACTTCTTCTCTGAACCTTCTTGCATTGTTTCACATGTGAGCTTTTTTTTTTTTTTTTTTTTTTTTGTGGTACCGAGGATTGAACTCAGGGGCACTCGACCACTGGGTCACATCCCCAGCCCTTTTTTGTATTTTATTAGAGACAGGGTCTCACTGAGTTGCTAAGTGCCTCACCATTGCTGAGGCTGGCTTTGAACTCGCGATCCTCCTGCCTCAGCCTCCCAAAGTGCTGGGATTACAGGCGTGTGCCACCGCGCCCGGCTTCACATGTGAGCTTTTGATGGGTACCTCACATCCAAACCATAACAATGCAACATGATTCGACTATAGCAGTTCTCAATCTCGGTGACTTACACTCGGAATAGAGCTAATTTCACAAAATATTCATTGTTTAAATGCTTAAAATAAATAAAGAAAGAGGCAGCACAAAGGATTAGGGCTCCTGGAAGAAAGCTGCACACCGATAGTATTCACATCCTTAATTGATATTCCTTGATGGTAGGTTACAAGAATCGTAGGGACCCAACTCTAGCAGTGTTGTGCTGGAGCTGGCTTTTCTGGAGAGCAGATGGTGTGCATGTATCCCATGCTGAGTGTAGTGATGTCCTCTTGGTAGCCAAAAGTAGCCACGGTGCGAGTATTCACACAGAAATGGGCCAACACTGCAAATCCAGGAGTTTTCTTTGGGAGACGTGAGTAGCCAGCCCACCACTGGCTCTGTCGGTCATGGGAAAGTTGCATGTTGTCATTGTCCTTCTGTATGTTTTCTTAGTTCGGGCTCTCCCAAGAGCAAAGTCTGAGTGAAGGACTTGGATGTGGGTCACTTAAGAGGTGATCCTACAAAGTAGGAATGATCCCAGGAGAATGAATTAGGGAAAATCAGTTAAGAGGTGAGTTCCCCTTTGTATACCATGGGCAGTGGGAGTCCATCTTGCGGAAACCCTCTGCAGACCCATGAGGAACGTGCTGCCCCTGAAATCCAGGGTACTTGGAGGGAGTATGGAATATGTCACAAAACCAACTCCTGCACATTTGAGTCCCCATGGGAAAGAATGCGCTTAGTAAACGATACTCCCATTCCTAGGATTTAGAGCCATAAGGCCAGACCAATTCACTTAGGAAGATGGTTTATAGTATTTATAAGTGTGTGTGATGATCAGAACAACCTAGAGCTTGGGAGGCTCCTCTTCATTTTTACACCTTGCTTATTGGCCTGAGAAATCATATTGGCTTGAATTTTTGTGATCTGTCTCTTAGAGAGAAAACTTAGCTCCCAGGGCCTCAAAGGAGAAAGTAAAAGGGGTAAGCAGATGTCACCAAGGTCAACCATCTGCTTATTAAAGAGAGAATCAGATTTCCCTGCCCTGGGGAATGCTGTAACCTGGCCATGTCCACAGATCTCTCTGGTGAATTAACTTCTATTTTTCTTTATTTAAGGGTGGGAGGAGAGGGCAGGACTCCACACTTTTGGACTAAGTGAACACTAAGGATCCCAAGTTAATAATAAGTGGTTATAATCTGTACACTTTAAGCAGGACATAAAAGGAACTTTATGGGAGGGCCAGGAGACCAGGAAAATTGTGTTTGATTTTTTTTTGCTCCTTAAAATTTTATGGTCTTCATTCCAATGCATTTGGAGAATCCAATTAATTAACTAGGGTAGGGTCAAAATAATTTATTCTTTCTTAGTATGAATAAGGATTTCTAAAGAAGTTTCTCCAATATTTTAAACTCACTAATTAGTTTAAAAGACGCACTTCGGAAAAATAGTTGCAAAAACTGAATGCTTAGAATAAATCAGCCTGAATCTATCCAGAGATGCACTGGGGGAGCTGTAGAGCTGTGTGTGTTCACTTCTTCCATAAATATTTTGAGCATTTTCTATATGCTAGGCATTGCCCCAATTTCTGGACGTACAACAAGGAACAAAATAAGCACACAAATTATTATTATTGTTGTTGTTTTTACTTTTCATTTTCTTTTACGTGAGAAATAAAACTGCACTGCATTGTAGTCAAGAAGCTTCAGCATTTTCCTCATTTTTGCAGGTTCTCCCCTGAGCTGCTTCCTGTTGAGTGATCCCCAGGGAAACCTCTTTGCAGCTCACCTGCCTCCTGCCTGCTTCCTCACCTCCACTACTCTGCAGCCTGGCAGAAGAACCCATGTACCCACAGGATGAACTCTCTCTCTACAGTTCTTGAGGCTCTGTAATTAAGATGGGTCTTTGAAATTTGCAAGGAACATATCAATTAGCAACTGAGAGTTTGTGTTGAAATCTATACAACATTAAGAAAATAACTACATTCAAGGCAAACATCTAGGAAAATAGCTGACAGTGTTATGAATCTATGTATATTTTCCATTTTGCTTTATTTGGATTATTTTATTTGTTCTAAATTATTTTATTTGTTCTAATTTGTTTTAATTATACATGACAGTAGAATGTATTTTGACACATCATATATGTAGAGTATAACTTTCCATTTTTGTGGTTGAACATGATGTTAAGTTACACTGGTCATGTAGCCATATTTGAACATAGGACAGTTATGTCTGATTCATTCTACTGTCTTTCCCATTCCCATTCCTCTTTCCTACCCCCAACTTCCCCTTGTCCAATCCAGTGAACCTTCCTTTCACACACACCCCACCTCTGCCCATTGTGAGTCAGCATCCACAGATCAGAGAGAATATTCAGCCTTTGGCTTTTTGGAATAGGCTTTTTTAACTTAGTATGATAGTCTCTAGTTCCATCCATTTACCAGTAAATGCCATAATTTCATTCTTATTTATGACCGAGTAATATTCCATTGTGTTTATGTGCCACATTTTCTTTACCCATTCATATGGTTTTTTTTGGTTTTTTTTTGTTTTTTTTTTTTTTTTTTGTGGTACCAGGGATTGAACTCAGGGGCACTCGACCACTGGGCCACATCCCCAGCCCTTTTTTGTATTTTTTTTTATTTAGAGTCAGGGTCTCACTGAGTTGCTGAGTGCCTCGCCATTGCTGAGGCTGGCTTTGAACTCGCGATCCTCCTGCCTCAGCCTCCCAAAGTGCTGGGATTACAGGCGTGAGCCACCATGCCTGGCCCATTCATATGTTGAAGGGCACCTACTGTGGTTCCATAGTTTAGCTATTGTGAATTGAGTTGCTGTAAACATTGATGTGGCTGAATCACTATAGCATGCTGATTTTATGTCTTATAGGTATATGCTGAGGAGTGGGATAACTGGGTCAAATGGTGGTTCCATTCCAGGTTTTCTGAGGAATCTCCATACTGCTCTCCGGAATGGTTGCACCAATTTGCAGTCCCACCATCCATTTTGTTTTTTGAAGGCCAATAAAAACACTATTATTCAAAAAATAGACCAAAAACAATAACCACAAATTTTATTCTCTTTATCCCCTAGGGGAAGCCTGCTGTCTAACTTCTTCAATGGCTAATGCCCAGCTCTTGGGGTTGGGAGTATTATTCTGAACCACAGCTCAGACAGGCTGCTGACTCTGGCTGACTTCTCTTTGAGAGAGCCTGAATGGCAGATGCTGGGTAAGGCCATCCCAATCCAGGCTAGCAATTGCCTAACCTGGAACACTGCATCTGCCCCAAGTTTCCCAAAACTAGGCTCACTGCTGTGATACATCTCCAAGCTGCTGAGGTTTGTCAAGATGGCTCTGAATATACTATACTTCTTCTGACTTAGGTGCTTCCAAGTTCTTTGGGGGTCCATCCCGTAGAACAGTCCAGTCCTGCTAGCCACAATCTTATTCTTCACTGGAGACTCATCCATTGTCTTTTATATCATCTTATTTAAGCCATCCCCTGACCCTTGACAAAGCTAAAGCTGTCCAGACAATGACCGTGCCTGTGCTTGAAATTCACATTTGCTGTTTTCATGCCTGTTGGAAAATGTCCCCCAGTACCATCTATCCATCATTCCTTTGCAGATTTTAAATAGATCTGAGACCCAAAGTGCATCATTTACTCATGTGAAAAGAGGTTAGAGAATTAAGCTGATCCTGGGTGGAATCCCAGAGACTTTGCATTCAAAGGATGGTCCTGGGGCAAAGAAAAGGTTTCACAAAGGTGAGATGGTGGTTCTTTACTGTGGGTGGTCCCACTTTAGCGTGAGTGAGTGGCACTCTTTGCTCGTTTTTTTCAATTTCATTGGCTAAATGCAAAAATAAATTCCTAACTTACACCCAGTTATCTATTCTTGCATGACAAGACAACCTAAAATGAGTACCTTAAAACAATTATTTATTTTGCAGGTGATTGATGCAGTTTGGGAGGGTTTGGTGGAAACTTCTCATTTCTGTTCCATGTGACTCCACTGAGTACTTGAGGAGCTGTTTTGGACCTGATGGATTTGCATTGCCACCTTGTGCTTCTGCTCGAAATATCCAGCCAATAGGCTAAGAAGCTTAGCTGAGCTGTGGGCCAGGAGCTATGATTCCCCTCAGTGTGGCTTCATTATGCATTGCTTGGGCTTCTTCATGATATGAGCATTCCAGAGATTCTGAAATATACAGCATTTTAATGATTTAGCCTCAGAAGTCATAGATCTGCTTTTATTTTACTTTATTCATTAATACAATTTTAGTGGTCCATCCAATTTCAAGGGAGAGGGCATACTACATAGGCTTCACTTCTTGATAGCAATGATGGCATGTTGTGGCCGTACAATATACAAGACAATCTGCACAAAACCAGATGATTTGGGAGAGATGTGGTTACTAAATCAAGGCAAAAACTTTCGCTCAGTTAAGAATATTGGTCACAGATATGCATTCCCACTTATGATTGACTAAGTAATATTTGCTCAAATGTGGTTGAAATCCAGGGGAAAAAATTGGATTTTTCTCTTATCTGCTAAAGAAAAATACTTGATTTTTCAGGACATGGGGGTATGCTTTAAACATATTAATAATAACAAGTCAAATTATCTTTAAAACCAGAAAGAACTAAAAAGGAGAATATAAGGACTTATTTGACTATAGTCAAGAGTTCCCAATATGCTGTAGTTTTCAAGATGCCTGAGGAAATAATGAAGAAAAATAGAGAAGAAAAAGACAGTATATTGAAAATGTAAAGAAAAATAATTATCCAGCCAGCAGGAAGGAAACAAAGGTAGCTAGAGGGTAGGGCAAGAAGGGTAATTTTATCACTGTAGTCATGTTGATCAAAGCAAGCAAAACTAGCAAAAGTGAATATAATGTGTATTTCTAATGTACCAGAAAGTCCTCATATAACCACTTATTTCTAAGGCCTTGGAAACACAAGATTTCCAACACACTGTCAGCCTGCTACCTTTCCTTCCCACAAACCCAGACTTTCTAGAATTTCAGAATTCTAGGAGTGTGAACAGCCAGTAGCAATCCTTTCCCTTGTTCAGGGAAGCAGGCTCATGCCCAACAACACTTGTAGTTCCAAAGACTCCAGAAAAGGAGAAATAACTCTATTAAAATATGATTAGTGAATAGAAACCCCTGGTTGATACTCAATATCCACCCACTCAGGTACAATTCACATGCTTCTAAGGGTGTTCATTGACTCTACATGCCTGGATAGACTGTGTCTGTCTACATAGAACAATCCATTTCTGCTTGTGCTTCGAGTGACATGGGGAGCCAATGGAAGGTTTTAAGCAGAAAGGGATGGACCTAACAAGGTTTCCAGGAATTACTCTGCTGTGGAGAGAACAGACCGTGATCACGTAGCATAGTGAGAGGGTGTAAGGAGTATGGGAGAAGAATGAAGTCCACTGATCTAGGCGAGAGGTGATGGAGGCTTGGAAAAAGATGGTAGGGAGGCCTTGCGAAGAAATGGTTAAGTCAGGATTTTCTGGTGTGTCCGAAATATACATTGTATTTCCTTTTGTTGACACTGCGTGATTTGATCTCTCTAGGAATTTAGACCCCCCAAATACCAATGATAGGAGCTGAATTCATTATCAGCTTAAGGAGACTGAACTAATTATAGTGTCCCTCAAACTTTCGTTTCCTTACAAATCACTTGGAGATTCTAGAAAATGCAGATTCTAGGTGAGTAGGCCCGAAGTGAGCCCTGATATTCTGCATTTTTAAGCTCTCAGATGATGCTGATGGTCCAGAGATGGAAAAAAAAAAAAAAAAAAAAAGATAAATAAATAGCAATTGACCTGGAGAATATTGAGCCTCTGGAGTAGATACTAAAAATATCATATTCCCTGTGACTTCAGGCACAGTTCCTGGGAATAAATCATGAAGCATTCAGTTGCCGATCTTACATCTCGACAAGTTAGATTGATGTAGAGACGGATGACTAGGGGTTTCTGCTTTCTTCCTTTTAATATAAAAACTGCCTTTTCAAATTGAGATGTTTATCTACGCAGACCTTCTTCCACAAATTAGTAGCAATAAGTCACACTAGTCGAGCATGCATAGAACTGTACAGAATGGCAAATTCAAAATTATACACACATATTTAACTCTTACAGATCACAACAACAACACAAAAAAAAATGTGAAGTCAGAGCTCATTAAATTAGAGACTGATTTAACCAAATGATTGTGCAGCCATTACACAGGTGTTCCATTTCAGAAAGTATTAGAGCATAGTGCCGGGGGCCTCAGAGCTAATTTCTAACCTAGACTAATCGTGCCAGGAATAATGACCCGCCGTTACTGCCTTGTGAATCAGACCCTATGATATTTAAAATAATTAAGATCAAAGCCTAAGTAGAAGGTCACTGAATTCTCCAGTCATAAAACGTTAGTACAAAACCGAAGACTGTACTTGTTTGCTCAACAGTCTTTAACGCTCAAGTTATAAAACGGTGTTAAGAGGGACAAAAAACGTCATCTTCCAAAAAGCTGCTCCCCCCCTACACACAAAGGAACTGCCAAAGAGCATAGGGACGTGTCTGGATGAAATGGCTTCCCACAGCAAATATGTCACTCAAAAGCCATTATAAGAATGAAGAGACCAAGTAACTGAAGAGATGGGCTGATGGGATCTATTAGCTTCCTGGCTGCAATCCCAAGAGGTGAACTGGGATGAAGATTTGCTTCCCATTTGTAGGCGGGTTGGAAAGAAGTGTGAAATGAATTGGTTTGTCCGGGCTGAGTTCCCAGGAAAAGGGTGTCTTTCATACTGAAAGCTCCCACCCAAACTGGCAGGGTGCTTCAAGCCCAAGATTTAGATGATCAAATAAGTGCTAATTGAGTTAGAGGTTTGGTTAGGAAGTGGGCTGACAATTAAGTTCAGCCAAGGCCCTCTAATGGCCCAACTGCTAGCCTGGAGAGGCTCAGTGTGGCACACAAGGCAGAAAGCAGGTTCCGAATCCACTACCAAGGCTTTGATTGACATTCCTAATCTTTGGCTGGGACAAGTGTGAGACAACACAGAGATCAGTGGCCTGGGGTGATAGTAGCAGAGGAAGTTATGAAGTTGATTCTGAGGAGGTGTCTGTTCACAAGATTCCACTAGAGATATCCAAATCTGCAGGACCACACAGGGGAGCTCTGAGAATAAGAATTCCATTTTAAAAAGAGGACAATTGTCAATGGCTTTACATTGCTGTTTTCTGCGGCCTAATTCCCAGGAAGCATTTATGACCACAATATTAATGAAGCAGTATTTTTTATTTAACAAACACTTTCACGGGGCTTCATAATTACCAGACATCACCCTTGTTCTGCAAATGTAGCCTCACTTATACCTCACAGCAACCGTCTGTGGTAAACAATATAATCATCATTTACAAGCAAGGAAACTGAGGCACAGAGATTCTCAGAAGTTAATAAGTGGCACACCTGGTATTCAAAAATGGTAGAGAGGGCCGTCTGGGTTAAAAATACATGAATGTTCCAGGAGAAGAAAGGAAGCAAATTTTTATTATTCTACTTGGAAGGAAGGAAGATTCATAAAATCCCAAGAGAAAATTTAATGGACCTATTCACTGCCCCTTTCCCACCAGTGCCAAAATGAAAGCCCATTAATAAAGCTTAAAACTAAAATTTAGTACAGATAAAAGCAAGTCCTCATTACCCAACATATAATTAACTGGGGAATTCACAGCTGTGGGACATTATGGGGGAAGGATGAGGCTTGCCGATTCAGGCTGCTGACTTTCAAACAAGGTGTTAAAACCAAGCAACCAATCTTGTCATTTTTCAGGCTGCAGTGTTGGCTATGCTGCTGCAGAAGACGTTGAGAAGTCAAAACTTGGAAAATAGATCCTAAGTGGCTTATGGATTAAGGAAACTGGAGGTCAAATGTGTGCCGCCTGACACCCCCCTGCTCAATAAATCTGCTTTTGCCAAGTTCACGCTTTCCCCTTTCCTAAGGGAAGACTGTTCAATTTCCCACCACTCATGGACCTGTTCAATTTCCCACCACTCATGGACCTGTTCAACCTCCTGCGGAAATAGCTCTCCACAAAGCCTCAGAACTCTTAGAATACTACTCCCACCAACTAGAGATTTGGGGGCCCAGATCGCATTCTTCTTAAATCTACATAGTTCCTGCCAACTGGTAACATCCAAGTAGACAACGCAGTCATTATCAGGTATGTACAATGCTCTGTCCTCCTAAACCCAATGACATACATTTCTACTGCATTTTGCTAGTCTACATACATGGACATATCTGGATTTCAGGATTATTTCACTTCTGAATTTTTGATTCCAAATACCCTCCTCTCTGAGCACAGTCCTCCTTCTGTCTTGCTCAGTCTTTCACTCCCTCACTCATTGGTTTGACCTTTCAAATTCTAACTCACCTATCAACTCCTTTTTGCCTTGCTCTTTCACTGCACTTCCAATCCTGAGATCAATCCAACCACATGCTCCCTTTCCTTTCCCACCAGGCACTCAAATACTGGGAGCAATAAACCATGCAACTTTGCAGATTGATGACACTATTGAGAAGTACAAAACTTTGAAAACAGATCGATAGAATTATACTGTTTCCAGGAAATATGATTTAATCCCCAGCCTCTGGCAAGAAGTAACTAATTAGCTTAAAACCCCCCACCTCTGTCAGGCTCAGCCCAGGTGGATAACAGTCTTAGGCTGCAGATAACTTGGGCACAGTCCAAATTCTCCAACACTAAACTCTCAGCTTTAACAAAGATACTTTGCAGCTCTAAAATCTGACTGTATGTAAGGCTACAGGAAGTTAGTGATGTCCAGGAAGTTTTTCTTTTCTTTATTTTTTTCTTTCTTTCTTTTCTTTCTTTTTTCTTTTTTTTTTTTTTTTTTTGGCATTTTAGTGGCATGTGTTTGGAAAGAAATTACCTATACTGCTAAGTAATATGCTTAATGATGGGGTTCCAAAGATGGTAATGAGATAGAAGTAGAAGACATGCATGGCATAGGTGCAAGCCTAAATCACAACTTCAAAGGGTTGGGGAATGGCCTGGAGGCTTGCAGTTTAGAAATCCTTTTACTTGAAAATATCATTTACAATAACAAACAACAACAACAACAGAAAAACCCACCCTCCTGGACCAGACCAGTATCAATTGCTCTTTCCAAAATCATCTTCAATTTCAAAATTTAACTTGCTTCAATTTCAAATTTTTTTTTTTCTCTACTAAACAGACCATAGTAATAGCTCATGTTTCTGATGTTATCCCATATTAATAACTTTTCCATATCAATAAGGTTTTCCAACTTTCAGTATGATTAAAAGGCATATCTGCAAGTCATCTTTCTGAAAATGATTAAATTCTTCCCACCATCTAAGGATAGCATTTAAATAGCATTTTGCATACCTTGAATTTGCAGAATTCTATTAAAACACAGCTGTAGAACTTATAACATCCAACTAGCTGCTCAATTACTTTTTATGATTCCTTCTGGGTTCTTGTCTTTGTTGCCGAAGTCGAGGTGTCTAGAAAAATGTCCTACAGATAAGTTTGCTGCTAAGTCACAATAAATAGGTGCTACAACCTCAGAGGGATCAGGAAGTTTAACAACAGCCTCTAAATATTTCCCTGACAGCGGTTACTATCCAGCAGATACCATTAATACTCTCAGAGGTCTATGGAGAGTAACATACTCCACTCAACATTGTGAAAAAGACTCATTTGTAATTTTTAAACCTCCCCATATCACTTTTGATTTCAACCTAAGGACAAAGCTTCTTAGTCCCAAAGTGGTTTGGGTGACTTTTTATCTATTTGTTTGCAGCTTCTGGTGAATGGGCTGGGACAAAGGTCAACGACTTTACTACTCTGGGTTTTGGTTAACTCAGTTTTCAATTGAGGGCGAAACTGCCAGTTCCTCTGCTCCTACAGATTCCAGAATCAAATGATTTAAAGGCCACAGGACATGCATCCACACTCTCAATAGTGTGATCCACTTTTATCAATGGAAGGGCTAGCTGAGACCCAGAGTGTGTTTGGTGACTGACAAGTATGTGATTCACATGCTATAACTTCTAGCTTAAGGCATGCTAGGCACTCATTAAACATTGAGTGAACAAAGGAAAGAACAAATGGATGAAGGAGCCCACTTCAGTATTGCTGGAAATAAATTAATAATGGGAAATCATTTTGCTCCAAAAGTTAGAAACTCCATTAAAAAAAAAAAAAAAAATGAAACATACTCAAATCTCATCTGGAAAGCAGAGAGGTAAACTCTTAAAATCAGATCCAAGGACTTTTTCTTAGGAAACTGGTCAAGTTATTGAAATGATCAGTTCCACAAGTCAACAAGCTAGCCTTCAAAGAAAAACTTATTTTAAAATTTAACTTCATGTTCATCTGTGTTAAAGCCTAGTCTACCCATCAAAATAATCTTGCAGACATACTAGTCCACTGCTGATTACTGAGAGAAAAATCTTCAAATATTAAGCAAAGGAAAAAAGAACACAGTGTTGATCATGGCATATGGGAAGCTGGTAAAAAGACTAGGTAGGTTTAATTTAGGAAGAAAAAAAGGGAGGGAAGGAGGAGTGGGGGTAGAAATAAGCAAAAAGATTAACAATGAAAATGGGATATCCTCTGTGTTAGCTGAGAAAGTCAACTTTGAGGCAGAAAGATTTATTTGGCTCACAGTTTTAGAGGTTTCATCCATGGTCACTTAGCTCTGCTGTTTTGGGGGGCTGTGGTGAATCAGAACATCATGGCGGGGAACATATGGCTAGGCAAAGCTGCTCCCCTCATGGCAACCAGAAAACAGAAAGGTGGGGGTAGGAAGGGGCTAGGGACAAGATGCACCCTTCCAGGACATGCCCCCTTGACTTACCTCCTCCAACTAAACCCAATCTCTTACAGCTTCCTCCATCTCCCAATAGTCCATTCAATCACAAACCTATCAATGGACTACTTCATTGATGAGATCAAAGCCCTCATGATCCAATCACTTACTAAAAGCGCCACCTCTGAGCATTGTTTGCATTGGGAACCAAGCCAATGGGGACACATGAGCCTTTGGGGAACATTTCAGATCCACATTATAACATCATCCCTATTGATTTCTCAATACCAAAAAGGAATATAGTTATTCTAATTAGCTCAAGGAGCAACAAGTGAAAATTCAGGCAGATGAGTATTTTGAGCAGGAACATATAAGCAGCTAGAACTTCCCAGAAATGGGACAGGTCTCTTTGGAGAAATCATTTTCCTTTCATGATATCAAATCACAAGGGAATGGAAGTTGAGTTCTTTCATGATGCACCTCACCTGTGACTTTCCTTCAAAGCATTTGTAAAAATCTCCCCAGTTACAATGCAGAAAAAAAAAGAGGACCAATGTCAAGGTCCACATGAAAGATGCTCAGACTTTCACAGAGTCTACATCACAGGCTCTTTATCATTATTCAAAACTTGCCAGGGAAGAATCAGGTGCTAGACATGGCAGGAACTGAACTCCCCAGCCGGCCCAGCTTTGCAGTTCATAGCACACAAAACCAGAGCTCTTGTTTGTCCTAACCACAATAAATACTTATTGAATTAAAGCATAGGCAGAAATCGAAGGCAGGCAGAGTGAAGTGGTGAGAAATGCCCTCCCAGACATTTCTAAATATGCCAGAGAAACTTTCAACCACATGTTAGAACTTTATAAATTATGTGTAAACATGACCTCTGAAAAAAATGCCAGGGTCAATGCGGCCGAGGCGACTTCTTTAGTGAATCATAGCTGGGACAGTCATTTTCGAACTCTGCATGCAATTTTCCACGTATTTTCCAAAATAAGTGGTGTAGTGAATACACACATGGTCCAAGCATCCTCCTGCCAGCTCCCTGTCCCTCCCTGTCACACACCATTTTCCTTGTAATAATTCTCTGCCTGATTCAGGATGTTACGCCTGTCATTCCCATCCTTTATCTGTTTTTCTCCATCCTTCACTACTCGAACTTCCATAAATCATCCATGGTACCCCACAGGGAAAATGCAAGTGGGAAAAGAGGGTGAAGTCCTGCCCACTGCTTCATGCTAATTTTAATTTCTGCCTCTGATATATTGACTCCCACAAATGGAAGAGATACGGACAACTTAGTGGCAATGTCTAGGCTTTCTTGACTAGAATAGTGTCCTAATAATATACATCATTTAAAGAAAAGCAATTCTATAATAGGGGAACTATTAGTATCTCTATTTTAAACATGAAGAAACTTTCCCAGAGTTACACTGTTAGGAAATGAGGGAAATAGGATCCAAGTTATATCCTTTAACTCTATAGCTCAAGCATTTAATATAGATTAACTTTCAGTCAACCTATAACTCAAGGTCCTCTCTGGCTCTTCCCATTTCATTGTCTCTTCCATGTAAATGATTGACAAGTCTTGTTCTTCCTCTGAGGTTCTTAGGCACCCTCTCTCTCCCCTCTTTGGCAATTCCACCACCATGCCTTCTAGAAACATCTTAATACCTCTCTGTGGACTCCACACTGGAAGCACTTTTTTAAAAACTATTGTTAGGGAAACTCAACATTATAGTCCCCCCCTCATTTCAAGAGTCACTCTCCAAAATTTTTCTTGGATTTTGGTGAACAGATTTCATGAGCCCAAAGTAAAGATGCATGGCCCAATAAGGTTTTTTGTTTTATCATCATCATCATCATTTTTATTATTGACTCTCACAGGTTTATTTGGATGAAAAGACAAAAAAAGGGAATATTTCAGATTAAGGCTGTACTCATATATTTGGAATACAAATCCATCTATTCATTCTTTCGAGAGCATTCTTCCCACTCTTAGCCTATATATCACTGCTTCTTTCTTCTCAGTGAAACTGTTGGAGTCTATAGCCTCATTCAAAGCCTGGACCCCTTTTATCACCCAAGTGGCACTGTGGCTGAACTTCTATGCAGAAATTATTCTTTCTTCTCATACTTGCTTAGGATCAAGGTTACTTGGTCAGAGATTCACACATATTGAAGTCCTTGGCAAGTACTTTCCCATTCTGTATGGTAAGCTTTGAGGGAATTTAGATCAGATCTTTCCACTTTCGGTGCCCTTTCTTTATCTACCATGGGCATTGGGTAGGTGTTACTAAATAAATAGTTTAAAACATCTAGGGCATAAACAGATGTTTGGATATGGCATCACCAATTGGTTAGAATGTGCCTTTTAAAAACATAACTCATTTCAATTTTTGTATTGAATCAGAATTTGCCCTCGTGATATTTCATGTCAATACCAATTTTGAATACTCGTTTTTCACATTACTCACAGTAGCTACTAAAAATTCCTTTGTGAGACAACATCTCCTGAGTTTGGTTCAGAAACAAGGCAGATGTAGTAGGGCTGGCTTACTGAAAGGACCCACTCTTGGTACTCCATATTCCCTGGTTCATTATAGCCCCAAAAGTTCTCAGATGTACAGAAGCAAAATCTCACAATTCTTCCAGGTGTTTCTTCAATGTAACCAGCTTTCTGTCATTACTAGATGTTTTCCAGCATAAAAACAGGAGCCATGCTGTCAGAGTGTTCACAATTTCTCATCTACCACAAGATTCCCCACCTGAAGGCTGGGACAGTTCACCTGTGGTTAGAAGCACCATCCACTGGGAGTTTTCTGGAAGAGGATGCTTCCAATTTCAAAGGTAGATTAAATATCCAGACCTCCCATATTGTCACTCCCCCCCACACAAGGATGCTTCCAGTTCCTGTTAAGGAATTTAAAGAATAACTTTTGTTCTATCCTCAGAGGTTGTGCGTGAGGGGCACAAATAGTCTGGATAGGCGACAGTTGGAGAAACAGTCTTAGTCCAAAGAACCCAAGGACATGTTAGGTGGATTCTACAGAGACACCCACACAAAAGATTTTATTAAAAAGATATAAAGAAAAAATATCCACTTAATAGTTTAATAGTAACCACTTCATCTTTATATTTAAATATGGAGAAGGAAGGGAAGACATAATTCTTGAATAGATTTAATATTCTGTGATGGTAGCTTCTGTAATGACAAAATGCTTCACAGAGTGAAGTCTGTAATAGCCTGGGTTTTATTTAATCTTTTTGCACATTTGCAGAGAGACAATAATCAGAGGTCGCCTTCTGACTTGGGACAGTTTAGTCTATCTTATGGAATTAATAGATACCTGCTTCGATCTCACCTATTTACAACCACACCTAGTGGAATTTTACAATTTACCAAGAATATCCTAATGAAGCAACATTCCTGGGTGTTGCTTATAAAGTATCTAATTATCCATCTGTAATATCCTAGTAATAAAAACTGTCAATAACTGGGCCAGGCACAAGCTAAGCCTGCTGATTTCTTTATCCTGCCCCTATGATGTAGTAGAATCATTATCTTCCATATGCTACTTATGGGGAAATTGAGGCACTAGGAGATGAAATGAATTTCCCAAGGTTGCTGAGCAAAAATTGGGACCTCTAAACCCAATCAGAATTCAGAGCCAACATATGTAACTAGAGTGTTGTGTATCCTCCTCAAACAAAAATGATTAAGCACATAAAAATATGAAGTTACAATACCTACTCCTGATGAGAACTAAAGCAAAAAGAACTCTCATATCATCAAAGGAAATTCCACCCACTGCAGCTAACTTTAAAGGTCATGTAGCAATACTTATTGAAATTAAAAGTGCATATAACCTTTAATCCTATAGCCCTGCTCCCAGAAGTTAATCCTTTGAGAGTTGAAGCATAATATGCACAAGGGTATAATATGAATTCTAATTTATAAGAGGATATGTTTAATAAACTACAACATGGTTGTACTGTGGAATATTATACTGCACTTACAAGGAATGGGGTGGATCCATTCTGTCAATTGATTGAAAGAAATTGAGAGAAAGTTGAATGTAATATATATGGCATTTTTGTAAAATAAAAAAAAAATCAGAATTTTTAGGGCAGTGAGGTCATTCTGTATGTTAGAAATATGTTATTATATATTTATCAAACCCCAACTGGCTCATCAAGTGTAACAATGTACCACACAAAGGCAAGATATTAATAATAGAGGAAATTGGGAGGGGAGTATGTGGGAGCTTTGTACTTTCTGCCCATTTTTTAACCTAATGCTGCTCTAAATCATAAAGTCTAGTAACTTAAAATTTTATTAGATTACTATGTATTTGTTTAAATATGAATTTAAATTCAATAATAAGCATTGAGAAAATTGCAAGTTAAACCTAATTGCAGAGTTAAGGAATCAGAGGAGACATGAATGAGGGAGTAAATTAAAAGAAAAGACTTAAAAAATGCCTTTTCTTTTAATTTTTAAACTTGCATGACAGAAACAATCCATATAGGCATTCTATCATCTAATTCATGCAAAATAATGTGTATGTGTGTGTGAAACAAAAAATATGTGGTTGGACAAATTCAACTGGAATTTTTTCCAAGGAGCTTTACCATCTTCAATTCTATCACTTTACAAATGTTCCATTGAGTAGGAAAATGTTTTCTTCAGCTCAGCTTTAAACCATGACACAGGACAGATCATTGGTAAGAGACTATTCCTAAACAAAGTGCTAAATCTTCAGACTGAATTCTCACCAACTAAAATCAGTCAATTTGACATTAAGAAGTAATAACTTCAATCATATTTTGTGCCTTTTGTCTTCATTCTAGAGGGTTCTGCAAGATGGCTTGAGAACTTGTACTGGTGTCAGCATAAACTAGATGGTACTTTGCAACAGAAACTTTTCAAACAAGATTTTGAGATCTTAGACTACATCACACACACATGTGCACACATGCATATACACCACCACCACCACTATTATCATCATCACCTAGGCACCAAAAAAAAAAATAAAATAAAATAAAATAAAACCACCAAATGAAGTACATTTATAACACTTTCAATAGAGAACATACTATTTAATTCCCCTATTCAGAGACTGGAATCCTAAAGTGCTCTGGTTGAATCTACCTGATTAATAAAATAGAAGTCCCAAGGCTCCTAGAAGTAGCTTTCTCACACAAGGTTGTTGCAGCAGGTTTCCCAGACCCCAAGGGACAATTTCCAACTGTATCCTTCAAGGTGTATTTTCCTCTAATTAAGCCTAATCCCTATTACCTCCTGGTGGCCTCTGAGGGCTTGGTTTTCAAGAGTTACCATGTCATCTGTTTTCCTTCTGAGATAGCTACAAATGCAGCCAGACCCACCCCTGTGTGACTTGCTGAACCCCAACAAAAACAACAAAAACTTGAGCTCAGGAAGCAACCAGGGGCTCCTCTGCAGAGTTTACCTGGTGGAATGCAGCTCACAATTAGTTGTCCCTGCAATTTTCACACCTGGGGCTCTTGGGCTTTGAGGGTGCAGGTGGCCTAATACAGGAGTAATTAGTTCCATGTCATTAATTATTTATATGGAGCTTATCACCCCAGGTTGGCAGTTTTTGTTGACTCAAAACTGCAGGTGCACAAAGGAAAAGTGGCCCAGAAAAAAAAAAAAAAAATGAAAAAAAAAAAAGAAAGAAAGAGTGCTCTGAGGGCTGTCTTGGAGGTCAACTCCAGGAAAGGCGATGTCATTCTTAGCAACTGAAGCATTTTGATATTTGAAAAGTCATTTAAAATGGTGACGCACCACTGCTATAGTTGCAATAATTGACTCACATGAAATTCTATTTTTAATATGTATTTGACAGAAAAACAGTCTTTCCATTTGATTGTTGTTTAAAAAAAAAAAAGCAGGGAATGAGAATTAATTCAGGTTATTGCCTTATCAATGAGATCCAGGTGTTGTCGGAAAACTTGGAGTATTTGAAATAACACTATAGGAAATTCTCCTCATGAACTCCTCCTGCCTTGGGGCATTTCTGGTGGAGCCAATTTCCATACTGTTTATCAATATATGACTTCTTTGTCATGAACTTGAGAACCCCTACCCCTGAGTTAAGCAACTACAGTTTTTTTTTCCCCTGGTATGACATTATCCTTTTGATTCTGAACCTATCAGCCTTCCTCTTCCATGATAACTTGTTTTCCTTATAATCCCAGTTACTTATTTCTCATAATCCCAGTTACTTATTTCTCCCGATGTAAAAAAGGCAAGTGGGGAAAAAAGAGAATCTTGACTTCCTGGCACAGGAGATTTCTGGTCCAGGATTTAATTGAGTGTTTAGAACACAGAGCTAGTTCAGATCAATTTATGGCAAACTTGACTCTTATTTCTACAGTGGATTGAAAGCAGAGATTCCCTGAATTTATCTGTCAGTGGGAAAGCAGATTCGAAATTAAGACCCTCTCTGGAGGCCTTCTCCCCATCAAGGTAACCATGAAGTCTCTGCAAATGAACGTGGGTCCGCGTGGGGAGCTCCAGGAGCAGCCCTTGTGCCTCCCAGCTCTGCACTTGCAGCCATCTGGGGATGATGCTGACGGTCCTTGGTCACACTTACCTCATTGGTAAGGTAACTATATAACTTATCATTTAAACCAGAGACTCTTGGGAATAATAGCAGGTAACTGTTATAATTACACAGGGACTAGAGACAAATTGGTACTGTCCCAGCAAACTGTAACATATGGACACTTTTCTCTTTTGGAAAAGAAAGATTGACCTGGATAAGATAGAGATAGCTCAAGTGGCCTCAAGTCTAAATTTTTCGTTGTTGTTGTTTTGGTACCAGAGATTGAACCCAGAAGCACTTAACAACTGGACCATATCCCCAGCCTTCTTTGTTTTTCATTGAGACAGGTCTCCCTAAGTTGCTTAGGACCTCCCTAAATTGGTGAGGCTGTCTTTGAATGTGAGATCCTTCTGCTTCAGCCTCCCAAGCCACAGGGATTACAAGTGTGTGCCAAAAGATCTTAATTTTTTAGCAACAGAAATCCTAAAATTTTCATGCAGACATTCAAGACTAGTGTCCTTTTTCATTACTCCAAATCTAAAGAGAAATTTATGAAACTCTCAATCACAGCATTACATTTTTAATTGCCTTGCTTAACTTAAAAGTGTATTTGGAGCTCTGGAAATATCAACCAAGGTAAAGAATGACCAGAGTAAAATTCAAAACTTCAAAAGTTGCAAAGCCCAGGGCACAAAAAGAATGCCACTGCTGCCACTAACCATGTGTTAGGTTTACTTATTCAGAGATAGCAAAAAGAACAATCTGGATTAGGAGTACTATAGTGGTGTTTGGTTAGAGGTGTTTTTTGGTTTTGTTTTCTGTTAAATAAGCTAGAGTTATGTGATATTTTGAAGGTGAGGGTATTGTTATGCTCAAAGGTTTTCAGCACACTTCAAAGTTTCAACAGAGGGGAATACTGTACTTTTACCAACACCCTCTTTCCACACTTCCCCAGAATTAAATCAGAAGAAACCTACAAACGACTGTCATCTTGTGACTTTGTACTTCGGATATCAAGAAAGCAAAAAAAAAAAAAAAAAAAACACACAAAAGTCTTTGTAGAAAACCTCATCTTACGTTCTTAGCCATAAATTGTAATGCATGTGAGGATTACAGATATTGAGAATATTTTCTATTTCATTTAATATGGTATGAAAGATATTCCTTGAACATATGTCATTGTCATCTTTCTTTCAAGCCTAACATTAATTTGGGAACACTAAAACACAAAATTTTACTCCAAAAGACGCTTGGATTTCAAAGTATTTTTCTTGGTGGTTTTATCTTCCAGTAAGCCTGGCAGATTAAAGTCCAGCTTTTAGAAACTCACTCTTGATGGGAAGTTATGTTCCATGATGTGTAATATGTCAAAATACTTTTCTACTATCATGTATGTCTAAAAATAACAAATAAAAATTAAAAATTTTTAAAAATTAAGAAACCCACTCTCAATATCTAAATGATAGCTTTAGATCATTGTCACAGGAGAGCTAGGAAAACAAGCAGACATGAGCCTTTATTCAGCATTTAATATTTTCACAATAGTGATCAATAATACCTGCAACTTTGCTATGTAGATTCCATGTTTATTATCATCTTAAATATGTTTTCCCTTATTTCCTGATAGAAATAAGACAGGAAAGAAAAATATTAAAATATTAACATTGCTAATTTTTAAGCTGGTGTTTTTTTTTTTCTTTTTTATACTTTTTTTTTTTTTTTTTTTTTTTTTTACAAATTTACTTGTTTTCTCTAATAAGGCATATATTTTTTTGAGATTGGAGGGCAGGATTCACACATGTTATTTTAAAGTTGTCCAGAACAGGGAGGTTAGGAGACTACTCAGCACAATGTTATGTGTACCTCCTCTTCCATTTAACAAGTGACTTTGGTCAATTCATCAGAGACCATTAAGCAATGGAAAACATTTTTCTGAAAAGGTCACAGTCTTTGTAATAATGTGGCACATTTTATAAATTTAATGTGCACCAATGTCTTCATCTTTAGCCAAATATGAAAAAACTTGGTAAATATGCAAAGCATTTGCATAATATCATAGGCTACTATGTAATTCACATAAAAATGAATACAAATTCAATGACAGCTTCTACATAACCATCCATTTAGCTAAGCTTATTAAAATTTGATCCCAGGCACAATATTTATTCATGCTAATTACTTATTTGTAATGATATTACTTTGTAACCATTTTATACCACACTGATTTTCTCCTTAAAGCTTACAAACATTTTATAAACTTTGAAACTAACATCTTTTATTCTCCAAATTTTGGAAGTATGTTGGTAAGTGACAAGAAGCATTCATCTGAGCTCATCAAGGCCACCAAAATGTTGGTTAGGATCTTAGGAATTCAAGTGACAGCTGTGCATAATCATTAATTTATACTCCTTTCTCCTCCAGCCCCCCCCCCCCCCAATAGCTCTATAAAATAGGTTGAATGTTCCCAAAAGCTCAGGAGCCCTGTCCTCATTTTCTTTTTTTTTTTTTTTTTTTTCAGTGCTGATTACTTTATTGTCATAGCTTCAACCCTGTCCTCATTTTCCAGTAAACAAATTCCACCATAGAGGTAGAGCAGAAAAAGGGCTTTTTAAAATGATCATTGTAGTGATGGAAGACACCCACTGCAAGGATCCCCTTTGATAGGAGATGTCTCTATTTTTAAATAAGTTGAAGGTAATTTTCCTTCATTATTCTTTTCACCTTACTCTATTCCAAAATTTAATCTCCTCCTGATGATTCTGTTACTTGGGTCTGAGAAAAAAATGCATAATTTTTGCTAATTATGATTCTTATATTGATCATAACCTTAAACTGATTCTTAAACTGAAAGTTGCTGTGTGTATGTCTAGCTATTTCTCAAAGCAATGTATTTGGAGACCAAATAAGGACCTAAGATGTTACCAAGATTGGCAAACTCTTTCCCCCTCCTCTTTGTTTTTGATCAAATAGAAAAAGCTAGGGTACCACAGTGAAGACTTGAAATCATGATTATATATGGTGGTGTAGTTTTCATTGTTGATACATCCACTCCATTTATCTTCTATCACAGTTGTTCATGGAGGTCCAAAGAATTAGACTTGAGTCTTGGTGAAATTTGCTTACTATCTGGACAGGTTCTCAGTCAGTATGTACATCAGTGTTATCCTCTCTAGAATAACAGAAGTGATCATCAAACTCAGAAATTTACAGGACCAATGATGTCAGTAATGGCACCTGAGTATGAACTGAAAGAGACAAGCACCAGTGTCAGATGTCTGTCCCTCATGACTTCACCATGAAGTAATCATGTGTCTCGTGCTACATATGGTTGGTATCTGTGAGAAGCTACCTATGCATAAACTTGTGCAGAACAAATTTTTTTTTCTTTTTCCCTTTGACTTTCTTACTAATTAAAGATTTCTCCTGTAGCCAAAAATGACAAGATCACAGCTGGGCGTGGTGGCACACACTCCTAATCCAGCGACATAGGAGGCTGAAGCAGGAGGATCGCAAGTTCAAAGCCAGCCTCAGCAACTTAGGCAGGCCCTAGGCAACTCAGCGAGACCCTGTCTCTAATAAAATATTTTTAAAAGGCTGGGGATGTGGCTCAGTGGTTAAGTGCCCCTGAGTTCAATCCCTGGTACCCCTTCCAAAAAAATGACAAGATCACATTCAATAGAATAAAGATCAATGGAGTTGAGGAACAGTATTGTAGGGAAGAGAGGAGGAATGGAATAAGGAAAAAACATTAGAATGCATCTGACTTAACTTTTCTATGTACATATGTGAATATACCACAGTGAATTTCGCCACTACAGACATCCACAAGACACTAATTCAAAAAAAAGAAAGAAAGAAAGAAAGAAAGAAAGAAAGAAAGAAAGAAAGAAAGAAAGAAAGAAAGAAACTGCAAGTAAATAGTAGAAAAAACAGTAGAGGGAAGAAGACCAGGAGGGAGCAGGGGAAGACAAGGGAAAGTAATGGAGACTGAATTAGAACAAATTATATTCCATGCTTTTGTAAGTCTGTCAAAATGAATCCTAATTTTCTGTATAACTGAAAAGAACCAATAAAAGAGAAAATGGCAAACCTCTAAAGAAAAAGATGGTATGAACTATTTTTGTGTGTATGTAAATATTCACTTTCTTGAAAAACTACTAAGAAATATATGATCTGGAGAAGAAAAAACTAAAAACCAATGTTATTAGTGGCTTTCTTGAGAAAGGATTTTGAACATAGGGGAAGAAAGAGGTGGATAGACTTTATTATATCATTAGGCAGATTTTATAGCCAACAGGGGCCATGCTTGAAGTTTTTGCTATACATGAGGAAGAACTTTCTAACATCTAGAACTATGCAATCATGCAATGTCTTGTTTTGGGAAATACTGCACTCAGCTCTCTGCATGAGTGCTGGGCCAAAGCCAGATGAGGATCCTGATGCTATTGCAGAAGAAACTAGAATCTCTAACTCCAAACAAGGGAAGATGCAAAGTACCTAACAAAAATAGGCAGGCTTCCTTGATCCATTAACAGCCCAAACTGAGAAACTAAACCAAGCACCAGATGAACTAAATTGAACTGAAGTCATCCTCACCTCTGTTCACCAATATTCATTTGCAAATAGGGTAAAACTCACATTATTGTGGCTCAAACATTTCTGGATACCATAGGAGTGTTAATATGCATAGTCCAAAAACAGCCCTGGAAACCTCAACTAGTGTTTATATTATGGAACGTCACTTTTTCAAGAAAGAATCTCATTAATGAAGATACTTTGTGATTTATAATTTGTGGCAATTAGAAAATGGCTTTGCTATGGTCTCTACAGTTTACTTTCCCAGTATCTATAGAAAATAGACTGATTAAGCAAATTAATAAGGTAAACAAGGGTGGAGTTGGGCATGTTTAAATTTACTTAAGAGAACAAATTGTTTTCAAACACATTTACAAGTACCCAACTGCATACAAACAGTGTTAATTGTAAATGATCCTTATCTATTCATTCAGCTAAGTCTAGCAGGTATTCATTTGTAGCATCTTAGTTGCTTGTTTACCATTACTTTATATACTGAAAGCATTAAACTGGATTTTTCTTAAAACATTCCTAGATTTGGATTTTTCATTTATATCATTTCACTGTTATCTCACATTAGAAAGACTATACTTTCTAAAAAATGTCTATAAAATGAGGTATACTATTTCTGAAATTGGAGGTATTTTATTTTATAAAAATGATCCAGTAACAGCCCAAACTGAGAAAATCAAATTAGAAAAAACAAGTTAGCATATACACTCGAATGCATATTAAACATTTCTAATTTTGTGACTTTTATAATATGAACGCAGCATAGGTTCTTATCAAATCTTATCAAGATCTGAAATAAATTTAAATCCTTTATGTTAAGTATGTGGATGAGTGTGCATTTATGGATCTAGGGGTGTGTATGTGTGTATGTGTGTACATAACAGTACTGTTGTGTTATGATTCATCTATCAAATATTAACTGAATGCTTTTCTATGTCAGGCACTTGCAGGTATTTGGGATACTCCATTGAAAACAAGCATACAGGCAAAGATTCTTGTGTTTAAAGAACTTATATTCTAATTAGGGGAGAGAGATAATAAATAGCACTCATAATTAGTAGGTAAGTGCTATGAAATGTGGAAAAAATGAGAGCCAGCAATAGATCATCAGTAACATTAAGGGTTTGGGGGGGTGGGGCTGGGTTTGTGACTCAGTGGTAGAGCACTTGCCTAGCATGTTTGAGGCACTGGGTTCAATCCTCAGCACACATAAAAATATATAAAATAAAAGGTCCATCAATAACTAAAAACATTTTTTAAAAAAAGGTCTGGGTGGGGGGCAGGTTGCAATTTTTAAGTGTGGTCCTTGTAGAGTTAATTAAGTCTGGAATAAAGATTGGAAGATGATGAGAGATTTCACAACATTCAACTCCAGAGGCGGAGAGGTTCAGGCAAAAGAAATATGCAAGAGGAAGACCCCAAAAACTTAAGACCTTGCAGGAGCCCTGTTTGGGGAGATGGCTTGAATTGCGGTTGACTATGGGCCACGGAGATTTGGGCATTGTCGCCTTCCGTAGTCTCACGGGACTTGGCTCGGGATTTCGAGTGACTTGGCTGAGATTGCTGATCGGGTCAGCGCCATTTTGGTGGTGTGTGCAGCGGCGCGTGTTAGTCGTTGTTAGAGCCAGAGAGAAAAGTTATCAGAATAAAAAGCTGTTTGTCTCCAGTTTGCCTCTGAACTTCTTCCCGCGGCTTCGTTGCGCCAAGCGGCCATCGCTTCAGGCAGCAACAAGACCTAGCAGGCAGATCAGCACTGAGTGGAAGGAGAGCAGGAAGAAATGAGGTCGGAGGTAGGAAAGCCACATTTTACAGGGCCGTAGAGGCTGTGGGAGGACTTCGACTCTCCTCAGAGATAGATCTGTAAAGAGCTAAGCCAAAAGGCCTGGCAATTAGCAAATGCATAAGCCATAATTATAATTAATTACCACTATTATATATTCTGTAAGGTCTCTGAGAAAGAATCATTAACCTGTGTGACAGATGAGTAAATGGAAATGCCAAAATTTTGTGACTTACCAGCATTCAGATATCAGTTGTAGGCAAAACAAAGTCAGAGTCCAATTTCTTATACTGTGTTCTTTTAAAGAGCATAGTATATGTTACGTTTTAAAGTAACAGACACAGTCTGCACTAGTGATACCACAATTTGTTGTTCTCAAGAGTCACTGAAGTGGGACCAGGCCCCACAAATGACTGCAATAGTGCCCCTCAGGAAGGTGTAAACACTGCAGATTCCAAGTGGGAAGGAAGGCAATTGATTTCCATAAAATGCTCATACACTTGCTTGCTTTCCATGGAAGGACCAGATACAGTCACCCTACTAAGGCTGTGCCTGCAACAGTGCCCTGACATTTTTTTTGCATTTATTGCCCTTGGATCATCTTGATGACTGAGGCCCACCTGTCTTCTCAAGACTGCAAGGTAATTCTGCACTCAGCAGATCCAAATGCAAGGCAAGTTTGTCCTTACTTTTTTTTTTTTTTTTTCCTCATCTACCTCCAGCAAAAGGTACTCCTCCAAGGGTTTGTACCTCTATGAAGCAAATGTTACCTCAAGAACAATCACCTTCACATGACCTCCCCTCAAATAGACTTGTTCCTTGGACCTGAAAGAGCATTCAAGCCCCCATTGGTGGTACATATGACAACCCAAGCATGTCTACTTTTCCATCTTGTATCTGTCCTGATATTAGTTCTGACACCATGCAAAGGCCATTGCCGGTGGAAAATCCCCTCTCTGTGAGATAGCATCTGCAAAGAAATGGAACTCCCAGTCAACAAGATGGCATTCAAGCCAGTGAATCCCTGCAGCCTGCTTTAAAATCCAGCGAGATCTATCATTCTTGCAAATAACCCTCCTGGCTTTCTGATATTTCACTTCACAGGTTCATGAGTTGTTTCCTGATAAGTGTTCTAAGTAACAACTTATTTTTTGCCACTTGCTTTTCAGAATTGTTTTACGAGGTCCATAGGGGCGGGTGAGTCAGAAAATGAGAACGCCTTAACAAATGAAGGCAAATCAACTTCCCCTTGAAGCAAAGGCAAAGTCCTACAAGCTGTTAAAAGGACCTCCCTGTGCTTAATAGAATATTGACCTGTGGTCCAAATCAATCTTGGAGGAAGAGAAAATATGGGCTTTTGAAGATGTGAGACACAGTGGTAAAGCACATTTCCTTTTCAACAAATAGCAGATCCTTTCTGCATACACTGTATACACATGTATGCCACCCTTTCTAGTTATCTGCAGTTTCTGAGTTGGGGTTTTCCACGCTATTGCACTCACTGTTGCCACCTGCTGGTAACATATCATGATTGAAGTACAGGGCCCGGAGGGGGTATTCCTATAGGAAGCACAAATTGCAAACTTAAAGTCACATCAAAAGTCTTCATTCCCTGGGGGCTTGATCTTCCTTATTATAGGAAAAGAAAAGTCCAGGGAGTGGAAATTATTCATAGTCAACCTTCAAGAAGTTGCCATATCTTTCAGTCCTGTTATTCTGCCAATACAAGAGATTCAGAAGAAATTCAATCACTCGCTAGGATATTTCAGAGCGTGTTTAAGCCTGTGTCCTCATGATCACCGGCAATGTGCTATAATAACTTCGTATCTTGAAGACTATGTTTTCAGTGTAAAGGAACTGGACCTCAAATGGAAGACTTCTTTTAGGTTTCCTTAAGCAAACTCTTTATGGCCATAGAGAAGCCACCCTGCCTGTTTCAAGGAGCCCAGGGCTGACAAGGTTCTGAAACACCACATCATTTATAAAAGAGCCCTCAGAAGTATAACAGGCCAACACTCCTGGAAAAACTCAGGGTAAGTGAGTTGTTTGAAGTAAAGCAAATCTATTTTTTAAAGGCCCAGACTGAGCTATAATTTGCTATGGAATATGAAATGGAAATGCATTTCCTTAGGTTTCTCCATGCTCATAAATAGCTAATATCATGCTACATGTTTCCCTGGAAATTTAGACCCATCGGAAGCTGCTGTGCATAGCCATATATGTTTAACTTGTAAATTTATGGTCATACAATAGGAAGGTTTCAAATGAAAATATACTAAGTGTCAGGAAGTTCAGGAGGTAAAGTCCCCCTAGTGATCTTAACACACAGTCATAGTGCACAAATACCACTTCATAAACAGGTCTGAGTGGTTTCTTCAGCAGTAATGTCCATATTAAATAGGCCCATAATGGGCAACTTAACACTTACTTGTGTTCTTCTTTTGAGTTTTAATTTGTAAAGGGAGCTGTCTTTTAATATGAATATTCATAATTCACTCCCTGATCAATGTTTACAATGAGAATAACAGTGTTGAGTAGACCCAAGGTCATGCTCTGGGTTGCTTCTTTTCTCTCTCTTCTCCCTCTAGGCTACTTCATCCAGTGACACAGCCTTTAAATGCCATTTATATTTTAGAAATTATTGTCTATTTCACCACTTCTGATCTTTTTTCCCCAGAACTCCAGACTCATAGCCAGTTGCCCAACTTAACAAATAATCATTTCAAACCTCACATGACCTAAAATGAAATTCTGGTCTATGCCAACCCTGTAGGAATACCAAAAATATTTTCTTCTCTATAAATTTCCTTATCTCAGTAAATAGTACTAACATCCCTCAGTAGCTCAATGAATGATATGGGAAGCTAACTTTGATCAGACTCTCTCTCTCTCTCGTTCATTATACATAATCCATCAGGAATTCTTGTTGGATACACAGTCTTCAAATTCTCTAAAATCCAAATTCTCTCCACTTCCAAGGCTACTACCTATAATAGTAATCTATTGCGGCATAATAAATTATTCCAAAGAGAGTGTCTTACACAGTAAGCTCTTATTATCTCACACAGTTCCTGAGAGTCAGGAATGTGAAAGGGACTTTTCTGGATGGTTCTGGGTCACTCATGAGGTTGTGGTTCACTGTCAGTCAGGACTGCAGTTGTCACAACTGGGGAAGGGTCAGTTCCCTGCAGGCTATTGGCTGGAGGCTTCAGTGCCTTGCCACATGAGCCTAAAATAACCTCCTAATCCACCTCTGCTTTTTTTGCCATGAATTGACCACTCACTAACCAGAGTGACTTTTTGAAAATGTAAATAAGGTCTTGTCATTCTTGCACTTAAAATCCTCCCATGGTATGTAAATGCAATCCAGACTCTTAAACTCATACTCACCTATCTGTTAACCTCAGATTTTATCACTTCCAATCACAGTGGATATACTCATTTCTCTAACCAACCAGGTTGAGTTCATTTTCCTTGAGGAGATTCAAATCACAGCTGAAATCTCAAGTCCGCAAAGTGTTCATCCTGACACTCCTCTGCTCCACTCTTATCCCTCCTCTCTGACTAAAAGAGTTTGTGATCAAGGGCAGGCAAAGAGACCTTAATCTTAGGGAATGCGTCTCCTCTATGTACAAGAGATGACTCATGATTGCTCTAGACCGGACAAAGTAATCTTGTCTCTTTCAACAGTGAAACAAAAGAGTCTCAAAAATATTGTGTGGTCCTGTATAGAACAGTGAGAGGTAAGAAAACATCTGTTGGAGGTTTCCCTTTTAAGAAAATAGAGCAATCTTGATGAGGAAAACATTGTCTATCCCTACCACTACCTTCCTGAATGTAATTCTACTGTGAGGATCTAATACCAGCAACTGCACTAACTGTTCTGTGACTTTAAGATGCATGATAACACAAAACCAAACACACATTGGAGGAAATTTAGATTCAGTTGCTGCTATTCACCTGAAAGGAATATTTTTAAATCTTCTAAAGCTCACTAAATACCTCGAACGAGAATGAGAAGCTCTTGTGCCTTGAAGTTGGAATTTAATGCTGTAGCGATTCAGTTCGTGACAGCTTTTCTTACTCCCTGCCATCGGTTCAGATCGATATTCAATGTTGTTATAATCCCTTGCCCATTAACTCATTGTCTTACTGACACACTTCCCCCGTGTGCTCCTGACTCTTCTTTATATAACAACCAAAGTAATCATTCTGAAATGTGAAGTCAGATTACATCACTCCTCTCCCCAAATCTTCTCATGGCTTCCCATGTCAGTCAGGGGATAAGTCCACGTCTTCACAACTGGCTGATAAAGTGCTTTAAAATATTGCTTCCTTTTGCATTCTGCTCTGATCGCCTAAGACTCTCCTCTTTGCTCACTTATCCTGGGTAAACTGTCCTCCTCACTATCCTCAGGTGAGTTGAGTACTCTCCCACTTTGGGGCTTTTGCAGGTGTCATATCCTGGCTTGGAAAGCTGTGCCTCTTGCTACCTGCAGGGCTGGTTCCCTCCCTTCCTACTTCTACTCAAATATTCATTCATCAATGAGTTTTTAGTGACATCAAATCAACCAGCAACACCTCTCTCTTCATGTGCACATTCAGCACTCCCCCCCTTTGTTTTGCTTAAATAATAATAATTTTTTTAAAAAACACTTGTCACAACCTGATAACATAAGGTAGAAAACCCATTTGTCTACTTGTTTAACTATCTCCCTCCCACTGTTCCCTAAGGTCCTCAAGAATAGGGACTATTTTTCTGTTTTGTTCAATGTGTTTCTAGAATCTCAACATGCTTGCCATGCAACAGGTATTCAGTGACTATTCCTTTTTTTTTTTTTTTTTTTTTTTTTTTTTTTTGGTACCAGGAATTGAACTCAGGGGCACTTGACCACTGGGACACATCCCCAGCCCTTTTTTGTATTTTATTTGGAGACAGGGTCTCACTGAGTTGGTAAGTACCTGGCCATTGCTGAGGCTGGCTTTGAACTCGTAATCCTCCTGCCTTAGCCTCCCAAGTGCTGGATTTACAGGTGTGTGCCACCGCACCCAGCTTCAGTGACTATTTCTTGAATGAATGAATGCATAAGCAAATTGGGTGGTGAAATCACATTCCAGTCCTGTGACTCAGTTTCCTCATTTATGAAGCAAGAGAGTAAAGATTAGAGGCTTTCCCATGTTTTCACATTT
This sequence comes from Tamias sibiricus, assembly GCA_025594165.1. Classification (NCBI taxonomy): domain Eukaryota; kingdom Metazoa; phylum Chordata; class Mammalia; order Rodentia; family Sciuridae; genus Tamias; species Tamias sibiricus. The sequence continues at coordinate 184,099,716 of CM046659.1, read as the reverse complement.
CACCTAAATTAGAAGAATAGGGCCTTTTTCCACCTTGAGAATCCAGGGCATGAGCATCAGCTCAGAGCAAGCATGAGTAGTTTCTCTGGGCCTTCTTCTCCTAGCTTCCTGGGTGGCCCTGGGCAAGTCACTTAACTCTGTTCTTGAAGTTCTCCATTCATAAAACAGGGCTAACACTTAACCTACCGCATTGAGGAGATGGAAGCGTTAATTAATGCTTGTAAAGCGCCCTGCTATTTCTCGATTAAAAGATTCAATTATAGTAAATTGTTACTATTAAATAAATGAAAACAAAATAATGAGACTGTTCTAGGCACTATAATTGATACATGAGCTGCAGGTTTAAAAACTAAGAAATCATCGCCTACATTCTCAAATGATTTGTGAATCATTCTACTCCAAAAAGACAGTTTTTCCAAAGTTTTAATAGTCTAAGAAGAAATTCAGCTTTGAGGAAGTAACATGCCAACTTTTGCTAATGTAGAATGATCCATGATCTAGTTCTATATTTGTGGCTGAGAACACAATTCAAAAAAAAATTTATGGTTAAAGAAAAAATGAATATATTTAGCAGATTGTCTGCTTTGTGTATCTAGTCCTTAACAGCCAAGAAGAAAATATCTTAAAGCATAAAATATCTCAAAGAAAACTGTAGTACAATTGCTCATATTTGTGAAGACAACCAAAATTATTCAAGAAAAAAAGAACACAAAGAGCTATAATTTGAAATACCAGCAGTGTAAAATACAGCTGACATTCTGAGTAAAATTAGCCTTATTAAATTAAGCTTTAAACCATTTTTAATTAATCCTACCCAAAGAAGAAATGTGTGCACAACACAGCTGCTTTTTAAAGCAAAGTTATTTTTTAAATCCAATTGTACTCTCTTTGAAAGAGAATTTCATTGTATCATCTGAGCTCACTTCATTTTTTCTCTCTCCTCAGTACTCCCTTTCAGTCTTGATTTTCTTCCTGGTCAGGAAGTATCTCACAGTGGAAACCCAGGAGACTGCATCTTGCTTAAGAACTCCTCTCTTGCTCTAAATGTTGGAGTTGATTGTCAATGTTAAGGGAGGGCTAAGATTTGGGAGTCAGAAGCTCTTCAGAGATACTTGTGAATATGGTAGAAGTGAGATCTGAGGAAGAAAGATCCCTCAAAGGCACAGCTGCTCAACAGGCAAGGAAAGGTGATCTGAGTTCAAACTAAGCTTTCCTGTTCTTTAGACCCTGCTCTGAATCTCCAATAACCCACTCTCTTGGGTCACTGAGAACAATGCATGTGGACATTTTTCTTAGTAGGAAAAACTTATGTAAACCTTCAAAATTATTATTATCCACTAGATCTGCTTTTTGGAAAATGGGTTTCTTTGTTAACCAGAGAGAAATGATGATTATTTTCTCCCAGAAATAGCACATAAACAGAATTTTATGATTGCACGGTGGTAGATATCTCTGAGAGTTGGGAGCCCCTGACATTTGCAACTGATGAACACCAGGTCAGGGAAACATACCTGACCATTCTACAGAGGGCCCTCAGCAGGACTCTGGATTCCCTGACATTGTGAACATTTTCCTGGGGAAGTTTCCTTTGCTTCCATCATGCTACCAGAAGGTTCCATGACCCACTTGAAGTCAAATATCTGTGAAGTTAAAATATCCGAGCTGTGGATTCTTGAAACATTAATTTTGCTTGCTCTCTGACCAGATTCTGAATTTTTCAAAGAGAGAAGCAACCATCAAAATCTTTTGATTATTCCTGACATATAGAGAGTTTAATACAGATCTGTGGAACGAATAAGTCAGCAAAGAAAAAAGCCAAGGTGGTTCAATACAATAGTTGTTGGCATCATATAGCAGAAAAAAAAAAAAAAAAAAGATATGTTAAGCAGAGACATAGAAAGCCGTATTTAAAGTATTTTATTCAGTAGGTAAGTAAGTCATATGAAGAATATTTTAGACTCTTTTGAGCTTCATAATCAGCAATTACATGTGTTATATAATCCACAGGCAGCTTCTCAAATTTTAGTATGCACATAATTCACACAGGATATTTGTAAAATTCAATGGTGTAAAGACCTAAGAGCTGCATTTCAAACAAGTTCCCCAGAGAGGCCCCTGTGACAGTCTTCAGGTCATACTTAGAGGAGCAAAGACACTGCTGAGCAGAGGAAGTGGCTTTAAGGGTCACATTCCCTACTCACCACCTTTGGGACAAAGCTGTAACTGCTTCTTACAGATGGATTTAAGGTGAAGAAAGACCCCTAACAAAGTGGTGATTGAACAAGCAGAAACATCATGAAATTCCTCTACAATCCAATTAAAAGAAATATCAGATAAGATAGAAAGTAAGACACAGCTAGATTGGATTTTCCTAGTTTCCATCTAATTTATGTGGACATAGAACTAGCAAAGATATCTTACTTGTATTTAGATTTTTACTGACTAAACCTACAAAGTTTGTCTATTTTTTAAAATTTAATTGAATTGTTCAATATGATCAGATATTCAGGAAAGTTTTTTTAAAAAAGTTCTTAAACAAAATAAGAATTGCAGTGCAGATTGTTAGCTATGCTGTTTAACTGTGTGTCTTGCTTCTTTCTCACTTTTCTTTGGTAATATAGCCCTGGGTCACTTAGCTTCTTTTTCCCAGAAAATTACCAGGTGAAGTTCAATGACTCTAACCTTTCTCTTTATAGTTTCTCAATGCTCCTAAAATACATTTACTGAGGGAAAGTGTTCATTTTCATCTTATGTACTTATAACTTTCCTACATAACTTTTTAAAGATTTGAAAGGGCAGATTTTTAAGAGCTTCATACTCTTGCTTCAAGTACACATAATGGGCATCAATAAACCCAGAGTTTCGAGAGTTTTCTTCCACTTGCGGGATCTTTTATTGGAAATAAATCCCAAAAGGCCTCATTCCTCTTTCGCCATGTTGAATTACTCTCTACTATAGACAGAAGACTTATTTTAAGTGGAAGAAACATTTTCATTTTGTTATTGGCAATCGCATTCCAATGGCATCGACCATTTTCTTCTAAAGGAGTTTTGGAATGGGTCAAGCGCCTATGTGAGAGATGAAAAGGAGATTAACAATGCCATAGGATGGAAGAGAGCTCCCAACCCAGCCCTACCATGGAGGAGTCACCATCTAAGCAGCCTCTCCTCTAAATCTCTGCAAACCATGGTGACACTTTGGCATTAACATGAGCTCTGAATGAGTCCTAATTTCTACTCGGGCCTATGAGACAGTGAGGGTTGTTTCTGCTCTGTACTATCAGAGTCTTCCTCTGTAAATGGGCAAGTTTGTCTTCATGGATGATTACAGCTTTACGTATTGCTTCTGTGCACTGCTGGGGACACTAGGAGAAGCCAGAGCAGCAGGGCCAATGCAGTGCTCAGTGGGTGCCCACCCATCACAAGGGCATAGAAAGCTCTATTTTTGCCACATGTTTATCCACCTTTGGATTTTGGATGACCGTGCTTTTGGGTACTTTTCCAACACAGCTCCAAGGCTTTTCAGACAGCTATGCAAAAAAAAAAAAAAAAAAAAAAAAAAAAACAAAGACTGGTGCAGTTGCACACACCTGTAATCCCAGGAGGATCACAAATCAAAGCCAGCCTCAGCAACAGCGAGGTGCTAAGCAACTCAGAGAGACCCTGTCGCTAAACAAAATACAAAATATGGCTGGGGATATGGCTCAGTGGTCAAAGGCCCCTGAGTTCAATCCCCAGTACCAAAAAATAAAAATAAAAAATAAAATAAAAACAGGACTCTTGCATCTGAAATTGAGTTCATATGTAGGTTGAAGTAGTTTGTCAGCTTAAAGATAAATCAACTAATCCAAAATTAAAATAACACCAAGCATAAATATAAGAAAAGAAACAATTCCCAATTTAAATATAAATTAAAACATATTCTGTTGATAGGAGAACAGCAAGGTAAACATATGCCCAATATTACTTTTGTTCTAATATGATAAAGATATATATTATTTAATTGTACTTTTTTTTCTAGTAGTTAAACTGCATATCACTGTACCATAGTTATAATGGAGGGAGCTTTTTCAAGAAGTTTCTTTCTTGAATGCATAATTGCATTATCCTGTTGCCGTAGGTTGGGCACAAGGGGGCACTGAAGGAGTGACCAATTCCAGCTACCACTGAGGAACTACCATATCTGAGTGATCACCTCCACCCCACCAAAATTGTAGCAGTTGCTTTATTCTCTCTTCCCCCGCCCTTCCTTCCTTCCTTTATTTTTTTTAAATACATATAAGAAATGTGTCCAAATACTTTGGAGAAAAACCCATCCAGCCCATATACAGCATCATCCTGAATGGTCTTTTCTAAAAGTATACACTCCATCTCATGGTTTACTAAAATGCCAAACATTTGTGGCAAGTGTCTACCAGTTGCCTAGACAATATTCATATGAACTTAATCCCTATATTGTTGGGGGCAGCTACGGTCTACCTTTCCTTAACCATCTGGAAGATCAGGATGGGTAATAAGATAGAACAGAAAGTCATTTTGTGGGATATCCAGGATTGTTCTCCAAACGGAGCTTGCTGAAAGGAATAAGAATAGGAATGTTTTCTCCTTACCTCCTTCCTCCTGTTTACAGAATAGATGCTATGGCTGGTGCCGTGGCAGCTATCTTTCAGTTCTGAGGCAACCTTTGGGAAGTTGTGTGCTAATAATGGTGTAACGGAAAGAAAAAGCCGAGGACTTTGTTAGGGCTGTAGAACTTCCATTTCATCCTTGTACCACTTCCTTCCAAGATTCACATTAAGTGAAAGAAAAAAAATATCATATCTGATTTAATTCACTATGATTTGGGACTACTTAGCTTTAAAATAAAAGTTTTGAAAATGAAATATCCAAATGATACCTCCTAAAGATATCATAATTAGCAATGGAGATTATGTAATTATATATTACAAAAGAATTGAACCAAAGGGTATATTTTACTGTGTATCTCTCTATATATATATCTATTATATATCTCTATATATCAGCTATCTAGTCTCATGAAAAATAATGCAGTATTGTGGAAAGGCTAGATGAACTAAAATTTATTTTTAAAGCATCTTTTTAATTTAATTGGGCATACAGAAAGCATCAACAAATATTTTCTACAAGGAATTCTTGCAAAGCATCAAAATACATTACACTTCTCTAAAATGTTGTTTTCTTTATGAAGATAAATGCTCTTCTTTTACCACCCACTGGACTCCATACCAGCCACCCTAAGGGAGGAACACCCGGGTTCTTTGTCCATCTCTACTGTTCACTGCAGGCAGCTGCACCTTTAAGAATTTTCCCTCTCAGCACCCTGGTCAGCAGCCTCACCCTGAACTTCACCAGGCCAACACCCTTAGTGCTCATTCCATCCTCTCACCAGGGACTTTGTCTTCAGTCCTTCTGATAAAAAACAAGAAAAGCTAAATACCCCAAAGCAGCTTCTTTTAGGGAAATATGGTGAATGCATGAGCCTAATTTGCCTCCAAAAGAAAGAATAATTTATTTTCATCCCATTGGTTAATTTAAATTTTTAAGTTTCTCTAAAATCTGTTCTGTTAGTTTCTATATTATCTTGGAGGATAAAAAATTTAAAAAAGAATAAAGATAAAATGAGTTAAGTACTCGAGGAATGTGAATCTTTATTATCAAAGTCTGGAGATGTGATGTTAGAGAGTCTGATAAATGGACATTATTGTTGCAAAAATATCAGTAATTTGTTTTACAGGATAAAGAAGGAGAGTGAAGCTCCAATTATTAGATGAAAGCCAGTGGAATACCCTGTTCTACAGGCAAATGACAGTGCCTGGCATTTTAAGTTATAATATTTTTGACACAGAATTTTCATTGCTTTTAAAAAAAAATTCAACTTTAACCACAAAATGGCTTGATATATTGAAAGGAAATAACATGACATAAGGGAAGTAAATCACATCTTACCATAATTTTTTCAAATAGGTGGCATATTTATATTCTCTCACTTGACTGAGTTCTTTTCCAAGGACAAGCATCCTTTAAATAGCAGAATTTAAGTTAGACACAAAGAATTGGTTTTCAACTTAAAAGATCGTTAAATTCTAAACAGGCTATATTAAATAAGGTTATAAAATTTCAAGCTGGGGGAGCACTTTTAGAGTAAAAGAGAAACATCAATCACAGAAGACTGACAACAGGAGCTGGGGTCCTCATTAGAGGTATTTTTACCTGTGTGTGTTTAGTCGTCTAAGTCTACAATTCAAATCGCACACCTTTCTCCTAATTAAGTTTTTATTGGTGTATTATAATTATACAAACTCGTGGAATTCACTGTGACATATTTGTACATGCATATAACAGAATTTGGTCATTCATTCCCTGGTAACTCCCTTTTCCCTCTTCCTTTCCTTGATACTACTAGTCTCCCTTCAAATTTCATGAAATCCCACTACCCCCTGCTTTGTTTCTTTTTTACTCTCTAGCTTCTACAGATGACAGGAAATATACCCTTGACTTCCTGAGGCTGACTTATCTTGCTTAACATAATGGTCTCAGAGTCCATTCATTTTCCTGCAAATGATAAAATGGTAAAATTTTGTTTTTCTTTATGGCTGTGTAAAACTCCACAGTAATGTGTGTGTGTGTGTGTGTGTGTGTGTGTGTGTGTACATATATAGTGCTGACTCTAATTCTTTTGGATAAATACCAAGAAGTAGGATAGGGGGGTCATATGGCAGTTCCATTCATAGTCTTTTGAGGGACCTCCATGCTGATTTCCAGAAAGATTGTACTAATTTACAATCTTGCCAACAATGTGTAAGTCTTTCTTTTCTTTCTACATCTGCATCATTTATTATTTGATTTCTTGATGAAATTTAAGTGTGGTTTTGATTTGCATTTTCCTGATTGCTAAAGTGTTGAACATCTTTCAATACACACACACACACACACACACTCGTACTGGGAATTGAACCCCAGGGTGCTTTACCATTGAGCTATAACCCTGGCCCTTTTTATATTTTACTTTGATACAGGGTCTCACTAAATTGCTATGGCTGACCTCAAACTAGTAATCCTTCTGCTTTAGCCTCATGAGTTGCTGGGATTACAGAAGTGGGCCATCACACCCCACTTTTTCATGTATTTGTGGCCATAAAATCTCACACCTTGATAGTAGCTATGAACAGTTTCAACATTTGGTTCTTCTAATGTTAAAATGAAAACAAGCATACATAAGGAGAATAACATAAATATGTTCACATTCATAGTATTTTGTACATTTGTTCCAACTAGGATTAAACATGTATTTGATGGATAAACATTAACATAAAAACCCAACTTTACATACTCTGTTCTCAGGCAAATAAAGTGGAACAAAGACATTTTGCACAGAATACAGAAGTCTTTATTCTATATGCCATGACCTGTCCCTTCTAGTTTCCAATACTGCTCCATTAGACTCTGGCTACCCCACAAGTAGTCTGAAATCTATAGACCAAAAGCAGCAGCGTGGCTTAGAAACATGTTGGGAACACAGAATCTCAGGTCCTACCACAAAGCTACCATTTAAGTCAGCTTTTTGTGACTGTGACTGTTGCCGCCTGAAGCGCTTGGAGCAACGGAGCCGCGGGAAGAAGTTCAGAGGCAAACTGGAGACAAACAGTTTTTTATTCTGATAACTTTTCTCTCTGGTTCTAACAATGACTAACACATGCCACACACACCACCAAAATGGCGCTGACCCGATCAGCAATTTCGGCCAAGTCACTCGAGATCCCGGGACAAGTCCCGTGAGACTACGGAAGGCGACAATGCCCAAATCTCCACGGCTCATAGTCAACCGCAATTCAAGCCATCTCCCCAAACAGGGCTCCTACATGTGACCAAAATAACTAACAAGAACAACTTAGAGGAAGAAAAGTTTATGTAGGTGCTAATGGTTTCAGATATCTCAGTCTGCAGATGGCTGACTCCATTGCTCTTGGGCCCAAGGTGAGGCAGCACATCAAGGTGGAAGGACCAAGCAGAGGAATGCTGCTCAGTTCAGAGCGGGGTCAGGAGATGGAGAGGTGGGGGGAATAAGCCACAGCCTTCCAGAGCACACCCCCAGTAACCCACCTCTTCCAGCTACACCTCACCTGCCTACAGTTACCACCGAGTTCATTAGTTCAAAATAAGATGGGCTGATTTGGTTGCAGCTATCACAATCCCATCATTTCAACTCTGAACATTCCTGCGTTCCTGCATTATTCTCTAGAGGATAAATGATAATGCAGTCAGAATGTCTTGGCTCTCTGTATATGAATATTACAAGAATGCAAGTTAATGCCAGATGTATAATTTTGCACCACATTTAGCTCAGGCTCTGATTTTAACACCATCATTCTCTGTCTGATGAGACTCCACTATTTCTCTTAATTTTCATGTCTAAGCTGTCAATTAAGAGAAATTAAGATATGAGATGATTTATATTAAACCTAAAATAAGTAAGCTCCTAGAAGAGAGGAAGAAACATATCAGACTTCCCCATCTATTCTTTCTTCACCTCTGGGGTGCCCAGTTGGCTGCATAAAGATTATTCTTTGATTTTTTTCTTTTGATCTGGCTTAGTTGTTCTTCAATTATATCTTTCTTAAAAATCATAGGTATATTCTATAGGAATAATGTAAGAGGTTCTCAATGGCCTTTTTTTTTTTTTTACCATTTTGTGTTTTTATTTTAAATATAAATTGAGAGCCTACCCTCATGTAAGCTGCTTACATTTTTGGAAAATGGCATCAGATATGCCTGTTAGGTTCATTAAGCATTCTCTAACTATACACCTCGTCCTAGATTTGTGTCAGTGAGCCCAACCACGAGAAGAAACATTTATGCAATAATCTGGCCCCATAGTGAAGGCATTAATGCACTGTAAACTAATCATGTAGCTCAGTGTGATAGGAAATTGAATATGAATGTTTAAACAGTTATTACCTGAGCTGGAGAGGAGGTAGGGATGTTGAATAGGAAATCCAGACTGAAAAAGAATGGTTGTGAGAAAGGGAGCTATTACTGGAATGTGGAAATTGCAAATGAAACCCACAGAAGTCAGGAAATGCAGGAGTTAAGGCTCCCATAGCTCCCTTAATTCTGCCCCTGGTCTTGGGCATAGGAACTGTGTATGTATCTTTCATTACCAGATCCCATAACACTTAGGAATAGAGCCCACTTAGGATGGCAATGAAGAAGCATATGGCTCCTTATGAAATGTGCTTTAAATACATTGAAAGGTTAACAACTGGTATAACATGGAACATTTTCCTATAAAATTTTAACGTTAATTATAAAATCGGATAACATCGTTATGGTGTGAAATATGTAATACACACGGCAACACTCCCCTGGGGCACAGTTGATGTGCAATGTGTTCACAATGGAATTTTCCCAGCTTCAGTGGAAATAATTCTTTCTCTCTAGGAAAGATATGAAAATCATCTAATGTAGCAAAATTTCAGAATCTTGACTTTGCTTTACATAAGAAGAATACATTTTCAGAGGATATAAACTATAGTGAACAATATATTAACAATCTAACGTGGGGTAGGAGAATCAGAATAATAATGATTCCTTCTCTCCCTTCTCCTCCTCCTCTTGAAAGAAAGGGGAAAAAAGAAAGAAATGGAGAAAGAAAGAAAGAAAGAGGGGCTGGGGTTGTGGCTCAGTGGTAGAGCACTTGCCTAGCATGGGCGAGGCACTGGATTCAATCCCCAGCACCACATTAAAAATACTAAATAAACAAAATAAAGGTATAATAAAAAAAGAAAGAAAGAGAGATAGGAAAGAAAGAAGGAAGGAAGGGAGGGAGGAAGGAAGGAAGAAGGAAGGAAGGAAGAGAGAGAAAGAAAGAAAAAGGAAGGGAGGAAGGGGGAGAGAGAGGAAAAGAAAAACGAAAGAGAAAGAAATTCTGGTTGACTTTGGAAAGTTGTATATTATATTATCTTTATGTCTATCTTCCTATTGATATTTTTTATGCACACAATCTTCCCATTGATATTTATTCTGTACACGTGAATGCATCTCTGAGCATATTCAAGGTAGAAAAATCAGCATAAGAGTGTGTCAATATGTGATTAACACAAAAGCCAGATAGGAAAAAGAAGAAAAAAGAATTTTGTCTATAATATGACCACTGCCACTCCTCACCATGAAGATAAAATAAATAGTAAATAATGAACGGAGGAAGAGTGAACAGTGTAGACACTCAGTTTAGGAGTTAAAGCATTGCTGAAGTTTTTTGGCTGGCTGAAGTTTGAATAAATTAATCCCTCCAAGGAGTGGCTACATAAATTGTGGGGCTCACTACAAAATGAAAACGGGGGATTCCTGTTAAACAACTATTAAGGATTTCAAGATGGCAATGGTGGTACTTTAAAGCAACTGAGAGCAATGCTAAGCGCAGGGTCCCATAAGATACAAAGTTGCACACTCTGACCCCTCTGGCCAAGCCAGCTTCCTTCCTCTGCCTTTCTTATGGCAAGTACCACTACCACCAGTTTTGTTCATTTGCATCTCATCCTTAATTCTCCTACTAGCCTATAAATTCCTGGGCAGAGACTCTGGAAAGCATATTGACTCTGGAATTTTAGATCTTCCCAATACCTACCATTTATTATTAGTTGGTTGACCTTAATTACATTCTCTTTTTTACGTTTTTTTTTTTTTTTTTGGGGGAGGGGGTAATGGGGATTTAACTCAGGGGCATTTAACCACTGAGCCACATCCCCAGCCCTACTTTGTATTTTATTTAGAGGGTCTCACTGAGTTGCTTAACACCTTGCTTTTGCTGAGGCTGGCTTTGAACTCGAAATCCTCCTGCCTCTGCCTCCTGAGCCCCTAGGATTACAGGCATGCACCACCGCAGCCGGCCTTAATCACATTCTATAATTTCTCTGTGACTTAATGTTCTTACCTATAAAATGGAGATATAATGGTGATACCTTTACCACAGTGTTGCTGTGATGATAAAATAATGTAACTCACAGTGCTTGGCCCATAGTAAGTACTCAAAATCATGACTGTTATTATTCCATCCAGCTGTTGGGAGGATTATAATGAGATAATCAAGAAAACTTCAAAATGTCCAACAATGTGGGCTTAGTTAAAAACAGTATGGAGGGGCTGGGGCTATGGCTCAGTGGTAGAATGCTCATCTCATATGTGTGAGGCCCTGGGTTCCATCCTCAGCACCACATAAATAAAATAAAGGTATTATGTCCACCTACAACTAAAAAAATATTTTTAAAAAAAGTATGGACTGGACTAGCATATATGAAACCCTGGATTCCACTCCCAGCACCAAATAAATAAATAAATAAATAAATAAATAAATAAATAAATAAAATTCATATGATGGTGCATTACCACTGCTCAGTGGCTCTGGACATTTTTCGGTAATGTACTGCAGCATTCAATGTTTGAAAGGTAGTGGCTACAACAGCAAGCAGCAACAGAAAGCTGGTTAGCAATACAAATTCTTAGAGCCACCTTAAACCTACTAAATCAGGAACTCCTTGGGAAGCTCCTGATCACTCAAGAGGGATCAACCCCTCAGGGTCATCCTGATGGGCTCTCAGGTGCAAGTACCACTGACCTGCCGCCTGACCCAAAATGAGCTGGGTCTATGAGCTGAAGAACAAAGTCGTCTAAACTACATTTTTATAAAATTACAAAAGCAAAGTACAGAAGAGTTCCCAGATGGATTTCAAGCTCAGAGATTTTTCCAAAAGTGAGGCCCATTTCTCCACCCACATTGGCAGACATTTATGAGGGTATTCCTCAGGCCAACACTGGAGGAAGGAATCACACTGACTCCTGAGAATTCTTACCCATTTTGCCTCTGGGGAGAGGAACTTGTGTGGGTTTTCCTTTTCCCCCTTTTTTACTCTCTGCACTGTTCGAATTTTTTAAATTGTACAAATGCACATATATATAGTCTACATACATATGTATATGTTAGTCTTATGTGGTTTAAAAAAGTTTTAAATGCATTTATTTTTGAATATTTCAATTTCTTATTAAAATCTTATTTTAAAGTAAACAAACACAATCTAAGTGTGAAAAATATTATTCTTCTCATGTGGCTTAAAATTAAATATTTTTAAAAGCATTATCTTTCAAATATTTGAATAATCTTATTAAGCAATATCTTATTTTTAAATGAATATTTTAAAGGAAGCAAGCACAATCTAAATGGAGCTGGTTAATTAGAATGAGGCCAGAATAAAAGGTGTTTGGAAGTCAAGCAGAATAGAGAGGGCTGTTCTTCAAGAAGCAGAAAACAACCCCAGCCTCTGGATTTCCAACCAATGGAGCTGAGCAAACCCTTTTTGCCTGGGGAAATCCTGACAGCAGGGCCTCTAATTTCATGAAATAAGCCAGGTTGACCTCGAAAACTGTTGGCAAGGAAATTACACAGGAGTGAGGGCACTCCACACAATTCTCTCTTTGGGTTTTCATTCTTTTGGGGTTGGTTTCCATGGAAATCTACACCTGCCAGTTCCCTGGGGTCTTTAAGCCTGAGGTCTTTGAGGAGTCTGGGAGGAGAAAAGTGGGAACAATGCAGATTTTCTAGGCTTCTTTCACTTAGTGATTTTTGCTTATGGTGTTTTTAGAAGGCTCGTTGTGAGGCTGCACAGAAATTCCATCTGTAATACCTCCTTTATTTACCGTGTTCTTGCTTTTTGGAACCTTGAAAACATTAGATAGTAAGGCATCAGTGCATGGTTATCTTGTACACAGATATGAAATTGGGTCAAATGCCAGGAACAGCATTGTTTTCAGCATGTTTTGGTAATGATAAGAGTCCTTTATATTTACAGTGGAGAAATTCTTGCCCAAAGAACCCAGGGACCTTTAAATCTGTAAAATTTGCCTTGAGCCAAAGTAAGAGCACACATTTTTACTATTTTCAATGCAGAGTGTTAAAGTCACTAAGACAGGTGGTCACCAGCTGGGAAGCATGAGCTCAGCCAGGTGACCTCTGAAAGCCCCCTTTGGAGTAAGAATGTGTGACAATTATAGTTATGGACCAGAATGGTCTCCCCTGGTCCCTGTGTGAGACTCAGTTCTGATCAGATACATGGCTCTGTGCCTTCCTTCTCCTCCCACAAGAATTTAGGCTGGGAAAGGATTACATGCAGTTCTCCCCCCACTGGGAGGGGATAACAGGCTCTTTCAGGGGTGTCAGTCAACATTGGCTGAGCTCTGACTGTTTGTGGATTCCTAGGGGTGGGGATATGAAGGTGATAAAAAATAAATAAAAGAAACCAGTACCTGAAGGGCCTTACAATTGCTTAGGAACACACACTACATGACCTAGCCTAACATTTTCAAAGGACAGGGCACTTAGGGTTGATTTTTACTCAACAACTGCAACACTATTTCAACATTGACCAAGAGGTTCAAGACAAGGCTAAAATATACATATATACACATACACACATGCACACTAATATTATATATGCCAATATGGTATTTTAAAATTTTGATAACACATATATTTTTTAATGTGGTTTGCCTGCTTATTTTTTGCTTAGTTTAACTTTAGAAAATATTTGTCTTACCTTTTACACAACTTTAATGAGGTCTAACTTGCATACCATAATTTGCCCATTTGAAGTAGTTCAAGGATTCTAGTACATTTATAGAATTATCAAACAGTTACCATGATTTTGATCACCCCCCAAAAATTTCTTAGGCCCATTTGTAGTCAGCCTCTATCCCAGACTGACCTGCTTTTATGACATTACAGATTTTGCTTTACTAGTCATTTCATGTAAAACAAATCATATCACATATATATGTATATGTTTATATAATATGCATACATACATACATAATATGTATATATGTATGATTAAAATGTGGCAGCACCCCAAGTGTTCATATGTATGTGTATGTGTGTATAAGCACACATATATAACTGTGTGTAGTATATTTGTACATATACTATATATAGTATATATTATATAGTATATTATAGTTTTATTAATGTAATTAAAGATATTGATATATAATGTATAATATAAAATATATATTTATTATGTCATTAATATAAGTAATATATGTGCATATATTATATGCTATGTATTATAATACATTATGAATAACATATTATATGATTATCATAATTTATGGATATATACACATACATTTTTGCCTCTGATTTCCTACATTTAGCATGTTTTTTAAAATTCATCCATGTATAATATGTATCAGTAGTTCATTTCATTGTTACATAATATTCCATTGTGAAAGTACACCATCATTTAAAAATCTATTCTACAGTTGATGTTCCTTGGATGGTTTCACCTTGGGGGCTGTTTTGATTAATGATGCCATAAACATCCAAAGTCTTTGGGAGTACAAAGACCTAAAACTATATAACTCTCCGAAGAAGACACAGGGCAGAACTTCACGGCATTGTATTTGGCAGTGATTTACTAGATATGGCACCAAATGCACAGACAACAAAAGAAAAAAATCAGACAAACTGGACAATGTGAAATATTTTAAGAATTGTTATCCAAATATACTCATCAACAAAGAAAGAATGAAACCACAGAGTGGGAGAAAAATATTTGCAAGTGATGTATCAGATAATATCCAAAATATATAAAGAATTCCTAAAAATCAACAAAAAGACAACCCAGTTTTAAAAAAAAATGGCCAAAGGGCAGGTGCGGTGGTGCATGTGTGTAATGAAAGCTGCTCAGAAGGCTGAGGCAGGAGGACCCAGAGCTGAAAGGCAGCCAGAGGGAAGGTGAGGCGCTAAGCAATTCATGGAGAGAAATTGTCTCTAAATAAAGTACAAAAATAGAATTGGGGATGTGGCTCAGTGGTCAAGTGACCCTGAGTTCAATCCCTGGTATAAAAAAAAAAAAAAAAAAAAAAAAAGAAAGAAAGAAAAAAAGAAAAGAAGAGAAATGGCCAAAGGACTTAAATAGATATTTCTCCAAAGGGGAAATGCAAATGGTCAATAAGCATATGAAAACATGATCAGCATTACTAATCACTGGGGAAATGTAAATATAAATAAAATAATACACCACCTATACTTATTAGGATGACTATTATCAACAAACAAATAAACAGGAAATAACAAGTGCTTTTGAGAATAAAGAGAAATCAAAATCTGTGCACTCCTGGTGATGATGTAAAATGATGTAAAATGCTACAACTGCCATGCTAAGTAGAATGGAGTTCCTTATTCAGAATAGAATTATTATATGATATAGAAATTCTGCTTCGGGGTATACACAAAACAAACAAACAAATAGAAATCAAAAAGCAGGACCTCAAAGATATTTTTATACCCATCTTCATAACAACATATTTCACAACGACTAAAATGTAGCAGCATGGAGGAATGGGCAAGTGCATTTCTATATACAAATTACCTTGTCTTTTTTTTTTTCCATAAGAAACAATTTTATATTTCCAAACCATTAATGTAATTACTCTTTAAAATTTATTATTATTATTATTATTATTATTATTATTATTATTGGTGCATTATGATTATATGAAATAACAGGGTTTGTGATTATGTATGTATACATGCACACAATATAACAATGTAATTTGGTCAGTTTTTATCCCTTAGTACCTCCCCTTTCCCTGCGTTCCTTCCCCGGTGTTCCCTTCTTCTACTCTACTAGAATCTCTTCTATTTTTTTTATTCTCTTTCTTCATTTTTTTCTCTTTAGCTTCCACATATGAGATTGTGATAGGGATTGTGTTGAATCTATAAATCAATTTGGAGAGAATTGCTCTTTTATTGAATCTTCTAATACATGAATCTTCTTACAATTCTTTCATCAATATTTTAATAATCTTAGTGTACAAGTTGTGAACTTCGTAATTTTTTTTCCTATGACAATTCTTTCCTGAGAGGAGACTTGCTTATTCTTTATGACTACAACTATTTTCCTAACTCATATTCTGTTTGTTCACTGATGATTTATAGATATATGATTTGCTTTGGTATAGTGACCTGGTATCCTGCCACTTTATTGCACTTGCTTCTTAGTCCTAGTGTGTGTGTTTGTTCATGGATGCTGTACAAAAGATCATTTACCTTTGAAGAACTACAGTTTTACTTCTTCCTTCTAAATCTGGTGTCCTTAATTTAATTTATTCTTTTGTTCCTTTACTTATCCATCTCACCTTAGTGCCCTCACTCTGGCACACTGCTGCATAGAAGCAAAAGCAGAACTTACTTTCTTCCTAATATTAGGGGGACAGCATAATGTTTCCCAATTAAGTATGACTTTAACCACAGGCTTTGATTTTCTGCCTGTATTCCTAGATGCCCCAAATCATTTCACATTAGTTTGGTCAGAGTTCTGGATTTTGCCAAATATTTTTTTTCTGCCTATTGATTTGATTCTTTTTTTTTTCCTTTTTTCTATTTAGATGGTGTATTATATTAATTTCACATATTATACCAACCTTGTTGTCTAGAACAAACGCCACTTGCTCATAACTTAAAATCCTTTATGAGCTGAATATGGTTTGCCAATGTTTCAGAACAGTCAATCTGTGTTTTCAAAGAATATTGCTTTTTTATAGGTTCTTTTCTTGTAATGTTTGTCTGGCTTTAGTATCAGAGTAATATTGGCCTCACAGATTGAGTTGAGAATGGTTCCCACCTCTATTTTCTGGAAGAATTTGTGAAGGATTAGACATAATTTTTTCCTTACATTTTTTATAAAATTCACCAATGAAGGAGCCTGGGCCTGGGATTTTCTATGTAGAAAGACTTTTAGTTACTAAATCAATCTCCACCTGTAAAAGTCTAATTCTGATTGCTTCATGAATTAGTTTTGGTAATTTCTGTCTAAGATTTGCTCATTTAAGTTGTCCTATTTGTTGAGCTATTTTTGTTGTTGTTGTTTTTTTGTTTTGTTTTGTTTTTTTTTAAACCAAGGATTGAACACAGGGCACTCAACCATTGAACCACATCCCTGGCCCTTTTTAGATTTTATTTTGAGATTTTGAGACAGGGTCTCACTAGGTTGCTTAGGGCCTTACTAAGTTGCTGAAGCCAGCTTTTAACTTGCAAAATTCCTACCTCAGCCTCAGGAGCTGCTGGGATTACAGGTATGCATCACCATGCCTGCTGCTAATGTTCTTGATAATATTTTCTTATAAATCTTCTAATTTCTTCAAGATGAGTTCTGGTGTTCTGTCTTTCATTCCTGATTTTGGTAAGCCGTGTCTTTCCTTTTTCTTGGTCAGTCTAGCTAAATGTTCATCAATTTTGTTGATTTTTCACTCATTTTATTTTCTAAGTTTCATGTAATTTCTTTTTTGACCCAAGAATTACTTTTAAATATTTGAATTCCCAAATTATTTCCTAAATTTGTTTCTGTGTTGATTTCTGATTTAATTGTGTTGTGTAAGAGATCATAATCAGTATGATTTCAGTTCTCTTAAAAGATACTGAGTCTTGTTTTATGGCCTAATAGATGTTCTACCCTGGAGGATATTTCATGTGTGTTAGTCTCAGGCAAAGTATTCTACAGATAGCTATTAGTTTCAGTTGATTGATAGGGTTATTTAAATCTTCTTTGGGTTTGTTGATTTTCTGTCATAACAGAACACCACAATAGAAAAGATTGAGGGTGGAGTGTCAAAGTTTCCAACTATTACTGTTGAGCAGTTATTTTCTTCTTTAAGTTCTTTCAGTTTTTTTGTTCATTCATTTATACATCTGTTGTTAGATATGGCTGTACATTCATCAATGTAATATCTTCCTGATGAATTGGCTCTTTTATATTACAAAATACCCTTCCCTGTTTTTAGCAGCATGGTTTTAAAAATCATCTTTTTTTGTCTGAAAAATGATAGACCTATCCAAACTCTCCGAAGTTCTTGTTTGCGTGGTATATCCTTTCAGTTATTTTGTCCTTTCAACTTCCAACTATTTTAGGTTTGAATCAAAAGTGTGTCTCCTATTTTTAGCATATGGTTGGAACTTGAGTTTTTTTTTTTTTTTTTTTTTTTCTTTTTTGGTACTGGGGATTGAACTCAGCGGCACTAGACCACTGGGCCACATCCCCAGCCCTTTTTTGTATTTTTATTAGAGACAGGGTCTCACTGAGTTGCTAAGTGCCTCGCCATTGCTGAGGCTGGCTTTGAACTCGCGATCCTCCTGCCTCAGCCTCCCAAAGTGCTGGGATTACAGGCGTGCACCACGCGCCAGGCCGGAACTTGAGTTTTTATCCAGTCTGGTAATACATGCCTTTTACTAGAATGTTTAATCTATTCATACTTAATGAAATTATTGATATGGTTTGATTTACATCTGCCATTTTCTGATTCTTGTCTCTTTCATTCCTTTCTCCCTCCTTTACTACTTTGTTCTGTAGTAAATGTTTTTGAGACTTTTTAATTTCTTTCTTGCTTTCTTTCTTATATATTTTGGAGTTTCCTAAGTGGTTTTTTCAGGATTTGCAAAACAGATCTTAACTCACTATAATCTATCTCAAATTAGTACTAAATTAATTCTTATGGAATACAGAGACTTATTACAAGATAGTCCTATTTCTTCCTCCCTCCTTTATGTTCTTATTTTCATATATATTACATATTTACATGTTATAAGAATAGTAGTACAATCTTATAAGTTTTGCTTTATGTAATTTTATGTTTTAAACTACTAAAGAGAAGAAAAGAGAAAAAAAAAATATACAAGTCTGTATTTACCTGTATATTTATCTTTTATAATGCTGCTTTTCTCTTCATGTGGATTCTAGTTACCATTTAGTATAGTTTCTTTTCAGCCTGAAGGATTTTCTTCAGTATTTATTGTAAGACAGGTCGGATAGCAACAAATGTACATATTTTTCTGTTTATCTGGGAATGTCTTTATTTCATCTTCAATTTGAAGGATCATTTTAATGGATTTAGAATTCTTAGTTGACAGTCATATAGTCTCAGGATTTTGAATATGTCATCCTGTGCTTTCTGGTCCCCTTTGTTTTGAATGAGAAGTCAACTGTTAATCATGTTGTTGTTGCCATGAATGTGATGAGTCACTTTTCTCTTTTTTTTTTCCAAGATTTTCTTTGTCTTTGGATTGCAACAGTTTGACAATGATGTGTCTAGGTGTGGCTTTATTTGTATCTATGCTACTTGGAGTCATTGAGTTTATTGGATCTATAGTTTTTTCATCAAATTTGGAAATTATTTAGCCATTAATTTTTCATATTTTTCCCTGAGATTATCTCCCTTTTCTCCTGAGACTTCTAACATGCATATATCAGTAGGATTGATAGTATCCAATTGATATGATTAATAGTAATCAATATGATTGATTGAATCTCCCAGAGAGGATCTCTGAAGCTCTTCTCATTTTTCTTTTTCTT
Source organism: Tamias sibiricus (assembly GCA_025594165.1). Lineage (NCBI taxonomy): Eukaryota > Metazoa > Chordata > Mammalia > Rodentia > Sciuridae > Tamias > Tamias sibiricus. Next base: position 184,080,302 of record CM046659.1, on the reverse strand, counting down.
TTTTCTTCTTTATATTCTTCAGCTTGAATATTTCTGTTGATATGTCTTCAAGCACACAGATTCTTCTGGGATCTCTGCTATTGAGTGACTATAGAGAATTTCTCACCCCAATAGTTTTACTTTTCAACTAAACAATTGCCACTTAGTTATTTTAATGTTTATCTTATTAAGATTCTCTGTTTGATTAGTTGTTGTTTTTATATTGTTCTTTAATTCCTTAAATCTTATATTTTAATTGTTTAAATGTTATTTTAGTAGCTATTTTGAAATGTTTGCTGACTCCAACAAATGAATCCCTCAGTAGGTATTAAGTTGGTATTGACTTAACTTTTTTTCCTGAATGTAGGTTGTACTTTCTTTTTTCTTCATATATCTCACATTTTGTTTTTGTTGTTGAAAACTGGATATTTTGGATGACATATTGTGGTATCAGGATTTCTATTTTTCATGGGGACTATAGTTATGACTATTTTATTATTTAATAATTTCCCTGAACTAATTCTGTAAAATTTTTCTTCCCCAAAGTATATATTTTCCCAAGTCATTGCTCAGATTTTTATCGTTGTCGTTGCATTCATTGTTGAGCCTGGCTTCCTAGATATTGCTCTAGATAAGCTTAGTGACCAATCTATGATTGGTCAGAGGTTGTATTCTAAAACCTTGAGCCAGTAATGCTTCTACTATATTTGATAATGCCTCTGTGTAGGGACTGGGAAATGCATTTAAAGTTCAGGTGGTTTACAAGACTGACTTGGCTTTTACTTTCTTTGTGTGTAAAACCTCTCAATCAGAGATCAGACACGAGCACATATCTAGGGACTCTTTCTGGCCTCTCCTGAGGACATACATAGTCTTGCATGGGCACAGAGCCTTTCTGATGACCAGAGACATGTTGGAGCTTATCATGGCCCATGATGAGTTCCTCCTTCCTTGGCTCTCTCCCAGTTAAACTTCTTCCCTTAACAGGATCACAGCTGTAGGCTGGTTGTCATGTTGGTCTTTCTTGTTTATTTTCCACAGATCATGTTGTTTTCAATAACACTTAGGGATGAGATATTTCATCTGTGTTCCAAACCAAGTCATCTCCCTCCAGCAGGAAAGTTGTTGGTTGTCTCAACTTGCTATTTATTAGAACATCTTCACTAACCACAATGGGTCATGTGGATGGAGTGAACAGAAGAATCCCTAGGCTAAAATGCAGTAGATTTTCACAATTCTTACCCAAGTTTCAGTAGGTTTTTTTTTTTTTTTTTTTGGTTAGAAGATTTACTACTCTCCTCATTGCTTCTATCTGGGAGTCCTGACTCTCAAATAAAATTGCATACCTTTGAAATATCAGCAAAGGAAAATGGAGAGACCTTAGATATATAAATATGGTAACAATATAACTGGGTTCTGGTTCTAATGCTGCTGCACATGGGATGCACACACCCCAGTGCACTAGGTGAACCTCACATTCCTCAGCTGTCAGAAAGCATAGCTACAATTAAATCCCCAATAGGATTTTTATACAACTAATATCTGCACTTCAGATCAAGATTGCAACATAGCTGAGAGATGCTTAAAGGATCACAGTAGCACTAAAAGTGTAAACAAGTCTGCTACACTAAGACACCTAGAGCCACCACCTTGGCAAAACCTTCTGATGAAGGTGGACTTGGCTCAGCACACTCAGTGAGAATAGGAATGTGTGCCTGGACCCAAGTACCCATAGCCCTTTTGATATTCTCTCACCACCAAGACTCTCAAACACCAGTGTGCTTGATAATGCAATTAACAACTAGATAACCAAGGTCTAAACACCACTGATGAATAATGTATCATGGTGCTTTTCTATCTAAAGGCAAAGTTTCAAATCTCTCCTCCCCACTTCATAACTGTGAGCAAAGAATCCTTAATGGTTCCACAAGTTCCTCATCTGAAAAATAGCACAAAATAATCTCTTCCTTGGAGAGCAAAGAAGATTAAGACAGATTTAACATGTCAAGTACACAGCACAGAAGTGCTCCATCAGAAAATCTTTGCCACCTGCACCTCAGATAGATCATTACTCTCCAGGTTATACAAAGAACTCAAAAAACTTAACACCAAAAAAAAAAAAAAAAAAAAAAAAAAAAGAACAAATAACTCAATCAATAAATGGGCAAAGGAACCAAACAGTCTCTTCATCAAAGAAGAAATATAATGGTCAAAAAATATATGAAAACATGTTCAAAATCTCTACCAATTAGAGAAATGTAAATTAAACTACACTGAGATGTCATCTCACTCTATTCAGAATGGCAATTATCAAGAATACAAGTAACAGTAAATGTTGGTGAGGATGAGGGGAAATGGTACTCTCTTACATTGTTGGTAGGACTGCAAATTGGTTGCAACCACTATGGAAAGCAGTATGGAGATACCTTAGAAAACTTGGAATGGAACCACCATTTGACTTTAAATTAGCTTACTACAGTGACACAGCCATATCAATGTTTATAGCAGCTCAACTCAGAATAACCAAGCTATGGAAACAATTTAGGTATCCTTCAATGGCTGAATGAATAAAGAAACTGTGGTATATATACATAATGAAATATTACCCAGCCATAATGAAGAATGAAATTATGGCATTTGCTGGTAAATGGATGGAACTGGAGAATATCATGCTAAGTGAAATAAGTCAATCCTAGAAAACCAAAGGCAAAATGTTCTCTCTGATATGTGGATGCTAACTCACAAAAAGGGAGAATGGGGAGGGGTAATATAGAAGTCTATTGGATTAGACAAAGGGGAACAAAGGTAAGGGAAGGTGGGGGGGGAATAGGAAGGACAGTAGAATTAATCAGACATAACTTTCCTAGCTTTATATTTGAATACATGTCCTGGGTAACTCCACATCATGTACAAACACAAGAATAGAATTCTAATTAGAATAAGTTATACTCTATGCATGTATAATTTGTCAAAATACATTCTACTGTCATGTATAACTAAAAAGAACAAATTTTTTAAAAAGTGCTCCATCGAAGGCAGTATAGTGGCAGTTATGATCATTATATATCTCCAGTGGGGGTCCTCTGTGATAGCACTGGAAAGTGGCTGCTGAATGAAGATGGGACTCCACATAAGATCTCTCTCCTCTTTATTAAGTTGATGCCAGGAAAAGTCATATAAGATATCCAGTCTTTGAGTAGGGATGTAGCTCAGTGTACAGTTGCCTAGCATACCCAGGTCCTGGGGTTCCAGCCCCAGCACTGAAAAAGTAAAAGAAAAGAAATATTAGTATCCATATGACCTCATGACCCCATCAGGTGGAATTGGGAAAATGCAATGGGATGAGGTGGGAGGGCAAGCAAAAACATGAGAAAGGAGGGCCACTGAGCAGAAGGCCACAGAGGACCACTGCTTTGCTTGTGGTGGTAGAAGAAGCAAGGTGAGAATCCATGAGGGTGACAAGATGTAAGTTGGGAGTAGAGACTGATTCTTCCTGAGTCCCTGTGCCTAGATCCGATTTCAGTGATCTGAGGGTTTCTCCCTTCTCTCTTTCACAACAACCCAAAGCATCTGTAGAGTGTCTTAATGACTTACCGCTTCCTCTTCTCTACCAGCCAAACTCACAGTAATATTCCTCTTGTCTTGCCTTCCAACTGGGTCCCAAGTTGAAAGATTTTCCAAAACTCTGTCTCATTTATTCTGCATGGCAGGCAGCACCAGGCTGACGTGTTGTCTCAGCTGCCTCTTTCACCTGCACTGCTGTATTTTGGTTTTTGCCATATGGGTTTCCCACCCCGGGATCGCTGAAACAATCTGTCAGGTGCATCAGTCAGGATGGTGGGGAGCATACTCGCTCCTGTAACTGACAGAGTCCAGGAACAGTGTGGAATCAGATGTGGTTCAATGGGGTTCTGCTCTTGCCTGGCCCATGCTCTCCATCACCATCAGACTGCAGGGGTTTCAGGAATGCCCCAGGCAGCCCAGCAGATTGAGGGAGAAGGGATTACTCCTTCTTCTGACTCTTTCTCTAGGGAAAAGAACTTCCTTTGCCAGAATCTCCTTGAAAACATACCTATTCCTAAGCCAACTCCTATAACCAGAGGGATGCCATGCCATAAACTGGCGAGCTACAGACTGGGTTCTTAAAATGACCTCTGGCATGCTTCTTAGAATATTATGTCCATGTGGATCCTCTGGGATTCTTGGTAAAATGCATATACTAATAAATGAGATGTGTGGTATACACACACACACACACACACACACACACACACACATATGCATACATTATATATACATATATAAAATTCAACTAATGTGTGTGTATGTGTGTATATATATACACACACATATGTGTTAATTTTTTGGAGAATTTTGGAAACTTTCTGTATATTCAGCTAGCATATATTTCTAATCCATTATCCCTCTCCAGGTGCAGCTATCAAACATTTAGCCTTTTCAATATTATTTAAAATACCCACTCAATTCTGAAAGCTAAAATAAATGTGAAGTGACATCTACTCTTTGAAACTAGAAAAGTTACAGAAGTCTTCTTCCCTTGAGACTATTGGTGTGAGATCAGCACAATAATGCTACTGAGTCATCAGTATTTAGATGTGAATACCTTCTTTCCCAGATGCACACAATTTTTCAATTAGAAGTATCACATACAAAGATCATTGAATATTTGAGCATAAAATTAGAAAACATTATTCTTTGCAAAATTTTTTTGCATGCTTTCTCACAAGGAGCAAGATTGAGAGGTATCTGCAATGAAAATGAAAATGATGTAAATACTATCCAAAGTGAAACAGAGATACAGAGGCAAATATTGGAGTAAGATGCTCTTGCTAATACAATATCCTCCAATTTATTAGAAAATACAAAAGCAAGGGATTTAGAATTGAAAGGACTTCCAAAATTCTAAGTTCTTTCGTGAAATATTTGTACATCTTTCTAAGTGCTTCTTACTGGGTTTGCTGCTGTTTGCTATAGTTCTGAGAAGGGCAGGAAGAGATTTGGATAGGGACTTTGAGTACAAAGAAATGGTAGCATAGATATGGAAGCTTCCATATGTTCATCTAGAATGATGGATCTAGAGAGAAACAGTCATAATATTAAAAAAAAAAAAAAAAAAAACACTCAAAGGGCTAGGGGTATAGCTTAGTAGTAAAGTGTCTGCCCAACATGTTCAAGGCCCAGGGTTTGATACCCACCATTACAAAAAACAAACAAACAAACCCCCCCCCCCAGACTTGTGAACCTTAGAGCTTGCCAACCCTCAAACCCTAATGAAGCAGGTTTCCTGGAGTTAAAAGTTACAGTCATCACCCCTCCCCAGTCAGTATTCAATGCTAATGTAAATCTGCAAGGACCCATAATCTCACTTATAGACTAAGGAGTAGGACTCCTTACCTGTAGGAGAACCAGTCAGTTCCTATGAAAGGGCTAATCTTCTAACCCCATTTCATCAGTCCTTTTCTTTATCTGGAGGAAATGTATTTGGCCTGACTTCTGGAGGTGACAATTAGCCTCTTGGAAATGACAGCAAACTAGCAGCTGAGATTTCTTAGTTGTCCCTAAATGCCCTCCCGTTAACCTCATGGGACTAAAGATTCCTCTATGGATGGGTAGTTTATGTGTGACCCCCTTTTTTTATGGCAGAAATATTTAAGACAAAGAAAAAGAAAGCAGGAGAGAGATTCGCCCTTCTCCAAGCAGAAGATGGCCTCAGACAAAGGCAATGCAAGCAAGCGAAGTTCTTGCTGTCCTTGGCAGTGCAAGTCAGAAAAGAGCTGGAACAACTTTGAAAGCATCAGCTGAACCTATTCTGCAACTGAGAGATGTAACTTCCAGGAAAATCACTGTAGTGAGAATGGTTAGAAGGGCCCAGAGGTTGCTGCTTTCAAAGAGACATTGTTCCTGTGTTGAGAGCTCTGTGGGAAGAACAGTAAGCAGGATGGAAGACAGAGGGTCTTCAGTAGATTCCTGAACAGTAGGTACCTAGGGTAGAACTGCATGTATGATAAATGTGGATAAATCCAGGATGGTTGGAACTCTTGACCTTTCTTCCATGAAGCTAATTAGGAAAGAGAACTTACCTTTGGAATAATGGACAGAACCCATATCTCATTCTGCTCAGAGCGGCCAGAACGTAGGCAGACCCTCCACCTTCTGCTGTTCTCCATGTTTTAAAGAGCTCATTCAGCTTTGCCCCTGCTCTCCTGCCTGTCACACTTTCTCCATGTGTGAATGCTCTAAGCAATACCTAGATCTAACCAAGAAGAAAAAATCTAAAACCACAGCTCTAAGAAAGTAGAAGTAAAAGTAGTAAAAGCTATACTCTGCCTCCGAGAGCAAACTGATAAAGCTCATTCAGCCTTCACACTTGCCATGTGTGAATGCACAATACCTAGATGAACCAAGATGACCACCAGATAAACCAGTCTTTTCCCATCTTGCACCTGTTGAACTTGGCAAGTTTGAAAGAGTGGCGTTAATAATTGACACTAACGTTGGGAAAGAGAGCCTGTGGGTACACAATCAGGAAATACACAGGAGTTAGGAAAATTTGCCTGGGAAAGCCAATTCCCTCTGCTCATTGTTGCCTTGGTAATACTGAGAACTGCTAAAGAACTCCAGAAAATGGGTTTCAAAAGATTGGCCTAGCATCTTAACATTTAAAAAAAAATAGTCAATAAACAACATAGTTCACAGGACCAAAGTTGTCCTGTTGAAAGATGTACACCCTGCAAAGTGATGAAACATTTTTCCCATCTTTCCCATTTCTGTGTAAGTCTTTCATCAAGGGAGTGAACATGATTATTAAATCTGAACCCTGCCACTCACTTTCAGGAAATAGTGTAAATAACTGAAGTCATTCATGTAAAAAATAAGTTATAATTAACAAGATCATATAATCAATTTGTGGAAATTAACATTTCCAAGTTTAATAAAATCCCCTGAAAAGTCCTAGTTTAGTAATTTTAGCTGATTTTTCTTTCTAAGCCTAAATGTTGTTCTTTTAGTCTTCTTTTTTGGTAACTATTCCTCCTTCTCATTGAATTCTCAGCGTTTTTTTAAATAAACGTAGATGAAGGAAAAGAAAAATAATAATCATTTATAATTCCAAGGTTTTACTTGAAGCCAAGGCTGCATTTCTAGGTAACTTTGATCAGGTAAATTGCTCCTAAGTGTCTCAATTATTCCTTCCAGTTATATATTAAGTTATATATTACTTTTTGATCTGAAGAGTTTAAGGTCACTGAAAGACTGAATAAACCCATCAGCTGGGACTTCTTTTTCCAGCAAGATGTAGTAGCCATATTTTTCCCTCTTGGTCCTATTAAGCCAAACCAGAAACCTGGGGCAATAGAGATAGACAGATCATAGATAGATCAATCATAAATAGATAGGTAGATAGATAGAGTGAATATAGGAAAGGTTAAAAAAGGAAGGCAGTTTAGGTAGGGATCTGGGTACTTAAAGAACACAGGTGGCAAGCTCCCAGGTTTGCTTCATATATTCCAGACTATATAATGAAGAATTGGTAACCCAGCAAAACCAATGATCACAGACAAAAAAGCAAAACCAAAAACAAAACAGAAAAGAACAAAAAAATTTTACTCTCTCTAGTCAAAGAACCAGGAAAAGGACAGTCTAGAAAGACAAAAAGATTTTAGATAATGACCATTCTGTTTAACCAAACATCGTAGAAAGAAACTGCATCCCCTAAAGTACTTCTTCCAGCAAAGACAATGCAGGGAGTCCAGGCATCCACCCTCGGCAGGTTGGAACAAGGTGCTCCAGCCCTACTCACCATGCAAAAAGGATACTCCCACTCGTGGTGCCAGAGGATGATGGCATACGCAGATCCTGAAACTCCACCCCACGGTGGCAGTGACAAGGAGTCCCTCTGCTCCTGAGCATCGGTGGAGGAGCTGGATTTCCAGCCCCACCAGGCAGTAAGAAGGTGCACCTTCCTCTTCATCTGCCAGAGTGTTGTCAGAAAAAGACTGCTAAAGCCAAATTTAAATAAGACCTAGAGTCTTATAATACCCCAAACTTTCCAGCTTTCAATAAAAACTCACTTGTTACACCAGGAACCAGGAAGAACTCCAAATAAGAAAAGCAATCATACAATGCTGCCTTGAAAAAATGCAGACATTAAAATTACTCAACAAGAATTTTAAAGCAGTCATCTTAAAAGTAAAGAGACAGGTAGGCCTCAACACAATAATAGTGGGTGACTTCAATACCCCAATCTTATCATAGATAGATCATCCAGATTCCCAGCCCCCCAACCCCCCAAAAAAATCAACAAAGAAACAACAGAGTTAAACTACACTATAGATCAAATGGCCTTAACAGGTATCTACTGAATATTCCATTCAACAGTAGCAAAATACAAGTTCTTTTCAGCAACCCATGAGGCTTTCTCCAAAACAAATCATATTATAGGCCATAAAGCAAGTCTTTCATCTTGCTTTAAAAATAGAAATAATTTTCTTGCATCTTATCAGATTATAATGGAGTGAAATTAGAACTCAACATCAAGAAAAACTATAGGCAGGAAATATACAAACATGGAGATTGAATAATATACTTTTGAATCATCATTGAAAAAATCGGTCACTTAAGAAATCAGGGGAAACTTTTAGAAATTCCTAGAATCAAGGAAGAATGAAAGCACAACATACCACAACCTGTGGGAAACAGCAAAAGCACTTCTATGAGAAAAACTTACAGTTATGAGTGTCACATTAGAAAATCAAAGATCTCAAATAAGTGACCTAATGCCACACCTCAAGATCTCAGAAAAGTAATAAAAACCATACTCAAGATAAGTAGAAGATATAATATGGACCAGAGCTAAAATTAATGAAACAGAAAACAAAAAAAAATACAAAGGATGAACATGACAGAGTTGGTTCTATGAAAAGATAAACAAGATTGGTAAACTCCTAGCCAAACTAACCAAAAGAAAGAGAGAAAAGACCCAAGGTAATAAAATTAGAGGTGAAAAGGGCGGGGGGGGGGGGGGGGGATATTACAATGTACACCACAGAAATCCAGATAATAATTAGGAGCTATTGTGAAATCTTATATTTCAACAAGTTGGAAATTTTAAAAGAAATAAATATATGTCTAGGTGAATATTATATATCAAATTTTAACAAAGAGTAAATTCTTTAAAAATAAGTAGGTCAACAATAAGAAATGAGATTAAAGCATCACTAAAAATTCCCCAGTCAAGGAAAATCCCAGGACCTCACAGATTTACTGCTGAAATTTTACCAGATCTCTAAAGAAGAACTAATATCAATACTTCTCAAACTAGTCCATGAAATAGAAAGAGAAGGATCACTTTCAAACTCAACCTACAATGTCAGCAACACATTGATAACCAAACCAGATAAGGACACATAAAGAACAGAAAAGTACAGGCCAAATGACTGACATAGATGCAAAAATACTCAAACAAAAACACATGCAAACCAAATTCAACAACACATTAAAGAGATTAGTCACCACGATCAAGTTTCATTCCAGGGATGTAATGATTATTGAACATATACAAATAACTAAACATAACATACCACATAAATAGAATTAAGGATGAAAAAAAATCATATGATTATCTCAATAGATGCAGGAAAAAAATCTTCTTGACAAAGATGCCACAAACATTTATTGGCAAGAAGATAACCACTTTAACAAATGTTACTGAAAAATTTAGCATTCATATGTAGAAGATGGAAAATAGATCCTTATTTGTCAAAAATCAACTCAAAGTAGATCAAAGACTTAAATAGAAGGCTTGAAGCTTTGAAACTGTAGGAAATAAACATGGAGGAAACACTTCAATACATATATACAGGCACTAACTTCCTGAATAAGACTTCAATAGCTTGGAAATAATAGCAAGAATTAACAAATGGGGAAGCTGCATAAAATTATAAAGCTTCTACACATCAAAGGAAATAATTAACAGAGTGAAGGGACAGCTTATAGAATCAGAGGAAATCTTTACCAGCTATTCTTCAATCAGAGGATTAATATCCAGAATATATAAATAACTTAAAATACTTAACTCCAAAGGAAAAAAAGTCAATAAATGGTCAAATGAACAGAACAGACACTTCTCAAAAGAAGTATGAATGGCCAGTAATTTATATGAATACAGATCGTCATCTGTAGCCATTGGGGAAATGCATATCCAAACTACATTGATATTTCATTTAATCCCAGTCAGAATGGCTATTATCAAAAATATGAAAGACAATAAGTGCTTGTGAGGATGCAGGGTGGGGGGGAAGGAACCCTTATACCCTGTTAGTGAAAATGTAAATTAGTATAGCCATTGTGGAAATCAGTATGGAGGTTCCTCAAAAATTAAAAATAAAACTATTGTGTGATCCAGCTATAGCACTCCTGGGTACATACCCAAAGGAATTAAACTCAGAGAAACCTGCAGACCCATATTTATTGCAGCACAATTCACAGTAGCAAGTTATGGAAACAGCCTAGGTGCCTGTCAACAGATGAATGGAATATGGTATAGATACACAATGGAGTTTTATTCAGCCATGGAAATGATTGAAATTATGTTCTTTATAGGAAAATAGATGAAACTGGAGATCATAATATAAAAGCAAAATAAGACAGACTGACACATAAGTATCACATGCTTTCCCTCATATGTAGAATCTAGAGAAGAGAAAAGATAGCATTAAAGTAGTGGAGAAACTGTTAGAGAAGAGGAAGATGATCAGGTGAAAGAGGGAGAGGAGGATAAGCAGGGTAATGGAGGGGTGGATATGATCAAAGTATGCATGTACAAATATGCCACAATGAAGCTAATCATTCTGTATAATGAAAATGTGCTAATCAAAAAACAAAATAAACTCTTGTGGATCCACCTGGCTAGCAGAAAAAAAAAGAAAGAATTTTAAGGAATTTCAAAGTGTTTCATTAAACAATCACAAACATGCTTGAAATAAATGAATAAATACAAAGTCCCAAGAGAAATAGTAGACATGAAGAAGAACCAAATAGGGGTTTTCAAGATGGTGGAACAGCGGAGGTCACTTTCCTGGCCATTCCATGGAGTGAAACAAGGAAGCAGACAGGCAGATTCTCAGCAAGGTGGGTGAACTAAAAGAAGGTGATGGGTGGTGGTGGGGGGACTTTACTGGAATTTAAAACTGGACATTTAAAGCAGATCAGAGACTTAGAAGGTTGAATACAATGAAATAAAGAAGAAATCCCCAGTGGCACAGTCACTGTGGTGGTCAGGTGGGAAGCACCAGCCAGAATGATCCCTCTATGAACAAAGTGGAGGGATAAGGGAATTAAAGGGACCCACATTTTTAGGAGGCCTGAGGCATGGCTGGGTATAGAGTGTTTGGAGATCAAACATTGCCTGACTAAACTGAAAGGCACACTGCACAATACCCTTGTGCAGAAAAGAAGCCACCTCTCTCCAGGCATCATGTGGAGCACAAAGGAAAGAACCATTTTAAGCTGCACCATGGGGCTAGCAGCTAAGGGAGACAATTCCTAACAAACCTGAGTTTGGCCCAAAATACAGGTATGGCAAACACACACTACATGACATAGAGTGTGCTCAAGTGACCAAGAGAAAATAAAATGTGGAGAGAGGTTTACACAGGGGACAACTGGTCATGGAAACCCACCCAGCTCTACACACCCCCCCCCATCTAGTGGTTTTCACTACCTGCTGGGAGAGACGTGTCTAGCTGGGATCTCAGAATGACAGGGTGGGAGCAATTGAATTTGGAGACTGAACTCAAGACTAAGAAATGTGGGGGCTACAGGTGATGTAGGGGACTAAGAATCAGTTCCTCCAGCACACGAGTGGAACCGAGGGGAGATCCCTGAGGTACACATATCCAGCATGGATTGGCAATGACTGGGTGCTGGAGGCGTGCTGACTTAAAACCTCCAGGCCAACTGGGCATTCAGCAAAGAGTCTGGAGGCCCCCTAAGCCTAAAGCCTTCTTCAGGAATTCTGCCTACAAGATTACTTCTCTTAATCCAGAAATCTGGAGATTGGACATCATGCTCCAGATCACTCCACCTAAAACTGCCGAGAAGAGAAGCTGAGAATCTTTTGAACACCAATGGAAAAAAATTATTTAACTTTTCATCAAGATTTCTCTCTCTCTCTCTCTCTCTCTCACACACACACACACACACACACACACACACACCACACACTCTCACTCTCTCTTTTTCTCTGTTTAACTGTGAACTTAATGGTACATGGACATTCATACTGACTTATATTTGTGTTTTTTTCCCTCATTTCTAGCATTTTTGAAACCAATTATTTTTCATGGATCAGTTTTTTGAGGACTAGGATGTTTCATCTGTATATTTTAGTTTTCTTTCATATTCTTTTATTTTTTTAATTTTTACTTCATATATATATATTTTTCTCTTAACTGTTTTTCTTGACTCTATTTCTCTCTTTTCTTATGCTAACAGCCAATCTCTATTGTTCTTTCACTTTTCCTTTAAGTTTTTACTTCTATCTTCTCTCCTCTTCCCTCATAATCCTCACATGCTATGTCACTTCTGTTCTCTCCCTATCATTTGAAATTGTAAATGCTTTTGCAAACTTACTTTTTTTATTGTAGGCAATAATTGATCATATCATTTCTGTTTATTGTGATCATTAACATTGTAGATGTCATAGTAGGAACTATTTGATTTAGTGCTGTATATGGTTTGGATTGATTGTTGTTATTATTTGTCTCCCCCTAAACAGTGAGGTACTGGAAAGCTTCAGGAACACTATAAGTCCACAGGGTAGAAACTCTACTGCCTTGGATCCATACTATTAGATGGGTAGACACACATACAACATGAAAAAGCAACTGAACAAAGTGCCCCAAACAAACCAAGATACTCCAATAACAGAATCCATCAACAGCACAGTGGAAGAAATGTCAGAGAAGACATTTAGAATGGACATCACTAAACTGATCTGTGAAAAAAAGGACAGCATAAGGAGAGAAATCAGAAAGAAAATACAGGATGTGAAAGATTACTTCAATAAAGAGATAGAGATTCAGAAAAAGAAAAACAAGGAGAAGTCCTCAAAATGAAAAATCAATAAACCAAATTAAAAATTCAATTGAAAACATCACCAGCAGACTAGATGACTAGATGACTTGGAATATAGAGCCTAAGGCAATGAAGACAAAATATATAATCTTGAAAACAAAGTTGACCATGGAGAAAAGATGTTAAGAGACCATGGACAGATCTTCCAAGAAATATGGGATAACCTGAAAAGACCTAATTTAAAATTTACTGGGATAGATGAAGGCTCAGAGATACAAACAAAAGTAATGAACAATCTGTTCAATGAAATAATATCAGAAAATGATAATCAAATACAGGAGGCTTAAAGGACCCCAAGTATGCAAGATTAAAATAGACCCAAACCAAGGCACGTTATGATGAAAATACCTAACATACATAATAAGGATAGAATTTTAAAGGCTTCCAGAGAAATATGACAGATAACATTTAGAGAGACACTAATCTGATCTCAGCTAATCTCTCAACCCAGACCTTCAAAGCTAGGAGTTCTTGGAATAATATATACCAAACTCTGAAAGAAAGTGAATGTCAGCCAAGAATACTATACTTAGCAAATTAAGCTTCAGAATTGATGATGAAGTAAAAGCCTTAACCGCAATCTTAGCTATCTCCTTAATTAGGGCTCCTACAGCCTTCCATGATAAACAAAAGTTAAAAGAATTCAGAACTGGAAAGCCTGCACTACAGAACATTCTTAACAAAATATTGCATGAGGATAAAATTTTTTTTAAAAAGTGAAAACCAGAAAAAGGAGGAACTACTCTAAAGGAATAGTCAATCAAAGGAGAAAATAATTCATATTAAAAACTAGAAATAAACCAAAATGACCAAGAATACAAATCATATCTCAATAATAACCTTGAACATTAATGGCTTAAACTCATCAATCAAAAGACATAGACTGGCAGACTGGATTAAAAAACAAAACCCAACAATATGCTGTCTCCAAGAGACTAACTTCATAGGCAAAGACATCCACAGTCTGAAGGTGAAAGAATGAGAAAACAAATATCACTCACATGGATCAAAGTAAACAAGCAGGGATTTCTATCCTCATATTGGAAAAATGGACTTCAAGCCAAAGTTAATCAGAAGGGACAAATAAGGACATTTCATATTGCTTAAGAGAATAATACATCAGCATGACATAACAATCACAAATATTTATGCTCCAGACAATGGATCACCTACTACATCAAACAAACCCTTCCCAATTTTAAGAAGCAAATAGACCACAACACAGGAATACTGGCTGACTTTAACACATGTTTCTCACCACTGGATAGATTCTCCAAATAAAAAGTAAATAAATAAGCTATAGAACTAAAAAAATACAAATAATAATTTAGACTTAACAGACATATATAGAATATTTCACCCATCAGTGACTATACTTTCTTCTCAGCAGCATGTGGATCCTTTCTAAAATAGAACATATCTTAGGCTACAAAGCCACTCTTAGCAAATACAAAAAATAGAGATAATACACTGCATCCTATCAGATCATAATGGAATGAAATTAGAAACCAACCATAACATAAAAAAAAAAAATAGAAGCCACTCTAATACCTGGAGACTAAATAATATGCTATAGAATGATGAATGGATAGCAGAAGAAATCAAGGATGAAATAAAAAAAATACTTAAAGATAAACAAGAATAGTTATAAAACATCACAATCTCTGTGATGCCATGAAGTGCTAAGAGGAAAATTCATCGCACTGACTCATCCATTAAAAGAACAGAAAGTCAACAAATGAATAACTTAACATTACATCTCAAAAGTCCTAGAAAAAGAACAAATCAACAGCAAAAGCAGTAGAAGACAGGAAAGAATTAAAATCAGAGTTGAAATCAATGAAACTGAAATAAAGAAACAATTCAAAAAAATCAACAGAACAAAAAATTGGTTCTTTGAGAAAAATCAATAAAATTGACAAACCCATAGCCAAGCTAACAAGGAAAGAGAAAACTCAAATTACTGAAATTCATGATGAAAAAGGAAATAACAAAATGGAAACTACTGAAATACACGCAATAAGCAGAACCTATTTTGAAAACTTATACTCTAATAAAATAGAAAATCTTGAAAACATTGACAAATTTCTAGAGACATATGACTTACATAAATTAAATCAGGAGGACACAGAAAATTTAAACAGATGAATTTCAAGTATTGACATTGAAGACACTATCAAAAGCCTACCAAGAAAGCTCAGGACCAGACAAATTCTCAGTTGAGTTTTACCAGACCTTCAAAGAAGAACAAACACCAATCCTCCTCAAATTATTCCATGAAATAGAAAAGGAGGGGACCCTTTCAAACTCATTCTGTGAAGCTAATATCACTCTGATATAGAAACCAAAGATACATCAAGAAAAAAAATTTCAACCCATGTCTCTGAAGATCATAGATACAAAAATAAAATACTGGCAACTCAAATACAAAAACATATTTTAAAAAATATTGCACCACGATCAAGTGGGGTTTATCCCAGGGATGCAAGTTTGGTTCAGCATATGGAAATCAATAAATGTAATTCATCACATAAATAGACTTAAAGACAAGAATCACATGATTATCTTTATAGATGTAGAAAAAGCCTTTGACAAAATGCAGCATTCATTCATGGTCAAAACACTAGAAAAACTAGAAATAGTAGGAACATACCTCAACATTGTACAAGGTATATATGCTAAACCCAAGGCCAACATCATTGTAAATGGAGAAAAATTGAAAGCATTCCCTCTAAAAACTGGAACAAGACAGGGATGTCCTCTTTCATCACTTCTATTCAACATAGTCCTAGAAATCTAGCCATATCAATTAGAGAAAAGAAAGAAATTAAAGGGATACAAATAGGAAAAGAAGAACTCAAAGTAACCCTATCTGCTGATGATATGATTCTATATTTAAAAGACATAAAAACTCCACCAGAAAACTTCCAGAACTCATAAATGAATTCATCAAAGTAGCAGGAGATAAAATTAACACCCACAGATCAATTTCATTCCTATACATCAGTGATGAATAAACTGAAAGAGAAATCAGGAACACTGTCCCATTCACAATAGCCTCAAAGAAAATAAAATATTTGGAAATCAATCTTCCAAAAGAAGTGAAAGACCTCTACAAAGAAAACTATAGAACACTAAAGAAAGATATTAAAGGAGACCTTAGAAGATGGAAAGACCTCCCATGTTCTTGGATAGGCACAAATAATATTGTCAAAATGGCCATACCACCAAAAGTGCTATATGGATTTAATGGAATTCCTATTAAGATTCCAATAATGTTCTTCATAGAAATAGAAAAAAGAAAGTCATGAAATTCATTTGGAAAAATAAGATGCCCAGAATAGCCAAAGCAATTCTTAGCAATAAAAGCAAAGCAAGCAGCATCATAATATCAGATCTTAGTAACAAAAATAGCATGGTATTAGCATCAAAACGTACATGAAGACCCATGGTACAGAATAGAAGACATTGAGACAAACCCACATAAATACTAGACAAAGGTACCACGCACATACATTGGAGGAAAAATGGCCTCTTCAACAAAGGGTGCTCAGAAAACTGGAAATCCATATGAAATTATACCTGTATTTCTCACCCTGCATAAAACTCAATTCAAGTGGATCAAGGACTAGGCATTAGACCAGAGACCCTGCTGGTCTACTAAATGAAAAAGTAGGGCCAAATATCTATCATATTGGCTTAGGAACCAAATTCCTCAACAAGACTCCTAAAGCACAAGAAGTAAAATCAAGAATCAATAAATGGGATGAAATCAAACTAAAGAGTTTCTTCACAGCAAAGAAAACAATCAGGAACATGAAGAGAGAGCCTACAGAATGGGAGAAAATCATGGACACCTGCACCTCAGATAGTGTATTAATCTCCAGGATATATAAAGAACTCAAAAAACTTAACACCAAAAACTCAAATAACCTAATAAAAAAAAATGGGCAAAGCAACTGAACAGAACTGCACAGAAGAAATACAAATGGTCAACAAACATGAAAAAATGTTCATCATCTCTAACAATTAGAGAATTGCAAATTAAACTACATTGACATTCCATCTCACTCCAGTCAGAATGGCAATTATCAAGAATACAAGTAACATAAACGTTAGTGAGGATGTGAGGGAAAAGATATGTTGCTGGTGGGACTGCAAATTTGTGCAACCACTATGGAAAGCAGTATGGAGATTCTTGAGAAAACTTAGAATGGAACCACCATTTGACCCAGTTATCCCACTCCTTGGCATATACCCAAAGGACTTAAACTCAGCATGCTATAATGACACAGCTACATCAATGTTAATAGCAGCTCAATTCACAATAGCCAAGTTATGGAATGCCCTTCAATAGAAGATGCCCTTCAATAGAAGAATGGAACATTAGTAGGCCACAAAAACGAATGAAATTATGGCATTTGTTGGTAAATGGATGGAACTGGAGTGTTTTAGTCAGCTTTTTTGCTGCTGTGACTAAAAGATCTGACCAGAACAATTTTAGGGAACAAAAGTTTATTTAAGGGCTCATGGTTTCAGTGGTCTTAGTCCATAGGAGGCTGGCTCCATTCCTTGGGTCATGAAGTGAGAAAAAACATCATGGAGGAAGCTTGTGGCAGAGAAGAGCTCATATCATGATCGGGAAGCAGAAAGAGAACCCACTCTCCAGATACAAAACATATATACCCCAAAGCCACGCCCCCAATTCCCACCTCCAGCCACACCCTACCACTTCTGTTACCACTTAGTTAATCCCTATTAGGGGATTAATTTAGTTATTGGGTTAAGACTCTTACAACCCAATCATTTCTGCTCTGAACCTTCTTGCCTTGTCTCACATGAGAGTGTTTTTTTGGGGACACCTCACATCGAAACCACAACATGGATTCTACCATGCTAAGTGAAATATGCCAATCCCAAAAAACCAAAGGCCCAAATGTTCCCTCTGATATGTGGATGCTGACTCATAACAGGCGGAGGGGGTTCACCAGATTGGACAGGAGGGAATGGGGGGAAAGAGGAGGGATGGAGGATGGGAATGGGGAAGACAGTAGAATTAATTGGACATAACTTTTCTATGTTCATATATGAATACACAACCAGTGTAACTCCACATCATGTACAAGCACATGAATGGGAAGTTATACTCCATGTATGTATGATATGTCAAAAGACATTCTAACGTCATGTGTAACTAAAAGGAACAAATACAAAAATATTGGAAAAAAGAACCAAATGTCAATTTTAGAATTAAAAAATAAAATAATGATATGAAAAAATTCAATATATGTACTCAGCAGTAGAAGAAAGAGGACAAAGGGGAAAAATCAGTGGCCTTGAATAAAAAAATAGAAATTATCCATTTTAAACAACAGAGAGAAAATAGACTGAAAAAAATGAACAGTGTCAAGAATATTTCAAGAATATATTGAAAACATAATAAAATCTCTTGTTATCAGAGTCCCAGAAGGAAAGGGGAAAGAATGTGAGATCAAAAAAGTATTTAAAACAACAAAAAAGGCAAAATAATGTGTAAAACATTTTAAAAAAAACTTATAAACTAAAGAAACTAAACAAACCTCAAATGAAAACAAGCAAACAAGCGAAAACAAAATCCATTTCAAGACTCATCATGGTCAAACTTATAAAAACTAAAGACAAAGAAAATCATGAAAGTAGTCCCATAAAGTTTTCTCTTACCCTTGGATTTGGTAATTTCTATTGTTCTATTCAGGTCATTGATTTTTTTCCCCCTTTGTCCTCTTCCTTCTATCAAATTTCCATTTGATTTTTCTTACATAAAGGGGGAAAACCCAATTCAAATGACAGTGTTTGGAATGACAGTGTTGTGGAATACAGAAGGAAGTGGCACAATACTTTTCAAGTATTCAAAGAAAAATAACAATCAACACAGAATTCTATACCCAGTTTTTAATAAAGAATATCTTGAACATCTTTCAACATGTACCTGCAGCTAAGGTCATACATATGTAGTATGAAAGACTGCTTCCCACACATGAGACTGGGAATAAGGCAAGGATGTCCATTTTCATCACAGATATTCAATATATTGGAATTTGTAGCCAGTGCAATCAGGCAAGAAAAGGAAATAAAAGGCATATAGATTGGAAATGAAGAAAGAAAAGTGCTGTACTGTCCATAACCCAGATGTGGTAGAACAGTGGGATAAGTTACTGAGAGACCAAAGAAAGGACCCAGGGATAGCACATGAGACATAGGTTTATTGAAAAATACTTAATAGGGAAGGTCCAATGGTAGCAGGTTGGGGAGATGGCACTACTGTCCTTCACTAAGCTTCTCCAAAAGAATAGCTTATGATCTCTAAGCTTCATGATGCCTTATCCTGTGATGTGTGACTGGATGAGTGGCACTTATCTTCTCCACAGTGTCCTCAACTCTGTACCAATTGCCACATGGAGAAAGGTTTTATAAGTTAGGCTATAGAAGGAGTGACATCACTAGCTTAGCTTGCTTTGTTCCATTGTATGACCAGCATCCCAAGGAACTTGGCATGCATGCAAGAAAGCAGCTTTCTACGGATAATACTAACTTGCCCTAATTCCCAGCATACATGGGAGAAAGCCAATGTCCTTTGCGATAATATTTATCTGAACATTCCAGCCAAGACTTGCTCTCATTGTTCCTTTAACTTGGCTAAGTTCTTGGGAATGGAGAGGGGCACTTCAGGGACGTAGTGGTTTACTGTCCTCCTTTTCTCTAAGGATGACACAATTGCTCTATTCACAGATGACATTATGATTGATGTGGAAAACCCAAAAGAGTCTACCAAATCCCTCCTAAAACTAAAATCTAAAGTCAGTAAGGTCTTGGGACACAAGATCAACATGGAAAAATTAACAGTATTTTTATATTAGCAATTAACACATTGAAACAACTTTAAAACACAAGAACATAAAATTTTACCCCACTCAAAAGAGAGAAATAGTTGAGAGCAAATCTAAGAAAATGCATACAGGACTTCTATGCTAAATACTACAAAATGCTGATGAAAGAAATCAAAGAAAATAGAATTAAATGAAGGGCAAAGGGTTCATGGATTTGAAAACTCAAGAGAGTAAAGATGTCAGTTCTCCTTCAATTGACATACAGGTTTAACACAATTGATATTAAGCAATTATAATTTTTTTAGATACAGCAAAGATGTTATTCTAAGTTTTATATGGAAAGGCAAAGATCTAGAATAGCTAAAACTATCCACCAAAAGGAGAAATTAAAAGGAATTACTCTACCCACATTTAAGCCTTAGTAGCTACAGTAATCAAACTTTGTAGTAAACACAGACAGACATATAGATTAATAAGACAAAATAGAGAACCCAGAAATCGCCTCACTTAAATACAGGAAACTGATTTTCCACAATGGCAGAAAACAATTCAGTGAACAAAGGACATCTTTTCACATTGTGCTGAGTAATTAAATATTCAAGGGGTGGGGAATCAAAAAGAAAGAAAGAAGAGAAAAGAAAAGAACAAAAAGAATCCTCACCCAAACTTCACAGCATATGGAATTTAACTCAAAATGGACCATCAATTTCAATGTAAGTTGATAAAAACTTTTAGAAGAAAAAAATAAGAGAAAATCTTTTTTTCAAAACAAAAATTTTGTTCTGTAGAAGATCCTACTGAGTCAATGAAAAGACAAGCTACACAATGTGAGAATATATTTGCAGGCCACAAACATGAAAAAACGACTCTTCTCCAAAATATGTAAAGAATTTAAAACTCAATATTAAGAAGTAAATAATCTAATTAGAAAATGGGCAAACAGCATGAAGAAACATTTCACTGAAGAAAACATAAGGACTGGCAGAGAAGCACGTATGTTTGACATCACTATTAGTAAAATAGAAAACAAAAATTATAAGAGATGTCACTACACAACTTTACAACTTAGCAGAGCTAAAATTTAAAACAAAAATAGTTGCAACACCAAAGGCTGGCAAGGATGCAGAGAAACTAGATCACTGGTACATCACTGGTGAGAGTGCAAATAGTACAGCCCCTCTAGAAAACCATAAGGCATTTTCTTAACAAAAAAAGGGTAAAAATTGATTTTACCATGTGACCAGGCAACTGCACTGTGGGGCATTTTTCCCAGAGAAATGAAAACTTACATTCACACCAAAACCCGATAGTCCCTAGAAGCTTTATGATTACATTTATCCATAGCAGTTGTATTCATAATAGCCAACAACTTTAATGGGCTCAGATGTTCTTTGACAGATAAAAGGCTAAACTAAAAGTGATAACATCCTACCATTGAATACTGCTCAGTAATAAAAAGCAGTGAACTACTGCTATGCACATCAACCGGAATTCATCCAAAGGGCACTATGTCACGTGAAAAAAAAAAAAAAAAAAAAAAAAACAATATGAAAAGGTCACACAGTGTATGATTCCATTTATATAACATTTTCTAAATGATAAAATTATAGATCTGGAAAAGAGATTAGTGGTTGCAGAAGGTTAGGGCTGTTGGAGGGAATGTGGGTGGGTGTGACTATAAAGAGGTAGCACAAAATAGATCTTTGCGGTGATGGAACACCTTGATTTCAGTGATGCTTACGCAAGCCTGAAAATATGATCAAGTGCCACAGGAAGATAAGACTTGTGCCCATCAGATTCCATGGTTTGATACTGTCTTATAATGATATCAGATATAATCATTGGTGGAAACCATGTGGAATATGCACATGAATCCTAATTTTTAAATAGAACCACTGCCTACTTCAACATCCATGTTCTCCTTACTAGTTTTACTTGAGGAAAAGTTAGTCCTGCCCCCAGACTTCTGGATCCATCTCCTCCAAAATTTTCTGAGAACTGCCTGTTTGAAATATTTCTCTCTCTCCTGTGATCATCAGATTTTCTCTTCTTCATCAAATAATCATGAGTTAATATATTGTATTAGACAAACATGCATACACACTGGTACACACAAACTACTCTTGGCTCCAGAAATCCCTCAATTTGCTGCCTCATCACTTTGCTCTACTTTGCAGACAAACCTCATTACAGAGTTGTCCACATTCACTGTCTCGATTTTCTCAGCCCCACTTTACTCTTCACCTGCACCCACCTGGCTCCTGCTCAACGCCACAGTGGCTCACGTGAATCAAGATCACAAACCCAGTGGACACTTATCTCTCCTGTCCATGCTAAAGATGTCAGCAGGATTTGATGATGTGCCTCTGTTCACCTTTATAAAAAAATGTCCTCTCAGTTTCATCCTACCCAATTCTCCAGGTTTTCTCCTTTCTCTCTTGCCTGTTCATTCTTCTTTCAGGTTCCTTTTAACTTCTGTTTCCTCTGCTTGGCCTCTAAATGTCCAAATTTCTTGAAGTTTGGCCTAAACGCATTTCCCTCCCTTCTATCTTCTTATATTAAGTGATATTGACATGCCAATGAGTCCTGAACTTAGATTTGTAACCTAGAATTCTCCTCTGAGTTCATATACCCACTGCCTACTTGACAATCATCTATTTGGATATCTTCCAAGTAAATTAAACCTGTCCAAACAGAACTCTTGATGTTTCTCCATAAATGTCTTCCTTTGCCATACCTCCCCTTGTCAATAATTTGGGCCACTAATCATAAGTAGCTCAAATCAAAACATCTTAAAAATCCCAGTCAGTTCTTTCTTCTTCTTCCATGACACGTCTAACACATCAGCTAGTAACCCCAAACATACTTCCAAAGCAGATCTCTAACCCATTCACTTCTCTCCACCTTCCTTACCACAAATCTGGTATATGCCACCATCTTTTATAAGTTGGAATACTGCTAATAGCATTCATTATCTCAGAATAACAATATTTTGACTGAGTTATCCATGATTACCCTAAATACATGTATGAAGACACAATTGTTGTAAAAATACTTTATATTAAACCAGCAACTTGAAAAAGTGTGCTCTTTACATGTAATATGAAATGAAATATACTCTGCAAATGTGTATAACAAATTAGAATTAAAAAAATCAATAAAAAAGTAAAAAATAGATATTGTGTCCACCTGTAACTAAAAAATAAATATTTTTTAAAATGTGAAAAAAAAACAATATTTTACACACTTAGTGATTTAAAATAATATAATTTCATTATCTCGTGGTTTCTGTGGGATGAAAGTCCAGGTACAGGAGCTAGTACTTCTTCTTCTTTAGGATATCACCAGGCTAAAACTAGTGTGTTGAGGAAGGCTCAGAGTTTCACCTGAGGATCAAGGTCCTCTTCCAAACTTACTAATTGTTGGCAAAATTTACCTCTTTGTTTCCCCTAAGATTGAAGTCCCTGTTCTTTTGCCAGCTATTGGTCAGGGCTCACTCTCCCCTTCCAGAGGCAGCTCACCACCTGGTTCTTTGCTTTCTTCCAGGCCAGAAGGAGTACTATCTCTGATTGTTCACCCTTTTATAAATATCTTGCCTGTTTACCTCATGCCACTTGGAACAATTCCTCTTGATTAGCAAAGTCGGCTGATTATTTCCATCATATTTGCAAGTCTACTGTACTCAAAGGGGAGGGGTTATAGAAGGTGTCTACAGGGTCAGGAACTTTGAGAGTCATTGTACAATTATTCCTTCTATAGCTTCCAAATTATTCTTCTCTGCCCCCTCTAATCCAATTTCACAGAGCAGTCATGGTGGTAAAAAGTACATATATGAAAATCTCATTTCTCCTTATTTCAGAGCCTTAAATAACTTTCAATAAGATTTAGAATAGCAGAGTGATATGATATGGCTCCTCTTACCTTCCAAACTTATTTCATTCAATCACCAATGAAATTATTTGTGAATTGATTAATTTAGTATTTACAATGAATCAATATAAAACTAAGCTTACTTGACAAGGTGGCTTAGATAGGCACCCACTCTAATCTAGTAAAATTCAGTACTAAATACTTCTTCATCTATATAAAACCACTCAAAGATTCTTTTTATTTGTTCTCTGGAATTATAACATAGATACTAATAGTTTAGTGAGTTAAATTTCTCTTGTCTTTGTAAAAGAAGGATGAGTAAAAGCAAGTTTCCTTCAAGTTGTTGGTGTTATTCATGTGTCACAGGGACACATGTTCATCCTATATGTCATTTTCCCACAATAGTGAGGACTGGATGGTAGTCTTTAGAGCATGGGCTTCTTTTCCTCTGAGGAGTGCCAAAACTCAAAAAAGGCAAAAACAATCACTAGGCTAGAGATAGTCATCCAACTGGTCAACCTTCCACAAAGGATCCTGCAAGGTGTTTCATCTACCTGCAAAAAAACATCCTATAGCCTGAGTTTGAATATCAGAAGGACCCCCAAATCAATGTTTTGTTTGTTTGTTTGTTTGTTTTTCATTTGTTTTGTTTGTGGGTTTCTTTTGTTTTTGTTTTTGCCAGAGAGTCAATTCTAAGACCAAAGGGGATAAGAAAAGTCAAGGACTTAACATTATCTAGACACCTGTAAAAGTCCCTGTCTGCTATACACAGGTGCAGAGCAGACAAACAGCAGATAAAACTTAGGAGAATATCTCCTCCTTCAAAATTCCAGGAAGTAAAAAGAGCAAGTTAAGAATATGAAGAAGGGGCTGTGACAGGGGAAGGGCCCAAGAACCATGGTCATTCAGAACTTGCTCCTAAGGACCCATTATGGTGACAACAGTATTGCTTCTTTCTCTTACTTGTTCCTGTGTCCCAGTCCTTTTGCATGAGAGGAGAGAGAGAAGCAAAGTACTGATAAGCTAATGAACATGAAGCTTCGGTGGAGATTTCATTATCCAGATTACAACAGAATAAGAAATTTGTTTCTACTCTGAGCTCACTTGGGCTTTCGACTCAATCCCTTACAGAATTAGTGTTGCAGGGTTTTACCATTTTTACAAATGTGATAAGGCCTGCAGTATTGTGATATATGTAACAAATGTTTTGATGGAATCTTTGAAAGGTGGTGCTTAATGCCCTCCCCCTTTTCTCTTGGATTTAGTGAATTGCTTCTAATAAATAAAGTAAGGTGGAAGTAACAATGTACCACCCCTGAGACTGAGTCACTTGTGGCTCCCTCCTTGTCCTCTTATTCCTTCATTCTGGAAGGAGGACACATGAGCAGCCTTATGAAGTGGTTCATGGGAGACAGAACACAGGCCTCCTGGCAACAGCCATGCCAGTGAACCATCTCAAAAGTGGGTCTCCCAGGCCTAGCCAAGTCTCAAAATGACACTAACCTGATTGGCATCTTGATAGCAGTGTCCTGAAAGATATAGAGGGCACCACGGAGCTCAGCCACTCCTGAATTCCCAACCCACAGAAAATACGTGACATGGTAAATACTAGTTGTTTGAAACCACAGAGTTTAGAGTAACTTATAGCTCAGCAATGGATGCCTAATACAGGGCCCAACCATTCATTCAATTTTCACTTTATATTCCCATAAATCCACATTTGCATTGGAAAATGACATATTCACATCCATTAACCACCTCATTTATTATAAAAATCCTATGAATTAGGTAGAGCTCAAATAATATCTGTTTTAAAGGCAAACAGATTGATGCTCTGAGCCATTAAACCACCTTCCAAAGCACATACATTTAGCAAAGGCAGAATGACCACATAGACCTCCAAAAATTGAAGCCAGTTTTCTTTCTACTATGCTGACAGCTCCCAAACTTTTCTCTGGTGAGATACAGTATATGAACATCCTTGATATTTATGAGGTTGCTATAGCTTTTTGCAACTCTCTACCCACGTGTGGTTCTAGTACCCATCTTGTTCTCTACTGTCTGAGAAGTCACATCAATCTGAAAGTGAATTTGAGGGACCTGAATCCACTCTCACTTATTGCTCTAAACCAGCATTATCCAACAGAATTGTAATGCTAGCCACATAGGTTATGTAAAATTTTCTAGAAGCATGTTAAAAAAGAAGGAGTGAAATAAATTTTGAAAATAGTTTTATTTAACCTAATATATCTAACATATTCAAAAACCATTGCTTCATCATGTAATCAACGTAATAATTATTGATGTGATAGCTTTCTTTCTTTTTCTTACTTACCTTAAAATCAGGGTGTGTATCAACATTACAGCATATCTGAATTTGGAATAGCCACATTTCCCGTGTTTAATTGCCTCACGTGCCAAGTGGTTATTGTGCTGGCCAGTGCTGTTATAATCATATCATGCACAAATTCTTATATTTTGTTTTAGCATGAAATAGATACACATTGCATAATAGCTTTTGGCATGCTGGTAAATATGAGAACAGGGGGAATTGCTTCCCCCTCCTCAATATCTTCTCCTTTTGGGTGACAAAACTGGAAAGAAGGAAAGATTGTAAAGAGCAGGTCCTCTGTGCAGAGATCTAGGATGGTCCCATATCCTCCTTATGTTGTCATAAAAATAATGAATACATATTTGTGCAAGGAAAATGCCTACACTACTTCTGAGCACTCTCTTAGCCACTGTGTACTGTCACAAAAATACACTTTCTATGCTGATTCAGAAAAATTATGATCTTTTCATGAAAGTAATTTTCCAAGTATCAGTTCATTGGTCTGTAGCTATGCAAAAATTATGAAGTTGGAGCTGTTGGGTGAATCCCATAAGTCTTTGTTGTGTTCCCATAAATAATCTATCATAAAAATAATGGAAATTCATAATTATTTAGCAAATGCACCATTTACAACTTCATCTGAATTGGAAAGTTAGTGAGAATGTGCATGTGTGTGCATGCACACGGGTGTGTTTTTAAGTTATCACTTATCTTCATGCCAGCACAGTTCTTTCCTCACCCACTGATCAAAATTCCTGCAAGACCCTTAGCAAAGCTGGACACCAAGATCATGGACAGGATCTTAGCTCATGAGATTCATAACACAAATATGAGAAGGATGACCCTGATTTACTGAAGTTACAACAAAACCCAGAGGAGGTGAATGATAGCAGGGAAGTATTTACTGCTGTTCAGAGCAATTCAAGATAAGAGAAACATTTAAGATGAAGCTGGCTGGCTGACAGTAGGCCAACATTCTGGAGAAGATCAGCTTGTGCAGGGGTGCAGGTAGGAACTAGCAGAGGAAGGTGAGACAAATGCCCATCTCCCATTTTTTTACTTTAATGAAATATGAATGCATCTTCCATTTCAATAGAAAGTATGTATCCTACCTGGTGAATGTTTTAAGTTCCTAAAAAGTAAATAACTGTTTCATCCTTTTAAATTCCATGTTAAATTATCAGTGAGTCATGAGAAAAATGCTAACGTCAAAATTAAAATCAAGTGAATCACTGTCTCTGGCTGCAGAGCAGAAGCACTGGGCTCTGTGCACAAATTGGCTCCACTGAAAGCCAAAGGGCTGCCAGCTCCCTCCCCACCTCACCCCACCCCACCCCTCCTCAACTCACCCCAGCTGCTGGAAGAGCCTTTCTCCCCAGCATCCCAGAGGTTGTGTTACAGGGATGGCAGGAAGGTGATTTCTCCCTTGCCATGAGCATTTTCCACGAGGGAACTCTGTGGAATTATTCCTTCCCCCAAACTCAGTCTCATCACCATGGAAAAGGAAAAAAGCACAATAGAATTTTGTTCCTTGTCCAAACTGGCATCCTGGAGGAGTCCTTCCTCACAGCTTTAGTTACATTTAAAACACTGTTAGCTCTGTGATGACATAGGACCAAATTGCTCTCCCTGGTATCCAAGAAGGTTGACTTTTCCAAGCACCTCTTTCCCTAACACATTTCTTTATCTCCACATAATGTCCTGACACCCACAGGAAAGGAGAAAGAAATAGAAAGAAACAGAACAGAATGTCAAATGAAAATATAAGGAAATTCTAACTGTTTTTTGAGGAGTGTGTAAGTGATGAGGATGAAATTAAAGAGACCAATGTCTATTCCTGCCAAATAAAGACCAACACTTTACTTTATCACCAGATAGGGACAGCCTTAGGGATGCCAAGCTCTTGGGGAACCCAGAGGTCAAAACCTCACAGATGCTGTAGGCAGGAGATTTCCAGAGCATTAGTTTGGGCAATAGCTGGCTTGCAGAGAGGTTCTTTTTTACACCACTAGGACTGAAGCATTAATCCCCTCTGAACTTTCTAGAAATGGTACATAATAAATTGACTTGTCCCCATCCTCTGCCTTAATTCATGCAAAGTTTCTTAATTAATCCTCCCAGGATTAATAGCACTATTACAGTTGCAACATCCGATTTTTAATGGTCCTGGAGATGGAAACACTTGGCAACATACTCTGCCATGCTACAAGAATGCACCTAGTTGCATTTTAGAAATGTCTAGCAACACTCTCTCTGCTCTTTCCAGCCAAGTTCTTTAAAAATAAAAAAGCTTTTGAACTCCCAAGTATACCTAAGGGTAAAGTTGAGCAAGGTACCAAGAGAGCACCCTTCCAACATCCTGACCTCAACCTGGCTGCATCTTTATTAAAGGGATGCTCAGATATGTGGGTTCTCCCAGTAGAGAGAGAGGACTTAGAGCCCACTAATGGATCTTCTAATATGACAACAATTTTGTATAACACTGATACAAAATGTGATACTTTTGTATCAGTCAGGGATGTACTTTTATTTGGGAAGCTTTTCTGGTAAAAGGATTCTAGACTTCTTAGCCTTCCATTCTCTTTCTATTGTGAATTGAAGGAAACCCTCAAAAGCAACTTTTGAACCCTACATAGGTAAAATGCTATTCAGCATTACTAAAAGAGGTGTTGTTATGCTATAGTGGTGTTTAAAATTTACCATTCTACTATTGAAAGCTGCATTAATCTCACTCATATGTGTATGTGTGTGTGTGTTAGAAAAATATCCATTAACTTCTCTAATTCTCCCCATTTACTATTATTCAGCCAAGCTGAATAAGCAAACACAATTAATCCAATTTGATGATATTAGGGCATATTGGCATTTTCTCCTGGGCCTGTTATCCCTATTTCTATTTAATGTTCACCTATTGATTGTCATTGTTTGCAGCCTGCTTCATTTCAAGGCCTTGGCATTTAAGCACAGTTGTTTTCCTGGCTTACGTTATTGATAAATTATATATGCTTTGGAGAACTATAAACACTTATTAGTTTAGCTAGGCAATTGGGCAATTTCTAAGTCAATAAGATGTGTTTATAAGATTATATTTTGTCAAATTTCTGTATACAAGCCAGATGGGCTTCAGAAGATTCTAATTTTCAGTCTGTGATGAACTAACTTTAGAATTCCCTCTTGATCCCCATGCCAGGAAATCCTGCCTGTAAATGAATCAGGAAAGTGGTTAAAGTTTTCCATGGATTTGACTGAATTTCAGACAAGGGAACCCCACGATGAGGGGAGCCAGAGAAGTGGCATGTCAGAGGTGAGCAAGGCAGAAGGGAAGACCTCAGTGAAGAGAGCTATAAATCGCGCACACATGTGAGATGAACTTGTGAACACACGTCCAACTTGGCTGATCTATAAAGATCCTGTCTTTATAACACGCTTCCTGAAGCATCTTACTGAAATGAGCAAATGACTTTGATTTAAAATTAGGCTCTTAAGAATTTTTTAAAACATTTTTAACGCTATCTACCAAAATAAGCAGAGGTAGCTTCCTGGGGAC
Source organism: Tamias sibiricus (assembly GCA_025594165.1). Classification (NCBI taxonomy): domain Eukaryota; kingdom Metazoa; phylum Chordata; class Mammalia; order Rodentia; family Sciuridae; genus Tamias; species Tamias sibiricus. The sequence goes on along the minus strand of CM046659.1, from coordinate 184,050,553 downwards.
AGGGGACTCCATACCCTAAATCTTGCATTTCTGAATGTTCCCTCCTAAAGCAATTTTTCCTTTACCTCTTTGCCTTGAAACAATCGAAGCAGCTGAGAGCTGCAGCTCAACTTTATTAGTGATTTAAAACACACCCTTGGAAACCAAGCTTTTTTCTTTTTTTTCATCCAGGTGGGAATCTGTGTTCCAGCAAATGGGAAGAATGCTCAGGGAAAGTTCTCAAACAGATAATACTGTCAGAGCTAGGCTTCAAAAAATTCTACCAGGCAGCCATATACCCAACACAAGACAAGGGGAACCTGGTAAGAAAACTAAGCCTTCCATATAAAGTCAGAGATAAAATAGCACAGCCGCCAAGATTTGGCATCTTTAAAAATGCCTTTTCAATCTTTTAACTTTTGTCTGCTTGGTCGTCTAGCAACCAAGAGCTGAAAAGAAACTCCACCCAAAACAAAGTGAAACAATACAGACACTTTACTTCATGAGTGTGCGTGTGTGCGTGTGGGGGTGTGGGTGTGTAAGATTCTCTGTATTTAAAGATAGAAACTCACTTTCTACAATTAAAGCACACACACACACACACACACACACACACACACACCAAAAAAAAAGTCCTGATTGTAGATGGCAGGAAAGGAAGTCAGGAGTAAAAAAGCATTGAGAAAATGTGTAATGCGGGATGAGGGTATAGTTTCCACACACCCAGCTAAAGCAAGGTTTACACTCTTAAGCAATAAAAACAAACCATTAAGCTAGGCCCAGCACTGTCAGGAAGTATAAAACAGTTCTTGAAACTTTGCAGTTACTATACAAAAGCTTTTCATAAACTCTGTTTCCTGATCTTCATTAAATGTTAACATCAAGTTGCCATGGGGCAATTAGCTTGCCTCCTGAAATCAATAAAAAATCAACAATTTGGAAATAGTTGTACAGTAAAATAGTTCAATAATTATTCTCTCATAGTGTTGCGGCCAAGCAGTTCCAGGGTAAATGCAGTCCAGATGAGATCCTGCTCCTTATGAGGGAAGCTTTAAGCAAATCGGTGGTTTGCTCGGAGACCTCCTCATCTGAATGGACTGCAACAATAATGGACTCCTGGCAATGCCTTGGAGTGGGGCCCAGGGCACGGGGCAGCACAAGCTTTTAAGTGGTGTTAAAGTCAGTGTCTGGTATAGCATGGCTTAAGCGCCTCACAGGGACTCAATCAAAATTTAGAGACCTAAAGAAACTGATAAACCCAGTGGGGGAAAAAATTTAGATGCCCTACACCCAAAATTTGGACTCTAGACAGAAACAAATCATTTGTTCCCTTGGACATGATTGATGTCTGTGTGTGTATAAGTGCATGCATGTATAATTACATGTATGTGTATAATGTTGTGCACACACAATAGAGAGTACTTGAGATTATTCCGAAATTTTTTCAACAAATATTTAAATCCAAATTGCTTGTAAGAAATGTTCAAAGTGCTCCTACAAAGTCAAATGACTCTGCTACACAAATGGCCCTTAGCAAATTTTGCTAGAAAAGAGGTAAAAACACTGAGCAAAGACAGGAAGTTATTTCTCTGCTGACCCCCATTTCAGAGGGAATCAATTCCTTTTGCTTTTCCGAGCCCGAACCCATTCACTTAAGCACCTTATTCAAAGCCAACTGTGGCATAGGAAATTCCAATATCCATTAAGTCAAACCTCAAATACCAGCTTTGGTAGCTTTATACCACCCTTTAGGTTCAATGGAGTTGCACAGTGAACTGTCTTATAACAACAACCAAAAAAAGTCAAGTATCATTTTTAGTATAAACAAATGCTTCAAATGCATGACATCTATTTGCTGCCTTCAAAGGAAAGACATTTAACTCAGACGCTTGGCACTAAGATCACACACTAGGATCAACTCCATGGACTGACTTAACTTTTTTAAAGTACGTTTTTAAGGGCTTGCACCTGCTCCCCCATCCACATAGATGTACTGACACGTATTTGACTAAACTGACTGCATACATGCCCAAGCAAGCAAGCGGAGCAGATTTTACAAGATAAGCAACCAAGTGTTTTCATGTCTGAGGGTGGCTAGAACACAAAATTGCCAGTCATCTTGCAGGGGAAAAGAATGCCTTTGGAAAAAAAAAAATATGTAGGCCATCATTTCAGATATGGTGAAATATATTCAGATACAGTCCTGTATACAGGTTTGTTTTTCTGTTTCTTTTCCTTTAAGCTCTGCTTCTTAGGGAAGGGCCTAAACTTGGTTCAACTTCTGCATGTGAGATTGAAAAGACATTCATTAGAGTCTTGCTACTCAAACTGTGGTCCTTCAATCTGCAGTAAGGGCTTTACCTGTGAGCTCCTCAGGACTTACCCCAGACCCGCTGTAACAGAATCTATAATATGATTCCAGGGGGTCTGTATATGCATTAAAGTTTCATTCTCCTGAAGGCATTACTGGTGATTTGAGTGCACATTAAAATCTAAGAAGTTTTATTTAGAACATTGCCACCCCCCTCGCAAGTTAGGAAGAAGTTTGCTTTGAAGTTTGTAGGGCAGGGAAAGAATCAGAAAATTCTGCCCTGGAGAATACCATAGACTGTAATTTATGTCAGCAGGGTTGAGGAAAGAGGAAAAGCAATTTACCTGAGTGGAGTAGACTGGCATGTTATCCCCATCTCACCCTATCCTTCCCCTGCAAAAAATAAAACAGGAAAGGCATAGTGCCAGAACATTCTTACTTCCTTGGATTGCCTATCCATGTTCCAATTACTCTAGACTTTAATTATTCTTTGCTGCAAGGCTGTTTCTTTTGCCTTATAATAGATAAGGGAACTGTGGTATATAAACATTTTGTGAGTCAACATCTTAAAGTTAATATCAGAGTGCAACAGAAATATGCTTTCCAAAGTGCTTTGATGCACGTTTGATTAGACAGATGATTTTTCCCCTTCAATAAACAATGGAAGGGAGAACATGAACTACTCAGGATATCTAATAATTACATAGCTTGCTACATAGACCAGATTTACAGAACTTCTCTCCACTCTTGGTTTCTGGAGGGACAATTTAGTGATTGGAGTAGAAATTATGAAAAAATAGAAGCACAGATATATCTTTAAACCCCTCACGCTCCCCCCTTCCTCATTTTGGAAGTTAAAAAAAAAATGAATACAGCAACCTGGATATGCCATACAGGTTAAAACCACACCAGTGAGGCACACGCAGCCCAGACAAGCACAAAAACAGATGACACGATTTAATCAATTTTGAAAGGCGATCCCTCAAAATTCAGAAACTACTATTTTTTTTTTTTTTTTTTTTGCTTTAAACCAATTCTACAAGTGATTCAAAGGATCCCCTAGAATTGTGACTGAAATTCAAGAAATTAAGTGGGATGGTATTAGTTATGACTTCTTCTTCCTCAAAATGAAGAATGTGAGCTGCAATGTCTGGAAGAGTATAAAATGTATGTACAAATATTGTTTCTCAAGTGAGCTGCCAAGAGGGTCAGAGCCCTCAATTATTATAAAATCTCTGAAACTAGAGGAAAACTGAAAGTTCCATCATCTCTATGTGTGATGTACATTACATATACCTTCATACATTTATACGTGTCTATTACATTTTATATGGATATTAAGTATTGTAAGAGAACAGATTTGAGCTGATGCCACCATAAGCAATTTTAACCCAGAAAATTAGAACCAACAAAGCAGAGAAATTCAAAGGATGGATGGAATTGCCAAAGGATGAGATTCTTGTGCAATACACTCACATTCTCATCTACAGAATCTGGAGTTGGAAAACACAGGTTATTGTTTTTTAAGGTGTTAGGACTGCAGTCTGTCTCTCACATTCATGGCAAAGAAAGGTAAAGAATAATCGGAGGACAAAGAGGACCCTGTTCTCCATGGTGGAGTCAAATCTAATGATTTCCCACCTATGCAAGAGCAATCGATGCACATAAAAGGAAGCTAAAAGATGATAAAATATATCATCTACAGAACACTTGTAATACCTAAAAAGGTAACCATGTTTGTGGTCATCCAAAATTAATTCCTGGGAAAATTTTTAACAGTCTGTTCTATTACAAACACACTATTTTTTAAGCCAGTACTAAAGTAGAGTAAGTGAAGGAGATTAGAACTAGTTTTTCACTTATTGTGGCAGGATTAGAGGGGACACAAAGGCCGGGAAATTGACTTAAATATTGCCAGTAACATAGCGAAGAGTCCTAGATTCCTTGGTCTTAAAAATCAGCAAGGGAGCCCCGCCTTGGGTCTGATTCCAAGCTGGGGCACAGAAGCTCTGCCCCTGGTAAGTGTTCATTCTGAGCAGCCTGATTTGACTTCATTCTGTTTGGGCTTCAGGCCAATTGGCAGATATTCTTATAGAAGCTGATCTCAGACACTTTCCCTTTCTAATTTTTTGGCACTGTTGCCTCTGTTGCATAGGATATCACCTTTGAAAACTTACCTTGGGTTCCCCAGGTTTTGATTGTGTTGTACGCTTTGGTTTTCCCTTAAATCATTCTGCCCCAAAGAAGTTCACATAAAAAAAATATGAAATCATTGGCAATTCCTTGGGTATAAATATGACTTATCAAATGACCTGCCTGCATTCCTTACCTTTTCCCCATCCCCCTCTGAAATAAGTAACTTCAAAAACAAAAATGTGGATACAAGGTAATCATCGTGAATACTGTACAGATATGCTGTCTTCTCTCACAGGTTGGACTTTATAGAATGAAATGCCAGAGGTTTGATATTTATTATCTGAAATAGGTTTAACACTTGGAGAAATGTGTTCAAACACATTACCTTGGAAAGAAAAGCAAGCTGATCGGTCACAGTACAGGGTGTGGGCAGAAAACACAATGTGCACAATTTTGCTGTGTGTTGGGCAAAGTTAGAAAATTAGGTACTTTGGAGCATAAAGAGCTCCCTGACAAGGTAAAGGGAAAATACAAATCTATTTCCAGATCTTAATGAGGGCCACGGGATATCAATTTTAAATATACATGACCACAATATCAATAATGAAGAAATCTTAACGTTTTATTTAATACTTTGGCCAGATCAGCCCCTGGAAGGGATCACTGTTTCAGGAAAGAAGAACAACGAACCATCATTCACTTTCCTGCATGTTCTTCCTTTTGCTAATTATTTCTATTGGTCCTGCTTTACTTTTTCTGCAAATTAGGGGTGGGGGAGGGTTTCTGTATCAGATCAGCAATGTCTGATTCTTATCCAAATATTCCACCTAATAAGGACGAAAGTTCTCATGGACTGGACAACCACTCTGCAACATTCCTGAGAATTGAATAATATAATAATCTTGAAAGTCAGCAGAGTGGATTATCCACTTTTTTTTTTTTTTCTGGACTTGAACTTGTGAACTTAACAGTAGCGCTGCAAAAAAAAAAAAAAAAAAAAAAAAAAGCAAATGTGCTAAGCACTTTGCCAGAGTAACCTTCCATGTAGACTTTTCATCTTAAATACACACAACCGAAAACAACTACAATTTTTGGAAAATTATGTACAAACCCGATACTTCTTTTGATTACATATAAATACAAATTAACTATATTTCCTAAAAAGTGGTTATAATAGTAAATAAATACAAAATAAATCTGACCATTATACTTCATGTGCTGGGGTTGAACCCATATAAAATGTACAACTAAATACATTTTAAATCTTTAAGGAATAATTCTCTGATTAAAATATTTGTTTTCCCAACTTCTTTTTGTAGATATAAATATATTTTCAAAATAGCTGTTTTTTTTTTTTCCATTCCATTCCATAAATAAAGTCTTCATTGGGAAATATTAAAGTGTCAGCTGGTTTTGTTTTGGGGGGCTTTTGGGCGTTTTTTTTTTTTTTTTTTTTTTTTTTTTTTTGCTTTTTTCTAAAATATATATATATATATATATTTAATTAATTAATTAATTTTGCTGTGCTAACGACACCCACAACCCTCCACAACCATGTCCTGATAGTTCTTTAATACAACCTTTTCATTTTCGTCAAGGTACAGCATGGAGATAGCACTGAGTTCTGTTGGGACACAGCACGCCTTAGGGATCTTGGAGTTCACAGAGTTGACCAATGTCTGCACGATGGCGTGATTGGTGGAGTTCAGGTGATCGGCCAGGGGAAAAGGGCATTCCCCATGGCAGTAAAAGGCATGATACCCTGGAGGGGCCACAATCCAGTCGTTCCACCCCACGTCACTGAAGTCCACGTACAAAGGGTGTCTCTTACAGCTGGACTTGAGGCGCTTCCGCTGTTTGTGTTTCGCTTGACGCTTTTCTCTTCTGTGGAGAGGGCGCCCTTTCCCATCATGGCCAAAAGTGACCAGCAAGGGCCTTATTTGGCTCCAGCTGTGTTCATCTTGGTGCAAAGACCTGCTAATCCTCACATGTCTCTTGGAGACTCCTTGCTTCTCCTCCAAGTGGGTCACCTCCACCACAAATCCATGGTTGGCGTGTCCCTGCGCAGTCCAACGCATCACAGCAGGAGTGACGTCAAAACTCTCCCACCTGCTTGTGTTCTGATTCACCAACCTGGTGTCCAAAAGTCTGGTCACTGGGAATTTCAAGTTGCCTGTTGCAGGTTTTATAATTTCATAAATATTAATTCGGTGATGGAAACTGCTATTGCTTCTCAAAGCTTCCTGTATCTGTTCCCGAAAAACCTGAAGTTCTGCTGATGTGATAAACTCCTCAGTGGGAATAGAGCTTAAATTAAAGAAGAATCGCCGGGTTGTTTTCCCGTTCATTTCTGGCAGTTCTTCCAAAGATTCTAATTTGATAAAGGGGTGGGGGTGGGGGGGGAAGACAAAAGATTCAATAAGAAGCTTAATGATAGTTTATCTAACAGAAGTTTTAAACCTTGCAGGATTTGATTTAGCCCACGTAAAAGTTTGCAACCAGAAAGTAAAACTTTCATGACTGAGGATGTAGCTCAGTGGCAGAGGGCTTGCCTAACACATGTGAAGTCCTGGGTTCAATCCCCAGACTGCTAAAAAGAAAAAAAAAGAAAAATGTTACCTTTAAAATAAAATTTAGAAAAAGAATTATTCCTTCCTTTTCCCTTTTCTATAGGGTCACATCAACACTTATTCCATGAAACAAATTTTCATAATTAATTTGATTCAATATATGAACATGAGATCCAGGTGGCTAAAATAATGGGGGAAATGGTGATGCATTTCTTTGAAATTCACAGACTTTAGGGGCAGAAAAATATCAGCACTGTAGTTAGTAGGGGTCTAATGAGTGAGGAGTTGAGGAAATTATGGCAGTTCCTTAAAAAAAAAAAAAAAAAGGCTTTAATGTCAATCCCTTAAGCGGAATCCTAAAACATTACTCTGCAATTTAGATGATTTACAAATCTCGATATACAGATTTCAGCTTCCTAATTAAAGACTCTGAAACTCAACATCAATGATGACATTTTGCAAAGCACACCCTACCATTTTACTCAAAAGTCCACAGACAAAGGCATTTACAGGGATCTACTTCTTTGGAAACATATGGGTGGTACTAGGACACTGTAGTAATTAAGGCCAAACAATTTCAAGAGAAATAGCTTCCTGACTGTTTTTTCTCTCACCTCCTTATGAACTCAAGAAGCAAAATCTCATTTCACATGCTTTTTGGGTGAAAAAAAAGATTTTTTCTTCTGTTTGTATTTTCTTTTTGTTTAAATATATATATATATATATATGTATAAATATAGACATATATATGTATATAATCCAGTAAATAGGCCAGAGGACAGACACAAAACCAAAATAATTTATAAAAATTTACAAAAAAATACTATTTTTCAGTTCTCTGTATAAGGAAGCATCTCATCCTATTACAGAATCAACTTTCTATATCTATCATCGTTATTTCACAAGAACCATCTAAATAGGCCACACATAAAGAATTGTCTGGTTTTGATTCCTGAATGTCAAATATAAGAAATACTGTTTTCCAAGCAAAATGTAAAATACAATACAGCACCTTGAACACTTAGAGTTTACAGATCATCAAAAGCACAATATTACCAGTAAGTTGATAGTTAAAGCATTAGAATCAGAGACATTTAAGCTTCTAGTTTTAACACACTCCTTCACTGTCAAAAAAATTTACCTGCTTCATTTAGGATTTAAAGTGACAACAAAATTTATTTTCCCATAGTTCCACATCACTGTTGTAAGGGAAAATAAAACTTCTATCAATTCTATGGTTGTATTTGCTTAAAAGTCAAAGAGCTGCAAGTTGGGAACACAATCAAGATACCTTAGCAAAGGAGAAGCATGTCATATCTCTCAAAGGTTCTATCCCACTAACATTTACCATGTAAGGTTTGCAAGCTGAGCAGAAGTACTAAGTTCAACTGGGGCAATTTACACCGAGTTCTGGAGTAATGCTTTAATATGGTCCTTCTGAAACTTTAACCCTCACAGGTAACACCGTAGGATCCCTCAAATTTCCAAATTCAGTAGATCTGAAAAATGGCCTGAGATCCTGCATTTCCAACAAGCTACTAGTTGAGGGGATCCTGTAAACAAATGAACCACACTTTGCATGTCAAGGTTTTAAAGGATGTTTTTGACATTCGAGCATAGATCACCAGAGAACTGTGTTTGAATAGTGCCTTTTGGTTAATATAAGTGTGCAGAACAACCATTAGCATAGGCCAAGAGTTGAAGCTAAGGGTAGGCCAGTCAGGGACTCAAAAAGAAAGGTCTTCTAAAGTTCTTCTACTTGAATATGGAAACCACCAGGGCAAGAAGTGAGTACCTGTTTGTCCAAACCTCTTGGGAACACATTTCAGGATCCATCCACATTCTAAGCCCCACTATAAGCTAATGGTACTTCAGGTTGGGCATGAGAATTAACATAACCTTCCCACAAGCAGAACTAGGCTCTTTACAGTGGTCCCAAACAAGCATAAAGAATTGCATTTAGCTTCTATTTTTTAAAAGAGAAGCTCCATTCCATTCCAGAAGCGTATCTCCACTATCCAGAAGCCCTCCTCTGTTTTTGCTCAAAGTACATTTTCAGCAGGGAAGATAAAAATTAGCAGCATTCTCCAGACCCCCAATAACACCAAAGCCAGAAATGCACCTGAGTTCTTGACTTCTCTGATACCAGTACATCTAGGTACCTCCTTTGTTCTTCAAGGAAGGGGAAGGAAAGGCAAATTATCCAGGGCATTCCATGAATATAAGTCCCCAGAGAAATCACAAGATCAACAAAAACCCTGAATCCCAATCCTTAAATATAAAGGAAAGAAGCGACAGTCACTCTCACACACACACACACACACACACACACACACACACGTACGCACATACACTCATGGCCAGAGAATGAAGAAACAATCTCCAAGTTAAGTATGAAACAGGTTAATGAAGTAAGGAGGACAGGTTCTTATAAAAGAGGCATGCATACACTACAACAATAACCTTCCAAAAATAAAGATAAGATTGAATTATATATAATTGATTCAATGAGAAACACAGAAATTAGCAATTTCCCATGGTTCAAAAACAAAGCAGAAATGTCTCCTGGCTTTAGCAAAGGGAAAACAATCTGCACTATAACAGGTAATATAAAGATCATTCTCCAACTTTACAACTGTATCTCACCAATCTAATCCGTGAAAGCCCTCTATCTCCCTTAATGAAGAGTGTGTGTGTTAAAACTGCAGATTCAGGTCACAGACATAAATCAGAGAGGTTCATAGGAGTTCCCCAACCCAGGAAAGTCATTCCTCAAGGTTAGTGCACATACCACCTTTTCCTCCTCCAAGGGAAAGGGTTCAATTTTTTCTTAAAGATGGGAAATTCAAAACCTATTTGAAATAAAGTAAAAGAAAAAAATAACTTTCCATAAATTACCACAGCAAGTCTGGAGATTCAGAAAATACACAGTGGGAAATGTATACTTTTTTGGAGGCTTAAACACTTGTTAATTCCCTTTAAAGATCCCTTCTTGAATCAGCTGAACTTGCTTAAAGATTTGAGGCTCTGACCTAACTTCGACCTGAGTTTATGAGTCTCTAAGTTCTTTGCCTCCGTGTGTGTGTGTGTGTGTGTGTTGCTAGAGATGGAACTCAGGGCCTTGTACATGCAAGGCAAGTGCTCCATCACTGGTCTACACGCCAGTCCACCTCTAAGTGAAGTTAAGACTAAAAATGTGGGGGAATAAAAAAAGCAACACAATGATGACATTCAACCTCTCTTCCAAAAGTAAAGTCCTAATTTAATGATCTACATGCTGTCAATTATTCATCTATTCCAAATAATCCAAAAGATTGGGTTAGGTCCACTCTGGCCTTTTCTTCCCTAGATAAAGGGATAATGTGATTATTTTAAAAAGTCATCATGATCATGTTAGCTAATGTGATGGATTTGTGTGTGTGTGTGTGTGGGTGTGTGTGTGTGCGCGCGCGCGCGTGCCAGGTCTGGTTCTAACAGCTTTATCTAAAAATACTACAAACTGACTAGAAGAACCATTCATTTTTTAAATGACATAGATGGGAGTTCAGAGAGGTTATGTAACTTTCCTAAGATCACTGAGCTATGAATTTGAGTCTCCTGCAGTGCCTAAGTTTCTAGCCACTAGATGACAGTACCTAACATGGGCAGGAACCAAAACCTCAAGTAACAGTCAAAACCATTCAGAGGCACATCTGTAGTTAAAACAACCCCAAACTGTAAGGCCCTGGGGAGGTCTCTCAGTGGTGGAGCACTTGCTTAGCATGTGTGAGGCTCTGGGTTCCATCCCCAGCACCACAAAAACAAAGAAAATAATGGCAACTGTAGTGTGAGTTTTGTCCTAACTAAAGGACAGGAATATACTACCCAGGTGTAATAGAGAAAGCAGATGAAATTGATGAGGAAAGTAAAGTTACAAGGCCCCATGGGACATGTAGGACTTATTTGGAACCACTGCTATTTTGTGGCTGCTTTTTTGCCCTAAAGTATGGTGAGTTTAATTTAAAAAGTAAGTTATCATTATGCTTTGAGAATATTGCAACACTCTTTAAAAAGAAAAAAAAAAAAGACAACAAAAAGATATTCATTAAAATAACAAAATCTGGGGTAGTCTGGAAAATTGGTAAGCTTGGAAATCACTCTACAACACAATGGAAGGGGCTATGTAAAATACACAAGATTTTCTAGAAGATAAAAATAATTGATATATATGTTAGAAGAAAAAATGGTAAGATACGAAAGGTTACAAAGAATAAGGTTTTTGTTCATTGTTTTTCATTGGATCTGGGGTACTTTACCACGGAGACACATCCCCAGCCCTTTCTATTTTTTTTATTTTGAGACAGACTGGCCTTGAACTTATGACCCTCCTACCTCAGCCTCCCTAGTTGCTGAGATTACAGGTGTGTGCCATTGCACCAGGCAAAAATAAGTGTTTTGTTTTGTGTTTGTGTTTGTACTTATGACAATAAAGAAAATGGGAACTAAAGGAAAGAAAAGCCTAACACTGTTTTGGCTTCTGCCTTTAGAATGATGCAGAGCCCTGTTTATCACTAACTTCTTAGAGAGATACCCAAATGGCAAGTCTAAAAAGGACAAAGCAATTCAATGAGAAAGAATCAAGAAGGAATATAGGGACAGAAAATACCAGTGCCAAGGATGCATCATGGGTGACCAAAGCCTCAATCTCAATGAGCACTTTCAAAAACAGTAACAGTTCTATTAATGGGGCCTTTTGTAATCACACTGTAATACCTGGTGGCACTCAGGAAGAACACCAGCTAAATGTTGGTTTGGGGGTACCTATGAGTTCAAATTCACACAGGGAATTTGTGGTGTGCATTCTCCCTCACAGGGCAATGATTCTTTCTTCACCTTTCCCATTATACAGATATCTTCATGGTCATTACTTTTGAGGGAAAAGGATTCATCTCTACTTGAAAGCATTAGGCATAGATGCAAAATAGAAAGATGGTGCCCTTCAAAGTCTACAGGAACAAGCAAGTGGTTCTCCTACATTCTGACATGTCAAGAAAGCCCGAAAACTTTTGGCAAGGCCAAGGAAGTCAATCAATTTTAATGTGTTTCCAACAGTAGCAACATGTGAAAAACTCTTTCTATTTGAAGAAGTGATCTTTCTGTATTCAATGGCAGTCCTGCAAAGCCCACATGGCTGATGGACTTTTTAATGACTTTGGAGAGAGAATTTTAGCAAGTTTGTGTTCTCCTAAATAAAAGTCTTTGTAGAAATGAGTTAGACAATGTTCAACAAGAGAAATGACAACTGATGATTTTGTCTCAGATCACTATTCTGGCGATCATATACACAATGATTGAATGATCATATCATGGCATCTCTTGTAATTTCACTGAACTATCTGACACCCTTATTTAGCAGGGTTATTTTGCTTCTTTACCAAATACACGTCTAATAATGCTGTATGAACTATATTCTGCTCTTGAGCTAGCCTTATTCACATGATTTATTAAAAGTTTTTCAGAGGCATGTGTGGCACAAGGATGCTTATAAAAATAAAATCTCACATTACACAACAGTGAATAGTCTTCAAAAGGTGTTATATCCAGCTTAATGATGATATACTGACTAGTCATAATGAGAAATTAATTTGTTGAAACTTAAGGAAAAAAATCACACACCTTTTCTCTATCATTTAATTGCATTAAGATGTAAAGTTATTGTAAATTGATTTTAAACAAGTTGGTAACTTTGGTACTGTTTTATACATAACATCACACTTTGACAAATACAAATTTGACTTATAACCTCAAGCATGCTATTTAACTTATAATGACACTCAAATAATGGATAGTCTGTTTTAAGTTTTGATCAAGCCACTTCTAGATGAAGAATGAGAAATATGAAGACCTTATTGATGAAATCTTCATTTAGTTGAATGTTTTAGGCAGTAACTGACTTAAGTGATCTTCCTTTTAAGTTACAAGAGAGAGAGAGTACCTTCCTGGCATCACAAATAAAGTGAGGAATGGTTTCCATGCTAAATTCCAGAAGAAGTGGCTAACACAGCTGAGCTTGTTACTTTTCTATCCAGAAAAAAAGTTATTTCCAATCAAGATCAGCTGGGAACAATGAGCTGGCTCTAAAATCATCTCAGGGTTATGATGCTGGAATGTACACAATTGAAAATGTCTCTCCTGAGTACAGACAACTGATGCTTTCAATGGGCTGGTTCTAATGGAATAGAATGAGACCCATTGGTTTTCAAATCTCTGATTTTTACTAGCAGGAGAGCACCTTAAAAATGCATTTGAAAATAAATGATCAATTCATCCCATACTTCATTGTTGATCACACACACACACAAAAAGATCAATTCAGCATCCACTGCCTTGATGAAGTTACCTTTTGTTATATGACCCGCCTGTGATACTTCTCATTATCAACCAGTGTTCTCCCAAGTCATCCTTCACCCTAGGACAGATCTTTGGGCTGTGCCATTTCTAATTTGTCTATGTCAGAGTCCAGGTTGCCACTTGAAATTGACCACCTCAACAGTGTAAAGCAAGAAAAAGAGAGTTTCACTCCCACAACGTGCCTAATATTCTACAAACAGTGCTCTGACATACAACTTTGCACTTCATGCTATATTTAGAATGCATTAAACCAAAGGGACATTTAAAACTGTAGGAAACAATTGACATGTAACATGCTCTTGACTAATCGCTTTAAGAACTTAGGTACAACAGATCTAAGTAGCTGTTCTAAGACACTTCAAATTCACTAAATGCCTTTCTGATGAAACAAGCAGAAATATCCTACCTTAGAAAACCACATTCAGTATCATAAAAGAAAAAAAAATCACATTTCAATTTACATGAAGGAATCAGGCAGCTGCTGCAAAAGCTTTTATCTGAAGGCTTGCCTTGTCTCTACCCAGAGCCTATCTAAGATTTAAGCGCAAGACAAGAAACTCATTGTGGAAATAATAAGATTGATTGTGGAACTGATCTCCCACGGGGATTAGATAGGGATTCGAAATCTTCCAAACCAGGCCCAGATCAACAGTAAATTAGAAAGACTTTGGGGCTGTGGGCTTTGATTTTTCAATACTATCTCTGAAAATTCTGCCCTTGGCTCTAGTTTAGCCTGAAACCCCAGCTTAAGCAGAAGATACAGATTTATAGAGCAAGGGCTTCCAAACAGATTTAAAGAAATCCCAAACCTTCTCATTCTCCCCCAGTGGAATTCTTGCAGGCTTGTGTGACTAGGGGCATGCCTTTTCCCCCTCATCTTCCCCATCTTTTGGTTTCTCTCCAGTTCCTGGGGGAGGAGTTACTCTTCTGGCTGCAGGCCAGGAAAAGGGTGCGGATGCGCCAGAGGGGAATCCCTGGTTCCCTTGCCCGCCTCACAAGCAGCACGTTAAAATCAGATTCTGAAAGTACCATCCAGAAGTAAAAGTGGAACGGTCTGAACTCTTGGGTCAAGCTGTGTTCTGCAGGGATGCACGCATCTGCCCCGGTGGGGGTTCCGCGAGGAGATTCCCCGCCCCTGTCCCCGCCCCCACCTCCCTCAAAGCCTATTCCCCGCCTCACCTTCGTGGTGGAAGCTGCGCACGGTATTGGCGCGGCTGGCAGCCCTCTCTAGCCTGTGGTCCGGGGCGGGAGCTCCGGGCTGGCCCGAGTGCCGGCGGTACAGGTCCAGCATGTAGGGGGGCACCACGGCGTCCCTGCTCGGGGTGGGTCTCTGCTTCAGGCCGAACATGCTGAGCAGTCGCAGCTCGAATTCGCTCAGGACGTCGTCCGAGGGCTGGGACGAAGGGCGGCCGGACGATGCCGCGAACTTTTTGCGGCCCAGCTCGGGAATAAGGCCGGCCGCGCCGCCCAGGAGGACCTGGGGAAGCAGCAACGCTAGAAGACAGCGGGTCCCGGCCACCATGGTCGACCTGCGGACAGGGCCGACGTGAGTCACCCGAGTTCCCCGCCCAGTCCTCCCTCCCTCCCGCCCCCGCGGCCCAGGCTCCCGTTGGGCTCTCAGACCTCCTCCTCCAGGTTGCCCGCCTGTCATGCACCACTCTCACGACTATAGAAGTGCAGCCGGAAGACGCCCGCATCTTTAGGAGAATGGAGGGCCCCAAGTTCCTGAGTGCTTTCCTCCTCCCATTGCATTCTCAACCCATCTGATCTCTGGGGATTTTGCTTTCATCCCCAGACAGCATCAATGACTGTCAACCTATTACCACCCCCCCACCCCTCCAGTGACACCAATGCCGCTTGAAATCCGGGAAACTACGTTTGGTTTGACATCCTGCATCCCCTATAAACTCAAAACACACAGTGCCCAGCGCTCGATAAGTGCATGTGACTTCCTTAGAAGTGCTGCATAGAACTTCCTGCAACTTACCTACACACACACACACACACACACACACACACACACGGAGAGAGAGAGAGAAGGGAGAGAGAATGAATCTGTAATTTCTAGACCCTGTGAACTCAAGTTCACAACTTCTAAAGTTGTGGCACAAAACCCTAACCTCGGGGGTGACAGACAAGCCCCGCATCCCTCCAGTGTAGTAGAGAAACACAATTGTCTTTCTGGAAACATGTCAATGGCTAATATCTATTAATGCACGTGCCAGCTGTTAAAATACTAAGTGGCACTAAAGTAAGGTCCCTTCACATTTCTGGAAACAAACACGGAGAATCCCAACTTTGTAGTACTTTCCTAAATGGGACATACATAGTAGCTCTGAGTAGAGAGCCGGTCTCCCTAAGCACCTTGAGGAAGGGGAAGGGATTAGATCGCCATGGCAGCGGGTACAGGTTGGCAACCGATAGGTGAAATTTAGGGTCCACCCTCTTGAAGGGATTTAACTTTTTTTTTTTTTTTTTTTTCCTAAATCATGTAAGCGTTAACCTTAATAATATACCTAAAAGAGGGGAGGGAAGAGGGGCGGAAGACTTTGGGCCAGGAAGGCAAGTCAGTCAAACGCCCTGGGCTGCTGGTTGGGGCGCCCCCGCAGGGGCTCTGCCGCACGTGGACTTGGAGGGGGTTCTGTTTACTTCCAGCGGGTCCCAACCCCAGGAGGTGCTCTGCAGCTGCCGCTGCCCAAGCCCGGCGTCCCCCAACCCCCACCTTACCCCCGGCCAAGCGCCTGCGTCCTCTACCTTTAGGAGACCGCAGTCCTTCTAAGAAGCACGCGGGGACACGTCCATTGAAAGAGTCTCCACATGGAAAAAGCTCTGTTCGTAGGACTTGGCGCTGGGACCGGGTGTCCGTTCCCTTTGCCTCCTCCTTCTCCTCCCGGGTGCCGGCCGCGTAGTCCCTCTTCTCAAGCTTGATACGGCTTCTAGGGGGATGGGCCCGGCAGAGGGGTGGAGGGGCGGCAGGACTCAGAGGAGACCAAGCTGGATCTGCTGGCAAAGGCACCAGTGCGAAGTGGGGAGTACAAGTTATTCTCCCTGCAAGTTCAAGAAGTCTCCAGCCAAGTGCTGACACACAACAGCGAGCAGGGGGAGGAGTGCGGGGCAGGGAAGGGAAGGAGAGGGAGAAAGGAAAAGCTGGTGCTGTTGTCGTCCTTAGGAACCAGCGCCCACGGGACGCGTGGCCCCGCGCGGGGCCGGCTCCGGGACTCTGAGGGCGATGGTTGGGCGCTCCGCGCTAGCTCTGCCGTGGCCCATGGCTCGGGGCAGCCATCCTGGGCGACGCCGGGTCCGGGTAAGGGCACAGCGACGATCTCGGTGCCAGGCGAGTCGCCCCCCCCGCATCACTCTGCCTTACTCCAGCGCACCCCCATGAGCGCTCGCGGGTGGAAACTGCCGCGACTCCGGCGCCCCGTCGTCCTTGGGCGCATTCTCCAGCGAGTACAGCCGAGTCCCGGGCCGCTGAGGCGGGTGGCCTCCCTCTCTTAGCCCTCGGGCCAAATGCCTTTTGTGGCCAGCCTGGGGTCCGATCACACCTCGGCCAGCACGTCCCGGGCGCCCGATCCCCGACAGGAGGTGCTGGGCATCGCGCCGCGGAGTCTCAGATCCGGACACCCCGGCGCTCAGCGCGCCCGTCCGCGGCTCCGCGCGGCCCGAGCAGCAGAGGCCACAGCGCTGCGGCGCGCACGGCCGGGTGCTCCGACCCGCGCGGGGTCTGAGGCTTGCGGGTGCTGCCTGCCCGCAGTGATTCCTGTGGCGCTCGCCCCGAGGGCTTTGGGGTCGCCAGCGGCGGATGTTCCGCGGCGGCTGCCAGTCCCCGGCCGGGTGTGGGAAGTGGAGCGGCGGGCGCAGCGCGAGCAGGGCGCAGCGCAGCGCGGCGCGGCGGGGCGAGGACTCAGGCGGCGGCGGCGCCGTGGCGCGGCGCTCGCGGCTTTTAAAGGGGACGCCTCCCGGCCGCGGCCGAACACCTCCCCCTCGGCTGCGAAGCTCGCCGGGGATCCCCAGGCGGGCGGGAGTGGCGCGCAGGGGTGTGGACGGAGCGCTCGGCAGCCGCGGCGGGGTGGGGCCGGGGGCGGGGGCGAACGACCGCCGAGAGGGGCGCTGCGACTCCACAGGGCCCTGACCGGGGAGATCTGCTGAAGTGCTGGACCCTCGGGAAGACTCAGAGGCGGGATCCAGAACGAATGCAGGGTCGGGCCTCTATTTACCCACCAGGTCCGTTATTCAACTTTCAGTTTGAAGTTTTTCGGTAATAGATGATTTTTAAGAAAGAAGAACTCAAGTTACAAGGCATCTTGACATAGACGTGAGGTGGACAATTTGTGTTTTAAGGGGTGGGAGAATAGTAAAAGAAAAACAGAATGGAAACTAAGTGTTATTTAAACAACACACAGAGATATACGGATATATGTACGTAGTTACGTATGTAAATACATGTGTATGCATTTACATGCATATAAATATCGTTTACGTATAGCATGTATATTCATACACAGATGCATGTGTTTATATTCGAATAAATATATATATATATATAGTATACAAAAATATACGCGTATGTTTCTGTAAATATATGTATGCAAATACATGCGAACCAAGACCGCGTTTCCATAAATAGTCTACGTATGTTGCCTGGATGTCTTCTGCTATAACACGTGTAACATTCAGTGTGTGTGTGGGGGGGGGCAGCGTTAAGGGAGGATGAGATAGATTTTATTCCTTTTTATGGTAGCAATCATTTCATGCATTGTGATATTTATTCCGCCTCAGCTCAAAGGCAGGCGATTGATTAGCAGCTTGGAGAAAGGTAGAACAACGCACAGTGAGCCAAGCATGCAAGACAATTACGGTTTGGGACTTTAGAACCTTCTGCCCCACCCCATACCACCAGGTCCCCAGGAGCTGTGTCTTGTGGCCAAATCAGTTGTCTTCTTCAGCTGAAATACTTCCTAAAGTTGCTGCACCTTGAGTCTCCTTGGAATTCTTTTGGTCCCTCCCAGGGTTTCAGGAACCTCAGTGAATAGCAACACCAGGTTGCCCTGATGAACAACCTTGCCCCAAGGCAGGGCGGGGTGGGGGGGATTTTTGAAAAAGGCGGGATTGGTAAAATCAGTTTCTGCATTAGACCTTTCAAGCCTGAAAAGTGGAGAAAAAGAAAAGTCTGAAATGGGAGCGAGTAATAATCTATTATCCATGTGTATTTTTTTTAGGGGGGGGGTTGTGGAGCTAAAATAATTCTAGGTTCTGCTCACATAAATCGGATTAGCAACCCACAGAGAGGAATTAGGCACTTGCTGTTTCTAAAGGCATAAAGGTCAAATAAGGTATTTTGGAGGAAGGCTGTCTACTAGGAAAATAAAGGAGGGGGGAAATATTCAGGAATATGCTACTTTATTCCTTTTTTTTTTTTTTTTTTTTTAAGTGCTATGGAAGTTGTTGCTCTGAATCACTGGACACCAGGCAAGGACGCAATAAAACGTATTCTTCTCATAGACACTTAAGTCAAAACTGTTTATTGTGCTTCTGAAACTATTTCCTTTCCTATCAAGTTTAATTGAGAACTTAACAATTGTTTCTGTCATCAGTGAGATTTTACAAACAAAACAAAGAGAAACCTAGATGAGACTTAAATCAGTATGTTGCTTTTAAAGAGGAAGAGAAAGCCGATAGCTGTTGGACACACCCCAAGAAAAGATGAAAAATAAATCTCTGGTGATGACATGGAGGATGTCTTACAGCTTTAGGCCTTTGTAACTTGAGAAATGGGAACCTTGTGGGTTTTAGGATATCATCTTCCATAGTCAAGAATCTGAGGGAAAATTGAAATTTTTGAATATTCTGTCCCATTTTCGCACCACAGGACCTCTTCCATTTGGGTATGCAGTCTCCCAGGGGTTGTCGAATGCTTTTCCCAAGCAGAACTTTCCTGAAGTTTGGCCCTATTTCTCTCTCAAGAGCGGAGACTCTCTGGTTGTTTATTAGAGATGGCTGCCCTCTTGTGGTGGAAATGAGTTCAAACGCTTGGGAGAAAAGTAGATTCATTAATTTGTCTCCGAAGACTGACTTGGGGTACAAAGTACAGGATAACGTACAATACATTTTCTGGGCAACAGCAATAGTCAGAAATGAGAAACCTAAATAGAAATAATTTATTTATTTATTTTTCTCTTTGATGATGGCAAACTGCAACTCAGAATGCAGGGTTATTCAATACTTTGAGGTGGCAATGTTTGTTTCCTTTGATAATATCAGTTACTGCTAGCTATGGTTGACTTTACCCTTTTCAAAGATTCATTTACAGATTTTCAGTCCATAGGATGAAATTCATACTTTCTGGGATTATGAAATTGGATGTATCTGCCAGCAAATGTGGTGAGGGGTAAGGGTGGGGTAAAGAGCGTTTGGTAGTTGTAAATTCAAGTACCCCAGAATGGACATACAAATTATGTAAAAATTCAAAGACTACCAGTTAAGGACTCTAGATAAAGGAGGTTACTGCTGTTCCATTTCAGTCATTTCTTGCCAGTTTTTCAAGAGATACTGGAAATCCATATTTGATTGTGTGTGGACATGACCTGCGATGAGATTAAGTGCTTAAAGAGTCATACTTTGGCAACTTTTCCTTTAGCTGTTCAGCCCAGATAATGTTTAATTTTATTGCATCCTGCAGCTATTAGCATTCAGCATTGTTCCTACTAAGCCAACTATTATGCAAATTAACATTAAAATAATGATCCTCATGTATTGTAAAGGTCACAGCAGGCATGACATGATCCATCTACCTTGTAATTGTCATTCCATTGAAACCTGTGGCAACTCCCCTGAGAAACCTCTTGGCTTTTAGCATGTGTACTGTGTGACACCCAAGCCCAGTCCTACTTACTTTGCCTGGATGAGATTCTTTTGCAGGAACCACAACCCACAGCAAAGAGGAACATTTAGTCAATTAAACTTTTACTTATTTAATATTTGATTACACATGGAAAGAAGGATGGATGTAGTAGAGTGATTTATATGCAAAACTAGACCCCACTTGGCCAATTCACATTGTTTTAGATATCCACTAAATATTATTTAATTGCCAAATAGCAATATAGCTATATTGTTATATATTTGCATGATGATATCAAAAGGTCTTGATCTTGTGTTAATTATATTGTGAAGAGTCATCCACAGTGTCTTTTACATATCCAGTCTACAGATTTTTATTGAGAAACTATGAAGCCTATGGCACTATATCACTGAGGTTCCAGTGAATACAAAGATACACAAATTCTACACCTTACTTATTTAGAATTCAGTGGAAGAAGTGTGACATTTTTCACAAGTAAATATATGTAAGATATAAAGCAAATAAGCAAAGAATTTTAAGAAACAGGAGGAACAATTACAGAAGGTTTAATGGAGATCAATCGCATTTCTGATGTGCAGACTCAGTAAATTCATAGTAGGAAGAGCATTCTAGAGGAATATTCTGGTGAACAGAATTTTAGTAGGGTCAGAAGTTCAGCATCAGTATTAACAGCAGAAGAATTTTCACCAACACATTTAATTACTCAATTGTGGATACTAGCTACTTTCCACATATAATTTCATTTACTACTCACGAAAATATCACAGTGGATGTTATTACTGATATTATTTTGTTGATACAAAACTGCGTAGAGAAGAGAGGTTAGGCCATTTTCCCAAGGTTACACAGCTAGCAAATAGTACATGAAGTAGTCTGTTCTAGAACTCATGTTTTATTACTACCCACCTGCCACTGCCACAATGCTAATAGCCTCTAGATTGCATACAGTGAGAGCAACCTAAAGCCAAGATATCAGATGAGAAAATGTAGAATGGTGATTTGAGGAGTGCAAAGAGGTAGTTCAGATTTACAGGGGGGGTTGGAGAGCAAAAAAGCATCATCAGAAGGTAAGTCTATGTTCCTACTATCCCTAGTTTTTCTAGTGTTTTGAACATGAAGAGGTGATGTATTTTGTCAAATGCTTTTTCTGCATCTATCGAAGTAATCATATGATTCTTGTCTTTAAATCTGTTCATATGAGAATTACGTTTATTGATTTCTGCATGTTGAAAATCCCAATGACATTCCTCATAGAACTAGATAAAGCAATCATGAAATTCATTTGGAAAAATAAGAGACCCAGAATAGCCAAAGCAATCCTTAGCAAGAAGAGTGAAGCAGGGGGCATCACAATACCAGACCTTAAACTATACTCCAGAGCAATAGTAATAAAAATGGCATGGTATTGGCACCAAAATAGACATGTAGACCAATGTACAAATAGTAGGCACAGAGACAAACCAACATAAATACAGTTATTTCATACTAGACAAAGGATCCAAAAACATATGTTGGAGAGAAAAGATAGCCTATTCAACAAATGGTACTGGGAAACAGGACTGGGAACAGAGACCCTATACCTAATAGAAGAAAAAGTAGGTCCAAATCTTCATCATGTTAGCTTAGGACCTGACTTCCTTAATCAGACTCCTAAAGGCAAGAAGTAAAATTAAGAATCAATAAATGGGATGGAACCAAACTAAAAAGTCCTTCTTAGCAAAGGAAACAATCAATAACATGAAGAGAGAGTCTACAGAATGGGAGAAATCTTTACCACATGAACCTCAGATAGAGCACGAAATCTCCAGAGTATATAAAGAACTCAGAAAATTTAACTCCAAAAAACAAAACAAAACAAAAACCCCAATCAAGGGGCTGGGGTTGTGGCTCAGCAGCAGAGCGCTCGCTTCGCATGTGTGCGGCCTGGGTTCGATCCTCAGCACCACGTAAACATAAAAAACGCATTGCATTGTGTACAACTAAAGTAAATAAATAAATATTAAAAAAACCCAATCAATAAATGGGCGAAGGAACTGAACAGACACTTCACAGAAGAAGAAATACAATCAATCAACAAACATATGAAAAAATGTTCATCATGTCTAGCAATTAGAGAAACGCAAACCACAACTACTGTAAAATTTTGTCTCACTCCAGTCACAATGGCAGTATCAAGAAAACAAGCAATAATAAGTGTTGGTGAGGATGTAGGGGAAAAGGTATACTCTTACATTGCTGGTGGAACTGCAAATTGGTACAACCACTATGGAAAGCGTATGAAGATTCCTCAGAAAATTTGGAATGGAACCACCATTTGATCCAGCTATCCCACTCCTCAGCATATACCCAAAGGACTTAAAATCATCTTACTACTGTGACACAGCCACATCAATGTTTATAGCAGCTCAATTGACAATAGCTAAGCTATGGAACCACCTTAGATGCCCTTCAACAGATGAATGGATAAAGAAAATGTGGTACATATACACAAGGGAATATTACTGAGTCTTACAGAAGAATGACATTATGACATTTTCAGGTAAATGGATGGAACTAGAGAATATTGTGCTAAGTGAAATAAGCCAATCCCAGAAAACCAAAAGCTGAGCGTTTTCTCTGATAAGGGGATGCTGATCTATAGTGGTGGGCAGAGGGTAAGGAAGAATGAAGGAACTTTGGATTGTGCAGAGGGCAGTGAGGGGAGGGGTGGGGCTGTGGAGATGGGGAGGACAGTAGAATGAGACAGACATTATTACCCTATATGCATGTATGATTACACTACTGGTGTGATTCTACACTATGTACAGCCAGAGAAGCAAGAAGTTGTGTTCCACCAGTGTACAATGTGTCAAAATGCATTCTACTGTTGTGTATAACTAATTAGAACAAACTTTAAAAAATGAAATAAAATAAAAACAAGAAAAAAAAATAAATAAATAAGAAGGTAAGTCTATTCTTCAGGAAAAGGCCCAGCAGGAAAGCAATGGCACATTCTAAAGCAGCAGTTGAAAGGAGTTTAACAAAGGAACATTGTGAAAAAGGTGTGGGCAGAAGAGCAATGCATACCTGAACTCAAATTAGACTACAGAGACATAGTAACAAAAACAGCATGGTATAGCATAAACACAGACATGTAGACCAATGGAATAGAATAGAAGACACAGAGACAGTCACTGTGACAGTCATCTGATTCTCAACAAAGATGACAAAAACATACGTTGGAGAAAAGACAGCCTCTTTAACAAACGCTGCTGGGAAAACTGAATATTCATATGCAGAAAAATAAAACTAGATCCCTACTTCTCGCCCTGCACAGAAGCCAACTAAAATGGATAAAAGATCTAGATATAAGACCAGAAACTTCAACAGTTAGAAGAAATAACAGGGAAGAACTTTGGCATATAGTCACACGCAGAGATTTCCTGATTAGGACCCCTGTAGCCCAAGAAATAAGAGCAATAGTTAGTATGGGATTAGATTGCTTCTGTACAGCAAAGGAAACAATTAGCAGAGTGAAGAGACAGCCCACAGAACGAGAGAATATATTTTCCAGCTATTCTTACAACAGAAGATTAATATCCAGAGTATATAAAGAACAGAAAACACTAAAAAAGCAAATAGCCCAATCAATGAATGGGCAAATGAAGTGGACACCTTCCAAACAAAGTACAAATGGCCACCAATTATATTAAAAAAAGAAAAGTTCAACATTTTCAGCCATCAGGGAAATGTAAATCCAAATTACATTGAGATTCCATCTCACTCCAGTTAGAATGGCATTCATCAAAAATAACAACAAATGTCTGCAAAGATGGAAAAAAAAGGTAACTCTTACACACTCTCGGCAAGAATGTAAATTAGTACAGCTGCTATGCAAATCAGTATGGGGGTTCCTCAAAAGCTAACATGTATCTACCATATCATCCAGCAACACCACTCCTTAGTGTAGACTTGAGGTAATTAAAGTCAGCATACTCTAGAGACACCTGTATGCCCATTGTTATTGAGACAAAATTCATATTAGCCAAGTTATGGAATCAGCCTGGGTGCCTATCAACAGAGTAATAGATAAAGATAATATGAGACAGGTGGGTAAGTAGGTAGATAGATAGATAGATAGATAGATACACAATGGAGTTTTAGTTAACTATAAAGAAGAACAGAATTATGTCATTTGTAGGAAAATAAATGAAACTGAAGACCATAATTTTGAGCTAAATTTGTCAGATTTAGAAATATATTATATGTTTTCTCTCATATGAGAAAAAGGATACCATGAAGGTAAAAGAGAATCCCTGAGGGTAGAGAGAAGTAAAATGTGATGGTGGTGAGTTAAGTTGACCAAATTACTGTTTTATGTATACAGGAATATTCCACAATGAAACCTACCATCTTGTGTAAACTGCCTCGTACCGAAAACCGGGAGGAAAACTCTCGGAGGCAGAGTAAAGCTTTTACTACTTTTACTTCTACTTTCTTAGAGAGAGCTTAGAGAGAAAGAAAGATAGAGCTTACCTTAGCTGTCTTCTGTCTTCCTCAGGAGCCTCGGCCTAACTCTGACCAGTCATTACTTCTTCTATCTGGTTTCTCTTCTGTAACCGCTCTGCCTACGTTCTGGCCGCTCTGATTCTTCTGACCGACCAAGTGACTGCCCGACTGACTGAATTCTCCATTCTCCTAACTCGGACCGCTTTCACCCAGTTATATACCTTCAGCTTTGCGGGTGCCTACAGGTGCGTCACATACATATCAGGTGGAACTTATGGCTTCCAGCTAGCTGCAACAGCCCTTCCTAATTAGGGCTCCTTCAATCTTGTATAATTAATATGCACCAAAAATAAGGAAAGAAAGAAAGGAAGAAAGAAAGAAAATATAACTGGGTAGGCACAGTTGAGGGAAAATGGTAAGGGATAGTGAAGTACCCCAGGGTACCTCAGGCTTTGCCACCCATAGGGTTACAAGTGCACAGGAGGGCATGGTTACTAGAGCGCCGCCCCCCCCCCCCCCCCAAATGCTTGCAGCAGCAGAAGAGTGATTGACCCAAGTGGGAATCTGACTGGGAGAATAAATACGTCAACCTTTCTTTTCTCCTACTCCTAAGCATCTGTGGTATCTCCTATCAGCCTAATTTGAACAGAGGTGGACAAGGATTTGTTATTTATTGCTGATTAACAAGTTATCACAAACATAGTTGTAAAATGTCCATTTATTATTTCATAGTTTCTTGTAGGGGTCTCTCAAGGTTGAGATCAGTACTGGCTAGGGCTGCAAACTCATTTAAGGCTCTCCCAAGCTCATGTTGTCAGTGGAATTCACTTTCTTGCAGCTGTAGAACTCACTCTTGATCACTTTCATCAAAGTCACCGGGAGACCATCATACTAGACTTTCTTTTAACATATTCATCTGATTATATATTAGGCCCACTCAAGATAATCATTTTTACTAACTAAGATTCAGCTGGTTAGGGCCTTAATTACATCTGCAAAAAATCTTGCTATCATATAGCATAATCCATTAATGGAAGTAATATCACATTATATTAAGAAAATGCACCTCTTACTCAAGGGCAAGGGATCATGCAAAGTCTGTACACTAGAGGCTGGGAATCCCAGTCTGTGCTTCCCATTGAGTTCAACCTCTTAGGCACAAAGCAAAGTAAAAAGAATATCCTACATAGTAAGATTTGAAAGGTAAGCAGGAGCTAGGTCCTTGAGAATCCTGGGTGCTAGTTTAAGGAGTCTGGACTCTGTCCTATATAAATGGATCACTGTGAAATAATTTTACCAGAGGAATGACATGGTTGGAGATGCATGTTAGAAAAACAAACCCCATGGTTTGTGGCAGTGGTGAATATGAAACATATAGAGAAAATAAGCAAAGGGATCAATCAGTAGCTGTGTAATTATAGGCACAAATGGTCATGAGGGACTAAAGTCCATGTGAAAATAAGCTGATGTGAGGGCCATAGCAGAGGTCAACTGGGTAGGGTATGGCTTTTAGATAGATTAATGGGACAGCCTTGGGGAAGGAAAGTTGACGGTGTTTCTAGGGTTTAGAGGCTGGGTGGAAAAGAATGAGTGGTGCCCTTATCATACAGCAGTCTGAAGAGAAATCAAATGAGAGACTCGGGTTTGGGAAGAATCTATGAGGTTTTGGTTAAATGTTGTAGAAATCCAAACTGTGATATTAGACACTTGCCTGGAGTTTAGGAGAAGATTTAGGAAGTTGACTTGCACATTTCTGAGATTTAACCATTTGGAGGAGAAAAAATTGCTGAGGAAGGGCAATAGAAGATGTCACCAAAAATTGTTTGAAGAAGCAAAAATCAGACAATGGCGATTTGTCTTCAGATGCATAAGAAGGGACTTTTCAGAAGAAGGGACTGACCTGAAGTCTTAAATGTTGGTGAAGGATGGGAAAATTTCACAGATTGAGTTAATAGCTTCTAATCACAGATATAAAAGAAGAAAAGATTGTATGAGATAGAGGTGGGAATGAGAGGTAAAGAAACCAAGAAAATGAGTAGGGGAGTAATTTGGGGGGTGGTTAATTTGGCTGCAAAAGAGAGATAGACAAAATTAAAATGCTCAGAAAAGCTTAGGTCAAAGGATAGACTTAAAAAATTGCATGCAAACATGATTGATACTTATAAGAACCAGTTGACTTAAGAGAATACAAAGTTTTAGCCAAATTTGGAATTATATTGTACACCTATAATCCCAGCAACTTGGAGGCTGAGGAAGGAGAATCTCAAGTTCCAGGCCATCTGGACAAATTACTGAGCCCCTGTCTCAAAATAAAATAAATAATTAAACAAATAGAAAGGGCTGGGGATGTAGCTCAGTGGCAGAGCACCCCACCCCTGGTTCAATCCCCAGTACCAAAAATAAAATAAAATAAAAGTGCAAGTTTTCAATTGAACATTAAATTTGATTAAGCCCATCTTTGAATGGCCCTTGGGGATCATCTGGTATATATCCTCCATTTCTTCAATGTGATCGTCACAAATCTTTATCCTTAAATGGCTCTTTGAACTCAGTTATTATGGTAGAAACCCAGTTAGAGGCTAGATATGTGTGCCATGAACTTTTTTTTGTATAAATTAACCATTTCTGTCAGAGTAATTAAGTCTAAGTAAAATGTCATAAATGCTATTTTAGTTTGGTTTGATTTACCATGTACATTTAAATATTCCAAGTTTTCCATTTTTAAAACATTTATTTGAAAAATTAAGGACTACCAGGGGATTGAATGGATGTAAAATAGTTTTTTTTCTTTGACTGTAAGCTGCTTGAGGTTAGTAAATGAATAAAAATAATTGTCTACTAAATTTGTGAAATATCTCCAAGTTCTTAAAAGATTTTAAGTACAGAATTTAGAAAAGATCTGATCATATCACAGAAAAATCACCAGCTTATAAATGGAACTTTGGTATTTGATACCACTATTTTAATTTTTCTTTCTCTGTGAGTGATTTTCCCTTATTTACATTCATCTCCCATAAATGGTAAGGAAATTGAAAGTAGAGAAGATGATATAAGCCATGAAAGAAAGTAAGGACAAGGAGTTATCAGTAGGTGAAAAATATCTCCAAATAGTTCATGAAATAGTTGATGTTATCTGTAACACAACCTTCCAAGGGTTATTGTTGGCTGTGTTGGAAAATGTCTATGTGATCTTCTATTCCTTACAAGTAAAAAATCTCTCCAGAGAAAGGTATATTTGTAAGTTCTAACTAATACTTAGGAACCTTCCTCTACTTAAAAACTCATTTGCATATTTCTGCAATTTTAACAACTTACTGGATCACATGAAGCCTACGAGTAGCCTGGCATAGTTACCTCTAAATAGTCAATCATGTACATTTATCCAAAGAGCCTCAGAAACCGACTGCAAATTCATTTCATCTTAGTTACATGTTAATTCACTCAGAGAATTTTTCAAAAGGTTTAAAAAGGGTTTGAAGGTAGTGACTTTAGAATTATGACTTAAAAAAAAACACTCAGATTGAACAATAACAATCTAGGAGAATCACTTTGACCAATGATTCTTCATGGAAATACATCCTGGGTGTATTTCATAAATTGCCTTAATGAGACACAGAAGGTTCTTCTTCCTGCCCTGATTAACATAGAACTTGCTTGTTGAGTAAATAGTATGAAGTGTATGTGACCTGAGAGACTATGAGAAAGATCACATTCATCCTGTCATGTTAACTCTACAATGACCATGCAACTCAATGTCAACGTCTGCCCCAACCCTCTCAATCCTGCCCACCCCAGGACATACCTGATTGCCAAGGAAGGACTTCTCGACTTCTCCCATTCAATGCTGTTGGCTCTACCCACATGTGTGACTGGCCAGGTGTACTACAGAACTAACACCTCCAAGAAGCATCCCTCAACCAATAACCAATGTGGGTTTGGGAACCAATACCCCAGCAGCCCCCTGCCTCTGGGTGGGATAAGTTTGAGGTGGTGTCCTCAACCGACCCCTAAAACTCCCACTAGGAATAGTGATAACTGTGTTAATCACGCATCCTTCATAAGCTGTGCTCCCTTTCCTGCCTCTTTTCTCCACTCCCCTATTTACTTCATCTCCCTAGGATGGACTTATGCTCACGTCCTTGTCATTTTGTTTTTAAATCCTTGTCATTCCTCCTTTGGAGAAACCCCAAGTAAACACTGACTATTCTATTGACCTGAGATAGCACCTCCAGAAAAATGCTTTGAATTTAAAGTTGAACTGCTCTTTGCCAAAAAATGAAATAAAAATGTTGGCTTGGGAGATCTATTTCCTGCACTTGGTTCACTTATTCATGCAATGACTTTTACTTTTTCAGGCACTGCTAAGTTTCTGGAGTGACAAAGATGAATATGGCGATTTATACAAATCAATGAAATAGAAGTTTATACAAGGTACAGAAATTGAACCAAGAATAGAGTTACCACCTTCACTTGAAGGTCAGAGAAGTTTTCCTGGGAGGACGTAACACTTGCATTGGATCATGAAAACTGAGCAGGTGTTGGGCAGATAGACAAGGGAGGGAGGGAATTCCAGGCAGGAGGAACAGCAGGGGGAAAGGCAGAAAAGCGTGAAACATCAAGATGCATTAAAGAAATGATTGGCAATTAAGTGTGACTGGACGGAAGAGGAGAGAGGGGTGCCAGCATTTTGCTGGGCAAAGGAATTCAGTCTTTCCCCCATAGGATCGACTTTGCTTTTGAGAAAAAAAAAATCTCCTTGGTAGAAGTGGGCATGATGGCTTGGAGTAAAGCCAGATTATAGGCAGAAGGACAAATTAAAAGGTTGTTGTAATTAGTTAAGCAAGAGAAGCAAGAGATGGGGAGTCCTTGTGCTCAGCAGAAGCATGGGGTGAAGAAGGCTATAAGAAATTGAAAAGGTAAGAATTGATAGGACTTAATGGCCCACAAGGAATGGAAAAGGAGTTGGAATGACATAGTGCAGAAAATGTAGAAGGAGGAATTTTCTTTTTGTATAAATGCTTAGTGATAGAGAAAAAAATCACAAAGAAAAGCCAATTTGGGTTTCAAAATCCAAGATTTCAATTCCCACAATAGTGAATGAATAGGTCCTTAAGGTTATTCCTTTCAAGTCATTCATGCCAGTAAGTATATATCAAATAGGTAATTAAGTCCTCTTACCAAGGAAAACTAATATTTTAGATGATTAGGTGGCCATTTTGTGCTTAAACAATTCATTAACAAAAGACCAATTTGCATGTAAAAAGTGCTAGCAGACTGGCAATAATTGGTCTCACCCAGAGTAGAAATAATTATAGAGCCACTAAGGAAAACACTTTTAATTTAATTAAATAATCTGAAAATCAATGTTAGCAATAGATCTGCTCTCCTAAGCATTGATTCTCGCTAACTTGGTACTGATTCAACAAATTACTGATTCAGCATCTTTTTTGACAAACTACTGAATAGAAAAAAAAACATAGAAATTCACAGTTAGTTATTTTAATAAGCTGATAAGCTGTTTAGTATGGAGTATATTCAGCAATATTTTTGACATTTTTCTTTAGAAAAAGAGGAAGAGCTAAAGGAATGTTATAAGATTTGTTACATAAAGGGTTGAAATATTAAGTGGCTGAAAGTGAATTGCTATTTGCCTGATTGGTAAACCAATACACTACAATTGATATCAAAAGGTTTTTCCTGTAATGTTTTATCCCTGCACTTGTTAAGTGAATTCTTTGCATGTTCGAAGTGGAAACCATTGATTAGAACTACATTCTTTTCTCCTTATTTTAATTTGAACCCCACCATATGGATTTTTTTCCTTAGGAAAATCTCCTTTTGGGAGATCATGGTGTCACAACGTTTGGTTCTTTTGGTTTTGTTTTTTAACACTTGTCTCCTCTCATATACAAAAGTATAATATGAAGCCTTCATTTAATCTCTGCAGTTCATCTCATTTCAAATGTTTATGGAAGAAGCACTTCATTGAAAGTAGTGCTGTAAATATTCTGCCATAGGAATGCTTCTGTCTACATGTTTTCTCATTCAAGAAATCGTCATCACGCAGTGTCCCATTTTTATCCACTACTCTTTATTTCATGGAGTCATATCAACACTATGAACGCAAGGCTATGATTTGGAACCAGAAAGCTGTTTGAACTTTTGAAACCTTGTGTGGCATTGATGGTGGTGCTGAGGCATGAAAGGCTAGTATGAACGAGGAAAGGAGAGAGCGTGTGCAGAGACTTGGTGGTGCATAATGGATATTTTTTAACTTGGCAAGATGTGTTTCTCAATCCTGTGGCTTTGGTGAGAGTGTGCAGACAGCAATGATAGCAAATAACGTACGAATGATTTTTGCATTCAAAGGACATCCACATCTGTTGGAAGACTTTAAGTGAGTTTTGTTCTTAGATAACCCACATTAGTTGAATGTGTTAAGTGAAATGATACTTGTACTTCCCCTGCCCTTTGTCAACTGCTGTGAATGCTGTATGGTGTGTGTTCTCCTCTGTGACTGATATGTAAGTGTGGTAACGTGAACTGAAGCTGATGCGTTGAGAACATAGACTGAGCTTGTGGTTTGCTTTGCAGGAGTACTTGGAAGCAGAGTTCTCCAGTGAGCTCAGGTGTCTCAAAGAAGGGTGGAAGTTCTAATATCTGTTAGCTATTCATAAGAATGCTGTTTGCTGCAGTTCTGTGTCCTGTGCTTGGATGCTTTTTTATAAGAGTTGTCAATGTTGAAAATTCATAAATAAAACTGGTTTAAATAATAAAAAAAAAATCATGAATTGATTTACTTTATCTTCAACAGAATCCTCATCAACTTTGGGTACCATCAAATATGGGTAAATGGTCAGGTAAATGCTGTCTTATTTTAATTTGCATTTCTTTTTATTGTGAGTAAAGTTAAAAAAATTCATCTCATATTTATTATTCATTATAGCTCAGTTTTTGATCAAATCCTCTGCCCATCTTTCAGGGTTTCTTGACTTCTTCATTGACTTAAAAAGCAAGTAAACAAACAAAAAAAAAACAAACATCATAATGCTATTATCACACCTATATTTTTAATCAATTTTACAGACTTTTCACATGTTAAGAAAGATGCTCTTTCTCAGAGTGTTTCACAAATATTTCCCATTTATTGAATGTCTTATGTCTGTATGATACCCGATGCATTTTTCTGTACAAAAATTTTAAGCATCCGTGTAATTAGATGTACTAATCTTTAGTTTCATGATTTCTGTGGTTTGTCTTTATAAAGTCTTTTCATCCTCTAAGATTGTAAATGAACCAACAATTTTTATAATATTTTAATGGATTCATTATTTGTCTTAAAATTTTTGACTTCTCTGAAATTAATTTTTTCCAGTTTTCCATAAATTTTGATATCTATCACTATTGGTTTGAAATGACATCTTTAACATGTAATTCCTACTTATATTTGGGAGTCTTTCACTGATCTATTATTATTTTCTTGTCTAATTACATTAGCCAGTCTCCTCCTAGTAGAAATTTAAAGTGTGAAAGAGTGGGAATATCATATACCTGATAAAGTGCCTGACACAATAGTAGATCCTCAAAAATACTATGTACACAAATAGTGGAAATCACTATTTCATGATTAATATACTTTAGATATAGGTTACTGATTCTCCATACAAAAATGGGAAAATCAATACCCTGACGCATCTTATAACCTTATAATCCCTCAAAGTTCCAGATCTGCCCCCACCTCATGAAATCCTGTTACTCTATTATTATTTTTACACTTTAAGCATTAGAATATGAACCTTATGCAGTCCTATTTCCCACACTGAATTAATTTTAATTCTACACGTACATGGATTCCATGCAAACACCCATAATCTTGTCAGGGCTTCCTTTGATGGACGAGATATTATTAAGAAGAGCTCACAGGTTTCACAAGACTCATTTTTTTCTTATAAATTAACATTTACAAAATGCTTTCACTATGTCAGGCAGTATTATAAGTGCTTTATAAAATATTAAGCAATTTAATCATAAAAGGTTATAGCATTTGTTTTTGCAAGTAATTCATTTCATATAAATGTATATGATCTCTTGGCTTGATTTAAGATTTGTACATCAACCTTCCCTTTACTCACTCACCACCATCCCAAATACCTTGAAGATAATGCTCTAGTACCTCTGGCAATACAAACTGCTCTAGAAAAGCCTAAGAACTACTTGTTCTTTTTCTGCCTGTATTTCTAAGAAAATCATCTTGATCTTTGATGTTGTAATTTAAGTAGAATATATCTGTGTTTGCCATCATTTACTGATCTGCTTTAGAACACATTACATAGTTCATAGATTTTATGAAAATGCAGAGGTAGATGTTCATTCACAATCTTTCCTATTTGGGAGGTGGTGGGGAGACACCAGAGCTTCTAGGTTTTCTCCTATTTCCTGTTTCATTTCTCTGAGTAACATGTCCTTTCCTTTATTTGATCTCTAGTGGTATATTTATTTTCTCCTCAATTGTTTCTTTTTCATTTCCTATTTTTTTTTAAACTTGTTAGTATATCTCGCTCTTCCATTTTTCCTTCAGACTCTGAACACACCCACCACTTATTTAACCAGGTAATATTTCATACGCTTTTAGCTGCATTTTTTAAAAAGCAGATAGCACCGTGCAAGAAGAGCCTTATATAATCCCCTAGAATTCATCAACAACACAAGCCTTCCTCAGGGCAACCAGGTAAGTGTGTTTGAAGTAGGACTTATCTTACTTTCCCCAGTTATGGTGGCAAGAAAAATTATGTTAATGAGTTGTTAAGAATCACAAGGTAAACAATAGCATAAATACAGCCACATTTATTGAACACTTACTGTGCCAATTATTTTGAGTATAAATTAATTAATTTGATTCTTTCAACAATCCTACAGACACTTCTATTATCCCCATGTCATAGAAGGAAGACAAAAGGCACAGGGTAGTTAAGTAACGTAAAGCAACTCAGTTCCAAATAGTAGCAGTGGAACCAAATCCTGGTGGTCTAATCCAGGAAAAGGTAGTCCTAAAACCTTATGCTGTTTGAGCTATGGTTCAAGTCACATTAAGCTTCCTTATATTGCACAAGTGGACTTATATTGCACAAGTTTGGATACCCGGGGAGTAATGGAATAACTTTCTAATTAAGTCAACTTCATCAACTCCATCCATTCATTCAGACATTCCATGTGCAACCTTTCTGATGACCAGGCTTAATCAAGTTCCTGCTGAACTGATTAAATTATTTTATTTTATAGCAACTCATCCTTAACCAATACGAATAATTTCACTGACAGCCCCTTTAACACTGTCTGTACATTTAAAGGTTTTAACAGAAAGGTAACAGTGAACTGTTATTTTTCAGTGGCTGTCTTTTGTCTGCTTATGTATTTAAGAGGAAAAGACAACTTTGGCAGCCAGCCACATAATTAAAATTAACTTTGTCCATGAAGGTGCAACAGATGAATTAGCCAATCATTCCAATATTTGTTTGTCTGCATCTGAGATATTTGTCTTAGACTGTGACACAGAAGGAAATGTTCCCCCCTTGAAATTTCTATGTACCAAATTATTGTTTGGGGACAAATTATAAAGAAATGTCATTGAATACTTTGATTGTGGTATTCACCAGAGCTATTTATAAAAAAAAAATCAACATAGGTCACAAAATCAGATTTTAATCAAAAACAGAATTCTGGTGATTGAAATGGCTTTTGCAATGTTTTTCAGCTTAAATTTTTCAGTAGTCGCTAGCTCTGTGAATTGAATCTGTATTCAAAAGATTTGAGCAAATTTAGTTCAGTATATTACAGTTAAGTGAAAAATTTTTTATTTTTTTTCTGAGTACAACACACACACACAGACCCCAACATCACCTTACCAGAATCCTTTCCCTCCCCCCCTCTCTCTTTCTCTCTCTCTCTCACCCCACCCCCACTGAAAGTATTACTCAAAAGTATCTAAAAGTTTAAGTTTCAAACTTGGCAGTTATGCAAACCTCCCAAGGGAGGAAATTCAGGGGAATTTAAAGAAAATTGGCTTAGCAATGTGTTTTGAATATAGGCAACAGAACATTTTCTATTTGGGTACAACTACATCAATGAAACTTGAGTCAGTGGAAGTCTTGTCCGATGCCATTTAGAAGGTTGTCAGAGTTAAAGGAGGCGTTAGAAGAATACCAGTTGGAACAGAGAACTGCCTTCAGGAAAGACTCTATTTCCTTCCATTTCCTGCCATAGATAAATGGGGACCAAATATAGGAAACCATAAGGTCATTTCAGCAAATAAAAACCAACCCACCGTTCTGGATATCATATATTGTGGTTATTGCTGCTGGTATTCTGCCCACTGGGATGGATGCAAAGCATGACTGCAAATTCTTTGACACTTTGCCACACCCACCGTACTTCTGGATCTGAGTGGGCCTGTCACTGCTGCAACCTAGAGACTATAGTGGAAGTTACACCAGGTGACTGTGAGGCCACGTCATAAAAAGCGAGGGGGGTTCCTCATTGTTTGCTGGAATGTTTGCTTATGAAGCGCTAAGCTGCCAGGCAGTACCCCTGAAGACCTGGAGGCTGCCAGACTGAGGAGAACAGCATAGCTCAGTTAACTGGTCAAGAATACAGACTCTGGGACTGCCTGGTTTTGAACTCTGGCTTACCAACTGCTAACTGTACAACTTCAGGACTTTTATTTCACCCCCCTATGCTTTAGTTTCTTCAACTATAAACTTGTGAAAAAAAATAGTCACAGGTACATTACCCATCCTCACAACCATACCTTACACAGTTATTTAAAGAGTCAAATGTGATAATATCCGTTAAGTGCTTAGAGCAATAAAGTGTCAACTGCCAACAA
Source organism: Tamias sibiricus (assembly GCA_025594165.1). Taxonomy (NCBI): domain Eukaryota; kingdom Metazoa; phylum Chordata; class Mammalia; order Rodentia; family Sciuridae; genus Tamias; species Tamias sibiricus. The sequence goes on along the minus strand of CM046659.1, from coordinate 184,014,935 downwards.
CTAATAGGCTCTATGGGAGCATGTGTTAAATAATACTTGCACCTCTTTTCAGATGTGCCTCATGGATTTATAAGAAGATCACACTGAATACCGTTCAGAATCAGATCATTTGCATTTGGGATTGCAGAAAACAGATTCCCATGGCAGCAAGTGAAAATGCTGTTAAAAACTCTGATGAACTTGAGCAACTCAGACCAAAGAAAATTCTACACTCTAAAAAAGTGAGAATGTTTCTAAAATACCTCTTTTTACTTTTATTTCCCTTCCTACATTCCTGATGTTTTCTGTGTTTACATCATTGAACCAGGCATTTCCCTACTGATGTCTTAGCATTGAGTAAGATATTTGAACTTATAAAATTTACAAGTCTAAAATAGTTACCAGCATGTACTACCCCCCACCCCCCAGCTTGCCTCACCCTCTGAAGGATTAGGTTATAAAAATGAATGAAATCATCATTCCTGTTTACTGGATAATCCTAATGCTAAAATAAAAAAAAAAATAGATGGGAAGGAGGACAACAAGGAACATTTTAGGAAAAATGAAGATGTATGGGTACAGAGAGACCCAACTAGGTTTCCCACACAATTACTGGCAAACATATCACACAGCCTGTTCATGTGTAATTTTCCATCATTTCATTTTAAAATAAAAACAAATAAAAGGGGAATTTAAAATTTGCCAGTCAAAGTCTACTTAGGATATGGCTCAATTAATTAATGCAAATAAACAAATATTTGTGTCTTCTGAGACACCAAATGTGCTAATCATTTTCTAGTTTGCAGTACTTCCCATGTTCTGCTCTGGAACAAGCTTTCCCAGTCTCTTTCTCCTTAGCTTCCTGGTAGATTCAGCCCCAAGGAGGGTGGGAGAAGGGAGATAGAAGCCTGGAGGGTGGGATATGGGAGACCAACGTATTTCTCCCGTGTACCCCTTGGGTACATCTTCCCAGTGGATGCCAAATTACAGAAATTATAGCTTCCAGTTGATGCACCCAAATTCTGGCCCTGATAATAACATTTCTTCCTGTTAACCCTAGGGAGTGTATCTTAGAGCAATAAAGTATATTATATTAAATAATCTCTGAGTTACCTCACTATCTCATTTTTGGCTTCTTGCCTTCTTCTCATTTCTGTCAATTCCCTCTATTAAATTCCTTGTTTGATGTACTTAGAATTAGTCTGCCTGACTTGACCCTGGCAGATACTCTATAAGCAGTTCTTTATAGTTTCTGATCTAAACTCTAGGAGTCATTTTGTTTAAATAATCTAAGATTTTTTAGGCAAGCTGTACCATTTGCCCATATTAAGGATGTTATTACATTCATATTAACTTTGATTTTCCCATGAGAAAACAGGGCCATGGTTTTGCTATACATAGAAATAATTCCAGTTGCTCATCAGAACTCAGTTGCTCAAGAAACTACTCAGATGTAGACAAATTCTCTAAATTCACTTTTCCACTTGCTCCTTACTTTCCTTTCCACTTGCTCTTTATTATTGTCATTTAAAAAACTGTGCAGTGTGTCAAACTCATGCATGGCATGCAATGCATAGAAACTCATCACCCAATTGAAACAACCTTGATTTAACAGATAATCTTTACACTGATGATTCTTTTCTTCAAGTAACAATTTAATTGAACTGCATGACTATGAAGACCTGGTAGCAATCATCCCCATAAACCACTTAATTTGCTTAAATGAAATTGAGTTGGAAGTGTGGATGTAGAATTTGGGTGCCTGGCTCTCACAGGTAATGTTGTTGCACCCACAAGGATCCACACCTACACCTCAGCAGAGAAGCTGGGATCTCCCAGTCAGAGCTGACTGTTTGCACGGCGGCTTTATTGCAGCTGCAGACTTAGCACATATGAAAAGCTTTTCTGTACTCAGTTTCTGGATAAAGCCGATTGCATCACCAGGAATTCCTGTCCTCTAACACATAGTGACCAACACGCCTTAATAAGCATTTGCCTTTTTATTTTCAGGTCAATAACGTAATGCTTTCTGTTCATTATGAAAACAGGCTTTAAAAAAAAACTTTTTAAGCTAGAAGGAAAGATGTAAAATAATAATTCCAATGCCCTGACTCTAGTATATCTCTTGCACCAGTAGTCAGTTTAAGTATTGGGGCAATGTTCGCCTTTAAATAAGGCAGTTTCCAAGGCACAGCATCTGGCAATAGAGGTTGTTGTCAGGGGAAGTAATTTGTGTATCCTTCCATGAGGTAGATGCTCTTGGAGGGGGCAGGAAATCAGCCCCATGCAAAGTCAAGGACAGCATCCTCTTAGCAAGGGAGAGGTCAGGAGCCAAAAGTTCAAAGTTAACACACTTTGGTTGAAAACACTGACATCAGGAGCTGAGAGAAACAGATGTAGCAAACAGGATGCAGACCAGCTCAGAAAGCCAGAGGATCTGGGTCCAGCCAGCAGGCCACAGCAGAACCATGCAGCTCCCATCAAATAGTGCAGAGGAAGAGGGAGAGGAGGGAGCAGAAACGGTCTAGGTGACAAGGCACAGGTAGACTAAAGCAAGAGGGAGTTGACCTCAGGACTGGACTGCCTCAAAAGGGGGCTCCTTCTTCCCTTGACTCTCTTCTAACTTCAGAGTTATCTTGTTTCCTTAAAGTGTTCAGATGTTATCAGGTTATGAAAAGTCCCTTGTAGGAGCAGGAACCATGGGCTGCTCCTTAATTTCTTCAAATACTAAATAATGTCTTTTGGCATCCACACTTCTCTATTCTGATCTCTTATTTGAAGAGACTTTCTCTACTCAATGATAAAGAATAATTTAGATGGGCATTTCAACAGGTCAATGAATTGTACAACCCTAAGATTCTCTGTAGCACTTAGCAAACATTTTGTTGCTCTCAATGAGACCCAAGTGAGTACTTGCAAAGCAACTTGTACAGTTAGCAAAGGGGCACCTGGGACGTGCTTACAGATCATCTGAGCCAGAAGTTTTCCATGTCTGTGCCAAGAAAAAATTAGGGTTTAGTGAAAGAGGAATGTCATTATGGATATATTTTCATACTTTAACAGCAACGCACATAAGCAGGGAGCTGAGTTGTCTAAGTGCACACCGAATGTCCAGGAAGGGCATTCCTAGGCAACTAGTGTGTGTGTGTGTGTGTGTGTGTATGTGTGTGTGTGTGTGTGTGTGTGTGTAAGAGTAAAAGTGTCCGTGCTTGGGGAAGAGGTGCTCTGAGGGAAAAGAAAGAAGAAGATCTGGAGCTAGGGCTATTGCAGAACACAGCTTCGTAACTTCGTGGTGGCTTCCGAAACATTCCAAAATTCCTGTATTTTTATCACTATAGAAGGATATTGAAACAACCACCCAACTTCTCACTTGGTGTAAAACTCTGTCCAGGGACTTTGCATTCAGGGTCTCATCAAGTCCAACAGCTGCTAACTAGTGGCCAATAGGTGATATCTACTTTAAGACGAGTCAGATTTGGCTAAAAGTACTTTTTAGCTTTTAAAAATTTGTTGCCAATATTGAAAATTTGGAGAGTTTCTTATAAACTCACAGAACTCTTGCTTATTTTTGGAAGAGGAAGATATTTAAAAATTTTTTGAAATTTGTTCTAATTTGTTATACATGACAGTATAATGAATTTTGGGGGGAAGGGGAATTGGTACTCAACCACTGGACATTGAATTTTATTTAGAGACAGAGCACTCAGTGCCTCACTTTTGCTGAAGCTGGCTTTGAACTCATGATCCTCCTGCCTCAGCCTCTTGAGCTGCTGGGATTACAGGCATGTGCCACCACGCCTGTAGTAGAGTACATTTTGACACATTGTACACAAATAGAGCACAATTTCTCATTTCTCTGGCTGTACATGGTGCAGAGTCACTCCATTAGTGTAATCATACAGGTATATAGGATAATGATGTCTGTCTCATTCTACTGTCCTTCCCATCCTCACAACCCCACCCCTCCCTTCACTCCAAGAGGGAGAAATTTTGACAACATGATTACTTACAGGGAGTGTCATTACTTCCATGCCTGTTCTGCAGACAGCTATGTCAGTATGAACATAAAAAATGTAGTAGTTGACTCTAATCAAGAATCTGCCTACTGAGATCATTGGGATTTATTTGACCTATAAAATTTTCTCTTTCATTTTTGTAAGAAATGATTCCTGGAAATAGCTTTTAAAGGTTAAATGATACTATCCTTATTAACTATGTAAAGGACCACAGAATTTTTTAAAAACAGTGAATCAATGACCTTTTAGGATCTGATAAGTTTACAGACAGGCAGATCAGTAGGTAAGCAGTGCCCATCAGTCAACACTTCTGAACAAACAGGGTTATGTGCTTCCTCAGTAGAATGAGATTTTTTTAAAGTGGTTCTCCATGAACTATAAAATCCTTCTTAATACACACACACACACACACACACACACACACACACGGAAGTACTGTACTGAGGAACTCTAAAGACTAATGCATTTCAGGTCCTGTAGATTTTTTTTTTAAATAGACTACAGAGGTAATTTAAAAAGGAGAGGAAAGCTATTAGAGCTCAACAATTAAGACCTTTAAAATATGAAACACACACACATGGACCACAGCAATGATCGACCGAGAGACACAGTTTCAAAGAGAAAGAAAATAAAATAAAGGCAAGCACTGGATAAGTCAATGAATGGGATAATACGAAATGATCGTGTAACATGGGACCATCCTCCCTGGGGTATGTGGGACTCTAAAAGCATAGGATCATGGGCACACTGCCCATTCCCACTCTAGATTTTGTTTTCAATGCCTCACGTAAAGTCTTTAAAGCATAACTAACTCCAAGAACTAAACCCACTTTCTCATACTGAGATCTTTCCCTCAATATTGACAATTATATTTTTGCATAGTTTCTTAGTAAGGAAAGAAAAGCCAGAGGTAAATCCAAAGGTTAAAATTTCAAATGTTAATTGATTATTACTTGTATCTGATTCACCCAAAGCCACTCTCCTCTTTGATCTGCTTTGCTTTGTCTCTTGAGGAGATAGCTAAGGATGGAGTCATCCCATCAAGGTCCTTATGACTTCTGGTTTCTGGCCTCTAGGTGGGTACTGGCAGAAGGTTGAAGGGCAGAAGTGATGAAGAGGTCATACTGCACGTATCCCATTCTCTTCTATTAGCCTCGTGCTTGAGGTTAGGTAAGCTCTTTTATGTTACAGTTTGGATATGGACTGTTCCCCAAAGTTTCTATATTAATTCAGGCATATTTAGGGGTGAAATGGTTGGGATATGGGAGCTGTAACCTAATCAATCCATCTTAGTTTGAATAGACTGACTAGGCGGTAACTGTAGGCAGAGGTGGGGTGTGGCTGGTGGAGGTGGGTCACTGGGGTGTGCCATGGAAGGGTGCATCTTCTCTGTGACCCTTTCTTCAACCCCCAACCCCCATTCTCTCTGCTTCCTAACTTGGCCATGATCTGAGAAGCTTTCCTCCCTGGGCCTTTCCCTAGTGATGTGCTGCCTCACCATGGGCCTAGAGAAACAGAATCAGCCATCCACAGACTGAGATCTCTGACACTCTGAGCCCCAAATAAACGTTTCCTCCTCTAAGTTGTTCTTGTATGTGTTTCGGTCACAGCAATGAAACATCTGACTGAAACACTGTGGCTATGCTCCAGGCACTGTGGGGCTGCTGCTCGACTTTGCTATTCCCTTTCCTGTGCCTTCAGCCTTGGGCTGGTCTCCTTTCCTTGCTGTTGATGGATCCTGGGTATCTCAATACCCCTTATCAACTCCCCTAATTATGCATCCATGCTCACTTTCCTATACAAGTCTGGGCATTCAAATCTGTGCAAATAAGTCCTTAATTTGGGATATTGGCTCATCCAAAACCCGGACAGGAATAACTTGTTTGCTGGATGCCCTGGGTAACTCTAGGCATTTTTGGCATTATGATCAATAATGACGATTATCCTCATAATAGTTAAAATTAATTGAGAGCTTTCTACAGGCCAGGCAGAGTATTTTATACCCACTGCCTTATTTAAGCCTCACACTGACTTCTGATACAAGATGTTTTTTATCATCCCTACTTTACATTTAGGGAAATTAAAGCTTAGAGAGATTAAATAATCAGTTCATGGTTCCACAGCAACTAAGGGACCTTACCTGTGACTTAAACTCAGGTCCCTCTGAAACCATCATAGAGAAAAGAAAGGGGGGAAAGGAGTAAACAGAACAGCTGTTCTGACATCTCTGCAGGGCTACTTGGATTATTTTTCTGTCTGGCCAAAGGTCAGAATCACCTCAAAAGGGTGCAAGTGGTGCTGTGCTGCTACGGGTTTAACAACTGGCTCTTGGTTTAGTGGGTGCAGGGTGGCTGTGGAGGAAGACTGATCTGCAGCTTTTGGAAATCCCTGTGATATAAGCACACCCACTATAGCTTTGGCCAAAGCTACCAAATGGCTGTCGCTACATTTGGAGATGGGAAGAGACATGCAATCATCTTCAGCCCTGGATGGAAGTCCCAAGGAAATGGATTTTTGTCTAAATAAAAGGAAGAGCCATCCAAACTACCCAGGAGCTTCCCTGTGAAAGAATGAGTCAATCCTCATAACCAGAGATTCCACAAATGGTCATGGACTCCTAGAGAGAATTCCTGATCTTCATAGGACCTAAGTTGACCTCTGAGGTTGTATCTAACTCTCATATCAAATGGTTTGTCACTAGATTTATTCTAAGTGGGAAGGAAAGGAAGAAATGTTACATGGATTCTGGATGGGGAGGAAGCGAGAAAAAGAAGAAGTGAAGAAAACCAGACAAAACCAAGTTTCCTGATTCCCAAGGTCAGATAGCTGTGTGACCTTGAACAGGGTAGTCAACCCTTCTGAGACTGTTTTCCCATCTCTGTAAAGTGGAGGTAGTAATTCCCCCTCTTCTTGGCACAGGATTAAAAGACAGAGCCTTGGAAAAGTCAGCAGATGCATATTCTATGTCTCTGATTCTAACATTTCCATTCATTCCTACCTGGGTCAAGGAGCAACCATCTACACGGGAATCGTTTTATAAACAAATCTGCTTATAGGATAAATAGCCAAGATTTCTATTTCATGGTTTGACCTGTGGCATTAAAAAAGTCTATATAATACATTGAGCTGTATTATAATGTGGTTCCACTGAAATTGGATGGAAATTAAAAGGAAAGAGAAGGGGAAGTCTACTGAAATCTTGACCACTAAATATAACTAAAGGCCATGGAACCATTTTGAGATATTCATATCAGAAGTCTCGCCAGCTGGAATATGTTTCGCAACCCTGTCTCCAGTATAGCGCTATCAGAGGAAACAAACTAATGATCTGCCAAATTGGTTTTGGACACACCAGCCTACACTGGCAGAGCACAACCATGTTCAAGAAGAAGAAAAATAGAGGCCACTTTTCCAACCCCTGAGTCACTAAGGGGTAAAGTCAGCATGTGACTCTTGAGCTTGCCTGGCCATTGAAAAAGGTGGCCAAAAACCTCCAGGGAAGAACAAGAAAGCTCTAATACAGATCCCTTCCCTGGTTCACTTTTCCAAGAGCCCTTCTCAAAGCAGTGATGTTTGAATTTTAATCACATACTTAACAGCAGAAGTGGATGCCACTTACATCAGGGGCACTTCAGGTCCTACTTCTTGTCATTCTCCATATAAAATGTTGGAGATGGCACAAAACGCCGTTGGCTAGTCCTGCCTCAAAGAAGGTTTGGCGACCAACATCCCTAATTAGAAGAGATATACTCCTTAATCTTATTTCAACAATGCTTGCTTTTTTCTAAATTATCAGATTTATTTCAAATGTTACCATCTAGTTCAGGGTACAGATTGATTTCAGAGGCTGACAAGAAAGGACTGGCAATTGCCAGACCAAACTAAAGATCTACAAAGCATTTTTGCATTTTAACCTCTTGTAAGACTGAGAGACTGAGATTTTTCCAATAAAGAACATAGAGAACAGAATTGACTGTTTTTTGGCATATATAGTATGCTAGGTGCTTTGCTATGTTATCTTATTTGATATTGACTACAACTCTATTCTCCTCCTCATATATATATATATATATATATATATATATATATATATATGTAAACATAGAGGCTCAGAGCCAGAAAATAACTTCGTAAGATTACAAAGAACCAAGCTGGTAGGTGTGAAACTCAAACCTAGCTCTAACTTCAAGAACTTTTTTTTTTTAACTTCATTACTCAACTTTCTACCCTATTTAAACTTTTCAAGTGATTCTAATCAATATCAAACATCTAGACTAAATATATTGGACATCAGAATAATAGGTGAAAAGAATAAAGTCCAGCCTAATCAAGGCAAACCCATGCCCATTTGAATGGAGCCGAGGGTTTGTGTGCATACATACAGAGCCTACTGAGCTCTAGCTGTCCTGAGTGGTCTCTGTCTCCAGGTGGAAAAGCAGAATAACATAGGAGAAACATGGAGTATTCCAATGCTAGTAGTTAACTGAGATAAATGGGTGGGTCCATGTATAATAAGTTCAAGAACCCAACAGAAGGGAAGTCCAGGTAGATAAGTGAAAAAGACATTGTGGAAACAAAGAGTAGAGAAAAGATGGAATCTTTGTAGAGAGAAGACTTGATGGTCAGGGTGGGTCTAGTTAGGTTAAGGAATGATTGGAAATTAACTACAGCACAGAAATGAAAACTAATGGGGGTAAGACATGCACAATGAATTTACAATGCAATTTCACTGCATGCTATCCAGAAGAGCAAATACAAACACTGAAAACACCAAGCACTGACAAAGATGTGGAGCAATTCAAGCTTTCATACATTGCTTGAGGGAGTACAGGCTGGGTATAGCTACTCTGGAAAACTTTTTGACAGATTTTACTAAAATCACACACACACACACACACACACACACACACACACACACACACACACACCCTATATCCAGCAATTGCTCTTCTAGGAATAAGCCCAGCAAAGATATGTACACACGTGTGCATGTACAAGTACTTAACAATGAATCCCACTATTATATATAATTATAATTCACCAATAAAAATATGTGAAGAAAAAGAGAAAAAAATTCAGTCAAAAAGAAATGTGTACATACATTCACCAAAAGATAAGTACTAGAATGCTTATAACAGCACATTGTCCAAGTGGCAATTTCCCTATTGCTCATCAATAGTGGAATGGACATATCACTATCGGTGTGCAGTGCGATATTAATAGCAAAAAGTATAAACAAGGTTTAACTATACACTAAAATAAGGAAGAATCTCCCAAATACAATATTGAGTGAAGGAAGCCAGACATTAAAAACGCATTCCTGATTCCATCCCTAGAGTCAAAAACAGATGCTAAGTTTAAAATACATACTAATCTACAGTATTAGAATTTAGGACAGTGGGGAAGATATTGATTAGAAGAAGTTAATAAGGGGTTTTCTAGTGTACAACTAAGACTGTTTCATCACTTGGATGGTTATTAAACACGAATGTTTGGTGAAAATCCACCAACCTATACACATAAGATAAATGCACTTCCCTATCTATAGATTATATGTCAATAAATTGTTTAAAAATTCATAGACATGTAGGTGATTTCTCTCAGTTGTTCTTGTGTGGAAATGGACACTTGTTTTGCAGAAAGATGCTCTCTGTTTTTCCAATTCCCACAGGTATGATGGGTACATGCGCATACAAGAAGAAGAGTAATTTTTTTTCTTCTATGCCCTTTGCCTTCTTCCTTCCGCATCTCTGGATCCCCATCAACCTCCTGCTGAATACTGGTTAGCCTCCTGAATCAATGTATCTCGAATCTTAACCCTAATAGGAAGGAATGTTTGCTTTTGTATCTGGGTTCAAAGTACAGACTACAGTAGTTAGCTTTTAAGTTTTATGTTATAGGCTTAATTTTCTTGCTCAAAATGAAATGAGGAATACATTAAGACAGGGGGAAAAACATGATTGATGAACTGGCTTATATGACTATAGTTCCTTTAGCAACAAAAATATTTGGTATGTTCCCCTATTATTGAGATCAAGCAATGTGCCTGGATCTAAATGACACAAAATGGTTTGAATTAGAGTCAAATAATTGCCATTCTGAGTGAACATAAACTTTTCTTTTTTGAGGGGAGTGGTGAATGGGAATAAAAAATAACTAATAAACTCTGAAGCGAAGTTCACATCTGAGACTTAAGCTTCAAAGCTCTTTAAAAAGGAGCTTTTTTTTTTTTTTTTTTTTTTTTTTTTTTTTTTTTTTTTTTTTTTTTTCCCTTCAGAGAGAGAGAGTGAGATGCATACAAGAAGGAGGAGTGGTTTTCCCAAGCTGATTTTTTCTTACGGGGTGACCCAGCCTGGGTCGGAATGTTACCATGTGATCAGTCCCAACCGTGGCAGCAACACAGTCTCAGCGAAGAAGTTAGGACCTTCTGCAGCATCATTAAAATAATTGGGAGAGTAAAAAAAAAAAAAAAAAAAAAAAAAAAAATGTTAAGCTGCACAAGCTTGAATCACAAGCCTCTTGGAAAGGTTAATAAGCTTTCCGCTTGGGACTCTCCTCTCTCCAATGCTCTGCCTCTCCCCCACCCTTCCCGCTTGCAATGACAGACAGGTTATCAGTCAATGAGAAGGGAAGATGCAAAATAAAGCCTTTGTTTCTTGTAGCTGAACAGCCCCCATTCTACCCTGGGTGTTGCAGAGGTCCCTGTTTGTGGCAATGGCTATGGGACTCCAAAAGGGAGTGTCTGCTTTGTTCTCATGGCTGGGAGCTACAAAGCTAGCAGACTCTTAAGAGTCCAAAAGGAAGTCAGACAGGCAGTATAGTGGTGTGTGTGACTGAGGGAAGGGAGAGATACTGGGTGGCTGGGGTTGAGGGCACGCACAAGCTGAAGTGGACTCCATTAATGAGAGGCAAGAAGCAGAGATCCAAGAAGGGGAGACAGGATGCTTCTTTAACCAGGGAAGCAGAAACAGTTGTGGTGCGGCTCCCAGAGAAAGTGTTGGAGCATGGAGTCAGTTCAACTGCCTTGGGTACTGTGCCAGCTGGAGGGCTGTGGCTGTTGGGTAACTGGATTTGTGTCAGGAAAAAGAGAGAGAGGAGGAAGAGAGAGAGTCCGAGAGAAGGAGGGGAAAAAGAGAGATTAAACAGATTGAGCTTTCTTCTCCTTCTGTCCTGCTTGGCCTGGGAATATCCTGCTGGGGAAGGAGGACTTTCTTTAGTAGAGGCCTCTGGCAGGCCACCATCACCAGTCCCACCTTCTGAAGTCCCTAGCTTGAAACTGGGGTCAAGGTATGGTGAGCAGACAGGAAATGACTCCCTGCTCCAACTCATCCTCAGGGGCTTAAGTAGGTATTATTGGTGAAGATGCTGGTTACCAATGGAGACCAAGAGAGCCAATGGTATTTTAAGTTGTGTTAAAAATGGTTGAATCGAATTCTAAGGCTTTTTGACAATTGATGTTATTAATCTTAGTGCATAAAAAAGAAGAATGGTTGATTTGAATGAATGAAGCTCCAAATGGGAAGAGGAGTTTAGTCCTTTGAGAAAGATATTCTGGAGACCCCGTCCAGGGGAGCAATAGGGCCACAAGGGAACTCCTCAAATTCCTGTGTGGAATGAAAATTATCCTTGAAGGACAGGAGTAGAAATGTGGAGAAGTTTTAGATTTGGAGCTTGAATTTGACAAAGGACACAGTGCCTGACAGGTACAGCTGACTTCCCACTGAATCCAACCTCTCAGGTGTGAGTGGCCTTCCCAGGAAGTCATATTCAGACCACAGCACAAGAAGTCTTTGCTCAGTTGATGAGCCCTTTATGCTTTGCTTCATTGCACATCTTAATCCCAATAACCACCCCATGCCATCAGTACCTTTTACAGAGACTGGTTCTGTTCCAACCCTATGGGATGGACAATCTTTATTAGTATAAAAGCAGACCCCCAAGAGTTACCTTTTAAATGTTTATGTCTCTCTGAGAGGAAGCCTTCCACATGATCAATGGGTCTCCGAGATCTTCCCATCTCGTGGCTCTGCCCTCTTCTAGGGTCTTGGAGTCCTTACCATTTAAGTCTGAATGGAAAGGTAGATGGTAGGAAAGGCATCAGTTTCTGAACCCTACTGTTTGGAAGTGATACACGTCATCTCTGCTCATCCTCCACTGTGGAAACTTAATCACATGGCCCAACCCAGATTCAGGAGGACTTAGGGAAGGTGGCCTGCAGCTTGGCTTTAAAGGTATAAATCAGTCCTGTCTGCCAGAAGAAATCATGCTATGTATGACTCCCTGCCAGCCATGGGGTTCATGCCTGCCTTGGTTCCAGACTAGCCAGTGGCACCAAATGTGGCCCATTGAAAAAAAATTCATGCTCTAATGGGTACAGTGACTACTAGCTGAGTCAATTAGATGACATCTTTGAGGAAGTGAACTGCCAAATATGGAGAGCAGACAGTCCAGAGGAGAAATATACAAGCAAAAAGAAACTGATTCCCATTCATGGCAGAGTACAGGGACAGAAATCTACAAAGGTTTCCAATTTTAGCTTTTACGAGGCCTGCCTGTTGTTGCAGTCATGTATTTAGAAAGTGACAGTGACAAGATTCAGATTCAGATCATACTGGCTCTAAAGCCTGATTATTATTATTATTATTATTATTATCATTATTATGGTTATTATGTTTTACCTCATTATTCTTTCTGACTCAATGTTTTCAACAGAACTTCTTAAAAATATTTTTGGTAAATGGATCAAAATGGATCATTCTCTCAGTTCCTATGCCCTTCTGATTTAGAATTGTAGGTTCATACTTTGCTATGTCGATTTACAGTTCAGTCTCCTAGAAGTAGAGTTAATTTCTCTCTATCCATTGGCGGTAGTGACTAGCTTTAATAAGTGGAATATAGGTAAGAAATGCCTATAGGCCAGCTCCTAGAAAAATCTGTTTTCTCTTACCCACTTCTACTTCTGTGATCACAATGAGAAAAGCACAGTGCTGATAGTGACAAACTCTTCAGTTTGAGCCAGAAAATGTGACACATGGAGCAGATTTGAGCTCAATCCAAGAACTAGAGCCAAGCAATCAACCCAGCTGAAGCACAGTAACCACAGCCAAGTTGCACACCCATGAGTAAAAATTATAAATTTCTGTTCTAAGCCCCTAAGTTTTGGGATGGTTTGTTATGCAGCTTTATTTTGGCAAGGGCTGACTATTACAATATCATGCAGCATGTTTTCTATTTAGCACAGTTGTACACACCTATACTTTTTGAGCATCTGGTATACACATTTATATACCCATGTTATTATTTTTGATCTCTTGTAAACAAATAATTCCTGCTTTAGCATGAAAGGTAATCTATGTCCTTTGTGGCTAGCAAAATTGAGGTTCTTAAATATATGAAGGAAAAAAGTTACTAATTCACACTAGAAAAATTGCAGGGTTTTTTTGTTTGTTTGTTTTTGCACACAACCACATTTAGTAAAGTTTCAAGATTTAAGATTATCTAAGGACTTTTCACACTGGTCATACTTTCATGCAGTTATGACAACAAAAGAAGGGGTACCATTTCTCTCTGACTCACTAACTAGACTTGCTTTGGGGTCTGGCTTAGACCAAAACTCTACTTACTCAATTCTCAACCTAGTTTTTAGATAAACAAAAGAAAAAATCCACATTAAAGAAAAGATTGACACCATCAGTTCTTCATTTAAATGCTTCTCTCCAAGCATCAGCCGCCTTTGTCCAAAATGTACAAAGAGCATGAAACTATCAAAGTTGCTTGAAGAAAGTGGGAGGTAGGTAGCCTCTCAATGTGTGTAGTTGAAAGTCCTGAAATAAATTATAAATGTGTCTTTTCATATTTTGAACTAGGTAGCAGTCTTCAAGTCTTATTTCTCTGTTAGGGTGAAAATAAGATTCCATCAATGGGAATTCTTTGGATTAGGCCTAGCCTGAGCTATGTTTTGGTTTAGCCACACACTCAAAATGAAATGCTCAGATATCTCTTCAGTTTAACCAGCTACTATAGAACTTCACTTGACATTAGCTGCTTTCATGAACGTTTTGCCAAAACCAGAAATAGAAAACACATAATGTCTATGTTGACATCTCACTACCCATCCCCTTCCCACTCACTACAAAGGCATTACATAGCAGACATGACCAATCAACCTCTACTTCTTTCCTGATGGCAGTCACTACCAATTGATAGAGTAGGCAACTGAGTTGAATTCAGTTGACCAATATGTTTTTTGCATTTCTGATGTTTTCATTTGCTCTAGAACATCATATCCTCCGTCAATTTTCACTTGGGAAAACCACTTTTAAAATAAAAATCGATGCAATTATAAAATGACCATACTCATAAATCCCAATACTCAAATACACACTCCAAATTTTTTCTGCACCTGAGACTATGTACAGATATTGATCAACATGATAAAGACACAGGAAGAATCAAAACTATTGATTAAAGAGAGTAAGCAAATGAACAGGATTCAGGTGTCCTTGTTCTGTTAGAAAAATTCCTTAAGAACCAGGTATGTTAACTGTAGTCTCACAGGAAGCACCAGCAAAACTTTAATTGTGGTAGAGATTATCTCCCTGATTTAGCTATGCAATGGGGGAATCAGGTCTGAAAACAAGTGCCTTCTCTTTGGACAGAAAAATGATTTTTGTGTCCTAACTGTGTTAGGATTATTCACAGAAGACACAGTATAGTTTCAGACAAACTGGGAAAAAATGTGTTAAAGAGAAAATACGTATTAGCGTAAGTGACTCACTGGTGTTTTCAGACTGAGTGAAACACACCAATCTGAATTTATCAGTTCAGGGCTTCCTTTGCTTTCCACCCCCTTTCCCCCCTGCCAGGCACCCCCTCCAATGTTCCCTTTTCTCCTATTCTGAATGCATCAGTGTCCCGGAAATTCTGGCAGCCCTCCTAGGCCAGCTGCTGCCTCTGACCTGGACATTCCCAGCCTTCTACAAGGTCACAGGACATTCCTCTAATGGAAGATGGGAAGGGCTTGAAACTGCATGTCCCCACTGTCCCCATGACACTATCAGTCAGTCCCTGGCTGATGTTTCCAGTTTACAAACACAGGCTTTGACTTCCAGTCTTGTAGTCAAGGATCACTGGACTTAAATTAAATGCAATCCTTAATTTATAAGTTCAGTCCTTCGCTCAGCTCCATAATCAACAAAATAGCTCATGGCATAAATATCAGTACTGCCATTTACTAGAGAGGAAAAATACAGACAGAAACCTTTAATAGGAATGCTTAAGTTTTGGAATGATGACATCAATTCCTATTCTTACATTCCAGAAACAGGAATTGGTGCCTCAAATGAAGAATGCACACATTTGCTTCACAACTGCTTAAAGATCCTCTTCAGCCTTCCTAAAGCTTTCACTGCTTAGGCCTCAGGGGATTCTTGGTGGGGTGATGTTTGTATACCTTTGTCAGTTACATCTATTGGCCTGTTTGTCCCAGAATCCTGACTGGAACAGGAGCCCTTCTCTCTTTATCTCTTATTCACCTGCAAATGCACTGGACCCATGTCTAGTCACTCTTTCCTGGCAGTGTGAATAATTGGAGCCTGATTACAATTCTGTTTGGCACAGGGCACATCAACAGAGACACCAGCAGGGAACTTGGTTCCCACTCCCTCCCTCCCCTTCCTTCATTCCCTGGAGAAAGGGCTGGAGAGCATGCCTAGGTAGATAAGAAGGAAACAAGCAAAGAAAACAACAAGAAATAAATAAAAAGGGGGAAAAGAAATGAGGGAGATTTTGAGCTGTCGAAAAAGGAGGAACTCTGAACTTCTGGCACAGACTCAAACCTGGAAACCCAGTGAGGTTTGCCCATCACTAATGATCACATAATATGTTCCCAGGGGAGGGGCCGAGGGAGGCTATTAAAATACCACAGCTCTGGTGCTCTAGGGGAGAGGAGCCTTCTGAAACGTGGTCCCCATCAGGTTTCCCTTGAGAGTCAAAAGAAAAAAACGACTGCAGTTTGGCTCCTGCAAGGTAAAAGACTGGGAAAAGTAGCCGGGGAGGTTTCTCTCCCCGATCCAGGGTTTGGAAATGCCTGCATTTGCGTCGTATATTTTAAACGTGGTGATGGGCCAGCTTGTTAAGTGTGCTGGCTGGCTTGCTGGGTGACTGGCAGGCAGCCTTCAGGGAGCGGAAACTAAGCCATTTGTGGGGTATGAGGTGGCCAAAGTAGCCAGAACCAGGCTTTTGTGATGTCTTCAATCAAAACAGTTCTTTCAAAAGGTGTTGGCAACTGTGCATTTTCTTCTAGGGAGATATGACTCGCTGGTGGAGTACACACGAATCATAGGGCACCTTGACTGACCCCTATGGCAGATAGAAAGCCCTAATTTGACCATACCCTATGGGTTACACATGGTAAGGCTCAGTAAAAGGGTATTTTTTTAAAATCAGCTTTATTGGAGCATAATTTAATGCAATTAAATCACCTATTTTAAGTGTACCGTTCAGTGACTTTTGACAAATGTATACACTCATGTAACCACTACTGAAATCAAGGTAGTATTTGCCCTCCTGCTCTTTTGCAGACAATACAGTCCTCCAAACTCAGGAGGTCACTGATCTCTGTACTGCTGTCTTCACTGGTTTTGCCTGTTCTAGAAGCCACACAAACGAAATCATACAGTATGTATTCTTTGGTATTTGGTCTCTTTTGTTTAGCGCAATGTGTTTGAATTTCATTTATGCCATGAGTATACGGATATCAGTTGTTGTTTTTTTTTTAATTAGGTAATGTTCCAGTGAATTAATATGCCAGAATATATTTACTTACATATTGTGCTATTGGATTTGGGGGTTTTTAAAGGAGGGAAGATATAGTCTTATAAGGAGGAAAAAGGGAGGAGATAATTGAAGGAGAGGGTGTGTTAAGAAAGGTCTATACCTGTAGAACAAGGACTTACACTGGCACTTCAGTGAGGATAATATCCAAATATCCCTATCTGCAAATTAAAACTAAAACAAGCCATCACCATACCTTCATTAGAGTGGCTGAGATGGAAAACTTCTGTTGGCAAGCATGTCAAGCAAACAAAATTTTATGCTGTGCTTAAGTAACGTAAATTGATACCATCATTTTTGAAAACTGCATGGCAGTATGCACTAAACAGCAGCATCTGTGAGCCAGTGACCTGGCACTTCCATGCGGAGGCCTCTGTGTAATCGGAACACATACACATGTGTATCATGGGATGTGCACTAGAATGTCCACGGCTGCACTACTCATAATGACCCCAGATGGAACATCTCAGTGCCCATTAGCAGTAGAATAGGTAGATAAGCTGTGGTAAATTTACATCATAGATTATACAGCAATGAGAGGGAACAATATACAGCTGTACATTACTCATAACATGGATATTTCGTAAGTGGTATGTTGAGCAAAAATAAACCACACACAAAAGAGCTACATATTGAATGACCCACTTATAGTCATTATAATATTCATCTACGGTGTTAGAAGTCAGGATCATGGTTGCTCATGGTGGGGTAGTGTCAGGAAGCAGGTACAATGGGAACTTCCATGGAGCTTGTAATGTTTTCTTTTCATTGATCTGGTTATACAGGTGTGTTGGGTTTGTGAAAATTCATTAATATCTGTGCTTAATAATTTGCATACTTTTCTGTAAGCATTCATTCAATAAAGAACATCAAAATTGTTTTTAAATCTCCTTTTATATTTTCAATTCCTCATCCTCATTTACACACAAATGAGTGCATGTGCACTCGCGCGCACACGTTCACACACACACACACACGCTCCTCACAGGAATCTGTGAAATTGTTAACCAGACATGCTTCTAAACTTAGTTCCTAAGTAAAGTCATAGCACTGGTGCCTAGAAGTTCACATTCCTGTCAAGAAACTCAGGTAGTTGTGATAATAGGTTGAGATATGGGGGGTAAGGCATCAAGACCTACCTGGAAATTACAAGCTCAATGATGAATAAATATTTGTGCATCATTAAAATTGGTGTGACTCTCTGGTGTGACTCCAGGGGGGTTCCAGTCCTCATTTTGGTAGCACTGAAAAGATGATATGACAACCTGAACCCCTCAGCTTCTGATTTTTGTTAGTCCCTCACATTGGTTGGTCTTTCCTCTCAATTTTTCAGCAAGTGAACTAAGGACACAGGAAAAATAACAAGAGAATTTGCCATCATGGTTCCAAGCCAAATGAGGCAACATGAAGGGTGATATAAAGTCCCCATTTCTCAATATCTCACCCTCCCCATATAATGTGAAATAGTGCTATTGTGGAGGAATTTGTTTTGGCTAAGAATTTTCATCTCTAAGGAAAAAGCTCATATTGAAAATACATTACCAGTCATAGCCACCAACTCCTTGGTCCAAGGACACCAGAATTTACCTAGTATCTAGTAAAAGTGGGTGGCTCTTCCCACAGTCATGACTATTCCTTGAGGCACTCACCTCTTCCCATCTCATCTGGTCTACGTGGATGTGAAACAGATGAACACTCAACCTTTCCCCGTCCCTTAACTCTTCTCCCTATATGCAAGAGATTTTGGAAACTTTTCAAAAGGAATTTCCAAATTAGTGAAAGATAATGCAATTCTTTTAATGATACACACGCAAAACATCCATCTTTGCTCCTTAAATTCCGAAAAATTGCCTGTTTCTTTTGCTTCTGCTTCAGAAAACAGCTATATAGTTCCATGAAAAGAATCTATGAATTGGCATCAAAAGATTGGATTTGAGGCCTCCAATTTTTTCTTAGTGTCATGTGAGCTTGAGGAAGGCTCTCAGTCCTTATCTGACTCCATTCTCTCATCTCATCCTCTCATCTTCATTCTCTCCATTCTCATCATCCAGTGATACGTGATGTAAGTTTTAAATGAGCATTCTTCTGAACTGTAAAATTGTAAGGCCTCTGAACCAGCAGCATCATTGTCTCCTAGAATTTTTTTGGAAATGAAATGTCTCAGGCCGCACCCCAGACCTACCGAATCAGAAACTCTGGGGAGAAACGAATGATCTTTTTCAATGAGCCCTCCAGGTGACTCTGATGCTCAGGTTTGAGCGTCACTGTAGTGCACAGACACATCTGGAAGTCTTGTCTCAGACCCTAAGTAGGATACCTGGCTTTCTCACAAAGTGTGGGGAGAAAGTATCGGCCTTTCTCTCTTGGATCCTCCCCAATTTTGCCACTGCATGGTAAAGAATGACTTCACAGATGGTGAGTTGAGGGTGGAATGGGTTCTCCATGTGAATCAGGCTCTTTGTTCTCAGCTCTGCCTCTGAAAGTTATCAGCAATACATTCTCTGTCTGCTTCCCTATGGCAAACACACCGTGTGCAGGTCAGATATGGTTGCCTCAGAGATTGGCCTAGAAATTTTGAAGTCCCTCCCTGGGATGACCACACAGAAAGAGACCTCAAAATTAGGCAATGACCACCCACAGCATCTGCCCAGATGGTGTCTACCTGCCCTGATGAACCCAGTTTTCCTGGAGGCACTTTGTAAATGAGGAAATAAAAGAGTCCACAGCTCCTCCTTTGTTTTGAGACTCAAGCCATGTCTTTCTCAGACATGAAGTACCAGAAAAACTGCATTTGCTAATCAAAACACTCAGAGGAGACTTGAATTTTTGTTGTTGGGTATGTTCTCAAATGACTTAAACCAAAAAAGAAAAAGTGGCTTGGGTTAATTGGCACTTCAAACACCAAACTTCATCTACTGCAGTAGAACATCTGTGGTGCCTAACTTTGAACCTGGTCCTCACTATAGGTACCATCTTCCCTGGCAAAACATCAGGGATCTGTCCACCATATTGTTTCAGTCTTAGATGTTCCCACTTTGTTCCATTTCCTACTTTGCTGGATTAAACTAGTTTTCGTTTCTCTTGTATTATGGAACACACTTCAAGTCCATTAGATATTCAAATACATTTGAGCCTATTTCCTGCTCTAGCTCTCTAATCAGGCATATTTTTTAAAATCCTATTTTCATTTCTGATTCTCACTTTTGGAAATTTCTACCATCACAACATCATCTATACCTGTTTAATACATCACCCTGGAGCTTAATGACTGAAAATAGCAATAATATTATTTAGCTTACTAATTTGCAATAGCGGGAGGATTTGATGGGGCAGGGTATTTTTGCTCTGTGTGGCTTCAGATGAATGGTTTTTAAAGGGCCTGAAAG
The DNA here is from genome assembly GCA_025594165.1 of Tamias sibiricus. Lineage (NCBI taxonomy): Eukaryota > Metazoa > Chordata > Mammalia > Rodentia > Sciuridae > Tamias > Tamias sibiricus. The sequence goes on along the minus strand of CM046659.1, from coordinate 183,994,720 downwards.
ATGGACTCTCAAGGTGGTTTATGAACATGACTGACCAGGTACTATATGGATATTAGCTGGGAGCTCAGCTGGAAGTATGGTCAAGAGTTCTTGTTTTGCTCCATGTGGACCTGCTCATGAACTGCTTGAATTTGACCCCAACATGGTGAATGGTCCCAAGAGTGAACATCCTAAGAGGACAGGTTAAATCACATGGCAACTTTAAGACACTCATATAGCATAACTTCCACCAAACTGTATTGACCAAGGCACTTATAAAATTCTGCCCAGATACAAGAAGAGGACACACAGATTCTCTTGATAGGGGAATGACAAAGTTCTAGAAAAAGTCTAGGAGATGGAAGATATTATTGAGATTGCCTTTAGAAAATACATCCTGCCACTGAATTCCCTCACAGTAACTTTAAAATAATTTCATTAAAATGCAAAATATTCCTAGAAAAGTAATACAAAAAAAAAATAAAACAAATGTTGGTTGTTGATACCCTCTTGAGAATGTGTTTACCAGGCATCCATCTCAGAGGGGGAAAAAAATGGATTCTGACTAAGAGTAATGACAATAGCTTCTTGTTTGATAACTTAACATGTGCCAAGCACTATGCTATATCATTTATATGTTATCTTCTCCCATGCTTGTAATAAACCATGATGGTAGTTATTGTTATTTCCATTTGACAGTTCAGAAACTCAAGCTTAAGTAGGCTTAGGGAAGTTGTCTGAGGGTGCACAGGTTAGACGTAGTAAAGTGGTAGCTCATCTGATTTTGATTTTTCAGTCTGATTTTGAGCCCTCTACCTACCAAGTAGGACTTTAAACAAAGACAAACCAACCAAACAAACAAAACAAAAAACACAATTTCACTGTGAAATCTCTTACTTTTACAGAAAATTTGCAAAAATAGTCCAAAGAGTTCCTATAAGCCCCTCACCCAGCTTCCCCTGATAACTCCTTATATATACAATGATCAAAACAGGGACAGGGACATTGGCACCATTAAAAGAAAAAGTCCTCTAGGTAAATTAATTTTAATAACGTTTAAGTGAACAAAGAACAATTCATATATTGAATAGCATTCAGAACCAGGAGAGGTTCAAAGAGCTCACCCCACAACTTGGGCAGGTTGCACTGGACAGAAAATGTAGGTACAGAAACAGATTGATTGGTGACAGCCCACCTTTGCCTTATTCCAACATGGCCTGATCAGTTGGCTGCCTATGATTGGCTGAAGCTCAGCCAGAGACCAAGCTGTTCACTATAAAATCTACTGCTAAAGCAGGTTTGTGGTTGGTTTATGTACCAGTTAGTTTCCAGTGCATTACATAAAGACTCAAGGCTTCCTCAGGCCAAATTTAGTGCAACAGTACAATATTAACTATAGACATTTTTTTAAAAATTCTCTATTTTTCCCAATAAAGTTATCTTCATGTTGTTATATCTCCTTAATTTCCCCCAATCAGTGCCAGTTTTTTAGTGTTTTATAGTTTCCCTTTTGAAAAGTATTGGTCAGTTATTTTATAGAATGTCTGTCTTTTGGGGTTTATCTTTTTTTCCCCCTCATGATTGAAGTTTTTAACTCTGTAAGAAAACAAAGTGAAGTTGAGCCCTCCTCAGTGCAACATGTGAGAAAAAACACTATGACAATAAATCCCATTACTGGTTGGTATCTTTAAAGAAAGAGGTGGAGAGGAAAGAAACATGTATTTAGTATGGCAGAGGCAATTCTGCGCAGAGATGCTGTGGTGAACAGGATAATGAATAATTATAATGGGCCTTCATATGCCAAGCATAACACATATTACATTATTATAATTAACTAATTGGATATCAAGATATAATGATTTCTCATGGCCTTAGTCTCCATGGCCTTGTAGGGAATTTGTCTAGTGTCAGAACCAGCTTGTGGGTATTAATATCCATATTGCTACTGACTCAAGGGATGTCAGAGTGGAAGGAGGAAATGTCTACAAGGAACCTGAAGGTTGTATAGGGCAGCTTATTGTTTTAGGACATAAAATGTACCCTATCTATTGAAATATCTGTCCTGAGTGCCCTGGGCACTCTTTTCATCATTCTATTGAGAGGCAGCCTGTGGCTGGAAGGGTTTGTGGCTCAGCAACTTGGCTGTGCATGCTACCACCCTCATTTACCATCATTTACTTCAATCTCATCTCTTTTTGCAAAATAGTGATGGCTGCCTATAAGCAAGATGGCTATAAGGACAGTAGAGGGCAATTTCTATTATGTTACTAATCAGTAAGTCAAAGCTAATTTTCACAGAGCAGCAACATGGTGTAGAAAGAAGCATAGAATTTTCAGTTGGAGACTCTTATCTTTCAGTCTCAGATCTGCCACTCAAATAGTTGGGTGAGTGTGCCTTTTTCCCCACATCCTCTCCAACATTTGTTGTTATTTGTGTTCTTACTAACTTCCATTCTGACTGGAGTGAAATGAAATCTTAGAGTAGTTTTGATTTGCATTTCTCTAATTGCCAGATATGTTGAACATTTTTTTCATGTATTTGTTGATTGATTGTAATTCTTCTTCTGAGAAGTGTCTGTTCAGTTCCTTGGCCAATTTATTGATTGGGTTATTTGCGTTTTTTTTTTTTTTTTTTTTTTTTTTTTTTTGGTGTTAAGATTTTTGAGTTCTTTATATATTCTAGAGATTAGTGCTCTATCTGACATGCATGTGGTAAAAAATGTGTTCCCAATAGGGAGCATAGGAGTATTAGAGGGACATTAGAAAGGACAATGGGGAGGGAGGGGAAGGGAAAGGGCAAAAGAGTTAAAAAAAAAAAAAAAAGATGGTAGAATGAGATGGATATCATTACCCCCTAAATGCAGGTATGAAGACACAAATGGTTTGAATATACTTTGTATGCAACCAGAGGTATGTAAAAATGTGTTCTATATGTGTACTATGAATTGTAGTGCATTTTGCTGTTATATAAAACAACTTAGAATAAAAGAAAAAATGAGGCAAAAGAAAAAAACAAATAATTGGGTGAATTTGAATATTAAAAAAACAAATGTGGAGAAGCATCCATATTTGTTAAGTATGCTAATACAATGTATAGAATATTCCTGTCAATTAGCAGGTAGGTGTCCAAAATCATCATATTTTATTTTTATTGTTGTTGATCATATCTTTAACTAGTTAGTTCCAAGGTTTCCTATCTAGTCTTGGCCTCTTTCCAGGCAAAATCCTCCCCTTGGAGTGTCCCCTTGAATCAAGCATCAAGAGTTCTGAGTAGAACTTAATGATTCAAGGCAAATCCATGCATCTCCATGGTATCAAGGATACAGCAGCAAGAAGATTTTCTTTTAAATGGCACCAGAGCAAGGAAAGGAACTTTCTTATGACTCAGCAGTGATTAGCCATCAACTCTCAAAATGTTTGCAAAGTTCTCACACAGGTCTTGGCTTGTTTCTAAAGGAAGTATCAATGCAGACTATAGGCAATTTGGAAATGGCGACTCGCCAAGGTGATTAAGATTTTATGACAACAGTTGAACTGAGATGGATTTCCCGTCTGGTCAAGTAATTAGTGGTGGCCTTTCAAAGTGGAAAGAAAGTCCTGGTTTCAAATGAAACAAAACTGTTAATGAGAATATCTTCCATACACTGGAGTTTGAGTGAGAAATCATTCCTCTGACAGTGAAGGGGTACAAATTGTGCAAATCGATGTGTGTTTCATTTTAAAAAATCACTTGAAAATGAACTGTGGTGTTCGTGTATTTTTGGCAATAGTAGTGTAAGTCTCTAGGACAAAAATTGAACCGCTGTCCCCCTTCTGCAATTTGCTTGTTATATAACACTAGAAAGATAGCAGTGCCTATCTTGGAAATGGTTGTCTCATACATATGCAAATTTTTGAAAGCAATACCTGTATACCCAGAGGCTCTGGATATGTCATGTGTAACCTTCAGTTGATGGTGGCCAACAAATACACATAGTAGTTGCTTAATAAGCCCTTGATGAGTTTAGTAGAATGCAAATGTAGTCCACACTTGGTTTGAGTGCCTTGGGCACTTCTCTGGGAATTATCTGCAAAATAAGCATTGGGTATTAATGGCTGCAAGGGTTATGGACGTCTTTATAGCTTGGCATGCATGTCTATGTGCTGGTATGAACCTGTATGAGCATTCCCCTTGAGCTGTATTCTGAAGCACTGAAAACCTATCTTGAGGACATTCCCAGATCTAAAACTTCACATCCTTGGCCTTCCAGTTCACTCTGCCCCAAGAGCTTTCCAGGAAAATACAAATAATGGATCATAAAGTTTCCACTATAGCTGCATTTCAACCAACAATAAGCAAAAGTATTTCATTTAATCAATTGACAAAGTTTATTTTTCTTCTCTCCTTTAAGTAATTACAACTCCTAAATATCACAAGGGAGTTTCTTTTGAGTCTCCAAACAATATTTACCTCAAACTAAAGCTCAAACCTTTAGTACAAAGGAGATTTACAAAGTCAAAAAGACTCACAAAGATAATCCTTAAAAACAGATTTTACAAATAGCAGTCTTAAAATAATATTTCCTAATTCATGACAGGTTACTGGCAGGTAAATGTTACCATACTTTTTTTTTTTTTTTTTTTTGCATTTTCATAGGTAATCACTGAGTCACACCCCTAGTCTTTTGTATCATTTGTTTCTTTTGAGAAAGGGTCTTGCTAAGTGTCTTAGGGCCTGTTAAATTGTTAAGGCTGGCTTTGAACTTTTGATTCTCCTGCCTCAACCTCTCAAGTCTCTGGGATTATAGGCATGCGCCATTGTGCCCAATGGTCATAGAATTCTATCCATCTCAGACTAATAGATATTTTTAACTTCAAGGAAAAGAATCTTGCTCTAAAATTGCTTTTGATAGCCACCATTTCAAAAGTTACTTTGCTGCTTTTCAAAATGTACTTCAGTGTACTAATTTCCTCCGGCCACCATGACAAGGCACCACACACCACAGATAGAAGCACCAAAAATTTACTTTCTCATACTTCTGGAGATAGAAGTCCAAGGTGCTACCAGGGCCATACTCCCTCTGAAAGCCACAGAAGAGATTTCTCCTGGCTGGTGGTGGTTTGTTGGCAATTCTTGGCTTGTAACGACAGCACTTCCATCTTTGCCTCTGTTGGCACATGGCATTTTCCTCTGTGCGTCTTTTCTTTTTCTTACGAGGACACCATTCATATTGGATTAAACGCCATCACCACTTCAGAGTGACCTCATCTTAACTGATTAAATATGTGACAGCCCTATTTTCAAACAAGGGAGGCTTCTGTTGGGACTTCAACATATATTTTGGGAGACACAATTCAAACCATAACATTCAGGTATTTGCAAACACCTGTTTAATAGGAGAAAATGAAGTTAGGCATTTTCTATACATAAAGAGTTGGGGAAACAAAAGAGTAAATGGAGGATATATGCTAGCCAGCATAGTTCATCTGCTGATCATAAAAGTATGCAGTTTATTATTTGAAGGGACAGTGAAGGTCTGTCTGTTGGCCTAACTTTCTGCCCAGGGCATGCACTTTTCCATGTGTATTTGTTGTGTGGTTTTTTAGGTTCTGTTTGGCATTGAGAGTTGGTTGTTTTGTGAAGCTACAATGCCATTGTTAGACTTTCTAAGATGTAGGAGATTCTTCTTTGGAGAGATACCATCAGTAATTTTGCTCCCTGTGCCAACCTGGGCCTGGAGAGGTCTCCCCACACTTTGTGACAATAGTTCTTAATATTTGATTAGATTTAGAAGTGCTATACCACATGTTCTTAGTTTCTTATCTTCTGGTTCACACAATTCAGCTGCCGTAGGACTTGATGTCCATACTCGTTTTAGACAATCTCCTATGAAATCAACCAACTGACAGATTACTCAAGTGTTAACTTGACCAGAAATGTGTACAAAGGTGGGCTCAGCATAGCCCATAGCTAATGAATCCTTTCTCTTCAATGTTTCCTGTGTTTTCCTCATGGTCACAGGCACACTTTATTTTCGTTGGATCTCTACTATCAGTCAGTACTCCCACCTCTCCTTGGATTTTAGACACCTTTTACTTATTATAAAAGCAATAGTTTAGTTCTCCTTGAGTGTCTTTGAGGTATTTTGTCATCCTTCTTGGGTTTCTTTTCTCCCTTTAATTATAAATTTAGTTATGATCTGATCTACTTACATAATTCCAATTATCCCCACTGTGCTAAAGAGTGTACACCACCTCAACCCCCACCATCTATGGTTTCACTTTGTATGGCTTCAACTACCCATAGCCAACTATAGGCCAGAAATATTAAATGGAAAATTCTAAAAGTAAACATGAATTTTAAGATCCATGCCGCACTGACAGCATGATGAAATCTCACACCTCCCTGCTCCCTGGGATGGGAGTCAGCCTTTTGTTCAGTGTATCCAATCTGCACTTGCTACCTTCCCATTAATCACTTAGTAGCTGTCTCAGATATCATTACACTGGTATCATAGTGCTTGTGTCCAAATAACTCTTATTTCACTTAATAATGGTCCCAAATCACAAGAGCAGTGGTGATGGTAATTCAGATATGGCAAAGAAAAGCTGTCAAGTGCTTCTTTTAATCTAAAAGGTAAAAGTTTCTGATTTATTAAGGAAATAAACAATAGTATCCTGAGATCTACTATACATGAACCATCTGAGAAATTATAAAGAAGAAAAATAAAATTGTACTGACCTTGCTATTTTCCCTCAAACTTCAAAATGTCCACCGTGTGTTAGTATAGGGGATATGTTGTGATGTAAATAGAATTTGGTACTATCCTGTTTTAGGTATCCATTTGAGGGCAGTGGAATTATTCCCTGTGGATAAAGAGTGAGGAGACTACTGTATTTTTTAATATAAAATTTTAGTTCCTCCCCTATCTTTACCATGCTTCTTCACAACATTGATCTCACACTTGGACATGTAACTTACTTTGGTTAATGAGATGAGAGTGACCACAATGTAGATAATTTCTAATCAAAGGCTTTAAATGTGCTTATGTGATTGGCTTTCTGTCCCATCTTATTCTGCTTTCTCACTGTGAGAACAGTATATGTCAATTCTACATGTAGGCTGGAAGAGAGCAGCAGAACCACAGAGCTGCACCCACTTCACAGGAGACCAGCTATATGAGCAATAGTAGGCTTGTGTCATTAGAAGCCACTGAGATTTGTGGGCTATTTGTTACTCAGCATAATCTAGTGGATATGACAAACGCAATCATTCTCAAGTCCACTGAGGTCTTTCTGTGGCTCCACAAAGCCCATGTTTCCAACTATAAGTCGTGTTGGCATCTCCTAATCAGTTTGTTTAAAAATTAACTCATCAGGGTTTTGCTACTTTTTTCCATCAAAGAAGTTCCTTCTTTTGACTTCCCTGTTTCTATAAATATGACCTTGATCCTCAAGGCAACGTGGACTTCAGACTTTGGAATCAGCTTCTAAGTTCCCTCTTCTCGTCTCCTTCCACATTTAGTTAACTTCCAAGTCTACTCAAAAAATTTCCCTTTGCTTTAATAAATGTTTATGAAAACCTACTGGATAACTAGCATGACCCTGGTCTTTGTGGAGTTTCAGGATGAATAGGACACAACCTCTACCCTCAAGAAATTTTCAGTCTGGTCTGGCAAGAGGATCATAAAGATGATTTCAGCACTATACAATTCACAGTGATAAAACTATCTCGTCAGTGGAGAGGAGGGGCACTTACCCTGCCTGGATGTCCACAGAGGTTGTCTGGGGGTTGGGGAATTGATGTCTGAGTTGGCATTTCAGGAATGAATAAGCAGCACTGAAGAAAGGGGATGGGGACATGGTCAACAGATAAACTATTCTGAGGAGAACCAGGATACATGAGTATGGAAGACATGGGTGGCCACTATGTATGTAATTTCTGATCGACACTTTAAATGTGCTCATGTGGTTCAATATTGCCTGAGCATATCCTGTCAGTCTAAGGAAGCTGGGAGATGAGATGAGAGAAATAAGCAGTGTATAGCACACATTCTGTCACACAGCTTAGAGTTCAACCTGCAACATTTGGGAAGAGAGGCATGGTCACATCTTGCAGGAGTAGACAGGGTAGATTATTTTTTATATTAATTAAAACAGAAATCATTATATAACACCTATAATGCCAGATACCACTCTAAATGTTCATTTAATCCTCCTAACAGCCTTTGGAGATATGCACTACTATGATTTCCCATTTTACACATGAAGAAATGGAAGCAGAAAGAAATGAAGAAATTTGCCCATGGCTATCAAGCTAAGAAGTGTGAGAACCTGGATTTGAACACAGGGAGTTTGGCACCCAAATTCAATGTTTAACCACTACCCTGTTTTGCAATGATTGGATGTAAAGAGACCAGTTAGAATGTGATTGCAAAATGTTGGAGTACTGGGTAGGGATAGTGTGGTTATCAAAAGGGGTTAGATTTAGGAAATTTTAATGTGGTCAAATAAGGAGGACTTGAGGTTGATTGGATAGAGGAGGACTCAACAGGGAAAAGTGTCAAGCTTGCTTTGGAATTCCATGGTTTGGTTGGCATTGGAAGTGGTTTATAAAGCAAGATTTTACACTACGTGGGAGGAGTGCATTGGAGAGGGAGATAAGTTTTTTGGGGGAATTGCTAAGCACAGGAAACCCAACAACAGCACATTGAGAACTGACTTAGGAGCAAGAATGTGGAGAAGGCAAGATCCCATTATTATCATCCTAATTCAGGTACTCTTATCTTGTATCTGAAGTATGTGTCAATGACCTTCTAACAGACTCCCTTACTCTAATAAATTCTGAAATCCACATTAACATGAATATGTTTTTCTCCATTTCATACCTGCCTAGGGCTCCCACTAATTACCCTTCATCTCTCAAGTCTGGCTTCAAGATCTCAGAATATCAAGCTTCATCTGCATTTGCAATCCTATTGCCCTTCTACTGCCCTATATAAACCCATCTTCTGGCTTCGTGTTCTACTCTGATGTTTCCTGTCTTTACATGGTTTTGTGTCTTTGTGCACATTATCTCCCTCTCCCAGTGTCTAATAGAACCCTGCCTTTTTTTCAAAACTCATATGAAATACCTTTTCTTCCACGGACTTTCTCTAATTACTCTAGGCATGTGTGGTCCTTCCTGTCTCTCAACCCCTACCATTGTATATAGTTGTATCGATTTGGCACCTCCCCTTTCAGTGGCTTGCGTACTATGCCTATTTGTCAAAGGGATTAATTTCCTATTTCAAGACAAAAATGTCTGTGCACACATCATACTCTATTCATAAATATGTATTAAATGAAAACAACCATTAATGTTAATGTAAAAAAAATTATATCTTTGGGTGCATCAAATATACAAATAGCATATGTCTGGGCTTCACAGACAAATAGCCATCTTTTTCCTACACAGACTTATTAGAAAGTATAGCAATTGACTTAGTTTATACCTGTATTGCTTCAAACATGCTATGAGAGGGACAGTATAGTGGAAGGAGTCATATGCCTCTTGGGTATTATTCCCAAAAGCTTCACAAAAGTTTAAAACCAGTGTTAACATGATGGTTGGTCAGCCTATGAAAGAAAGAAGTTAGAAGAAGAAGCAATATGATAGCAAGGAGTGAGGGGGGACATTAACCTCCACTCAAGTTTCCAAGCTCATATTTATAGCCATATCAGGCCCTAGTTCCCTTCCTACAAAACATGGAACACATCTTCTCAGGACCACTATCTGCAAGCCAAGGTGCACATCAGTTGACATGTTGCAGGCATAGAAATTTTGCATGGTGTGAATGAATAGTCCTTAAAAACTAGACCAGATGTGACATGGGAATAGAGATTTATCTCTAGTCTGTGGATTCCTTGTAGGACCAAGATAAGGAAGACTTAGGGGAACTGTTTGGTAGGCATTTACTGTGTGAATATCCACAATCATCCTTAAAATCCCAGTCATGTTCCTCGGGATCAGACTCTTTTGTAGGAACAAAATGATAATCCAAGTGAAATAACCATCCTTTTATTTATATATTTTAAGGAAATTGTTAGGAAGTAGAAGCATGAATGGACTCCATATTTTTTTTAAATGAACATATTACTTATTTTTATCATGGACTGTTCTGGGAAAAGGTGTGTGTGTGTGTGTGTGTGCGTGTGTGTGTGTGTGTGTGTGTGTGTGTGTGTGTGTGTGTGAGAGAGAGAGACAGAGAGAGAGAGAGACAGAGACAGAGAGACAGAGAGATAGACAGAGGAGAGAGAGAGAGAGATTCAGTTTTCTACACAGCCATGCATGCCTTATGGGAGCAGTGCTGAAAAAATTTCCTTTTCCACATCTGTATTTAAATGAGGCACTAAAGCAAATCAAGTTTCATTATCCTAAGCCTCAGCTCACACTTAATGAAAGAGTCATCATGAATTATTTACACAATGTCATACTTCGGGTTTTAAATTCAATATATTGTGATACATACGTTACATAATTTAAGAGGTGGACAAATTACAATATGGCACCTGCCCATGCTTCTCCATTCGGTCATTTCTGCTGCCTGGGTTAAAATCTCCCTCACATCAATATTTTAGCAGAGACCCTCCAATTCTCTCTTTTGAAATAAGCCAGTCTCCAAAATCCTAGAAGGGGAAGTAACCCATTTATCTTAGGATAAATCTTATATGCTGATTGGTTTAACAGTCCCGTTCTGAGCTTCAATAAGTCTCTGAAACATGTTATGAGAAGAGAGATCAAATGTGAGAGCAGAAAGTCTCCCCAACCAGTTTTACTCTTTTTCTGTTGCTGTCTTTGGGTCAGTGCTCCTGGTGTGTTAAATTTTTTTCATTTGTACTTAACCCCAGGTCTGTTCCCCTCTTGTAGGCCAGAATCCACTCTGCTTGTCTTGCCTGCTCTTTTCCTCTTACTCTTTCCTCTGTTTTCTTTCCCATTAGTGATTATTTATTAGTCTCTGAGGTGCAGCCCAGGATTTTTCACGGTATTTCTCCTACTTCCTCCAGCCCATTTGGTCACTGCTGAATGTTCAGAGAGGAAGTAGGCTTTGACATGCCCAGTTGTGTGGATCTGGAGCAGCATGCTGGAAAAGCTGTACAATTACCGATTCCCTGGCATCATCTCCTTTTAGCATCTTGGCCAAGAGGGTCTGGATGAAGAGGAAGTGTGGTTCGATGCTTAGAACACACAGTGGTGGAGAAGGCCCTGGCTCTGTCTCCTGGCTTCCCCAACCTCATGACTGAAAGCAATCTCTGTCTCTCTCTCTCTCTCTCTCTCCCCTTTCTCTGAAATCAAGCTAATCTTTTGGCTGCTGAAATTCTAACACCTGGCATAAATGAAATTAAGACAAGAAACATCCATTGAGCCTTCAAGGAATTAACCTGATGCTCTTAAGGTGTGTTGACATCCTGAGTTGAGAGTACCATTTTTTCCTTCCTTGGAGAAGGTTAATTTCTCATGTAAGCATGGTCAGAGAGAGCTGGGATCATTGGAAACAATTTATAGCCACTCTTTCTTTTTCCATCTGTAATCATCCTGCCTATTTTTAGAGTAGTGATTCCAGAATTTTAATTGGCACACATATTTCCTGGAGATCTTTTTAAAATGCTGATTTCCATTCAAGAGGTCTGGACTTAGGCTGGACAGCCTGCATTTCTAATGAGTTCCCAGGCAGTCTTCTAGTCTTCAGACCCACACTTACCATGGCCAGGTGTTACAGAACTCTCTAGCCCTCCAGCCCCTTCCTTCCCCCACATCTGGACTGTCTCTGTGGTCATTCTCTCCTCTTTCCATGGAAACCACTCAATCCTATGTCCCATTTTCTCAGATCCTCACGAATGGTAGCAGTTTTATGGCTCCAAAAGTACTTATTCACTCTGATGTGACAGAGTTCATCTTCCTGGCACGGCAAGCCCATGTCTCCACTTCCCTTTCCTCATCATTGTTTGTGATCTGGCCCTTCTCCATCATTTGATGAAGACTGGCACTTGAATCAGACTATCGTCACCAATCCAACTTGTACAATCAATCTAAAGGTCCATATGGTCAGCCCACCTAACAGCTGCCCTCATAAGTTCTTCACCTATTTTCAAAAAGTAGAAATGAGGGGCTAGGGCTGGGGCTCGTTGGTAGAGCACTTACCTCATATACATGATACACTGGATTCGATCCTCAGCACCACATAAAACATATAAATAAATAAAATAAAGATATTGTGTCCATTTACAACTAAAAAAAATTTTTTTAAGTAGAAATGAAATTTATCTCCACTCCTCTGCAGTTACCACTCCATGAGCCAATCCTAGACTTGGCCACTACCCAGAACTGCTCTGTATCAGAGAACTTAAACCCTGATATCCTACTCCATGACCTCCTGTCCTTTCAAGTCCCCCTTTTGTGATCCTGGTTCTTTCAATGCCTCTATCCTTGATGTCTCCACTGTCTATTGACCTCTTTCCTGGGCGTATGTAGCCTGGATCTTTTATACGACTCTCAACTCCTTTCTCACAAGCATATTCAAAGTCCATGTGTTCCTATTTTTTTCTCACTGCATCTGGAACAATCCCATCATCTCCCCTGCGCCTGGAAAACAGAACGTAGCTTGAGAAAAATCACCTGGATTTGCCAACAATGCCACCACAAATGCATTGTCTTAATCACCACTGGGCCCTTGAGCCACGGGAACATTTATTCATAATAATTCACAGTTGCTCAGCTCTGGACTTTGACCCCCCCTCTTCCAATCTCTGGGTTCAATTCATGCCCACACCCCTCATCTCAGTGAATAATCTTGCTTCTAAGAGAGTAAAATTAGAAGCCCATATAGGTGATAATAATATTGATAATAATAATGCCTTTAGCGTGCTCACGTAAGGATTCAATGGTATAACAAGTACAGATCCTTTAGCCCAGTCCCTAGTGCCTAATTAATGAACATTCAATAAGCAGTTGGGTTTCTGTCAAAATTGTAATATTAATTATTATTATTAAAGTGAGCTTTAAAATCTGGTCCTCTGGTAAAATGCATATGTGCCCCCAAAAGATGCCTATAAATAAAGTTGTTTGGAATACAGGTGGCATGTGTGATATCTTTACTATCTATAAGCTTATCTTCCTCCACACCCATTTTTACTTGCTTCTTTCTGGACATTCTCAGATGATGAGGTGTCCTTCCTCCTGTTAAGGCCACACCAAATCACCTATGTCTTGATTGCTAATCGTCTCATCCCATTTCTTCCAGGCTCACATCAATGATTCCCACCAGTTTCTTCATCTTCACACATTGCCTTCCTCCAACCTCCTTTTCCACACTGGAGATGTGTTTTGTGTAATTCTCATATTAAGTCTCCAGCCTCAATTTCCATAGTCTACCTGTCTTGTATGTTCTGGTAGTTTACTTCCCATTCTCCTTATAGGCTGTGCTATTTCATGCCTTGATGATTTTGCTGAAACTGTCTCCAACTGAATTTTTCTTTCTTGGCTTTATGGTCTGGAAAAGTTTTACTCCTCTTACGACACTCAAATGTGCTTTCTCCCAGCAGGCTCCCACCATCCCTGGTAGCCTGGGTTCCAGGTTGCCATCCACACCTGAAGCTGACCATAGCAACTTCGTTGTATTTCCTATACTTTATCATGTTAGATATTTATGTGGCTATCTCCCTTGTAGATTAGGTGCTTCTTGAGGGCAAGGACTCTTGCCTTATCTGTTTTTGTGTCCTGAATGACTGGAACCATTCCTGAGAATAATGTGATTAAGAAATAAATATTGGTTGAATAAGGGAATTAATGAATAGGACTGACTCATAAAACAAATATGATCACACATGCTCCCTTGGTTCTAAATGGCTTCATTTCATGCTCCTTTCTTGGAGGTATATATGCATTTTATCACAGGGCTAGCTTTGAAATCTCACTTGAATGATACAGCTTTGACATGACACCAACTGTTTACTGAGTGCGTCTTGGGCACTGTGCTAAATGATTCACACACATTATGCCATTGAATCCTTATGACAACACTCTGAAGGCAATATTATTATCATAATTTTAGAGGTGAGGAGCTGAGGATCAGAGAGGTTAAGTACATATTTCATGTCACATAACCAGGAGGTTACATAGCTGGTTTTTGAAACAGCCAGACTGGCTGGAAGACACGAGCCCTGAGCACCACATTTAACTTCCCTTCTAGCTCTTGTCTGCTGTTCCTGGACACTGACCTCTCTTCTTCCCTTGTCACATGCAATGCTTTTCCTCTGCCTCTGCAACTGGAACACCTCCCCTTCACCCATCTCAGAGCACTGTTAAGAAGGTGACATTCTGATCCACATGTGTCCTTTTAATCTACAACACATAATGATTTTCAAGAAGCCCAAGGGTTGAGAGAATTAATTTCTTAATAATCATTAAGTAATGAAGCGCTGCTTAGTACTGTTTACCTTAGACAATTGAGACTTCAACAGAAGTCAGCCATTTTGAGTTATTTTCACTACAAAGCAGTGAATTCTGGTTGATTGTTTCTTTTTTTTTTTTTTTTTTTTTCTTTGTCACTAGTGAACCTACAGCATAGAATCATAGAATCGGTTCTGCATGTTTACGTTAACCAAGGAATAAATGAAAAGTCAGGACCAAGGCTGATTGGAAAGCCAAAGGGATTGAGGCCTGGCAATGTGACCCTATTGGAAAGTGCTCTGAATGCATGAGTCCAGGGGAAGAAAACAAGGTGGAAAGGGGGTGGCATACCATATCCATTAGCTTCAGAGCTTACATAGGCTGAATTTAAGAGAAAATTGGGTTAAAAAAATTTAATCAAGTGATTATCTGGTTATTCTCATTTTTCTCATTGTTACATTGGACAATATTTGCTTTTGAAGGCAATTACAATACAATTTTTACTGAAGTATTTTTTTCAGACTTGATGCTAAATGATTATCAGGATCTTTCTAAGGACCAAACTCTGTCCATCTTTCTCTGGTCTACAACATTAAGGTATTGTCACGCTGTGGTATTTAATGTAATGCTGTAGGTGGTAATCCTTGAATATGAATTTTACTTCCTATTCAACCCACATTTGAAGTCTGCATTTGCACAAAGTTGAAAAAAAAAAACATGTTTACCCTAATAAATAAGGAAGTATGCACATACATGTGTTTCTTAAAGATAATAAAATCCAAGCACAGAATAAATTTGGATCATTTTTAATTGTCTGAATTAAAGGTATGTATTAGAGGTCTAAATTATTCTTGATTGTATATCTTCTTTACATACTTCTATAAATGTTATATTTATATTGTATTGTTAGTAGTGTTGTAATTTTTTTTCTTAAATTTCTAATATGAAGAGAGAATCATACTATGGAACTTCATGTATCCTCCCACAGGGCTATTTTATAATCGAGAAATGACCATTTGTTTGGTAAGTACTAATTACTTCCAGGGTGCCACCGAGACCATGCCAACTTAAAATTCACTTTTAAATCATTTGACTTTTATCCTTCTTGTTCCTTGAAATAAATGCATGTTAAGCAACAATTCCTTCCTTGGCTCCTCTCAGAGTTAGTACCTTCTCAAGAACACATATAAAACAGAATTTCCCAGACTGAAATGTGCAGAGATTTTGAAATTCCTATAGGCAAAAGGAAAGATGGTGCTTTTTGAAACTACTTCTAGCTCTGGGGTTGTGGGCTTTATGCCAGAGATAGCTGTAAGGAACAAGGAAATGAGGGAAAAGCAACTCTTTAGATCACAGGATCCCTGGAAGTTTGTCTTTCTGATAGCACTCTGATAACAGTTGGCGTTTGAATTAAAACTAGACTGTTCTACTCCTTACCCCTAGTGCTAAACCCCTTATGTCAGTGCAAACAGGACCTATCTGGGCCTATCTACAGGTATTCTTTTTCCATCTGAGGTCAAAATATTTCAGTTGTGACATCACCATCTGTTATTGAGGAAAGGATTAGGTTATCAGAATAAAAGCTCTTGTCCTGGAGCAAAATATGGCGCATATGAAAACTTGTTTTCACAAATTCCTAGCTGTGCATGTGGAGTGCAATAAAGATGACCTATGGAGAAGGAGGCTTAGGTTCAAGTTCTCTGGGAGAGGTTAGAAAAGTAGCAAATTAACCTATCTGATATCTTATCAGTCTGTTTTGAGTAATCAACTAAGCTAACATTCTTGCCTTCTACAAATCATTAAATCATGCACAGTGGACCCGGAAATCTCCTAGTTCCTCTGACATAAAGCGCCACTGGAATGAGAGGAAACGTCAGATTAGGAGGACTTCCCAACAAAAGAGCGTTAGCAATTCCCTTGGGACTTTAACCCCCTGTAATCTGAGTAAAGTCTTTCCATGTTAGATTAGACAGATAAATTGTGCCTGATCGATGGCACAGTCTGATGGGCTAAACTGGGCCCTAGTGGAGCTACCTGAAGTTCTAAAAGGAACAATGGTATAGTGTGCACAGGGCTACTGTCTTTATGACACCAGAATGTCACGTGCACAAACAATACAGGACATGAATGTGTATCAACTTGGGTCCATTCTTTATGATTTGAGTTAAAGAGTAGCAGAAAGAACTGGCTTTTTTATATAATCTCTCCTCTTTTTTTTTTTTTTTCCCTTTCTATCCTCTTCTTTCTACCAACATCTTACCTTTTAGGAACTACATTAATGATATAAAAGTTATCTCTTGCTTCAACTTATTCATACCTCTGATTAATTTAGTATGAGACACTGAGATACCAAAACCTATTAGAAACAGGAAAAGAAGAAGGAGGAGGAGGAGGAGGAGGAGGAGGAGGGAGGAGGAGGAGGAGGAGGAGAAACACAAGAAACAAAACAACAGCAGCAACAACAAAAAACAGCAATGACAAATTCAGAATTACATTGTGCCTAGACAAACCTATGAAGTTATTAAGGAGGAGAGGAGGAGGAGGAGTCTTCTCTTTCCTCTAAAATCAGCTCATTCATTGTGGGTTCCTTTAAAAATAGAGACTCTAAAAAATAGAACTCTAATAAATTCTTTCTGACTATTTAGGTATTTTTCCAACCACCAAGATACTAAGGATAAATATACAGCTCATTGAAAAGTGTGTGGGTATCAGAATTACATATGAACCCTGAAGGTTTGTACCCTTCTATGCCAGAAGGCAGAGCCATAGAGTGGACACTCAGATTGTCCTAGAAGCCAGTGGGGCTTGGAACAGCTCTCTTAGGAGATTTTAGTCTTCCTGCCAATGCATTGGATAGATGAGATCTGATAATAACTGACACAAGAGCAACTTTGAAGGAAACAAGTAATAAAATACACTCCAAGATGGTAAACTCTTTGAAATAGGAACTATATCTTATATATTTTTTTTATTTCTGTAAGGTGACTGCTAATATGTGGCATAATGCCTCCCTCAGTATCTGATTGGTGGGAGTGGGTTGCTTCTGTTTTCCCCTGGGCAGTAGGCACATAAGCTGCTGGTATGGGCAGCATCAGCTGGCTGAGAAAAACCCCACCCATTTCTACAGCATCTGATCTACAAAGACTCCTACATTCATTCTGATCAAGACAGGTAGAGCTGGGCACAGTGGTTCACATCTGCAATCCCAGTGACTCAGGAGGCTGGGACAGAGAATTACAAGTTAAAGGCCAGCTTCAGCAATATAATGAGACCCTCAGCAACTTAGCAAGATCCTGTCTCAAAATAAAAAATGAAAAGGGGTATGGATGTAGCTCAGTGGTATAGCACTTCTGGGTTCAATCCCCAGTACAAAAAAAAAAAAAAAAAAAAAAAAGATAAAAGAAAAAAAGAAGACAGGAAGACAACCTATGAGGAGTCTCATTGCCCACAAAGATAAAAGATGAATACATTATCCACCTTAGCACTTACTTTTAGATACTTCATATTGTCAGTTGCCTCACCCAAAGACCTATACTTTGGGAACTCTGTGGTTCTCTTTTAAACCATAAAGATCATGATGCTGGCACTTTCCTGCCAACATTTCCTACTTTCAAATATTTCTTAGCACATCTAAGAGGTTGCAGTCTTGAATTCTGCCTGAGTTCCCCAGAGCCATTCAGACACTGTTTCAGTTATCTATGGCTATGCATTCCACACCACCTCAGAACACAGTGGCTTGAAACAACAATCATTTCATTACTCATGATTCTGTGGGTCAGGAATTTGGGCAGGGCCAAATGGTACAGCTTGTCTCTGCTTCACCTGCAGCTAGCTGGACTAATTCAAGCAGCTACATTCAGTTGTCAGCTGGGCTGGGCTGGGCTGGGCTAGACTGAAGATCCAAAATGGCCCCAGTGCTGGTTATCCTTGGTTCTCGTTTTGTAGCCCCTCCTTGTAAAACTTCCCTGTGGTCTCTCATCTTTAAGGTCTCCATCTCTCTTTAGCAGGATAGCTTGGGCTTTTCCATGTGGTGTCTCAGAATCAGTAGCCAGAATTAAAACAGAAATTATAAGAGTCTCTAGGAGGTCTGAGGTTGGAAATCTCAGAACATTCCTTCATCAGCATTCAACTGGTCAGAGCAAGGCTTGATGTCAGGTCATACTCCAGAGGTGAGGAAATAGACTCACCTTATTGATGCAAGAAGCAGCACATATATGCAGACTGGGGAGTAGTTGTGGGCAATCATCTCTGTGGGCAATCTACCACAAACCCTATAGTTTGAACCACTGGTCACAGATGCTTTCAATCGCCATGCTAATGCCCAAGGTAGTCTCTAAATTCCTGCAATGACCAATCTCAATTTCTCTCTTCACAGAACTAGGGACTTACTATACCTTAGCTTTCCTTTGCCACTCAAGGCATGCCTGGGGCATACCCTGGTGTGCATGCTCATGACCCAGTTACTGTTCATGTAATGGAAGGAGCTCTCAAAAAGTAGGCCTTCCAAAGACGTTTTAGTCCACTTCCTAAGAGAACCGTGTCAAGAAGTGATTCCCACTGTCTCCCCATATATCCACCCTCGATCTTCATCCTGAGTCACCCTGCAGACATTCGGAATGGATATGGGCCATTGGGTCTGCCCCAAACTTTCTCAACTCAGAGTTTAAGTGCCCTGTTCTATATGTCTCTGCTTTATATAAGAATCTATGGTGTCATCCTATACCACCTTTCCTTTCTTCAGTCTGTCTCTTGGTTAAAATGACTGTACTGCATATTTCATGGGGTGGAGGACCGGAAATGGAAACTGACTAAAATGTGGGTTCAGCCCCACCTTGGCACTGACATTTTATCCCTGCCACCCCCAATCTTAGGCCAAATTCCAAGAGATGATCTTTGTTCTCTATTGAGAAGGGTTGTGAGTGACACACCCTTAGGATGCTTTTTATACATACAAGTGGGTACAAGGTCACATACTTTGCATGCACCTTCAGACTTTGGTTGAATAGTTGTAATTGGATGAGGATTGCCGAATAATAAAAAAAAATCAGGATAGCATCAAGGAAAACACAGCTAAATATTATCTGAAAATAATTTGCCTAATCTGCATGCACAGACAAATCTGTACTGCATACAAATTTCACCAATAGTTTTGCTCAAAATCTCATGGTTCCTCTATCTTAGTTCCCATTATACAATAGTTTTTAAGGGTCACAGACCATGTAAGAAATATAATAGAAGGGAAATAAACCATTTTCTCCAAAAAATTGCACAGGCAAATAACAATCTATATTTATTTCAGGACATTTGTCCATCCCCTGAGCTCCACCCATGAACTTTTTGTTGTAAAGAATTCTAAGTGAAATGAGACATAGCCTTTTGGAAAATCTCAAGAAATATGAAGATCAATTTAGAGTACTTTTATTGGGAATTATGCAGCCAGGACATACGTATCCTTCTTACGCATTCCATTTTAATTAATGTCTCACGTGGATCTTATTACGTAGGTGACCTTCAGACCTTTGGTCATCTCCACCTTTCTTTCGAAAGATCTGATGGAAGTATTCTGTAATAACCATGCAAGTTTTCAGGCAGTGCCTCTTCCTTAGGGGGAAAAAAAACCCTCTTAATCGAGGCCTCACATGCATCATAGTTCAAAGTTTTGTAAGAGGAGGATCCTGTCCTGGAGGGTTTTGGTGACAATCCAATTTTCACATGAGCATAATAAACTGAAATTACAGGTTGCTATACATCCTGCCTGTCGTCCAGAGAGATACAGTGTCCTAGAGAATCAGAGACAAGTCTGAAAAGGATCATGTGTTGTTTGGTCATTTCTGAGGCCAGGTACTAAGTCCATTTTGATGGGATATGTGAGCAGACACCCTCCTCTCGCTAACTTAACCATTTGTAAAGAGGTTTAAGTTGAGCCATGAAATGTAAGTTGGTAAATTGAATCTGAAGGCAATTGTGATTTTCCAAGATAGCTCAGTGCCAATTCTTGTGCATATAATTTGAGAACAATGTTTAATTCAACAGAAATCCAATTGTTAAGGTGTCCTCCATATTAGATATTTTGCTAATTTATCTCGTTTCCAAATTATCACAGACTTAATCCTGATCATGAACAGGAAAAGAAAATAATGTAATAACACCCTGGGAAAGGTAGAGTGTCTTTTATCAGTGATCTTGAAACACCTCATAAGCATTAATTACTTCTCCAAACACACTGGGAGGGAGATGTGGTTATGCCCATCTTGCTGATGAGGAAGCAAATGCCAGGTCAGGAATGGGTGACTTAGAATAAACCGCCTGAACTTAACCAGGTCTGGATTAGAAAGGAAGAAAACATGACCGACTCCACGGCAGTGCATTCAGGACACTTGCCCAGCATGGTTCATCATCTGAAGTCAACTCTGCTCTGTCCCCAACCATTACCCCCATTTCCTATTTCTTCCTCATCTGATGATCTTGAGTCTCATCACCGGGTAATAGAGCCCCTCTTTCAAGCAGATAATATCCAGGATGAACTTTGTAAGCTAGACTTCCTGGATACAGAATAAAAAAAGAATCAAGGAAAGCTAAGTATTCCAAATTTCTCAGACTAAGAGAGGATTCTTTTAAAGGACAGTCTATGTTATAAATTTCAGACCGCAGCAAATAGTACCCTTGCCCTTGAGCACTCAATTTTGAACAAGTTATTCTTCTTGTGGGTACTAATGATAAGATGCTATCTGGCCTTGTGGCATTCTAATACATGGGTGACGTGCAAATAATTCTGTCTTTCTTATGGTACAATCCATCCCATAAACCGGGCGAAGTACTATGTTAAGAAAGTAACTTCTGTTCATAGAGTATGCTCACTACTGTCTGCCTTTTTTGCCCTTTGTCTTCATTAATTTTCTCAATTTTCCAAACTCAATTTGGAAACCTCAGTCCAGGATTGACATCAGAGCCAGAAGAGAGCCACATAGCTGCTAACGCATCAGTAACCATCAAGAAACATTCTAGAAGCTTCCCAACTTGTAGGACCTCCTCAGTGGACAGGATGACCTCTTTGGAGTTAATCTATCAAATATTTGATAAAACAAAAAAAAATCTGATATATTATGGATCTTACTGCTTCTCTCCCCCCTCTTCTTTGCCTTCTCCAAAATAGGCAACAGGCAAGAGATTAGGTCGTAAATAATGATAGCTACTGTGGAATAAAGTGTGGACTACAAAATAAAATCATGATAAGTTAGTTCCATGTCACGTCACTAGAGAGAAAGGTTACTCACAACTGGGGAAAAAATATTTTTTCCATTGACCCACTCAAAACAAACCATGACTTCATCAGGGCTGGATATCTGGTGAGTTCCACTAGAATATCATGCTCTGGAATTTAGGAATTAGAGGAATGGGCCAGAGGAAATTTTAAAATAGCCCTAGAGGGTGGTCAAGCCTGGTTCACAGATCTGCTGCGCTGTATAACCCACAGCCCTCTGGGAACTGTAGCAGCAATGTGTTTTACTTTTCTATTTTGAGCTTGTGACTCACATTACAAATATTGACTTCTATTTCTCTATTAGCATCAGATTTTTTTTTCTTGAATCCTCCAAATTGACTTTGACTATAACTTTGGTTAATATTAAACCTCTTGGGTCAACACATTTTTATAGCTGTGAGCTGCTGCAACCACATAGAGTGGGGATTGGCAGAGCAGCAGAACAACCAGGAGCAGGACACGGAGAAGGCTCTTCCAAGCCCCTGTCCCCGCCCCCAATCCACTGACTACCTCATACTCCTGCCAGATCTATCTTTCCAAAGCATCAGTGGATCATGTTGAAAACCTTCCTTGGCACCCCACTGCCAAGGGAGGAAGGTTTGAATTCCACACCCAAGCTCTCCAGGATATGAAAAACTTCACGCTTTCTGACCCTAAAGGCTTCATCAAATGAATCACCTCTACGCACGCACATCATCTCTTGCTTGCTCCAGTCTTCCAAGCATTTGGGGTTTTTCTTATGACAAATAAGTAAAGTCACACATAAGTAAATTCATACCCAGCTTCTCTCATCTCCTGCATCATACACTCATACTCGTCTTTTTTTTTTTTTTTTTTTTTTTTTCTTTTTTTTTTTTTTTTTTTTTTTTTTTTTTGGTACCAGGGATTGAACTCAGGGGCACTCAACCACTGGGCAACATCCCCAGCCCTTTTTTGTATTTTATTAGAGACAGGGTCTCACTGAGTTGCTAAGTACCTCGCCATTGCTGAGATTGGCTTTGAACTCGCCATCCTCCTGCCTCAGCCTCCCAAGTGCTGGGTGTGCGCCACTGCGCCCAGCATCATATTCATCTTTGTAGCCTTTACACACCTAGCACCAGAACCAGGCACATGGGAGATAGATAATGAATAAACATTTGCTGAGCTGAATTCTGCCTCAAGGTTTATCTGTTTCCTTTAAGCACATGAGTAATTGTCACATGAAGTAGTTAAAATAGCCACACAGCAAGGTGGCTGAAGCAAGATGTCTCAGGGGAAATGGAAAGGTTTTCTTTCTTTCTTTCTTTCTTTTTCCCCCTAATATCCAGCAGAATTAGGGCATGAAATGTATTTTCCCCTTACTTTTGAATGATTTCTGCTGGGTGATTGTTAAAAAGGAAGCAATGGGGAAGTGGAAAGAAGTGGAAAATGGGAAGAACTGAAGAAATTTTGCAAATAAGGGAAATGAGTGGAAAAACCAGGTATCTCACAAAACAGAAAAAGAATCCCTGACGATGTCAAGTGAACTTGACCTCTCTCTTTCAGGGAACTGGAAGTAGCCAGATAAAGCTCTCTCCCTTTGTCTGCAGAGGAGAAAGACAGGGCCAGGGAGGGTAAATTGTTTTCCTTCCTCTGGTTACAAGGATTTAACTGAAAGCAGGCATTTGGGGGCATTATGGTTGGGCATCCTAATCAGGTTAGCTGGAAAAGTAATCGGGCACGTGTGCAGCTGTTGGAATCCTTCCAAGTCACGATGCGTTTATCACACCCCTGCTCAGCATCAGGCACTGCTTAGGGTCTTGAGGATACATGCAGGAATTTTTTTATTTAGTCAAAATCAACCTAGGAGTTTAGAATGCCCTTTTATGCTAAGGGTTGAGGAAGAAAAGGCTAAATGGTCCTCAAAGTTGGCTCATTTGCAGCGTTGTCAGCAATGTTAAGCAGGTCCCCTAATTTTCTGAAGGTTTGAGAAATGTCTTCTGTGCACATATCATTGCCTATGTGCAATCACTAGCTTGAATCTGCACCAGTGTACTCATGATCGGCTTCCCTGGTCTGTGTGTCAACTTCCTGGGATTTCTAATCAATTACTGGCATATGGGCCTCTTTGGCAATATAGGCCAAGAAGCGTGTGCAGGTGCAGACTGGGTTCTGTGCCTGCTGGTTCATCTCTCATCCACTCTCTAGTGTTTCTACAATCAAACAGTTGAGCCCTATGCAATCTGGGTCTTCCATCAGCTGCTTTTTATCAGCCTTGTTTGTTGAAATGCTAACACCCATTCGGTTTTAGAAAAATGGAGGGAGCAAGGGGTCCATTTGACAATCAACCATTCTAGAAAGTCCATGAGTGATTTGTGAATTTTCTCATGGTTTGTAGTAATGGATAAACAAGGGACATGTGTTTCCATTTGATCATATCCCTGTGGATGCTGAAAGTCCATATTTTCCTGTTGCTAAAACTTAATGGAAACAAAACCAAATTAAAAAAAAAAATCCCTCAAAAGGAAAGCAGCAACACTTCTCTTATGACTCATGTTCAATGTCAATAGAAAGATTTGTTTTCTCCAAAGGATTACTTCAAAAAGGAAAAACAACTGAAAATTTCTAAAACAAAATAAAATTCCCGCCATACATTTTATCATTATCAGACCAAGAGAAAAATGTGTATGACCAGAGTTAAGTTCATTAACTTGTGCATTCTCATTCTTTCCTTCTTTCTCTCAAAGCAAGCACTGGGCCACCTTTACCTTTTCATATAGGTATGTACAGTCCATATGTAATAAAAATGCAAAATTTTTTGTGCTGTGGCAGGAGCCCAGGGCCTCAGGTAGACTAAGCACATCCCTAGCCCTTTTATGGCAAACCTGAAAACTGAATATTGACTTAAGTCTGGTAAGTATCTAGTCTGAGGTGAACAGCCCATGTATCACGAGGGAAGCCAGGCTTCTTGCCAGGGATTCAGCTTGCTTTAGCCCTTCACCTAGTCCATGGCTGCTAATGAAGCCCATGAGCCAATTTCCAGTGCAGCTATTAGAAATTTTAAATAGTATCAACAGCAATAATAACAAATATCATGGACTCAGAGCCTGTTAAGTATCAGTATCAAACTCCTTTCTATGCATTGTCCCATTGATTCCTCAAATGACCTCTTTGGGCATCAAACATTGGCTTTTATAATTTTATAGACATGAAAACAATATTTCCTAGGTGTGATTCAGAATGGAGAGGGTGCAAACCAAACTTGGAGGCAAAAAGAAAGCTTGAATTTTTGGAAAGGAAGCTCCTCCACACAGCACGTTGGGTCTGAACGTCCTTTACTTCTCAGAGCTCACCAGAAAAGGATGGGAGGAGATGCATGTGGGGAGTCATGTTGACCAGCTCTGATGTCTGCTGAGAAAGCTCAAGTAAAGGTCACAAGAAGTCACATAGAAGGGGACCCCTCCAGAACTCACCTCTCATCATGGCACCCCCAGTGCAAGGCACATGCCTGCTTTTAGTGTATTCAGCATATATTTGTATGAAAGAGGAAAGACAGCTTCTCTACTGCAGGCTAAAGTGATTTTTGGAACATTCTGAACATCTGTTCCTGATGGTAGATGGCCTTCAGGACTGAGAGCCTCCCTCTGTACTTAGGACATTTGTCTACCACTGCCTGCCATTTCAAGGTTATCACAAAAAGCCTTGACAACTTTTTGCTTACCAGCGCTAAGTAAGCTACCATTAGCCCATGATCTATGTAGGATCAAGTGTTCAGCTTCCCTTTCCTGAGTTCTCTCTGCTCACAAGACTCATAGGCCAGAAATACACTCTTCCCCCATGGCCAGCAAGGCCACAAAACCCCATCATGGTTACTACCCTCTCGGTGCCCTTTTCACTCTTGACCTCTTTTGCTATCAGAAGTTTCTTTCCTGTTGAATTTTGTAGCTCAGGCTAAATGTCCAGAGAGAAGCCAGTTCATGTGCTTCCTGCATGCCCCACCACTGCCCTTAAGCTCTTATCTCACAGGGAATCAGGCTCTCGGCCTCAGTTTGCCCCTTCATATACCCCACCTCCCTATACCCCATAGAAGATGCAGCCTCTGGTTTGCTAAGGCTCCTACTGTGGCTGATTATTGAACCAAAATGTCCTTTTTATCAAGAGTCTCTTCCGTTTTCATCATCTAAAGAGAGTATGACGATTCAGTGTGCTATTTCAAGGTCTAGATAAGAGACCATCTGTGGAAATTGATCAGAAAGGAGCATCTTTACTGGTGATCCTTGTCTTTGGAGTGACTTTGCCTTAACTGGGTGGGAAAGCACACATTTTCAAAGGTTATTCAAGTCTCAATGAGATAGTGGGAATTTGGGCGCAGTGAAGTTTGGGGTAAGGGCTCTTCAGAACGTCTCTTAATCATGCAGGTAAGGATTTGTGCTGTAAACCCAGTTGCAGTTTCCTGCAGCTGTCTTGTTGCACTAAGAAGCCTGTCCTCTCTGTGGCCCTCAGTGAGGATTTGATAAACCATTGACCTCAATTATTAAGTGTGGAGCAGCAACAATATTAAACCTGACTCTTGGTTCCCTGTTGAGCTATCATGTGTCTCTCTGTAACTTGGCAGGAACCTTTTTCTCACCCCATGTCCTTCCTATTACCCTGCAGCACGTCCTGAGCCCTCTGGAGCAACCCCAGAAACCCAACTCCAGATTCTCAGGGATGAAATTGTTGGACACCTGCACTTGTAGTTTCTGAAGGTCAGCACTTAATCAACACCTTCCTTCCTTTTCAAGCAGTCTGATGCTCACTGGGGGTCAAGAGGGTCATCCCTTCCATCACTGGCCATTGCGGACCCCTGAGAAGTAGGCTTGTGCCTCCTGAAACGGAACTGAGTCATTCCCCAGCCAAGAGTTACTTTTGTATTTTGCTTTGTTTTAGAAAACTGAGCCTCAAAGGAGTCTGGATAGGGATTTAGAGGAGGCTTCTTCCCTCATGTAGCAGTCTGTAATTTCCAGAATACCCAGTTACTACATCTTTAGCCAAAAGAAACCCAAGAAGAAATTCCATTGATATTAAATTATACACACATATGTATGAATTCATATATAGTGTTATATATGTATTTATAGCAAACACTCTGTGACATGTATGCACTCCGTATCGTTTAACCCTCACAGCAAGCCACTGAAGTAGGTACTGTTATTAGTTCCATTCTGGAGGTGAAGAAATACAGGAAAAAGAGGCAGTGGTGTGCTGGTAAATGCTCACAAATGATACTCCAGGTTAAAAAAAATTTCAATATGTAACACTGGCCAACTTCTATAGAAATATATCACTCCATCTAGAAGATTTTTTGGGTGGTAGCAGGGGTACTGGGGATTGAACTCAGGGGCACTCGACCACAGAGCCTCATCCCAAGGCTATTTTGTATTTTGTTTAGAGACAGGGTCTCACTGAGTTGCTTAGCACCCTGCCTTTGCTGAGGCTGGCTTTGAACTCACAATCCTCCTGCCTCAGCCTCCCAAGCCACTGGGATTTCAGGCATGCGCCATTGTGCCCAGCTCCATCTAGAAGATTTTAAACTACCATCACAGAGTCAGTGAACACAGAGTTAGGAAGAGGTGAAAACCAGCTTTCTCAAATCTGCTCCAGCACATCACAGAACAGAGAGGTCATTACCTCCTCAATGTCACAAAGCTGAATTTTGAATGCAGGGTAGACCAGCTCCAAAATCCATACTCTGAACCACCAACAAAGCAAAGCCACAGTCAACTCAAAGGGCCCCTCTGATTAGTGGATTGTTTGGTGTGTTTGTCTTAATTAATCAGTAATTTCTCAGCTCATCACAATGGCATTTGTTGGCACAGATGACATAACAACGTGTCTTTATGGTTTTGGTCTTCCCTGCAGGCTGCATGAACCCATAGATGTTAGTGGAATTCTACTGAGTTTGTTGGATTGGCACTAAAGGGACAAAGGAGGTTCTTCAGTGAAGCCTTGGAAGATGCAGGATCAGGATTCTAGGAAGGAGGCAGTGGGAGTAGGGACAGGGAACAGGCACCTGTCAAAGTGTGTGGATCCATAGGGTGAGGTGGGGACTAGCATGTAGAGCAGACTTTTCCCATTGAACTTTTCTCTTGGTCTGGTCCAGGTGCCCAGAACTCTTAAGGACACCTCACCTGTCCAGAACTTGTTCCCCTTCTTTCCTGCATTCAGTGGCCAGTGAATCACTCTTGGTTTGGCTTTCAAGTAACAGGTGGAGACAGGAGAGGCAGGGCACCCTTTGCAGATCCATGCTGGTGCTGCCTGAGGTATGAATCTGGAATGCCTAAGGCCTCATCATCCAGATTTTTTAGCATCCTGGGATCCATTTTTTTGTCCCAAAGGATAAGTTTGCAATTTCACTGCCTTCAAAATTAAAGCTGAAAGATTCTGTCTGCCACACATTATCAAATTGGCTGACCTTAGAGATGGAGAAGCATGTTTGGGGTGCTTCTATGACACATTAACACAAAAACTAGTTAAGTTATTAGCTATGGGGTCAGGCCACATGCCTCAGCATGATCATTAGTTAAAATAAACCTTCATCTGCCCCACACATAGCATCTTTGCATATATGTTCTTATTTGACCCTCAACAAAACCCTGAGAAGATAGTTTTAAATTCCCATTTTCAAAGGAAAAGACCCTTAAGACATCCTCTGACCTGGCAGGGAGACTCCAGTCCACTCAGATGGTTTAGTTGAAAAGACATAAAGAAAGGTGCAGGAGCCAAACAGGGCTCCTGCAGAAAGGATTGCATATGGAGTTTGCACAGGTGAGAGGAACCAAAGTAGAGGTTGAGACACTGGGGTGGGGGGGGGGCGCAGGGAGTTGGAGTGACAGGGAGACTTTTCCACCCCCAAGCTTAGAGCAGAAGGGAGGGGGCAATATGACCTTGTGGCTCAGATCCAGAAGGAACTGCAGCCCTGCAAGGAAAGCCACTGATGGAGCTGTGGCCATTCCTGAAGAGCCTGATTACTGCCAAACCTGAACCTGAACCAAAGAAACATGGGGACTAAATGCCCAAGCTTTCTCTAACATCAACTGGGAGCCAGAGGGCAAAGTCAGTGGCCCTCAAAAGTAGCTGAGCACCAAGCAGAGCAAAGAAGGGTGGACACATCAGGGGGGACACAAGGAGATTAACCAGCACATGATGTGACTTTTCCAAGCTCACAGAGGGAGTTTTTGCTGTGCCTAAAAGAAAACACAAGCATCCTGGTACGGAAGAAAGACCCAGGAGACAGAGAGTCCGTGTGGCCTGGAATGAACCACGTTTGTTCCCTTGGTCTAGGTTTTCTCACTTCTAAATGGGACATTGGACTTAATTAATCATGAGACACTGCCGCTTTCATACTTAGAATTTTTGGTCTTCCCCAAATGATACTATTCACAACATGCCTTCCTAAAAGTGGAATTGATTTCTGTCTTGTCTCTTTGAATATAGAATGCTGAAGGCAGATTGCATGTGAAACAATAAAACTGCACCACAGTGTGACAACTTCTAAGTCACCAGGTGGCTGCCTAAGGAACAAGACTGGTGAGAGGTGGAGAATTCCTTATTAGTCAGAGTGGCAGAAAGGCCAGGCCATTCCTGCATGGCTGAGGGAAGGCAGGGGTCTTACCCTGGGAGGCAGACACCTGGTCTTGGTGTCTACTGCAGGTCATGAGGCTTTTAGAGAGGGGTCGATGGGGCTAACAACACATGCACTGTTGGTGGGTGAATGGTGGAGGATTTGGATGTGTAAGCACACACACACACACACACACACACACACACACTCCCATACACATGCATATGTATGTATACACACACACACACACACACACATACACAGATACGTGTATACACAGATGCACAAACACACTCCCAGGGCTGCATACTACATCTGTATAACATTTCTGGAGACATTTTTAGGATAACCAGTGTGTACTACCTCTTGATTCATGAATGCTGTAACACAAACAGAGCAACATGGAAGCTTTCACTTGAGTGCCAAAGCTCCCAAAGTCTTGTCTTTGTTTAGCAACTAGGCAACATATTTCACATTGAACAAATTTAGAGAGATGGAGATTGATAGTAAAACTTGTATAACATATGCAGGGGAGAAGTTCAGCCTATCTACATTCTAACTGGAATTTTTCATTACTGAGAATCCATGTAAATGACATTAAATGCTAACCTCCTGCCTGGAATTGGTTGTGCCACCTAGTCACCTGGAGTGAATTTTTTGTTTGTTTGTTTTTGCCATTCACTCTTCTTCCAAAGGCAGGATGACTGATATTTTTTACGGTCATTTTACTATGAGAAGAACAGTTGCAAGATAGACATCAATGAACCAAAATATATCTGTTAACAGACAATCCCCTTCTCTGACTATTCTGGCTAGCAGGCTCACATTTTGGTTTGAATCTGGAATGTAAAGCCTCCTATTCAGAGGTAGAGCTTTTGTGATTGGATCATGAGACCTCTGACTTCATCAGTGCGTTAATCCATTGGTGACTGAGTGGACTACCGGGAGGTGGGTCTTAGGAAAAATTAGGTCACTGGGGTCATGCCCTAGAAGGGCTTTCTTTCTCACTTCCCTCCCACACCTATCCCCCCAACACTGCTTTCCAACAACCATGAACTGAGTAGCCTTCCTCCACCATGCCCTTCTGCCATGATGTTTCTTGGAACTGGGTAACCACAGAATGAAATCTCTGAAATGGTGAGCCAAAATATACTTTTTCTCTTAAGTTGTTTATGCCAGGAATTTTGGTCACAGTGATGAAAATTTCACTAACACATCCACCATAGCCCTTTAATCCCTCACCCCCCACCAAGGTCACCCTTGGATAGTCCCCAACACACAGATGGCCCCTTCTGTCTCTCTGCCTGTAGTTCATCTCTGGCCACAGGACTGTGCTTGACCCATGTACCAAGGCACTAATGCTCTAGAAAACATCCTTAACTCATGAGATAGGGAAGATGAAGTGGGAGAGTTACCACCGTAGGCTCCGTGACCCACCTATCAGGACAATCTGGGATGTGTTCTACATAGTATCTTAGAAGGTCTCTTCAGTTGCTCATAACCACACATCAAACCACTGAACCTTCATTCCTTCCTTCCCTTTCTCACCTCACCTACCCATTGTTCTTCCTGGAATTACCTCCCAAGAAATTGCCCACATCCAAGTCCTTCCCTAAGACCTGCTTTTGAGGAAACCAACCCAATATAATGTGTTTGCGCAAATTAGAAAACGATGCCTCCTCCTCCAGGCCTTTGCCAACACTTCTGCAGCCTCACCCCTCCCCTGGGGCAGTAAAAAAAACCTCCATACTACACGGACAGACTTCCCTTATTTAATGTAAAATTAAATAAGTTAATGCATGCTAGTTCCCTTCCTCTACTTTAGAAATTCTCATGCTGATTTTCTCAATTTCCTTTATGACTTGCTAGCATTCACCTACCTTTCGGGGGGATTTAGTTTAAATTGATCCTATATCCTTCAGAATGTGTTAAAAGGGTAGATACTGTTTTTTATCACAATAATGAAAAGATTACATGTTACATAGGCAGAAAGGAACAATAGAAAGCTTTCTCTTTCCAGCATACAAATCTGATAAGCTGAACGTGGCTTGTGGCTGGTTTTACATCGTCTGTGAAGTGGGTCAGGTGGCTACTGGAAAGGTTTGGAGAACAAGCTTCTGAGAAAAATGTTGCCTTGAGCCCAAAACTTGTTCCTCTAGGAGCTCCCTGAGTGTGCAGTCCTTCCTGCAATGAGGGCAGGAGAGATCATTCCAGGACACACAGCTTTGCCTACCCTGGGCTACCAGCTCTCAAACTGTACCTGAACTGATTCGTTAATTCAGTGAAACAAATGGTTTGACTAATATTTTGGTCCTGAATCAACCACTTATTCGGGCACCTTGCAAACACAGGCTTTCTGTGAAATCAGATCAGGTAACGTCAGCTCTGCGCCGAGAGACTTGGGCAGCGTGGTGCAAGCCGTGTTTTGAGAGTAATGGCAAAGAGGTAATTTGAAATTGGTTGCTGTTTGTTTGGGGGGGTGGTAATTAAGCTTTTATTATTTGAGCTTGGGAAGGGAATTAACCAGTCACCCTGGGAGTAGGTGTCATCCACCTGAAATGTATGACTATGTGTATGTCTATTTAAAATCTAGAAAGATCTGAGTGCCTGGTGACAGAATGAGGGAGCAAATGTTCACTTTCTGTCCAGCTGTTTCAAAATTAGGTGGTGAAGAGACAATGTCTGCTTGGGTTCTGTCCCTATCAGGATTGCTTAACGTGGTTTCTAAAAACCAAAGGCTTTTTAGCTAGAGAGGATCAGGAGCTGAGTGCATTCTCCATGGAGAGGGAAAACCCTAGAGTAGCCTCCAGTCGCATTTCAGTGAAGCCTCCCAGGTGTGGCTTTGCTGAGCTCCAGCTGCTCAGAGCTTGCGAGGCCAGATGCAGAGAGTTCTTCTGAGGATGGGTGATTGATGAGAGCAAGTTCAGAGGCCCAGGAGTAAATGAGTCAGCCCCAGGGCTCAGGAGCAATGAAATGCGGGTATTCTCTTGACTTGTTGCTTATTTTGGGACAGTATGATGCTCTTCTCACAGGGAGCAAATAAAGTGTCAGTGGAGGGAGACGGGCTTATGTAACCCATTTCTAAAACAAGTGGATGACGTCACTAAGGGACTCAACACCTTAATTAAAGAAATTAAATAGAATTGATGTAAATACAGCTGGCCTTCCTTCAATGTGGACTGATGCTATCCTTAGCTCTACCACTAATTAGCTGTGTGAATTTGGGCAAGCCTGCTGGGCCTCAGTTTCCTCAAATATAAAATGAGGGGGTTGTCCAAGGCAATGTCCCAGGTACCATCTAGATCTAACATCCCTCCATTCTGTTGAATACCCAGAACAGAAATTTCAATCATGGTTGTAATGACAATAGTTGCCGGTATTTATTGAGTTCCTTCTCTGCATCAGGTACCATGCTAGAAGCTTTAAAAATGTTACACCAAAACCTGTGATCTGTTTTCTTCAAACAACCTCAGGAGGTAGAGAACATCATTATCCTGATTTTGCATACAGGAAATCTGAGGCTCCAAGGTGAAGGCCCCTGGACAAAGTCAAGTGCAAGTAGGAAGTAGCTGATTTGGTCAGGGTCTCAGCAGGAAAGAAATGACAAGTTCAAAGGGTTTAAAGTGAGAATAATTTAATAGAGGGGCTCTTTATGGAGGTGTGGGAAGAATCAAAGCAATCAAGAGGGATGGCAAGGCACCTGGACAGGCGCTGAAGGGGCCCTGGGAGGGAATGAGCGTCGCTGGAGCCTGGTGATGGCAGAAGCAGGAAGGTTGGGACACCTGGCAGGAGCTGTGGCCATGGAGGAGCACAGTCACCTTTAGAACCAGAGAGAAACTGGAAGGAAGTGAGAAGCATAATCAGTCCAGGCTCTCTCTCTTTCTGCCCAGCTACAACCTGCTAGACCCTCCTACTGCCTAAATGCAGCCTCCTGTGTCAAGATCAAGGCAAAAGAGAAGAGAGAAGGAGCCTGGGAACCAAATGGAGAATCAGCAGCAGAGGAGAGCCCGGGCTGCAGCACAGCTCTGAGTCCTGTCACCATGCACCTTCTCACCAGGCCCGGCTGGTAACAGATGCAGAGGAAACAGGGATGCATTGTCTACACTATAACAGGATCCTGACTCCAGGGCCAGTGCCTAGGAGGTTCCAGTTGCCCATACTGTCAGCGTTCATGGCATCAGAACACTCTGACTACATTTAAGAGTTTCCCCCATGGGATTGTTGATGTCACAGGAATGACTCTGTCAGGGTGAAACGACATTACTTTTAGGTCTTATGTATAATCCAACAATGTTTAACTTTGGAATAGTCAGAGTTTGATCTATTGTTCTTTGCATGGAAGCCTATGTGTCCCCAGCTCACCCCTCACCACATCCCCTTCACCTCCATCTATCACACATGGGGTCCTACAGGTATGTGCCCTCAGTACATTTCTGTGCAGCCATCTGTGGCACACGCTACTCCCTCTGCCTGCAGCAACTTCTCCTTTCTGCACTTGGTGAAATTAGCTTTCTTCTCCAGGAGATGGATCCAAGCTCACCTCTCCTCCATGAAGCCTTCCTCACTTCCCTGTTCATTCTCTCATCTACATTTCTTTGCACTATCTTCAATGGTAGCACTTAGACATTGTAAAAAGTTCTGTTTGCTTCTCAACTGGACTGTGGACCCATGAACAAATACAGTAGCTAATTTTTTTTTTTTAAAAAAGAGTAACACAAGCTAAAATTTATTTAGCATTTATTAAACAGCAAGCACATAAGTGAAACAAAATATATGGAAAATATAGAAAAGTGGGTAGAAGGGTCAATCCTGGCTATGCAAGAGCCAGACAAAACATACCAACAAGTTTTATGGTGCAAATATTATGTGACCAAGCATTGATACTAGTAACAAAGTGAGATAAAGTAGTACAAATCTTGAAATTTCTCTTGAAAAACCCAAATTATTGCTCTAAAAACGCAGGAAGTTAAAAGATTTAACTCTATCCCCAATATTATTTCTTTTATCCAAACATTATTTCTCTCGAGAAAACATCATGCAATGTTAGCATTTGTTAGTTCTGAAATCCTACCATATTAGTGTTTGCTATCAGTCTTTGTGATTTATGAATTAAAAAGTTTTCCAAATTGAATATATAGCAGAATATTTACATGGCATTTTATCTGTAGAAGATACTAAATAAATATTTAGCAGTAATGATGAAGATGAGGAGGTAAGCTATTAACTCTCTCTCTCTCTCTCTCTCTCTCTCACACACACACACACACACACACACACACACACACACGCACACGCACATTAATACAAAGCAAATGAAAGTTCAGAAAATAGAGGCTGCTTGAATTTCCAAAAAGAATTGTCATGAAATATGAAACACTAAGTGGTGTCTGAAGTAAGTCTTGAATCTAAGTCTAAAGATGAAGAAAAATTAATGCTTCTGGCTCTTAAAAATATTCCCCAGCTAAATCATAATTCCATTTAAAAAGTCAAGGGTGTTTAATGGCTGAATCATTAAGCACAATATGACAGTGCATTCATGACAAAAAGGATCACTTGCAAATCACAGACACAGCAGGTTACTGATAGTTTCAGATTCTGAAATCAATGGGTGGCCCAAGATGTGTGTGTGTGTGGGGGGGGGACTTAATTAAAAAAACATGGGGTTAAAAAAAAAAAAAACAGTAGAATTTCAAAATATCAAAAATGAGTGGAGAGATTTGGCTCCAAACTAAGAGGAGATTCCAACATCCTTGCCAAATGCACAAGAGATGGAAAGGCTAGCGTGAATGTGCCCACACCATCCTATTCACAGAGTAGAAAAGACTCCCAGCCTCACCTGAATATTTTGTCTCTGTCATGCAATAATTCTGGAGTTAGCCATAAAAGCAATGACAAGGAGATTAGCTTCTAGTTTTAAATTGGCAAATTTACAGGTTGTGTAAGTGTGACATGGTCATTTACAATTCTTGTACACCTTCTGCGATGTAGGGAGGGGTGAAATTTAGCCTGACTGAAATGTGAACAGAGAAAGAAGTTTAAGGAGCGAGGTGATAATTTAATAGCCTCCTAACAACTTCTGCTCCAGCATTCTTCTCATTCTCTCTCTTTATTTTGTCTCCTTATCCTTTCCCAACACTGTGCCCCCAAGAGCTAAGGGTTACTATACATTATTTTTAAAAGGCTTAAACAGGTAGGTTTGATCTCCTACCATTTCCCTTCACTGCCACTGGGAGATGCCACTGAAGCTCATTCTTCACAAGGCCACCAAAGTTACCTTTACTCTCTCTTTACATTCTCTCAGCCAGAACGAAATATCTCACCAAATTTTCCCTGCCCAACTTTTTAGAATGTCCCAAAGTCCAGCCTTTCATAGTTTGGCATCTGCCTACATATTAATCTTCACTTTCCAAAATCCCTATGTACTCCATCCCTTAAGCTGATTCCGAGTTCCTTGACCCTTCCGGGAGGTTCAAAGTGGTCAGGTACAATCTTTAGAAGAAATTTGATGTTTAACACTTCAAAACAAAAAGGCCAATTCAGAACTGTGTCTCCCAACTTCCTGTGTGATTTAATAAGTATTGATAATACAATACATTTGGTCTTCTTACCATGGTCCCATGGCTCTTTAGGCCCCCTAAGAATCTTAACCTGGTCTTAACCTGAACATATCAGGATCTTTCTACGTACAGCCCCACTCTTACCCTTCTTTTCCTGTTCGCAGCTTCACCAGCCTCACAAGCAGGTTCTCAGTGTGCACCTGGCCTGTGCTTCCTAAACATATACCACAGTTTTGATCTGGAGTGTCTCCAAAAGGCCCATTTGTTGAAGGTTTGTCACCAGCCTGTGATGTTACTGGGAGGTTGTGGATCCTTTAAAAGGTGGGGCCTAATGGAAGGAAGTTATGTCATTGGGGGGTGTGCCCTTGAAGACAATATCAGGATTTCATCCACTTCTTGTATCCCTCTTTGCTTCCTGGCTGCCAGGAGATAAGCAGCATGGTCTACCAAATGCTTCTGCCATAATGTTCTGCCTTACCACAGTCTCCCACACAGTGGTCAACTGATCATGGACTGAAACCTCTGAAGCTATAAGTCAGAATAAACCTTTTCTCTTTATAAGCTGATTATTTCACATATTTGTCATAGTGATAGAAAGTTGACTAACTCAACATCCCTGCTACTTTGAAGCCCACCTTAGTCTACTCTCTTCTCCTCACAAACATTTTTTGAAGGGGATTATTGTTTTCTTCACTTAGATTAAAGATGTGAGACTCAAAGAGGCTAAGAAGCTTGTCAAAGCACACAGCTAGTAAGTAATAGATCCAAAGACAAACGGGGGCCATCTCCATGATAGTCTGCTTCTCAGTTTCTCTGTCCCTCTAGGACAGCTCTTATCTGCCTTTGTTGCGATCACTGGTTTAGTTATCTAATAATGTGTCTGCCTGTCTGTACCAATAAGAGTGAAAGATTCTTGGATGGGGGACCTTTTCATAATTCATAGTTAGCCTCATGGCTCTGGGATCATATCAGGTACTTGGAGGAAAGAAGAGACAGGAGAAAACTCCTCCAATAACCCTGGAATCATTGTCAGACCTTGGGATGACGTATTCCGGGGCTCTTCATATTTTCCATGGTAGCCTAACCCAGTTTCCCACTTTTCCTCATTAATGTTCCATTCCACTGCAAGGAAGCAGGCTGACCCCATGCCTGACAAGGCAGTGTGCGTTATGGTACATAAAAAAAGAAGCCTTACAAATAGCAAGTGTTTTGAAAACCCTTTACTATATTCCCATTTCCCCTACCTACCTCCACCCAAAAAAGCTGGAGTTATGAAACGCATGCTAAATATTGAGCCCTTAAACTTAGGAATATTGAGAGAACTGTTTTCTTAAAAGCTTATTTTTTTCAGCTCTCCTTGTTTTGCCCTGAGTGTTTTTAGCAGTTCAAACAGGTTGGGTTACCCACAAGGAGCAGGGCACAGGTTTTTTCCACCCCGTAGGTTGAGGTATTCATTCCCACTTTAAACCTCTCTAAATTTATGTGCCAGTATTTTCCAAGTAGATGTATTTGTAGGTATGTTCAGGATAGAACTGGACATTCACAGTATTAACTGAGACTGGGAGATGACAGCTGGACAAATTCGAGGTTTCGAGCTTCATCCTTAGCCTGACCTTTGGCAGCAATGGAAATGTTTGCACTTTGCAAAGCTTGTTATTCTACGTGTGTGTGAGCGGGTGAGTGTGTGTGTGTGTGTGTTTGAGAGAGAGAGAGATTTGGCTTTTGAAAGTAATATTACAATGGCCAGAATGAGTCAGGCACAGGACTCTGGGCCTCAGCCTCCTGTTGCCCACAGTTTGGGCTCTGAAAGACACATTATGATATTAATAGATTATTGTAATAATGGTTTCTTTATGGCTTTTAAGACACTTATCTTTTTTTTTATTCCCCTCCCCCATGTCACTAATGTCTCAGTGACTTAACGTGGACCTACAATGTTTTTGGTTTTTTTTTTTTTTTTTTTTTTTTTCATTTTTTTGAGGGGGGTCACTATTACCGAGATGGAATTTATTTACCCCTTTTTGACAGACACATGTAACTGTATACAAGAGTTCCCTCACCCTAAATCATCCCTTGAGCTGTTTGTTCCCATGTCAAGTGTTGGAAAATGGCAATTTTTAAAGGCTTCAACAGAGTTCCTGATCCTGTCCCTTGGTACCAAAAGGCATGATGGGAAACAACCTGGGGCAATATGAGTATAAACTGGATCAGACAATTTATGATCCCGTTTCAGTGAACACAGGAACAGGGACTGAACTACAGATGGCCCTTGACTGTAAGACTTCACGACGTACACCCACACAGCCATGGTTGTTTATCATTTTCAGTTCAGTACATGACGTGTCCAAAATGGTGTGATAAAATAAGTTTTGTGTTCAATGAATTTGCCCAACCGCAAGGCAATACTAGTGTTTTGGGCATATTTAAGGTAGACTAAGCCAAGCCACAGAATTTGGTGTGTTAAGTACATTTTCAACTTAGGATATTTCCAACTTACAATGGATTTATTGGGCTATAACCCCAGTGTACGAGGAGGAGCATATGGTATTGCCATTTTCCAACACTTTTAGGTTGTCCTTTGCCACAAAATATGGCCTTGAAGCGTTAACTCCTCTTCCCTAGATGATTCTGTCTCCAGGTTGTAAGTAAGTATTTCTGGCTCATGGTGGGACCAGGCCTATCATTAAACCTTTTCCCCATTTCCAGGTGAAGATGGTAAGGCCTGGGGAGTTGAAGAATGACCTGGAGTTTAGATGTTCTGGTCCCTAATTCTTATGGTGACAGTGACTCACTGGTTAATTCTGGTACTTCAACTTGATGCTCTGAGACTCAGTTTCCTAAAGTCAGAGATAGGATTGCCCTGTTGACTCAACTCGTTGCTTGGGGTAAAGCAGATTACGAATTGGAAGAGTGTCATACAGGGGCGTTGAAGCTGGTAGTCTCATGGCATCATAGGCCTGGGCACCTTTCTTCCCAGGAATGACAAAGGCCATTATTATAGCATTCCCTAGATAGAGACTCTCATAAAAAGAGGTCACATGACTGGCCCAATGAGACACAGTGAGTCAGAAGAGTTTAAAGAGTCCCCGGGACTCCTGACCATCTTTCTGATGGTGCCCACTGACTCAGTGAATCCCTTCCTTCTTGAATAATTATTTTACACATTGAAATCATCGTCGGGCATGTAACTTGATCCTTCTCACAGATGTTAATAAGTGAATTCATCTCTACATTGGCCAACTTTCCTTCAGGTATTCTTTTCCCCATAATCAGGATTCTTTAAGAAATAGGTCCATGAAACCCTATAGGGCATCCAATGAATAGGAGATCTTGAGGTATATTTATAGCAGACTCAGTCTACCCACATCCTCCTGATTTTTCTTGGCATTGCTTTCCATACAGTCTGATTTCCCATGGCCAACACCTGCATCGTGCCATGGGATTGCTCTTGGGCTCAGATCCTAATATTGTTCTGCATGCTGACAATCTCCAGGCCTATCAATTCACATCCTGCCAGGGGCATCCCTAAACCAGTGACTAACAGATTTGGGGTCTTTGGACTGGGATAAAACCGAGATAGATGTGTTTGCATCATTTTCTAGTTTTCCCCTGGGCTTAAGCTTCAGTCACCTTTATATAAAGTGCCTTAATAATACACCTTTTATTGGCTGTCTTTCTTCAGTTCCTTAACTTCACCAACCCATGTTCCTTGTAGTGTCTAAATAAACTACTTGCCCTCAAATTCTTGCCTTGGATCTGGTTCCGGGGGAATCCAACTAAGACTGGCATCAACATTTATTTTTACATATATGTGTGTATTTTTTTTTTTCTGAAGTCATCCACAGTCTTTCCCAGCTTCTAAAAGGAGACTTTGACTCACTTAAAATTACTAACACTGGGGGCCTCCTCTTCTGCAGTTTCTGGCCTGAACAATTGAGTGGAGCTAGGGGCAGGATCACAGGGGCCATCCACTCCCTATTCTTCATCCATGGAGGACCCTTGAGCTTTGCAGGACCACAGATAATTATATAGGAGGTCTAACCTCTGGTCAACATCTCTGACACTTTACTGGAAATAGACCTTGAAGAAATCTTACACCAACGTGTGCTTCGGCAGATAGACCTTTGGCTAGTTGCTGGGTTTATGGAAGTTCTGCTCAGGCCTCAGATTGGTGTCTGCTTCCGTTTGTGCCACACCAACTCTAGCTGTCTTGTTTTTATCCCCTTTTCAGCTTCATGATATATAACAACAATAACAACAACAATAATAATAATCAAGAATACCGTTAACACATTCTTTCACTCCTTTGAAAAATCTCATTTTCCTTCCTTCCTTATAATTCACTTCCTTTGCAAGCCTCTTGGGATCACCCCTTGCTATAAAAACCAATCTACAGGAAAGAATCTTCAATTTATGCACATTAATATTTAACTGATCATAACTGCTAATAATATATAATAACTGAGAGCAATTAATTCACAGGGTTATTTTGACTTGAAGCAATACCGAAACACAAAGTAGAAGAGAGAGGTTTTGTTTCTACAAGGAATCCAACTGATTCTGGATACCTTAGGGGGAAATTCAGTCAAAGCAGTTAGGGAAAAGAGACTTTAGTTCATTGTTGGGCAATTCTTCTAATAAAACATCGCTTCGTGTTTCATCACATTGATGAGGCTCTGACGATTGAATTTATACATGAACACAGAATCTTACATGTAGACCAAAGACAATTATGAATCTTATAAGCATATAGGACAGACACAATTGCTTTTAACTATCTATAAAAGTCAAGGTGTGTACCTTTCCAGAAAAGGTTAGCAGCTAGGGGATGTCATTCAGAAAGTTTTACTTGCTAATTTATGACCTGTGAGTCTCTAGGTGGTTCTTTGTCCTCAAGTTATTTCTAATGTACTGACCACACACACACACACACACACACACACACACACACACACACTCCCACACACACAACTTTCAAAACAAATGCACAATATTTTTTCATATCTAGTATCAATATCAAGGAATATTAAACATAACGGCTGACAGTCTGAGGCTTGTTTTCTGCGTTCAAGGGGCTGCTGATGTGTTCAAAAGGAAATTCTCTGGTTTGCAGCAGGACTTTTTGTCAGTTTACCTGATCTGAAATTCCACACTATCATAACTCCTAACATTCTCACTTACTTGCCTTAGGAAAGGAGAGTGGGGAAACACATTTTCCTCAGCAGACTGTCTGCTTGACAAAGCTTGTGTTTGATCTTCCCGTGTCTGCCTGAGCCAAGAAACACAGATCAAATCTCACTTGTATGACAGAGGGAAGAAATAGAACCTTGCCACTTACTCAAGATATAGTACGAATGTGGCCATTGCAATGGACATATTGTCATAAGGAACAACGGTCTTGTGAAAGGCATCCAATCCCTGCAAATTAGCAGGAGCTGTGGGTGCCCATCACCTCCACTGTCCTGAAAAGAAAAATGTCTATACTTAATCTTGCCTGCTTCCTTCAAGCACAATTGACAATCAAGCATCCTTTGGCAAGCTCACTAAACTATGTTTTAAGCAGAATGAGCTGGAATTGCCCACTCACTGCCTGGTAGTCATGGGGGTGCTTGCTGAGAAGGACACGTTCATTCCCAGAAGTACCATCTGGTGCTTCACAGTGAGAATTCAGTTGCACAGAGTGAAGTTGGGTATAACGTTGAATATAAAACAAGGATCGTTAAAGCGTCCATGTTCCCAGGAGGATTTTGAGCTGACTCAGATGCACTGTTGGCAGTTCTGAAGAGCTGAAGTAAATGGAAATGGGATTTCATGAAGATGCCCACCTTTTTCTATTAATGAACTTTAATTAGTCAAAAAAATTCTCTCCCTCCTCTACCCTCCCTCTTTCTTTTTTTCCCCCTCCCTCTTCCCTTCATCTTTTATTCTCTCTACTTTTTATTAGAAGCATAACACGGATCCTTTCTCAGCCCTTTGGCCAACTAAGATCAAGTCAAGTACAGAATGGACAAAACAAAGGAGCGCAACTTGAGTTTTGCAAAGTGAACAGATCCCAGGTTAAAAACAAACGTCACCCACACCCAAGAAGCCACCTTGTGATCACTTCCTGCTATTACTTCCTTCACCAAGGTAATGACTCCCTCTTCTGATTCTATCTTTAAAAATTCATTTTGCTAGTTTACAAACTACATAAATAGGGTCATACAGAGGGACTCTTTTGTGTCTAGGTTTTTGTTGTTCAATGAGATGTTCATAAGATTCATCATGTCATGGAATATAACTCTAGTTTTTTTTTTTTTTCATTTTCATTGCTACATAGTATTTCTTTATATACATATATACCATGTACCACAGTTTATTTATGAGTTATAATGCTTGTGGGCATTTAGGTGATTTCCAGTCTTTGGCTATTACAAAGAATGCTACTATAAACCAGTGTTTTGAGGAT
Source organism: Tamias sibiricus (assembly GCA_025594165.1). Classification (NCBI taxonomy): domain Eukaryota; kingdom Metazoa; phylum Chordata; class Mammalia; order Rodentia; family Sciuridae; genus Tamias; species Tamias sibiricus. The sequence goes on along the minus strand of CM046659.1, from coordinate 183,952,507 downwards.
CATAAACACTCATTTCTTTAGGGAACATGCTCAGGAATTGAATTGTAGGTATAGATAAACAATCTGAGAAAGAACCTGTACACTTGGTATTTTTCTTTTCTTTTTTTTTTTTTTTTTCTTTCTTTCTTTCTTTTTTTTTTTTTTTTTTTTTTTTTTTTTTTTTTTACATTTTAACCATTCTGGTGTGTGTGTTCTTTTATTGTTAACAAGTTTTTTTTCTTCTTTGCAATTTTATATATATGTGTGTGTGTGTGTGTGTGTGTGTGATTCCTATCATGTTCCAAAGCATGTCCCAGGCACAAAGGACCAGATTCTGCAAATTTCTCTGTCTTATAAGAGAGACAGAGAAATAAAACAGCAAACACAATTTACAGTGGTGAGACATGCAGGAAATGTAATTGAGGAACACAGTGGATAGGTCGGAGAAGACCAGGTCAATTCCCCTGCAGAGGTGATAAAGGATATACAGGCTGAATCTTGAGGGATGAGGAGGCTCTTGAAGAGACCCACTGAAGGCCAGGAGTGGCGGGGACACTGTGCTCATGTTGAGCACTGGTGAGAGAAGGAGGTTAAAGAATGACACAGAGGCCAAAGGGAACTGGTCTTGATTGCTAGAGCAGGAAGCTGAGTGTGTTTTCCTTAGGACTCTGTGAGGTTAGAGAGGTATATTAAAAGGAGAGTAACCTGATCAGATTTTTGAGGTGTATTACTTCCAGTCATGGGGAGGGCAGAAGATGACTGGTGACATCTATGTGAAACCTGCTGTGAAGTTGTGGTATAGCTCCCTGGTTGAGACTACATCCTCGATTGCCTGGGTTCAGGCCCTGCCCCCAGCACTTACTGGCTATGTGATGCTGGGCAGCGAAGCTTGGATTTTGTCCACTCTGTGGCGGTAGGTCCAACACTCCCTACCTCCTGGAGCAGTTGGAGGTTTATCCAAGCAAGGGCCTCAGCTGCAGCCTGGCAAAACATAAGAACTCTAAAGGTGTTAATTACTAGGTTAAACAAGGAGATAAAAAAAGCACCAGGCTGATGACTTAAGCCTTTCCTGTGGAACACCATGGGCGTTTCATGCAACAACATAGAAAGGTAATAAAGTTGACATGTTTGAAAACATTCTAAGATTCTAATTATCATTCATGTATTCAACACATTGGTATCATGGGCATTCTATGTACAATGTGGGAAGGTAATAAAGTCCACATGTTTGAAAATATTCTGACTTTACATTCATATATTCAGCAAATAGGCATTGAGGCTCTCAAGGAAGCAGAGCTTGCACTGAGCACTCCAGATGCTGAGGGAAATAGACCTGCTTCTGCCTGGTGGAGACATGATTACTCAGAGTGACTAGAGCACTTGACTTCTAACCCAAAGAAGTGTAGAGAAAACACTCAGTCTTGTCTGGGACAGCCAAGAGGGATTTCCTGGAGATGACATAGTTTGAAGGGTAAACTGAACAAAGGTCATGTGTGTGTGGGCATAGCTGGGGATTGGGGATAACATGACATGAAAAGAAAACAAAATTTGTTATAAAGACACTATCTAAAGCCACTCATTCTAGCTGCTGTGTGTTAATAAGAAGACAAGAAGTATGCATCTTCTACTTCCTTCAACAAATCTTTATTGAATGGTAACTTTGTGCCAGGAAGTGTTTTAAGTACTGGGGATGTAGCCATCTATATTAGATGTTCCTGCCATCTTGGATTTTATATTCTGTTTGTCAAGAGAAGTAAGCAATAAATATGTAAAGAAGTAAATAAGACAATGACATTAGTGATAGATGCTAGAAAGGAGATACAATAAAATTATGTCAGGATATGGACAATTTAAGCTAAAAGAGATAGGGATGAGAAAGTGTCTCCCAAGAGGTGACATTGGAGCTGTTGGTTTTAAAAATCAGGGAAAAAATAATCCAAGGAGAAGGAAGGACAAGACCAAGAACTTTAGGTGGAGATGTTGGAGGTGGAAGTGAATTGGAGGAACTGAAGATAAGTTTGGAGATGTAAACAAGGTCAGGTCACACAGAATCTTGGAGGTTAACATCAGGTGTGGAATTTATTCAAAGTACATTGGGAAGCCAATGGATAGGAAGGTTAAGCCAGAGAGTCTACTGTGGGGCAACTGTTGCAAGGGCAACAGGAGAAAGAAGTCTATCCAGCAGCTTGAAGTGTCCCTCAAGGTGAAATCCAGTGTCTCTGTTTTACATAAATAGAGTGTTGTCATGAATAACATCTACGGAGTTTACAATTCACTTAACAAGACAGGGAGGCCCATTTTATCTAAGAAGATACCAGACCATCCTGGAAATCTCCTACGAGGACATTGATTTCCAATCCCTGAATGAAGATGCATCCAATCAAAAATATCCATTGCTATTTCCCTGTGAGATTCTGAGGTGGGAGCTGAGTGGTTCCGTGTGTGTGTGTGTGTGTGTGTGTGTGTGTGTGTGTGTGTGTGTGTTTGTGTGTGTTTTAAATCAACCCAAAATAAATGAAAGAATGCAAAATGTTAATCAAAAGTAAACAAAGTGGGGCTGGGGATATAGCTCAGTTGATAGAGTGCTTGCCTCACATACACAAGGCCCTGGATTCAATCTCCAGCACCACAAAAAAAAAAAAAAAAAAAAGTAAACAAAATGATAGAATAAAAGGAGCCAGGCACCGCTAGTGATTTTACTGCTTTTTCTATGTAGCCAGCAAGGGAATTTTAGATCAAATTCCCCCTTCAACCTCCAGGAAATGGTGACTTTTTTCAAGTAAAGCAGCTTCCCTTCCCTGTGGTCTTGTTTGTCCACTGTGACTGGGGCCTGGCTTGTTTTCATCTTGCTGGTAGAGTGTCTAAATTCATGACCCCCTCCCTTCCCTATCTCCCTGATTTCTTAATACAAAAGAGACAAGCTAATGTCCTTATCAGGTGGCCCAGGAAATGGGAATAAGAGGCACAACTACTGATTAAGGGTTAGTTTGGAAAACAGGTCTGTCGTTCTGGCTATCTCTAGCATTTACCCCTCAGCTGGCTCATATGATTTATTCTAGCAAAAATATTCAACTGCCCAAAAGTATGAATTTCAGAGGGATTAGACGGAGGCAGGAAACATTGTAGAATAAGGGGATTGATCTCATTTCCCTGGATTTTTAAATTACGGATCTCTGACCCTTAAACAAAGGAAATAGCTCCTGATTTGGACATCTCTGAGAATGATGGTATCACTGAAGATAAAACAAGAACCCACTGGGATTTTGTTCTTCTTTTTTTTTTTCAATTTTCTTGAAATTTATAATTATCTTAAATTTCTTTTCTTTTTTTAAATTATTTTTTATTCTAAGATGTTATAAATGACAGCAGAATGCATTACATTTCATATTACACATATAGAACACTTTTTTACAAATCTCTGGTTGTATGCAAAGCATATTCACACCATTCGTAACTTCATACATGCACTTAGGGTAATGATATCCATCTCATTCTATCATCTTTTTTTTCTTTTTTTTCCTTCACCTTTTTGCCCCCTCCCTTTCCCTCCCTCCCCATTGGCCATTCTAGTATTCCTCTAATCCTCCTATGTTCCCCATCCCAACCCGACTGTGAATTGGCCTCCTTATATCAGAGAAAACATTTGGCATTTGGCTTTTTGGGATTGGCTAACTTCACTTAGCATTATATTCTCTAACTCCATCCATTTTCCTGCAAACGCCATGATTTTATTCTCTCTTATTGCTGAGTAATATTCCATTGTGTGTATATACCACATTTTCTTTATCCATTCATCTACTGAAGGGCATCTAGGTTGGTTCCACAGTTTAGCTATTGTGAATTGTGCTGCTATAAACATTGATGTGGCTGTGTCCCTGTAGTATGCTGTTTTCAGGTCTTTTGGGTAAAGACCAAGGAGTGGGATAGCTGGGTCGTAAGGTGGTTCCATTCCAAGTTTTCCAAGGTATCTCCATACTGCTTTCCATATTGGCTGCACCATTTTGCAGTCCTACCAACAAGGGATTTTGTTCTTAAAACACATACCTTGGTTTCCTCCAACATGCAGTAGTGGCTATCTGGCATCTTTAGTTACCACCTATGAACACATTACCTGGCAATGTTGAGCTGTCTGTCCTCTGACTCTCAGCATTATTCTGAAAACTACTCATCAAGGTTTGCAAACAAGTTTAATTATTAGCTTAAACAAAAGACAATTTTTAAAAAATAATACAATATGCTCCAAAGCCAATGATAATTAAAAGTGTAGAATATCTTCACCTCATTGAATAGCTCCTCATTGACATGGCTTAGTAGTTGTTTTAATTTGTTTCTGAGGACCAACTCTATGGAAACGTCTATTGAAATTTCCAAAGCACAACCCCTTTTCAACATTCATGCCAATCTAGTTAAGGTTGCATATGTTTTCTGTTTAGAAAGATGATATTTCCCTTAATCTTCTAAAACTTCAGGTCAGGGCTTCTATACAAAGATATTAGAGAATTTTTGTTGTCTTAATTATTTTATCACCTTTTTGTCCCACAGAAGTGATGTCTTTAAAGTTCTGAAATGTTTATCAACATCATAACCCTTGACCTTCTTATTTTAATGATTAAAATTAGTCAATTCCTAGAGGATAAATTTCATACTTATTATGCAGAAGCACACTTCCTTAATTGATTTAGAAATTTCAGTTACAATGGCAGTAATTTTAAGTCTGATTTTGTGCTAAGAATATGATTGCTGAAATAATTCATGAGTAACATCAGGGTGGGGTTAGATGTCAAAGCAGTACCTCTATTTTCTTCCCTGTCTTCAATTTTTAAAATGTATGTCTCACAATTATTTTTAGCAAGTCTGAATTTTGTTTTTTTTTTTTTTTTTTTTTTTTTTTTTTTTTTTTTGCTCCAAGATTCTTTTGGATTTTTTTAGTTTTATATTGGGAGATCATCCATTTAAATGTAACTGAAATTAAATTAATTAAGGGCTAGAAATGTACTTCATTCAGAATATCTAATGAGGTTCTTATAAAAACTGGCCAGAAGCATACTAGTTTTGCAGCCACCAGTAATTATTTAATAAACTGTTGTTGTAGGAAGACAACAACATAATTGTCCTTCTCATAGTCCTCACCTTCCATTTTTCCGCTTTCCCCCAGTCTGGCTCCCAATAAAAATCACCATCAAGAAAATCAAACTTTCGCTTTTGTAAAGATTCCCTTGTTGGTTAAGAAATGTCAGTGGATAATGACACAAGATTACAACACCCCGTAGGGTTTTGCTTGTTTTCTTTTAGGTAAGGAATTTATTTTTTTTCCTCTAAGAATATACATTTGATATGGTCAATAAACCCTTAAAATTGCTGTGTATTTTTAAAAGTTTCTGCAATTGCAATGTGTCATTGATACATTTGATGTCCCACAAGACCTGATGTGTGTCACCATATACATGACACACAAGGACATTTATGTTCATATTTATTTATATATCTTAACCACCCTAAGAACAAAATTAATGTCTTGTTTTGAGAGGGAAAGTTTACAATTAAAATCCTTTAATATGTCAACTTTTCCCAATGATTTTAAATCAAGTTATTTATGTTCTTACATAGAAAGTCTTCATGTCTGCTACCTGTAAGTATTGACTGAATTAAGCTATTTTTCATTCTTGGACAATCTTTCCTTCATTCATGTAATCTTAAAGCTTTAGAGCAAGGACAAAATAAACTTGGTTTAACTTAATTCAAACTTTTCATTGTATAATTGAGGAAACCGAGAACTGGGGAAGAGAAATGACTTTCTTATAGTCTTCCTTAGTCAGTTATACCTCCTCAAAAAGGATTTAAGGTAATTGACAGATGTAAGACAAAAAGAATAGGAAATAGACTAAGATATAAACAGATATAAACAGTAACTGAATTTGGATACACACATAATTCCGCATACCCCAGATGGCAGAAGCTAAACTCTTCACAAAGTCTAAGTGCCTCTAAGATGAATTGTATCAGTTACTTAAGTAAAAGCATAGAGTTCCTACAGAGGGCTAAGGTGGAGGCTTCAATCCACTACACTCTTAATTGGAAAGCAAGACACTTCCGACCAGCTTGATTCTGTGCTTGCCAAATCGGTTTTTAATTGCATATAAGGATTATTTAAAATGAAACCTCCCTCCCATTTCTAACAATTTCTCTTTCTTTAGAAATGATTACTCTTACTCACAGTCCCTTGTGACATTCTTGCCCATCTTGTTGCCACTCTTTACACACCTGTGTCTCACTTCCTCAACCTAAGTCTGAACACTGAGGGCAGGAACAACTTTATACCTGCTAGTCTTCCATGGCTATGAGGGAGCTCCATGTGACTAGTCATGGTCAAAAACTGCTAAAAGTGGAGAATAATGGCAAGAGAATAGAAAGATTCTTGTGTGCTCTTACTGTCTGTGGACCATTTGACTAAGACGGCTGCCATGCAGTTGTGTTTGATCTGTGATGTTTCATGTCCTTAAAGGCCTGAGCATAGGACAAAGGCTTATTTCAAATATCAAAACACAAGGAGAAAATTCTTGACTTATTTTCAAGGGTAGCTTCTAGAGGTATTTGTTTTGTTTTCTTCCAAAGTTGTGAAACAAAACATTTCAACCTCTGAGCATTTATTTCGTGTCAGGCACTATTCTAAATGATAAAATAGAAACTCATTTAATGGCTAAATTTAAGGCTTCATCCAATGCCTTCATTTGATCTGCTGTAAAACTGTCCAAAGTCTAACAAAACACCTTCTTTTCCATCTTAAATCTGTCTCTGACTCTGTCTCTGTCTCTTTCTCTGATGTTTTCAACTATTTTTCTATATTTTTAAAATTTTTTACTACTACCTACACCATTTGCTTATAGGACATTGCCAATATTTAAACACCTTTGAGTGAATTCTGGCAAGAAAATTTGGCAACTCTATCTATGACTATGGAGGCCCATTCACAATAATGGTTTAATACCTAGACTCCCTTCTATAACTGCCAATCAAGTTGCACCCCCTTGAAATGAATGGTAGTATTTCTGTTTCACCAAAATTTGGTAAGAAACTAAAAGTTCACAACAGGAAATATGTTCCAAAGTTAAATTTCCTTTGCATGGATTGACCCATATTATTATATTCATTCAATACAACATAATGATTTAGACCCAGTAAAAGACTGTGTGTGTAATATTCCAGTTTCCAATGGCAAATAAATACCTCTTCAAAGATCGTGAAGGTATATGTGCTTATTACTTACCAACTAGGATCCTATAGGTTGTTGTCTTAGCAAATTAAAAATATATAAATATTAATAATGCCATAAATACCTGAAGAAGAAAATTAAACATTATCATTAAAGTTTTTCTGGGTTACACATATACATTAAATATATTTATATACATACATATGTATTATATTAGCTGTCATTTGTCACAATAATGCTACAGAACAAATCACAAGCTTGTTGATTAAACATGTCTGCAGGCTGACAGACTTGGATGATCAAGACTGCACTTGGCTGGGGATTTCTTCTGATCTCCACTGGGCTACAGGGGTGTCTCTGTTCCAGATGACTTTGATCCTCCTTCTGGGGCCTGTGGGCTGGCCTGGGCATGTTCTTTTCATGAGGATGGCAGAAGAGAAAATGCAAGCAAATCCAATCATGCAAGTACTTTTCAAGACCATACTCTGTCATAATTGCTACCAGTCCCATTGGCCATCTCAAGGGAGAAAATGGCATACATCTCGAAATAAGAAAGCACCACATACAGAGGGGGAGAGCATACATTTCCTTCTACAGTTCATATCTGTACACTGAAGATGACTGGAGATCCCTGTCTTCTTTCCCAATAAATGTTCTGGTTTCCAGCATGAGAATACCATCGTGTGTCAGAGATTTTTACCAAATACTGGACGCTGTACAAAGGATTTTCCACTGATCACCTAATATAACTTTTACAACTTAGAAATCCTAGTTTTCACAACATTGACATGTAAGTAATATTAACCTCATTTTAAAGATCAGAGACTGCAGCTCAACCAAGTAACTCAGCCAGTGTATGGAAAAGCCTGACTTCAAACTCATTTGCACATTATTCTGCAACATGTGCTTTTATTTATTTCTATATATGTTACCTTTTATTATACTGAAGCCTTCTACCACTGGCCTTGTCCCACTTCCCAATTCCATCCATCACTCCTCCTCCTCCTGCCCATTATTCTCTAAACTGTTTCCATATTATAATGCATCCTTTGTCTAAAATGCTATGTTCTCTTTTCCTTCTACCTTCTGGACATACAAATTCTCTCTATGCTAAAAGGCTTGCTTCAAATCATATCCCCTGATTTCCCAGTGGATAAAAGCTTTCTGATTTCCAGTCTCCCAGAGCTGCAATCTGTACCTGTCCACAGTGTCTGTCTGTTAGCATATTCTCACTTAGATTTAATGAAATCTGCCAGTTGAAAAGCTGTGGAAAGGGGGCAAATCTTTATATTCCTTCCAAGTACCTATCTTACACTCAGTAAATTCAATAAATGAATTAATAAACATCAATTTCCTTCTTCCAAATTTGAGTAGAGACCAAGCAAATCACAGAGAAGACACCTGTACTCAGAAGGTAATTTTATCTTGTGCACAAAGTCCTTTGGGACTTAGAAGTCAATTGCTAACAAGTCCCTTTGGAGAAGACACTTCTGATATATAATGTATGGTTTATAACCAAGGGGATGAGAAAAAGGGAAATAAGTAGAGGTGAAAGGCAAGTAAATAAAAGGCAGGTCAGAGTCTACAGTGGGAGAAGGAAGTGAAAAGAGGAGATGGACCGATTGTCATGGACTGAATGTTTGTGTGCCCTCCAGAGTCATATGTGGAAATTCTAAGCCTAATGTGATGGGTTCAGGAGGTGGGGCCTTGGGAGGAAGTTAAGTCTTGAAGGTAGAACTGTTGTGAATATGATTGGTGCCCTTATAAAAGGGACCCCAGAGAAGTCCTTCACTCTTTTTGGAGAAGATGGCAGCCTACACCTGGAAAAGAGCCCTCACCTGAACCTGACCATGCTCGCAATCCGATATTGGACTTACAGTTCTGGAACTATGAGAAAGAAGAAATTTCTGTTCTTTCTAAGCCACCCAACCCGTGGTATTTCCAACAGCTGCCTAAACTGACTAGCACACAATTCTAGGCAGAAAGAGTGGGGAGTGGGAGAGATGAAGAAGGGAAAAAAGCAAGTAGGCAGGCAGTAGAAAAACCAGAAGACAGATAAACAGTCAGAGCAATATGGAACTAGGGTGTTGAAACTAAGTCATTTGGAGCCTCTCCAAAGAAGGAAAAAGCAAACAATCTTATTATTTCAGGGTGTGGAGAGGTTTCCCTCATAATACTAGAAATCATACAGATGTGATTGTGATCGTGATTGCAGTGAAAATGGGCCCCAATCTGAAATAGTACTTTTGCTTATATGTAAATGGCTTTTGTTTAATACGTTCTAGTCTTCAAACATGTTTTTTTTTTCTTACCCAACAGAAAGAAGGAAGAACAACATTTAGCAATCATTTAGCAATTAAACTCCACAAGGCATCTTATCTTTTCCAAGCATCCTTGTCAGTATCAGAGAGGATGCCCTGTCTGAAAGATCATCACTCTACAGAAGCTAATCTGAAGTGTGCAGAGGCAGGATGAGTCCGAGCAGTCTCATATAAAACTTGCAGCATTTTGAGGATGGAATGTCTTCTCTGGTTTCAGGCTAAAATTCCACACTCTCCAAGAGCAACAATCTCCTTCCTTCCTTGGCTATTTCAACCTTCATATTCTTGTGGGCAGGAACATTTCCCTTGGAATCTTCCAGGATTTTCATAGTCTTCCTGAATGTGTCCTAAGGTGATCGTTGGGAGTTAAGATACCCAGAAGGCCAAAATGATATGATTTATTTAATCAGACAACCCAGACCCAAAGGCATTCCTCTGACTCTTGTAATTCTAGCCACGCCATGCCCTCCCCTACCTTAACAAGGTGCCAAATATGGAAATGGTATTCCAGGTGAGGCCTCACCAGGATCCCGAGCGGTGAAAATGTTCCTTTTTTCATGTGCGAAATGAAGATTTTCCTCCTGCTGTTGAAATCAAACCAAACTCTTTATATATCATGTTACAAACTCCTACCAAGTTTGCCTTCTGTCATATTCCTCTAGGTCTTTTCCTGGCCTCACTAATCTCCAGGTTCTGAAGTCCCATGGAATATCTGTGTTTCTCATTAATTTGCAGAGATGTATTTTTCTTTTCTCTAAGTGGAATCTTGGCATCCTGAGCTTGGTCTAGATTTCTAACCTACAGACCTTATGTACATTACTGCGGTCTTGGAGGACCTTCTCCTTTGCCTGGTTTCATCACTCTCAGGTAACGAACTTGGTCAAACGAAGCAGGGTGAAGTCCAGCTCAGTCAGCAGTGCACATCCTTCCTTACTCACTGGCTTGGCTTCCCACTGCCCATCACATCTTGAGTCATTTATAGGTGGACCAGCCTTCCCCTGAAAGCTTACCTCAGTGGCAATCCCTTGAGGCACCCTTGCTACTGCGCTCTGGTTTGTGAATTGAAACGTATCAGAAGCAATGCATCCATTGGAGGGATTCAGCTCAGCTATTTGATTCAGGTACCGCAGGATACAAGATTCAGCCAATCAGAGTTGAAAAGCCCCTGTTAACACTCCTTTCACAGCTTCAGCGTAGAAGACAATGCTCTTCCACCCCCTCAGAAACCCATGGAACATTCTACTCTGCGGATCTACAAATATCCACAAATTGGCAAGATGGAATTTCCTAAGTGGTTCCATGAGCTGTTGAAAGAAGGGATACATGCAGGGGGAAAACAAAAAGTTTCCATGATGAAACAAGATGGGAAATTTCATACCATACATCTCCCTGTATGTATGTATTAATGTTTCCAAGAAGGTAGGATATATAGAAAGCTATTTTACTTGAACCAAAGTTTTCTAAACTTACTTGCAATGACTCATTTTAATTTCAAATACACAGGACAAAGCTTACTAATAATGAGTCTCTTGTTTTTTCTTGTCTGCCTGCTCATTGATGAGGATTTGGGGTTTTTCCTCCCAGGTTATTTCACTGCTCCACCCTCTACAGTTGCCCAACATGCTCTTCTGCCCTTCAGTTATGGAAAGCGGAAGAGCAGAAGCATCTTATCAGAAATCCAAAGGATAGAATTTTATGGAAGATTGTATTTTTCCAAAGTGACAGCACCAATATATTCCATCCCACACACTCTTCTTACACTGTGACTTCCAGTGGGCGATGAGATCTCTGTTCCTGTCCCTTAAATCTGGGCAGCCTCTGGCACTGCTATAACTGATCAAAGACTGCTGAAATGGTGCTATGTGTTTTTTGAAACTATGTTACAAAAAGTAACATAGGACTCACTTGGCATGTGCCCCCACGTGCCCCACCTCTCTCAGCTCACCATCTTCCATGTTGTAAGGAAACTTGGGCCACAGAGAAGGACTATGCATAATTTTTCTGGCCTACAGCATTAGCTTGGCCAATAGCAACAGCTAAAAGCTAATGCCTACTGCCAGACATGTATTCCTTTAGATGATTCCCGGGATCTTCTCCTAAGCTAGCTAATAATGAATATAGCAGAGATGAGCTATTCCCATGGAGCTCTGCCCCAATTATAGAATCCTGAACAAAATAACTGCTGTCATTGTTTTAAGCCACTTAGATTTGGGGTAACTTGTTATGCGGTAATAGTAACTGGGAGAGCCTTGGAGTGAGGGACATGGGTCAACATGATCTAGCTTACTTTGAGGGATGCATTTTGACCAGAGCAATTACAATAAAAATGAATGATTCCTAACAAGAGAACAATTCTTTTCCAGTGCTTGAAGTGCCCACAAAAATCACCTGGAATTCTGGTTTCCTTTTTGCTTATCAAGAAAACCATTCAAACATTTATCACATTTCCTCTTGGCACAGTGTTTACTCAGTAGTTCCACTAATTCCAGAATGGATTATGGGCTAGACCTCTATCTAGCATTTCCCAAGGCTGGATGCTTGTCCTCTTCAGAATTGGCTGAACTAGCATCTCCAGAGGGGTTTTCTATCTCTCCCCTTCAGAGCATTCATCATCATATAAATTATTTCACTGATTTGATGACTTGTTCTTTGCTTGTCTCTTCCTGGTAGAATGTAATGGTCTTTCTTATTCACAGTTATATTTTCCATACAATGCCCAGCTAATATTTGTTGAGTGAATGGATAATAATGAAGGGTAATTGGAAGGTCCCCATGCTCACAGGTGGAAAACTGGCTTCTGGCAATGTCTTGTAGACATATGTGTAGAAGCAGGGCCTCTGAACTCCACAACTTACCTGCAGTCCAGGTGGTAGATAGAGAACTTCTAAGAGTCCCCATCCACAACACTCTTATGGTTCAATTTCTTTTTTAAAAAAAATATTTATTTATTTAATTATTTATTTATTTGCTTTAGTTGTACACAATGCATTGTTTTTTTTTTTTTTTTTTATGTTTACATGGTGCTGAGGATCGAACCCGGGCTGTGCACGTGCTAGGCGAGCGCTCTACCGCTGAGCCACAATCCCAGCCCTTTATGGTTCAATTTCTTAAGGATACCCTGTGGCCCAAAGTTCAACTTTAGCATATCCTTACACTAGGTAAACTGATTTTTTTTTTTTTCCACCAGAGAAGTTGCATTCAATCATTTTAAGATCTAGGTTATAGTTTCATCTGATAAAAACCACTTGTTTTGGGAACATTCAGTCCTGGCAGACACACCTTAGTTCTCAGTCTAGTCTATCTGTTCCAGACATTGCCCAAACAGACAGACAGGGGTAAAGAGGACTGAACTCTTCATGTTGCTTTGTAACTCCTTTCCCAAGTAAAGGCAATGAAACACAAAATAACTTATTATCCAAATTAGGACGGTTTCAAGAAGGAAAGAGTGCGCCTTTATTAATTATATCCAGAAAACAGGCCTAAATCAAAAATTGTCCCAGGCAAACCAAGATGTTTGTCATTTTTTTTTTTTTTTTATTTTCTAAAGCTCAGAGATTGTCACACACCTTAATTAATTTTTTAGCATTGGTACAATGAAGAGCCACTGATATTTTGATGCCTGACATGTATTTCATGGGCAGCAAGGTTTTGATCGTGTTTTCTTACCTGTTTGTTTTTCTTAAGGTCTGTTTTTGATACAATGGAAAATATTCAAGAACTGGGTATGAAAAAAATTTCCCTAGAAAGAGTTTAACTAAGGGGAAATCGGTGATGGGCTATCCATACAAAAGTAGGCAGGTTTTTCTGATTACTGTATTTAATAATAAACTTTATTTTTAGAGTAGTTTTAGGTCTCCAGAAAAAAATAAACCAAAAAGACAGAGTCCCCATATACCTCCTCTACCTCCCACTGGTGCCTCTATTATATATCTTCCATTCAACGTGGCCCATTTGTTATAATATATCAAACAACATTAATAGATTATTATTAATTAAAGTCCATAGGTAGTATTGGATTTCACTCTGGGCTGCATATTTTATAGACTTTAACCAGTACATAATGACTTTTACCCAAGACTGTAGTTATCACTGCCTTAAAATTCCTGTGTTCCACCTAGTCATCATCCCTCCCTCCTTCTCCCTGCCTCTAGTAACCACTGATCTGATCTTTTTCCTTCCAACTAAGTTTTGCCTTCTAGCCGAGACACATACTTGTAATCATAGAGCATGTGGCCTTTTGGGACTAGCTTCTTTCACTTAACTATATGCATTTAAAGTTTTTCAACATCTTCTCCTGGCTTAATAGCTCATGTTTTATCTCTGAGTAATATTCATAGTATGGGTGACCACAGTTTTATTTATCCACTCACCTATTCAATGACATTATGGTCACTACTGATTTTTGGCAAGTATATATAAGATTTTAACTAATTTAAGTGAACACTTAGGGGGTCACAACTGCTGGATCATGGGTTATAATTAGGTTTAACTTTGTAAGAAACTGCCAAACTGTCTTCTAATGTGGCCATATCATTTTGCAATCACACTAGCAATAAATGTGGATTTCTGTTGCTCTATAAGCTTTTGATAGTTTTAGAGGAACCAATAAAAGATACTGAGGAACTCTGAGACTGGAAACAGCTGGCGGCCTTTAACACTCCTGGGCCTGAAGGGAAAAAGAAGGAAGGCAAGGCTGACAGAGCCCTGGAAGAATGGGACCCCCGCAGCAGGTGCCAACCAGCAGGAACTGCAAGCCTGGTTGCCAGTAGCCAATGCCAGGAAACCACATGCCAAGGTCAGGTGGGACCAGGGGAATGTGTACCCTGATCTCGCTCTCCTCCTGCTCTCCGTTCCCCTGCTCATCCCCCCATTAACCGAGCCAGTTAGAAGTTAAAGAACAAGAGAATCCATGTGACTTGGTCAGGAAGAGTCAGCACCTGGGGACACAGAGTAGAGAAATGAAGGCCTATCAATGGATATGCAGGATGGGGAGAAAGAAGGTGGAGGCAGGAGGGGTATACATAAACACTGCAAAATGATGGTCAAGATACTGATAAGATGTAATGTGGATGCAATTTTAAGAGAACGTTTGTTTGTTGTGTTAAAATGTTGCATCACTAGTTTTTCAGTAGAGTGTTGTTGAGCCACTCAGAAGAACTTTGTGGATGAGACCCTAATCCTGATCTATAGCTTACGGTGCGTAATAATACTGATTTTGTGTAATTATTTCCAGATGAAACTCCACTGGAACCCAAAGTCCATTTTCTGAATCTACACCTCAGTGTTATGATCAGCAGGTCTGTTTTTTATTTCTTGTCAGCTTCTCTTGTCTTAAAACTCCCTTTGGTGCATTTGAGTAAAGAGTTTTCTTGTGAAAGTGGAAAACCAAAACAACATTCATTGTCTCTGGATGTTTGAAAGGGTCCTCCAGGAACAAGGCAGCATGGGGGTAGAGGATACCTTCTTGTCCTTCTTTTCAACATTAGCATTTGTATGTTTGGGGTTGGATAATTACATGCTGTTTGGAATTGTCTTAGGCACTGAATGATGCTTAGTAGCATCCCTAGCCATTACCCACTAGATGCCAATGTCCTCTTTCATGGTTATGACCATCAAAAATGTCTCTGGACATCGCAAGTGTTCCCCAGATGCAACATCTCCACCAGAACCACCCCTATGCATGAGTACTACTGCCCTGGTGCAAGGGAGGTGCTAGCTTCTATCTGTGTTGTCACCATGGTGATCCAACTGTAACCTGCACCATTTGACACAGACAGTGTTGCATATTTTTGGAACCAAAAAGATTTACAATGTGGATCCCAACTTATTGTTACAAAATGCCACCTTCCAGAAAATTCTGCAGGGAGATGACCTTTTTGATCCAAATCATCTTCCCTGCTTTCCCCTTTAACCTTCTCTCGTGTTTCTAGGCTTAAAACTAACACTTCTTGGCAGATCTCAGCATCCCTTGAGGCCAGATGAGTTGGGTCACTAATAATGGCAATTGTAGAATTTCAAATGGCAGTTGGAATTAAAAAAAAAAAAATGGGCTGTTCTAGGATTTCTGTGATGCACAAAATTAGCCAAACACAAAGAAGCCCTACTTTAAGCCTTCATCAAATCACAAGTTATGAGAATGCCAGCCTTTTATAATTTGTCATATTCCTCTGATGATCCTTGTTTGCTATGTTTCTGTTTGCATCTAGAATAGAGGAGCTTTCCTCTTTTTCAGTTCTTACTTTCCTTCAAGTGTTTGGGAGGGAACGAGTCTTCAAATTGCCCAACCTCTTTCTGCATCGGAGACAGTTTTATTTATTTATTTATTTATTTTACATCCTGCCTCCTTCCAAAAAAGGTTTTGAGGAGAGTGAAGAAACGGGATGGCATGGGTCAGTGAGAAAGAAACTAGAAACGACATTCCCCAATTCAACCCTATTTTCTGAAACAATGTCAAGCCCTTACAAGGATGGGAAAATAACAAAGTCACATACCGTGAAAGTCAAGGATTCTCTCTTAGGGAATAAGTGTCCTCGAGCTACTGTCCTCCCAGTACATGTGTGAGCTTAGCAGTTTGGAATGTCAACAAAAAGGGTGATTAGGGGCAGAGGCCTGTAAGAGGCTTCATGGCCCACTCATTGATCAACGCAGGGAGAGGAGACAGTTTTGGAAGCTGTTTGGAAAGAATGTGCAGACTAACCACTTTAAATGACCATGCTAGAGAGATTTTTCTTCCCCAGACATGAGATGAATTACAACCAAGAATTCTGAGCAAGCACATCTTCTGAATACAATAGTCTATGTGATGGCAGTGGAAATCTGTTCAATAAATGATGAGATCTGTGTTGTTTGTCTTTCAACATCTCTCACTAATCAGCCTCCCAAATATCCAGTCCAGTGAGAGCAATGCAATTGATCACTTTATTTATAATAGATTCAAGATCAGATCTGGGCTTGAGGTTTTTTTCTCTGTTGACTCATATTAGGAAGGAAGAAAGGTGTGTGGAGGAAGGAAGGGAAAGGTGGGAAAAAAGGAAAGGAAAAGAAAGAAAGGCATGACATACTGGTATGTAACGTGTCTAGTCCGTGGATTTTGGTTTGACATGATCTTTCCAAAGAGGAAGTGGAATTTTGAAACTTTTTGGAAGCTCAGTCCTCAGGGAAGATTTCAAGCTCACCAGAGGACACATATCATCAGAAGCCCTTGAGACAAATTTACCGAGATACAGTCAGTTATTAGCATCCTTCAAGAACAGATGGGAAATCACAGGTGCTCATTCTGCCAAGTCAGTAGTCACTTAGGCTGGGAGAATGGGGCCTCGAGCATCTTGTATTGTTCTGATTCAAGTACTTTGGCTAGGAGTAGAAGCAAGACCCCGGTCAACCAAAGATATAGAGAATGAGGATGGCAATTTGGCTAGTCTAGAGAAGCAAGAGAAATAGAGTGTACAATGCAAGCCATATGTTTAATTTCAAGTTTTCTGGAAGCCACACTAAAAAAGAAATATGAAAAATGAATTTCAGTAACATGCTTAATTTGTCTGACTATATCCAAAATATTATCACTTTCATATAAAATCAGTGTAAAAGTAATTAACAAGATAATTTTCATTCTTTTTCATAGTTTTAGAAAGCTGATGTAGCCTGCTGCAGTGGTACACACCTGTAATCCCAATAACTCAGGAGGTTGAGGAAGAAGGACCACAAATTTGAGGCCACCTTCAGCAACATTAATGAGACCCTGTCTCAAAATTTAATATAAAAAGGATTGGGGATGTAGGTCTGTGGCAAAGTGCCCAGGGGTTCAATCACCAGTACCAAAAAAAAAAGAAAAGAACTCTGATGAGCCAATACATGTGACTATTGATTACCACATCAGACAGTATCTCGAGGAATCATAGATTTAATCTCTCAGTAACCAAAGGCATTAGAATACACACCAGCATGCCAATGGAGAGGCCCAATCAAGAAGGCACAGTTATACCCAGGAGGAGAAGAGTGGCATCTAGTCCCTGTAGCCAGCTCACTGTACAATCTTAAACAGGTCACTAGAGTCCTCTTTCCTTGTCTGTCATTTCAGGTGACTGTCTGTGCCAATTGATCTTTAAAGTGCTCTGAAGCTTGAAAAATTTCCCAAATCTCTAGATCACAAAAGACACTTGTGAGGATTGTAAAGATGTGCCCACAGTTGTTTTAATATTTGTCCCACAAGACATAGAGCCTAATAGTCTACCTTTGCAATAGGGACTGGACTTCATGACATACTTCCAGTGAACAGAATGTGGCAGAAGTTATAAGACGTCGCTTCTGAGATTAGGTCATAAAAAGGACTGCAGCTTTCATCTTTAGTCCCTCCCCCTCCCTCTCACTCTCACTCTCTCTCTCTTTCTCTTCCTTCCCCCTCTCTCTCCAGCAATCCAGATGACATACCATGAGAAGGCCTAAGCAGTCTGAGGAGAGGCCCACATAATGAGGAACTGAGGCCTTCCAACATCCTTGTGAGTGAACTTGCAAGCAGAGTCCTCTGCTGAGCCTTGCAGCGACTGTGACCAAACTGACAATTCGACTAAAACTTCATGAGAGACTCTGTGTTGCCGCGCGCTTGGAGCAACGGAGCCGCGGGAAGAAGTTCAGAGGCAAACTGGAGACAAACAGCTTTTTATTCTGATAACTTTTCTCTCTGGTTCTAACAACGACTAACACACGCCACACACACCACCAAAATGGCGCTGACCCGATCAGCAATTTCGGCCAAGTCACTCGAGATCCCGGGACAAGTCCCGTGAGACTACGGAAAGCGACAATGCCCAAATCTCCACGGCTCATAGTCAACCGCATTCAAGCCATCTCCCCAAACAGGGCTCCTACAACTCGGAACCAGAACCACCCAGCTAAACTGCTCCTGAACTCCAACCTACCAAAACTGTGAGAGAGTAAATGTTTGTGGTTATAAGCAGCCAAATTTGGGGGACTATGTTACACAGCAACAGATAGCAAATACAACGCTTCTGTAGCGTGAAAGATAAGCTGACTGTGCTAAAAGGCAGTTTGACTACACGTGGAACAGCACAAATCCATCCTTTCCATCATGCTTGGGCACTTCCAGGAAGCAGCAGTGACAAGCAGGCTCGTAAACTGTGACATTAGCTGAGCATTTCTGTATGCCGGGCATTTCTCCAAGCCTTTCGCATGTCTTAACTCATTGCCACCTTACAATGACTTATGAGGTAGGCAGAACTCACACCTCTACTTCACAGATAAGAAAACACAAGCATGAAGAAGCTAATCATTATTCCTAGGAAGGTGCAAGCTGTAAAAGACTATGATTGAACATTGATTGTCTTTACCTCCAGGTTTTTATGGAAAGTAGCTTGTTTAGCTGATTGTGTAGATGTTATCCACAAGGTCTAGTTCACAAAAAAAGATGCATGGACATAATAAAAAACCTGGATAAAATAACTTCCCCTGGGGAAAGACAGTGTGTGGGTCCCAGGACCTCACGGTGTACTCATTTGCATGCAGGGATCCTGGCAGCAGCTACAATCACACTTCTGGAGTGTTCTGAGATAGAAAGACTGTCCAGGGCAGTGGCCCAATTTTTCTTAAAAATGAGACTTTCCAATATTATAAATGATGACACAGTCCTTAATTATAAATGAATACTAGCAGACTGAGTTACACACCAATACCCAAGTACATGTATGAAAACACAAATGGTGTGAATATATGTAAAAGCAGTGACTTGAAAAATTGTGCTCTTTACATGTAATATGAAACGAATTGCACTCTGCAAGCATGTGTAACAAATTAGAATTTATAAAAAAAAAAGGGATAAAGTCATCTGAATAGAAAGGACTCATTATTTTGAGAAATCAGTATCTCAGATAGCAACAAGAGGGAGTTAAAAATGTTTCAAGTTCATGACATACAATGGACAGAGAGCACAGTTTCTCTTTTAACTGGAAATGAAAAAGTGGTGTTAAACCACAGAAGATAACCCTGAAGTTCAAGGTTAGTGAGAATTTCCTGTCAGGGAAAGCCATGAAACTTGAGTCTATGAAGTTTCCTTCCCCGGAATTTCCCCTCTAAGGATTTTACACCACAACACTAAAAGAGGAAGAGGTAAACTCCGTGGCTTCTGAGTGAGAGCTGATTTGGAGCCCCCTAACAGTGTCATGGCCAAGTCACAAAAACTCAGAGGACCCCCAGGTCTCCAAATTTTTCAACTATGAAATGAAGATTTCGTGTCAAGAGAGTTCCCCCACCCCAAGCTCCCAATCAGATAATATGTAACAATAAAAAGCAATTCTCAGAAAATTTTCCCAAGTACAAGTATTTATTTTCAAGCAGGTATTAGGAATTTACCAGGTATTAGGAATTTCTGACTTAACTTTTTGTCCTACTAGAGGATTTATAGAAACAGATGAAAAAATATTCCAGGGGCAAAATTTATCCCAAGTCAGGTAACAATCCTTCCATAAACAGCAAGAGATAGGACTATTTGATATTCCTAAACTGAAACACTATTCAGAAATTTAAAGCCTCGTGGTATCACCTACTCTGTTCATGCAAGGGAGAAGCCCCATGGACAACCCCAGTGCCACCAACACAAGACCACTTCTATTACCCATTATGCTAATTCACTAGTTTCTGATGTTCACCAAAAATAAGGTGAACTCAAGGGATTATGGTAGAGTTTTTGAAGTACAGTGGTGTGCTGGTAAACTACAGCTCAAAATTGTATTGTGTTCTGGTTGCCATTGTATAAATACTCTCATCCTACTGATCTCGTGTTATGAATGCAGAGTTAGGAAGAGATATGTACAACTGACTTTCACCGGCTGGTTCAAGATGGCGCTGCATAGCACTGAGTATAATCTGATCTCAAAACTGACATCGCATCACTTTTGCCACATTCTTTTTGATAGAAATGAGTCACTAGGTTCAGTGCACATTCAAAGGGAGGGGATTGTACAGGGGTGTGAATTCCAGCAGATGGAGATCACTAGGACCTATTTTAGAAGCAACATACCATGAGCTCCTGGAGCACAGTCGGTCCTCTATATCCATGGGCTCCACATCTGCAGCTTCAACCAAATTTGGATAGAAAATATTTTGGAGGAGAAATTGCACCTTTACTAAACACATATAGACTTTTCTTGTCATTAACCCTTGAATAATACAGTATAACAACCATTTAAATAGCACTTAATTGCAAAAGGTATTCTAAGCAATCTAGAAATGATTTAAAGAATATGAAAGAATGCACATGGGTTATAAGCAAATAGTATGCAATTACATATCAAAGACTTGAGCATGTTTGGATTTTGGTATTTGCAGTGAATTCTGGAACAAATACCCCCTGGACACCAAGGGATGACTCTGTAGATACACACGAACTCCAGAGTATGTGTCACACTATTCAGGATGAAAATATTCCAGATTAGATTACAAGCAATATTAACTTAGGCAAAATGTAAATGTTTAATAACTCCTCTGACTTTTTTTGTCTTTAAGATATGGGAGAAACGGGAAGGCATATTTAGGGATTACCGACTGGCAGAGCTTCAATTTTGTCAAACAAAATGTTGAAAATGCTTGAGATGTTTTATGCCGGCTTCTCCTCTGCTCTCCACTAGACCCTTCACTGTACCCTTTTGCTGCACACAGAACACAGTTCTACATTGTTAGACTAACTGCCTGGTCCCTCAATGACTTGCATCTGGGACTCCTTGGCACCGATGATGGTAATTTGAAGATAAATCTCATTTGAACACCATACTCAGTCTCCTCCTTTCCACTATACTATTTGTCATTCAATAAATATTTCTCAAGTGTTTCTTGTATTTAAGAAATAGTACTGAGGCCTAAGTCACAAGACAGGGAGCAGGGTAAGCTATAACCGGATCACCTGACTACATGAGCTATGTCTTAGTTTATTTTCTCATTTAAAACTGGTGGGAGATGTAACAGCAAAGGTCCTGGATAATTCTAGAACCAAAACCCTATTCCTTGATCAAAGGTGCCCTCTTCATACCATGCTGAAGATTCTCCAGAGCATACCCAGGGATTAGAGATGAAAAAGGTGGTTCTCCAACTGGGGTCCCCAAACTGAAAGTTCAGCCACACTTGGGAATGTATTAGAAATGCAAATCCTTGGGCCCTACCCCAGACCTTCTGGGTCAGTAACTCTGTGAACGTGGCTCCTTCACAGTTTGTACTACATCAAGCTTTCCAAGTGGTTCTGATGATTCCTCTAACTTGAGAATTACTGCATTAGAACCTGTCAGGTATCTAAGGGATAACATGCTCAAATCCTTCACTACACGCTAAAGAGGAAACACAGGTGCTAAAAAGTGACATGCCTGATTAAGTGGTTAATTTCACCTAGAGCAGTTGCTTCCCTAAAGCACAGGCATTTTGAGGCTGAGATTTCAAACAGGCCAGGGGCTGGGCTCCCTATGTCAGCCCTGGGCTCCTGCCTAAACCCATTCCTTGGCTCCAGGTACATCAAGCACCTCCATCCAGTCATGTATAGCACGTCCTGCCAGGTTTTTGGGTGTGGTCCGTGTACTCAGAGGTGTGTGCTGGAAGAGTTAAACAATTACCAACCTTTGATGGCCTTCCTGCTCTTTAATGCCACATACCTGCCCCATTACCTGCAAAGGTGAGCTCAGACGCAGGTTGTGATCACATACCTCCCTGGATATCTGCCAATGCTGAGGGGGCTGGGATAGGATTGCTGGGGCTGCCACCTTATTTATACAATTAACATTTGGATGATAAACCCAAACCTCCCCAGCACACTGCACTCTGAAACACAGGTTCGTGATGAAGGACACAGAATTCCTAGTGCAGGCATAACCTCGCAAAGACATATCCTGTGAGTTAGTAAGCAGATTTAAAATGATATCACAGTGAGAAGTAGTGTTTATTGATTTTAAAAATGAGCAGAAATTTTTAGCCCTTTTCTTTCAAATCATGAGGACTAGTGACAGGGAGAAGAGAGAGATGTCCTCCATATTTTTTTTCCAAAGTCACTGTTTGTACTAGTGAGACCAAAGAGCAACACTATAACTGCAAAGCATGTTATGGACTATTGGACACTTTTGTTGTTTTTATAATCCACATGCCAATTTCCAAACATATTTAGAAAGACTTGATTCATTAGGGATGGAGGGAGGTGAGCAATGTGTTATTCTGAGTCTGGAATTTCATGTTACGTTACATGCAAATGAAGGATTTAGGTGACATTATATAGGAGTGATTTCTGAATGCATGAGTAACTATTCCAACATGGAGGTCTGTTTTGAATGGCACTTCTCAACAGGGGACAGTAGAGAGTCCATATTTCAAAATCTTCTAAAAAGTATTTTTTTAAATGCAATGTCTTCAAGTCCTAGCGCGCACACACACACACACACACACACATACACACACACACACATACACACACACACATACACACACACACACACACAAGCAATTGTCCCCTCTCTATATATAGAGTCAGCCTCTTGGAGCTAGGAAGGGGTCCATTTTCCACATCATTCTGACATATTGTGAAATGTAGTCCTTTTCTTTATCTCAATCCCCCTCAACTCCAGCAAAGTTACAAATATGTGAATATGTAATCTGCAGAAATACAAAAAAAATCCACAATACTAGGTTATGTTCCCCAAAGGAGGAGCTGAACCTTAATCATCTTTGAATTTTTACACCCTAAAGCAGAGGTGCCCCCTACTATATCTAGCCTAAAACATATTTTGTGTCTCACTCTTATTTATTTATTTATTTTTCATTTATTTATTTATAACAGGGATTGAACCCAGGGGTGCTTTACCACTGAGCTATAACCCCAGCCCTTTTTAAAAAAAATTATTATTTTTTTTTTTTATTTTGAGACTGGATCTTGCTAAGTTCTTTGGGCCTTACTAAGATGCTGAGGTTTGCCTGGAACTGGCAATCCTCCTGCCTCAGTCTCCCAAACCGGGATGGTGGGATTACAGGTATGTGCCACCACGCCTGGCTTACCCCATTTTTAAAATACAGTTTTTTAATTAGATACTACAACAGATTATATTTTTCAAAGATGGTTGCAACAATATCTCCAGCCTCACACCCTCTTCTAAAATATAAACCTGTCACTACCCAACCAAGAGAACCAAGAGATAAAGCCTAATTCCCCTCCCCTTGAATACGGAATACGGGTGGGTTCATGACTGCTTTGATCAAGATAATAAGGCTGTAACACTGTATGACTTCGAAGACTGGGTCATAAAAGACCATGAGGCTTCCTTCCTGTTTGTGGAAACACTCATACTTGAAGCTCTGAGCCACCATTGTTGAAGAAGTCCCTCTACCCTGAGGGTGCCCTGATGGGAGGAAGCCACACTTGTTTGCTCTAATTGGTAATCTTGGTGGTTGAGTCTCCCTGACCCAAACACCAGATAAGTCAGTAAACAGGACTTGAGCTGCTTCCAGGCCCCATTTACTCATTGTCCACTTCACTTTCCCCTGTCTTTGAGGATTCCTAGCTTGAGACTTCAGATATGGCAGAACAGAAATAGTCAGCTCCATTATGCCTGTGAATCCAACCCAAAGAATCCATAAGAATAGGAGAAAAGTTGATTTTAAGTGACTAAGTTTTGAGTTAATTCATTACACATAAACAGTAACCGGAAGTTTTCAATATTTTTTTTCATAAAGGAAGACATCATACTCTCTTGGGAAACTGAAGAGTATGGCAGATAGAGCCCCTATGTCCACCACACAAGGAGCTAGAGAGCCATCCCCAGCACCATGAATCAAGGTTTGTTATCAATGCTTATAAGCAGCCTGTTGTTTTCTTATGCAGTAGAACTTGTTTCCTTCAAAGTAGGTAAATAAAAGGCAGCGAGGGCCCTGGATCTTTTCTATCAGCACCTTCTTGGCTAGTTCTTGTGTGTTTGTTTGTAACCCTTGCCCTAGAATACAGTAAGCACATAACAAATATTTGTAGAATTTTGAAATCAATCCATCCTTTGTGCTGATTCTCTATTTCTCTCTGGATTCTGCTAATTAAAAATTTCTTTCCCCATAAGTTTAACAGCATTTGTCTTTTGTTTCTCCCCCCCACCCGGCTCTTCCTTCCTTCCTTTCTCTCCCTTTCCTCCCTCCTTTTTTTTTTTTTTTTTTTTTTTTTTTTTTTTTTTTTTTTTTCTGTCTTAGTCCATTTTCTGCTGCTATTACCAAATACCCAAGACTGGGTAATCTATAATGAATGAACGTTTGACTCATGATTCTGGGCTGGGAAGTCCAAGGTCAAGGGGTTGCATCTGGTGAAGGCCTTCTTGCTACATCATAACATGGCAGAAACATCACATGGTGAGAGAGCACACAGAGAGAGGAAAAGGAAGCTGAACTGTCCCTACTTTTATAAGTATCCAATTCCAGTGCATGATGGCCTTAATCCATTCACAAGGGTGGTGCCTTCCATGAACTAATCACCTGTTAAAGTTATCACCTTTCAACACAATTATAGACAGCAATTAAATTTCAACATGAATTTTAGAGGGGACAGTCAAACCATAACTCTTCTCCTCCCTCCCTGCCTCCCTCCTTTTTTTCCTACTTCCCTCCTTCCTTTCATATTCTTATAATTCATCCCTGTTTGTATATCACACCACTGAATATATGCTATCCATTCATCTCTCACTCTGAATATAAAATAGTAAAATAAGAGTTTTCAAGATATACAAGGCATATTTCTTAGCAGAAGTCCCATTTTGTTTAAGGAGCACCTGCTTCAGAAGAAATTTAGGGAGCTCTTTAAAATATTGAAAACAGAGCCCCTCCCTAGATCAATCAGCTCAAATTGAGAGAGCCCATACAAAATTTTTTACTTCATTAAGCGCTTCAGGTGATTTTGTTGCACACAATAGTTTTTGAAATCAGCCAAGCCTTTCTTTAGATAGCTAAATGTAGAAGGTTTGCAATCAAACCCTGAGATTGAAAAAGACAGATTTGATAACCAGGGCCACAGCTCCAGGGGTTTTTACATGGAAGTCAGAGTATGCAGTGGAGCATACTAAAAATGAGGTTAGAAGACCATGAAGTTGGGGTTAGGACCTCCACCAGCACAGTGATGAGGAGATCAGCTGAGCCAGGGAGATTTGCCTTATCATGGGGTCCACGAACCTGACTCGGGAGGAAATTCCACCTTATTTGTACTAACCATGGATTGAAATGTTTCACTTCCTCTAATTACGAATGTAGGCAATAAACCACAGGAGCATGCCTTTGTTTCTAAAAGAAATCATAGATATTTTCGTATCAGAGATATAGTACCATTTTCACTCATTATTAAAAATTGAATATAAAAAAATATTTTGATATTTTCTCCAAAGCCAAATGGAGCTGAGGCCACAGGTAGAGGAGGCCCCCCCCAGAGTGGCTACTAGGTGTCTGTAGACGCGATTGGCTACTGATACACAGCATCCACCAGTCGGCCAGGCCTGGATGAGGACACACAAGGCTGAGGGACCATCTTCTCTGGGAGATGGGGCCAGCTGCCCAGCCTCATGCCTGTGAGTCACCGGGCCTCTGACCTGAAGTCACTTAGCAGCCATCCATTTCGGAGAGTAATGGCAATGCTAGGATGAGAGAGCCACACTTGCCCACGAACAAAATGATGGGTTCCTTTGTGGAGGGTCTGAGAAAGACAGCTAAGTGCATATTAAACATGGCAACCCTGAGTTACAAACTGATTGGCCAGGTGCTGTGCAAAGCCATTTATTCATCTTCACAAAACAAACAAAAAAAAAAACCTACCACGTTTTTCTTTCAATGTCCATGTTAATATCTTCAATTTCCACAGGAAGAAAAATAGGATGTGCAAGGTCAATCACTGTATAATATTATATTATCAATGATTGATTATAGATTGTAAGTATTAATATGATTATAATTTTAGCAATAACACTATTTATTGTTTAATAATAGCTAATCCTTAACTTTCAGTAATACTCACAATACCTATTATTATTAATCATAGTGTATCCTGACATGTACCAATTGCAGATCGGTGCATTATACTTCCATTGTTTCATTTAATTTCAACACAACCCTCTAAAATGTACATACTTTTATCATTGGTACCTTCTAGATGAAGAAATCCAGGACCAAGAACTTACCCAAGGTCCCCAGCAAGGAATGAGTTCTTTCCTTGGGGGCCTGGTATTTGAATCTCAGCTCCATAAGGCTCCCTTACATTGGGAGTTCTGGGTCCCCACTTAGGGCAATGCCCCTCTAGTTCCACATATCCCTGGCTAGTTGCAATTTGGGAACCAGTCATGGAAACTTTCAGGAAAAAGGAGAGAGAAGGGACAAGCAGCCTCAACACCTTAGAAGTGTGGAGTCCTTGGGGCTTTATTTCATGCTGGAATCATACAGATTTCTCTCTATTATCCCCTATGTCTTCTGCAACTTGAGTCAGCAGCTGAGCAAAAGCCACAAAGACAGTTCCAGGAGGTGTGGTATGACCAGGAGTAAATGCAGGCAGGAACACTTGAACCAAAACGCACAAAGACTTGACAACCAGGACACGCCAGGACATGCCCATCCATGGCTTATAAAGGTTGCAGCTTTTATTCTGAACACTCAGTCACCTGGTTAAAGTAGTAATAACAACAACAACAACAACACCGCAGGCACTACTTGGGGGTTCTCTCTGACTTGAAGGTACTGTACTATGCAAGCTCTCTTGTAGGAAAAATGCTGTGAAACCAAAGCAAAATAGATATTTTCTTGGCTTTGAAGGGAGGAGAGCAGGGTAGGGTTAAGGGGCAGAATTTCCCTGGTTCATTCCATGACGCCAAGACCAAGGTTAGGAATGAACTGAACCACCTTGTAAAAAGCATTATATATAAAGTCATCTGTTTGCCTCAGCTGCTGCTGTCACAAGCCCCGTGTTCCTATCAAGGGTTTAAAGCAAACACGGTCAGCGGCTAAAAGAACAACATCGTTTCTGATTCTCCCCTAAGACCTGATTCACTTACAAAATGGGCTTATGAACTTAAAATTATGGGAGAGGAGGAGTGAGGGGGAAAACAAGAACCCTTTTATTTAGCATCTTATTCACAATGAAAATTGGCACAGAAGCCAACCACATACATTAACATAGCTTGGGCAAGTTTAAAGCTTATGAATACATTTCTGTGGAAAAATGTGAATATGGAAAATCCCCTCTCTTATTTTGCCTTTTCCAAAAAAGCAGCGAGTGCTGGGCTCAATGTGTGTCCATAACCTCACTTAGAAATGCCAAGTGGGACTGAGCTGGGGGAGTCCAGGTCTGAAGGGAGACGAGGGTCTGCTACCTTGGAAACCAGAGGAGAGGAAGGAAGAAGGTCGGCCAACTCACTCCAAAGCAAGATTTCATCATAAATTACAGAGAGGAAAGCCCATCCAGAATGTACTGAGGTTCTCTGCATCCCCTGGTGATATTGGTACCTACTGGAGAAGACTCATTCAAATAAGAAAATGGGAACTGAGCTGTGTCTCCAACCTCACTCAAAACAAATTAAAAGGAGACTTTAAGGTAAAGAATTGCACTCAGTAATGACCATGAGTCTGCTACCATAACCTTGTCATTGCATTTTACTTGTAGAATTTTTTCTTTGACAAACATTTAAGTAGTTAGAAGCATGAAGTAAATAATCCTCCTAAAAACTGCCTCAAGGGGGCTGGGATTGTGGCTTAGCGGTAGAGCGCTCGCCTAGCACGTGGGCGACCCGGGTTCGATCCTCAGCACCACGTACAAATAAAATGCATTGAATAAAACGCATTGTGTACAACTAAAAGCAAATAAATAAAAATACTTAAAAAAAAAACTGCCTCAAGGATAGAGGCTTCTGATGTTATTTCTTCTTGCTTCTATTATTTTGCAGGCATTAGTAGATGCTTTGCTTGACAGTGTCTCTAGAGAATAAGGGATTTGTCCATGCATTTACAGAGGGGGAAAACACTTTAGATATAAACAGACTAAAAAATATTGTCAGTATTGTCCACATCTGCAGAACAACATCCATCAATATATCTGTCTTCCATCCATACATCCATAAAGGCACCCATGCATATGTCCATCTATCCATCCATCCATCCATCCATCCATCCACTTCCTCAAAAAATATTTGTTGAGGGCCCAACACCAAAAGAGCGATAGCAATGTCAGTCATAGGGGAGGGTATAGCACATACAAAGACCATGAAATAGGCAAGAGGTAACTCAGGAGCCAAGTGGAACGCTAAGTAAATATATAAGCAACTATTAAACAAGGAAATAGAGGGATCAGACACCAATGATTAACACATTTCTAGTCAGCACTTGGCAAGTAGTTATTGATTTTGGTGCACACTGCAGTGGCAGGGTCTGAACTGGCTCTGGAAACATAGGCAAGCTCTTTTGATGCATTTGCAGAGCTCCTCCTGCTCAGCTGGGAAGGTAGACACAAAAAACATGTTCACATTATGGTAAGTGCTACAGGCTCTTTGAGAACTGGTACAGAATGTATGATGGGTCTAAAAGCTCAGGAGGAGGCAGCATGTACAAAAACCCTGTGATGAGAACCAGCTTGGCACTTCCCAGGAAATGTCTGAAGGCCTCTTTGGCTGGTGGTGCCAAACATCTAAGGTCTTATAGGTGATGCTGAAGATAATGTAAAGCTACTGATGGCTTCCGGCCTGGAAGAGATGCTATGATGTTAGCCTTTTGAAACTATCCTTCTGGCTTCCAGGAGTAGAACAGCTCATTCAGACAAGATGGTGGTGATACTTGAATCTTTCAGGTGGAGATGAAGAAAATAAAAGGTGGATAAAAGCTATATATAGGAAAAAGCCTGCAGAAGAGAATGAAATCAGAGCCTATATTTGGGATGCAACTGAATGGGAAAGGAAGAATGTGCTTTGCTGTTGAATGGTTGATGGAGGCACAGCAGGGTCAGGATAAGACCTGGGACGGACAGCAGGTTCTAAGCTCCAGCAGGCTCATGCCAGTCCTCAGAGTACTTGTGGGTGAGCTGTTCTTGAAGCCATCTGCCCTCCCAAGTTAGCAGTGTGAAAATAAGATTGAAATCCATCCATCCATCCATCCATCCATCCATCCATCCATCTATCCATCCATCCAACAAATATTCTCAACTTCCCCATAGACTAGCTTTTTTTCCTATTCTTTCTGCATTATGAACTTTCTAGACCTGAAATCCAAAAATAGGAGATGCAAATGACAAGTCTTTGATATTTAGAATATTGGCTTCTCATCCATTATCACTTAATTCAGCAGTCATAGAAAATGGAAGTTTCAATATTAAAATGTTAAATTTTTATTCAACTTAATTTTTGAAAATCATGAAATAAAAGTTCCAGTAGCCTGGCACAGTGGTACATGCTTGTAATCCCAGTGGATCAGAAGCTGAGGCAGGGGGATTGAGAGTTCAAAGCCAGCCTCTGCAATGGCCAGGTGCTAAGCAACTCAGTGAGACCCTGTCTCTAAATAAAATACAAAATAAGGCTGGGGATGTGGCTCAGTATAGAGTACCCCTGAGTTCAATCCCCAGTAACCCCCACAAAAAACAAAGTTCTGGTGACTTGAAACCATGGTGTTGTTCTCTTTGACCTAAACCATATATGACTTACCTTTCCAAAGATTACAAGCTTCCCCTTGCAATGGGAATATGACATGACAATCACCACCATCCATACTTACAGTGTCATGCACCTCACCTGTCACTACATTGACAGTGGTAAGTTAACAATTACCTTGAATCTTTAGCTAGTACACTTTGTAAATGATATATCAGAGTCCCTCAAATGATTAGAAAGCTGGAACCAGATCATATGCATTTATCACTTCACTCAGTTGGTTGTATAAATTTGACAAGCGATTTCTTTTTAAAGTAAAACAAGTGTCATTTTGTCAATTGGTTATTCAAAGGATAACTCTGAACACTTCCTCTAATAGCAAATTGGACCAAGAGCTCTAAAAGTACATAATGATAATGATAATAAGTTTATATGTCTCATAAATATTTTTGAATCTCCTCTTTTTTTTTTATTTTTGGGGTTGTAGAATAAAGGTAGGTAGGCAGAGAATAGAAGGTGGTTCTAGTTATTTTTCAAAACCAGTTCATCTTTTCTAATGAGTCACATCCCTGTGTCTAGGCCAAGTTCTTCCAGGTCCCCACTGGCTTTAGCTTTAGGAACCCTGGGTATGACTCATGGGTCATGATCTTAAAGACAGAGGCCTATATTTCTCCAAAAACAATTTAGGCCCCTCCACCTGTGATGCAATAATACAACTCCATATAAATCAGGGGGAGCTTTTATGGGTTGACTAATATGTTAACACCCTGTGATCCAGAAATGGAGTTGCCTAAGCCTTATTTTAGGCTGGGTCATATAAATTGTGTCTCAGGTAGTAGTTCTAGAGATGTCAATGTCTTCCAAGGTGCTGTGGCAGAATGAGACACACCACCCCCAAAAATGGATAATTACTGTGAACAAACTTGTGCAAATCTTACCCATTGGGGGTTGTAAAAAGATCCATTTCTGTGTATTCATGTTGGCTCTCAATTTTATGTCATCATTCTTGGAATAGCAAGAGTTATACATCACTTCCAGAATAGGAACAAGAAACTACAATATTTGAACCTCATAACTGTGGACACAATGCTCTTCAGCCCCATTTGCAGGAATCAACGAAATCATTATTTGCACTTTTTTCCCCAACACTTTTTATCCAGGAGTCTGCAGCTGCAAGAACCACATTTAGCCATCCCAACAAGTTCCCCAGAGGGCTAGCTAATCTCATTCAACATGTTGTAGAGAAAGAATACAGAATTTATAAGAATAGTAGAAATAAAATCTGTGGGGGGAAAAATCGAGCTCTTTTTCAGTTCAAGTTATCTGTTTTTAAATGGATATGGTTTCAAAACCAAACCCAGATGGCAAATATATGTGAACTGCAATCAGCTAGTTGCTACCTGGAGTATCAGATTGAAACTTGTACTGGTTCTGAAGAGGAGATCATCAGAACTAAGAGTGGTAGCTTTATTGCCATCAATTTGCCACTTACACCCTTGTCCTAAGCCAGAGTATTAAGAATTAATATTTTTTTTACTGTAAGTATTGTGGATGTAGCTTAGTGGTAGACCACTTGCTTAACATGAGATGCTAGGTTCAAGCCCCAGAAATACACACACACACACACACACACACACACACACACACAAAAAATTATACTGTGTATAATAAAATGGAATACAATCTCACTACATTATCTAATATACAAGTGCTATTCTCACAAGCACTCTATATCTTTCCTTAGTCAAGAAAATTCTGAAAAATCAGAGGAGCTGATCAGTAAAGGACATCTATGTACCCAATACTGTCTCATGACTTCAACAAGAAATAGGCCAATGACTTCCAAATGTTTATTCTTCAGACTCAGAATCTTCCCTCAGCTTTATATATTTTCAATTGCTTATTAGATATCTTCATCTCGAAGGTAGCAAATTTAAACACAAAACCAAAGTTCCTCTTGCTTTAAAAAATATTCCTTATTGCACATTTTCTATATGATTAATGGAATCCTTCTGAAGTCATACTAGAAACTCATTTCTCTTTTTCTTTCAATGGGTTTTTTTAAAATGATCCATACAGTTACTAAATTCTAGCAATTTTTTTCTTTTTTTCTTTTTGTGATACCATGGATTGAACTCAGGGGCACTTGACCACTGAGCTACATCCCCAGCCCTATTTTGAATTTTATTTAGAGACAGGGTCTCATTGAGTTGCTTTGTGCCTCACCATTGCTGAGTCTGGCTTTGAACTCACCATCCTCCTGCCTCAGTCTTCTGAGTCATTGGGATTACAGGCATGCTTTACCGCAACCAGCCAAATTCCAAAAATTTTAATGTTTGACTTCTATCTGTATTTTAAATCTAACACCTTGTCTTTGGGTACTAGATTACCATGACTGCATAACAAATTACCCCCAAAACTTAGCAGTTTAAAGAACACAAGTTATTATCTTATCATTTCTTTGGGTAAGAAGTCTGGGCATGGGTTAGCTGGTTCTCTGATCAGGATGGTTCTTATATGAAGGTTCCCAGGAATATTCTCCTTCCATAATCTTTCAGGTCATTGACAAAATCTAGTTCCTTGCCATTGTAGGACTGAGATCTCATTTCCTAGCTAGTAGTTGGTTGATGACTGCTTTCAGCTCTTGGAGGTCCATATTTCTTGCCATATGTAATCCCCTTCAAAACTAGCAATGGAGAATGTCTTCATATCACATCTCAAGCTCCGGAAGCAGGAAGATCCCTGTCCCTCTGTAGGACCCATCTGATTAGTTCAGACACACTCAAGGTAATCAGCCTTGCTTAAAGTCGACTCACTGGGGCCCTTAATTATTTTTGCAAATCCCTTCACAGAAGCACTGCAATTAAAACTTGACTAAAGAGCTGGCAGATGCATGCACATCAAGAGATATGAATTTGGTGGTGGTGGACAGGTATCTTAGAATTCTGCTTACCACAATTTCCACAGCCACTGTTTTAGTTGAGGGCCTAATCAGCTTTGTGTACAGCATTGCAATGACCTTCTGACTCCATATTGAATAGGACTCTCTCAAGAGCAGAACTTGAGACATTATGTTACAAGTTTGAGAAAAGTATTTGCAAGGGAAACCCAGCAAGCCCTTGTACGAAGATAAGCAAGAGAAGCAAAAAAAAGAAGGAAACCAATACAGGGCATATTAGTACATGGGTTACCACCATGAGCAAGTGGGGTTCATTCCTGCTGAGGAGGGTGAGGAAGCTGTGGTATTTACCTTCTAACACCCACCATTACTGCTTGAGGGCTGCTCTCTTCTGCAACGTTAAATGCTCTTTGAATTTTTCCTCCCCTTGTCTGACTAAATAAAACACAAATCTCATCCTGTCACTTCTATTTCCAAAAGCAACCATCTGCTCACACGAGCAAGAAACATTTATGAAGCTCCTATTGACATGCAATGCCCTGTAATGGTCATTGTGGATTCAACCATGAAAAGACTGTCATTAATGGAGCTTATGATTGGAACAGTCTAAAAAGTAAACTCTGAATTTCTAAGTATACCTTCAAAATTTGGTGTGAATCTATTTTGGCAGCTACCTCTTTTACCATTTTCCATTAAAATAATCTTCCATCAGGTCAACCAGAGTCCTCAGTATTCCTGGAAAATGTGGTGTTCTTTCATGTGTTCACCACCTTTGCTTAACCTAAGAATGGTTTCCTCTACTCTGTTCCAGGTATTTTATATTTCATAAAATACCTGACTCAACAACTACTTCCTCTGAGTACCATCCTGGAACCTCTGTCTTGATTGCATTTATCACTCTTATTGCTCCCACACCAGGGCCTCTGCATAGGAGATCCTTCTGGAATAAATGCACTGAAAACAACCATGAAAAAAAAAAATGAAGCAGTACCAGCTTGGATTCTTCTAACAAAAAGAATTGTTTTAAGATTACTTTTTATTTTGTATTTCCATATACGGCATTTTTCCTAGTTTGAGGTAATAAATCTATTTAGATACAGGAATAGACATACATCTAAGAATAGGGAGAAAAACAGATCTATAGATAAGACAAGAATACTAATTTTAATAAATATGTAAGTTGGCTCTTGGAATTCTAAGATTCAGTGTAAGAGTTAGCCCATTGTGTCCTACGCGTTGAATTTTAAAACAGAAGGTCTATAAGATATCAGAATTTAGGTAATGCCAAATCTTCAAAATTTTGTGAACAAATTCATCCTATTTTCTTTTGAGAGTGAATCTTTTTATTCTTTTCTTTTTGACTAAATATTTGGAAGCATATAAATGATATATATGAGTTACTTAAAGGCTACAATTTTTAAACATTCAGCTTTTTTTCCCCTATGAAGTCCAGTGCACATTCTAAAGTTGATATAAACAATTTCTATGAAGCAATATAATTTAAAATCATACTGGGCCTATACAATAAAATATGTACTTTAACCAAAAATGTCCCACATTTATCCTGCCACTAAAAAATGAACTCCTGGACTCACAAATTTGAGGTACATAGTTGAGATTCCTTTTGTTTCCCTTGAGTCCTTCTTGGTTCAAAAAAACTGCCAGTTCCAGAATATATTTCCCTTACTTGAGACTTTGTTGCTACTGAGCTCCTGTTATTTGCTATGCACTATACTATGTGTTAAGGTTTCAAAAATAATGATTAAAAGAAATGCACATAGGATTACTTTGTCTCAATACATTTTATACTCAATAGTTAATTTTTTTCAAAGCCAAATAGAAAAGGCCTGACTCAATGAGATTTTATACTTCCCTGGTAACATCAATTATTAAATTTCACATAATTAAGACGACAGTGGTCATAATACCCACAGAATACTTTCGTGAGTGAAACAGGCAAATCAAGTTCTCTCAGAGATCAAGACCAATGTATAACATTTTGAAAATTTCCTGTATAATTAAAAAATAAAAGATTATCATTTGATGTATGAAATTATAAAATATTTTAAATATTTACCTTGAACATTGTAGCACTTCTTTTAAAATTCAAGGCAATGTATTTGTGATATTTATGTTAATACATGTATTTATGCACAATGTTATTTCATGGTTTATTGGAAAATTATTGATTCTGTTAAAAGGACATAAGTTTAAAGGTGTAGAATGGACATCTTTCGGTTCATTACTAACTGCTATAACAGTAAGCATATGTGTACAACCTCACCTGGAGAAAGTGTCAAATCCTTATTTATTAACTCATTTGGACATGCAAAGTCTAAATCTGAGGTCACGTTGAAAGGGCCATGTGACGTACAAAAGTAGCTGATATTTTGGACCTGTCATGGCCCCTGACACACATGAGGAGGGATATTTTACTTCAAAACTATTCATTCTCCTCACCCACAAACCAAAATACTTCCTGCCATGAATCATGACAACCATTTTTCATGTAAATAGACAGTATTCTCTAACTACCTGATAAAGGATATGCGTGGTCTAGGACATCCAAAGGCAATTCCCAATCAGAAGAGGAGAATGTGATTAAAAGGGCTAAGACTTTCCTACCTTTATATAATGAATGCACAAGCAGTGTAACTCCACATCATGTACAACCACAAAAATGGGAAGTTATACTCCATGTGTGTATGATATGCCAAAATACATTCTATTGCCATGTACAACTAAAAAGAACAAATTATTGGAAGAAAGAAAGAAAAAGAAAAGAAAGAAAGAAGGAAGGAAGGAAGGAAGGAAAGAAAGAAAGGGCTAGGAATTTACTCAGTGGTAATGCACCCCTGGGTTCAATCCACAGTAACATAGTAACACACACACACACACACACACACACACACACAGAGAGAGAGAGAGAGAGAGAGAGAGAGAGAGAAAAGAAAGAGGAAAAAGAAATTAGGCAAATATCTGGAAATGAGATAAGGACAAAAAAAAGAGGAAGGAGGGAGGGAGAAGAGAGGGAGAACCGGAGAGAAGGACAGAGATAGAAAAAAAAAATTTTTTTCAAGGAAGAAAGAACAGGGGACCTTGACTAACAGGGCCGAGGTGGGAAGGTACAAAATCTCCAGGGCCTTTCCAACACTGACATTGAATGGAAGCTCTAGCCCTTCCCAACAATGAAACGATAGGGGAATTCAGGGCCCGGCGCAGCTCCAGCATAACTGTGGACAGATTTTCCCCCATATGTTTACAGAATTCCGAAAGTACAGAAATAGCTGTTGAACTCTAAGCAGTTTTTGTAAAATTACCCTAGCTTGGAGATGTTTTCATTCTACCCTGGGGACTCTTTGGTGAAATCTAAATAAGTGGAAAGGTTCAGCTATTTTGGAGATTTCCTTGCGCTAAATAATATTCTGTAGATTGGATGAAACACGGAAAAAAAATGTAGATATTTTCACATTCACATAAATCAAAATGGCTGAATGTTTAAAAACAAACAAAAAAGGGCTCGGAGGCTGAAACCAATTATGGAAATTCTTAGCCGAAAGGGATAATTTATTAGATCATTTATCACAAGGAACACAACAAGCAAATGAAAACTGGTGTCTGTGACCTCAGCTACCACAGGCAGGGTGATGTTTTCTATTTATAAGAATAATCACAATAAAGTTTGTGGGGGGCCCACAGTAGGACTATCAGGTTGGGGGCCCCTAGGAAGCCTCCTCATTAACACCATAGATCACTCTGATTTAGGAGTCAGCTGTCCACACAATTGATAACTGGAGTCACTTTTCTTTCTAACATGATTATATTCATGGACTTATTTAGCTCTTACAGGATTCATTTTTTAATTGACTAATTCATTTTCAGAAGCACAATAAGAACAGCCCTCTTCACCTGGCTAATTCCCATTCATTCTTCAGATAGCAGCTCCATCATCACTTTCTCAGAGAAACCATATCTGACCACAGACAAAATCAAGCCAAGTATTATGCCATATAGCCCCTAATTAGTTTCTATTCTTCCTTGGACTAGACAGAAGTGTAGACACGATGCTCAGAGCATAGTACCTAGCATAGCACCGAGTCCTCAGTGGATACTCAGTAAGCATTTTTTGGAAGAATGCATAAGCACTGTTAGATGTGGTTCAGTGGTTCATACCTACCCCCACCCCCGCTCCAAAAAAAGAGAATTTTGTGCAAATACCAATCTTTTACTAGGAAGAAAACTTTTCATAGGGGTCTTCTATGTAGGCTTCCCCTTCGACAATCATTGGCCAAGATATGGTCTTATGCCTTTCATCTATGTGCAAGGAAGGCTGGGAAAACAAGTGTCTGGAATTTTCCATGTCTATCACAAGGGTTGGAGCCTGCAGGCAAGGGGAAAAAAAAAAAGGTGGGCAAGTGACAACTGGGTAGTAATCAAATTTCTGTCAGAAAGGCCTAAGATTGTGTTCTTTACTTACCATTATTATCAAAATCCTGCCATTAAAATTTGAGCTCTGTTGTTCCATAAAACACAGGAAAACATATACCTTATACAGCTTTCTCTGGTCCAAAGAGGTAGGATATGCTGGTGAAACAAAAATATGAATTTCATAAATAATTTCATCCTGTGTCTTATGAGAAAAGAACTCTGTCAACATGATAATCTTGAACATGGCTTTGAACCTGTATTTGATCAGAGAATCATACCAGAAACGTACCTCATTGGCTGATGTTATTTAACTGATGGCTATTGTCCATTAGTGACTGTTATTACAATAAAATGGTTTTCTTGAATCTGGAGATGTAGTATTTCAAGTTCTTGTTCATTCTTTTGCTTTCTATAAATTAAAAAGTTGCTTTCAATTACCTACTTAACCAAAACACCCAATGAACACTGTAAAATAGATGAACTGTATTTGGGGACCAAAAAGGTCAAGGAATACTCAATGTGTTGACATAGTATCTGGCATGTCTTTGCAATTATGCTGAAGTCTGATGTTATTGAGAAGTCAAAGATGCATTCATTTCATGATTGGAATATGTATTTTAACTGAAGGTGCTAGAGACAAATTTCATGTTTTTGCCTCCCTATCCTGATTAGCTTCACTTCTAATCAAATTTTAAAATTCCTTGATAAGGGACAAGTTGCTGAAATGTTCTATCTCAACTTTGTTGGCAGGAATTTGACATACCTGGGCATAGAATTCAGTCTGGGCCATTGACTTGGAGATGAAGGATGAATTCCTTCTTCAACTCAGAAAGATAGGAACATGAAGGCCCCACTTAAGGTTTTCCCAGATTTGGAAAATTAATGACTCCACGGTTCCCTGGAACCATTAATCAGATCTGGCAAATGCATTCTTTGGCTGAATTGCATTGGTGGTATTGCAAGAGTTCTGAAATGCTGGGCCTTCTCAGAGTGGGCCATTTTTTTTTTTTTTTTTCTTGGTACCGGGGATTGAACTCAGGGGCACTCGACCACTGTGCACATCCCCAGCCCTTTTTTGTATTTTTTTTTTTTTTTTTATTAGAGACAGGGTCTCACTGAGTTGCTAAATGTCTCACTATTGCTGAGCCTGGCTTTGAACTCATGATCCTCCTGCCTCAGCCTCCCAAGTACTGGGATTACAGGCATGTGCCACTGCGCCTGGCTAAAGAATGGGGCATCTTGACACACTGTATCGCTAGAGATCTTCTGACATTTTTTTTTTAACTGACTCTCCGGAAAACCTGCCCGGTGGTTTGGTATTAAAGGAAATACCTGGCTTATGTTATAGCTATTTCACAAGAAAAACTGTGGACTGTGTTATTTAAGTTTTCTCACCTACTAGATTTTATCTTCTCTTGAACTCATTTGGTATTTACAAATTTTTTTTATTTTCCAAAAACTTAACACTGTACCTCTCAAAGAACACTGACCCTCACAGGCTCCATAAACCCAGGTACTCCCTCTTGTGCAGAGATTTGTGTATTATTCTCTCACCATGATAAGATGAGCCTCTGAGAACACTTAGACAAATACCAGTGAAGGTTGGCTAGTTCACGTGTACAAATATTAGAAATGTCAGCATTCCTTTTTTTCGGAAATTTGGAAGGACTTTGACATTTCTTAAAGTAACTAGAAACATTTGATAAAATTAAATATATTTAGGACACTTTTTTTTTTTTTTTAATCCCAGAGAAAGGTAATGATAAAGGTAATTTCCTTGTGTTGCCCAAAGGTCAACTTGTACTAAAATTACCTAAGGTGTTTGTTTTTAAAAGTATAAATTCTTGGGGCTGGGGTTGTGGCTCAGCAGTAGAGCGCTCGCCTAGCACGTTCGCAGCCCAGGTTCGATCCTCAGCACCACGTAAACATAAATGCATTGCATTGTGTACAACTAAAGCAAATAAATAGATAAATATTTTAAATAAATAAATAAAAGTACAAATTCCTGAATTCTTGTTTTCTTTCTTAAAGGTATCCAACCAGGCTCTTTTTTTTTTTTTTTTAAGTTATACACGTATGGGTTTTGAAATCAGTCCTTTTGTCTCTTCTCTCTAGATGATTCTTACACATCTTTGAGAATCACTGGCAGAACACATTTCTGCTCTATTGCTTTCCTTGATTCATCCATTTCAGTAAGTCTGAAACAGGGAAGGTGAATGGGAAGGCAGGAGAAAGGCATCCATTTCTAAATACAGAATTGGTCACATTTATAATTTAAAGCCTATTCATAAAGTGCTTTTGAACATTTGCAGATACCAGATTAAGAATCCTTGAACCAAAAGACAAAGTAACCCAACTCTTAGGAACCTGCTAAGTGGGCATGACAGACCAAATTTGACCAGAAGCTGTCTGATGCTGGCAATCTGACTGAGAATTAATTTTAGCAGGTGAATCTATCAACAGTTCAGGGAGGGAGCGGAGTTAGTGAAGATGGTAACAAAAATGTTTAAAGGTGTCTGCCATTGCAAAAGGGTGGAACGTTCTCCATCTCCTGTCTTCTGTCTCTCCCTTTGCCCTGAATACCTCATCTCCACCTATAACTAAATGAAAATTTCTTCCATTTTAAAGTCATACCTTGGTCCTCTATCTCCCTCTAGCTACCATCCAACCTTGTTCTTTCTTTTCTTTTCTTTTTTTAAGGTAAACATCTAGAAAAAGTCATCTGCGCTTCTTTGCTCCTCTTCCACCTGAGATCTACCTCCTGTCACCATTTCACCACTGCTTTGTTTCTGCCAAAGTCAACAGCTTTTGACACTACTGACCACTCCCTCTGTTCATAGCCTACTGGTTCAATTTCCTAATTCCTCTTTGCCTGCTCTTCTCACTATTAAAAATAATACTTTAGATACTACTGCTTTAGAAGATAGTACTTTAGATAGTACTACTCAAGCAGTTCTCACTACTACTAGAGATATTCCTTTACATTTTCTCCTCTATGGGCTTCTACTTCTCCATCACTCCCAAAATATGTCTCGCCACCAATCTTGTCCTCAACTCCTTCATTTTCCTCCACATTTTATCAGCCCCTTTACCATTCCTACAGACTCCTCCATTGCAAGCCTCTATCCCACCACCTCATTGATTGCATTATTCACCTTGTTGTACTCACCCCTCTGATCTACTTCACCTGCTCCCAAGGTGGAAGCCTTCATCTCCTTGGTACTGACCTTTCCCTTGGTTTTCATAGCATTGCTTACCCTAGTTTTCTTCTCAAATATCCTCTTGGAAACCACTCATGTCTGTGTAAAGTGTCTTCCTCTGTGTCCATAGGGTACCCTGAGACCTACCTGATCAGTGTTCTCAAAATTGCCCCATTAATTATCTGTCCTTCTAGACACCTGGAGGCTTCATAAGACATATATGAAGCTTTTACATCATCAAAATTAGGCAAATTGCCTTAAGAAAGAAAAGTCAAGGGACTGATATAATGAATGAAAGCATAAATAAATAGAATAATCATAAATTACTACCACTGATTCTCTACCTCTTTGTATAAATATGATGAGAATTTTCATGCAGTCATATAAAATAAGTATGTAATTAAATATAATTAAAACTTTAAAAAATTAATAAGGGACATGGTAAGAAAAAGTGAGAGCTAGCATATCACTTAGACATGTTCAAACTTTTTTAAAAAAAAATCCCCCAAATCAGTAGGTGCAGTGGTGCACACCTGTAATCCCAGCAGCTCCAGAGGCTGAGGCAGGAGGATTACTAGTTCAAATCCAACCTCAGCAACTTAGTGAGGCAAGGCCCTAAGCACCTTAGCAAGACCCTGTCTAAAAATAAAAAATAAAAAGGGCTGGGAATATGGCTCAGTGGTTAAGCATGCTTGCATTCAATTCCTGGTACAAAAATTTAAAAAATAATAATAATCCCTAAAATCTCTACCAGCTTCTTACTACTATACTAGATTCGTTTCACTTATTCCTTTATTTACTCACTGAAAAATACTTTGGAGTGACTACTATATGCCAGTATAGAAGGCATTAGGGTTTTAGTGGTGAACACATATTCACAGGTCAATCCTCACTGAACCAAGAAAGTAATGAGAGAAGTAGACAATAAATACTTACAATCTGTGACAGGTGCATAAAAAGAAAAATTCTTGAGGTATCTATGGGACAAAGGATAAATGCATACTCTTTTTCAAGGAAGCTCTTTGAGTCCCTGGAGAATTAAACTTGTCCTTGTGTGCATCTGAAATATTTCTTTTGTCCCCTTTTCTAAAGTCTTAAACTAGAAGCAGTATCCTATGAAGTACCTGGGAATTCTGTCATTGCTAAACACATTTTGTGAGCTTAGGAGGAGATTATCAGCATTTGTGCCCCATGTGCATCATTATTGTTCTAGACAGGTGGTTCTCAACCTCAGTAACATATTAAAGTCACTAGGATCAGATTTAAAAACAAAACAAAACAAAGTAATTTAAAAAAAAACAAAACAAAACAAAAAAAAAGTAATGCCCATGCCCCGCCCACACAAATTCT
Source organism: Tamias sibiricus (assembly GCA_025594165.1). NCBI lineage: Eukaryota > Metazoa > Chordata > Mammalia > Rodentia > Sciuridae > Tamias > Tamias sibiricus. The sequence continues at coordinate 183,910,508 of CM046659.1, read as the reverse complement.
AATTTGTTGATTTGGGGTAGCACCAAGACATCAGTAACGTTTAAAAAAAAAAAAAAATTCATTCACTTTGTAGTTGTACACAATGCCTTCATTTATTTTTACGTGGTGCTGAGGGTCCAGCCTGAGCCGCGCACATGCTAGGCAAGCGCTCCACCGCTGAGCCACAACCCCAGGGCCACCGGTAACATTTTTAAAGGTGATTTTTAATGTGCAGCCAGGGCTGAGAACTTCGGCAACAGGTCAGACCATTGTACAGCATCTGTCTTCCAAAGCCCAAGAAAGGATCTTCCACCCTAGAAACTCAATTCCTATTTTGTCCACCACACTCACATATTTTGGAAGAATCGTTCTCTCAGTTTCTCTCTCCCGCGCACGGACGTCCACGTCCAGCATCTCCACACACGGAGGCCTTCCTGTGGATGCACAGTCTGAACTGTGCTCTCTGTTTAATAACGGGGTTTCCCATTGGCTACATTCCCAACCAGTATTCCTGCCCTTCTCCAAGCCCCTCCCCTTACAAATAATGTATATCTAGGACAGGTTGAAATCTCAGTTTCTACATAATTGTAGATGTATAATGTCTAATGGTAATCTATATAATTACATTACTCAACTACCAAACCTACTGCTGTAAAAAGACTTAAGAGTTTTTTTTTTTTTTTTTTTTTTTTTTTTTTTTTCCCTGAGCCAGAAAGGTGGAACCTTGACACTCCCTCATGGCCTGGTTTGGGAAGGAAACTTTATCTGCGTGACAAGGCCTCCAAAAAGAATATCCCCACCTCCTGTCTCAGCCTTCCTCTTTGGCTGAGCAAGTGCTCATCAGGAAACAAAATCTCATCCTTGATGATGGAACTGGTAGTGCCTTCAAAGTAGGCCAAAGAATTTGGAGCTTGTCTAACCAGAAATTCTTACCCACTCCCAAAAAGTGAATATCCTGTTCATCCAAAGAATGATAATTAGCACCTGCTTCTACAACTGAACTCCTGTGGGATCAGGCAAGTTCCAGTCACAGTTCCTCCGGTCTGTCTTGGCCACTGATCTCTAATGAACCACATCAGTCACATGACACACCACCTAATCTACAGGGGAGGGTGTTGTAGGACTCAGACTTAGGTGTGACTGTCCCAACAAAACCATTAGAGAGTACGTAAGAAAGGGATGGAGCTACAACAGAGCCAGGGAGGTAATCCAATTAATTCGACAGCCATAGATTCCTCCCCAGAAAGATTATAGCATCCATAGAATACTGAAACTCAGACATATCTTAGGATTACCTAATCTGAATGCTGTTAACACTTTGGGAATCACTGACTGTAGGTAGAATTTATCAAAAGCAACAGACTTTCTCTTCAGAAAAAAGTATATACACAGCAAGTTTTCCATGCAACTTCAGGAGATTGGATCACAGACTCCACGACGCCCAACTAAAAATCTCTGGTAGTCTTACCCCCATCCCCACAACCCCTCAACCCAGGCAAAAACACTCACAATTTATAGATTAAGACACTGTGGTTCAGCAAAACTAATTTCTCCAAAGATCTCACAGGTTGGTAGCAGAGATATAGGCTCCAAACTCCTAATTCTAGTCCTATGGGACTTATCCAAGACCATTGGCACTGTTCTTACACTTCCCTAGAAAATGTTTTGGGACTCACATTTTCCAAGGCCATTTTCCTTCATCTGAGCATTTCTGCTCATGAACCTCCCTCTGTCTGCTCACTGTCTTTTTTGGCAAGATGGGCAACCATATCCCCTTTAATCGGTAGCCTTTTTCTTAGGGATAATGACTTCACCTACACAAAGTACTTCCAGTCATAAAGTTAAGGGGTTGGAGAGCCTTTGACAGCATGTCTTCACCAGAGCACCACCTGGTGGAGCATTGCAATAAATCCTACCTAAGCAGGGGAAATGCCTAGGTCGCGGAGAGTGTTTACCATTTCTTCCATCTTTGATGCCAGGAAAGCAATTTTGTCCAGATGTTTTCTCCAAAAAAACATTATTTTAAATATCACCAAATAAAACTAGGTTCAAAGCTAAGTGATTACCTGAAAAACTCACACTCTCATGTCCTAGTTCTTCATACAAAGTTAATGCTCCCGTCCTCCTAACTGGAGATATATCAAAAAGCCAGAGGAAAAAGTATTTCTTTTGGAAAAATCATTGCCATGTGCATTTGGTAAACAGAAAGGACCTCAAGTTAGTGGGGTTTTCTTAGGCCATCATCTCATTATTTACAGGCAATAGAATTCTGTTTCTACCTCTGCCATCTAGAGGCTATATACTCCTGGGTAAATTATTTCATTACTCTCATCTGGGACATAGAGATAATCTGAGGCAGTGGCTATAGCACTTTATCATTGCTTAGTGTTATCACATTAAAATTTCTGCATCTTGGTCTCTACTTCTTTAAAATAAAGAAGATGACAATATTACTTACCTCCTAAAGTTATTGTGAGGACTTAATTATGTAATTTTATTCAATTTTATGACATTTTTATAACTGGCATCAAATGAGCTTATCAGAAAAAAAAAAATTTCATCATAATACTTCAAACAACTGCAAGGACCAAAACTTTTTTCTCAAAAATGTTGGTTGTTAGGGACTTGCCTGTATTATACACAGCAAGTTCCACTAGGACTAGTTCATACTACATACTTAATAGCTTTTATTTATTAAGATGCATTTTATGGAAATTACTTAGTGGTAACAACATAACCTCACAGATTATAATATCATTTAAAATTTGAATAATATTAAGACCTAGGGAAATCAGATGTTAGGAAAGGGAACTGAGAGATGATCAAATTCACCTGCTATCTTTATAGATGGTGAAAGTGAGGCTCGGTGGCTTAGGGAATCACTCAGGGACACACAATATGTATGGCATATCACTTCAGAAAGAAAAACTCAGCATCCTAGATTTTAAAATAGTTCTATCTCTTATTAGAACAACCAAATGAGAGGAAAAGAAAGAAAACACTTTGAGTCAAATGCATAAGAAAAGCCTTTGTTTTCCTCAAGTTGGATGGGTTATATAAGTTTTTAACAGTGGGTGTAACATCTCAGGCTTTATCCATGGGTGGAAAGGACCGAATTTCCAAAGCTCCAACTATAGTGGAGCTTTGTAAGAGAGTCACATCTCTCTTCTCTAGAAAGACCAGGCCCAAACCTATCTTTTTATGTGGCCAAACCTATCTATCCTAGCAGCATTTGTAGTCAAGGACATGTGGCACCACCCCACCTGAGGACTGAGACATTTTTACAAATGATATCTTCCTGCTACTGGGATGGACAAGCAGCAGAAAAGATACCAAGCCCAGCACTGACAATATTAATAAAGAAGTTGCCAGAAGGTTCAAAAGACGTGATCCCAGCTTCTACAGACCCTCCCCTACCCTGAGACAGATCTCAAAAAATTTGTTCATAACCTCTCTTGGGTTTGCAAATTTTTCAAAAACATAATATGTTCATCACCACCAGTTAAGTCTCTTTCCATTCTGACTTCTACTGTGTCACTCTTCCCTTTGTCTTATGTGCTGTTGAGTGGTAATGGGTACCTTGGAGATCTACCTAAGGGAGAGTTAAATAGGGGATGGTTTTCACTTAGTGGAAAATAGAAGGACCAGGGTCCAGATCATGTCAGAGCATGAAGGAGTTCTATAGTGGCTGACATGACAGATGACTGAGAGGGAGAGAAGAGGCAAGGCATGAGAGTAAGGACCCAGCATGAGTCTGGACTTGAGAAGATGTAGGTGGAAGAAAACTTGCCAAAACACAAGTTTTTGCCTATAAGAATACACTGGGTTCCCTAACACATATAATTATAAATGCACCATATAACTTTCTTCTTTTTTTTTTTTTTTATGAAAAACAAGTAAAGTAGAATATATAGGAATTCTTGAGTTTGCAGGGCAAAGATTGATTGCAGTATTAAAGAGGCCATGTTATATCTTTGTATCAGGTGCCATATTTTATGTTTCATCAAGAATAAAAAAAATAGATTTTTGTCAACCATATGAACTTAAAGACTAACTTATCTTTCTATTAAAGATAATAAAATTTATTGCCATGTGAAAAGACAATCAAAGATGATATAGACTCATACAGGGGTAAAGTACCTTGGGGGGAAAAAAACTGTGAGATTATTTTGGGGAGTTTTATGATGTTTGAAGCATTTTCAACATTTTTAAATTTATAATTTCTAGTGAGTTTTTCATTTTAAGTAAATGTTCATTTTATAGATATTTTTATAATCATTTCTTTCTCTTCCCCTCGTCCTTATGGAAAATATTACATATAAAGTCCAGCATTATAAAGCCTATGTCTCCACCCTGGACGGGGCAAAGAGAAAGAGGGACAGGAGGGGACACAGAAATATAGGATATACAGCTAGCAAAATCAAAAAGCAGGCCTTTAAAATGATGGCTCTAGGTAAAAAAATAAATAAGTAAAAATAAAAATTAAATGATGGTTCTCTATTATATCAAGGAAAACATGTAGTGGCATTAAAATGTTTCAATTTCTGCTGACTTTGGTAATGACAACCCTTCTCTCAGATTCACTCTGTAGAAGAATTTCCTTAACATCATTTTTTAAATTACAAAATGTTCCCTCCTGATTCTCCTTGCGTTCTTTAAGATGTTGTTATGGGTGGGAAAAACAGGATGTAGTTACATAATAAAGTGTGTACCATCCACACAATTTTATTCTGACCCAGCAGAACTGTATGTCTGAAAGCACATGACAAAAGAGCAGAAGCTTGCCAGGGTCATAGTAGCTTCAGTTGGCCCCAACTTCCATTTCTCAACAAATTATGAAAAAAAAATTTAAAAAAGATAATATCAACCTTGATTCTACAAACAAGCTACCATGCCTAGAAACACAGGCAAGGAAGCAATGGTTTGATGATATACAGACATGCCTAATAAAATAATATTGTCAGTTCAAGATATTCTGGCCACCTTGGAGTCCTATAAGAAAATAGTAAATTTGCAGCTCAACACTGAAGCACACAAAGGGTTAACGCCACATGGCCTTGGACTGATGATGGAAGATTGTAGAGTGTGAGTAAGATTTTCAGATATGAGCAATCACAAGTAAAGAAATATTCCCTGAGGTTGGGCAAAAGAACACGAAAGGAGATAAGAGCTGTCATCCTTTGGCCTGGTGCCAGGATCTGAGACACTTGCCATATGGAATTCTGAACCCACTCAGAGAAACTTAGTGTTGCTCAGAAGTTCTCTGGATATGAAAGGAATGTCCCAGCTTGATGGAAGAAGAACAGAAAAGGTCTCCTCAGGGACTTCTTAATCCATGCCCATGGTTTCTCTGGGAAGGACAGCTTCATGCTTCATTATCTCCCTGAGTCATGGCTTGTGAATTGCAAGAAATAGAAATCTATTCAAAAAAGCAAAAGCTATGAAAGGATATTCGGCAAAAAGGATGAATGAACTGTTGCTGTCTGTAACTATAGGGTGACTTCCACAAGCAAAACGTTAAGCAAAAGATTCCAGAGACAGAATTGTTCAGAGTAGAAAGTGTAGGGTTCCATTTATACGAGAATGCAAAATTAACCACAGTGTGATAACTGAGAGGAGGCCATTGCAATTGTCTGGGTGGCATGGACAATATTTAGAGCAATAAGAACAGAAAGAAATAGGACTAAAAAAAGACAGCACTCTATAAAAGAGGTCATGGACCAGAGTTGTTCTCTGCTCCTTCAACTTTCCAAAAGCAGGAAGTGGGGGTGGTGCCAGGTAGCAGCTGCTAACCCAACATGGAGAACATTTTAAATCAGCACTAACTCCTGCCACCCTTAATCCTCTCTCATTCATCCATACATCAAGTTGTGGATTCTAAAGGAGCCTTTTTGTCTTGTGGCCCACCAAATGCAATTAGTGCTCTGCACTGAGGGAGTAGGGACCCCCAGAGACTCTTACAAACCCAGTTAGAAGAAACAGAACCCTAAAAAGATTGCAAACAAAAGTAAAATAATGAATAACCTCTCCTGAGTATGAAACAAAATCAACCTGGAGATGTTACAGCATATTGAAAGAAAGGAAGCTCACATTCACAGTGGGAGATATGGGTAACTAAGAATCATGGATCTAGGAAGGACATTAATAATTCAAGAACACTTTTAGAGTAAAAATAAATTGCTTATGTAGCAATATCTGCTTTTCATATGTGATTTAGAACTGGCATACAAGCACGAAAGAATCTATTAAGGTCAATAAAGGAAAAGAAAAGGTGACATGAAGGAGAAAGATGAGAAGAGGGGTCTATCAGCTATAGAAGTATCTTAGTGGGCCAGTGACTGATGGAAAACGGAGAAGTACATCAATAATTTACGCATTCTTTCCTATCAATTGCAGGCATGCTGTATTATCTATCAGCATTTCCATCAATGTGTTTGCCCACACATTATAGCCATAAATGCATAGTTTAATTGGATGGGGAGTGGAATACCATAGCTAGGGGTTAGCAGATAGAGTTTGCAACAGATTATTGAATCAGACAGAGGGCTTCACAGTCTGTTTAAAATCCCAATTACAGGGGCGGAGAGTTCAAAACCTAGGCCCAGGAAGCCCATCTGCAATCACAAGACTGGTTTGTGATGAATTCATGTTGACTGAACTAGTTGAAGGCCTGTTTTCCCACAGATGTATTCTTTGCTCTTTTCTCGATCTGCTCTTTATCTTGGGAGGGAAAAAAAAATTGATGTCATCTGGCTGAAATTTCCAACAACACATATAAGCTGACTTCTGGTTAACTTTGGCCATTGGAAGACACTATGGGAGACCAGAGCGTAGGAAGAAGAGAAAAAACAGGGTACCTGTCCCCCACCCTCACTCCTTCAATACCTTGGGCAGCGCCCCTACCCATGACTGCATCTTCTCAGTGGGTTCTGCTTTTTCTATGTAGCCATTCTGCCTTCCACCATGTGACTGTTGTCCTTAGACACCAGTAAAACTACATCTTCCCTATGACCTTCAGCCTACAGGTGGCACAGGATTTCATTTGTTGCCAACTACTAAGTTGCCTCTTATACCTTGCTAGGCTCCCCAGAGCTTCTGTCATTTGTATAGCTGATTTCCTATATTTTGTTTTCTCTGTTTTAAATAACTCCAGTGGGGGCTGTGGTTGTGGCTCAGTGGTAGAGCACTTGCCTCACATGTGTGAGGCACTGGGTTTGATTCTCAGCACCGCATATAAATAAATGAATAAAATAAAGGTCCATCAACAACTAAAAAATTTAAATAACTCCAGTGGTCTCTAGCTCAACCTTGACTAATTTATCAACTCCATTCAGACACAACAGAGGCCAGAGACAATTAAAGCAAGTATCAACTAGCAAATAAGTTCTTCATCCCAGATCCAAAAGCCAGGTTCATATACTTTCCCTGAGGTCAATCACAAGGCTAATGTTTCTCCTTCCAAGCCAGAGAGCATCAAAAGAGGAAGCTGTCAGAAAATTTCATAATAGTAGTGCTTTCTCTTCCTATGTCTGAGAACCCCAAACTAAAAGCAACCATCATTGCTTCTCCTCCTGTATTGTATGAGTAAGTGGTTGGTGGAAGTTCAAGGTTTAGAACATTTAGACAGCTGTGACTCCATATGACCCAGAAGCTCAAACTTCAAAGTTTTAAATCTTAGTGCATTTAACTCAAAAAGAGAAACACTAGCTTTTGTGACTACTCTATCAGGACCAGCTCAGACCTCTGCTTGACTGACTTCCAATGGTAGAATCAATACCAAGCCAAAAAACAAAACAACAACAAAAACAACAACAAAAACAAAAACAAAACAAAACAAAAAGAACTTCATGTGCCTTGCAGGAGAAATGTGAAGATAGTTCCAGTTATTCAACAATAATATTAAACCCTTTTTAAAGTAAATCTGTGGGAATGGAGCAACAAGGAAAGGAATGGAAAGGGAGCCTTTCAGATAGGGGGCTGCAAACAGCTACGCTACATGACCAAATGCAGAAATAATAAAATATTAGACTTCTTGTGGTGTTACTCCAATCAAAAAATGGTAGGGGGCTGGGGATGTAGATCAATGGTAAACTGCTTGCCTAGCATGTGTGAGGCCCCTGGTTTGATCCCCAGAACCACAAAAAGAAAAAAAAAAAAAAAGCAGGTATCATAAACCTATTAGCTTCATCTGCAAGAAAGCCACGGGAAGCTGCTAGATACATTCAGAATCTCTTCGTGGTAAGAGCACCTCACCTCTCTTTACTATTGTGATGACTAAGTATTAATTACCTTGGAAAACTTCACCCATGCAAAAAGTCTTTCTCTAGTTTCAGCAAAAATGTATTGGGAGATTTGGATGAAAAGATTTAGAGCCCCAGATTGGGTACAATCAAGTTAATAGGGGAACAATAAGGATAAAGATAGGAGCATGGATAAACCAGGTAACTCAGTGCCCCAAGAATTTGCTTTGAAGAATGGGAGTAGCCTAATGGACGGGATGAGAGGTTGAAAATTAATCTATAATCTAGGAGAAAGTTATTTATTTTTAATAACTAGGTTGTGAGCTATGAAAAAAGAATCTTTGGATCTTTTAGAAAATGTTCTAAGAATCTTGCTTGGTTAGAAGCAATTTAAGAGATCCCTTAGCAACACTCATAGTCTGAATGTGGTACTGATTATGGTGGGGTCAAGGATTTTACTACTAGAATATGTGTGGAACACACAAGACTAAAAATGATGGGCCACTATACCAGCTTCAGGTTTAAAATGTGCAGGAGTACATGATAGAGTAGATAGAAGTTTCCAGCATTTGCTGAAACTACTGGATATTATAGGCAACCCTTGCAGAACAAGACAAGGATGAAGCCTCCATTCATCAGCAGGTCTTTTCAGTGTGTCCTTCAACAGGAAAGGACAACATTGCCCTGGCGGGGAGTGTCAGGTGGGCTTCATCCCAGTAAAGAATGTGGGACACAGAATGTAGCCAGGTCTAGGATAAATCTCTGCCCCTGACCTCTGGAGCCATCAGATTGATCATTAAGATATTAATAAGTGTCTTATCCAAGTCAACACTCTTATTGCTAAACTTCTTATCAGTTGTGTTTCAGAATTCAAAATTCTGAGTCTTTTTTTCCTAAAACAGGAATACCACTAAGAAAAAGCTCATATCCAGAAATATTAGTATCCTTAGATCTTTTGAAGAGAAATGGAAGAAGCCAGAATCTATGAGGCTAGTGAATCCTCCATCAGGAATTTCTTGCCTTAAAGTGAGCAATTGTGATTAAGTATATGGAACTCACCCTCAAACTATGAATAAATAATCTTTTCTGTGTATCTTCACTAATATTAAGGTGAACACTATGAAGCAGCTGAATGATTATCACTTCTGACTCCATTAATCAGGATTAAGCAATAGACATGCAAACCTTCCATCCTGTACATCCTATAACATAGCCACTGATGTCACAAGAACAAATCTAGGATCTATGACCAGGAAGGGCTGCTTCCTCTGGAGACTATATGACCTGCCACACCCTCTGCAGGATTGGAGTCTTCTTTTGCTACCTCATTTGGGTGAGTGGGATTATGTAAAATACATATTGTAGGATACATATCTTGAGACCGTTTGAGAGCTATAGCCAATAATAGTAGAGGGGAAAAGATGGTGGAATGGAATAGAATTGCAAATATCAAGAATTTCACTTTGATGAGTGATAATGTTATAGGATCCTAAGGACACTGGTAAATGCCTGTGGAAATGGTTGGTTCTGAACCAGAACACAGTATAGCACATTTGGGAAGGTCATGTACAATGGAGCTAATTAAGTTGTGATTTTTTTTTTTTTTTTGGCTCAAGATGGTAGAAGATGTTCAAGAAAAATGGTAAAACTTACTATTGATTAATTCATTTAAAGCCTTGAGATTACCATATGTCACAGAATTGGCCACAATTACTTTAATTTTTAATCAAATTTTATTAAATTTACCTTGTTAAATTATTTTTTCTAAATTAATGTAAAGTTGACTCTTTTGATACATGGTTCTATGAAATTTTATACACATATATATTAATATAACCACCATCACAATCAAGATTGAGGAAAGTTTTACTATCTGAAAGAAAATATTCATGCTACCCCTCTATATTCATACTCTACAACTACCCCAAACCTCTGAAAGCCTTTCATCTATTTCCCATCCACATTGTTTTCCCTTTCTGAGAATTTCATAAAAGTACAATTACATCATATATAACCTTTGAGACTGATTTTTTTCACACAGGAAAATGCCTTTGAGATACATCCAAGTTGTTTCAGGTATAGCAGCTCATTATTTTTTTTTTATTAATGAACAGTATTTTACTGTATAGATATACCAGAGTTTATGACCTGCTGAAGAATATTTGGGTTACTCATAGTTCTTGGCAATTATGAATAAAGCTGCTATAAATATTCAGATCAAGATTATTTTATTTATTTGTTTGTTTATTTATCTAGTGTGTGTGTGTGTGTGTGTGTGTGTGTGTGTGTGTGTGTGTGTTACTGGGGATGCAACTCAGGGCCTTTTGCATGCTAGGCAAGTGCTCTACCACTGAATTATACCCTCAGTCCTCACATATAGATTTTTGCTTGAATGTAGGTCTTCATTTCTCTAGGGTCAAACCTGGAAGTGTGATTGCTGTGTTATGCACTATGTGTATTCCTAACTATACAAGGGAGTAGAAGCCTATCTTCTACAGTTGTTGTGCCATTTTGTGTTACTTCGACAGTGTGTGGGAATTCCAGTGGCTCTGCCTCCTTATTGCACTTGATATTGTCGGTGTGCACAGAGGCATCTTATAACATTAGTTCGCATTTTCTGACATCTCAGGGTGTTGAGTAGCTTTTCATTTGCTTACATTTCATCTCTATATCCTCTTTAGTGTATATATGATCAATATTTTTGTCTATTTTTTAATGAAGTGGTGTTTTAATGTTGAGCTTTTTAAATATATCTTTTATATATTCTGTATAAGTCCTTTATCCAATATATGATTCGCACATATTTTTCCCAACCCATGGCTTATCTCTTATTTTCTTAATGTGTGAAATCCCAACTGACCCATAAATATTTCTGCAGTGTTTCTGATTCAGTCAGGAGCTCTTTTTTGCTTTGGTCTCACACCTAAGAATTCTTTTGTGTACATGCTCATTTTGCTCCAGGTTACAAAGACTTTCTCCTATGTTTGCCTCCAAAATTTTATAGTTGATAATAATGTAAGAGTTTGGCAAAAAATCATCAAAAGTTTTCTGTGATTTTTTTAATTGGTCATGGAATTTATAATAGAGAATCCTAGAATGCTATGTGCTTTAATTACTTTGTTACATACTTTTAACATCAGTAAAATGTATAACAGATGAATAAATGTGTGTGTGTGTGTGTGTGTGTGTGTGTGTGTGTACAAATGTAAATATACGCTTTGTGTAAAACCGGTTGTCAAACATTTGCCAGCCCAGCAGTACTCTGAGTACTACCATAAGGTACACACTGGTGGTTTTGAGCATAGATTTTGCATTTTGGTATACATGGACTCCAGTTCCCTAGGCATCTCTTACTGGTTGTTTAACTTCATGTGAGTTACCTAAGTTTTCCTGACTTTAGTTTCATTATACATAAAATGAGCAAATGGATGTAGAATTAACTTTGGAAGGTTGTTTCACAAATCATATCATCTAAATGTTAAATAGGGCTTAGAATATTTCCTGGCACACAGTAAACTTTCAAAAAGTGTCAATTATTACATATTGGACCATACTGCAAGACCCAACGTTCATAATAGTTACTTTGGATTATGTCAGAAAGAATCTGTTTTGATCAATACATTTTATTGAAAGACTAAAAAGCAATGTTTTAGATTAATTTCATTCAAAATTGTTTAAAATAAAAGATTTTTAAAAGATTGTGATTTAAGCTTGGTGTGGTGGCACATGCCTATAATCCCAGCACTTGGGAGGCTGAGGCAGGAGGATTGTGAGTTCAAAGCCAGCCTCAGCAACAGCGAGGCACTTAGTAACTCAGTGAGACCCTGTCTCTAAATAAAATACAAAAAAGGGCTGGGGATGTGGCCCAGTGGTCGAGTGCCCCTGAGTTCAAACCCCAGTACCAAAAAAAAAAAAAAAAAAAAAAAGATTGTAATTTATAGAAGTTGTCTAGAAAATTCCCTTGGCTAAAAATAATAAATTATTTCTCTGTGGTTCCCAATGTGCATTCTGACACACCCACCTTATTCCTTCTTCACAACCAGCAGATACCAGTTGACCACAGCATATCTGATCCAGCCAGGAACTCTTTTTGTTTACGGTAAGCCAGAAGTCACTTTTCCTTGTCTTTAAAAATCAAATTAAATCTGCCCTATGACTTCTTGACCTCAAGGGAAGCTGACCAGCCCAGGGGAAGTCTAAGGAGCTCCTCCGCCTGCTGTCCTTATTAACCTGTAACCAGCAGGCTAGTTGCTCTTCCTGTTTGCCTGTTGCCTTTGTACCAAAATGTTCCCTCCCCTCAAATACCCTCTGAGCCTCAATATAAAGTGGGAGCAAGATAACAGGAAGTAAGGAAAACTGGTTTGTGCTGTGGTCAAAAGCACAGAAGTTAATGTGTCACTAACGGAAGGTTCAAAAAGACACCATTTAAGATAACACAGCCCTTCTCCAGGGTTTAGAATAGATCCAGTGCTTTGTACTAGTGGCTCTTATGCAGAGATACTTTCTTAATAGTACTCCTAAGCAAATCTGTTAGTGGTCACATCTGTTTGTATTTGTGTTAACATTCGTGAATATTGTGTACGTGTCCATAGCCATCCTCATCAACATATTCATGATATGTGTGTCTATATAAAAAAAGACAAATTAATGACAATTTTCATTTCACTAAGCCCAAAGTGTTCTTTATTTGATGTGTGTGCTTAACAGAGTATATACACAAAGCATTTCTTTGTCTCTGGGCAATAAAGGTTTAAACACAGTGTACTTTGCTTTCCCTTATACCAAGTCTAAGAAAAAACTAGATAGGTCTTTGGATAATGTATATACTTTCTGGATATGATATAGTCAACCTACAAGGATCTGTAATAAACTGAATGTGAATCCTATCAACATTAACTATATTTCATCCATCATTAAATTGGATAAGCACGTTTTAAGAGAAGTTAATTATTTTTATCAATTTATTTCTTCCTGTATAAATCCTCCTTCTTTTTTTTTGTAACAAAATCTCAATTTTCTTTTTCACAATCATTCTTCCTCCATTACCTGTAACTCCATGGGTGGGTATGTGATTTTGGCCTGGTTAATCAAAATATTGCATCATCCTGGACACTGTTAATTGATTAAGGATTGGACACATGACTGACTCAGACCATGAAAATCATCTCAGAGCTTCTGTTTGGAGTTATACTTCTTGCCTGAAGTTATTAACCTGATAAAAAATTAAAATGGAGCCGGGTGCGGTGGCGCACGCCTGTAATCCCAGCACTTTGGGAGGCTGAGGCAGGAGGATCGCGAGTTCAAAGCAAGCCTCAGCAACGGCGAGGCACTAAGCAACTCAGTGAGACCCTGTCTCTAAAAAAAAAAAAATACAAAAAAAAAGGGCTGGGGATGTGGCCCAGTGGTCGAGTGCCCCTGAGTTCAATCCCTGGTACCAAAAAAAAAAAAAAAAAAAAAAAAAAAATTAAAATGGGCCATGGAGCCATCTTTAGCAGCACATAGAGAAACATTCAAAGCATGAAGACAACAGAGAGAAAGCAGAACCAAGAGATATTGAGAAAAAGACTTTTTTTTTTTTTAATCACATTGGTCAAGTTTCATAATTTGAACACTGCTTGTAGCTTCACTTCTGAAATTTTCTGGTTGAGTTTCTGTCACTTGCAACTAAAAGAATGTTAACCTCTGCCCTAGACACACTCAAATGTTTATTATAATGTTGAACTGAAACAGAATACAGAGGTCTCTGTCTTGTGGATTTTCAGTGATGGTTTGGATGTTCTACCAGCTATGAACATACCATCTGCCCACTTCCATTTTTCTTCTATTTTGGCAAGAATATCACAAGAAACTCTTCTAAAGATATTGACGAATGAATCATGTACATGATATGTATTTATCCTACAAATAAGAGGCAAGTGTGTTATGATTCCAATATAGTTTTTAATTGTTGAGGATAATTGCCAACATTTTTGTAGTCTAGAATCCTGTTTTCCTTCCAAAATGCACACTGAGTTTGTTTTAGAGAAGGAACAATAACTCTCTGTGCCTTGGCAAACCCAGTTTCCTGCCTCAAACCATGACAGCCCAAGATCCAGACTTTCTTTTTTACCTTCCCTGATAGGGCAAGGGGGTAAACTGGGGACTAAGTGTGGGGCAGTCAGAGCTTCTCTCCTGAGACTTTGAATTTTGAGCGGATGACCAGGATGAAAAATATGGTTGTTTGCCTTTTTAAATTATGGAGCACATTCCAGAATTTTCTTTGGACAAGATGGTTCTTCCAACTGTCTATTACTTACAAACTAACTGGCACATGGAAGATTGGTATTTGTTCTTCTTAGAGTTCAAAATGCTTCTGTTTAATAATCAAGTCTATAAATTCTTCCAAGAATTTCTTTAACTCATTGGTTGCTCTAACCCACCTTTTTCTCCACTCAACAAATGGAAAAATAATGAGAAAGGACCGTAGAAATATTAGCTATTGTTTCAATGTGGAATTAAAGGTGTTGCCTCATATTGAGTTACCATTCACCTGTTGTTCGACCCAGAACACATTTGCTTAATCATAATTTTCAAGTTATTAATTCATGAATTGGAGACAGTGAGCTCAACTTTACAAGGTTTGCTAAAGGAACTACATACAGAAAAAATTTCTATGCTCCATCTCGAAAACAGGATATCTCTGGTTTCTGCCTTCTCACCCTTGTGGCACACATAATTATAAAGTCTTTTATATTTTTATGTCTGGTGCCTCTTTCAAAACATTTCAAAGGATTCTCCTTTCACTTGTTTAAACCTATGCCAGAAACAGGTATTCTGTCTTTGGTTATAAATCCTTATTTCAATGAGAAGTTCCCTGAGTATTTGGACATGTGTGCCCTGTTGAGATTTTAGACCATAGAAAATTTGTGATCAGCAAATGATCTTACACCACTGTAATGGCCTTGGGCCTGTGATTCCCATACTCTCATAATCTCATAAACAAAGAAGTTGAAAATGAAATAAAATCCAGAGTTTCCAGATTATATTTTCATCAAGTAAGAATATTAGAATGACAAATAATAAAAATATCAGGATGAAACCCCTCCCCCTCCATGGGCCAAGGAGTAAAATGGCCCCCATGCTAAGCAATTCATCAAATCCTTACAAGCTGTGATGTCAGACCTCTGCTGGTCTTTGTGGTTTAGGAAGAGCAATAATGGGATATAGCTGAGCATGACTAGTTTCTTATTTAAGGAAAATCCAAGCAGTCACAATTTGAAGATGGGTGTGGGAAGGAGGCTGGGGTGCTGATATGTAAAGGAAGTGACCTTATTTCACATAATAAAGGGAAGATCTATTAACCAAGCTTGTTTGTAAAGAGGCAGCCTTGCTCATTATGGGGTGGTGGAGGATGGTTTTCTTTGTTCTTATGAACTTAGTTCATACATTGTAAACAGGTTGACTATGAATCTAATTTGGTGTGCAATTTTTTTTTCTTTTTGACGCACAGATTTTTAACAATTGAATGCTTTCAGATAGGTATATGTGTACTTTTCATCTCAAGAAAAAATTATATTAATTTTCATATTATAGCTATTTCATTTTTTCTCATCAACATTACCTTTCTGGTTCATTAGTGATAGGACTATTCTGTTCATAGTTTAGAACAACCATGGATAAACTACATCTGAAAAGGGCCAGATATGTAATACACTAGACTTCATGAACCACATGATCTCTTTTACAAATACTCAAATTTGTCACTGTAGCATAAAAGCAACATACCAATAGGGAACTAAATGAGTATTTGTGTTCTAACAAAACTTTATTTACAAAATAGGCAATGAGCTAGGTTTGGCTCTAAAGGCCATAGTTTAACTGGGGTGTTATGCAGTCATAGAAGATTATATAATTATGTGTACTGCCAGTCTTATTGGTAAATCAGAAGAATAATTGGAGGTATCTTAAGTCATTTGTTTGGATTTTTGCCTGGACGTAAGAATGCACATGGCTACCTTGAACACCTTACCATAACCACAACCTTTACCCCAGGGTGCTATTCTGTGTTGAATAAATCAGATTTACAAAAAAGCAATACAGTTGGTAAATGTCAAAATGGAGAAAAATGCACTAAAGATAGAATTTATTAAAAAAAAAACATACTTTGAGGAAAATTCTTAATTTGAAACCAGTAGAGTGAGGTTGTAATACAAATACCCTTAAAGAGGGAATCATTTGATTTTCCAGTGTTTTTTCTCTTGAGCCTTATAGACAATCATATTTAGCACAGGATTGATTTTGTTTTTCTTCCTGTTATTATTTATTTTTAGAACTCTTGAATCCTCAGGAAAACTCAGTTGGGTCAGACTATTAGAATTCACCCATTTTTCTCATTTCCTTGACACAAAGCAAAATTACAATTTCTGTATGGTCAGCGAGGGCCATATGATTGAATTCACATCCATGGAATGCAGGTACATCCTTTTCACAACAGGCTAATCATGCAGCTGCCATTTATGATGATCCCTTATTTTTTCCTTCTGTAGTAACTCCAGAATCCATGAGATAAAGATGTCAGAGCTAGAAGATGCGAAAATTATGAGATTCCAATCTACCTCATGAAAAAGATCCAACAAACAGAGCTCACTGGGACTTTACATGAGTAAGAAGAACACTTTTTAAAAACTGAGCTATTGAGATTTGAGGTATTGTTTGGCAGATAATCTTCCCTAATAAATGTAAATACAACTACAGCCTGTTGTGCTGGTGAAGTGGAGATGAAGGAGCTAGACCAAGGAAGAATAGTAGGCTGTACAAAAGGAGAGGCAGCCCATTGAGGGACTCTATTCATCATCTACCTACATCATGGTCCATGATGGATGTAGGAGTTACAGAGTAATTGACAGGTGAATT
Organism: Tamias sibiricus; assembly: GCA_025594165.1. Classification (NCBI taxonomy): domain Eukaryota; kingdom Metazoa; phylum Chordata; class Mammalia; order Rodentia; family Sciuridae; genus Tamias; species Tamias sibiricus. The sequence goes on along the minus strand of CM046659.1, from coordinate 183,893,397 downwards.
TTCTCAGGACAGCACTCAAGAAAGGTGTCTCTTGAAGGAAAGATGTTGATTTTCCTACATAAATAATCAACCTGGAATACATAGGTCAGGGATTATGGATCTGTGTCCTTATTTCTCTCGTTTTGCCACAGACCATTAAAAACAAAAAACTTCATCATGGATCAATTTCAGTTCAGAAAGCCATTTGGAAACTATCTCTCCATGCTGACTCTGTTTTTCAGTAGGGAATGGTCACTCTAGGAAAAGAGGACTAAAGGAAAAACAGAGACCATCATGGGTTATGTCTGTTCCAGCACTATGCAGGGAAAGGAGGTCCTAATCAGCCATCTTTTGGTATATCCCATTCTCCTAGCAAGAACATGAAAGTGGATACAAAGAATAGCTAGCCATGTTCTTATCCTGTTGGCAAAACCAATTTCATTTTAAAGTAGAAGACCCTGGCTACTTTAGTTGCCATTAAATATTTAATTCACCCAGTTCCTCTTGTTCTGATTTCAGAACATGCAGGTCATAAGGACCTCAAAGTTTCTCAACCCACTAATATTTATTATAAATTGTCATTGACAGTTCAATTTTATGCCATCTTGTGTATTTACATGACTCGTAAGATGACATCCAAATTGTGAGAGTTTGGATTATGGTAAATTCAGTTCTCAAAGATGCAATTGTTCTTGATCAATTGGCAAGTTTGTTTCTCAGCTTGCAAAGCTGAATCCTAGACTCTAGACTCTAATACTTGCACCCAAAAATATTTGCCACCCCGTGAGGTTGTTCAGTGGATAGCCTTTCCTCTCATATCTTTTGTAAAGCATATATGTTATCATGTTTATCTGATATGAGCATTTTCTTATCTGCAATTCTCTATTTCTGTCTTTTCACATGATTTTCATCAATAAGGATGCTTCAGTTGTATGTAACAGAAAATCCAACTTTAAAATCTAAGGAAGATAAGAAGTTATCAAATAGACAATGCATGTAGTTCTTTGGCTCTGTTTGTGATCATCACTTTCTCATCAAGAAACAAGTTTATTGTTGGAGAGGATGTGGAGAAAAAGGCACACTCATACATTGCTGGTGGGACTGCAAAATGGTGCAACCGTTATGGAAAGCAGTATGGAGATTTCTTGGAAAACTGGGAATGGAACCATCCTATGACCCAGCCATCCCACTCTTGGGTCTATTCCCAAAGGACTTAAAAACAGCATATTACAGTGACACAGCTATCTCAATGTTTGTAGCTGCACAATTCACAATAGCTAGGTTGTGGAACCAACCTAGATGTCCCTCAGTAAATGAGTGGATTAAGAAAATGTGGTATATACGCACAATGGAATTTTACTCAGCAATAAAAGAAAACAAATTAATGTCATTTGCAGGTAAATGGATGAAGTTGGAAGACATAATGCTAAGTGAAGTTAGTCAGTCTCAAAAATCCAAGTACCAAATGTTCTCTCTTATATAAGGAGGCTATTTCAAAGTATTGTTGGATGGGTGTACATAGGAGGATTAGAGGAACACTAGAATGGTCAAGGGAAGGGAGGGTAAGGGAGGGAGCAAGAGGGGAGGGAGGGGGGGAAATAAAAAAGGTGGTTGAATGAGACGGATATCATTTTCCTTAATGCATGATTGAAGACCTGAATTGTACGAATATACTTTGTATACAAACAGTTGTATGTAAAAAGATACTAAATATATGCACTATGAGTTGTACATATTAAAAATTATAAAAATAAAAAAACTAAAAAAAAAAAAAGAAACAAGTTTATTTCTTCTCCTTTTGAATATGGGCTGGCCTTGTGTTGTACACTGATCAATTGAATGTGCTGAACTAACAGTGACACTTAGGAATTCAGAAAGCTTTCTTTTTCAATCTTTTGGCTGCTTTACAGTACAGCTTCCATGTAAATAAAAAGTTTATGGGCTGGGGTTGTGGCTCAGTGGTAGAGTGCTCACCTAGCACATGTGAGGCACTGGGTTTGATCCTCAGCACCACATAAAAATGAGATAAAGATATTGTTTCCACCTACAACTAAAAAATGAATATTAAAAAAAAGTTTAGAAAAACTACATGGAAAGAGAAAAGTCCAGACAGAACCCCAACCCAGCTGAGATTAGTCATCTTGAAATATATGAGCAAAGCCATCTCAGAGACTGTCTGAGTCAACCCAGACTTGAACTGACTTGCATGAGTGAGCCCAGGTAATGCAATGTGGAGCAGAAGAACCATAGAAGATGAGCACAGCCAAGACTCCAAATGGTGAGAAATAATAAGTGTTGATTTTTAAGTCACTAGATTTGGGGTGGTTTTATACATAGTATTAGGTAAACCTGTAAATTTCTTTCATGTTTTCCTGTTCACAGGAGACTTACCTGTGCTATCACTTTTTACATATTTAGCTGTTCTATTTTTTAGGGTAGTATTTCTATGAACTTAGAATACCTTTAGTCACAGATGTAACAAATGTCATTTGTGCCTTTTATTTTCTCTTAGCCATGTTTCTTTTAGAATTGTGGAGATTTTTTCTTCAAAAAAAAAGCATCATTTTGATGGAGGTAGATACTTCTGGAGACTCTGCACTTAAGAACTCAGCTGTGTTCCTTGGAAAGGACTCTGTGAGCCAACCATAGTCCTGGATAGAAGTCACCAGCAACAGGCAGGAGGTACTGCCCAAAAAATGCCAGTTGAATTGAAATTGCCATTATACACTGTGACCTCCTTTCAATGCCTGTATGTCACCTCGGGGTTGACATGAAGGGACAGATATCTATGTGGACTCTTGAGAAGTCTTCTGGAATACATGAGCTTTCTAAAAACTATTTTGATATTTGGAATAGATTCCTGGTGATAAAAACAATGACCTGCAAATTTGTCAAAAAGCCTTGTCATACAAACTTAGAAGTTGTCCAGGTTTCTGCATCACTTTACAGAAACCTGCTAATCAAAAGATGGTCAGATAGACTTTGGCTTAATAAATCAGTTTTTTAAAAAAATTCAGTTTCCACTTCTATTATGTATACAACATTTTTTTTTTTGTACCAGGGATTGAACTCAGGGGCACTTGACTACTGAGCCAGATCCCCAGCCCTTTTTTGTATTTTATTTAGAGACAGGGTCTCACAGAGCTGCTAAGTGCCTCGCCATTGCTGAGGCTGGCTTTGAACTCGCGATCCTCCTGCCTCAGCCTCCCAAGTGCTAGGATTACGGGCGTGCGCCACTGCACCTGGTACAACTCATTTTTATATCTCTTATGGAATTAAATCAGAAGATGAAGTTGGAAAACTATCAGAAGGTGTCAAGAAAAGAGATTATAAATTATAATCTTATAATAAATATATTTTAAATATATTATTTATATTATAAGTATATAAATTATTATAAATATTATTAAAATTAACCTAGAGATGATTTAAAGTGTATGAAAGGATATATGTTGATTATATGCAAATACTAATTTAGACAGATCAAACTTTAAGCCATTTAGACAAATATCAATCTTCCCTTTGAAAAATTCCTAATAAGACTCCATCCATCATTTCCCCATATAGCACAAAACAGTGTTAAAGGAGATCCTATTTCACTTCACCCCCATTTCTTTGGAAGACATTATTTCACTTTTATGTATATGTGAGGTTGAAATAGGTCACATCCCATTTTACTGAAAAGAAACTGAGGCCCAGAGATGTTAACAACAAACTAACCAAGGTCAGGATTATAAAAGAAGGAATATATAGAAGGAATCATATATTCAGTTGAAGGGGCTATGACAAGTAAAAATAATAGCTGGTATTCTGTAAGCACTTACTAAGGACAAGCATGATGTTGAATCTCTGAATACACAGTTGTCCTTCAGTATCTGTGAGAAATTATTTCCAGAATCCTCAGGTAACAAAAATTTGTAGAGGCTCAGGTCCTTGTATAAAATGTTGTAGTATTCACATATAATCTCCATACATCTTCCCATACACTTTAACTCTTTACTAGATTGTTTGTAATAATATTTATAATAAAAGAGTTTATATATTTATAGTACATAAATAATATAGTTATAATATAGTATAATTATTATAATATAATAACTTATACTCTTCATCCATTCCTGACACCTTTTGATAGAGTTTTTCAACCTCATCTTCAGGTTTCTATGAAGAGATCTATAAAAAGGAGTTATATACATAATAAAACTGCAAAGAGTGTCCAGCTTTCTAGAGAATCAGCATTAGCAAATGTGAAATGGGAGGAGTCTTGAAAAGCGCCCCAGTTCATGTTCTTTGGGATTCTTGGGCGATCGCGTGAAGGAACCCAAACCTGCTGGAGATTGAGAAACTACACGGAGCAGAAAAAAACCGTCCCAATAAAGACGCACAAGGACTAACCAGCCTGCCAACCACTGGAGAGCTGAACGAAGTCATCATAGATCAAACCTCAACTTGCCAACTTACTGCAAGCCGTGAGAGAATCCAGCAGAGATCAGCAAACCTGGCCCAAAGCAGAAAATCAGAGACAACCCACAATGGTGTGAGCTAAATAAAACGGTTGCCACTTTAAGACAGTAACGTTTAAGTTGGCCTGTTATACAGTAAAATCCAACAGAAAGGAAAAAAGAAAGAAAGAAGGAAAAAGAAAAAGAAAAGTCAACTGTAAAAGTTAAACATTCATCTGAGGACATAATCACTCATTATTTTATATTGCTATCCAACTCTTTGATGTCTAGTCTTACCCAACGACATTTAAAGGTACTTAATGGAAAGACTGTATTATACGCATTTTAAAAAGTATTCCCTAATTACAGTATGAACAGTGTTGAATGTACTGCAGGAATTCAGAATTTTTTCAATTGAATTAAATAATGTTTTCCATAATTCCCTGGCCAAGTGTGAAATATACATTAGGAGAAAAATTACATTGATATTAAAAGACCAACAGCATCGAAAAGTATTAGCCCCATCATAATTTTATCCCAATGGCATTTGTTCTCATTAATTACAACACCCTTCTGGGTAATGGAAATACCATCCCAACTTCTAAAGAAATTCCAGCATAGCTGAATTAACTGACTCCTTTAAAGCATGCCAAAGCTTGTGTTGATCAAATAAAGAATGGCCCACACGGACACCACAAAACAAAACGAAAATTCTATTGAGAAACACAAATTGGTTAATTGGTTCCCAAATATTATGAAAACACACACACACACACACACACACACATTCACCCACACAATTTGATTTGCCTATCAGGTTTTTTTTCAAACTCCCCTGTGAAGTGTTCAGTGTAGAATGTATTCTTCTACACATGTCTCAAGGGAACTTCAGGGAGGATGGCCTAGAAGTAGATGGCAGCTGATTTCTAAAATATTTTGGAACATCAGACTGCGAAAAGTTTGAGTAAATTGGCGTCATTCTATACGAGCATTGTCTCATTGAGAACAAAATACAAATTTACTACTTTAAAAAGAATGGTAATACTAAAAGCAGAAGATAACACTTTTTCTTTCACACAAAAAGTGAAATTGTTATATGACTATTCATGAAATAACAATCTGATAACTTCCACTTGTATGACAATAAATATACAAGGACTCATAAAGCAACTTAACCCTTTCGGATTAAGAATTGTCCAAGAGTATTCTCTTTATTTCCATAACTACTATTCTCTTTATTTAAACCATTGAATACTTATTTTTATAATATTATACCAACATGAACAGTTATTGAACACTTGGATTTCAACCTTTACTCTAAGTATTGTATAATGTATTTAAAATGAACATGTATATGAACACCCATACATGTAAGGTGGATATTGTCATTTTTCTCATTTTATATATGAGCAAATTGAGGCACTGAGGAGTCGAGTAATTGGTCCAAAGTCACTCAACTGGTAGATGATGAGGCCTTGGGAATGTGATAGTTGAGAATCTGATTTCACACATCAACACAACACAATTCAGAAACTGAGGTATAAATCCAGTTGAAAACTCTGAACGTACCAATGTATACCTTAGGACAATTCAAAACTCTGAACGTACCAAGTGTTAATATACCTTAGGACAATTCAACAAACTCACTGAACGTCAATCACCCCCACATCTACAAATTGAGAGTGAGGTTAATAAGAAATAAACTTCTATGTGCACTGTGCACCAGTGTGCAAGTCCATATGGGTGATGGCCATGGTCATAGCCCAGACCTTTTTTCTTTCATCCTGCCTCCGAATTTTCCTGTGGCGTTTGCCCAAGAACAAAGACCAGCATTTTCCAAGATGGTAGCCACTACGCAAATGTGCTAGGGAGCTCTTTAAGATAAGACTAGTCTGACTGAGAATTTCTGTGAATGTGCATACCAGATTTCAAAGACACATTACCAATAAATAAAATCACTAATATTTTATATTGATTAGATGTTAAATCATTATTTTTGAAATGTTGGGTTAAATAAAACATTACTGAGATTGATTTCTCCTATTTCTCTTGATTTTATATTTTTATTTAGCTGTTAGAAATATTAAAATTACATGTTTTTCCTACATTATATTTCTATTGAATAGCTTTGGCTTAGATGGTGAGTGGTAAACCACAGGGGTTTGAACATATAATCATTACCATCAAGTCTGTATTTTACTTTTTGTATAAGGTAAAATGAAGGGAGTTTCTGGACTTAAGAAATTCTGAGTATTTTTTTTTTTTCCTAAAAGAGCTTTACTTATAATGCTTACTGCAAAAAGATTTGAGATAATATCAGGAAGGCAGGCATCAAAGTCACTAGAGTGATAATCTTCTTTTATTCTTTCTTCCTCTCTATCTCACTCTCTCTCCCAGTCAATCCCTCCCTCTCTACTGACTCTGGGAAAACCCTTATTTATAGAGTCGTTCAATTCCCATGGTGTAAATACCGCCCCAGACAGATTTCAAACTAGCAACGCAATCCCACTGCCCAGAGACTACTATGATCTTTGAGTGTCCTGCAAAACTCATGTGTCAGGAACTTAATCCCCAATGCACCAGTGATGGGAAGTAGGGACTAACAAAAGCTGTTTAGGATTAATGCTGCCACAAAAAATGTCTTGCAAAATGAATTCTCACCCTTCTGCTTTTGTGCCATGTGAGAACACAGAGTCTGCCCCTTTTTTTGCTCTTTGGTTCTGCCATGTGAGAGTTCCTGTTTTGCCACTCTCCCTTTTATCATGTGAGGGCACAACAAGAGAGCTGACACCAGATGCTGGCACTTGATCTTAGACTCCCTATTCTCCAGAACTATGAGAAAGCAAATTTATTTTCTTCATAAATTATCCACTCTCAGGAATTCTGTGATAGCAACACAAAATGAACCAAAACCAATACAATAGATATAAGTAACCCCAGGAGCACACATAAAACTAAAATGAACTCAAATTATTAGTAAGTAGTAAGTTCTTTATATTCAGTTTCTTTAGTTTTAATATAATTGATTTAAGTGTATGTTCACATAATCTAATTTTTTTTATCAACAGCTGTGTATAATAATTAACTTGCAAAAAATATTCAACATTCAACAACTGATACTCCATCCCATCACCACAGTCATTTACCTGGAAATCAGATGGCCATGGAAGAGAGTCTTAGCCTCCTTGGGCAACTTTGGGAAGTTCCTTCTCACAACTAGCCTAAGTCCCTTTTGCTGCAGTACAAGCTTATTCCCCTTTTCTCTGTCTTTAGTGAGGGTGGAAACAGCTGGTTACCATCCCCTGCATTATAACTCTTCATGTAAGGAAATGAAACACCCCAAACCAGCTTCCAATTCTGTTCAGCTGTAAAAACAGGCTCTTCTTGAGCAAAAACAAACAATAAATTAAATGGAATTGGGAGTTGAGAAGGGCTGCATATTTCACTCCAGGGAAACACCTCGGGCCAGGTTATACCCTCGTCAGCGCTTAGTGATCAAAGGCGCGTTTTCCCTGGAAACAAATTCAAGGAGTGAAACAGATGGGATTATTAATCAAATTGCTGCTAGTATTTTGGGCCATCTTACAGAACATCTTTAAGCAGGAGGCGTTCTGGGCTTTATCTTGTAATATGATTGTAAGATCTTGGCAAAAATGCATGTCGCTGTGTAGGCTGACGCTTTGTTTGTTATGTCCAAGGTACTTTTTTAATGAAAAGGAATGCAATAAATCAGAGTAGCTGCAGAAGCCACATCTTAGGTGGTACAAGTAGGCCAGCAGAAGCTAAAATGCCAACAAATATTCAAAAGTATGCCACCCACAATTTAATGCTAGGATTTTTATCTCTCTCTGCCAAATACCAGACGAGAATGGACGAAGTTTCTTTGGCTTGGATCCACAAACTAGGCATTGTTGGGGGTTATTGCCTACAATTGAAGCTCACTCTTGCTTTCATCCAAGGAGCCTGAGAAATTCCATCATCCTGACCCAAGTGTCACCTCCTTGTGGACACTCTCTAATTGGCCTTCCATTTCTTAAGAAAAGCTTTCCAAAGTGTTAGTGGGAGGTGAAGGGCAAAAACACCCTTCTCTAGGGCCCACACAATTTAAAGCCTGCCCAGCCATCATTCATACCTATGGTGATGAGCTAGTGTGCCCTGCAACAATTACCACTGAAGCTCAAAGGCACACCCTCTGTGAGCTGTAACAGATGTTGAAAAATGGCGGCCAATAGTCCCATTCCAGCCTGCACAGATGTGTTGAGTACCCTTTTAAAATTATTATTTGAACGAGTCGAACAGCATGTTAAAATTGGGAAATGTAACTTACAAATCTACATTTCAGAATTTTTCCAGACTACCTTGTCACACTGTGCCATATTCCAACATGAAAACAGTTAGTGAGACTACTCCCTCCCTCTAGATAGTATGTGTCTTCTGTTCATGCAATCCCCATGGCTCCCTAGTTACTGAGGCAGGAAGTGTCCATTGCTATTTATCATTACATTGGCTCTATTAGGCCTGTTTCCGGGCTCCCTTCACTCTTAGTTTTCCCTATGTGCTTCTGACCTAGAATCATTTAAGAAATGAGAGGCGAACCCATTCACGTCAATGAGAACTTGATTTGGGGACTAAAGTGATTGTGTAACGCAGGTAGAGAAAGAGGATGCCCTTGGAAACAGGACCGTGGCTTGGATGCTGACTTTCCTATGATGCACTGGAGTAGGAGTTGTGGGAATCCATTGACAATAAAGGTTTTAGGACTCTTTAAGAAAACAAACCCAAAGACATGTCAGTGGTCTACCTCTTCCAGTCAAAAGATAGTCTTTAGCATTTCTCCTTTTTCTCCTAGCATTTTCCAACATTATTACAAAGTGTCATAGAAATGTGTTGGAAAATTTAAAAAATAAAGAAGGACATCTCCCACTTATTACGCTCTCCCATTCCCATGTCTTCAGTAACCACTGTTATCTGATTGTCAGGAACCATTCCAGAGAATGTCTAGGTATATGTGTTCACATCCATTGTCAAACACTGATGAGGCTGTAGGGTGCCCATTTTCACTTAACAATATCAGCATATTTTCTTCATCATTCTCTTTTGAATGTGATGTCTTTATGGTTTTTATTTAAATTATGTGCACTCAAAATAAGTCTTTCAAGTTATGATAAAATGAAAAGTACAATTTGAAATTACCTGGATCATTTCCACCCAGAAACAATGGCTATTTACCTTTGAAGATCTTGACCAAAGACTTCTTTCTATGAATAAACCCAGAAGATGGGATGAAAAGATGGATGAATGGGAGAAAAGAGGAAAGGAGGGTGGCAGATCAATCAATCAATATTTATATGTGTAAGAATCATTATTATGATTTTTGTGTGGGGGTTACCAGGGATTAGAACCCAGGGTCACTTAATCACCTAGCGATCAGTCCTTTTCATTTTTTGTTTTGAGACAGGGTCTAGTTAAGTTGCTTAGAGTCTCACTAAGTTGCTGAGGCTGGCTTTGAACTTTCAATCCTCCTACCTCAGCCTCCCAAGTCGCTGTGATTACAGGCATGTGCCACCGTGCCTATTATGACATTTTTTAAATAAAAACTTTTTTTTTTAATTTATTTATTTGCTTTAGTTGTACACAATGCGTTTATTTGTATGTGGTGCTGAGGATCGAACCCGGGCCGCGCATGTGCAAGGCAAGCGCTCTACCGCTGAGCCACAACCCCAGCCCTTAAATAAAAACTTTAAATGTAATTTTTTCTTATCAAATTTTAAAGTAAAGAAAGAAAGCTTAAAGAAAATGATTCAACTTCAGGAAAAGAATGCTTCTTCACAAAATGAATCCTTTTCTAAAGTATATCTCTAAAGAACAATGTGAAAACCGTTAGCCATTAGATAGTATCTATCAACTCTTCTTGATGAAAAATGTGAACTCTAGCACTCCTTGTTTATTAAGTATATTATTTTTATACTTTAGTTTTATGACACATTCTGTTCTGTAACCTAACTTCAATGGTAGTTTAGTTTTTATTTCTAGAGTTAAATAACACCAATGTTCTCCATAAACAGCCCTTTTATCATGGTTGCTCCATTTTCAAGTTTTTAATATTGATTCTTTGGTTCATTGAATTGGTTAAATATTCCAACATTTAGTCTGCTTTGTTTGTTCTCAAAGAAGGCTCCTAAATATTCTGTTATTTGAATTTACGCTTGAAGGGTGATTGGCTGAACCTAAAATTCTCAGCTAACATTTTTCCTCAGGATCCTATGAACACTATTCTACTTTCTTTGGCATTATTATCTGTGCTTATTTTTGAGAAAACTCTGACTGCTTCCAATGGATGAATGTTTGTCCAAAAGCCCATGAAAAGTCTTTCCTTCACATTTGTGTTTTAATGACTTCACTAGGATTTATATTAGTGATTCATATTTATATATGATGATGATTATGCTATTTCTGCCTTGGATGATATGTACCCATTGGATCTGAAGATTCAGATCTTCTGGGAAACTTTTAGGAAACTCGCAGCACAGCAAGGTTGAGTAATTTGCTCACAGTCACACAGCTGGTAAATGGCAGGGTCTGGATTTAAATGCAGCTGCCTGATTCCAGAACCCATCTCCCTGTCACGCAGTACAGTCTACCCTGATGAAGAAGTGCATTAATTAGCTCCATTCTAAACTGGTTGGTCAGATGGCTAAATATAATTTACTCCTAGGATGTTTGCATTTGTCAGGTACTGAGCAATTTAGACAGTCCCCTATCATGTGGTCATTTGGGTGTCACTGTCTAGTGACAAAGGGGTTAGTTTAGTGTGTTACTGCATTATTTTTGGATCAAGAGAAAGGAGGTGGAGGGAGAAGATGGAAAGACAAAGGTAACAGATAAAAAGAAAGCAGAAAAATGGGAGTTAATGCATACCGAATGGAAGCAGGGGCTGCTGTTGTTCCTGCCCATGCAGAAGACAGCAGGACAGAAGGGGCCTTCAACCCCTGACTTCATCCTCAGACAATGTCTGCCCTGACTGCAACTTGCCCTCATGGTGTCAGGTTTCCTTAATTTCTAGGCTCAGCACAGCACCACCCAGAAGCGGTGATATGGTGCACAGAAGTCTGATGGATTCGCCTCTGTGGAAAACCAGTATAGGTGGTAATTCTCAAGGTGTGCCCGAGCAGCTCTCTCCAGACCGAACGGATCAGATAGCCCGAAACCTTCAGAATCCCTCACTGGGCTGGCATTCTTTCTACAGAAGCCCCTTGATTTCCAGGAAAGGAGAACTTGCCAGCCTTTGACCTATTAGGAGAACATGGAACAGAGAACTGTGAGTCTGCCCCCTTATTGTAGAAGTGAGGCAGCCGGTGCTTGGTTTTTAGATTAGGGAATTGTGAAGTTACAAAGCAAGGAACATGGAGGTACCGGAGATGAAACTGGGAAAAACAGGAGCACAAGTAGAGGAAGAACTGTAGCAGGATGGTGGGTACTTCAAGGCCCTGCCCGCTTCCTTCCACTAGGCAGGGGGTTGCTCCTCCCCCAGCTGCTGAGAGCATTGGCCGCTAAGGGCTCATTCCACCTTCTCCAGAGCACTGCTAAGAGCCATCAGAAGCCACTTTGCCTAGAAGATTGTGTCCCCTACCTAGACCACAGATAATGACTGAGACGGATATAAAAGAAGGGCTTCTTGACAAGAAGGCGGGAGTTTCTGTAGCATAATGCAGGCTCCTGTGCTCTCCATGAAACCAGGCTGAAGAAGGGAAAAACTAAGTTCTTTGCCAACTTAACACAGCCTGAAGAAGACTTCTCCCAGAAGAACCAATGATTTTCCTCTTATTTCCTCTCTCCAAAGTTTCAGCCCGCAAAAGATCTGTAGAGTCTGAAACTCCTCCTTTAATATACAGTCATACTGGCTGTCTGTTTAGATATTACATGTCTGCACTTCATCTGGTGACACAGTGAGCACTGACTGAGTCTCCCAAGACAACAGGAGGTGGGGCCCCCAGTGTGAAGCCTCCCAAGGACAATCGGGGTAAACACAGGGCTCACTGGGCCACACTGCCTTATTCTACTTTATAGTAAAATGATTCATTCATCTTCTGCTTTCTTCATCAGAGCTCCGGATGGAAACTCTTCTACAAATTGAGATGAGCTACAGGAATTGAAACTCACAGAAATAAGTATTTTGTTTAGAAGTAAAACATAACAAGGCCTGAGTTAAGAACTGTGGACCAGAGTTAAGTCAGACTAGTCAACTCAAAGCTCAGGACTCGGCTCAGACTGCCAACTGATTAGATTAGTGCTTTTTACTTTTATCCTCGTGACACCTCACTGTGACTAACCCTATTCTCCTCCACTTCTCCCTTCCTTAGTAATCCTCCAGTCATGCTCCTTAACCCTGAACACCGTGACCCCATGGTCCTACATCCATGTTACATCAACTCGGTGGAATAAGGCAGGAAGCGCAATTAGTTCTCAAAAACAGTGGCTTAAAAGGATTCAAATAATCCAACATGCATCAATTGATACCATTCAAGGAGATCTGCAACAGGCCCTTTTAAATATGTTGCCTTTTTTATAGTTACTTCCTTTGCTCAAAAAGGAAGTTTCCTGGAGCAATTTGATCGATACTCATGACTTACTACTATTGTTAAAAATTCTAAAAAATAAATTCTATTAAGGTTTTAATGACTGACACTTTTTTTGGGGGGGGATGGTCCTGGGGTTTGAACTCAGGGGCACTCAACCACTGAACCACATCCCCAGCCCTATTTTGTATTCTATTTAGAGACAGGGTCTCATGAGTTGCTTAGTGCCTCGCTTTTACTGAGGCTGGCTTTGAGCTTATGATCCTCCTGCCTCAGCCTCCCAAGCCGCTGGAATTATAGTTGTGCACCACCACACCCAACATGACTGACACTCTTATTCCAACATTGTAAGCAAATATCAGCATTCGTTCAAAAGGCTAGTATAATACCACCCTCTATTTTTGGTTACTTAGAATAAACATTATTAAAATACCAGGTTTTCAAAGCTAGAAATAGCTTTATATAATAAAGACAACATATAGCCTAAAGACAACCTATAGTCAAATACCCATGTTCTATTAGTTTTACCCCACTAACAAGAATTGACTAAACCCACACTTGTGTGCCCAGCACTGTAAAAGGTATAATGAAAAACACAAAATAAGTATAAAAATGTTGTATTTATACTCTAATATTCCAATGTAACTAGAAGATCATTGGAAAAACAATAAAAAATATCTAATAATATAAGGCAGGGCAAATTATATGACAAAATCTTTGATTTTCAAATGAAATAGATCACATTGCTCCCTTTTCTCTATCTACACACAGAAAATCAAAATGTTCTGCTGCATCAGCACTGTCCAATAGAAATAGAAAGCCAGCCGTGTTTGTAATCTCGAATTTGCTTACAGTCACTTTATAAAAAGCAGAAGGTCTGATGAAATCAAGCCTAATAATATCTTTAACCCAATATACCCAAAATATTATTTTGACACATAATCTCATGAAAATTAATAATAAGATATTTTACATGCTTTTCTTTATACTCTGTCTTCAAAATCCAATGTGTAATTTACACTTACAGCACATCTCAGTTCAGACTAGACGTCAAGAGCTCACAGAGTTAGTAGCTACTGAATTGGACGGAGCAGTTCTATAAAGCAACAGAACACCAAAATTTACATGTTTATTGCTAAACAGCTTGGCAAATAAAATAAAATAAAATAACTGCCAGTGCATACCTACAGATTTTTCTGGATGCTTAAAATGATGCTATTTCTGAGAGGTCAAGCTATATGCAGTTTACTTGTAGTCTGCAAACTGGTATCATTCCATGAATATCAAGTGATTAGGTGAGCATAGACTACCCTGAGAAGAAATCCACCCCAAATTAGGGAGTTCCAACACACCAAAATCATGTCCTACTGGGGCTGCAGGTGGGGGAAGGGGTTCAGAAGAGGTGTGGGAGTGTCGAGGATGTGCCTAATGAAAGGCTGCTTGTTGAGCCTTGTGGGAGTGGAGCCCTTTTCTTAAAAGGTTAAACAAAAAGCAGAGCCACTGTATTTCAGCAGGCTAATTACCAGGAGTGACTTTGACCTTTTCCATTTCTGGAGATTTATGATAGAACATTTTCCTCTGACATGGCACAGGGCTCTTTGAATCCAGGTTGAATGTAATCAGGTGTGCTTCAAGTGGAACCCTTTCTTTGCATAAAGGCCCATCTGTGTTCTCAGGCTCATCCAGGAAGCCCCACAAGGGAGAGGACTGAACACCAGGCTGTTGTCTGTCCTCTTCACAAGCAGCTCACCTTTCTGAAAGCGACATTTATCGACAGGTGCCTTGCCTTTCTGAGAACTGCATGTATCTGTGGAGTTGAAGAAACACAAAAATAAACCATGTTCACAAGGGAAACTTTTGCTGAGGAAGAGTGCTATGCAGGCCGAGCCTTGAAAATTCTACCAGAAGCCAGTTAATCTAATAAAGCTCTTAATGTTAATGGGCTTAGCTAAGTGGGAAAAATTGAAATTGCTTGTTGAGCCAACAGAGTTCCTTGGTGAGCTTAAGTCTTTCAGGTGTTTTTTCTTCGGGCCACTGTGTGCTAGTTTCACACTAGATGCCCCATCTGCTCAGGACAGCCATTTACATTTCAGTTTTGATTAATTCTGATGGGACGGTCTTTCCAAGCCAGGTGTACTCAATGACCTTGGCTGTTGGTTAGCTCAGCTTCTCGGTGCTAATGAAGTACAAGGTATCTTTATAAACCCCAGGTGGGTTTTCTAACTGACTCCAGTTATTTTGTAATGCTTGCCAACCCTAACAAGAGGGGCATATTGTAGAGAGCAGGTCAACTGACCCAACTCCTAGAAATTGACCCACTCCAAGAAATATACACAACCAAAGGCAGTTACAATGAACTTAAAGCTCATCCTGCACCTGCCACAACAAGTTTCTTTCAAATTTGTCTCTTTCTGACATCCTGTGGATCTATTTTACCCTCATCTACCTACAGATCATTGGTTGGTTTTGCCCTTGATAGCCACATATTGAACCTAGACTAGGGTCGATTGGTTTATATTCAGAATCTCACTTAACCATAGTGAGAAAGATGGAAGATGTTTATTCGGGAGATCAGCTGTTAGAGGTCCCAAATGCTCAGGAGGTTTATCAACCTCAGGTGGAGGTTGATGGAGACCTCAGTGAGGTTGGGGTTCTTTTGACTCTCCTTACTTTTTATTTTCCTGAAATTCTGGGGCAAACACAATATTAATTAGAGGTGAACTCTTTGTTAATTATTCATTGATAAAGGGCATTCACTGATGATGGGAAAGAAGGGAGAACTTCCTTTTCCTAGTTTGACTTCCAACATATCCAAGCTTCTGGAAAGATAAATGATGCAATGGGACATTGCTACTAGTTCCATTTTTCAGACCAATTTTTTTTTAAAGCTATTGAAAAGAAACTCTTAATCCAAACAAGAACTGAACAATGATGCCTACATTCCCCCAGGGAGAGGCAAAGCCTATGTCTATTTATAATAAAGACAACTGACAGCAAAACCTTTAAAACATACTTTCCCTCCCCATCGTCAGTTTTGGAATGGAGTTGGAGGCAAATGAAGCCCTGATAACATTGGTGTATTGTTCCAGTAGGTCCTAACCTCAGCAGGCTACATCAGTATCTTCTGTCTGAAGAAGTTGCTTTCTTTTCATCAAACACATTCCAGAAGTCAGTGGTAAAAGCACTGTCGGGGGAGAGCAGATTGATCCATTAACTCTCACCCAGTTCCTTGGCTGAACCCGCGCTTCACATTCCAGTTTTAAAGATTTGGTGAGTTATCAAACAGGAAACAAACTCTGAAAGGCATTGTGTCTCTGGAGGTTCTTGCCAAGGCTCCTTCTTGTAGCCAGCGCATCCTGGAAAGAATGGGAGACCCACTTCCCTCACAACAGTTCTCCAGACATTTCAAACTTAAAGTGCCTCAAGGATAGGGAGGGTGTGTTCTTGCTAAAATGCATATTCTGGTAAAGTAATGTGGAGCCTGAGATTTTGCATTCCTGGGTTTCTAATAAACTCCCAGGCAATACCAAAGCCACATCCATGAATCACACTTTAAGTAGTAAAGAGCTAAATTAAAAAAAAAAAAAGAATCTTGGGGAATCTAACAGAAGTTTAGGTAGTCACATTCCCACCCATTTGCGTTTTGGCTTCAAAAGTTATCCAACAATGCATCATGCATTCTTGCTGGGTGACATCGGGTTGGGTGCAGTGGGAATAAATACATCAGGAACTGCCAAGTGTGCCATTATTCAAACACCTACCACTCAGTGTTGTGATTAACAACACAACATTGCTTTAACCCCCATAGGTCCAATGAAAATGAAGAAACAAAGCAAAAAAAAAAAAAAAAAGGTGTGAGTCTTTAAGGTGAGAAGATTGACAGGGGGAGATAACTTTCATCCTAGTTACCCTCGAATCCAAAGTTTAAAGAGGAATAATGATTATTTCCTCTGTGCTAAGCTTTGCTCCAGGGTGATTTTTAAGCTCACAAGATTTTACAGGCCACTTTGAGGGGACACCTAACCAGGGTATAGCCTTTTAAAGGCACCATTCCGTGTGACTAACATGAAGATCAAGGGTGAGATCCAAAGCACAAGAACATTCTGCCTTAACAGGTCTGAACTTGTGGCAAGTTGTAGCTTCTCACCATAGTCCAAGTTTTGCTTCTCTCTCAACTAAAGAGCCTAGGGCCATTTTTCAATTTAGTTTTCGTTTTCTCCAAGTAATCTTTTTAAGTTAAACTCTTTAAACTCACTGATAAGCTTTTGTGTTACACAGACCCGGCGTTGGTGCCCCAGCATGCCAGTCATGTTGTCTTGAACTCCATACTTAAACTTCTTTTGCAGGATTAGAATGATAAAACCTGTCCCACACTACTGCTGTGAATCCCAAATAATCTAATGTATAGACCAAGTATGGACAGTATCAATAAATAAACAAATGCACCTGTCTTTCCAATTGTTACAAAAACTAGAACAACTTTGTCTGCAACACAGCTTGAAATTCTACTAGGAGTAGGAGAGTGAGCATTAGAAATGCTGAAGGATTTCCTTTGGTGGCTAATTTGATGGCCAGGAAATATTTTAGGAGAGAGAAGACCATAATTTAAAATATCCTGACATCAATAAATATTTCCTTAGCATTTAGCTGTAAGAGCTCTGAATTCTCCGTCTGTTCAGAAATTTCTAATTTAAAAATAATATGGTGCTTTGGGAGTTTGTGAATCCACACAAACGTCAGAAAGACCAGGTGCCCTCGTGGTTTTCCACACTCAGAGAGACATGTACACTACTCAGTCTTTGTGAGATGAGGAAGGAAGATGAGTTGATCACCATTACCCCTTCAGGCCTACATCTCTATTATGATTGGAAGAGGCTCAGAAACAACATTAGTCCTGATCAAGGGTCAGGGTGGCTTTAGGATGGGTAAGCACCCAACTGTCCAGGTAGCGCTGAAAATTCTCATGGTTGCATTGCTAAATTGCTACAATCCACCTTCAACAATTAGTTTCAAGCTCAGGTAACCATCTTAAGATTATAGAATTGAACTAGGAGTATTTTGCTAAATATTTGTTGAGGTGGCTAATAATTCTCCAGAATAAGATTCAGATAAGTCCTGAATTGAAAATAAGTTTCTTTTTTTTTTTTTTTTTTTTTTTTGCTCACTTCTGATTCTGA
The DNA here is from genome assembly GCA_025594165.1 of Tamias sibiricus. Classification (NCBI taxonomy): domain Eukaryota; kingdom Metazoa; phylum Chordata; class Mammalia; order Rodentia; family Sciuridae; genus Tamias; species Tamias sibiricus. Next base: position 183,875,223 of record CM046659.1, on the reverse strand, counting down.
TTCAAATATGAGGTTGCTCATGGAGATATTCCACCCCACCACACCTCACCCACCCTTAAAGTTCTCTACTGTCCTATGCCAGACTTTACACACTGAAATGCACAGGTATATCTGGTTGTCTAAGAAAAAGGCCACTAGGGCAATTTGCAAGTCAACATCTTAAAATGACAATAACTTTGCCTTTCTTCCATGAAACCCGTCTCCCTACCTCCACTCCATTCCATTCTCCATCCTGTGGCCAAAATACTTTGAAGAAGTAATACTGATTGTGTCACTCTCCTACTTGAAATGCTTCATTGGCACTCTCCTGTCTTCAGGATAAAGTCTGAATGGCACACAGAGATTTTTGTAAGCTGGCTTCTGCTTGTCTCTCCAGCCTTGTCTCTCAAACACTCTCCACTCTTCCTCCTTCCCTTCCTGGCACCCCAATCTCCACTGGTGAGCTCTGATGCTCTCGGGATTGCCCTCAACACACAAATGGCCTTCTGCCTGACATGGTCTATTTAGTCTGCCCCTCTTGCCAGTGTTGGATTACATCGTGGCTAATTCAGAGTTATCATTAAGGCTTCCACTTGGACATAACTTCCTGAGATCAGTGCCTCTCCTGTGTTCCCACATGTGTTCAGTGCCTCCTGCTCACTGGCTGAAGTTCCCTCTTCCTAAGCTGCAAAGAACCATCACTATATTCCCATCTAGTATGCTGTATGCCATACAATACACACTCTTCATGTCACATAGTACCTCTGCAAACATTGGATGGAAGAATGGATGGATGGATGGATGGATGACCTACTAAATGCTAGGGTAATGGTTTTCCAAGTATGGTCCACAGACTAGCAACATCATTTCACCTGGAGATTTGTTAGAAATCCAACTTCTCAGACCTCCATACAGACCTACTAAATCAGATATGTTGGGAATGGGACACAGCAAGCCTTAAAAGAAGCTGTTCAAGTGATGTTGAGACATGCTAACATTGGAAAACCACTATTTTAGAACAGCAATTCTCATCTTTAGATGCACATTAAGATCACCTGTGGTGTTTTTTTTCAAAATGCTTGAACCAAATTATATTGTTATATTGTGTATTACATACATGTACAAATATGTATCAACAAATCCTATCAGTATGTGTAACTTTAATGCACCTATTTTAAAAAGGGGGGGGGAATACTTGAACCATACCTCCCACCATCAAGCTTTTATATTCCATTAGGGTAGTGGGGATTCTGGAGTACTTTTTTAAAGCTCACCAAGTGATTCTATATGTAGTTATAATTGAAAAATGTTGTCCTGCCTACTACATCTTCTACATGCACTACACACCTAAAATTACCTATAAAGTGGGTACTGGTTTAGTGTCACTGCACCAGTGCCTTTGGCCTCTCTCAAAACAATGGATCAAAACTCAGGCAGGAGGATTTCGAGTTCAAAGCCAGCCGCAGCAAAAAATGAGGTATTAAGCAATTCAGTGAGACCCTGTCTCTAAATAAAATACAAAATAGGGCTGGCAATGCAGCTCAGTGGTTGAATGCCCCTGAGTTCAACCCCAGTACAAAAAAAATTTTTTTTAAAGAAATAAAAAAAAAAAGCCTCAGCATTGAATAACAGCCTGGCAGCCAAAACCTCACTATTCAAAGTGTGGTCCAATAGAACAACAGAGTTTGCATCCCCTGGTAGCAATCTCAAGCTCTACCCAAACTTGCAGCATGAGAATCTGTATTTGAACAAGACCCTAGATGATTCATATGTGCATTGAAGTTTGCAAGGCACCAATCTAGGAGAAAAAGAGGGAGAGAACATGCACTGAGCATGGTTTTACATAAAACAGAAGAAAAATCATATTTTTCAGGTCTTTCGTTCAGGTATACAGCAGCATATGATCAAAGATATTTTGTAATCAGCCCTCAATAAATCTTCTGACCTGCGCCAGAAATGTAGTAACCCTCAAGGTCATATGGCTTCATGGGTTCCCAGCATAGAATTTAGATTTCATGAATCTTGGCTTCTGTTGACTACCAGGTAGGAAAGTTCATTTCTACATAAGAGGGCTTAAAGGTATCAGGAAGATCCACACACATATGACTTGATGTTTAATGGGTGTTTCGAATCCAGTTGCATTTCTTGAGAGCTTACTATCTAATAGGCATCATGTTCAACATGTACTAACTAGTTGAATCTTCCCAGTAACCCCATGAAGCAGGTGCTGTTATTATCCACTATGGAAACAGAAAGGAAGAGGAGAATGGAGAAGTCGGGCACAGTTCAGGAGTATGATCCAGAACCCAAATTGAAACCCATCCTCTCCCCCCACCCCTGACCTACAGATTAACCACAGCACTGAGTTCAGCAACTCCTCTGAAGAAGGAAAAAAAGCCCCACACAACTGTCTTTTAAACATTAGTTTAAAAGTCCCTGACTGCTCCTCCAACAATTAGAAGAGCCAGAGTTAAATCGAACGGCTGCTGTGCCAACCCACAGAAGTCAAATATAACCAGGCAGCAAATTAGAGTAAACATTTAGGAATCCCTTGCATGTGGCACACGACTCCACCCACCCTTCTTGGCAAAAGCCAAGACGTTGATTATACGAATCCCGCTGGCATTTCGTGTCCTCATGCGAGTCATGCAGAGCATCCTCCTCACTGCCGAATGTGAACATGACCAGACTTATTTGAGCAATTTGGCATGAGGTGATGACTCAATAGTGCAGACAAGGGCAAGAGCTCCAGCCAGTGCGTTCCCCACCCTTGCCCTTTTTGTTCAATCACCTGATATAAATGGAGGGAGAAAAGATGTTCAGCTTGACGGACAGGCCTGAAGGTCATATTCTGGGGACTGGGATTTCCTGAAGCTCTAAACAACCGTGATGACCTAGAACCATCAACAGCAGCTAATTCATGAGCTCTGAGAAACATATCTCATCTAAACCATTTTTGCCATGTGAGATAAGGCAGGGGAGGCAGAAGACACCAAGGTGCCTATATATGGAGCAGAATTTATGCCCCACATTTGCCAGACAATCAGTTCAGTTCATCTCTCCCAGCATTCCTTTCTACTGACTGTTCCCCCATTAATACAATGAAGTTTACACACGTTAACCCAATTTGTAGGCATGGGAGTTTCCCGTGAAAATTCCCTCAACAATGGTCAGGGGTGGGAGCTGTGAACATTTATGTCGTCTTGCTTTTCACTGGGTCAGAAACACTCTCGTTGCCAGGCAGTTTCTGTTGAAAGAACTACTGGGTTGTGGTCACAGAGCCTCAGCTGATTGAAAATGGATGGAGAAACTCAGAGACGCGTCATGTCAGAGTTCATGGCCCTGTGAGTGCATTCTTAATTAAGAACACATTATTATCAGTGTCTCTAATTCATATCCCCACTTTCTTTAGAATAACCCAAAGGACTGCTCATAAACTCAGAAGTATTATTATTGAAACATAGAGATAATCTTGTCTAAGCCCTTTATTTTATAGACGAAGAAATCAGGTTCCAAATAACTTGACAATCTGCCAATATTATGCAATCAATGGCAGAGCCAAGCATAAAATTTGGGTTTTTGATCACCATGCCAAGCGCCAGTTGCACCACGGGGTTAGACCAATGGGTTCTGGCTGTGGAGAATTATTTAATGATACAGATCTATTGGCCACATTTTCAGATGTGTTGATTTAGTAGAAATCTAGACTAGGGCCCAAGAATCTGTATTCCAAATAACTTCCTGAATATCTTGATGCACACTACATGAAACAAAATAAATTTCAGCATCAGATTTTCCCCAAATATGTGAACAAAAACCATAAAATATGAAGGCAGATAAATTTTTGATTTTTCAGGCCTTTTAGTTGGGTCTCGGAGCAAATCTTCATAAATGCTGACTTTCCTGAAATTTTTTTTCTTTTTATCAGAACATTCATGTAATTAAAATAGGGCCATCTCCTGGCAGAGAAGCTCAGAAAGCAGAAAGGCTGAATTCAAGAATCCCATAGTTAGCCAGCAATACACCTAGATTTGAATAGAAATCGTATGTGGGTACTTCTTTCCACCCTCAAGCTAATGGCGAGGAGAGATCCTAGAGATTATGATGCAAACACAAATCTGATGACAGAAGAAATCTCTCAAAGCCTGGGTGAATGAATATTCTCCAGCAGGGAACCTTCCTGTTATCCCCACTTTCTCCCTCCCCTCCCCTTGCCTCACAGACTGCAGGGTACCCTCTTAATAATTTTATTTATTTATTGAGAGAACATAGCTCTACTTTTAAACTACACCCACTGATGAACAGGTGGGTGGGCTAAGAAAAGGAAACCACCATTACTCATGGCTAAAGAGATGGTGATTTCCATCACCTTTCAAAGTCTGAGTATAATACTCCTACTGGTTTTTAATAAGTGTAAAATTTGGAGCCGTATATTTTTACATTCATCTTAAATTATTTAATGGAGTTGAATTTTTCACAAGGGAGGCATGCTTAAAAACAAAACATTTTACCACTAATTCAGTAGTAGTGTTACAGGAGAAATATCATCAGGAAAAATTGTGAGGTATCTAACACAGCCTGCCTTTAGGGGATTCTAGATCCTCATTTCTGTACAGGAAACTTTGTACTCCATCTTCTTGGTTTTTTTTTTTTTTTTTGTTTTGTTTTTTCCAGAAAGACTAGAAACTTATTAACACCAAGGTGTTAATGGCTGGCATCAGATTGGAAAGTGATAGCACTTAGAGTAGCTCTGACTTAAGGAGAACTTAAGAAGCAAGAGAAGTTCAACTACCACATGACTAATAACTAGTCATTTAAGAAAATGAAGTTATTTGGGACTGAGTGTTGCATGCTCATTTCATTTCCAACTTTCCTTTTTGTTCACTTTGGGAACCTATCACTGTTTATTAACATCTTAAGCTTGAGTTAAAACCCAATCTAACTCTTTCCCCTGCCTTCCTTTATGTCTGGTTTGAGTATCAAGTGAGCTCCAAGGATTCTGACTCTTCATGCTAAGCTCCAAGATTGGAGCTCAGGATCCAAGCTAATTAGATCAGCCCATTCCCTTTCCTGGACACAGTGTGCAGTAATTGGTCAGATTGTAGCCCTGTAATAAAGCCAAGCCAATCAGCATGAAGCGTAGGACTTCTTTTTTTTTTTTTTTTTTTTTTTTTTTTTTGGAAGGAGGAGGGTTTATGGAATATTGGAACAAAATGGATAGAAATGATGGGCTAGTCCTTTGAGAAATGCTGGAGACCCTATTGGGACTATTGGAAATGCACAATAAATTGAAATATGTATTGGTAGAAATTTTAACTTTTAAAAAAAATGCTTTATCCAATAAATATAATGTACTATATTTAAAATCTCTCTCCTCCCCTCTGCAGCTGACCCATCTTTTTCTCTTTCTCCTATTTCTTCCCTATACCCTCCTCTCTTTCTCCTTTCCTCTCTTTCTTCTATACTATACTATTTGGAAGTAGGTTGTAGACATCATGCCCTCTTACCTTAAAATACTTCTTCATGGATCCCCTAAGGAAAAAGACACCATCTTATTCCCCTATCTAACCACAGTGCAATTAATAAAACCAAGAAGTTTAGTATTAATGCAAAATTATTTTCTAAATCCATGGTTCATAATCAAATTTTGCCAATTTTCAAAAAAAGTCTCTTATAGATATTTCGTTTTTGCCCATTCCATGTCCCAAATCATAGTCACTGAATTTTATTGTCATCTCCCTTTATACTCTTTTTATCTGAAATATGATTTGCATTTGTTTTGTTTATCTCTTTTGTGATATTATCATTATTTGAGTCCAGGTTAGTTTTTATTACAATGTCAATAGGGATTGAGGTCTAGATTATTTTAAACCTGCATATGCTCACAGAGCTCAGGATTTAAGCTAATCAGATGAGCTCATTCTCTTTCTTGAGCATATGCAGGTTTAAAATAATCTAGACCTCAAGTGCATTTATGGATATCATATGGAAATCTAAATGCATTTATGGATATTGTATGGAAATTATAGATATAGGTATATTCTTCATGCATACATCATTAGCAGGCTATACAGCTTGAAAAGTAGGCAGGCATTCATAAAATATTATGTAAAGAGGAGGGAGGTTAACAAATTTGCAATTTTGGAAACAATACAGTTTGACAGCCTTTTCTTTACCTTTTCCCTAACTTTTTGACAAATCAAGGGAAAACAGAAATTATTTAATTCCCATATTACGGTGAATGTGACAAACACCAATAATCAAGAAGCAGCATTTTTCACTGTACTCTCCAACGAAAGGGAAAGGTTCAAAATATTAAAAATGTGATTTTACAACAAGACAGTGGCAAACACTATGAAATCCGGGGAACAACACAATATCTGAGCCATGAAGTGGGAAGAGCTGTAGAGGAGGCGCCAAGAAGCCAGGATCCTAGTCACTCTGAGTGATCTTTGGCGAGATGCCCACACTCTCTGCAGTACGGCTGGCTTCTTTATCTATAAAATTAGGGGGTTGGAATAGACATTCTGTAGTGCCCCTTCCAGCTCAGTGGGTCTATGAAAGGCTCATATCTACAGCATTCAGAATCTGATCTAATGCCAGACTGGGCAGCAGTTCAGAGAAAGTGACTATCCACGTGTGCTGCAATAATGGGAGGTTCAGAGTCAGAGCTGGGGATGGAAAGAGATGCATGGGGGATAGGAAGGAATTTGCTAAGCAAAGGAAACAGGAGGGCTGCTGAAATGGAGACCAGTCCAATACAATGCACACTCAGAAATGAACACACCTAGAGGTGTGGATTGGGGACCTGAGCCGATCAATAGTTTATGTACAACACAGTCAGCCTCTCTGCTGTGGGTGTTTTTGGCTACCATGGAAACCTTCACTGAAGCACCCTGTGAATGGATACTATACAACTACTAACTTACAGTGGCGTCATAGGAAATATTTTCCCACGATTTTGCACCTCTGTCCATGTGAAAATTTTATCTATAGATAGAAATCTCTCCCCCCACCCCAATTTAATTAGCTATAAGGACTACAAAACTGTCCCCAAAAGTTCTGGCTTCTATATTGTCATCACCATTACTGACTGACTTTCTTGCCTATGGAGATGATGCCCTTTGTTGAAAACCAATCCTGGGGACATGAGTTCTTTTCATATTCACTAGTTTTACAGCAGGAGCTACCATTTCTCCAATTTTACAAATGGCGAAATTGGGTCAAAAAAGAGTTTGTGAACTTGCATATAGCTGATATGAATTTGAATTTATGCTTTTAACTTCTTTGTTAATTTATACATAATATTTTTGCTGATTGCTGTAAATAATGCTTTACTTTGCAAAGATAATGGATGGGGCTTGAGAACTGGAGGAAGATCTCCAGGACTCTATCCCAAGCAAATTTGTCCAGCACCAATCATATTGTTGGTGTCAACTGGAGTCAAGTTGTATACAGGGGGAAAAAATGGTGATAATTAGAAACTGTGAATGAGTTGATTATTGAAATCATTACTGAAAACTGTTCACTGGTAATTTGAGGTGCCTTTACATGTCTTAAGGACTTTAAATATATTGGGGACTAGAAAAGTTATTTTTATGTATTTTAAATAAAAGGTTAATTCTGTTTTACGTAGAATTGTTATTCTGTATAATTATAATTCTGTTTTGCCCGAATGTAAATTTGGTTCATGGCCTGTACATAAACTTGGTTCATGATCAAGGAACCAAGTTTATGAACAGATAACAGAAAGTATAAAAAAACGGGAATTACTTAAACAGGGATGGGTGATAAATTCCATATGCCCCCTGGGGTAGCTTTTGAAATGAGAATTATTTAATGGTAACATTGGTTATGGGCATGTGTATACTTGGACGATGTGCATTATGCAAATACTTTGAGGGCGTTGGGGTATTTTAAAAAATGTTTTATACCCTTTGTAGTGATTTAAACCTCCACAGACTTAGTGAAAGAAGATTATAAATCTGCATGTATTTTGGGGTAGAGTTGTAAATTGTTGGTGATGACTGTCAAGTTTATTCTTACATATAAACAGGATTTTCTTTGTTTCTTTCTCTCTTCCTCTCTCCCTTCTTCCCTCCCTTCCTCCCTGCTTCATTATCTAAGATGATAGAATATACTCAGTGGAAAATAGAAGTACCCCAAAATTTTTCTTCACATGAACACAAAAGTCAGGAGCCATTCAGTCTGAGAAGAAGCATCAGACCAAATCATATGAAGATAATAGGATTCCGATACTTTATTTTTAATTAAACTAGGAAGACTTAAGTATCTTCCCTATGAAATATTCTGTTATAATCAGAACATATGTAATTCCTATACGTGTGCCTTCAATATAAAGTCAACTTCAAAATATGCATTGCTTTTGAGGAATCTCCATACTGCTTCCCAAACTGGTTGCAGTCCAACTAATACTGTATGAGTGTACCTTTTTCCCCCACATCCTCACCAACAATTATTGTTATCTGTATTCTTGATAATTGCCATTCTAATTGGAGTGAGATGAAATCTTAATATAGTTTTGATTTGCATTTCTCTTATTGATAAGGATGTTGAACATTTTTTTTTTCATGTATTTGTTGGTCATTTGTATTATGGATCCACCATATGACCCAGCTATCCCACTCCTTAGTGTTTATACAAAAGAACTAGAATCAGCATACCACAGTGATACATGCATGCCCATGTTTAAAAAGGCAGCACAATTCACAATAGCCAAGTTATGGGGTCAGCATAGAGATCCATCAACCGATTCATGGATTTAAAAAACTGGTATATATATAAACAATGGAGTTTTACTCAGCCATAAAGAAGAATGAAATTATGCCATTTGCTGGCAAAATAGATGGAACCTGAGAACATCACACTAAACAAAATAAGCCAGACTCAGGAAGTCAAGGGCATAAAATGTTTTCTCTCACATGCAGAAGAAAGAGAGAAATAAGGAATTTTCTAAAGGGTATCTCGTGAAAATAGTAGAGGAAGGAGCTGGAGGGTGGAGAGAGAAAGATGGGAAAGAGGAAAAACTGTAATGAAATTGACCAAATTATGCTATGTACATGGACGTATATATCACAATGATTTCCACTTTGATATATAACCATAATGTACCAATTAAAAAATAATAAATAACTGGAAGGAAAATTAGTAGAGGAAGGAAATTAAGGAGAGGGAGGAGGGGAGGAAAAGAAGAAATACCAGAGATTTAAATGGAGCAAATGATGTTATATGCATCTATGAATATGTCAAAATGAATGTATAATTATGTAAATTACATGTAGTTATAATACACTAATAAAAACATAAAATACACATTACTGAAGTTTTTACAAGGTTTCTTTTTGCTAGAAACTAATGGGATTTATTTAAAAACATAATCTAAATTAGATTTATGCAAATGGAGTTTGATTTTTCCATGGATTTTCATGTAATAGTGAGATCTGTTACCAAATTCGGTACCAGATTGCAGTAACATATTACCACAAACATAATGGCTTAAACCAGCACAAATTTATTATGGTCCTATGGAACAGAATCCCCAAATCAGTCTCAAAGGGTTAAAGGCAGCTAATTGACAGGATTAGTTCCTTTTCCAGGCTCTAGGAGAGAATCTGTTTCCTCACCTTTTCTAGCTAAAAACTTTACACATCTATTTAATGCTCACAACATCCCTGGGAGATTGGTACATTTATATCCGCCACTTTACAGATGAGGAAAATGAGGCACAGAATGGGAAAGTAAGTGACTTGTGCTGAGTCACACCACTTCTAAGGAGCAGAGATTTAAAACTTTAAATGGAAAAAAAATCTTTAATGAATATAAAATACAGTATTTGTTATGTTCTCTAATACTTGGTTAGCATTAGCCAATAAAACATCCTTGATCACTAACTGTACTATTTTATTTACAGCAATAGGAGAAATAATGAAAAGTTCTAATATAAAAGACTGCATTCCTTTAAAAAGACAAATGAGTCCTTAAGTGTAGATACACAGAGATTTATGTAGATACATAGCTTATTATCATTTGCATATAAACTGATATTGTCAGTGTACAATAAAGTAGTTTGTTTAAATAGGTCAAAGTTTTTGCAACAACCCTGCTTTGACAGTTATTTCTGATTTGATTTTTCTCCCAAAATGATGGTAGCATCAACCATTATTAGTTGAATTGTTGTGTATTCTGAATTCCTGGGTTCCAATTTTCTTCATTGTACTGAAGTTCTATCTTCCTGTCGAATTGTAAAGCAACTCTGCCAAGGTCATTTACAAACAATAATAACAAATCATGTAATCTCTTTATTACTAAACAGACCTGCACTTGACATTTTGGTTAAAACACACACACACACACACACACACACACAGAACCACACTTTGCTTAATGATGGGGACACATTCTGAAAAACGCATTGTTGGGTGATTCCATCGTTGTTGGAACATCACAGACTGTGTACACAAACCTGGATGGTGTAGCCCATTACACACCTAGGCTATATGATACAGCCTACTGCTCCTAAGCTACAAACTGTACAGCATATTACTATACTGAATACTCTAGGCAACTGGAACAGTGTGATAAATATTTGCTTATCTAAACATATCTAAACAAGAGAAAAGGTACAGTGAAAACATTAGGCAAGAGGAATTTTGCAGTCCCACTATAATCTTATACAACCACAACTGTACTATAATCTTATATAGCTGTGGCTGTATATGCAGTTCAATGTTGACCAAAATGTTGTTATGTGAAAATGGCTATTTGGATTTCTTTGGGAGCCTACAACTAAATTTGACTAAATCCTCTGTAATAAATCTCTAAGTTATCTCTTAACTTCTTTGTTTGGGGCATTCTCTCACCTTCTAACAGTGTAAATGAACCCCAAATACCTCCAGCTATTCATCAGTACCCCAGAACAAACCCTTCTCTGGCTTATGCTGGATGCTTAGGATAGAATAATATTGTTTGTCACTGTTCTCAAGCAAGTGACAAACAAGGGATGAAGCTGGTGGGGAAACAAACATTGTGATATGGACTATAACAAGACTGGGTACAAAATGCTGTGAATGTTCGCTGGGGTGGTAAGGCAGATTTTGGAGCACTGTTTTCCAGAATAAGTGGGAGTCTCAAGGGGCATCATCAAGGACATCCCAGAAGGCCAATGTGCTCTCAAGGTCAACAGAGGTTAGATTATAAAACTTATTTTTCTATGCTAACAAGTCTGAACTTGATTCTATATTAGGAACCATAAAACGTTTTAATATAGGAATGTGACACCATTCACCCCAATATAATCCACACCCAGACAGCTTCTGATACCCCAGAAAAATTCTTACATACCCTCATTGTATTCTCCTCCCTGCAAAATCTTCCCAACACAGTTACAGAAAAACTAGTGTCAGGGATCCCACAATCCCTTGATTAAAATAGGACAGAGCATAGCCCTAGAGGCACTCTACTACTGAACTAATGAGTTACATCCCAGCCTTCTTTATTGTTTGATTTTGAGACAGGGCCTTGTTAAGTTGCCACGGTTGACTTTGAACTTTCAATCGTCCTGCCTCAGCCCCCCCATATGCCACTGCGCCTGGCTTATGTTGGCTTATGTTGTTACTTGCAGTCTATGGGAAGGTGGAGGCCCAGAGGGCCCAGGACTCTATTTTCTTTCTAGCAGAGCAGCTTGCTTTGTCTTGTTACACCTATTGGTTTTCCTAGATAAAATTTCTTTTAAAAAGCAAAGCAACTCCACTATCAAAATAGACATTTTTCACACCATCAGTTGTTAGGTCAAGCACCCAATGAGGATCGGGCTTCTAGTTCTTATACTGCTATGAATCAGTAGTATGCCCCTTGCCAAGGGGTTGAAAGCTACATGTAGATCATTTTGTTCATGATTCCATAGAATCCTAGAGCAGGGAGTAACTTCAGAGGCCCAGAGAAAGCAAGAGTCTTGCCTGACATCAGTGAGCAGCAGCACCAGAGGGGACTCTGGTTCTCCAGAGGTCATTCTACCACTGTCCAGCTCTGCTGCTATCTGCCTACAGCCACCAACTGAATCCCCATCTCTCATGAGGACCACTGCAACAGCCTCCCAACCGGCCCTTCTGATTCAGCTTCTGACCTTAACCCTTAACAACAGCAGTCAGAGTCATCCTGTTATAATTTCTTGGCCTGAGACACACAGTAAATGAGATCTGTATTAACTACATCTTAGGGTTTAAAGATTAGGAGAGCTGGGACAACTCTTTGAATGGGGAAGGAAAGCTGTTGATTTTATATCTAGCCCAAAATTTAAATGAAACAACAACAACAACAACAACAAAAAAAAACCTAGTTGAGAAACAAGGTAAGGACACTTGGCATTGCCAAGTGTTTCAGAGAGGCCTCTCATCACTCATCGGTTCTTCCCTCATTTCCTCTTCCGTGATCACCTGTAATGCAAAAAGAACACAGCTTACAAAAAAAAAAAAAAAAAAAAGGCAACTGGCCCAGGCCCTCCAACAGGGAAAAGTACCACTGAGAAAAAAGACTGAATACTGCCATCTACTGGAAGAAAAGGGCATATGGTGGAAAAGAGGCAAGCATGGAAGACAAGATTGGGAAGAGCTCAGCTACCAGGAGGAAACACTGGAGAGAGGCTTAGGTGCCATGGTTGCAAGAGAAGAAAGTGCAATGCATAAACTTAAATGGTCCTTAGAAGAAGCTCTGCCATCACTTCTTTTTTCAAGAGAGAAGGTAGAAGCCAAAGAGACTGGAGAAATTTGCTTGCTGTTACTGAGCTACTGAGTTAACAGCACCCATACTAGATCTTTTGCTGAATTCCAGGTGCACTGTTTCATATTATAGTCCCATTTAAGCAAACACATGGCCGAACATAGAGATCATGTGTCTATTTTTGGCTACTTGGGAATCTGTGCACCTACCCATTCATTTATCTATCTAGGAATATAGGCGGTCACTCACATTCCAATTTGTTTCAGAGCTATGGAGAGTGGCTGAGAAGGTGGCAAATGGCACCAGCGTCCTATGAATGAAATGAATGGAGAGAAACTGGGCAAATAGAAAGCATGAGTCACAGGAGGTGAAGGGCAAGGACTGGAGAGGAAGCAAGTGGGTCTCACACTAATCTCTTACCAATGACCTTCACTGGAAAAAGCTATTTCCACTGTTCTTTGATCAGTAATAGTGACTCCAACTAACCCTAGAGTGGGATTCACCAAATGAAGAAAATCAGAAAATTCCACTGAACTTAAGTTCAGTATAGACACAGATTCGGACCATTTCTTCCCTCCCACACTGTAACCGCGCTGGCTTGTGCTACCATCACCTCCTGCCTGGTCCTCCTGCTTCTAATCTTGGCTATTCTCAGTCAAGACAGACAGAGTCATCATGTTACAACTTCAGACCTTCCAAGATTCCCTCTCTCAACTCACTCATCAGCGAGCGAAGGTTCTTGAACTTAAGATAATCTTAACCCATGTGATCTTGGTACCATCTGTCCCCTCTCTTTTCCCCATTGTTTACTTAGTTCCTAGATTTCCAACCAGATGAGCGATCACCATGGGGCCTTCGCACTGACTGTTCCTTCTGTCTGGAAAGTTCTACCCCCAGAAAGCCACATGGACGACTATCTCCTAGTCTTTGTCTAAATGTCATGGTCTCACTAAGCCTACCCACATTTAAAATAGCAAAACTATAAGCGCTGTTATTGTATTTATACATTTTTGTGCTACTTATCACTTTAAATATATTCTATACGGACTGACATAAGTTCTCACACAGTGGAACAAAATCAGGAAAGTGGAGACAAGGACCTTGAAGAGGGCGGCAGGTGAACGAACCCTCATTCTCAGAAGATGCAGCAGCTACATGGTTCATAGTCCTTTGCTCCCAGGGTGCTCATTTTTAAGATTTTGAAATATACGATTAAGCATTGTTAACTGTAGACACTCTACTGTGTGATGAAATTTGATTTTATCCAACATATCTATTTTCAGTGGGAAGAAGGAACATGCTAGAAGCCAGGAGGTAACCTTGCAGTCACTTAGAGCTATATGGTAGGAAATCCCTAGAGCAGGCAATGGGTGCCTCTACCCTGGGTCCCCTTTTGGAGAGCTCAATTCTGGCCTTTCTCTAGCAAAGAATCTTTAGGACCCAAGGGCTAGGGCCTACATGCTTTCATCTAGCCCACAGCCTGGACATCTGGGACCTCAGAATTCCTTGCCGCAGTGGTTCCAGGCCTGGTCTCAGAAGCCGTGGGAGTCTCTTCCCAGTTCTGTCCCCCAAGGGATGACTGGTGTGCTTGTGCACATGTCCAGGCTCAAGAGGTGGCAGGTGGTTGCTGCTTGGGTGTGGGGGTGGAAGAGTGGGATGGGATGTGCCTTCCCATGTGGACAAAGCCAGGAAAAGAAGGAGACAGACCACAAGATAAGGGACTCCACTGTCCTCTTGTTCTGGCCTCCAAAACATGAGGGGCAGACCTGACTGGCGCAGCCACCTGATGGAGGTAATGAGAGGCTGACGCAGGATGACCACAGTGAAGGGGCATTGTAGAAAGAAAATCTTACCACTTGGATTGGCCACTTGCTGGGGGCTGCCTGTCTCCGTGTGGTATCTCGGGCTGCTTTTCAGGTCAGCTAATTACAGGTCTGGCCAGGGGGAGGGATGGGGTGGAGCTGAGGTAAAATGGGTGAGGTCCTTTTGGAAAAGGTGGTTAGGTGTCAGGCTACAGAACCCAGGCACTGGGTGAGTACAAGGAACAATGTTTGGCAGAAAACGAGGGGCGGGGCCCTTCCTGGCTGCCAGGCCTGGCCAGGTGCTGGGTCTGCTGTGGGACATGTGGGCATAGGTCCCTGCACTTTGCCCATGATGAGACATTCTCTGGCTCTCTTCAAGTGAGGGCTGAGGTAAGAGCACATCTGGGGATGCGGCTGGTCCTTAGGGAGATGACCTCATCTCTGCCTCCTATTTCATGTATTCCAAGTGGCTTTGGGAATCGCAAGCTTTTGCTCAGTAGCTATTTTAATAATGTAATACTCAGAAGCAAATTTGGAGGATTGCAACCCACACCACCATGCACAGGCAAAGCTCCCTCTGCCTTTGAGAAAATTACAAAATTCTTCACTCTTAGAAAATGCAGCCTGGAATGGGTTGGGGTTGTGGCTCAGCAGTAGAGCGCTCGCCTAGCATGTGAGCGGCCCGGGTTCGATCCTTAGCACCACGTACAAATAAACGCATTGTGTACAACTAAAGCAAATAAATAAATATTTCAAAAAAAGAAAGAAAGAAAGAAAGAAAATGCAGCCTGGAACTACATGTATTTGAAGTCCCTTGCAGAGTTGGGCCACCAAGATATTGGCTCTCCTGGCTTTCCCGATGCAGCAGTTGACCATCTTCATGGGTGTTTCTGTGCCAGATCAGTATGCTGAGAGAGAGGAAGTGGAGAGGACGCCAGTAGCCATTGTCTTGCTCCCCATGAGGCACAGGATAAACCCTGTGATCAGAGGTGGATATTGATACAAGGTGATTTGGTGCATTGCTGTGGGTTCCAGGTAGGGTAATAGGTAGAACGAGATC
Source organism: Tamias sibiricus (assembly GCA_025594165.1). Taxonomy (NCBI): domain Eukaryota; kingdom Metazoa; phylum Chordata; class Mammalia; order Rodentia; family Sciuridae; genus Tamias; species Tamias sibiricus. The sequence continues at coordinate 183,859,647 of CM046659.1, read as the reverse complement.
ATTTTTAAAAATTTTTTGAATGCAGTTAGTGGTAAGCCATCTTCATTCTAGTTTGTGTTAAGATGGCACACAAGCAGAAAAGAAGTTCTGAAAAATTCAGAGCACAGAAAATTCTTTCTTTGGGGGTGACCATTGTACATTTGGTGTAAAACCATGTATTGAAATATTTATTGCCTTTATGGGAGAATTTCATGTAGCCTGGGGTCCAGCTAATTCTGTAGACCAAGACAGTTTCTGGTAAAGAGGATCTACTGAAAATATGAGTGGGTAAGTCTAACTTTAGGAGAGATAACTTTTTTTTATTTTTTAGTTGTCAATGGAACTTTATATTTATTTATTTATTTATTTATTTATATGTGGTGCTGAGAATCAAACCTAGTGCCTCACACATACCAGGCAAGCACTCTACCACTGAGCCACAACACCAGCCCAGGAGAGAGAATCTCAACTACTAACACCACAGATTACCTCTGCAAGATGTCGAACTTTATGCAAATGGATACATCATGTTACGTTTGTGAGATTCACCTGTGTTGTTGCATGTAACAATAATAAATTCATTCTTGATGTCTCATGTGTGAATATACCTCAATTTATACATCCACTCTGTTGTTCATGGACATTTTGGTAGTTTTCAGGTCAGAGTTATTACAAATAATAAACATGAAATTTCTTGTGCATGTATTTGGGGAACTTGCACATTCAGTTCTGTTGGGTGTGGTATTTATGGACTTGCTGGTCAAACAATATGTTCAGGGGAGACTTGGATGCAAAAGTTAGGCTTCTCTCCGTGTGTTACCCTTCCTTCCAAGATCTGACTGCTTGGACAGAATTATAAGGCCTTCAAGCACATGATTTCTGTATTTTATGCACATTTTCTAGTTTTTCTCAGCAGAAGGTCTGCTGTAAGTTACTCTCTCACAGAGGAAGCAAATGTGTACTGTTCATACATGTTCATAACTTCTATGCACTTATTTAATTTCACGCCCTAGTTATTAATGTTAAGATAGCTATGTAGACTAAGTCTTCATAGAAAAAAAAAATAACTAAAATACATGAGGTATTGCTGTTCGTGCCGTGCCATGACCAGTGTCTTTCCTGACTCTGGCTTGTTTTGTTTAATATGTATGTTCCACTGCCCTTAGAAGGTATTTTTGGTATATCTACTGATTTCATATTCAGAAACAGATGCTTGTTGAAACCCAGATGTTAGACAACCTGATCACCACCTTCCTAGTGTCCTGTTTGAGCCATTAAATGGTCTCAAATCATTCCTTTCCTGGAAGTTGGTCTGATCCTTCAAGGTTCCCTTCCTCCTCCTACTCTTTCCTGTTCTCTAGGTTGCATTTTTAGCCCCTTTTTGTGCACCAGAATTTTGGGGGCAAGGGGATCTGTCAAAACATAGATGTCCAGCTGTACCCTCACAATTCCTAATCCGTAAGGCTGGGTTAGGCCCAGGAACTTGCATTTGCACGAGTTCCCAGGTAATGCTGATTTTGCTGACCCAGAAACTGCATTTTGAGATATGCGATTTAGTGCAATCTCTATTTTCCTCCAGTACTGCTGAACTATCTTTTAAAAAGAAGGTATTGTGTCGACCCCAGCTGTTTCTAATTTCCTCAGCATGGATTGTGCCCATCAGCCAGAGAGTGATAAAACATAGGATTTAAAAGGGCTGGATCCATGTTCTTTCTGCATCAATTTTAAGAAAACAAAGCAATGGTATAAATAGTTAAACAGGTCTTTCCCTAATAACCAAGAATCAAAAGCCCTTTTTCAACAGAGAGTTATATTTAAAGGAGCTTTCTTTACATTTTGGACATATCTGGGAGGAGGGGAATTAAACGGAAGGTTCTTGTACAACTCAAATCTCCCCCCTTCCATCATTTTAGAAAAATGTCATTTATGACTGCAGGCCTGTGAAGCCAAATTTATTTATAATTCTCAGTAGCCCTCAGGTTCTGGGGCAATCTAAAGACACAAACCTTTCTTTGTTTTTCAGTGAAATATCTGTTGAATACATATTTTACGCATATTTGTCCAGAATTAGTCAAAACAACACAAACTCAGCTATCAGAAAGCGCACTGTGATGTACAGCAGGTAAAACAAACCAGGGTTTGACTTCGCACAATGGCGTTCCTGGCATTTGGTCAACTTTTAAGCTTCTACAGTAAGTGGCGTACAACAGCAGCCTCAAGTTGCAATGTGCTGCTCTGTAATCAAAGCGCCATCTGTCCACAGTGCCAGGGAAGGGTGAAGGGACTTTTGCCTGGTGTCTGAGATGAAGCAGGAAGGCTGTTTCAGTTTCACTGTACATACTCCCAGGCAAGACTGTTTCCATCTAAGGGAAAAACCACTGCTTTTAACAGGAGATAAACTAAGCCCTGGGGTTAGAGGTAAATCTGTAAGGTCAGAATCCAGATGATAAAAGAAAATGGAGTTTTCCCTGGTTGCACTGGAGGCCCAAGAGGAGGTGACATTTATCGGCTTTCCTGCCTCGGGTGCTAATGAGTGATAAGGAGCTCTAATTTGAAGACACCCCAGAACTGTTAAAGTGTGTGTGAAATGCAGACAATTCATCAGCAGCGCAACAGTGTTCTCCTCACACAAATAGAAAAGCCAATTTTTGTGTGCTGGGATTTCTGATCAAAGCCTGGGAAAGAAAACGGAAAAAGAAACTAAATGTTAGTATCTCTAGTGTGTGCCGGGCAATATTCTAATCCTTCACCGAGGGGCAGTCATTTGAGATCATCCTTGTTATAATTCTGCAAGCATGGAGCCATGCATGCAGATGAGGATACCGAGGCATGCAGTAGTTAAATGGTACAAATCCTGTTTTCCTCATCTGCAAACACAATGAAAGAATCCATGTTCCAATCCACAACTGCCCGACTCCAAACCCATTCTTCCCCTATGAGAATTGTTCATACCTCACTGTATATAAGTATATATGACATTCAGTGACCTTTTTTTTAGGGAACCCGTTTCCAAGTTTCTAAGTTGAGGATAAGTGCTTTGAGGGCCCACCTTTCTAACCCAGGAAATAACCTATTTCTTTCTTCTCCCCTGGACCATTAAAAATCATTGCATAAATTACAATGGGGCTTTAATCTAGTGGAAAACCATTAGGATGGGAACGTAGAAATTTGAGTCAGAGTTCCCACTGATTACTGTGTCACTTAAAGCAAATGACTGAATCTAGGTCATTCGTTCCCTCCTTGGTCATTTACTGAACAGATTTAGTAAAGAAAAAAAAAAAAAAAACTTTAATGCTGCAGGCACCATGCAGATAGCTTGTCTAAGCCATGCCCTATGCTTGCAAGTTGCCCATGGTCAAGTGAGGAATCCAGACATGTTTGATGTTAATAGTGAAGCCTGAAGGCACAGATTCCTGTGAGGTATAAGAATATGGTTTCAAAAGCTCTTGCTTATTCCTGAATGAGCAGAGGAAAAACCTTGATGAAAAAAAAAAAATCGAATGGATTTTTAAGCAGATAAGGTAAAGCAGAAAGAGGAGACTCTGGGGTTCAGGAACAGCACATACAAAGCCAGGGCTATGTACAAGAACCTGAACATCATCTGATGGAGCAGAATCATAAAGCAGGATAAGGAGTTTGTGCTTTACCTTGTAAGTCATGGAGAGACTTTTTTAAGTGCAATCATATGGTTCAATTTGTGTCTTAGGAAAAGTACTTAGCCAGTAGATAAATGGGTTAGGGTGAGATGAGCACAGAGGAAGGAAACCAATCAGGAAACTGCTATAAAGGTTTGGATAATAGATAATATTGGCTTGATCCGGACAAGGTGTGTGTGTGTGTGTGTGTGTGTGTGTGTGTGTGTGTGTGTGTGTGTGAGAGAGAGAGAGAGAGAGAGAGAGAGAGAGAGAGAGAGAGAGGCACACAGAGAGGGACATAAAGAGAGTTACAGATACAAAGAGGTCAAGAGACTTTCTTAAGTATAATGAACAGTCAAGTCTCAGCAGACAACAGTTTGTAGGATGAACCCTACAGGGACATGGGTGGTGGTGTCTGTTTTTCTCACCTTTACATTTGCTATGCTTCACATTGAATGACCCACGTACCAGTTGTTCATATAAGCAAATGAAGTGTGCAAACGAACGAATGAGTGACGACTTTCAGGTCTTATGCTTGAGCAACTTGGTTAATGCTTGGGCCATTATCCAAAAATACGTTGGCAATTTAAGCCAGGAGCTTAGCTGGGGCATACCCATAATCCCAGCTACTTGGGAGGCTGAGGCAGGAAGATTACAAATTCAAGGCCAGTGTCAGAAAGTTAGTGAGATCTTGTCTCACAAAAGGGCTGGGGATGTAGCTCAGTGATAAAACACTGGGGTTCAATTCCCTGTACTTAAAAAAAAAAAAGAATAATTTAGGGGTAAAAGAATTGAATTTAGTTTTGGATATTTTAAGTCCACATGACAAATAGATTTGGAAATATGAATCTTGAGTTTTAGTGATGAAAATTCCAAACTAGAGATTATGGTTTGGGAGTCAGAAATATAGAGACAGTATTTTGGTCCACTAGAAAAAAAGTATAATTACCCAGACAAAATAACCAATCACTCAAGCATTCATTTACTCATCCCATTACTATTCCGTACATATATATTGAGAGCCTACTTTGCATCAGGCTTTGGGTAGGGTTTAAGAAATGAGTAGTTCCGACTTGGTCTCTGTTTTTAGGTAGCATATTATAATTGGGGAGGCAGATTAAAAATAAGGGGAAAAAAAGATGGGTGTAGTGGCTCATGCCTATAATCCCAGTGACTGGGGAGGCTCAGGCAAGAGGATTGCAAGTTCAAGGCCAACCTCAGCGATTTAGCAAGACCCTTTCTCAAGATGAAAAATAAAAAGAGCTGGGGTGTAATTCAGTAGTAGAGCACCCCTGGGTTTAGTCCCCAGTAACAAAAGGGGGAAAAAAAGAGAAATAATTTCAATCTTTATTACTATGACAGAAACAAGTGTTTGAGACAGATATCAAGAAACGGAAGACTTTTCAATGGAGGTGACATTTAAATTGAGCTCTGTATTAATCTGGGCTCTCCAGAGTGGGGAAAAATAGGTTATTGGAAAGAGCGAGAGGTGAGAAAGAGAAATTTTTACAAAGACTTGGCTCACATGGTCACGGGGGCTGAGAAATCCCAAAATCTATAGTTGGCAAGTTGGAGATTCAGGAGAGCTAATGTTCCAGTCCACATCTGAAGTCAGGAGAAAACCTGTGCCTCAACTCAGACAGTCAAGCAGCTAGAGAAACATCTCCTTTCCTGAGCCGTTTTGTTCTATTAAGGTCTCCAGTGGTTTGGATGAGGCTCACCCACATTGGGGAAGGCAATCTGCTTTGCTCTCTCAACTGCCTCAAATGTTAATCTCATCAGAAATACAGGATCAGCAAAAATATTCAACCAAATATCTGGGCACCCCATGGCTCAGTCAAGTTGACCAAAACTTAACCATCATAATCTAAAGAAAGAGACCAGCTCAAACATGTCAACTGCAATGGGAAGCATTCTGGGGAAATGCAGCAATGTGTGCAAAGGGCTTTGTGGAAAAGCATGTACTGTGCCCAAGACACTGAAAGGCAGTGCACACGGCCAGAGATTAGCGAGGGAGGTGGAAAGCAAAATGCAAAGAAGTCCCTCACATAAACAGGATCCAGATTAAACTACAGTAAAAATTTAAGTCATTATTTTAAAAGTGTTAGAAAACCACTGAAAAGAGTTGCACAGGAATTAACTGACTCTTTATATAATGTTACATTTTCTTCCATGGTTAAAAATAAATAAATAAAAAGAATTGTATGAGTCAGGATTGAGACTAGATAGGCTGCAGATGATTTCTATCTCTTACTTTAAATGGGAAGGTTTAGAGAATGGGGTGACATAAAATATATTCTAGTGAATATATTCTGAAAAACAAAACAATAATTATAACTATTTGTGTTTGTGTCTATGTTGTGCATTGAATGTGAAACTCAAACAACATAGAGGAATATTATTTTAAGAAGATTCAGTTGAACAGATAATTCAGCACAGTAAAATCAGGAAGAAAGGAAATAATGCTATTAATTTTAGTTTTGAATTGCTTTATATTTAAATTTTTTAAAAATGTCTATCTTACTGGTACCTGGAGACTACTTATTCCCAACTTTTATTATTTATTGTGTTTTCAGTGTATCTCCTAAGATGCTTGGATTTTTCCAGTTTAGTCTATAAATCCAGGGCCTTTTCAGAGGTAAATTGAATCAGTTTATATTTATCTCACCTACTGATGTATGTGGACTTATTTCAACTATCTTCAACTCTTTTGTACTTAAGATTTTTCTTTCCACTTGTTCTCTCTTTATGCCTAAGGTTAACAAATTCTTTAGTTTTCCCTGAACTACTTGGGAACTTGCAATTACATTACTGGTCTGTTCATTAATACACAGTTACTTTATATTTTTCACAAATTCTAAAGTTAATCAATATCTCTGTACTTCTTCTCATTAGATAAAAAGATGTGTTTATATATGGCTATCTCGTAATTCCTGTTGATACTGACCATGTCGTATTGCAGAATAAAATCTCATTTGACTTCTAATTTCTGTTTTTTTGTGTTTCATACGTGTCTTGCATAATATCTTATTTCCTCTTGGTTTAAAGCACAAATTAATGTTATTAATGTTATCATGAATGTTATTAATTATATGAAGTTACTGAAACATTTCACCAATTCCTGTGCTTATATCTTGTACCCTCCTCAATCCCTATGGAATCTTTTTTTTCTTACCATCCTTTCAGTCTTTCTTGTACATCCTTTCAGTTTGTTCATCAAATGTTAGTCTCCCTTTCACCTTTACCTTAGTGAGAATGGCAGTCCAAAAAAAAAAAAAAAAAATCCAAGGTTAAGAGTTAATTTTCTTTAGCACTTTGAGTATACTACCATATTCTCTTCTAATAACATCTGTTGCTCATGAGAAATGCCTCTTATTTTATCTTGTAAAATATAAAAGCAAACTAAAACCAAATGCTTTTGAAGGTTATCACCATGGACACCCATACTTTCTCTGTTGTGTAAGAAATCAATGATAATGAGTATTAAGGTTGAGAGGCTGCTTTCTTCAATCCTCCCATTAAGATAGAGTTTGGGATTGTCAAAAATGTTTCTCTCCATCACTCAAAAGTCTCCTAAAGTGAGACAGACTTGGAGGTTTCCTCCCTTTATCACAGGGCTGACATCTTTATACAATTGGTAGCAAAGGATATCTTGTTCTGTGTGTTCTCTGTAGTTTCCCAAATTTTGGTACAGCTAGAGAAAGATAATAAACAAATGATAGGTGAATTTGGAAGAAATTTTGTAGTTATTTTATTCTGTATAACCCAGATGTCTGTCAAAAGTCTACAGTGACATAAATATGTATTTATCACCTTAGTATTATGCCAGTTCACAATATGTGTATATATTTACTTTATAGTTGCTTCTTCAGGAAATAACCGCAGAAGAAACATTTAATATGTAACATTTACTATGTCACAATACACAACTCTGTGTGTGTATATTCTTCCATTCTGCTATATTATCTGTGCTTTGATTGGCACTTAATGGGGTCTTGCTCCTTGTTGAGGGGTAGATTCCGCAGACCTTTCCTAAGACAGGCATGACCCTTTCTTGTGATGTGCTTATAGACATTCTCTTGCCAGTGATGTCTAAAGCTGTCTCTGGGCAGTATGTGTTGGGAGAGGGGGCCAAGGGAGTGAATTCCTTTCCACACTTGATTGTACAACACCCATGGGTCACACTGGGTCAAGGAAGTGAGATGAAGAAGCATATGACATTCCTGACCCCCTTTCATCTCAGAGACCCAGTAATGATGGTACCATGGAATAGGAGATGTGCATACATTCACACATTCAAACATATTCTGAGCACCTACTGTATGCTCAGCTGTGTGTTAGGCACAGTGAATGCTACACTGGGGTACATGAGTCATGATCTATGCCTTCATGCAGTACACTATTAGAGAAAGGGTATGACTGGCAAACTTGTCAACTCATGAAAGACAGAAATTAAGTGATAATTTGAGCATAATCCAGGAATGAACTGTACAAACACGACACAATTGAGGTAGTCAGAAAATAATCAGATAATTGTAACCTGGAGTTTTTTGAAAGTTTTCATAGTGAAGATTGAGCTTGAAAGACAGAAAATTATATGTATTTGCAAAATGGAGGAGTCAAGTGATTTCAAGTAGAAGAAATAGCTTAGGCAAAGAAAGTAAAAATTAGTATAATTTGATTAGGAGAGAGAAATCCACTTACCTGCTAATAGAGAGATTATGTGCATATCTGAAAGTCTATAAGAGAAGCTGAGCATCTGTCTCATTAATCTGTAAAATTATGAGAATATTGTCCCCAATAAAGGCAAAAAGACTCATTATTATTTACCATCAGGCAAGTTCTAAACTGCATTTTTAAATGCATCACCTCAATAAACACTTCCATATAGATGATATCCACAGGAATTAATGGGAATACACCAGTAATGTCATGTCTGGTTCTTATTAAATATAGTAATGAGGCCTGATTCTTTGCAGGACCTAAAATGTTCTGCCTGTCATAAGCCAAGTATGAACATTATAAAAACCAAGTGGGAGTTCCCTCATTGACTGCATCCTGGGGATTCCTGTAACAAATTTTGGGGACATTCAAACCAAATAAATGGCATTCCAAATTGCTGCTGCAGTAGTCATGTTCTGAAGTTGACACTGATATTTTAAATCTTACTTCCAAGAAAAGGCTGTCCCTTCCTATCTCATCTGAGGCTACAAAGAGACAACAAAATCTTAGTGGGAATATTTCAAAATGAAAGTGAAGGAGAACAAGAACAAACATTTATGAATGCTTTGCTATGTCCCAGCACATAGCACTGCATCAATTCACATTTTATTTTATCCTCAGTTCATCTAGTGCAACTGTGTTGGTCAACTTTCTATTTCTGGGATAAAATACTTGAGAAAATCAACTTAAAAGTAGAAAAAGTTTATTTTGGTTCACAGTTTCAGAGGTATCAGTCCATGGTTGGTTGGCTGTTTTATTTGGGGGATTGGAAAACTGGCATATCATGGCAGGAGGCACATAGCAGAGAAAAACTACTCAGCTCATGGTAGCTGGGAAACAAAAAGAATAAAAGACAGGATCCCAATATCCCCTTCAAGGTCATGCTCCCAATGACCTAAGTTCCTTCCACAGGCTCCACCTCCTAAAAGTTTCACTATATTCCAATATCATCACAGGTTGGTCACCAAACCTTTAGCATATGGGCCTTTGGGGCACTTTTAAGATCCAAACCATAATGGCAAAATCTTATATAGGATGAGCTATCATGGTTCATTTGTGTTTTGGGCTCAGTTCCCTTTTCCCACAAGGGAAACGTGTGTCCATTTTCCTGCTTAGCGTATACCGAGTCCACCAAAGCCCTCCCACAATGGAGGATCACAAAAAGCATTATAGTGTATGCCATGGTCAAAATCTACACTCAATTCTTAGTGTAAGGCCCTGAAACATGCAGGATTTGGGAAATTGAGGGGAACATTCGCTGATGGGAATAAACCCTGGAATTTGATTTTCTAATAAAATTATAGTTACAATACTTTTGTCTTAAGGCTTGACTCACCTCTGGAAAATGAAATGCAGGCAGAAGGGAATACAAGAAGATCACACAGCCTCACAATTTTAGAAGCTAAGGTGGCTGTGGTCCCAGCTCCCTGAAAACAGAAGCTAAACAGGTATTTGATTGCATGTGGTTTAGGGTGAGTTGGTGGGGGAGGATGCTCGCAAAAGAAAGGGGATGAGGGGAGCAGGAAGAGTCAAGGAAAGGAGGTGAGTTACAGTTTAGCCTCAGCCTAATCCCATGGGGGTTTGGATTGTGAACAGCACTGGGTGGGTCCTACCTTGGGACTGGCTTCATTTATTCAGTGTCAGTCAGTCACTGGCTATGGGTTGCAACCACCTTGGGTGTGAGGGAAGTCAGTTAATTTCCAAAGCAAAGTGTCTTCTATTTGGCAGTTTTCCAGAGAAGGAAGCAATTCTGAGCCATTAGCTATTCATGATATAGTCATTGCAGCTGGGGGATAAGTCTGCTGGCCTAGTAAAGGCAAACTAAAACGGGAATCAGCAGCACCCGTGTCCTCTGTTAGCACCTGTGTCATTCGTGATCCTCTAACGGACAACATGAAATGTACTTGATGAGCTTCCTTGAAGAACATATTATTTAAAACAGCCTTGAAAGATGGATGGAACTTCAATGGGCAAAGATCTATTTGGAGAGTTTCTTCCTTGTTCTTTTGATATTGGATGGTAAACACTGCAGATACTTTACATGAAATTCTCAGATTTCCAACTCCTCCTGCAGCAATGGCTACCTGCTGCCCACCATAATCTTTTCTTCTTTTGGAGAGGATGAGCTTGTAACTGGGAAGTAACCATCCAGTCACAGACCATGTCTCTCACAGTTCTTGCATCTAGACCTAGCTATGTGATGAATTCTCACCATGGGAAGTAAGTAGCAGTGACAAGTGACATTCCCAAGCCAGGGCTGTTAAAAGTAGGTATACCTCCTCCATGATCTCTTTGCCATTTCCATCAACTGTCCTATAGGATGGCAGAGGCATAGATGGAAAGAGACTAGGTGCCCCATTGCTTATGTAGGGAAGAACCATCTGCTGATTAGAACCTTAGACATGAGTCATTATACTTTCTATTGAATTAAAACTTCTCGTCACAGAAATGTCTTCATTACTAAGAAACTGACAAAACTCTTTTCCCAGAGGAGATTACAAAGCAGTGTTACATCTAATGCAATACAGTCTTTATCTTCTGGTGTTGTCTTGGATTTTGCTTACTTTCGCCTGTGTATTTCATATAAGCTTTGCCATGGACGGGTCATGTCCTTGCGATAGAACTTTAAAGCTATAAACAATTCTATTTCCCACTTACAGTTGTTCAAATTTTGCAATAAAGAGAGTGATATTAAGAGATTGGCATGGGGAAAGAGGGTGTCCTGCTGTGACATTTTTGGCAAGAAGTAGAAGCGATTTTTTGATTCTACTGAAAATGCGTGTTCATTTAAAGATATGCATTGGGTCTGTGATACTTCCAGAGAAAGGTGGAGCTCAGGGATTTGACTAGTTACCAATTTCACACTCAATTTTGCATTGACTGTTAGTGTACAATGAACATAATAATTCAGTCATACTTGACAGAGATCTACAAATTTCCTTTCAAATAGGCAGATTTCATCATTATTGTCAGAGAAAGGAATTGAGACTGCCTTCAAACACGAGTAGAGCGTAAGTAAAGTGCAGGTATGAAATAATTAAAAATAGCTCAGCATGATAATGACACATCCTTTATATTTATAAAGTGTGTTAATGATGAAACAATAATGTCAGCATGTTCATAAATCTTAGCTTTCAACAATACACAATACCTAGAACCATAATTATAGACATTCAGATAAATGCTAATTCTAATGAAATAACATTTAATGTAGAGGTGGTATCTACTTTCCAGGTTTAGTTGAGATAGAATTCAAAACCAGGATATATCATATATAGATTCCTGAGAGACATGACATCTTATTTTACATTCAATCCTCATTTGAATTTCACAGTTCATTCAGAAAGAAATATGCAGAGACAGGCAATAAATCAAAGAATCAGTCCTATCTATATAGCAGAAGTACGAAATGTATACATGAATCTCAGCTCAACACGTTCCTAATACCTCAAATTATTTAAAATATTTCTATTGGATTCTTAAATTTACTGATAAAATTAGTTATTATTACTAAGTGTGAGTTGTTGGGGAAAAGCTGCTATCCTTTCAGGTTAGAAATTCTCAGGCAGACTTATTAAATTAGAGTGAACTCTAGAAATTCGGGAAAAGAATTCTGTAACTGAAAGCAGACACCGTATTTTCTCTGTCTCATAAAGGATGGTTTTTATTATAACAATTTGCTTTCCACAAGGCACTGGAGTTTTGTCACAGCTTAATATAACCATGAATCATTAAAACCAGGTAATATTCCCCCCATCATCCACCCCCGGCTGCTCACATCACTGTTCCTTCAAACCTGTTTAACTTTGAAAAACATGTTCCCTAACACACAGCTTGTCTCCATAAACGTCTATTTGGGTAATCTGTGGTGTCTGAGAAATGTGCCGTGACCGCTTTTTGACCCACTGACACAGCTGTAGGTTTTACCATTTTCCTTACTACAATGCCCTAGATAGCATTTCAAATACACAGAGTCACAACCTTTATTGTTTGCCAGATGGGCTGTGAAATGTATGCTAATGTTAATAATAGGATTACACAAGGTTGTTTATTGTCTGAAAAATAATATGAGCATTATCCTTTATGTTTTTTCTTCCCTCAATGGGTTTTCCCTTTAGCAGGTATTAAGAAGTCTAATTTTGATTAAGTAAATATCGGCTTTCAGCCTTACAAATGGCTAGTTCATTTAGGCACATACTTTAATGGTATTAGGGGTGGAAAACAAGAAGAATTAGCCAGGTAAACTAAAGTACAAAGAACATATTCTAATACAGAACTGTGTATAGCAACTGGCAGCAAGTACATATTTCATGCTCAAATGGAATATAGTGATTCAACTTAAGTCAAATGTGGGTCAATGGACCACATGTATGTTATGAAGGTGAAACACAAGCATACAGAATAAAGGGTGTAACTGCAGTGACACTGTCCTTTAAATCTTTTGTTGTTATTTCGCTTTGTATATAGCTATTCAGATGGGATCTTATATCTTTTCTAAGTTTCAGTTCTCACCAAAAACAGATGCTTAATTTAAGATTTGGGTTCAAGTAGTTTGTGAGGGGATGGTAGATCAGATAGTGAAGGAATGGAAGCAAGATGGGTAAGGGATAATGCCCATAAGGGGTATGTTGCAGAGGGGGATACTAATGGGGACAGTCCCACTGGAGATCTATGGAAGGCTCTGTGGAACAGGCTTCAGAACTGCCCCAATTAGAGGGAGCAATATCTCCTCATCGGTTGAGAGCCATCCTTGGAACATCACATCCCCATGTGCAGGATACACATGACTAATCTATCAAAGAGAGCTGTCAGTCACAAAAGATGCAGCCATGCCCAGGAAACTCACAGAGAGCTCCAATGCAGGTCAAGAACCCACAGTCTCTGCAACCAGTGTTATGGCTCTGTGTATGTGACTATATCTTTGTCATGGTATGCCGGAACCAAGGCTTGAGACCTGAGAGAACCCAGTAGGAATGTGGTTCTGTCATGCATTTGTGGTGAATACTTTTTTTATGCTTACAGTTTTAGGCCATACTGTATGTGTCAATCTGACCTCTTGGAGGCTAGGGACTGAACCTCCATTTCCTTATGTAAAATAGATAACACAATTTATTGCAAGGATGAAATATGATAATGGATGCATGAAAATAATCTAAAATAGTTATTGGTTTATAATGAACATATCATAGATTTTAGGGTTGAATCCCATCCCATACTCCAGTCTCTTTTTTCCCCTTTCTTTACCAAAAACATTGACAGATAATGGACAGTGAACCCACATGGGGTTCATGTGTGTCAGGGTTCCCCAAGACCACCCTTAAGTCTGTCAATTTACTAGAAGAAAAAAGCTTTTATGCTCATGGTATGGTTTATACTGGTTAAATAATTCATATTAAAATCAACAGAGGAAGACACAAAGACAAACTCACGTAAATACAGTTATCTCATACTAGACAAAAGCCCAAAAATATGCACTAGAGAAAAGATACCCTCTTCAAAAAATAGTGCTGGGAAAACTGGAAATCCATACATAATAAAATGAAATTAAACCCCTATCTCTCACGCTGCACAAAACTCAACTCAAAGTGGATCAAAGACTTAGGCACTAGAACAAAGACCCTGCACCTAACAGAAGAAAAAGTTGGCCCAAATCTTCACCATGTTGGCTTAGGAACTCCCAAAGTGTAAGAAGTAAAATCAAGAATCAGTAAGTGGGATAGATTCAAACTGAAATGCTTCTTCTCAGCAAAGGAAACAATCAATAACATGAAGAGAGATCTTACAAAATGGAATAAAAATCTTTGCCACATGCACCTCAGATAGAGCATTAATGTCCAGGCTATAAAAAAAAAAAAAAAAAAAAAAAAAAAAAAACTCAAAGTCTATAAAAAAAAAAACAACAAAAGAAAAAAAAAAAAAAAACTCAAAGTCAGGTACGGTGGTGCACACCTATAATCCTAGCAGCTGGGAAGGCTGAGGTAGCAGGGATTGTGAGTTCAAAGCCAGCCTCAGCAACAGTGAGGTGCTAAGAAACTCAGTGAGACCTTGTCCCTAAATAAAAATACAAAATAGGGCTGTGTATATGGCTCAGTGGTTGAGTGCCCCCGAGTGTTCAATCCCTGGTACCAAAAAAAAAAAAAAAAAAAACCCAACATCAAGAAAACAAATAACCCAATCAATAAATGGGCTAAGGAACTGAACAGATACTTCACAAGTGGTCAAAAAATATGGTTCACCATCTCTATAAATTAGAGAAATACAAATCAAAACTAAGATTTCATCTCACTCTAGTCATAATGGCAATTATCAAGAATATAAGCAACAATAAATGTTGGCAAGGATGTGAGGAAAAAGGTACACACTCATACATTGCTAGTGGGACTGCAATTTGGTGCAACCATTATGGAAAGCAGTATGGAGATTCCTCAGAAAACTTGGAATGGAACCACCATCTGACCCAACTATCCCACTCCTCGGTTTATACACAAAGGACTTAAAATCAGCATACTAGAGTGACATAGCCACATCAATGTTTATAGCAGCTCAACTCACAATAGCTAAGCTATAGAACAAAGCTAGATGTTCTTCAACGGATGAAAGGATAAAGAGAATGTGGTATATATACGCAATGGAATATTACTCAGTCTTAAAGAAGAATGAAATGATGGCATTTGCCGGTAAATGCATGGAATTGGAGAATATCAAGCTAAGAAAAATAAGTCAATCCCCCCCTCCAAAAAACAAATACCCAAAGGCCAAAGGTTTTCTCTGATATGTGGCTGCTAATTCACAATAGGGGTGGCTAGGGAAGAACAGAGGTACTATGCATTAGAGAGATGGAGTGAAGGGAGAGAAGGGATATGGGAGTAAGAAGGATAATAGAATGAATAAGACAGTATTACTCTATGTACATATATGACTACACGACCTGTGTAACTCAATATCATGTACAACCAGAAGAATGAGAAGTTATACTCCATTTATGCATGATATGTATGATGTGTCAAAATGCATTCTGCTGTCATGTATAACTAATTAAAACAAATAACAAAAATTTTTTTTAAAATAATGGAATCTAACAACATGTCAGTAGGGCCTACTGTCATGTATAACTAATTGAACAAATAAAACAATTTTTTTAAAAAGAGTGGAATCTAACAACATGTCAGTTGGGCAAATGTATGAAAATGCAAACATACAGTAGTTTCCAGAAAAAAGCAATCAGCATGAGGTTTAGTGTTTCTTCTCATTCGATCCTATCAGTCTGAGAGGAAGCACCAGAGCAAGCCTCTCCAATACAAGTACAATGCAATTTACAAACAGAGCCACAAATATAATTTAAAATTTTCTTCTAGCCATGTTTTTAAAAGCAAAAAGAACCAGGTAAACTTGAATTTAACAATATGTTTAAATCACTCTAATATTTCCCAAATAAAATTATATAATAAGCATAGAATTATTAATGAGATACTTCACATTCTTATTTTAACTTGAGGACTATGAAATTCCACGTATATTTATCTGTAGCACACCATAATCTCAGACAAGTCACACTTCCATTGGACAGTGACTTCTATATTGCACAGAGCTCTGGAAAATAACCATTCACTTCTCTAATAGCCAGTGAGTCTGGTTAGGGCCTTCTCTATATATATATATTTTACTCAACACTGTTAAAACTTAGGTAGAACACAGACTTTAAAACCTATCATTCTCTTCCCCTGAACAATGTTTGCTAAACATTTTATCTAATTCTCTTACATATAATTTATTGCATATGTAGCATCATATTAAATATTTTAATGATAGATTATTAGCCCTACATAAAACATCAGAAAATGGGTTCAGAGAAGTTTGGCAGCCTGCTCAGAGTCTCAATGGTAAGACCATGCCAAAAGGTCAAAACTTCCATCTGTTTCTCAGCTGAACTTCTCAGCTGCATTACCCCAAATAAAATGGGGGTGAAAAGAGTAATGGCCTGTAGCCAAAGTGAACCGTGGGACCTAAAGTGACTTAGAAAGGCTTGGCAATAAAGAGGCAGAGCTATAAGCCTTTCAGAGCTCTCTTTTTGAACGGGAAAAGAATGAAAGCTCTTGGAAAGATTTGCAATTCCATTAGGGCCTTAGATCTTATGATAAGCTATAAGGCCACCACCTTACACTGGTGAAGAATGAAACTATTATTTACAAACACATTTCAATTCATGAAGTCACATTTCATATTAGTTCCTGGGAACTTCAAGCAAGTCTACAATCATTTGGGGGATTGCAATGTTGGAACCCAAAGCATCTCCTGAATTGGCCCAGTGTTTCCAGATATTTCAGGGCATCAACCTATTTTATGAAATTTTTGTTCACTGGTCATCAACCTGTAGTTCTGAGACAAACTCCTGAAGCAAGTTACTTGTTCAGGCTTTGAACCCTGAAAAGTAAAAGCACTTGTTTTATTTCTTTGTCAACCAAGAGATAATAACTCAATTCCCCACTAATTTATCCCATAGCCTATTGGTTTTAGTCACTCCTTAATCTATGTTGATGACTTTATTATTTAATCAATTTCTCCTAAGACTAGCCCTTCAGATAGTTATTGGTATATTATATGGTTGCAATTCAACACTAATCAAAAGTTCCTCTGAGAAATAATGATATACGAAAGGGACAGGTTAATGGAAACAGTAATTCTTCAGTCCTTTCTATCACTAGTTCATTATCTTTCCTGCACACTGGAATTATCTGAGAAACTTGAAAATCACCTGGGCTCCCAGCAGAGATCTCAGTATAATTGATTCAGTATGTGGTATGGGCATCAGAATCTTCAGTTTTTCTCAGTGATTTTAACGAAGAGCCAGAATTGAGAATCATTGCTCTGTAGTCTCTAAATATCTACTAGTTAAGTTAGCAGTGTAAAACCAAGCAAAGTAAATGGACCATATTTCCTAAGATTCATATAAAAATACCTTTAGAGAATAAAGGCAATGCTATGCCATCAGTTTTCCTAGAAAGTAAATGGAAATATACAAACAATATTTCTGCTATGAATATTTAGTAATACATTGAAGATATAACATTTCTGATAATATTCTTCCATAGATGAGTCCCAGGGAAACATATGATTTTGTCCCAAACAGTAGACTTTGTTAATCATATGAGATAAGATGAGTTTTTCATTCCAGGTACCTGACATGCCTATCTATACTTTTTGATCCTAGAAAATTTTTCCTTTAGAAAATATTATCTTTGCCATATGTTATATTCTATTTCATAAGCCACTTATTTTTTGGAAGTAGATGGAGTGTAGTAAAGAATGGTACCCCACTTATCATAAATATCAGCTGTTAACTTTACTATTCTCCCCTCTGCCCTGACTTTTCCTGTGACCATGTCTTTGTTACATTTTCTCCATTGCTCAAAGTTTGCGAGGAAATGTCTGGAATATTTTGGAAGATGGAATCCAGTCATACTCCTCAGTCTTTAGCTTGCCATTCTTTGAATCATTTTCTCATTACCTCTCACCCAACAACTTATTGGAGTTTAACAATCCCAGATTTCATTTTTCTCCCTCATAAACATCCTACACACTAAACTTCACATCCAAGTCAGCTGATTCACCTCACAGTCGGAGTGTATCTGGGATACACCCCATGTTGTTGTAAATACCCTATCAATTTTACAGATTCGTAAACTAACTGTGAGATTAAGTTACCTACCTAAAGTCTGATAGTGCACAGATGAGAAAACCAGGATTTGAACCCAGAAACTTTGACTTTGAAGCCTACAGCCACAAAAGTATCATTACCAAACTCAAGCTACCAGATGGAGGATCATCAGATAATTTTAAAGCAAGGATCATTTTATTCACCTTGGGATAGCTTTTGGGATCCGTACCTAGAAGGGTGAAGAAAAAGCAGAATTGGAAAGAAAGAGAAACTGAGCTACAGTGAAGTTCCAACAGAGGTGTCAACCCTTGGGGATCTCAGATCCTAAAGTGGTCATTTAGGTACGGTGATGGGCCTGGGTTTTATACTCCTATCGTGATGAGTCACTGGATAGAGGCTGCTCTCGGAGAAGATATGACTTTGGAGGCAACATCTGAAAGCCATGTTCTGCAGCTTCCTTGCAACTGAAAAATAAGCTCTCCATTTCCAAAATAAGACCTTAAGGAGCATGATGGTATTAGTGCCATCATGCTTGGAATAACCCTCGTGCCAGGGTTATTCCAAGGTGACCTCAACCCCATGATTGACTAGAGATGCTTGCTCCCAAAGACCACTGGACAGTCTCAATAAAGTCAATCCATGTAAAAACCACTCATAACAAGATACAGCATTCCACCTTTAGTTTTTGAGTTTGGCAACAGTGATTAGGAGTGCCTGGAAACTACTGGGGCTAGAGTAATACTTTACGACCTGCATATACCCACAGGCTGATGGGCCCTCCTGAAACACCTGCTACTAAAGCATAATCCAACTATCTATTAGTGATCTATCCTCTCCCTAAATAATATCTAAGTATTCAAATAAATAAATTATTCAAATGGACATTAAAATTTAAAATATAGACATTCTACCAAGCATTTAAGGAAGAAAGTACACAAATACTCCGTAATCTCTGTATACCCTAACTTATTCTGTGAGGATAACATTACCCTAATATTAAAATCAGAAAAAGGTATGATAAAACTATAGACCAATATCTCCTAGAATCTACATGCAAAAAATCACCAATGAAATATTAACAAGTCAAATCCAACAATGTATAAAGAGAAAACGTATGCAACATGATCAAGTGGAATTTATCTCTTTAATCAAGTTGGTTCAACATTCAAAGGTAAATTAATGTAATCTATTATGTCAACAAGCTAAAAAAGAAAAATTACGTAATCTTATCAATACATGCAAGAAAGCATATGACAAAATCTAATACCCTTTCAATTCATGACAAAAACTCTCAGTAAATTAAGAAGAAAGAGAATTCCCTCAACTTGATAAAGAATATCTACAAAATAAACTGTAGGTAACATTGTACTTGATGAGAAATTAGAAGCATTATTAATAAGATAAAAAAACAAAGCAAAGTTGTCCTCTCACTACTCCTTTCCAACATAGTACCAGAACTCCTTGCTAATGTGGTAAGAAAGGGAAACAAAAGGAGACCATTTGGAAAGGAAGAAATAAAACTATCCTTGTTCACAGATGACATGATCATATGTAGAAAATGGGAAAGAATCAAGAAAGATCTCCTTAAATTACTGAGTAAGGCAAAGTTGCCAGATACAAAGTTAATATACAAGTCAATTACTTTTTTTTCATAATGGCAACTAATGAGAGGAATTTGAAATGAGAAACAAAATATCATTTATATTATCAACCCCAAAATGAAATGTATAGGTATATATTTAACAAAATATGTACAATGTTTATATGACTAAAACTACAAAATTCTGATGAAAGAATATCAAAGTACTAAATAAAAAAAGACACGTTCCATAGTCAAGTACCTCAATTTTAAAAGTGAGAAACAGGGGTGTGGTTCAAGGGTAAGGCATTTACCTAGCATATGTAAGGTCCCTGGTTCAATTGTGAGCATTGAAAAGAAAAAGTACCTAATGGTCTTAACAGATACTTCAAAGAAGACACAAAAATACAAATACACAATAAGAATATAAAAATAAGAATACAAAAAGATGCTCCTCATCAAATGCAGATTGAAACAATGCAATGTGACAACACATGTACTAGAATGGCCAAAATCCAGACAACTGGCAACACACAATGCTGATGAGGATGTAGAGCAATAGGAATTTTCATCTGTTGCTGGTGAGAATATAAAATGGGACAGTATGGTGACTTTGAAAGACAGTGTGACAGTTTCTTGAAAAACTAACTATACTTTTACCATATGATCCAGCAGTCATGCTCACTCTTGTCTACCCAAGGGAACTGAAAACCCATTTCCATGCCAAACTCTGCACTTGGATGTTTATAGCAACTTATCCATAATCATTAAAACTTGGAGCCAACCAAGATGTGCTTCAGTAGGTGAATAGATAAAGAAACTGTGATATGCCAGACAATGGGATGTTATTCAGCATTGAAATAAGTGAGCTCTCAAGTCGTGAAAAGGCATATAGGGACCTTAAATGCTTACTACTAGTGAAGGAAGCTAATCTGAAAAGGCTACATACCATACAATTCCAATTCTATAAAATTTTGAAAAAGGCAAAACTAAGCAGAGAGTAAAAAGATCAGAATTGTCAGGGAGTGAAGATGGTGGGGAGCATGAATGAGCAGAGCACAGAACTTTCAGAGCATTGAAAATATTCTAAGGCATGTTGTAATAGTGGATACATGTCATTGTATATTAATCCAAATCCATAGAGTGTATAACACCAAGAGTTAATCCTAATGAAAGCTACAGAGTTTGGGTGATGATAATGTGTCAGTGCAGGTTCACCAATTTTAACAAATATGCCACTATAGTAGATGCTGATAATAGAGGATTCTTCTCATGTTGGAGGAAAGGGAGGAGATGAGAAATCTCTGTACCTTTCCCTGGAGTTTGCTATGAATCCAAAAGTGCTTTCAAAAAATAGTTTTTTTTAAAAAAATCCTACAGCTAACAGCAACACACACACACACACACTCCAACTCTAAATTAGTCATACCAATGAGTCATAAATAGATCCAGTGTATGTATTGCAGGTTCAGCTTCAAGATTCAATGTCCCAGCTCCCCCAACTCCCTTTTGTAAAGAAGAAAGTAGCAAGTTATCCTTCTACCTGAAATTGTAGCTTAAACGCAAAATACAATTTTACTTAAGTATTTATTTTTCTTGTTGTCCAGGAATCTTTTAAACATATGACTCTTTTTTTTTTTTTCCTATTGGGAGTGAAAGTTCCATCTAACATTTTGTAAATGGGCATTTCATTTTTGGAAACAGTGACTCTGGGGAGTCCTGGAAGAACATATCCCAGCAGACATGGTCTTTTTTTTTTTTTTTTTTTTTTTTTAATGATATTAGATTATGTGCTGCTCATGCTTCTGGACAGAAGAGCACACAGAACCCAGTTCCTTACACAAAAACCCCCATTACAGGTAGGCTTGTGCAGTGATGGGGAGGGACATGCATAAGAGGTCATGGGGCAGCTGGGTAGTCCACTGAGCAGGGCGTTTCTGACCACAAGGGAAGTTATCCAATGGAGATGGCTTCTAGATTCACTGCCATTGTCCTTAGAACTGTGGTAAAGTGGACATCTGGGGAGGTTATGATTAATCCAGATACATTGACAGAGGAAATGAAGACTATAAGTAAAAAGGTTTATTTGAAAATTTACAATAATATTTAAAATCTTCTGTAGTAGACACTGATTCCCTTTCAAGGAATGACTGGGAAAGTCCTGTCCCTGGGAAAGTGATCAGCAGATGGCCTTCAGCTCTCAGCACCTTCATAAGTTGTCTCAGTTGCACAGAGTTCCCCTGTCCCAGGTCACAGGCCATCCTGGGGCAGGATGCATGCAATGATTAATCACTGTGGGGTTATCAAGGCCTGGCCATCTTAACCTAATTTGATGCAACTCTCAAGGGCCATCTTAGCTCCAGAGCTGCCTGTTGGGTCGGCCAAGGCTGACATTAAGACTACATAACTCTCAGCTGCTCCTTCCTACTCTTGCTTCCTTCTCTCCCTAATCACAGTGCTTGCTTCTTAGAAGACCCAAGCTATGACCAAAGATAAGATGATACAGCACTCAGGAAAGGCCGATTTCCTATTGGATACTTTCCACGAATGCCAAAATCCCTTATTAAAATTGCAGTAGCCCACCCACCTTACCCACGGGAAATACATACCAAGACGACCAGTGAATGCCTGAAACTATAGATAGTACCAAACCAAATATATACTATTTTTTTCCTACACATATGTAGCATGATAAATTTAATTTATATATTAGACACAGTAATAGATTAACAATGATAACTAATAATAAAACAGAACAATTAAAATAATACCCTGTTGTAAAAATCACATAAATATGGTCTCATTCTCAAATGTCTTGTGCTCACTTTTCTTGTGATGATATGAGAAGAGATGAAGTAATATGAATGAAGTAGGCATTGTGATGTAGCATTAGGCTGCTATTGACTTTCTGATGATCTATCAGAAGGAGGATCATTTTCTAGATCATCAAGTGATGACTGCTGGATGGGTAGTTTATATAGCACAGATACTCTGGGTTAAGTCACAACCCAGGTAGATTGAATACAATAGCAAGAAATTTCATCATACTATTAAAAACTATGGCAATTTAAAATTTATTGTTTATTTCTGGAATTTTCCATCTAATATTTTCAGACTGTGGTTTATCATAGGTAACTAAAATCATGGAATACAAAACCTAAGGTAAGGTGTAAGTGGAACTATCTCCATTTATTATTCCATATTTGGACCACAGTGACAGTGAATGCTCCCTAATGTTAAGATGCAATAGATATTCCTGTCACTTTCAAACTTTGTGACACATTCCTCCTACTGTAATGATAAGGAACAAGTTGACTTCTGGATCCAAAGCAACATTTTGTCACACCTGTCATGTGGGATCATTCTAAATGCCCTCACATCCTTTAACTCTTCCTCAGAAGCTTAGATTTGTAAACACTTCTGCAACCTGGAAGCTCTTTTCTGATTCTCTAGATGTTCCAAACCTTTCATACTATATGATGTGCATTAAAAAAATTTCTTTCTTTAAGGTATGAATACCATAGAGAGTAATAAGAATGACATTTATTTTATAAAAGCACTTTTGGCATGGATGCCTTGGACAGCATTAGCTATTTTAGCAGTCACATCAAAATATTTATTCACATTGAGCTCATGATATTGTAAACATAAAAGAAAATATCAGTAAGTGGGACTATATGAAATTTGAAACTTGTTTATCAATATTCTATCAAAAAGTAAAAATGAAAGCATCAGAATGGAACCAGACAGGGACAAAATATAGACGTGTACATACCATATATTTTAAAAACCTGAAAATCAGTAAGAAAATAGAAATGTGTATAAATAATTTCAGCAGGCATTTCACTAAAGATTAAATCAGAAAGTCAATAATATGTGAAAAGTGGTTCACCATCCTTAGTGGTCACAGAAATGAAAATTAAAATCCCACACTGAGATACCACTACATAACCACTTAGAACAGTTAAAATGAAAAAATAGAAAATATTATGTATTGATGATGTTGAGCAGCTAGAATGCTCATGTGTTGCTAGCATGGTCCAGGCGTTAAGGGATTAACATCATATGTCCTATGATTAAGCAGTTCCACTGCTAGGTATATATCCAATAGAAGTGCACATAAAGAATATTTATAGAAACACTATTCATATAATAGACAAAGCATGAAAACAATCCAATACCTACCCAGGAGCAGTGCAAGACATATGTAAACTGTACAGTTATAGAGCGGGATACTATATGGCAACTAAAATGCAAATTGCCACCTCCATAATAGCATGGATGAATCTAACCAGAATAATGTTGGATGAGTGAAACCAGCTTTTTGAAAGCACATGTTGTATGATCCCAAGAACACACAGTTCAAAAACAGACACAACTAATTTATAGCTTTAGAAATGAGGGTGTCCTTTGGGAAGGGTTGGTTTGGGAAAAAAGTACAAGAGGGTTTTCTGGAATGTTAATGATATCTCTTTCTTAATCTGGGTACTAGTTACACAGGTGTGCTTACTCTGGGAAAATTCAGTGAGCTGTAATCTTTATTACTGGTGCACTTGTCTGTAATACTTTAATAGAAAGGATTATTCTACAATGAACTCGTAGGGTAAATATTTGATATTTAATTGCAGTGAATCTAGGTTTATTGTAGAGACTGATTGCTATTTCATAGCTATGACTATACTATGTTATTGCTTCTTTGTGTTTTACATAAATGTTGATACGATTAGCAGCCAAATGATATGGTAATGAACATCAGCAAGTATATAGAAGGCAACTAGGCTGCATAACACAAGAGACTTATTATTTTCAAACAGTATTGTTGATGCACAGTTCACATACAATAACCATGTTTAACTATGTTTAAAATGATCAGTTTGAAAAGTTCTGGTATAGGTATATAGTTGTAAAACTGTCTGAAGAGTTCAGAAACACATATCACTCTCAGAGGTCCCCTTGTAACTCTGTGATCTCTCCATCCTCTCCTCCACTTCCAAATGGTACATACCATTTGGCTTCTTTTACTTTAATTTCAGATTCATTTCTATTGCTTTATCTAACAATAGCTCACTCTCACTCCCTTTGATTTCCAAGTAGTGTCTCACTGTTTGGATACACCACAATTTGTGGATCTATTCACCCCTTGACACACACTTAGGTTGTTTCCATTTTTTTTTTTTTTTGCAATCATAAATAACCCTGCCCTGAACATTCAGTGAGTCTTTGTGTAGATACATGATTTACCTTTCTCTGAGCTAAATACCTAGTTGTAAAATGGCTAGATTCTATGGTAGGCATACCTCACATGCCATACTACTATGGTTGGCAATGCTAGTTTGTCACTTACTTGAAAGCAGTTTACAGAACCACCATCACAAAACTCTACTCCAAATCAAGTACATAAAATTCACATCTTTACATATAGAACAATTGTTTCTTTCCATTTTGCTTTCTGAAAGAGAACACTTCTACCATCTAAACATCCAGTTATTTTTTGTGGGAAAAAGTGTCAAGTAAGGAATATTTCCTACTGACTAAATAGATCAGTTTCCCTAAAGATAACTGAGCACATCTTCTTGGTAGTGAGTTATAAATGTGGTGGCAAGTGTTTGATGTCTGACTCTCTTCAGTGTCCATATCCCTCATCTTATTAATCTTTTTAATTTGAATTTTTATTTAAATTTTATTAAAAATAACTTTTCTTCCTCCACAAAGTTTCATCCCCAAATATCTAAATGAGAAAGAAAGTAGTTATTAACAAAAGAAGACTGGGCACTATTTAAAATGCCTTCCTTCAGTAAACAAGGATTATGCAATGAATGACTTAATTTCCTGAGTTTTCATACTTGCTCACTGACTAGAAAGGAACTGCCCAAAAGACTCATGATGGGAAGATGTGGTAGCTGTATCTAGATCATCTTAACCTCCAACGCTGGATGATAGGAGCAGTGTGTGTATGCAGCTCCAAGGACAGGAGACAACGCCATCTGTGGCTCAGGACAGCTGGACATTCTACTCTGTGGGTAGCACTGACTCAAAATTATTTCCAGCAGAAAAGGAGGATGAAGTAGATGTTGGGGTCTGTGGACTGGAAAAGCATGTGGTCATCCAGGAGATTAGGTGCAGAACTTCACGACCAAAGTGCAGATGACCAGGAACAGAAGTTATCACTCAGGGCTTCAGGAAAAATTACATGGTGTGGGACTCACAGACTATTTTTGTACAAATGAAATCAGGCTAAAATCAACAGTGATGATAGTCATTACAGGAAAAGGAGTCATGCAAAATTAGCCTAAGAGATGCCTTTTTCTCTGATTAGAGTGAAAGCAATGTGTTTGCTCCTGACCATGAATAAACCCACTGCCTGCTCTCTGGATCTCATCCTTGTTCTCTACCATCTATATTTTTTCTCTGTAATAGCTTTGGGAAATAATTTCTGAACTATAAAATTTATTGATTTAAACTATATAGTTCAACATTTTCAGTATATCCACAGTGTTGTGCCAGCATCATTTTGTACAAACAAGGCAGCCTTTAATTTAGGAAGAAGAGAAAATGACAAAGTAGCAAAGTCTTCTTCTGTGGTTTGGATGAGCATCCCCAAGGTCCACAGCTTGGTTCCCAGGGTGGCACTATCAGGAGGTGGCAGAACCTTTAGTAGGTGGGGCCTAGTGGGAGGTCCTTAATAGTCATTGGGAACATGCCCTTGAAAGGGACTGTGGGACCACGGCCCCTTCCTTATTCTCTTTGTGCCTGGTGGGGAATTTGCTCTGCCATGAACTCCCTTCCATCCAACACATCCAGCAGAGGCCCATGCTATGGATTTACTTTATCATAGATTGGCATCTCTGAAACTGTGAGCCAAAGTAAACCTTTTCTCTCTTTATGTTATTTATCTCAGGTAATCCAATATAGTGATGGCCTAACACAACTTCATTTTAAGGATGGGTTCTTCAGAACATACCTTTTATTCCTTTTCTCTGTAGGAAAATTCTGGATTTATATCTTAAAACTTCTCTGCTTTCCTCTTAGTACCAGTATCCTTAGGATATCTCTCCCACTCTGTTATAGAGCTTCACCCTAGAGACAAATATCATATTATCTCTGAGTGGGTGGGTGGACAGGTGATAGGCCTGGGTGTTCTATATATCTTCAACTAATTGCTGTGATTATTGACTTCACAGCCAGCCCCATTTTTCCTGTGCCTATGGGCTTCTGGTTTGGTTAGAAATAAGGCCATTTACCTAGTTGCTCACTCATCAGTCGAGTCCCATCTGCTTTAGAATTTCCAGAAATTGCTCAAAATGTGTGATCCACAACAGAGACCCATTCCTTTGATTTTTCAAAGGAATGTTTTAGCAGTATGTTATTTTATTAGGCTTTTTTGGATTGAAGATGGATGATATGAAGCCATCTGTGGATTAGGAACTCAATAGTTTGCAAAGAACCTCCTAAATTTGTAGTTTTCCTTGGACAATAAAAGTATACGGCTAATGAAAACCCAATCAGATGCTCCTCGGGTCATTATCACTCGGAAGTTATAGAACGGGAATCACTTCTGATATGGAGAGCACTGGAAACACATAGATAATTTATGTTTCAGCAGGGAATAGGAACCCTCAGGTGAGATTCCGGTATGAATCAATCTGGATTCCGAGTAAGCAGACGTTATGACCAAGAAGAATCTGTTAGATGAAAAACAAAGGTAAAAGGAAAGGGGAAGAAGCAGGGACAGGGTCCCTACATGGCAGAGAACTAAAGAATAGCTAATGCCAAGGGAACACTGAGAAAACCCAGAACTTATCTCTTCCAGACCGTAACATCTCTAGTCTTATTTTCTGGTATTTCCCTAAAATCATCAGGCAGGCATTTCCCTCTGGACCTCTTTCTGTGTAAAGTACAGAAAACATCTAGTCACTACTACAGAGAAACACTGAAAAAGAGACCTCTGAGCACAAATTTTACCTAAGTTACATTTACTGCCATCAGCTTAAAGGGTCTAGATGTGGGCGAAATGGAGCAGAAGAGACCAGCCTGGAGGATGTTTTGTGAGTTTGGTACCTTGTGTGTCTATTTCTCCACTGGGAGCGGTGCTTGGGTTGTAGCAGCGGGTGACTGCATGTCCAGGAATGGGGCTTCTGCCAAGGAGCTTTACAAGACCCAAACTACATTAAACAGGGTCTTCTGCACAATCATACATCACAGAGCTTGGGATGAAGTAGATGCACCATATACAGTGACAAAGAAATATATTCAACCTCTTTAATACATATTAGGCCTTAAAGTGAATGTTACCTTTGCATTGATTGAGGTGCATGGAAAACAAGAATAGAAATGGTCCCTGTAATATTTTGACTCTAGAAATACAATGCATTCACCAGAAAAAAAAAAATAATAATAATAATAGTGTTAGAAGACAATTGTAACACACCAAGGAATAGATATCCTCTCCACATTCAGAAGGAAAGGATGGACATTGTAAAAGCCCCTAAGATCTTATCTGGCTTCTGCTCAGGTTTGGTCCACAGTGCCCCATGATTTCCTGACCTCACAATCTCCAAAGCCAAAGGAGGCCCGAGCTGGAGAAAAGAGGGCTGGAGATTATTGGTACACACTTGCAATTCCACTGTGGGTGAGCTCCCCTGAGAGGATCATCAAAGGAAAGACACAACCAGTTGTGTCCGGCAACTGTTTGGTAAAAGGAGTGTCAACGGAGAAAATGGAAATATTCAACAAAGCAAAACTATGTGCCACTAGGCAAGGAGAAGCAGGACAGACAAATTGTTGGAGTAGGAACTCACACTATTTCAAATTATTTTCAACTGAAGTGTAACATCCAATTTCTTTAGAACACAGTTAACTAAATATTCCTACTTATGTTTGAAACCCATTTGATCTGTCATGTCTTACAAAGAAAGGATATCAAGTCATAAAAACACTCTCAGTTCACTATGTGTGGGCCTGTTTCAAAAGAAACTCGAATTGATTTAGATTTGTTTTGGTTACAAGCAACAGAAAACACAAGCAACAGTAGCTTAAGCAGGATGTAAGTTTATTTTTCTGTCAAATAAAAGAAATCCAGTTATAGTACAATGATTTTCAGAAACTCAAGGTATTTGTTTGATCTCTCTGCTTTACCATACTTTATGCTTGCTTCCCTTCATGACATTGTCACATGATCACAAGATGGCTGTTGTAGTTCTAGCCATCAAAGTTGTATTCCAGGCAACAACAGGAGAAAGGAAGTAAAGGTAAATAGGCACACATTCTAGTTTTATCATCTCTTCTAAAGAACACTTCCTAGAAGCCCTACCAATAACTATTTTATATTCTCTCTGTCACCCCTATTTGCAAGGGAGGTTATAAAATGCAGTATTTTAATTAGGCACATTGCCACCCTCAGTAACACAAGGATTCTATTAGAGAAAAAAAAGAAAGGGAAAATGGTTATTGTTTAGGCAGCTGGCATTCAACACATCTGTATACCACAATTAGCCATAAATGTAGAAATAGTCCTTATTGTGTTACCTTGCAACATTTGACAGCTATTAAGTGCCAATCAATATATATGTCTTGGTCTTTTCTAACAGGTTTGGGGTCAATTACCATTCAGTGACCAGTCTAGTTCAGTGCTTTCACAAATATTTTCTTACATACTCCTTAAAATAACTCTGTGAACTAGATATCATTATCATCAATGTACATAAAAACATGGAGGCTGAATAAGACAAAGAACTCATCCAAGGTTAGGAGATACCAGAATAAGGACCAAGCTACAAGGACGGTATCAATGGCATTACCTCCTCCAGTAACCCTCCCTGCTACAGGTTGCATTTCCTTCTCAGTGTCTGTCTTACAAAATGGCAAATTGTATACATTTATGCCCATCTCATTCACCTGCCATAGTTAGATCAAGCGCACACAAAAAGAATATATCTATCTCTTCTACCTGATGTTAAAAAGCAACTAAGATGTCCATGTGCCAAAATAGCGAACAATATCAAGACATAATAAGTAAGGCCAAATGCTATGTTCTATGGCAGAAAGTAGTGTAAGAAGGGAGCTCTTGATTTGGATTGACTTAAGCATCCTGTGCAATTAATTCATCATTTTTATTCACTTAGATGTACTGCAATAAGGCAAATCTCTGCAAAGAAGACAAATGGAATGCAGTGTATCTCAATAGATTCTGTAGATACATCCTAAATGAACAGATTTACCTCCTTGCTCTGAAGTACCCAGAAGCATCTCAGTACTCAAATTTTATGAACACAACTGTCTGTGAAGTATTATAAAACTACATCTCTCTGTCTCTCTGTTTCTCTCTCTCTCTCTCTCTCTCTCTCTCTCTCACACACACACACACACACACACACACACACTAAAGGAATCATGAAGGCATCATGAGTGTTTAGCCTGTTTCGGTTGGTGGGAACTGTTACTTAAAGAAGCACATTGGAGCCCAGTGTGGTAGTACACTCCTGTAATCCCAGCTACTCAGAAGGCTGAGGCAGGAGGATCACAAGTTTGAGGTTAGCCTCACCAACCAAGCATGACCTTGTTTCCAGTTTTTCAAAAATTATAATAAGGGCTGGGGATGTAGCTCAGTGGTAGAGCAACCCTGGGTCCAACTCCCAGCACCAAAAATGAAAAAGAAAAGTCTATTAGATGCAGTGGAATCAAATCTCAGGCCATTTGTTAGTGAGGCTTGCTCCCAGGTACATCTAGATTCTAACTACAACATGATTTCAACAAAATAGGCAAGGCAGGGTAAGGCAATAAAGAATAATGGAAGATTTCTGGAAGCCTTGACTCTTCAGAGAGTTAATTAAAATAGATTAATATTAAGACCAATAGAAAAAGTGTTAAGCAATTTAGAGGTACTGCCTAAAAGAAGAGAAACCTATATATAAATTCCAAGCATTAAAAGAAATACTGCACTGGTCATATTAAAGATAGCATATACAAAGAAAGAAGGGAATATCGAGAGAGAGAGAGAGAGAGAGAGAGAGAGAGAGAGAGAAAGCAGATCTCAAAACTGTAAATGAAACATTGGAAAATGTTCAAATCCATCAGTTATTAAAATAGATGTGCAGAAAATTGATACCCGGCTTAAACTGCAGGATGAAATGCATTTTTATTGATTGACTCATGCTGACAATAAGGAATAGATGATTTTTTTAAAATCCAATTTCATCTTCAATGAAATAAGAAAAGGACTCTGCTAGGAATGGAAACTCTAGAACACATGTAGCTCCAACAGTGATACTCAGATCCAAAGGCAGAATGGTGCGGCAGCTGATGCAGACCCCCTCACACACGGAGCAGGAAACAGATTGCCTGCTTCCTGTGGCACAACGTTGAAGGCCCCACTAGTTCATAAAGAAACCAAACTCCATGAACTGGGCATGGGAGAAGGCAGATGATGGCCCTCAAGAGATGCAACCTGAAACCAAAGCACAGCGGGAGAGTCGAAGTTGCAGGAGAAGGAGGCACGCCGTCTCTAATTGTCTATGACCCATCCTGGGAGCCCAGGGAGATGCTGGAGGTGAAGCACAGCCATGAAGGACAGAAAGTCACCCCTAGTGTTTAGCACAGGGGGTGTGACTCAGTGGGCACCACTGTGAGCTATACAGGAATTAAGAAAGGGCTGTGTTCCCCAGCTAAATTTTTTTTTTTAATTAATTAACTTTCTTTTTTTTTTTTGGTGAGAAGTTCAAAGAAAAGTAAATCCAAACAGAAATTTCAAACCTCTCTACCTTTCTTCCTACCCCTGGAACCCACTAGAAAATAGCCTGAGTCTTTCAAAGGTCAGTAATAAAAAGAAAGGAACCAGCTACAGACTTACCGATAAAAACCACAAAGCACAAAAAGGAAAGAAATATAAGCCAAAGAAGTACAGACGAGTTCTTTTAAGAGAAACTGCTTAAGGAATAAAATAAGTCCCTGTACTCAAATTAAAAACAATCTCAAAAAATGCAGCATGACACCAATTATAAATACAGATATTTGAGTAAAAGGAGGAAGTGAAAAGCCTTCCAAAGACAAGATTTTAAAAATGAACAATAAAGAGAGAGAGAAAGAGAGGAAGAAAAAAATGGAAGCATTAAAGGACCCAGGGATTTGTTCTTCAAACAGCATAACTAGTGAAAATTTTATATTTTTTAAGTGCAGGAGTCTTTGGAAATTGTCTTAAGGGCATATAGAAAATGAATAAATTCCCCCCTGCCCCGCCAGTGCTAGGGATTGAACCCAGGGCCTGAACATGCTAGGCAGGCACTGTATTACTGAAGCATAACCACCCTCTGTGCCCACCTCCTCCGCCCCATGAAAAGGCTGAGAATTTGTGGCACTTGAACCCTTGAACCCTTGAACCCTGACTCACTCCCTTCTTCCTCACCCCCAGTTCAACATGACAGAATCCTCACTGTGGACCCCAGTAAAGGGTGACAATAGGGTCAGACTCCTTCCAATTTCATGTTCTCAGAGGCTGTGTTTCAGGCTAGAACAACCAAGAAGTCAGGAACTCCTCTCTTCCACATAAGTCCCACCCAGGGCAGAGTCCACCCAGGGCAGAGTCCACCCAGATGCAGCAGGCTGAGGCTACTAGGGCCCTGACCCCCTTCATCCCAGCTCACTCCCAGGGCAGAGAGAATTTCACACTAGGAGAAACAAGCTAAGAGGTTTCAAGAGCCATTGTACCCACTATCTGTGCCAGGGCAGTGGCCCAGAAGTTTTGCCTAAGGGGAAAGTAAGGCTGTCCCCAAAGGATTTGAATTTGTTTGAAACAGAGTATGGGGGAGGTCCATGCCTAAGAGTACTCTCAAAATAATGGCGCCCTGGGTAGTAAACAATTAAGAGGAGTCTGGTAGCTCCAGGAGAGCAACAAATTTTACAGGCTCAAATCTGGTAATATTTTCTAAGATGTGATACCAAAAGGCAAGCAATAGAAGAAAAATGAGTTTGATTTCATCAAATTAAAGACTTTAGCACATGAAAAAAAAATTATCAAGAAAGTGAAAAAATAACTATCTGTATCATGGGAGAAAATGTTTGCAAATCATGAATCTGAAAAGGATTTGGTGTCCAAAAAATGTAAGTCTTACAACTCAACAACAAAAGATAGCAACTCAGTTTAAAGACAGGCAAAGGACTTGAATGACATTTCTCCAAGAATACATACAAATGGCAAATACATGGAAAGAAACTCAACATTACTAGTCATTAGGGAAATGCAATCCAAAACTACAGTGAGTTTTCACTCTCCCCACCACCTAGGGTGGCTATGATAAAGAACAATGGAGGTGAGGGTATGGAGAAATTGGAATCCTCATCCACTCCTGGTGGGCATGTAAAATGGTTCACCCCCTGTAAAAACAATTTGGTGGTTGTTCAGTAAGTTAACCAAGGAATTATCATAGGACTCAGCAATTCTACTTCAAAAGAACTGAAAACAGGTGTTCAAACAAAAATTTGTGTATGAATACTCAAAGCCCCACCATTCACAATAGCCAAAAGGGAG
The DNA here is from genome assembly GCA_025594165.1 of Tamias sibiricus. Classification (NCBI taxonomy): domain Eukaryota; kingdom Metazoa; phylum Chordata; class Mammalia; order Rodentia; family Sciuridae; genus Tamias; species Tamias sibiricus. The sequence continues at coordinate 183,826,558 of CM046659.1, read as the reverse complement.
AAACAACTCAAAGTACATCAACTGACAAACAGATGAACCAAATGTAATACTCATCATACAATGGGATATTATTCAGCCATAAAAAGGAATGAAGTATAGATATGTGCTCCACTATGGGTGACCTTGAAAACATTGTTATAAGGGAAATAAACCAGAAATGAAAGGTCACATATGGCAGTATTCCATTTGTAGGAAATATCCAAAATAGGGCCTATTCCATGAAGTCAGAAGGAAAGTGAGAGAACACTGGCCAAGTTTCTTTTTTTTTTTTTAATTTTTTATTTATAATAGTAGTATGGATTACAATTCATAATGCACACATATAGCATCTTTTTACATACAACTGTTTGTTTACAAAGTATATTTGTACAGTTTTGTTGTGTAGAAAGTCAGACAGTTTATGCAAAGGGTATCTTCCAAGGCTAGCTTTTGTCATCCTTCTGTAAATTAGTACCATTGTCATTTACAGCATTCGCTGCTTCTTTCTTTGACAAAGTAAGATTGCCACACAGGTGTTCCATTTTATGCTCTCAGCTTCAAAGAGGTGTTGGAGATGGGGCAGATTGGAAATACAGATCTCATGCACTATCAGGTAATTTCTGGCAGAGGAGTTGGTCATTTTTCTCACATTTTTCTCAACATTACTCCCTCATTTAAGTGCTTCAGCATCAGCTAGGTAGACTTGTTGATTGATTGATCAATAAATAAGGATAAGCAGGAAGGATAGATTAGGTAGATAGGAGGGATAGGAAGGTAAAATGGATTGATAGGATGGATAGATAAATAGGAAGGATAGAGACAGAGAGAGAGAAAGGAAAGAGAAAGGAGGAGAGGAAAGAGGAAAAGAGGGAAGGAGGTAAAATAGAAGGAGCTTACTTTAGGAAAGAGAAATCTAAATTTCAAAATGTAGACAAATCTAGGCTCTAAGCACTACACCAACATTCACTACAACTCAGAGAATGTCAAGTATTACCTGAGAAACCTGCCTTCTCTTCTCAGTACTTGTTCTTAATCTCAAAGTGTTTGAACAGGAAAAGAATACATGTGTTCTAACTTGGTGAAAGATCACTGTGGCCTGGTTTATGCTCTGATAAGAGATATACAAAATGGGTGTGTTAGTCAGCATCTTTGCTGCTGTGACTAAAAGACCTGAAAACAAACAACTGTAGAGGAGAAAAGTTTATTTGGGGGCTCACGGTTTCAGAGGTCTCAATCCATAGACAGCAGGCTCCATTCTCGAGGTGAGGCAGGACATTATGGTGGAGGAGTGTGGTGAAGGGAAGCAGCTCACACCATGATCAGGAAGAAGAGAGAGAGACTCCACTCACTAGATACAAAATATATATGTGCCAAAGGCACATCCCCAAAGCCCACCTCCTCCAGCCACACCCTACCAGCTTTCTGTTATCATCAGGGGATTAAATCACTGATTGGGTTAAGACTCTCATAACCCAATCATTTCACCTCTAAACCGTCTTGCATTATCTCACACACAAGCTCTTGGGAGACACCTAATATGTAAACCATAACAAGGGGAGACCAATAAGGAAGCTCAGCTGTTATCAGAAAGTCCATTTTTGGCAATTCCAGTTTCCGGACATTGCTCCCCCAGTGTTGCAGATCTTTTACACCAACAAACACCTAGCCTAGTACAAAAATAGGTCTGGGTTTAGGCAAAAGAGACCATTTGCCTTGATTTCGTCCCCAGTTTATCAAAACCTCTACCGAAAGGTTGTGTTTGGTTAAACACGGAATGTTCATTTGCACTTCTTCCCAGGAAAACGACCCAGTTTGTGTCTGTGACGCAGCTGTAGACTTTCCTGCCTTGCCTTTTCCTAGGCTGGCAGCCTGACACTCACCAAGCTCCACAATAGCTCTCAGTTCCAACCCATTGGTTCTGAGACAACTTTACAAAGCCACAGACCCAAGACAGAAAAGAACCACCCAAGCTCCCCCTTGGCTCTGTGGACAAAATAGAGTCGAGTCATCTCAGAGGGTGGGAAAACCACATGAACTCAGACTGCTCCAATGAGCCAGGGCCTTGCGGACCACCTGAAACCAATAAGGATAATGCAGCACTAGCTATTTATGAGACACTGTCAGAGGGAGAAAAAAACATTAAAAAAAAAAAAAAAAAAAGAACTTGAGTTCCTGAAGGAGAAAGATCACAGCCCCTCTGGTCCCAGCCCACACCAGGCTCTAGCACTTTCTTGCACATTGTTCTGTGCTGAATGCTCACAACTCCCCAGGCTTTTCATCGGCTCTTAAATCGACGGCTGCTCAAGCATGAAAAAATCTTTGGATTCCATTTAAAAAAAAAAAAAAATAAATGTGCTAACAAGCTGTTAAACCACATTTTACAACAAACGCATCAAACTGATGATTTAGCTTTGAAAATATGAACTAACTGAATAATAAAGGCTTTGTAGAACTTGGATAAATGGAGTGATTACCTCACAGTGAGGGAAATCTGTGAGGCACATCACTAGGTAATCAAAAAAATAAGTTCCCCGTCCTCAGAGGAGTGTTCAAAACGCTCTGCCTTTGCCTCCCGACAATCCTGACCCAAAGGGTTTGGACAGGAGGAAAAACACACAGGTACAAAAAAAGAAGCAGGCAGGGGTAGGAGAAAGAAAGAAATTCAGTCAGTTCTTTGATTAACAAGACTTCTTGCTGGACTTAAGTACAAACAGCTGCCCGGATTCCAACAGCCAAGCCTAAATCTAAACACTCTACTGTTTACATAACCCAAACTTAATCAAGCAACCATATAATCCACCAATTTAAAGTATCCCTAAGAGTTTCAGTATAATGTTGGTTTTCTCACAAGCCGGTCTGTCAACAAGCTGTTTGAAAATGCCAGTGATTACAGTTCCGCTTCCAGTCTTGCAGCATCTCCAGTGAAGTCGTGCTACAGTTGTTTAGCGGAGAAGAGTTAAATGATTTGGGGTCATAAACCATTTCCTGTTATTCTTCTGTTGGCATAGTGCACAGTATTTGCTTGTTAAATCCAGAATCCAGGTTGTATTTGTAAGAAAGCTGGAGTTAATAAGGTTTACTATTATAGCCATATTGCTACTAATAAGGAAATAGATTTCTTTGTCAGGAACTTGACAGCTACGTGTAAAATAGTAATAATAATAATGCCATAGATGTGGTCTGAGATGAGAAATGAAGGTAATTTTCATGAGCAAGAGGATGGGAAGAGGAAACTGGTCATATAAAGATGTTAGAAAAAAGGAAAACGTTCTTGAAAATTAACTGAGGCTAAAAAGTCAAATGCCAACAGAGGCTGTAAGGAGAGAAGCTGGGCCTTAGTGTGGTAGAATCAAGATAGAATGATGAATGGCAACTAGAGTTCATGAACCCATCCGAAGAAGATGTATGGCTCCTAACTCCAACCTACTTCTGTGAAAAATAACACCTGTATCAAGATATAATTCACATACCAGGTAATTCATGCATGAAATCATGCAATTCAATTATTTTTAGTACATTCATGGATTTATCTATTATAATCACTTTTAGCACATTTGTATACCCCTCCAAAAAAAACCTGTACTCATTAGCAGTCACTCTTCATTTCCTTCCAATCCCACTCTCCCTGGGAGACTACCAATCCACTTTGTCTCTATAGATTTTGCCTGCTCTAGACATTTCCTATAAATGGCATCATAAAATGCGGTGTTTTATGGTTTCTTTCACTTGGTATCACGTTTTCAAACCATTTTTGATTCCACACCATTTTTGCCACAAATGTTGGCCCAGTGTGGCTAGATCTTCCAAATATGAAAAGAAGTTACAAATAAGGATTTTTACATGGATTTTTCCAGTGCTTAAATATTGGCCATTAATTCAAATTGAATGCTGAACAAGATTCCCCGTCTTTAGGACCAAACAGTTATGCCTGCATGCTGGGTTCGCATGTGGGACACCATTTTGATTTCTCTGAGTTTCTTGGGACAGAGGGAGGAAAAAACTAAAGAATGAAGCAAGAATAAAGAAAGCAGAGAAGAATCAAAGATACCCAGGCAAGGAATAAAGGCAGGAAGGTATGGAGGAAAAGAAGTGAGAACCTTCTCTGATTCTGCCTTGGAGCAGATATCTGAGCATCAGAGAGGGAGCTCACTTTGGTGCACACATAGCCCCTGAAAGAGCTAACTCAGCCTATGACAGAATAAGGGTCTAGTGCCTTTAATGGGACAATCCGTTAACCTGTTCATTTGTGTTTCCCACCCTCATCACACCAGCCTTCCCTTTCTCCTCTCTCTCTCATCACATGTATAATGTGTATGTGTCATATGTGTACACACACACACACACACACACTTCTCTCAATCTCTCAAGCTGGGTAGGCCCCTTCTTGCCTCTCTCGCCTTCACGGTTGTTTAGGTTTATGGGGCAGCTGAAAAGAAAGTTCTGCCAGATCACCTTTCTAATTATCCTTGTGAAATCTAAACCCTTGCAGTGGTGATGCTACATGTGAAGTACCCAGGGAAGAAGGAGAGGCAAGTTCCTCAAATAAGGGAGAGGCCACAGGAGTGGGAAAGGAAAGACCCCCAGACTGGGCAAAGTGGGGCTAGTTGATGGGTCCCAGGGTTCAGCTGATGCTGCCCCACACTGAGAGGATCAAGAGTAAAAGCTCAGAGGAGAATAGCTGCTTATCCAGGACGTCAGAAGCTGGATATTAGGAGGGTTACAAATGCAGATAAAGATTTCTGTGCTGAAATTTCTCACATAAAAAGCAAAAGTGTGTCTTCCAAGTCCTGTAAGGACCTAACCAGGTGAGGACACTGGCAGAATCTTGATGGCCTGCAGTGGAGGGGGCTCTTGGCCATACTATTGCATTAATGTACCATTTCCTAGGAAGAATAATTGATTCAATGAGCACCTGTTTTTCTAGGAAGTGGAATCATATACCAACTCACCTAATTCAATCCACTGTTAAGCTTGGGTTCTTCACAGGACAACCTTACAGGAAATAAGACAATATCTTGTACATGTCTGGGGAGAGAAACATATTTAAACATGTACCACTTTCTACTCCATGACCAGAAGAATGTTATTGAGTGAACAATAATTTTCTTTGCTATTTCTGGAATTTCCTTTCTTCAGGAATTTCCTTTTACAGATTTAAATAAGTTTAATTTGAGTAAAATTCGCATACATTTAAAGAGTGCTTATTGTTTACAAATTAGGTGCCAGGATAGGTTCAAGGAATGCATGAGCTTTACCACCGCATAGTTCATGGCGAGGTAAGAATCACACATATGACTTGCTATGACTTAGTAGATGAACTAGGAACATGACCTGAGTGCTGAAGAGGTATATCAAACGAGAGAGAACCTGGAATAGCTTCTCCAGATAAAAATCTTACCAAGTGATTTTTAAAAGTTTGTTAAACTTAACCATTTTAAAAATAAGGAATGAGTAGAATAAATACCACAGATGAATTAAACAGTAATAAATAGAATTAAATAGCTATATATTTTATACTGTGTAATATATGTATCTTCATTGTAACAATATATTTAACATTGACTAAACTTAAGATCATATTTAATTCTAATGAAAGACTCAGCAAATGACAAAATTCAGAAATAGCAGAGACCACAGTCTCTGAATTCAAGTTTTTTTTTTTTTTTAATTAAAAAGGTTGAAAGCTCAAAAGCATCTCCTAGATGATTCTTTGTCAAAAGGGGAATCAAAACCTTAATCTACCATGTGACAAAGGTGGCAATATAAGTTGATGGGAGAAATTAATATAAGGCAGTATTCTGGGGACATTAAGTGTGTGGAAATGAAAGTTTGGATCACTATCTTATATACTAAAATTTATTTCAGAGTGATAAAAGATTTAAATATAAGGTCGATACTATAAAAGAAATAGAGAAGGATGCTGTGAATATCTCATGGTAAATGGAGGGAAATTCTCCAAACAGGAAAGAAAAATAAATTAGAGAAGAAATTATTTAAATACAAATATTTTTAGTGTATGAGAGGTTAAAATTTCTGTATATCATAAATTAAATTCTGAAAAACCTTATTGGAAAATATATTCACAACTTAATGACAAAGTTAACATTCTTTAAAGACCATATAAACTTGATAGGAGAAGGCAGGCAAGCGCTCAACAAGTGCAAAAAAGATAGGCATAGACATAAAAAAAATTCTAACAACCAACAAGCATGAGAAAAAATTACAAAGATTCACCAGTACTAGGGAAAAAATCAAAACAAGAATTTATCATATACCACCAACCAAGCAGGCACAGAATTGCTTTCAGTTCTTCCCTTGGATAAAAGAAGAGATTCATAATGGACAACTGGTGGTTGCATAATGTATACAACTTTTCTATAGACAATTAAGCAATGTTGTAAAAACCTAAAGAATGTTTAGCCTATTTTGCCCCACAGTTTGATTCTGGAAATTTATTTTAACTAAATATTCTTAGATTCCCACTAAAATTTATGTATAAGGACATATATCATCATGTAATTTGTAACAGCAAAAATGAATAATATCTTAATAATTAAAAAGAAGAGATTGACAAATAACATAAAAATACTTACATATGATAGACTGACACAGAGCCAATAGTTCCATTTTGTAGAAGAATGTATGATGATAGGAAAATACTTGTGATCCAATTTAGGATACAAAGCCTTATATATGATGGGATCTGCGGGGTTTTTGTTAAGAACAAAAAATTTGTGCATTGTGGAAATAAAGCTATCAGAATGTCCATGGTGGTTTTTATACTGGAGGGAGGGTTGGAATAACAAGTACGTTTTTATTTTCATGCTTATATGTATTTTTATATTTACATATGTAAATCAGGTGATATAAGGGTCTTATTTTTCATATTTATCTATATATGTCAGCTTCCAGATGAAAATTATATAATAGTCTTATGATGAATAATTTCTTATATATATATTTTTAGTTGTAGATGGAAACAATACCTTTATTTTATTTATTTATTTTCATGCGGTGCTGAAGATCTTACCCAGTGCCTCAGATATGCTAGGCAAGCACTCCACCACTGAGTCACAAACCTAGCCCAAGCTGAATAATTTTATCAATTAAAATGTGTAATTAAATACTGTTTAGAAAAGACGAAAATCATTAAATCTCTCTCAGCACTTCTGAGAAACAACTGAAGTGTGATTTGGAGAAAAATGTATAACATTGAATTATGTTATTGTTAAATTGATGATGAAAGTCAGCGAAATATGATTTTTAAATAACCATTTATTTAGAAAAAGAAACACTACTAAAATAGCAAGAGAAAACATGATAAAGAAATCAAAAAATTAAAGAAGAGCAATAGAATTTATAACTATAAAAACACCTTTTTTTTTAAAAGAAAAGCAGACAATTTCTTGTCTATAAAAACAGGTACCTTCATTTCTGTTTTAGCAGAGGAATGCCTAGTGAGTTTGATCCTTTTCCCAAAAAATAATTATATTTTTTTTCCATTCTTTAATTTGAAAATTACCAAATCCACAGAAAGGTTGAAAGAACAGTACAGGAGAGTATGAACCCAGAGGCACCTGATGGCCACTCTGAGGCACTGTCCAATCACTGGTGGCCTCTGGTTCTCAGCATTGTAGACTTTGAGTTTGGAGGTAAAGTCAGAGGCCCCCACAAACTGGTAAGTGAACTCTAAATGGAGAAGAGGCTCCAAGACGCATCAGTAATTCCCACAGATGAAATTTCATGTATAATGAGATCATAATAAAAATTATAAAATGCAGAGAAATAAACCACACAAGCATATTAGCAAGGAAAATGTGCTTATACACACCACACACACACACACACACACACACACACACAATATATATAGCTCATAAAGATGAATATGTATTACATGTAAAAACATAATAATATATATAATAATATAATGATATAATATGTAAAATCATATTATGATATAGTGTGTTTCAAGAACAATAAAGGTATGTCAAAATTATGATCTACAGCAAGACATTGAAGTTGAAAATGAAACAAAATGCATAAAAATAAAAAAAACAATTCAGTTAGAAAATCGATGGACACACTGAATGAATGAAATTATCCTCCATGTATGTATAATATGTCAAAATACACGCTACCATATGTATATCTAAAAAGAACAAATTAAAAAGATTTTTTAAAAAAATTGAAATATAGATCTAAAAAAATCACCAAAATGCAATACAGAGAGATAAATAGCCCCCAAACAGAAAGAACCAATAGGCACAAGGAAACTCACATAAGAAGTTCTAACATATATTTGATTCAAGTTCCAAAAAGAAAAAAAAAATGGAGTTAGAAAAAGATAATATTCAATATATATAAATCTGATACTTTTCCAAAATAAACAAAAGACAAATCCTCAGATTCATGAAGTTGAGGAATATAAAATAATCCAAATTAAAAACCAGAAATAAATCAAATTGACAGGGAATAAAAATCATTTCTCAATAATAACACTGAATGTAAATGGCCTAAACTCATCAATGAAAAGACATAGACTCCCTCGCCCTCTCTAGCAGGTCGGGGTTACAGGGAGGCGACTGCTGCAAAGTGAGGGCCTCAGAGACGCTTGCTGCTGCCAGCAAATTCGGAGACCTGAGCCGACACTGGAGACTGTCCATGGGCCCCGCACTCCCTTGATGAGTCGGAGAAGTCCTGTTGTATCAGAGTAAGATAGACGGTAGCTTTGATTGTGATTGTGGTGAGCTGGAGCCACCTGATCACTAACAAAAGACATCTGTCAACCAACAGTCACCAGGGCTTCCTGTTGAAATATATAGCAACAAAGGAAGAAAAGAAGCAAAACGGAAATAATGCTTACCAGCACCTTAGAATGATGCTGCTCAGGACCAGTCCAACACTGAATGTATCTGCACTGTGAGGAGAATGTTCATAGAAGCCTGTTGTGTGCATATTTATTCACATTTTTGTTAAATGTTAAATTGTTTAGCACAGTATATCTGAGTACATGGTATATCATTTCATTCCATTTGAGTCTCTTGAGTGTTTTCTTTAAATGTCTGCAGAGTTGCTGCCCCTTTCTTGAACTATGAGTACTGCAATCTTTTTAAGTCTCAATATGAGTAGAGCTTTTTGAGCTTTAAATCTGAGGGGAACTCAACTGGCCTGGTTGGCATATGCAATGAACATCAAGAAACCATCTTGCTATGGAAGCATAATTATTTTTCTTCTCCCTTTTTGAAAGATCTTTCCTTTTGATGCCAGTTTTCTTCCTTGTTTACACAAGTTCAACAATTCGAAAGGAAAAGGCGATAGTAAGGGTTTCAAAATGGCATAGAAATTTGAAAGTCTTATGAACGTTCATGGTTTTGATCTGGGCTCTAGATATATGGACTTAAAACCATTGGGTTGTGGAGGCAATGGCTCGTTTTTTTCTACTGTAGACAATGACTGTGACAAAAAGGTAGTCCTTAGTAATCCCCAGAGTGTCAAACATGCTCTCCGTGAAATCAAAATTATTAGAAGACTTGACCATGATAACATTGTGAAAGTGTTTGAAATTCTTGGCCCCAGTGGAAGCCAGTTAACAGATGATGTGGGCTCTCTTACTGAACTGAACAGTGTTTACATTGTTCAGAAGTACATGGAGAGAGACTTGGCTAATGTGCTGGAGCAGGGCCCTTTACTGGAAGAGCGTGCCAGGCTTTTCATGTATCAGCTGCTATGTGAGCTCAAGTATATTCACTCTACAAATGTACTGCACAGAGATCTCAAACCAGGTAATCTTTTCATTAATACTGAAGACTTGGTGCTGAAGATAGGTGACTTTGGTCTTGCACAGATTACGGATCCTCATTATTCCCATAAGGGTCATCTTTCTGAAGGTTTGGTGACTAAATGGTACAGATTTCTACGTCTTTTACTTTCTCCTAATAACTATACTAAAGCCATTGACATGTGGGCTGCAGGCTGCATCTTTGCTGAAATGCTGACTGGTAAAACCCTCTTTGCAGGTGCACATGAACTTGAACAGATGCAACTGATTTCAGAATCTATTCCTGTTGTACATGAGGAAGATCGTCAGGAGCTTCTCAGTGTAATTCCAGTTTACATTAGGAATGACATGACTGAGCCACACAAACCTTTAACTCAGCTGCTTCCAGGAATTAGTCGAGAAGCACTGAATTTCCTGGAACAAATTTTGGCATTTAGCACCATGGATTGGTTGACAGCAGAGGAAGCACTCTCTCATCCTCACATGAGTATATATTCTTTTCCAATGGATGAGCCAATTTCAAACCATCCTTTTCACATTGAAGATGAAGTTGATGAGATTTTGCTTGTGGATGAAATGCACAGTCACATTTATAACTGGGAAAGGTACCATGATTGTCAGTTTTCGGAGCCTGATTGGCCTATACATAACAACTTTGATATTGATGAAGTTCAGCTTGACCCATGAGCTCTGTCTGACATCACTGATGAAGAAGTACAGGTTGATCCTCGAAAATATTTGGATGGAAATCGAGAAAAGTATCTGGAGGATCCTGATTTTGATACCAATTACTCCACTGAGCCTTGTTGGCAGTACCCAGATCATCATGAAAACAAATATTATGATCTAGAGTGCAGCCATACTTGTAACTACAAAACAAGGTCATCATCCTATTTAGATAAATTAGTTTGGAGAGAGAGTGAAGTTAATCATTATTATGAACCCAAACTTATTATAGATCTTTCCAATCAGAAAGAACAAAGCAAAGAAAAATCTGATAAGAAAGGCAAGTCAAAATGTGAAAAGGAATGGATTGGTTAAAGCCCAGATAGCGCTAGAAGAAGCATCACAGCAACTGGCTGAAAAAGAAAGGGAAAAGAATCAGGGATTTGATTTTGATTCCCTTATTGCAGGAACTATTCAACTTAGTTTACAACATGAGCCTACTGATGTTGTTGATAAATTAAATGACTTGAATAGCTCAGTGTCCCAACTAGAGTTGAAAAGTTTGATATCAGAGTCAGTAAGCCGAGAAAAACAGGAAAAAGGAATGGCAAATTTGGCTCAATTAGAAGCCTTGTACCAATCTTCTTGGGAGAGCCAGTTTGTGAGTGGTAGGGAGGAATATTTTCTCATCAATCAGTTTTGTTGTGAGGTCAGGAAGGATGAACAAGTTGAGAAGGAAAACACTTACACCAGTTACTTGGACAAGTTCTTTAGAAGGAAAGAAGATACTGAAATGCTAGAAACTGAGCCAGTAGAGGATGGGAAACTTGGGGAGAGAGGAAATGAGGAAGGATTTCTGAACAACAGTGGGGAGTTCCTTTTTAACAAGCAGCTTGAATCCACAGGCATCCCACAGTTTCATAGTCCAGTGGGGTCACCACTTAAGCCAATCCAGGCCACGTTAACACCTTCTGCTATGAAATCTTCCCCCTTCTGCTATGAAATCTTCCCCTCAAATTCCTTCTAAAACATACAGCCGCATGCTGAAACAACTGAACTAAAACACTCAGCAGACATTTTTCTTTGTATTCTTCATGAAATGTGTTTGTCTTTTTTTTTTTTTTATTACTAGTGTTTAAGTCATTTTTTACTTAAATCAGATGGTGTCATTTAGTAAGGATTTTTATTAGTTCTTGGTTTTTAAAATTCAGAATTTTTTTCTACATGAGATAGTTTTCATTTTAACTGGCATATCTTTTGCACACAAAAAAGAATAGAGCAAAATAATGCAATGCAGGAGGAGACAAAAGAAATGCACTAAGACAAGTAAAAAAACATTCTCTCATAGAACAATAATCTGTGTTACAGGAAACAAAAATCTTGCCTTGAAATTTACACAGTGAGACTGTACATAATTGCATGAAAATATTTATTTTTTTCCTAAAACATTTTTCATTCATTAGTATTTTCCAGTTTTTCATACTGTACACATTTCTTAAAACATATGATACCAGCACCAATTGAAAATGAATGCCGAATTTGGTACACATGTGTTATCTACCTCAAGGTAACAAAAGTATATGGCAAAACATATACCATCCATAGTGCTCTACAATATGCACTTCTATTTAGCCAGCGTTTATTGTAGTAAACTATTAAGACTTATTGTTTATAAATGTTCTGGTATTCATTCTTTATAGTGAAGTGTTAATACATCACATCTTATTTATTTTAGCAAATCAGTATATTTTCTGTATTTAATTATAAAATTAACTTAGTTTTAAAACTTTATTTACAACTACACTTTTTCTCTTTGGCACTATGGTTTGTTGCCGACCTAGCTGAATATATAATATCAGCTTATCCTAAAGCTGTCTACGTACTTAATTTACTTAAGTGTTCAATTTAAGTAAAGTACTCACTGTGTATAAGCATTTGTATTTTGGAGGTGCTTGATCTATCTACAAAGAAAAATTAGGAATTACTTTATTATAAAATGCTCCTAGAAGTCTTAATTGTGTTTATTTTTAAAAAAATACTGTAACGTTAGACTTGTGTGCATGGACGTAATTAAGGTACATCATTATTGTAATTTAAAAGTTGTACATGATAAGACATTTTTTGTTTTTACTCTATGTTTTTACCAAGTGGTCTATTCCCCATCCCAAGGCAAGCATGAATAAAATTAGGTTAAATGTAAAAAAAAAAAAAAAAAAGGACATAGACTGACAGATTGGATTTAAAAATAAGACCTAACAATATGCTGTCTCCAAGAGACTCACCTCAAAGGCAAAGACATCCACAGACTGAAGGAAGAAGGATGGGGGGGGGGGGACATCATTCACATGGATTGTCATAAATAAGAGGGATTTATATCCTCATATCAGATAAAATGGACTTTAAGCCAAAGTTAATCAGAAAGGACAAAGAAGGACATTTCATACGGCTTAAGGAAATTATACATTAACAAGACATAACAAACATAAATGTTTTGCCCCAAACAATGCAGCATCTATATACATCAAACACACTCTTATCCATCTTGCTGGGTACTCCAAGAGGCTGATCCAAACACCCTTTGTATGGCTCTCTTTCCCTCAGTTTTTGGTTAGTTTCAAGCGATAGGCAGCAACACTGGAGATTCAGCACAGCTCCCGTCAGGCAGTCCTCTGCTCTCCTGTCCTTCGGGCTCTGGTGTGGTAATGTCCCCTCTTCTTACCAGCCCAGAGGTACTTCCTCACCCCTTCCTGAATTCCCCTATGCCTGACTATACCTTTGGAAACACATTCACCTTGTTAAACTCTACACAACTTAAGAACACCATCTGCTCATCATCAAGACCCTAAGTGATGCAACGTCTTACTGATTTGCAACTGGGGCCCCTGGGGATTGGCAATGTCTAGAGACATATTTAACTACTATAACTGAGAGGATGTCATTGGCATCTAGTGGGGAGAACTCATGGTTGCTGCTAAATCTCCTACTATGTGCGCACACGTGCGCACGTGCACACACACACACACACACACACACACATCCACGCCTAGCATGCACAAGGCTCTGAGTTCCATCCCCAGCACTGCAAAAATTTTTTAGTTAAATTAAATTTTAAAATAAGATAATTCAACAAAGTGTCAGGATACAGATCAATATAACAATCAGTAGCATTTCTAAACACTAACAATACACTCTCCAAAAAAAGAAAAGTATTGAAGAAAATAATCCCATTTATAATAGCTACAAAACTTAAAATATATAGGAATAAATTTAACCAATGATGTGAAAGATATTTACATTAAAACCATAAAACACTGATGAAAGATCTCAAAAAAGACACAAATAAATGGAAATATATCCTATGTTCATGAATGGGAAGGATTCATATTCTTAACATGTATATACCACACAAAAAGCAATTTGCAGATCAATATAATCCCTATCAAAATTTCAATGACACTTTTCATAGAAATAGGTAAAATAATCCTAAATTCTTGCAGATTCACAGAAGGGTTTCTAATAGCTAAAGTAATCTTGAACAAAAGGAAAAAGCAAGGGGTCTCACATCACCTAATTTTAAAATCTGCTACAAAGCTAAAGTGATCAAAACAACACGGTGCTGGCATGAAAACAGAAACATAGCCCAAGGGAACACAAGGTAGAATCTCTAAATAAATCCACACATTCATAGCTAATTGATCTTCCACCGATGTCAAGAATGCACAATGGAAAAAGGAAGTTCTCTTCAACAAATGGTTCTCGGAAAAGTGATGATCACATGTAATAGAATGAAAATAGGCATCATTTCACACCACAATAAAAAATCTAGCACAGCCAGGTGCATTGGCACACATCTGTTTTCCTAATGACTCCAGAGGCTGACACAGGAGGATCATTAGTTCAAAGCCAGCCTCAGCAACTTTCAGGGAGGCTTTAGGTAACTTAGTGAGACCCTGTCTCAAAATAAAATATAAAAAAGGGCTGGGGATGTGGCACAATGGTTAAGTGGCCCTAGGTTCAACCCTGATGCCAAAAACAAACAAACAAAAACACTAGAAGGGGATCAATGACTTAAATTTCAGAACTGAAACTCTAAAACTAAAAGAAAATATAGAAGAAAAGCTCCAAAATCTTGTTTGAAGCAATCATTTTCTGGATATACAAAGCAACAAAAACAAAAATTGACAAATGGAATGATATCAAACCAAAAATCATCTGCACTGCAAAAAAGAAAAAATCAACAAAATGAAGAAACAACCTATGAAATCGGGGAAAATGTTTGCAAACTGTCATCTGATAATATCTAAAATATATAAGGAACTCACATAACTCAATAGTAAGAAAACAATGTGATTATTCAAAATGGGAAAAGGGCCTAAATAGACACTTCTCAATAGAAGACTTATGAATAGGCCACAGGTGTATGAATTTTGTTGAACATCATCCAGGAAATGCAAATTAAAACTACTATAGATATTGTCTCACTCCTGTAAGAATGACTATTATAAAAAAGACAGAAGATAACAAGTGTTGGCAAGGATATGGAGAAAAGAGACCACTTTCCCACTGTTGATGAGAATGTAAATTAGTTTAGTCATTATGGAAAGCCGTAGAGATTCTTCAAAATATTAAAAATAAAACCACCATATGATCCAGCACTCCTATTACTGGGTATATACCCAAAGGAGATGAAATAAGGTATGTCAAAGAGATATCTATGTTCTCATATTTACTGCAGCATTAATCACAATAGCCAAGATATGGAATCAACTTAAGTGTCCATCAGGTAATAAATGGAAGAAGAAATCTGGCATGCACACACACACTCACATGCACACAGAGGAATATCATTCAGACTTTTAAGAAAGAAGGACATCCTTCATCTGTGGCATGGTGAACCTGGAGGACATTATTTTCAGTGAAATAAGTCAAGCACAGAAAGAAAAATACCACACAATTGTTATTATATATGGAATCTTTAAAAATTGAACACACAGAAGCAGAGAGTTTAATGAAGAGGGTTTACTAGAGGCTGGAGAGTAGTTATATTAGAGAAGTGTTGGTCAAAGTTTGTGAAATTTTACTTAAAAATTCAAGAGAGTTTGAGTAAGGAGTAAATTCAAGAGAATTATTCATAACAATATACCGTACCCTTGAAAATTGCTAAAAGAGTAAATTCTAAGTGTTCTTGCCAAACTAAAAAAAAAGTATGTGAGATAATGTATATTTAATTAGCTTGATTTGGCCATTCCACAATGCATACATGTATCAAAATATGTACCAAATATTTTATTGTATACCATAAACAGATACAAAATAAATTTTGGAAAATTAAAAATAGAGTTCCTTTATAATCCAGCAATTCCTCTTCTAGGCATATATCCAAATGAAATAAAGTCACTGTCTCAAAGATATGTCAGCACACCCAAGTGCAGAGTGCAACATTATACACAGTAGCCAAGATATGTAAATAACCTAAGTGTTGGTTGAGAAATGAATGGAAAAAGAAAATGTAACACACACACAATGGAATACTATTCTGCCTTAAAAAGAAGGAAATCCTATCATCTGTGACAACATGGGTGAACCTGAAGGACATTATGCTAACTAAAATAACCAGACACATAAATATAAATGCTGCACAAACTCACTGATCTGTAGAACCAAAAAGAAAATGAAGACATAGTAACAGGAAGTAGAGTTGTGGGTAGCAGGGGCTCAGGTTAGGAGTGGAGGAGAAGGTGACATGTTGGTTGAAGGGTATGAACTTTTAGTTATAAAATGAACAAGTTCTGGAATTCTGGAGAAATAATATACAGCATGGTCAAATTATTACAGTTAATAATGAGGTCTTGTGCACTTGAAATTGGTGGAGAGAGGAGATCTCACATCTTCTCAACCCATCCCCCCCACACACACACAAAAAAAAAATGATAACTAGGCAAGGTGATAATGTGTTAGGTAACCTGATTCTGTTAATCATTTCAAAATACATATTTATATCAAAGCATGACCCTATACAAAATAACTACACAATTTTTGTCAATCATACCTCAATAAAACCATTGAGAGGGTGGAATTTCAACACAGTCACCCAAGATCTCTGAATCAACATGTGCTGGAGTCATACTCTGAGTCTGAGTCCAGGGAGTCTTTCTCTTAACTAGTATGTGATACTGCCTTAACTAGTATGTGATACTGCCTTAACTAGTATGTGAGCTTGCTTTAACCCATTTCTTTGATACTATCATCAATTTAATATCAATCGTCTTCTCAAATATATCCAAATACCCTTTATAGAGTCATGCTATTCATGTTGCAGTGTCTAAAGAGTTACCTTCTTTGACTTATGAATAATGATACTGAGTCTTTCAGACTGAATAGACTGATCAGACTTCACCTGAACCAGACACATATTTTGTGCCTCCTGTTTCTGTCTTCATCACTAGAACACTGAACTTAGAATGTTTATATATTTATGTATTTAATGGAGATATTGTACATATACAGTTATGGAGAACAAACTACTAATGAAGTCAGAGTACATTTCACATCTGATCTTTGATAAAATTTTGATTTCCAGGCCATGTAGGAAAACTCACTCTTTTAAAAGATAAAATTTCAGCTATGGGGGAAAAATGCTTCAATTAAAATAAGAATATGGCATGGGGAAAAATAAATCTGGGAATCAATAGGTTGAGGTTTTCCTACACTGTTTGAAAAGATCCTAGTAATGACCAAATGTTTCAGTAGCAACAGAAGTTAGATAAACAAAGAATAGAAATGTACCTTATTCTCAAAATACTCTCAACAATTATGACTCAGAAAAGAGTCATACTGCAGACTTGAAGAAATCAGCACAATGTGCTCTTGTGGCTGAAAAGACAGAGAACATTGAGCAGCCCCAGAAAGAGAACTGAAAACAGAGCAGAAGATGTTACCCATCGCCTCTCTGAAAACATGGCTTACCCACACCTAGTACTATGTGTATCATGATTGCTCAAGGAAACCAAGAACTGGCATGAGACAACCAGAGAAAAGCTACTAAACCACAGAAGGATCTTCCTTGTGAGACCAGACTGAGAAATAGAATTCTTTAGTTTAGAAATATAGATAGCAAAAGGACTTTAGTCTATAAGGACTTTAGAATATAGCAAGAGTCTAAGCTACAAAAGTGTAAGGCTAAGAAGAATAAGGAGCTGATAATACACATTTTTTAAAAAAAAATTGAATTACATTGTAATAGAGGAAAATTCCCTGTGGTTAATGAGCATACCAAGTTTATGATCCCAAATTGCTACAGATCAGAAAAATATGTAATGTCAACACATTACTTTATTGATAGCACTGTGAGTTTAGTCCACAGCCAAAATGAAATTAGTCTGTGGATGACAGCTTTCTGATAGGTTAATAAGTGGACTGGAGATTGTTAACTCATGATTTTAGGCTTCTAACATTGACATGAAAAGCAAACATGATGCGTATTCCACAAGTCATTTCTTACTATTAATAAAAAGTTTTTTTTAAAAAAACTATTCTTAAGTTAGATAACTAAGTCAAGTAAAATTAATTTAAAAAAACCCTAAGGATCTGTCAGAATTCCTCTAAGGAACTCAGTCCCTCCACGATACCAGTAAGGTCTAGTTCTAACGAAACTCAGCTTTGGATGCTCCCTTTCTAGATATCATTTAGAGTAATGAGAGTGGAGCCCAGTTCTCCACCACTGTCATAAAAAAAAAAAAAATTGTGAGCAATGATACTGAAAATGTCCTAAAAGGACATCTGGACAGTTGAACAATTTTGGTAATTCCTTGTAGTGCCGCCTCCTCTGTGATCCCCGCATTCCTCTGGTCATTTCACCGTGGAAGTATGAGGACTATAATAAGTATAGTCAGAGCCATTCTGCAGCATTATAAAAGTTATCCCAGAAGAAAACTCATAAAGGAGGCTGAGTAAATCATGTTCTTGATGGGCCAGTTATCCAAGTGCCACTGTCTGGGGTTTATGGGCTACCACTTCTTTTCACAGCCCAGACAGAGGTGGGAAGGAGAATCATGGTGGTAAATCAACTATGATCAACTAGTGCTTGCCTTCCTCTGTCACCTGAGTTGTTACTGTGCCAAAAGACACTTGAAGGATTAAATTAAGAAAGTCCAGAAGTGAAGCCAGCCAGAAGATATAAGAGAAACAGAAAGAATCATAAAGATGCTGCAATAAAGCACCACAAAGAAGTCCAGAACAGGCTTATGTAAGGGAATAGGGTTTTCAGCTTTGCATACCATTTCAATTTAATTGAGTTCCCCTGTCTTTTGAAGATCACCTGTCAGTAATTAAAGGAATAATGAAGTAACTGTTTGGTTTTAAACATTCCTCAGTAAAACAAACTCCAGGTTTCAGGAGTGTATGTGAGCCACTGCTATTAAATTAACAAAAACAAGCCTGTTATAGGGAGAAATAATATGTTTGGCTAATGTCTTCAGGTTCTCTTCAGTATGCTGTGATTAAATTGACATCTCCAGAGTTGGACTTGTTTGTTTGTTATATTATTGTTTTAATTTGCCCATTGTTTATAGAGTTTCTAGGGGGAAAGCCCAAAGGGTGGTTTCCCCCTTACATATAATGTGTTTCATTTTTTTAAACATTTATTACTACTAGTCATGGAATATGGCTTCTCTATTATTTGGGGGATGGTTGGCTTTTTCCAAAGAAGGTAGTTTGGTGATTCCACAACACCAAGTATTCAGAATGCATATATCAGTAATTTAAAAAGTGCCAGTCATTCCCTCTCAAGACTACTAAATGTAAACCTTGCATTCTAATGTAAGTGGACAGGAATTATTTTAGCGGGACTGCTCTAAACCCTGAAGTAGAGTGCTCTGTGGTACATTCTCTGGACTTTAAAACTTAAAGAGATTGTGAAAATGATCAGATTCAAATATCACATTTTTATATTAGAGTATTAAAATCCCAAGACACTAAGTTTCAGGCTTGTAGTCACAAAACTAGTAAACTATAGAATGGAGACTAGAACTTGGGTTCTTTCCTGTTCTAGAATATAATTGATTTTAAATGACATGAAATTTAAATTATAACAAAGAGAGCAAAGCAGCAAGTTGCCCCAAGACTACATTATGGGGTTGGGAGTGTGGCTCAGTGATAGAGCACTTGCCTATCATGAAAGGGTCCTAGGTTTCATTCCCTGTACCACAACAACAACAACAAAAGTATATTCTGGCCAATTAAGGGTTATGAATAAGAGGATTGAAGACTTTTTAGTATGTTGGAAAGATACCCTTGAGGAGAAATAAACTTGGCCATTGGAAAAGTATCAGTTCATTTGAAAGGCATCAGTAGAAGGTAACAGGGCTACTTTTTCTATCTATGGCAATTATATTTTAATAAGTGAAAATATTGCATCAGGAAGACTAAGATTACAGTGGATATCAAAGCAGAACTATGAGCCTCCTGCCCTTGATCAAAGCATGCATAACTCTGATTTGTTTCTGTAGTCTTTTCCTACCAGTGAGCTCTAAATCATTACAGCACCTGAGACATAGTAGGTGCTCTAAAATATCTCAGATAAATGAATGAATGAAATCTATGCTTGGAATTAAAGATTAAGTAGCATCAAAATAAAAGCAGTACCCTTGAGATAAAACCAAAAGGGGGGGGTGGTACTCAGTCTCTGCTCACATCCAAAGTTATCAACAGTCCCAAAAAAGCATATCTAGAGCCTACTATCAGCATTGCCCTAACAAGAGCCCTCTTATCAGTCTACTGACATCATCTATGGATGGTAAATTGCTTCCCATTGTGGAAGGCATTTGCAAGTTAAAAGGTCCTTTCCAATTTGAGGTAGGAAAGAGGCGTTGAAGAAAAAAGAAAGAGGAAGGAGATTGAGGATGTGCATTAATGAGGGATTTTTCAAACATCCATACCCACTTTGTGATAAAATGCTTCTAGGCTAGGGTCACTTCCTGAACAGACAATGTAGCTTTTCTTAGACCCATACAAAATTGCTGCCTGGCTGAATATCTAAGCTAATCTAAGACTATGTCCCCTCAGCAGGTGAGGAATAAACTGACCACCAGTTAATCAGGCATAATGGAAGGCTGATTCTATGAAGTAGTGCATGATTAACCACTTGGAGGAGTCCTGCCAAGGTCATGGTGCCAAATAGTGTAGCTCTTCATTCATTCTTGATGAAGATGCAATCCATTAGCAAGTACTTAATGCTGAACAATGCTGAGCTGTGTTGAAAAGTTGATGAAGTATAGGACAGCTTTGTATTAAATGATTAGTTTTATCTTACATGGGGAGACCAAAATAATCACCTTCCTTCTAACAGCAAGACTGAGTTAGGATTCTTCAGCTCAAATGCTGATGGCTTGAGAAATCTTCTTGTTCTACTAGTTAAAATAGAGATGGGACATGGTCCTTTGAGATTTTTGGTTCAATGGATTTGGGAGGAAGCATCCTATAGCTATTTTATCTATGTGGGTATACTTATTCAGGTGCGACCCAGGCAAGGTCTCTAAAGTCCAGGTACCCCTGACCTATATTTCATCAGTGACATGGAGACTTGTCCAAAAGCATTTCCCAGAGGATGCTATCAGCAACTCAGAGTACAGGGAGGAAATGTGACTGTTGACCACAAGTGTTGAACCAGTTAAGGAAATCAAGAAAGCTAAGAGTTGCATTTTTTTAAAACTGGCAATCCTTAGCTAAACTAAGAAAAAAAAAAAAAGATAGAAAACTCAAATAAGATCAAAGAGGAGATATTATAATTCATGCCTCGGAAATACAAAGAGGACCATAAAAGGGAAGAACAGTGGAATGAATCTGATCAAACTTTTGTATGTACATACATGAATATAGCCCAGCAAATCTCAAAATCAAGTATATCCATAAGACACTAATTTAAAAAAAACTATAAGTAAATTACAGAAAGATCATTCAAGTGGGGGAGGTAGTAGAGGGGAGAGAAGAGGGGAGAAAAATCTGCTTAGGACTGAATTGGAACAAATTATATTCCATGCTTTTGTGATTATGTCAAAATGTATCCTAAAGTTATACATAACTAAAAAGAATTTAAAGCAAAAGAAATATAAAAAGGACCATAAAAGACTATAATGAGAAATTATATGCCAACAAATTGGATGAAGTAGAGAAAATAGATAAATTTCTAGAAACGTACAGTCTGTTAAGAGTGAATCCAGATAAAATGGATTCACTCTTTGAATGGACAAATAACAAATACCATGCAACAAAGGAAAGCCTGGGACCAGATGGCTTCATGACTGAATTCTACCAAACTTTCAAGAAATTGATATCAGTCCCTCTTCAACAATTAGAGGCAATTCATTATCAAATTTGTTTTATAAGACCAGCATCACTGGCAGGAAAGGCAAACAAAGATGCCACAAGACAAGAAAAACTACAGGCCACTATCTCTGATGGACATCAATGTAAAAATCTTCCACAAAATACCAGCAAACCAAATTTAACCACACATCAAAAAGAGTATAGGTGATGATCAAGGGAGATTTATCTCTGAGATACACAAATGTGAAGGTTTAACATATACCAATCAATCAATGCTATATATTACATTAATAGAATGAAAGAAAAAATTATTTCAATAGAGAAGAAAACATTGACAAAGGCCAAGATTATTTCATGTTGTGGGGCAGGTCACTCAGAAAACACACCAAGTCCCAGTTTTGTCCAAATTGAAGAGTCTTTATTTAGCCGGCCGGCCGGCAACTGCTCCCCACAGAACCCATAACTGTCTCTGCAAGGAACAGCCCCGAGCCTGAGCATTTTAGGATATTTTAAAGGCAAAAACTACATCTGGGAGTGACATAGCTCTAAGCAAGCGATACAGAAGCTGAATTGAGCAGTTGGTCAGTTGGTGAGACAATGCAGTGGGTACATTGGTATTTCCCACAGGACTTTCCAGGTTGGCATAGCAGCAAGCAAGCAGAAGGGAAGTGGATCAAAACTATCCCTAGTTGTGTACAAGTTAAAGAATGGTTACTAACATCTAGACAATCAATCTCTGACAAGGCATATTGTCCAAGAAAAATGGGAACCAAAGAGAGAACGTTTTTACATTGTATAAGAATTGCCATTTTGTGTTGCCAAACACGCTATGCTAAGCAGCTGTTGATGGGTACAGAGGTGGGGTTTTCCCTGGAAGAAGCATTTCTTACATGATGTGGAGTCTCAGGGCAAAATGGAGTCTATTTGGTCATTACCCATTATAGCCTGGCTCATAACATTCAGGACTAAAATTCAATAATATATAGAAGGAAATTTCCTCAACATAATAAAAACCATTTATTAAAACCTCATAGCTAACATCATAATCAATGAAGAAAACTGAATACTTTAAGACCCAGTACAAGGCAACAATACCCCTTCTTGTCACTTCTATTCAATATCAAACTAGAACTACTAGCAAAAGCAATCAGACAAGGAAAAGAAATAAAAAGCATTCAAGATGGAAAGAATTAAGTAAAATTATTCTTATTTGTAAATGACATGATCCTGTATGTAGAAAACTCTAAAGATCACACACATTCACACACACACAACAGACCTGCTTAAATTCAGTAAAGTAGCAGAATACAAAATCAATATATAAAATCATATGCATTTCTTTACCAATAATAATAATAATTCTGAATAAAGATTAAAAAATTCCATTTATAATAGCATTAAATAGAAAGAAGAACATACTTAGGGAAAAAAATTAACAAAGGAAGTAAAAGATAAATATGTTGAAAATTATAAAACATTGGTGAAAAACTGAGGAAGGTGCAAACAAATGAAAAGATATCCTGTGCCCTTAAGTTGGGAAGAATCAATATAGTAAAAATGCCCTTATTGTCCAAAGTAATGAACAGATTCAATACAGTCCTTATTAACATTTCAGTAGAATTTTAACTAAAATAGAAAACAAATAATTTATGTATAACCATTAAAGATTCAAAGTAGCCAAAATAATCTTGGAATATTCAGAAAGAAAGACAATGTTGTAGGCATTTTTAATAAAATTAATTTTTAATAAAATTACTTTCTTGATAGAATTTTTTAAGTGGTTCTCTCCAGGCTTATTGGTGGGTAGTTCTTTTCCAGGAACTCATTTCTTTTGCCACTCCTCAAATTTAATAGACTTTCCTCTTTTTTTACACAGAAATGTCTTGTATCTTCAAAATTGGCTATAATTACCAACCACTGGCTCAGGGAACATGTGTTTTCAGTTACAGATTCCTCCTCCTTCCTCCTCTATACCCAAAGAGGATTATCAAATTTTTTTTTTTTTTTTTTTTCTTTTTTTTTTTTTTTTTTCTTGTCTTCTCTTTGCTCAGGGCTTGCCTGTGTACCAGCTAAGGACTTCAGCTGAGCAGCACACCAGCACATGGTCTATGAGGATGGCCTGGTGTTCTTATAAGAGGCTGGATTTCATGCATAGCCAGGGAATAAGTAAATGATCTAAGCAAGCAAACCATCCTCTATGAATGAGTGCATTTATTAGAATAAGTTTTTGTGTACATCATTGTAACACCTTAACTATAAGGAATACCAAACACTCCCCTCATCCTAGGGTGATTTTTTTCCTGGTGTGATACATACACAGCCACCCTCAGGGGGTCTCATGCCAACATTATGCATACAGTAAAATTCCAAAAATATCTTTTCAATTCAACTAGATAAAGCTGCATCAGGAAAGTATGCAGCAAATACTTCAGGCCTCCAAGAACTCCCTGCCCCCCTCCCCACCCTCACTTTTTTTAGTCTAAACCCAAAGCAGAGAATTGTTCATCTTCTTTAATAATTTCCCATAGACCTTGGTCTATCAAGCATAGCACTTGGGTACTTACTGAATTTTTGAATTAATTATTCAGGTTCATACTAGCCTTAAGAGCTGGGTAGCATATACATTTTTAAAAGAAAAAAAACTGTTTATCCTTCTATAATTTTAGCCTTTAAAATTAAATAATTTCAAGTTTACAGAAGAATCTCAAGAATAGTGTTGAGAAACTCTATGTTCTTATTCAGATACTCCTTGTTCATTATTTTGGTACATTTATTTTGTTACTGTTAGTACACACACACACACACACACACACACACATAAACACACAAAGAGCAAATTTTTTCTAAACCATTTGACAATAAGTTGCAGACTTATTCAAAAGATTCATGAATATTTTTTAACTTCACAATTTTTTTAAAAGTTTCATGACTTCTTTTTAGTTACACATAATATTAGGATTCATTTTGACATAATTATGAAAGCATGAAAATATAATTTGCTCTAATTCAGTCCCCAGTATTTCACCTTTCCCTCCTCTTCTCCTTTCCCTTCTTCTCTTCCATCTACTCTACTGGTTTTTCTGCTATTTACTTATCTTTTTTTATTAGTGCCTCGTGGATATACGTAAAGGTGGGATGCACTGTGGTATATTTATATATGTACATAGGAAAGTTAGGTCAGATTCATTCCACTGTTCTTCCTTTTTCCCATCCCTTCTTCCTCCCCTTCAGTCCCCTGATCTCTTTTCTATTTTGGACATCATGAATCTTTACCCCTAAATATTTCATCATGTATTTCCTAAGAACTAGGACATGCTTTTACATAACTAAAGTATAATTATACAATTTAGGATATGTAAGATTGACATAAATAACCCCTATTCAAATTACATCAACTGACCAACAATGTCCTTTATAGATAACCTCTCCCCAGTCCAGAATCACCTATTGCATTTATGTTATGTGTCATTTTATTCTCCTTTAAGGGTCTTAGTGGGAAGATTTCCTCAACCATTCTTTGCTTACATGATATTGACATCTTGAATAAATAAAAAACTTATTTTATATAGTATCTCTTAATTTGGGTTGATCTTATACTTCCCAGGATTAGACCAGTTTATCAAAGTTAGGCAGAAATACTATACAAGTAATGTATTCTCATAATATCTCATTAAGACCTCTATATCAGTTTGTTCTGTTTCTAGCAGTGTCAGCTTTGACCACTTTGCTACCATTGTATCTACCATGTTTTCCCACTGGTACATTATTATGCTTCCTTTTATAATCAATATGTAAAATCTAGGGAGATAATTTGAAACTACCCAAATGTCCTGTTTCTCATCAAATTTTAACCTCTTTGTTTTCCTAAGCATCCACTGATCATTCTTACAAAATTGTGATTCTCCAGTTCTTTCATTCTGGAGAGATTCCAGAAAGCTCTTCCTTAACTAGCAAATTCGCTTTTAAATATTAGAGTTGGCAAATGACCTGACATCTGCTTTAATAGATAACCTATTATACTAGGATTGTCTGGCTAGCCTCTGTTATCTTTCTAGAATCATAATTGGGCATTTTGTCCAGGGATTATTGAGGGTATAGTATATTCCCTTTGTACAGCAGAGTTGTGCTATAATAGGCTTACTGATTATCTATTTTAATTTAAAACACATGTGAGCACATACAACCTGCCACGCACTTCTTCTAATACTTTAACTATTTTGAGGCCTATTCTTACAACTCAATGGAATGAGGTAGATATTGCTATTATTTCCATTTTCTAGATGAGAAAATGGAGATAGTGGGACTTGAGTAATGTGTTCATGTTCAGGCAATTTATAAGATCAACACCTTGAACCAAAGCAAGCTAGCACCAGAATTGGTATTGTTAAACAATTATAATATGCTGCCTTAACCTAGGGACACAAATTCTCCAATTCTAAAATGTTTTAACTTTATATCAACAAAAAGAAACTACCTGCACTTAACAGCAAAAAGGTGGCTTGAAATATTTTAATGAGCAATCCCAAATGGCATTGTTGCTAATGCCTCTCCAAAAAGAAAGGATCATAAAGACGGAGTGAACCCAGAAAATTCAGTTTGGAGGAAGACTTAGCATGAATGGAGCCAGGTCAGAAAGGTAGAAGTAAATCTGTCCTGGAGATTTTCAAGAGGATATCCTTCCCATAGCATCAGGAGACCTGCCTTGATCCACCTAGAAATGGAAGGAGAATCTGAGTTTCTGAGGTAGTTAGTTGGTATGCTGAGGCATGAGGAACAGTCAATACCAATTAACACAGCTCATCCTGATACACAGAGAAATACTAGAACTATGATTCAGGTGGCAATGGATATGCTATAGTTTGGACATAGAGCAAGAAATGTCAGCAAGAGTATCAGGGTACTGTCTGGTGCTCCTCAGCCACAAGTGACTGCCAGGGGTAGTTGGGATGCCAGGAATCTTATCAATAGGTTTCAGGGAGAGCTCTCTAAGGGAGGGATACTCATGTATATCCATTCCAGTGCTCTTCTCCAAGCAGATCAGATGGGTTATATTCCTTCAGAGCAAGTGACTTAAAATTGCATTGATAACAGACTTGCAAACATACTCTGTAGTCCCACTAGGCACTGGATGTTTGGGACATTTAGGAGAGCAAAGTAATCATCCTCACTTCAACCACTCCATTTCAACCTTAAATTGCTTTTATATTCTGGGATTCTCCGGAGATATTTGAGGAAAAAGAGGTGGAGTAGGACTTTTTTTTTGAGATTAGAAATCAATTATAAATAAATTTGATAAATTCACAAGCATGTGGAAATTATAAACATAAACAACCAATGAATCAAAGAAATCACAAGAGAAATGAAAACAAAATTATCAGAAGTTATGAAATACAGCTAGCACAGTGCTTAGAGGGGAAGTTATACATTTTTTAAAAATTTTTAATATCTTCTTAAAAAAACAAAAGAGGCCAGGCATAGTGGAGTACACTTGTAATCTTAGCAACTTGAGAGGTTGAGGCAGGAGGATCAAAAGTGAGTAGGACTTTAAAAAAAAATACTGTTGAGCAACTAAAATATCACCATGATGATTTGAACTAGCACCTATTCAATGAAGAGTAAAACAAAGCACAAGGAAGAATTTGAGAACATTCTCTGTTCTAGTTATTAGTGGCCTCTCCCAAGATGAAAGATGACAGATGAATGGAAAATTCCCTCTGGGCTTCCACCATATGTAGCCAACTCTCCAAGTTGTAAATGTTTGGTGTGGTTGATAAAATAATGTTCACCAAACCCTCTATGTGTTCCCAGATATTCCCTAGCTCCGTTGCAGTTGGGAATAATCTTGTGACTATATCTCACCACAGTCTGTGGAAGTAAAAGAGGTGAGTCACTTCTGAGCCAACACATGTAAGAGTGGTGGTGAGTTCTCTATGCTCTTTCTTACTATTGTCTCCATAGCCATGGAAGCCTTGGGATGAGATAGTGGAACCCAAATGGAAGCAGCCAGGACCATTCACTCACCATATGGAGGAGAGCAGCCTTGGAACAAGAAATGAACTGTTATCATTAAGCCATTGATCATCGAGTTTATTACTTCAAACTTTGCTACCCTATCCAGACTAATACAATGAGAAAAAAAAAAATCAATTGGGAACAGAAAAGCATTCCACTAAAATGTCATAGACATATGCCTAGTTATTATCCAGGTTATATGTTCATGCCCCCACCACCCTTTGGGAACATTTGACAATATCTGTAGACATTTTTGGTTGTCACAATGGGGAGGGGTGTGTTACTGCCATCTAGTGGGACAGGAATGCCACCAAAGATCCCACTATGAGCAAGACAACATAATCTTGCCCAGATCTCAATAATACCAAGATTGAGAAACCCTTGCCCAAAGAAGAGGACTAGCATCTTTATGCCGGGAATTATGTACTTAACGCCCAATGTCAACCCAAAATAGATACATATATGCCTATTGTGTTTTCAAGGTTAGCCAAAAATAAAATATTTAAGGTAATTTTAAAATTCATCCTGATATAACATTTTTAAGTGTATTTTAAAAAATCATACTTCCTTTTCCTCCATTTTTATAAACAATATGACATCAACTAGCCATGTAAATTGATCCACATTATATATTTAGGAAATCTTCACTTCTTCCTTTTCATAGATCCAAAAAACATTTGTTTTAGACAGATTTCTTAATTCAATTTTTTAAAATATTTTTTAGTTGTCAATAGACCTTTATTTTATTTATTTATATGTGGTGCTGTGGATCAAAACCAGTGCCTCACGCATGCTAGGCAAGCACTCTAGCACTGAGCCACAACCCTAGCCCCTGAACTCCATTTTTAGAGACATAAGCCATAGTCTAGAAAGGTTGAGTTGCCTCCTGGTACCCCTTCGTTGACAGTGTCCTTACTAGAACTAGAAAGTATGTTTCTCAATTCTCACCTCAATGTTCTTTCCACTACATCACACTGTTCTCCTTCATTAGAAAATGCTAGGTAGAGGTCTGAGGAAGGTAAAACACCATTCAAGCCATAGGTAGGGTTGGGACGGTGGTGGAGTATCACGCATCATGTTTGAGGACCATGCATAGTTTCCAGGTGAGCATGTCTGGTTTCGACGGGAAGGAAAGGAGAAAGCCTTCACAGTGAGCTCACCAACACAGCATGTCCCCATTCAACCACTGTTCCACAGATCCATTTGGCTAGGTCTGTCTGCATCATTTTTCTTCCAGGTAAGCTATACAGACATGCAAGACAGAACTGAACAGCAGCTTGGCAAGGGCTGTGAGAAATCTTACCAAGTAATTGAATGAGAGCTAGACTCAGTTGGGATGTCGACTTCTAGCTGTTAATTATTAATTATGTGGTCATTCAAGATGCCACTAAGGCCTTAATTTTCTCACCTTGAAATGAAGGGCATGGAGTAAATAATAATAATTACGTTAATAAGAAGAAGAAGAAGAAGAAGAAGAACAGCTACTATTGTTAAGTGCTTTTTGCATGGAAGGAACTGTGCCAAATGCACTTCATTACATTATCAGCTGGGACGTTATTATCCCCCTTTACAGATAAGGAAACTGGAACTCAAAAAGATTAAACAACAGGGAACATGACAAATAAGAACCAGGATTTGCATCAAGATCCACCTGAGTAGAAAGCCACATCTTTAACCACTATATTCTGCAGCCTCCTACCCTACTCCCCCAACCTTGTATCTCTAAGACCCCACTCCAAATTGTTTAAGTTTTTGTGTGTGATTTGTGGACCCTCAGTCAATTTGAAACATGAATTTGAGTCCTTTGGTTGAGATTTATCAGCTTAGGCATTTTTATTACTAACCCAAAAGCCTCCATGGTAAAATGGGCTGTTCGTATATCTTACTATATTTGGTTCTCAAACTTTCTAAGAAACAAAATGCAAATAAAAATTTAGAAGACAGAAGCCCATAAACTCTGAACTACAAATGAAGTTCTGCAGAATATGGAGGTGAGCTGGAAATAGATAAGGTGATTAGATTATAAAATAGGGTTCTATTAGATGGTCTTTGTTGGCAGGCATGGCCAATAGATTTATTTACCTTCTATGGTGCTATATGTGTGTATAATCTGCTATGTCTTTAAAAATAAAGAAAATGCAATTCACTGAAAAGCAAGCCTCTTGGAACTCTTCAAGGATATCCTCTAGCTTTGCAGACAGAAGGAGTTCCTTTGTTCCACAACATTTAAAAGGTTGTCTAAACCCATAATACTTAAAGTGGTCTCCCAAACTTAAATCCCTTTACCCCTACCTTCATATATTTGTGAAATCTTCAAAGCAGGATAGAAGGGAGGAAGTGAAGGTGATTTGGATTACTTGTCTGCTATTCACGTTTTGTTCCAATGTTCTGTTTCTAATGAATTCTCAAAAACGCTCTCCTCACAGCCTGTCTGACTCTCACGCATTCTGTATTAACCTAAATCATTTCCTTCACAATGTCACTCATAAAAAGCAGGGATATATGCTATAGGATTGTGTGAAAAAACTAAAGATAATGGTGAACTCAGAAAAATCACTTTGAGTATCAGCCAGTGGTGTTCTTAAAAATACATAAGCCACTCTCAAACACTGGAACTAGCCATCATTTATCCTTGGAACCCAGTCCACTCTAATTACCTTAACTTCCTCCTGTTTTATGAATCCTTCTCCCTATTCTACCTCTAGGAAGAAACTGTCAAAAATTCCTTATTTTATTACATATTTCACTGTTTTTCTTTTGGTCTCCATCTTGCCTAAAATGGAGACTTTTTTTTTTGGGGGGGGGTACCGGGAATTGAACTCAGGGGCACTCGACCACTGGGTCACATCCCCAGCCCTTTTTTGTATTTTATTTAGAGACAGGGTCTCACTGAGTTGCTAAGTGCCTCGCCATTGCTGAAGCTGGCTTTGAACTCGTGATCCTCCTGCCTCAGCCTCCCAAAGTGCTGGGATTACAGGTTGCCTATTTTTAGCAAGCTTGAACTTTGTTTGGGAGACTCAAGATTATAAAATAGGTCGCCAAGGCAGGTTGGCAAACTGTAGAGACTCCCCTTCCTTGGGAAAAGCTGGGCTTCTTAGCTCAAGGAGGTCTGTGGTTAGAGGTCCAGATGTTATTATGAAGCCTCCCAGAGGTAAGTGTGACAAAGGGGTTATGGGGGAAATGGGGCAATCTCTCACTTCTGAGCAAGTTTCCTGTTTTCTTCTAACGCTATCTGCACTTCTGTGGTGTTCAAATACCACCGAGCATCACCCAACATTGATTCTTACAGGGGGGATTCAAGTTCAGAGAGTAAACACAACCCAATACAAAATATACAAGATCTATACGAAACACTCGATGGGTCCACTTACTTCATTTAGCAGAGAGTGTACCTTTGCATAAACATTGCAATTGGAAGTAAATGGGAGGCAAAGCCACATAAAGAAATATTTTTTTTAAATAAGACAAAATAATAACAGGCATAGTTTTATTTTGAATTAAGGTTAATTATGAAGTAGACACATACGAATTAGAAAATAGACATATACATATACACAAATGGAATGTGCTCCAGTCAGGAGACCTTAGAATTTTTCATGCAGGAACTGTTTAGATGGGATCCATGATCAGGTGCACCATGCCCTTTCATCCGTGCTACCTTTGGAGACTTCCAACCTTTGTCCTTCCTGTGAGCAAACAGGGGGAAGAAGGGACTAGAATCCTGGTGAGGCCAAACCTTTGGAAAAGTTGGAAATGAAGAGTAGAGTCCTAGAGGGAGTGGGTCACCTGTTGCCATCCCCCTCAGGGATGCTCTCACCAACTCCCCTAGTCACTCCTCCTTTTCAGGCAGCTTCTGGCATGGAGCTCACTGATAAGCAGAGGGGAAGACAGCCAATTTTCTTTTCATCCAAATCAGTGGCTATGAGCCACTCATCATTTACAGCGGGTCTCTTGAGACCCGAGAGCTGACCTCATGCTTACAATCTGTTAGGAGGTTCCTGGCCTCTTCCTGCACTCCATTCTGGCATGGTTTCTCTCCCCAGAGATAACCAGCTGTGGCTGAGATAAGAGCAGCAGGCTCTTGTTTCACGATGAATGTGGGCCTACACTAGAAATTAAAGCCCAACTCTTAGGCTGTAGCTAGTGAAGTCCGAGTGTAAAGTCACTTATGAATACATGGATTTACCTTCTCTAATCTCTCTTCTCTCCCCACTCCCCGAACTTTCTAGTTTCTCACTTTTAGCAGAGGTTTACCAACCACACAAGGGTGCAAACAGCCCTCAAGACCCATTTAGAGATTACTTGTAGAAGGTGTTTTGGGAACCAAATACAAGAATGACCTACCCTTTCTTTATGTACTGGTTCCAAGCAAATACACAGTCTAGTGTGTGTGAAAGAATCCTTTAATGGTAAAATGGGCTTGGATTTCAGGCCAGATTCTGCCACTTACTTGCTGTATAGCTATTACCTGGTCACTTAATTTTATTAGACTTTAGAGTCTTAAAAATAAAAAATCAGAATAGAATACCCAGAAAGGACAGACAATGGCTATAGATTATATATAAGAGCATCTACATCTTTTACTAAATATCTACCTTTTAAGCAAACTAGTTCCACTCCTTATCATGGACAGTACAAAGAATCTAGATGGTGTTAGAATAAACAACTGTGATTTTCCAGGAAATGCCACTAAGTCCTCAAAGCCCTGAGCCATGGGCAACCCAATGGACTGTTGGACCCCTGATATAAAATGCAATGGTTTTATCACTTTCTGTTACCCTAGTCACATAGTGAATCACTGGATCATGATTCACTTGTGCTCAAGAGTTCGGCAAAGAATAGTAAGACAACAAAGGATGTTTTTCCCCTGTGCCCAGAATCTGACTCATCAGGTATCATCTCAGTCCCATTTATCTCCTGGGAATGATTGTGCTTTCTGATATAGGAAGCCCTGTTATTTGGGGAGTGTTTGGAACAACAACAACAACAAAAAAAGTTTTTTAAGACACCAATTGTAGGCACCATTTGTAAAGTTCAGTATGAGTTAGGTTATGCTATAGTAACAAAAACAAAGAAAAATTATTGACCAAAAATATCAAAGGCTTAATTTATTGCTCATGTTACATTTCTACTATGTGTCAGCTGCAGTTGAGTTCAGCACTGTCCTTGTGCTGAGAACCAGGAAACTCTTTTTGGAATATTGATGGTCACTATGGCCAATGGAAGAAAGAAAATGGTAACTTTAACTCTGGCTCTAAAGGCTTCCTCTAGTAGATGACTTGCAATCTCTTCTCACATCATTGGCTTACATATGTTTCTTGGCTTTTATTCTTCTAGAATCCTGCAGTAATCTGGACCAAAAATGGTTCACAATGCTTTAGCCCATCTCATATGCATGTTATATTTATAGCCAGAGAAAAGGAAATGACATACAGAAAATGGAAGTGAGGTACAAATGCAGCCAGGTTGGTCATATTTGTCATATTTGAATGTGGTTCAAACATTTGGTCACCTGTGATTGGTTGAAGCTGTAATTGACTGACCCTCAGTTATTTGCTAGAAAGTAGCTTCCTAAATTAGGTTTCAATATGTGTGCCTACCAAGTTAGAGTGCAGTTCATTATGTGTGGATATATACAGAGTCTTCCTTAGGCCAGATTTCGTTTGATTGACATTCTACATCATTCACTTAATCTCACTCTTACATTTTGGTCATTCTGGATTCTACTTTGCTGGTGGTTAAAAATGTTGACGATCTTTTGTGGAATGGACTGAAGAACAGAGTGGAATATTCCTGAAGCACAAAATGACCAGCTAGGCTTAGTGAAATGTGGGGATGGCATTGTGAATCTGAGCTGTTCAGAGATGCCTCTGGATTTCACTGTAGAGCAGGGAAGTTCTTTCTGATATGTGTGCAAAATCATTTCTTAATCCAGAAAGAGAAGGAGAGAAGTGGGAAGTATGATTGTCCCCACTCTCATAGATAGATTCCAGCAGCCTGATTGCTATCACCTGTATGAAAAGGTAGAAAGCTCTATAAGGAGTAAGGACAAGCCAGCACCTGAGACAATCCCAGAAAGTACCAGCAACTTCCTTTTCACCCTCTCCTGTGTCAATGGCCACTCTGCCAAGTCACAGAGATTCAGGATAGGTTAATCCAAATAGACGACTAACAGGAATTTTTTAGAATTCTAGGCAGTGGGAATATGCTGACTTTCAAATGCCGACTCAAAATTTTAAGGTCAAAAACAACTTTCATTAAACAATAGCAGAGAGTTTCTTCTGTTTCTCAAGAGTGATGAATGTTCCTGGAAATGATGGAT
This sequence comes from Tamias sibiricus, assembly GCA_025594165.1. Taxonomy (NCBI): domain Eukaryota; kingdom Metazoa; phylum Chordata; class Mammalia; order Rodentia; family Sciuridae; genus Tamias; species Tamias sibiricus. The sequence goes on along the minus strand of CM046659.1, from coordinate 183,792,476 downwards.
TTGGGGGAACTTCCCTAAAAAAACTGACAATTTCTTCATCAGTAATGAGCATGGAATTTTAAAATAAAAATTTGATAGTTTGGATATTTTACCTCCATGCAGATCTGGGACACAGCAAATCACCAGTGATTTTTTTTTTTAATACTGTGAATACCATTTTATAGATTACCTATTTACACCATTCAAATGATTGCCTATTTAATTTTATTGTGAATGACTGGAAATTTCTGAAAGGAGCAACTTAAATAATGGATTTCCTTGGAATTCAAGTTTCAAAGATCTCCAAAGTTAGTCTTTTTCTTTTCTTTTCTCTTAAGTACTGGGGAATGAACCCAGGGATACTTTACCACTGAACTACATCCCAAGTCCTTTTTTAAATTTTGAGGGATGGGGTCTCAATAAGTTACTGAGGCTGGCCTTGAACTTGAGATCCTTCCGTCTCAGCCTCCTGAGCTGCTGGAATTATAGGCCTGTGCCACCAACCTTGGTCAAAGTTCTTCTCTTGTAATTTGGAATGATAAGAGTATCATAAAAAAAGAAGACACACTTCTGCAGGGAAGTGACCGGTCTTCATTTTGAAGCAAACGCCAACTTGACATTTCTCTGAGTTCAGACTTTGGAGAAATTGCTTTAGTGGTCTTGCTATTCACAATAAGTTGGAATATTGAGGCATTTCCAAAAGCCCCAGCTCATCTTGAAGTTGACTGCTAAAGAATTCTCCAAGATAAACCAATCAACTCACCCCAAAAAATTAATTACTCAAGGAAGAAGAGTTTGTATTATAGTATTAGAGGGCTATTAGATGAGCAGATATTTCCAATTTACAATAAAAAGTAATCTAATATAAATAAAGATACAGACACAAAAATTGTTGTGGTTGCTTCTTTAGAAGATAAGAAATAGGAGACAAGAACTGAAAAATCTATGTGTGTATTGGATAATAGTGCAGTACACTTGTAAATTTGGTGAAGTGTCTAATAGTGATATATATGAAAAGACATTTTCATTGAAATTAATAAACAAAATTTTGAATGTTGCAAAAAGGTAATTTGTAAATAAAATCTATATTCTAGGTCACATTTATATATCATGTTCTCCTTTCTTGCTTCTGGATAAGCCCTAAAATATTTTATTAGTTTTATATTTTCCAGAGTTAGTATAATAATAAAAATGTTCAATGGCCCAAATGTTCCATTAGAAATATTAAGGTCAACCAAACCTGAAAGAGTAATATTGAAGTGAGAGGAAAATAGGGCGTGGAAGAGAACAAAAGACCCTAGGGAAAATCAGGCGCCTCTGTCCACATCCAGGAGCACCTCACAAAGGGCAGAGAGAGGCCAAGTGGTCCTTCAGACACTCTTTAAAGTGCTACTTTCTAGGGTGACCCATTAATCCAAAGGGCAAGACACGGCAGAGCACTATCTGCCAAGATGCCCTCCTCAATGAGCCTTATGTCAGGAAATATCATCAGGCAGCTTCTAAACTGGTCCATAATCACTGTTCTCTTGAACTCTGAGACCCAACAGGCCTACATCAATGAACAATGTTAAGCATCACCATAAGATACTGGACAAATAAACACAATGCCTTTTGAGATCTCCCAGCTCATCATGGTTCAGTGAGTTAGTAGGCTCTGGGCTTGAGAATATGTAAGCAAGGAGTTATAGCCATGACAGCTGCCTGAAAGAAGCTTTCACATTGAACAAATTAAGAATATGGGAAGTCAGGTTGTAGAGAAGATGCACACTGGAAGTAGAGGAGGACAGAGTAGGAGGCAAAGGCAGAAGAAGAGAAAAGCATAAAATGCAGGGTCTGAAGTGAGCAGGGTATGCATCAAGCTATCCACACTTAGCAAAGTCCAACTTTTCCTTATAACTCCTATAAAGGATAGAAAAATAAAGATCAGTCATTTTGCTAAGTAGCAAGGGGTTGTAGGCACAGTAAAACATGTACCTCTTTTTTTTTTTTTTTTTTTGGTACCTGTAATTGAACCCAAGGGTGCATTACCACTAAGCCATACTCCCAGGCCTTTTTATTTTAATTTGGAAATAGGATCTTGCTAAGTTGCTGACAGCCTTGCTAAGTTGTTGAGGCTGGCCTTGAACTTGCAGTCCTCCTGTTTTAGGCTCCCCAGTCGCTGAGATTACAGGAGTGCCCCACCGCACCTGGCAAACATGTATCCTTAACTGACCTAGCAACTCACAAGGCAATGCTTTGTTGCAATTTTGCTATTTTTAATTCTTTTAAATTTACTACAATGCCAATGAATTCTTGGGATTAACTGATGTCCATAATGGAGAAGTAAAGAAGTGGGAGGAAGCCAGGCCTGGCCAAAGTTCTTCTTAAGATGGAAAGCAGATGTCAAAGAGAGTTTGTTTTATGAGTATTTAAGTGGATCCAGGCAAGAGAGGTTGTGAACAGCCACCTTGGAAAATGAAGTTTTCAGGTAGATTCAGAAGGTCTAGAGGGAACAGTTCAGGCAACATGCATTGTAATACTATTCAGAGCTTCTTCTATGGTCTTAGTAGTAATTCGTGCTATTGGGATGATTTTACCTTTAAAATACTTTTGGAGCTCTATCTTGATCACTTTCCTAACAAGATTACTTTGAATAAACTTCCTGGCCTAAGTCACTGCTTGATTATCTGTAAATTAGAATAATAATAGGGTCAACTCTGTAGGGTTTTTCCGAGGTTGTGTAATAATGGGTTTGAGGTTTAGCAGATGTGGTCCTTTGAGCTATTGTTCCTGGTTTTTCACCCCTTCTCCCTCTTTACATCCACCCCTTTCTTGTGGAACTGGGCAGTTTTTCCCATGGAAGGCAGAGTTTATTTCCCTGTGCTATTGGTATCAGGCATGGTCTTGTGATTTGTTTGACCAATGGGATATGGGTAGAACTATCATCCTGAATATGCCTTCAGAGGAATATCTCATGGAAGTTTTCAACTTCTGTCATAAGGACATGCTCCCAGTGGTTGCTCTTTGTCCTGGGTCCCAGAACACATGGAACACACTTGAGCCAAATGCATACCTTGAGTATGCAAATAAACTGTTGTATGACATTGAATTGGAGGCTGGTTTGTTATGCAGCCATGACTGACCGATACCATGTACTCTTGAGGAATGACCTGAGAGTCTGCATCCCCGAGGTTATGCACAATAAGAGAACCTGCGAATCATGCAATATCTATGCCATACCACTAAAGCCATACCACATTAAAAACAACTGTATGAAATTTACCTTTGGAATATACCTTTGAAAGTGAATCTGAATTTCCTCTCCTACCCTTTTCCAGAAAGATTATTCTATTGCCTCTTTCCCCATAAGCCTCTTCTAAACAGATGTCCCTTCTATCCTCTCAACTAGACTCCTCCTTATTCTTCAGGACTGGCCTTAAACCCAGACTTCCACGGGTTTTCATGAGTACACCAGCCTTCATTGATCACATCTTTCTTTGAGTACTATTGGATTTGTCATCAGTGTTGTACGGGTAGGCCTAACTCCAAAGCAATTTCATGAGTCTCTTTTCTCTGCCAGGTTAAACTTAAACTCCCTAAGACAGGAACTTGTCTTCACTCCTATATTTCTCATAATTACTAATATAAAGAGCATTATATATGTTAAGTCAATGATATTGCTCTATTGACTTCACAGATCTTTGAAAGCCCATTCTGATAAAATTGAATTTTTTTTTTCATAAGAAAAGACATCCCTGGCAACAATGGACATGAAATTGCATCTCAAAACAGCAAAGCAACACCTCCCCCTCTCCCTTTTTTAAGGTGTACCAACAATAAGTTTTGCATTCTTCTTATTTGGCACTGAGACTTTCATAGAAACATGAAAATTGTCGCCAAGTTGGAAAAATGCTTCTGCTTCCAAAGTCCTGCTTATTCCAAATCAATCTGTCCTGCTCTCATCTTCTTTACTCTAAAAGAGGTGGAGTTACAGGATCCTTAACTTTCAGCCTGTAGTTTCAGGAAATAGTAATAACTCATACCTCTGACCACAGTTTATAATCCATAGAGATAATTAAGTTGGAAGATGCACAGCCAATTCTGATTCATAAGCAACATTTCTGTCTCCTTTCTATTTATCTTTCTATGAATCAAATGGACAAAAATTGATGAAAAATGGCAGTTTGCCATCAGCTCCCTCTGCTAACCATAATTTTGGGAGTTGCTTGAGAATAAGTATGACTGGGAAGGGAAAGAAGGGTGGCTGGGGACAACTAGAAATGTCCCACATTTTAGATGTTTTCATGGGTGCATGTATACAGGCTACAGACTACAAGTGGATGCACCCTGGATATCATACCTCAATTTTAAAAAATAATAGAAGAAAATCCCACCTAGAATTAGAAGAAAAAAATTAATATTTAAAATGCACAAACAACAATAAATGTTGGAGAGGATGTGGGGAAAAAGGCACACTCATACATTGCTGTTGGGACTGCAAAATGGTGCAGCCAATATGGAAAGCAGTACGGATAGTCCTTTGAAAACTGGGAATGGAACCACCTTATGACCCAGCCATCCTGGGTCTATTCCCAAAGGACTTAAAAACAGCCTATTACAGGGACACAGCCACATCAATGTTTACAGCAGCACAATTCACAATAGCTAGGCTGTGGAACCAGCCTAGATACCCCTCAGTAGACGACTGGATAAAGAAAATGTGGTATAAATATACACAATGGAATATTACTCAGCAATAAAAGAGAATAAAATAATGGCATTCACAGGTAAATGGATGAAATTGGAGAATATAATGCTAAGTGACGTTAGCCAATCTCAAAAATCCAAATGCCAAATGTTTTCTCTGATATAGGGAGGCTGATTCTCAGCGGGGTTGGGACGGGAGCATAGGAGGATTAGAGGAACACTAGAAAGATCAATGGGAAGGGAGGGGAAGGGAAGGAGCAAGGGGGTAGAATGAGAGGGATATCATTACCCCTAAGTGCATGTATGAAGACAAGAATGGTATGAATATATTTTGTATACAACCAGAGATATGTAAAAATATGCTCTATATGTGTATTATGAATTGTAATGCATTCTACTGTCATATACAATAACTTCAAATAACATAATAATAATAATAAATAAATAAAATGCCAATGTTCATAGCTTGCCAAGTTTATTTTGTTAAGCTTTTAAATTAGAATATATAATGACTACACCAAACAGATGTGACTAGTCACTGAAGGGTTAAGCTTCCTCTTGAGACTTGGATGACTGGTAAAGATTTCTATGGACCTAGTGAAGGAGTGCACAAAGGCACATATCAACAGGGACGAGCCACTCTGGTGCACTGACTGGCTAACTATCCATCAGTGGTTATGATCCATGCCAGCCTGTCTACAGATTGACAAGATAGTGTTAATGCCACAGCAAGGGAAGCAGAAACAAAGGCAGGTGCTGATGCTGCCTTAACAATGAGAGTCTATTCTCTCCCTTGCACCTGAGAACACCAGTGAACTTTGTCATTGTTCAGGAGCAGAAACCCTGCGGTTTCTCTCATCCTTACTCTTTATCACATGACCACATTATTTCCTTATGAGCTGACCCTGCCCTGGGTCCCTTGACAACGGAGTCCTCCAAACCCATAAACCTTCATCAAGACTGACCAACCAGAGGTCAGCGTTCCTCATCCCCCTCTCCCTCATCCTGAGTTGTTTGCTCTTATTGTTCATTTAAAACTAATTTTTTTTAAAGAATGAAAGGGAAGGGAAGACAGCAATCCAAATCCAATAACAAGCAATACAAAAGATTCGTTTGTGAAGGGCAAAGATTAACAGGACTAATAGCTCTAGGGGTTTGGGGAAAGCCTGTCTGATTCAGAGAATCAACAGGGAAAAGTTGAGTGCAGACAAATTGCTTGCTCCAAAGGGAATACTATGTGGGAGGGTATGGAAATAACTATGTTCTGGGAGCCTGTTTTACTTTCTGTGGTGTTCTGCCAAGAGATGCAAGGACAGCCTTAGTGGCAGAATACTGTGCCTGTGATAAAAGCAGCTGTCTCCATTGTCCAGACTCTGAATGTTGATTTTGGGTTCAGAGCTATATACAGGGAAGCCTGAATTTATTGAACTCTTCTTTTTAAATTTTTTTTAAATTAATTAATTAATTCTAATTAGTTATATATAACAGCAGAATGCATTTGATTCATTGCACACAATTTGCATCACAACTTTTCATTTCTCTGGTTTTAGATGATGCAGCCTCACACCCTATGTGCAGTCATACATGTACTTAGGGTAATGATGTCCATCTCATTCCACCATCTTTCCCACCCCCACACCCACTCACCTCCTTCCCCTCCTTATTGAACTCTTTAGTTACTTTATCCAATTGTTGTTTTGTAATTTTTACCAAATCATTTTTCATGCTGGATTTTCATCTAAATGGGAAGGGGAAAAAAAATCTTCTCCAGAGGTTACATGGACATATTCTTCAGCAACAATGTGGATTCCAGAGTTAGAATTTGTTCTGCAAAAGGTTACCTTGAGGCATTATAAGATCCTCAATGGAGCTTTCCAGATTAATGTTTAGAAAAACACCTAACAAGTAGAATTCAAATAAAGATTTGCTGGTTGATACTCAGGTTACCCCCAATTCACAGGATGATAAAGAGTAGATGATTATTTTTACTCTTATAGTTTATAGTACTAAATGAGAAGGACTGCGAGGAAAAAAAATATGCATAAAATTGAGAATATGTTCAATTGATCTATTCAAACTAAGTTGGAGGAGAAAAGTCTCCCCAAGTAAAACCTTTTCATTATTTTCTTCCACATAAAATACTTACATAGGTAAGGAAGATACCCTTCCTGGTATAAATAAGACATTATTCTAATCAAGGCAGAGGGAAACACTTTGTCTTTTGATCCTACTTACAGTTACCATTTGGCCCTCTATAAAAATAATACTCAAACTTTGGTGTATATTGGAATAATTGGAAGTATGTATTAAAACACACACACCTAATATTTTGAATCAGCCTTTCTAGGTGGGTCTTGGATATTGCATTTCTGTGAATCATTCCTAGCAATTCTGATGCACAGGTTCACTGATTGCACAATGAGACTCCTATAACCTGTTACCACATTCCACTGGTACTGAACTGCTGAGTCTCAGTCCCAATGTCATGGAACAGTTCAAAAATTAAGATGGAAGTTTGAAAAACACAAGACCTCTGAGACCTTGTCCCACTGTTTCTAACACTAAGCTTAGGAATGGTGCAGTGCATTACCTGGTGACCTACACACCTGTCATCAAATCAAGGTCACGTACATCCTCCCATCCTGCCTACTGACTGGAGTCAATACCAATTCTACCTTGCTCTATGCTTTAGAAATTCTCTGATTGAGAACATGCAAGTAATTTAATTGAAAAAGAGTGCAATGGTTTGAGATTTATCCAGAAAAGCTAAGGAACCCCCCTTGGTTTTCAATGTCCTTTACTCCAGAATTAGAAACATCCACAAATATCCATGTGTCTAACAGAAGCAGCAAATATGAGACAGCACCACTATCTTATTGAAAAGATTCCATCCTCCCAGCAAATAACAGGTTCCTACTCTCAAGATAAGAGTGTGAAACTATGGTTCAGGAGAGAACCCCAGATCAGCAAGAGCCCACCAGGCTATTAACCAAACTGTTCTGAGCTGAATGCAATGACTTTATTTATTTATTTTTTTTTCTTCCATCTCTCTTACTTCTCCTGTGAAAGTTGTTCCAGCAGCCTTCCCAGTGAAAGGACTTCAGAAACAGGAGCTGCGTTCCGAGAGAAAGTGAAGTGTTGATTCGCTGACCCACGGGGCACCAAAGCCCACTGACAGATGGGATGAGGGGAAAAAAAAAAAAAAAAGGAAAGTGCCTAGAGGATTAAACACAAAAGGATTTTATAAGCAGTAAGGCAATAATGAGTCTTCTGGAGAGAGGCCACAGTGTATTAATAGGTGCCATTTGATCTGTTAGAGGGCACAAACAAGAAATGAGGGGTGAACAAGATGCCCAGAACACATTTGGGTGAAGAGGGAGATGATCATCTCATGAATGGCCAAATGCTGGTGCTGCTGACATATCTCCTGGACCTCTAGAGGTTGGAGTCTGAAAAGCTTAAGAGGGTTATGCCGATTTCAACATACGCTCTTATCCTTGGGATCTGGAAGGCAATTATAAAGTCATCTTTCATGCATGGCCTATCCCACAAACATCACTCGGCTGCTATTAAGCCTGACAGTTGGGTCAGCTTCTGGTTCAAAAATAGCCCATTTGTCAGTTTCCTCTACTCCCTGCTATTGTGAAAGAGACCGAATTAGGAGGCAGTTGAATCACTTTGAAATTGTGGCATAGGTTTGTCAGGCAGAGAGGAGACTGCAGGAAAGGAGAGTGGGGAGCCGGAGAGGAAATGCCCACTTTGGGGAAGCTGTCTGTGGACTTCCCCGAAATGAGTCGCACATTGTTGCTACCCAAACAATTCAGAGATCTCTTGCATTCATTCTTTCTATTCCAAATTTTCAGTCCTCATTCTCCCTTCTCTTATGCATCGAGTAATGGGAAAAAAAAAAAATAAACAAAATGGGAATCTGTACCATGGCTGCCTGGAAGAGCACAATAGCCCTTGACAAATGCCCAAGGAGCACATGGCCTGTTATGAGCACACTGTGTGCCTTTTCTGATGACTTACTCAATTGCCTCTGACTCATTCCCATAAAGAAAATGCAAACATACTTTTCTTTTACACTAGAAGAGCCCAGTTCCAAAATGCATATGGGTATCCAAACAGACAGACAGCTGCCTCTCCAAGAGATAGCAGCTCTACATCATGGTAGCCCCTTGGCAGCAGCAGTTGCAAGGGACTTCACATCCTTAAAGGAACTCCTCACAAGGCCTGGGTTCCCTCTTCTAATCTAGATACTGGAGGAGTTTGTAAGGTAACCTCTTGCCTCTGGAACACGGTGCCCTATGGATCCTTGAAGACTCAATGGATCACAAGTCAAGGCAGCAGAATGATGAATCAAAGAGAGATACATGATGGAAAGGCACTCTGCAGAGGTAAATTACACCATGCCAACTCATGTCCATGTGATTATCATCAGGGTTCAGGATGAGTGATACTTATACACTGGGGGAAGCCTGATTGATTTCTGTCTCATCCAGAGAAGAGTACCAGCTGCCTTTAACTTTTAATTAAGTGTAGAAATGTCTTCCTCCACCTTAAATATGTTCGATTATGTGAATATACATACATTTAGAAGATGCAAAAGTTTATGTATGAACACATGAAATATCTTTAGATTACATACACCTGTACTTTTTGGCCTGTATAAAATGGTGGATTAAAAACTACCTTTATAGAATTAAAATACTTAAATATTTAAAATGGGCATCAGCAATTTCAAAGTGTTCAATCCATTATGTATGCACAGTGATTATTAAGTTGTAATGTTTCACCTCTAAGGTCACCTTCAAAAGGCTGATGTGGATGCCGGGGCTGGAGCTCTGCAGAGCATTTCAGTGTTGCTACCTGATCTCTGCATGGACAGACCAGTAAGGAATGCTAGAGGAAGACTGAATGAAGGGGAGAGGGAGGAAGTTTTGCCTTTTTCTCTTGGTTTACTATTCCCAACCACTGTTTCTTCACCTAGCAGTGATTTTAGATTCCAGTCTTCAATATTGTGGTTTTATGCATTTATCCTTGCCCCACATGCCAAGAACTAGTCTCATCAGACCCCCTTAGATCTAGATTTGCAGAGTCCCTCCTCCAATCTTCTCTTAAATCCAGGTCCTCCTTTTGTTCTCATAGCCTACGGTAGTAGCTGCATGCAATATTTGCTAATTCTCAAACAGATTTTGATCTTCCATATATGTTTAACAAATTCCACGTATTAAAATTTTCTCTGTTAAATAACTGGCATGGTTTCAGCTTTTCTGACCATATCTTGATGGATATAGTTTGTATACATATTTAAAATGTGTACTTTATATACACGTGTTTATTTTACATATGTGGGGAAAAAACACAGAGACATAGAAAAATAGAATCCCTTAAAATGACAACAATACCATACACATTTTAATATATCCAGACCATACTGGCTATTGGAACTATGTCTTTCTTCAAGCTAAACCTCCTCCAATCCACTGAAAATGTGTCCAAGTGGCAGAAAAAACCATCTGTTGCTTTCATACCAGAACGGTCTAAAATCACTAGGCTCTTAACCTGCCAAATCAGACTATGATGATAAATAGTGAAAAATGATGAATCCGTTTTTTTGTCTATGGTTTATTTGAAAAAGTAAAGTGGATTACTGATTCATTCTGATACTTCACTCATATTTTCATGATCTCTACCCAGACTTGACACAAATGGGCCTCTGAGATACTCACCCCAACTAACTTCCAGTAGCATGCTCATTTGCCCTTCTCGAGTTCTTGCTCTGCAAGGTCATCTGTCCTTCCCCCAGATTGTGTGGGGAAGAGACTTTGTCTCTAACACAGTTGCCCACACTGGTTCTCACTGTTCCTGATCATTACCAAGGGCATTCCAGTACAGGGAGGTTTTGGTGTGGTCAAGTTTTCTGTTCCTAATTTTAACACACAGACTACTCAGTAAGAAGGACTTAAGGGGGAAAAAAGGCCCATGAAAAACACATGGTTCCCATCCAGCAGCTATATTGACTTCAACTCCATTTCAAGAAAACACTCCATAGTATACATATCACATTGAGCAGAAGGGCAAGTTTTTAATTAATTTATTTATTTTAATTAGTTATATATGACAGCAGAATGTATTTTGATTCATTGTACACAACTGCAGCACAACTTTACATTTCTATGGTTGTACATGATGTAGAGTCACACCATATGTGCAGTCATACATGTACCTAGGGGAATGATGTCCATATCATTCCACCATCTTTCCTGCCACCATGCACCCTCCCTTTGCCCAAAGTTCCCCCATTTTTCCCATGCCTCCCCACTCCCCGTTATGGATCAGCATCCACTTATCAGAGAGAACATTCGGCTTTTTTTTGGGGGGATTGGCATACTTCACTTAGCATGATATGCTCCAATTCCATCCATTTACCTGCAAATACACAATGGAATATTACTCAGCATTAAAGGAGAAGGGCAATTTTCTAATCAAGATGTTTGCCATTTCATCTTAAGAAGTTCATGTCCAAGTAATGAGTATGGTGTTTAATATCACATACCCACGGACATGCCCAACCAATTTTCCTTGAGTGACTAAGGCTTATGCATATTGTCAAGTACACAAGCACACACACACACACACACACACACACACGCATGCATGCACACATGCACCATACCTTCCCAAGCATGCAAACAAATGTAAAAGAATGAAATAAGTTTAAGATTTTTAAAAAATAAATATATACAAACTAGCCAATGCCAAAATAATCTATTAATAGTTAGGATTATCAGCAGTGTACAAATATTTGAACAAGTTGAGTATCACACCATCCTCAATTCTGTATTGAGTTAAGTATCTAAGTGATCTGTCAGGTATGTCAGAGTACATCCAGGACTGGAGTCTAAGCTGTGAAAACTTTCTAATCAAAGCAGATGATTTTAACCTATGCTAGAAGATACCTGAAGCCCCCACAGGTCTCAAACATGCAACAGCAATGTGCACCTCTCTGCCCATAGGGTGCAATAAAAGTTTGAAATTCAATTCCTTAGCTTCTTTGCAACACAGGGGGTGCCCTGCAAGAGTGATCCCATTGCCCAGTGTTATGACCCACTTATAAACACATACTTTATTGGCTTTCCTGTTTCACTTCCCAAATCCCCATACCATCCTTCCTGGCATCACCTCCCAAATAAATATTTGGACCCAAGATCTTGTCTCAAGGTCTACTTTTGGGAAAGCCAATTAGAGATAGCCACTAAACCTCTGGGGATCAATTCTGGTCCAACCACTACAATATTTCATGTTAACAACTGGTTCTTCTCCCCAGGCTAGGACACAGCAAAATCCCACAGCCCTCATCTTCTTTCCTGAAAGGATTGTCTCTAGACTGCGACATGATCACCTCATCTTTTGTGTGGAGGAGATTAGTTTTCTAGTGTGTTCTTTACCTAAAGAATAGGTACTGATAACCTGTGTGAGAATATTTGCTTCACTTCTGTGCTGAGACTGGGATAGAAAAAGGACACCCCTAGTCCAAGGACAGCATCCATATGTGATGAATGGAAGTTGATACTATCTCTTTCACAAAATAAAAAAAGTAACCAACAAAAAATTATATGGGGAATGCACATACTGCTTAAGAAATTGCAGGCATTAACCAGTGCTCTGACCTACCTTCTTTATCTCCAAATTGTGGAATAAATATGCAGTGAGATTTCAGGTAATGTTCATAGTAAATCAACTATACCATGTGACAAGTTTCATATAAACTACTATAGAATAAATGACAGTAGATTCTCATAATCTCAGTCTGATGGCCTCTAGCTTGTGCTGATATTCAAATATACTTCCTAAAAGAGCTACAGACTTAAAGTGTCATTTTTTTGTCAAAGAGTGTCCAATTCCTCCTGTTTTCTTGGCAAGTGACAGTTAACATCTGCTTCCCAGAGGCTAATTTGAAACTCTATCTTCCTGGATCATTCTTATATGTGTGGCCAAGCTGATGCTGTGCTATTAAGAAGGTGAATTTGACAACAGTAGTGCCTGGCTGTGATAAATGAGGCCATGCAGATGGAATATGCTTTGGGGAGGAGATTCTTAAACTTAAGCATTCAAGAGAAAATCCCAGTTGCCCAAATTTCAATCAACACCAGAGAATCTCTGAGTGTGTAGTTGACCCTGTGATTTTTGAGATTTTGAAAACTCTTCATGGAAAATTTTTCCTCATATCTCAGAATTCTTTTGATATATCTTTGTTTGCCTCTCTCTCAGATTCTTTATCTCTAAAATAGAAATTCCATTCACCTACTTGCTTCATAGGAAAGGAGAGAAAAATATTACACAACCTTGTTAAAAAATAGAAAAAAGGTTAAAAAAAAAAAAGAAAGAAAGAAATCACTGGGGTTCAAGAATCTTATGAGGCAGAAACCACAAATAGTCTAAATAAAACTTAATAAGAGGCACTTTCCAGAAGAATAAACATTTAAGAAAAAGAAAAGGAAGGAAGAATAAAATAAGAGTGAAAATGTAAATTTATAGGAAAGGGAGAAAAGATTAAACAGGAAGTATTTTTTAAAAATTGTTCCATAACTAGGAAATAACTGGATTTTTAAAAACTTTAATTAAATAGAAATAGAATAATGGATATACTCCTATAGTGTATTAGAAACGTGAAAAATGCCACAAACAGTATTGTATCACACTATAAAACTGACACTCTTAGCTATTTGTGGGTGTTTCTGTTTAATTGTTTTGGGAATCCTAACACATTTATGGGATAATCAACAGAATCCAGAATAGTCATTGAAAATATTTTCAAACACCATTATTTAATCCTAATTATGTCTTTACATTGATTTCTAATATTAATCAATTATAAGGGTGACAAGTAAGCACTTGGTTTAGTATAAATGGATGAGCCATTGCCCACTTCCCTGAAAATTTTTCAACTATAACCACAGAACCCACATTGAAGTTGAGCCCTTCAACTAAAACCCAGGCTTAATTCTGGCCATAGGCTTTTTGAGTATGAGAGGCAACAAGTAGCTTTGGTCTATTGTTTGGACTTCACTTGTTCTCCACGCACCAGCCACTGTTTTAATTGTGGTTCTGGGACTGAGATTCCAGCCCCAGCTCCTTCAGAGAACTTGAAACCAGCTTGAAAGTTAATCTTCACATCTGGTTCTTCATGCTCTGACACCAGGTTTTTCTGATGAGAGCAGGCTTTCTTCTAGATCCTACTACGGGCTGCAAAAAGAGCACAGATGCTCTGCCCTCACGCTGATCTATGCCTCCCTCTGCCATTGGCTCCAACTGCAAGTCAATGACTGCCCTGGTTTCCTGTGTTACCTTTCTCATCACTGCATGTTTATCTGGAATATTGAAAGCAGCCATCCATGTTCAGAAGAGGCCTCTTAGTCTGTCTCTGATAACAGACTAGGCACTGAAATCACCAAATTCCTATGACAGGCATCAGCAACCTTTGTAAAGTCACTGGCTCTTATGTTCATAATCTAGACACCACAAGATTGAGGCCTGACCTGTGTTTTAGTGTCTTCAAACATTCAAGGACTAAGTATTTTGTCCAGAGCATAGAAGTCAGGATCCTGGATGGGATTAATGGAAACCTTGGGGATAGATACAGACATGAATTTTCATTTCAATATCTTCAGACATATGTTCTCTGATTTTAAACAGTTGAGAACCATTTCACTAGCTAATTTTGGTTACCCTTGAAACTTCAAGCCAAGAAATAGGAAAAAGAATAATGCATCTTCTCCCTTCAAAGCATTCCCATTCATATCCTACCTATATCCCCTGAGTAAATCCTAAGATCAAGGTCCATTTACATGAGCAAACTCTGCACCAGCTCTTCAATATCCGTAAGACTCCAGTGGTACCCAGTTTGTACTAAAAGTGCCAGTCTACCTCGACACTTAAATTTGGGGACCAGTCCTAGATCACCCATCCAGCCACCATAGGGAACAATCCTACTTGTTCCAGTAAAATAATTCCATAAGCCACTGGAAAGTATATTTTAAATTTTTAAAATTTTTCTGTGGCCAAGTATCTTAGGGAAACTTAGTTTGAATAAAAGTAAAGCAATTTGTTTATTACAATGTTTTGTACATTTTTCAGGTGATAACACAAGAATCAAATGGAACCTTTTTGTTTATTTGAGCATTCACAAGATTAGTCCTTCATGGAATATACTTTATGGGAACTCCTGGTAAGCCAACAGCTTGCCCTTTACCATTGGACTACTCCACTAGCAAAGTTTTAGCCATGGAACAGAATGATATGGAATGGGGTGGAGTAAAATGCAATGGAATGGAATCAAATCAAATTGAATGAAGTGGAGTGGAATACCTGAGAATTCTGGTAGCTTGCCAAAGGAATACAACAGAACCCAGTTGTGATCTAGTTTCCACATCCAAACTAAATTGTGCACGTCATTATACCTGTTCCTCATCCTCATTATCAAAGAAGGCTACATTTGACCGGATTAATCTTTCATAAACACATGCATCCATATGGCAAGATACCCAACATCTGTGCTAGTGTGTGCTGGGTACTCAATGGGCAGACATTTTTAGAATCAAGGAGGCTTTCAGAGATCTGCTTCCATAGAAACATGTTCACCTAGCCTTGCTTTGTCTCCTAAACTCCCCAAGTGCCAAAATTCTGTGCCAATCTCTATGGAATCCTTGAAGTCTGATTATATGCTCCATACCAATGATATTATCTCTTCAGAACTTTTATGAGCCCTAACTGGTCCTCCCTATCCTTGGATTTTTATTCTTTTGTTCTCACTAGGGTAGCTCTACAAACCCTAGGTAAGCCCATGTTCTAGAAATGTTTTCTTTGCCAGTTGTAGCTACTTCCAGCTAGTTCCCTGACTTATCCAGGGCTAGGTCCAGATGTCTCTTCCAGACTGGTCCCAGATCCAATTATTTCTACCCTATTAAAGGAATTTTGCTTGCTTATTCTTGAAGGTGGGAGGCCAGGGAAGAAGCAAAGCTTTCTAATGCAATAACATTCACTGAAGCCAAGTCTCTCTGAGCCTCCAACCCATGATCCTGAAATATCTCAGGACAGTGGGTCACAGTCAATCTGTTTCCAATGCCCTGAGAATAGACACATGCCAGAATTCAAGAATCAAGGATGTTCTGCAAGAGTCCAATGTTAGATCTAGCTGTAGATAAAACGAAGCACTTTAAGTACTTAAGTACTCTAAGTCCAAGAGGTCTTTTTCAGTCTTTCCTTCTTGCCTATTAAAAACAGTACCTGCCTTGGGTGCGATGGCACATGGCTGTAATCCCAGCACTTGGGAGCCTGAGGCAGGAGGATCACAAGTTCAAAGCCAGCCTCAGCAATGGTGAGGCACTTAGCAACTCAGTGAGACCCTGTCTCTAATAAAATACCAAAAAAGGTGGGGGTGGGGGACTGGGGATGTGGCCCAGTGGTCAAGTGCTCCTGAGTTCAATCTCCGGTACAAAAAAAAAAAAAAAAAGTACCTGTTATATGCTATAGTCTTGCCTATTAAAAATAGTACCTACTATATACTATACCTGAAATTGCATTTACTTGGGACCTAAAGGAGGGAAGAATGCTTTTATTTGAGTCCTTGGGTTCCTAATTTCAATTCGTTCTGCTTGACTGAGCTTTATTCTTTCTAATCAAACCTTTCTAATCTCCTTTCATGATTTTAATAGATGGAAATTCCTCTAAGCACCTACCTGAATCCCAGGTTGGTTTGTGTCTCCTGCCTCTTATTATTCCTAGTGTCACCAGGAAATACAGTTCTACCCACAGACTCAGATCTCCATGTAAAGGAGAACTTAGCACTTTTACTTAGGCCTTAGTTGTCCTACATCTTATTTGATTATGTGCGCAGCAAAACAGGTTGATTTTGAAGGGAAGACAGTTAAAGCCAGATTCTACACAACCCAGCTCATAGTCTGCGTGTGCAAAGTTTCTAAAATGGTCAATCCTTCCAAGCCAAAGATTCATCCACAAACCAGCCAACAGATTCCAGCTCTGGAAAATTTGGTTTCACAAGAAGAAAGTCTTTTCTGGGGAATGATTTACATTCACATGGCTTGAGTACTCCCTGTTGAGATCTGAATTTCCAGGGTGAAATGTGTCTCTTGGCTGCTTAGAAGTCTCTATGTATCTAATTGTGCTCCTAACTTGGAAGCTGCTGGGGTGCTTGGAGCAGCAGAGAATTCCTGATGTGTGATGCTTCCACGGGAAGCACTATTTCAATAGCACAGGGCTAACACATCTGATGGGCAGACTGCCCACTGGGCCATCTTGTCTGCCAACACTCCCACATTTATTAAGGTTCTTTTGTGAGATAAAGATGCTGGACACCTGGATCCTTCCAAAAACAAAACAAAATTAAAGCTGCAATTACCTGTCTGCCCTGTGCAAGGCAATCTACCCTGCTGTCCTTTGGGTTTTACTGGTGACAAGCAGATGTCACCCAGAGCAATTTGGAAACCTGAGCAAACAGAATTCAGATAAGGTTCAAAAGAGGAACTTAATCCAAAAGTACAACCAACCTGCCAGACAGTGAATATAGGAACTAATAGACAAGGAACTGGAAATAAGCAAAGAGACTCATAATGGCCCTCCCAGGCCCCAACCCTCTGGCACACCTTCCCCTCCTACCTGAAGCTGACTCAATTCCAAGCTACAGGTTAGTGCTGATCCAGATTCCAGGGCTCTATATAAATTTAAGATACAGTCCTATATAAACTCTTGAAATTAAATTTCAGGTAAATTTTCTGCTTCAAATTTAACAACTGGTCTTCTATTTTATCTCTACAATCAGGCCATCATCACCTTACATCCCTGTATTGAAGCCAAACTAGATGTTCCCATTTTGAAAACAGCAGTAAGATCTGAAGCAAACCTCAGTTCTGTGGATAATTCTCTTAAAAAAGTACTGCTACATCTCCTTGACAGAAGCAGATACTTTGCTATTTGGAGCTCCACCCAATGACTTTATTCTTAATCCACATCAGTGCTCAACTTAATTGATAAATATATGATATTTCACTAACTTTAACCATAGAACATTTTATTATGGTTCTCATGGTGTTTTTTTAATATATATTTTAGTTATAGATGGACACAACACCTTTATTGTATTTATTTTTATCTTTTTGTGGTGCTGAGGATCAAACCCAGTGCTTCACACACGAGAGGCAAGCACTCTCCCACTGAGCCACAACCCCAGCTCTCCCACAGTGCTTTAAAAGGTTTTTTGCACATAGCACAGTAGTATCCCCTTATCCTTGGGAATACATTCTGAAACTGCAAATAGAACCAAACCCTGTAAACTATGTTTTCTCTACACCTATATGCCTATTACAAAGTTCAATTTGTAAATTAGACCAATAAGAGATGAACAATAGCTAATAATAAAATAGGACAATTACAACAATATGCTGTAATAAAAGTTATGTGAATTTGAGCTATCTCTCTCTCTCTCTCTCTCTCTCTCATAATATCTCATTGTACCACACTCGCCCTTCTTATTTTCATAATGATGTGAGATGATAAAATGCCTATGTGATGAATTGAAGTGAGGTGAAAGCTGTAGGCATTAAGATGTAGCATTAACTACTACATAAGAGTCACTTGAATATAAGCACTGCAGTATACTACAGCACTTAATCTGATAACTGGGGCATCTAAGTCACAAATGGGTGTGGTAGCATATAAAATATAGATATGCGGGACTAGATATGCTGGACCACAGGATGATTCCAGACCCATGCAAGACAGAGCAGGATAGGACAAAATTTCTTCACATTACTCAGAACAATGCACAATTTATATCTCATAAATAGTTCGTTTCTAGAATTTTCCATTTAATATTTTTGGACTGCAGTTCACCACAGGCATCTGAAATCGTAGAAAATGAAATATCATTACCCTAAATGCATACTTGAAGACATGAATAGTATGAATATACTTTGCATACAAACAGTGATATGTAAAAAGTTGCTCTATATGTGTATTACAAATTGTAATGCATGCTACTGTTATATATATAACAACTTCGAATAACAAAAAAGAAACAACTCATAGAAACAGATGAAATTAAAAATAAAAAAGCCTAAAAAATAAAAAAAATAAATTGCTGATAAAAAGGGAAATGTTGTAGATGTTTGATAAGAGTTTATAGAATCAATTAATCACGACTTCTCATCTCTATCAAAAAGAGGTCCCCAGCTGTGGTTTTTGATATGATAAAGAAAATTATAAAATATGGAATAGATGGCATATGATAGTGTATAAAGTACTACCATGTGTTCACTAGAGAAAAAGGTCCTCAACACTGGCTCAATTAAAATTAAACTAAGAAGTGACCTAAAACCTTAGCTAATTTTCTAAAGGATCATAGAGAATACAAACATACTTTGTGAAGAAAGAGAAAGGTAAGTGCTAATTTGGAGAAGATGAGTTTTTAAGTCCAAGAAAAATATTAAGAGTAAGACTTTTCTGATAAGTACTCCATTATAGCACTTGGCTACATCTCGTGTATTACATTGCTCATCTGTCCCAGAGGAAATGAAAATGGCCAACAGGGCTAGATACTGCTGTAAGAGATTTACATGGAATAACTCATATTTCCCCTACAAATTTCCATATGAGTTTGTATTGTTATAAATACAACACAGCAAGTTGACATATAGCAACAAAATTGAAAAATAAAAATAAAATAAGTTGGATGAGAAATTATAATTAAAGAAAAAATATTAATATTATAAACCTTGAATATAAAATTAATATAATTCCAAAAATCTGAAGGATAAAGGAAAATAGAATTAGAGAAAAAATAATGAGTTTTTAAAATACTTTGTGGTAGGTAGCCAATAGATTCTCAAATTGAAGTATTTATAATGTCTCTGACTCCTTTAATTTTCTCAGAGAATACTTTTGGGAAATAATATATGCTATTAAAAATGTTTTTCTGAGACTAACCCACACACCTACAGTTATATTAGACAAAGGTGCCAAAAACGTTCATTTGACAGCCTCTTCAACAAATGGTTTTGGGAAAACTGGAAATCCTCATGTAATAAAATGAAATTAAATCTCTTTCTCTCACCATGCACAAAACTCAACTCAAAGTAGATCAAGGACCTAGGAATTAAACCAGAGACCTTGCACCTAATAGAAGAAAAAGTAGGCCCAAATCTCCATCATGTTGAATTAGGACCCAACTTCCTCAATAAGACCCCTATAGAACAAGAATTAAAACCAATAACTAATAAATGGGATGGATTCAAACTAAAAAGCTTCTTCTCCGCAAAAGAAACAATTAGTGAGGTGAATAGAGAACTTAAAGAATGGGAGCAAATCTTTACCACAAACACATCAGATAGAATAATAACCTCAAAGATATATAAAGCTCTCAAAAACTTTAACACCAAAAAAAACAAATAACCCAATCAATAAATGGGCCAAGGAATTAAACAGACACTTCTCAGAAGATGATATACAATCAATCAACAAATATATAAAAAAAAGTTCAACATCTCTAGCAATTAAAGAAATGCAAATCAAAACAACTCTGAGATTTCATCTTACTCCAATCAGAATGGCAGCTATCAAAAATACAAACAACGATAAATGCTGGTAAGGATATGGGGGAAAAGGCACACTCTTAATTTGCTGGTGGGACTGCAAATTGGTGAAACCAATCTGGAAAGTAATATGGAGATTCCTAGGAAAACTTGGAATGGAACTGCCATTTGACCCAGCTATCCCTCTCCTTGGTCTATACCTAAAAGACTTAAAAACAGCTTACTACAGGGACACAGCCACATCAATATTTATAGCAGCACAATTCACAATAGCTAGATTGTGGAACCAACCCCGATGCCCATCAGCAGATGAATGGATAGGGAAACTTTGGTATATATACACAATGGAACACTACTTAGCACTAAAAGAGAATAAAATCATGGCATTTTCAAGTAAATGGATGGAGCTTGAGAAAATAATACTAAGTGAAGTTAGCCAATCCCAAAAAAAAACACAAAGGTTGAATGATCTCTTTATTATGAAGATACTGACTTATAAAGGCAAGGGAGGGGGGATGAGAGGAATGAAGAAACTTTAAATAGAACAAAGCGGGAGGAGAGGATGGGAGGGGGCAAGGGGGTAAGAATAATGGTAGAATGAGTTAGACATCATTACCCTAAGTACATGTATGAAGACACAATTGTTGTGAAAATACTTTATGTAAAACCAGCGTCTTGAAAAATTGTGCGCTTTATATGTAATATGAAATGAATTGCACTCTGTAGGAGCCTTAATTAAAGAGATAGCTAAGATTGCGGTTAGTTGTGAGCCATAAAGCATTGTCACCTTTTATGATCTCCGAGACTTGGCCCGGGACACTGTGGATCTGGTTGGCGTCATTTGCATGATCTCCCGAGACTTGGCCCGGGATTTTGGCAGACGGGGTCGGTGCCATTTTTGTGGTGTGGTAGTAGTTGTAAAAGTGTAGATAGTGTTGGAGTTGTGGTTGGAGCCAGAGAGAGGAGATAGCAGAACAAAGAGCCTGTTCGTTTCCAGTCTGCCTCTGAACTTATTCCCGCAGCTTTGTTGCTGCAGGCGGCCATCGCTTCAGGCAACAACAGCACTCTGCAAGCATGGATCACAAATTAGAATATAAATAAATAAATAAATAGATAAATAGGTCAATTATCTATTTTGAGCTTTATATAAAACATGAGATATGTGTCAAGGTATTTTTTTTTAAACACATAGATGCCCAATTGTTTCAGCAACATTTGTTGAGAAGATAAAACTTTCACCATTTAATTGTCTTTGTTTTTTTTGCCAAAATTCAATTCATTGTATTTTTATGGGTCTGTTTCTGGGCTCTTTATTCTGTTTCATTATAATTTCTATCTACCTTTTTCACCAATATCTTATGGTTTAAATAATTATAACTTTATAATTAGTTTTGAAATCAGGTTTAATGAGTCCTTCAACTTTGCTCTTCTTTTTCAGAATTGTTTTGGCTTTTTCTAGTTCTTTTGAATATCCATATACATTTTATAATTAGTTTGTCTATATCTTCAAAAACTTTGCTGAAATTTTTATTTGTATTATACTGAATGTATACATCAATTGAAAAGAATATATCTTAATAACATTGAGATATAGTTCTTTGTTCATTTAAATTTGTGGTATATCTCTTTATTTCAATTTCAATTTCTTTCATTAGTACTTTGTACTTTTCAGGATGCAAATGCTACACATATTTTGTTGCACTTATACCTAAGCATTTACTTTTTGGTACCATTGTGAATGATTTTTTTTTTTTTTAATTTCAAAATCCAACTGTTAATTCTGTGGATGAGAATACATTGATTCTTATATATTGGCCATGTGCCCTATGACCTTGTTACACTCACTTTTCAGTTCTGAGAGATATTTTTGTAGATTCTTAAAAATTTTCTCAGTAGACAATTGTGTCACCTGAAGGTAGAGGCAACTGTATTTCTCCTTTTTCTATTTGTATGACTTTTACTTCTTTATCTCACTTTATTACAAAGGCCAAGGGCTTCTAGTGAGATATTGAAGTGATATTGAATAGGAGTGGTGTGAGAAGATATCTTGTTTTTGTTCCATTCTTATGAGAAAAGCATTCAGATTTTTTTTTATTTTTTACTATTAAGGCTAATTGTAAGTTTTATATAGATATGTAGATGTGTTTAATAAGATTAAGAAAATTTTTTTCTATTCCTACTTTCTACTTTTCTGGGAGTTTTCAATCACGAATGGATATTAAATCTTGTCAAGTGCTGTTTGTGACACCTTTTGAGGTGATTATAAAGTTTTCTTTATTAGTCTCTTAAAAAAAAAGTTTTTCTGAGGTTGAGTAACTGATGTTTCAGTTTCACTTTAATTTATGTTTCTTATGACAAATTCAAGTAAACACTTTTAATTCAAATATTAATTTCCCTCTTTTCAACTTTCCAAATCAAGTTCAATCAAAATTCACTAATTTCTATTTTTTACATATATTTTAGCCTTGATAGGGTAGAAAAATTAAAAAGACAGATGTGCTCTCTAGATAAGACCTATGTCTGGAGAAAACTCTCATAACTCTTGTACCAGACTACAGTGAGAATTTCTTCAAATTAATAATTACTATACTTTCACATCCATTAAAATCCAATCATATGTCAATACTCTTGGTGTGGTTGGAAGAGACATAGGACCACCAGCTTACTGCAGGCACTTCCCTCACGTTGTAGCTAAACCCAGTTTCATGCTACACCCATCCACAGTCACAAACTTACAGTGAGAGATGTAACCACCCGGTGCTTTTGTCCTCATGAGTTAGACCCCAGGATGGCATGTCAAGGGTCACTATTATCAGGCTACAGGGTCTCTTTCACCTGTTCTTTTCTTACCCATTTCCCATGGCAGTATGTGAAAGTGTCCTTATCTTAGACACATGTGTCACTTGGGAAGAAAGGGTTTAGCAAGAATCTTATTGCTCCAGAGATAGCTCAGCATCAAGAACTATGGGACAGCATCACTTCTGAGACTAAGGTAAGGGGAACAGAAGGCATAAGACTAGAGATGAAGACCAATATCTGTGACTTGATGAGAAATGAAAGAGAAACTGAGGGCTCCACCCTACACACACACACACACACAACACACACATACACAGAAATCTCATTTGTAAAGTTCAAGGCTCACATCCTGCTGAATCACTTCATCACTTCATAACAGAGAAGTGAAACAATGCTTCTCCTGTATGGCACCCAGCCTACACGCAGGACCACCTGGGAAGAGAATGAACCAGTTGGTAATGGAGTTCATGGAACACACCCTTACCTATCAAACATGATTTAAGCCGGGCGCGGTGGCGCACGCCTGTAATCCCAGCACTTTGGGAGGCTGAGGCAGGAGGATCGCGAGTTCAAAGCCAGCCTCAGCAATGGCGAGGCACTTAGCAACTCAGTGAGACCCTGTCTCTAATAAAAACCAAAAAAAAGGGCTGGGGATGTGGCCCAGTGGTTGAGTGCCTCTGAGTTCAATCCCTGGTACAAAAAAAAAAAAAAAAAAACATGATTTGATTTAAAAATAGTCACAATTCATAAGCACTTGGGTTAACATTTCAAATAACAGTTATATTTATTCATAGAAAAGAGTAAAAGTTTTATAAAAATCATTTTAAATCTATGATTTACTTTAGGAACTTAAGTTGTAATAATTTAGAATTTCTAATGAAAGATCATTCTTTGCATTGTGTTCTCTCATTTATTCATGCTGGGAATTCAATTTGGATTAATGATGATAACTCAAGTAGCAATTTTCAAGATGGATTAGATGCAAAATATTAAACACTAAAAGGTTAGTTACAGATATACTGTGTTGAGTAAGAACCAGGGTACTGATAATGGGTATGTAAAAGATTCTGAGAATATCAATACTACAATAACAGGAAATTATGTCTGCCTGGATATGGAAAAGAATTTAAAGGGGAGGTTAATAAAATACTACAATTTACTGCCTGAATATACTCACATATACTTTTATATGTCCTAGAAAATGAATTGCCCAAATCTATAAGGTTCTTTGGATACTTTGTTTCCCATCTAAATACCAATGGGTCATGGTAAAAGCCTTCAGTTCAGTGGATCTCAAACATTTTTTTCATCAGGACACGTATAAAGGGTATGAAAGACATATTCAATGCTGATATAAGGCACAACATTTCCCAGGAAGTCACATGGATAAGATGATCCAAGAGAAGAGGAAAAGCCAATGTCTAATAGCTATCCTCCCATCCTGTCTTTGCCTCACCTCACATCACCAACCTAGTGGGAGGTAACACCCCAGTGCATTTGTTCTCACGAATCAGACCCAGCGGATGGTATATCA
The DNA here is from genome assembly GCA_025594165.1 of Tamias sibiricus. NCBI lineage: Eukaryota > Metazoa > Chordata > Mammalia > Rodentia > Sciuridae > Tamias > Tamias sibiricus. The sequence goes on along the minus strand of CM046659.1, from coordinate 183,767,870 downwards.
AGTTGGAATCATTATTATCAGCTCAGAAAACATTCTGACTTCCAAATATATGTAGAACAAAAACAAACTGCTAGACATTTTCCCAACCATCCAAGGGTTGGATTTGAATAGTGAACATCAAGATGGACAGTGGGGGAAATGCTAAACTATAATAACGTCAAGGAACAATGAGGTAATCTATCATCAAGTGTAGTCATAGACACTATTACCTTTTGTGTATATATGATTACATGACCTGGGTAACTCCACAACACATATAACCAGATGAGCGAGAGTTATACTTCATTTATGTATCATGTGTCCAAAGGCATTCTACTGTCATGTATAACTAATTAGAAAAAATAAAAAATATATATTGAAAAGAGTAGTCATAGAGTTGGTGAAACATCTTTTCCTCAGTTTATCAAATTGTTATATGACAGGACTGAGCTAGAAGAGACATTTCCCAACTTCTTTGTAAGTCTTTGCAGAGGTTCATATGAGATCCAAATGGGACTTGACTGAATATAAGGAAGGAAACAGGGTACACTGGGAAAGGCAAAGAAGAAGGTAAGGAGAGAAGACTAGAAATTGTGGTCCCATCCCTGCCATTGCCAAGTCTGCTTCAATCATTTCACTTTAAAAATATTAGTTCCCCTTATAAAATTTCTTTTGAATCATGTTCCACAAATGCATAAAACCTATTGGGGTTAGCGGTCATTTCATTCATGTCTTGTGATTCAATTTTAACCCAATTTTACTTTATTTTAGGCCCTAAAAACTATTTTAAACCATTTTTAAAGGATTGAAGCTTCAATCCTCATTTTCATAGTAACTGAAATGTGTCCATATAGTCTATGCAATGGACCAGTGAGTGAGTGTATATTACATACAAAACAGGTACTGACTGATTGAATGATATGGTATATGAAAGTTTTTGGTAGATTGATTCCACACTGTGAAATCTTGGAAAATGAAAAACATGGATTTTGGACTAGGCTGACTGTAAATGCAGGGAATGATGCTTCCCATTAAGCATGATAATTATTTTTGCATCATAAGCCTTCAACTGTCTCCTTCTTTGTTTGCTTCTAGTCCTCTCCAGTCTTGTGCTATTGCTAAGAGGAGACTGGTTTCATTCTCAGCACTCTTCAGCAGAACAGTTCATCCATCTAATTGACTCTTCAGTAAGATCAGGCTAAGATCCACTAAACTTTGTCAATGAAAAATATATCCTTCTAATGACCATGCAGGGGATGTGCATGTGTGTGTACTGATCTGCCCAATCTCAGCAGATCAGTAAAATGTTTTACTTCAGCTTTGCTGCTGACACTTTGACTATGGAGTTAAGTGGCACCCAAGTTACCTGCCACCTATGTCCATCTTCCCTGTCCCAGTCCTTCATGTCCATTCCTGAGGAGATCTACAGCATCACTTCTTTGGAAACAAGAAGTCATTTCACCCAGCTTTAAAGCCCATGTTAAAGCTTGCATTTGGAATCCCTGGGAGCAGGTATACAAAGAAAACAACATTGAGTTGTTTCAGATTAGAGGGCTGATTCAACTAGAAATTGCTCTGCCTTTAGCTAGGGAGAATTAGCAGGAGGCAAAGTCATACCCAGCTTGAGCTGGGTTTCTCAAATGTTATTCCTTGCACAACACAAGTCTGCCACATGCATTGCCCGTTACTCACATTTTCTTGAAATGTTACAGCACAATCTAGTGAGAAGAGTCCTGGGGTCAAACAGCCAAGTTCTAACCTCACTTCCTATTTTAGTTTCCAACTTCTCTGACCTGTGAAAGCCATACCTTCTCTTTAGCACAGTTTCTTCCCTTTCTCTGTCCCACTACTTTGGAAAGGAACTAAAATGGGAAGACAATAGGAGAGACTATGACATTTAATTTTCTTTCTAGAATCCACTATCCCAATCCAACTCCCTTCACCATATCAGCTATGAATTTATCTGGTCCTTCTAGAGCTGTCATAAAAGGACTACTACAACTGATAGCCTTTATTTATCCATCTTTTATCACACCCTAATGTTCTTTTTCTTAAATCTTCTTCCACAGTTATCACCTATAATGCTTCAGTTCTTCCATTTCACCTAGTCAACCAAGGCCTGTGCTTCTCTTAGGCAGGCTTAAGCAAACATTTTATAAATTCTTCAAGCAGAAGGGACTAAAAATGATCTGGGGGCTGGGGTTGTGGCTCAGCGGTAGAGCTCTCGCCTAGCACGTGTGCGGCCCAGGTTCGATCTTCAGCACCATGTACAAATAATAAAAAAATGCATTGTGTACAACTAAAGCAAATAAATAAATATTTTTTAAAAACGATCTGGACACAACTAATATCTTCATCTAAAGTTCAGAGTTACAGGCTTCACAATCTCTGTCCATAAGAAGCGGACAAAGCTTTTCCATGAGAAAAGAAACATGTAAAGTCTGAAATGGATACAGTCACCCATAGTTCTATATTTCTCTCCATGCTCCATAAAAATAAAACAAGTCTTTTCTTACAGACAGCAGCACCTACAGTTTATAAAGACTTTGCCCAACACTTCTTTCACAAATACTCTGCAAAGGGATTAGGAGGCAAGCCCCAGCCTTTTGCCTCTCCATCAAGGCAGTGAGGGCATACTCTTTATAGATAAACCCTCTTTAAATGGGATCAGCAGGGAGTAGAATGTCAAGCATTGTCTTTTTACAACAAGGTTACACTGCACAGTACAGAGCCACGAAACATGACATAATCTGAAATTTTATCTTGACCATCCCCCACCTAGATTTACTGTTATTGGGACTGACTGAGGTTCTTTGTTTTAGGAGACTCATCACAACCAGGAATGGAAGAACTTGGTTTTCATGGATACAGACATACAGTCCAGTCACCCTTAGTAACAAACCTTACCACACACAAGGCGAATTTCACCTCTTGAATGTGTTCTTTTGATAGTGGGAATGTAAGTCTGCATGACTACATTCCTCTCTCCTTCCCTCTATTTATTTTCCATTGAAAGATCCCACCTGAAACACCATTGAAAAGTTCATAGACTGTTCCACAAGGCTGAGTGAGAAAGAACGTGTCCAGCCTTGTTACTCAAAGTATAGCCCTTGGACCAGCCATGATGACATCATCTAGGAGTTGGCTAGAAATGCAGACTCCCAGGTTCTGCCCTTGACTTCTGAAATCAGAATCTGCATTTAACAAGATTCCCTAAATGATTCATCATCTTAATTAAAGTTGGAGAAACACTGTCTGTTATCAATGTTTCTCAAACTCTACTGCCCATGACAATTAGCTGGAATTTTTTTCCTTAATGCCAATGACTAAATACCCTCAGCACAAATTAATAAATTAGAATCCCTGGAGGAGGAATCCAGTTTTAAAAATTCTTGAGGTGATTCCAATGTGCACCCACTTTGAGAATCAGTATATAGAACATAAGAATAACAAACAACCCAAAGATTTGTATCTCTGGAGTAATAGAAATGGGAAAAGTGGAAGTGAAAGAAGAAATGGGAAAGGTGAGCATATTTGGGGCACACTTCCTATAGAGTAGACCCCAAACTTCCTTGTGAGATAGAGTGCGCACAGGATGAACCTGTGATACCCTCTCATGACTAAGATGACCTTGAGGACCATAAGTGTCACATGGTTACATGATGCCCTACCTGTTATGACAGAGATCTTCAATAAATATGAAATTTAATCAAATGACATTTTTAAAATATTTTTTAGTTGTTGATATACCTCTATTTTATTTATTTATACGTGGTGCTGAGAATCGAACCCAGTGCCCCACACATGCCAGGCAAGTGCGCTACCGCTGAGCCCCAGCCCCAGCCCCATCAAATAACATTTTTTTTTTTTTTTGGTTGTGGTACCAGGGATTGAACTCAGGGGCACTTAACCACTGGGTTACATCCCCAGCCCTTTTTTTGTATTTTATTTGGAGACAGGGTCTCACTGAGTTGCTAAGTGCCTCGCCATTGCTGAGGCTGGCTTTGAACTCGCGATCCTCCTGCCTCAGCCTCCCAAAGTGCTGGGATTACAGGCGTGCGCCACCGCGCCCAGCCTCAAATAACATTTTAACAGTATAAAAATGGAGAAAATTATCTCTCAACCATTCATCAAACTGGACTAATTATCTGAAAGGTGCAGTGCATTTTCTTTCATCCTTTCAATGAACCCTCAATGTAGTTTTTATTATTTCAATTTAGGAAATCATATAAGAAAAACTAAGGCTTATATGTAAGGAAACAAAACTTTGATGGCATATATGTCTTCTCAAGTTAAACAGCTACTAAACTGCAGGACTATAATAAAACCCAGGTTTCCATAACACCTTACACTGCAAATTGGATTGATGGTGAGAAAGAGTAAAACAGCCCCTGACAGCCAGGCTCCGTGTTGATGAGCTGACCTCATGGTCACAGCTGTCACTGCATGTCCTATTGGACATAAAAAAATTTCCTGGAACACCAACATCAGACAAACCCACTCTGACGACAACAGACCAAGACACAAACAAGACCACTCCATCACCATGTGTGAGCACAGACCAAAACACAAATATTGTCCATGCCAGACCAAATACCCCCCTATATCCAGGCTGATGTGAATGGCTGCTGATGCCTTACCAATTACAGTACTAGCCTCATTTCGTTTCATGTGCCTTCTAGAGAAAAATTATTACTATACCTATTTACATAATTATTTCCCAACAGCCTTTGATTAAAAGCAAAGCTCCTCTTCCTTAAAGAGTCCTGAGATCACTGAGCATACACTAAAGTCCTGGCTTGTCCAGAACCTGCTTAAGAAGACACCAAGGGTTCCCATGGTACTCAGTCTTCCTTGTTGAGTTTATTTTAGGTTGATGATAACTAAGTCAATCACAGCTCTACAGTTTTACTTGTCTTGCCCCATACTTTGTTACCAATGTTATAATTTGTATCTATTTATAGTAGCATATTATAGTTATTTTTAATATCTTCACCTTTTAACTTTATATCTTTTTATTTTTTACTTCTTTGCAGTTCTGGGGATTGAACCCAGGGCTTCATGCAGGCTGGGCAAGTGCACTACCACTGAGCTGCACACCCAGCCCTTCACCTTTTAGCTTTAATATCATAATTAAAAATGACCCACCACCATTACGGTATTACAATGTACAATGATTTACCCACTACCATTACAGTTCTACAGTATTCTAAATGTGTCTGTATTTTTATCTTTAGCAGGAATTTTTTTGGGTTTTTATTTATTTATTTATTTATTTATTTATTTATTTATTTATTTTTGCTGGGGGGAGGTGTTGTGGACTTGTGTTGCTTTTTTAATACCCTTTCATGCAAAGTTGAAGAACTGTCTTTGGCATTTCTTGGTTGGACAGTTAATAAATACTTGTGAAGTTGAATAAATTCTCATTCAGGTTAGCCTGAAATTTTCATCAAATAGATATAAAGCAGCTGAACCCTTCCCAGTGATAGTAACCATGTCTCCATGCTATGTATTACATATGCATGCAAGTAAATCTTACATCTAGAGTTTTCTAGTAAGTGGCAGAGAAGGAAATTTACAAACAAAATATTGACTTTTATATTTCTAAATGATCAATTGGAACGACAACTGAAAGAACTGGTAACACTGTCTCTAGAATGAGAGCCAGAAGATAAGATAAATATAAAATGATACATTCTGTGTCTGTTTTACAAGGGGCAAGATGGAATCATAATTGGCTGAGTATTGGGAAGACAGTATGCCACAATAATTTAAGCATTGAGCTTCTGTAATCAGGAAGAACTGTGTTCAAAATCTTCTTGGGGTCTTTTGGCAAGTTACTTAAGCTCTCTGATATAGCATTTGTATACCTGGCATATGGTAAGCTCTCAAGAAATGTCCAAGAAATTGACCTTAAACAAAAATAGTTGTGCATTACTCTACATTCCTGAAACATCTGCCATTTGTCTCTCCTTTAGATAGGAAAATTGAAGGTCTCTATGGAAATGAGAATATTATTTAACCAGGTTAACAAATTTACATTGTTAGAATGTAGTCTCTCTGGGTGAAAAGGGATGTACCAATAGAATAATGAATATCTAAAGGGAAAAGGAGGATATAAAAAATGAAAAGAAGAAGCATGGAAAGTAAACATCATTCATTTCACAACATTTCCCATGACCAGCCAGTTCTCCTGGAAGCCCCACCAAACACCCAATAAAAACTTGGTTCATGACAACTAGAAGGAAACAGAGAAAACGTGTGCTTCTTAGTTTATAAACAAAAGCTTGATGCAGCATAAGGTTTGGAGATCATTTGTGCTTCCATGATAATCTAAATCTTCTTTAGCCTATGATTCTTTTTTTCAATTTCAGGGAAAAGAAAAATGAAAGTAAGATTCAGGGAGTTTGCTGAATGCGATGGTTCCCCACCTATAATTCCAGCGACTAGGGAGGCCAAGGCAGGAGGATCACAACAAGTTCAAAGCCAGCCTCAGCAATTTCGTGGGACTCTAAGCAACTCAGCAAGACCCTGTCTCTAAATAAAATATAAAAAGGGTTGGGGATGTGGCTTAGTGGTTAAGTGCCCCTGGATTCAATCCCTGGTATCAAAAAGAAAAAAAAAATGTTTTTTTCAAGGAGTTCGTAAAATATTGTGATAAGTGAGAAAACACGGTCACAAAAAGATCACATATTACATGATTTAATTTATAATAAATGTCCAGAATAGGTAAATCTATAGAGCCAGAAAGTAGATTAGTATTTGCCCAGGACTAGGTGAGTGAATAGGGGAGTGGGAAGATGGGGAAAGCAGCAAGTGAAACTGAAACGTAACAGGTGTGGGTTTCTTTCTGGGAGGTGGAAAGGCTTTAAAATTGAAAGTAGGGATGATCACACAACTCTGAACAATGTCATTAAACTGCACTCTTCAAGTGAATGAGCCCTATGGTGTGTAAAGTATATATCAATAAAGCTATTTTTAAATTCATTTAGATGTACTTCAAACGTATTCTTTTTAAGGAATGACAAAAGTTACAGGAAATGACTGCAGTCTATCACCCAAAGTTGGTTTTTTGTTTTTGTTTTTGTTTTAGTTCTTAACGTGTGTGTGATTTTCATTTACATTCTCCCTCCCTGGGCAGAGCAGTATGTAAATGTAGAAAGAAGCAATGAATGTATCATTCAATTAACAATGATCCCTGCAAGTATGATGCTTTTCAGTGAGAAAGTGTAGACAAGGGGCAAGTAAATAAACACTCAAATAAATATGTGAGTACAAATTTTCTGAGAAATCTCCATACTACTTTCCAACGTAGTTGCACCAATTTGCAGTCCCACCAGCAATGAATGTATGAATGTACCTTTTTCTCCACATCCTTGCCAACACTTATTATGGCTTGTATTCTTGATAATTGCCATTCTGACTGGAATGAGATGAAATCTTAATTTTTTTTTGTTTTTTGAAATCTTAGAATAATTTTTGTTTTGTTTTTTGAACTCTTAGAGTAATTTTTGTTTTGTTTTGACATTTGTTATAAATTAAACAAATTTAATTTGTTCTTAGAGTAATTTTGATTTGCTTTTCTCTAATTGCTAGAGATGATGAACATTTATCCATGTGTCTGTTGATGGATAGTATTTCTTCTTCTGTGAAGTGTCTCTTCAGTTCCTTAGCCCACTTATTGATTGGGTTATTTGGGGTTTTTTTGTTGTTAAGTTTTCTGGGTTCAGGAGATTCCTCAGAAAACTTGGAATGGAACCACCATTTGACCCAGCTATCCCACTCCTCGGTTTACAAAGGACTTAAAATCAGCATACTACAGTGATGAAGCCACATTGATGTTTATAGCAGCTCAATTTACAGAAACTAAACTATGAAACAAATCTAGATGCCCTTCAACAGATGAATGGATAAAGAAGCTGTGGTACATACACACAATGGAATATTACTCAGCCTTAAAGAAAAATGAAATTATGGCATGTGTAGGTAAATGGATGGAACTAGAGAATATCATGCTAAGTGAAATAAGCCAATCCCCCCCCCCCCAAAAAAAAGGCCAAATGTTTTCCATGATAAGCCAGATGCTGATCCATAGTTGGGGGACGAGGGGAGGGGGTTAGAGAAGAATGAAGTAACTTTGTATTGTGCAGAGGGGAGTGAGGGAAGGGATGGGGCTGTGGGGATGGGAAGGACAGTAGAATGAGACAGATACTATTATCCTATATACATGTATGATTATACTACTGGTGTGACTTTGCACCATGTACAGCCAAAGGAATAAGAAATTGTGCTCCATTTGTATACAATGTGTCAAAATGCATTCTACTGTCATATATAATTAATTAGAACAAATTTTTAAAAAATAAGAGGAAGACCAGTAGAATAGAAGAAGGGGATCAGGAGGAGGGGGGGTACTGGGGAATAAAATTAATCAAATCATACTGTTTTGTTGTGTGGACATATGAATATATTATAACAAATCCCACTGTTATATATAATTATAATGCACCAATAAAAAAAAGAAAAGAAAATATGAGTACAATTTGTGTTCAGTGACCATGACACTAAGGAATTGTTGAGCACCTCCTGTACTGAATTCTCAAACTGCACATGCCCCTGTGGAGTATTTGTCATGTTTTGTCATGGAGACACTAAGTGCTTAGAGGGTAAAAGCTGTCCCTTATTCATCCCTTGGTACAAACCTCAGAACAGTGGTGTGCATCTGACAGAGTCTTAATATATAGTGTTGACCAAATAACCCAAATATAAAAATCTTATCATTACTGAACACATATAGATGTTGGCTAAAAACACTGATAGGGGCTGCCTTGAGAACCTACATTCTGCAACTAATGGACCATAAACACCAAAACAGAGAATATACCTATTCACCAAAAGGCCATTTAAAAGATCTTTTTGATAGCAATTACTACTGTCAGTGTCTATGAATAATAGAGCATTCTCTCTCTCTCTCTCTCTCTCTCTCTCTCTCTCTCTCTCTCTCTCTCAAAATTAATCACAGCTGCTACATTTATAATCTGATTCCTGAAGAGGCAAATTCAAGCACTGCTTCTCCAACTTAACTATGCACACGGGTCACCCAGTGACACACATTCTGATTCAGAGAGGTCTGAGTCTGCATCTCTAACAATTTCCCAAGTGGTGACAATAGAGCAGGCCAGTGACCACTCTTTAAACAGCAAGATAATAGACTTCAAAAGAGGACCCTGGGGTTGGGGTTGTGGCTCAGTGGTAGAGTGCTCACCTAGCACGTGCAAGGCCCAGGTTCAATCCTCAGCACCACGTAAAAACAAAGGCATTTGTGTACAACTAAAACAAATAAATAAATACCAAAAAAAAAAAAAAAAAAAAAAAAGAGGATCCTGGTGGTACTTTCATTACCAGGAATCCCCTTCTTTTATTATGATGTCAAAATAGCCCTGTGTCTCTAGAGTTTGGAAATGAGAGGTTGATAATAGGTACCAAAGCACAGGAAGAATTAGTTCTTGGGTTTCATAGCACAGTGGGGTAACTATAAGTGGTTAGTCAGCTTTCTGCTGCTATGATAAAATATCTAAGAAAACCAGCTTAAAGGAGGAGAGGTCTGTTTAGGCTCACAGTTCAGAGGTTTCAGTCCATGGTCACTTGGCTCTTGTTTCTGGGCCTGTTGAGAGGCAGAACATGATGGGAGGAAACACCAGGTAGGTGGCCAAGAGGCAGAAAAAGAGAGAGAGGCAGAGGCCAGGGACCAAATATAACCTCCAAGGTCATGCCCTCAACAACCTAAGCCCTTCAACTAGGCCTCACTACTAAAGTTTCTACAACCTCCCAATGATCCATTAAGGCAGGAATCCATCAGTGGATGAATCCATTGATGAGGTTACAGACCCCATAATCCAATCATCCACCAAAGGGCCAAACTCTGAACATTGCTGCATTGGGGACCAAGCCTTCAACTCACAAGCTTTGATACATTTCAAATCCAAACCATAGCAATAGGCTACAATTCATGATGGATTTCAAAATAACTAGAACAGTTCACTGTTTCCCAACACAGAGAAATGATAAAGTTTCAAGGATATGGAAACGCTGATGACCCTGATCTGATCTTTACACATTGTGTACATGTATCACATTATTTTACTCAACCCCATAAATATGTGCAAATAGTATATGTCAATTTAAATTTTTTAAAAAAGTGAAAATCAAGCTTCAAAATTTTATATTTCCTCTCACAGAATGAATGACTTTGTCCACCAATAAAAGTAGACAAATTTTATAAGGAAATCCAGATTTTGGGTTTCTCCTAAAAAATCAGAAACCCCATGTCACTGCTCCCACACACCCATGAGACTCCAAGAAGATACACTGTCTCACTATCCGTGGTCCTCTTTGGACCACTGGCCATTGTGGAGATTTTGTCCCCTCTCTAACCATTAAGGAAACAAGAGGCTGGTTCAAAAGTCCACTGCTTTCTCAAAGAAGGTCAAAAGGAGAGGACAAAATGGTGAGGATTGCTTGTATCCCAGATGCTGATCCTGTGTTAATGAGTAAATGCTAGATGGCCTTGTGGAAATCAGAGTCTTAAGTTTAAATATGAGTTTTTGGAAACTCTGATATGTTACATTCCCCAAAAGAAAATACTTTGCCTTTCAAAAATAAGAGGCAGAACATGATGGCAGGGAGCACGTGGTAGGTGGCCAGGAAGTAGCTATTATATATAGCTGAAATACATTAATAAAATATTTTAAAACGAAAGTAAAGGGAAACCAGAGTTTTCCAGGAACATTGAGCAACTTCCAGAAGGATCAAAATGCATTCACATCCTTCCAGTATATATACTATCCTGGTTGGGAATCTAAATGTCATACTCTCTTAGTTTCACTCAGTCCTGTTGACTTACCCATGGTTTCAGTTTGATAAAAATAAATTCCAGTGTGGTTGAAATCCCAGTAAATAAATTCCTTCTCCTCATAATGCTTCCTGTCTTTCCTTAAGACCATATTCGTTGTCTATGGAAGGTCATGAAATTTGCTGACTTTAATAACAAGTTCTATCTTCCTGTCGTGGTGGAGTTTCATACAGAGACAGTCTCTGTCACTTCCCTGTATAGAACTTAGAATGGCATCAGAAATACCCTCCCCCATTCACTCAAAAACCCTAAAACAACAAGCACATAGTAATTTGTTGATGCAGTTGTTATTTAAGTAGCATATACAACATATGTCACTGTATCTTTTTCCTGTGAGAGTAGAATAATTAAAAAGCATACTGATGCAGAACAGTGCGAAGAAATCTTGCCAATCGTGCATGAGGCCCTGGGTTTGAGCCCTAGCACCCACAAGAAATCTTGCCAATTGTGCACAAGGCCCTGGGATTGATCCCCAGCACCCACAGACCAAAAAAAAAAAAAAAATTATCAATTTTAGTTTGATGAACTGACACCATATTGATAGAATACAATCAGTTAATCCCATACTGATGGGATATGTAATGTAGAGGGGAAACTATGACACTATAAATCAAATAAACTCCTGGTGACTTTTAGGGGATAAGTACTATTTAAATACAAACACAGATTTCCTGGGGCTATATTTGCCAGAAGAAAAAGAATATAAGATAAAGATCCAAGTGCAAGTAGATTCATCAGAGGGTAATCTCAGGAAGCACTGGTGGGCAAGGAAAAGCAAGGTAGGAAAAGAAGAGAAGTAAGTAGATATTACATCACCAGGCATGTTGCCCACGGTGGGCAACTGGAGCTCAAATCCAACTGGGTACTCTGGGGGAAAGTGTGGAATTCATTTCTCAGAGTGACACTATCAAGGGACAAGGAAACCAGGCTATTTACATGCATCTTCCCATTTGTCATTTAAGTGCTGCTGTGAGAGTATTAATCCCTTAATGCTTCTGGCTTGCCCTGTTCAGGAGCCTAGTGTTGCCGCCTGAAGCGATGGCTGCTTGGAGCAACGGAGCCGCGGGAAGAAGTTCAGAGGCAAACTGGAGACAAACAGCTTTTTATTCTGATAACTTTTCTCTCTGGTTCTAACAACGACTAACACGCGCCACACACACCACCAAAATGGCACTGACCCGATCAGCAATCTCGGCCAAGTCACTCGAGATCCCGGGCCAAGTCCCGTGAGACTACGGAAGGCGACAATGCCCAAATCCTTATGGCCCATAGTCAACCGCAATTTAAGCCATCTCCCCAAACAGGGCTCCTGCAGCCTAGCAGGCACCTTTAGCCAGAGAAGTCCCCTGGGAGAGCCAAGGGTGTCAGCAAAGCAAGTGTCAATATGTAGAGGTGAGTGCAGACAGGATGTAGGCAGAGGACCAAAACATCTGCTGCAAGGCCCATCCTTGTGACAGATACCTGGGCACTGCAGCAAGCAATGAGCACATAGTGGCAAACAAAAGATAGAACCTCTGCCTTCAATAGGGGACACCAGGCAAGACTCTGTGAAAAGCCAACACTACTTACTGTTGTTGAAAGTGACGTCTTTTATTGAGGACTAAATAAAAAAGGTAAATCATACCATTAAAACATATGCAAAGCATTTAAATAAACATTATCTGAAGAAAATATACAAATGGCCCATGAATATATGAAAAGATGCTCAACATTTTAATTATTAGGGAAATGAAAACATACAACTACTTTATTTTGAAATAGTTTAGACTTCTAAAAAGTTGAAAAATAATGCAGGATTTTTGAAAGCAATAGGGAGAGTTCGCCTGGCCGCCAGCTCTGGCCTGGCTGCTGGCTCACGCAGCCATTGCCTCTGGGCCCAGGAATAGCAGCTCCTGCTGCAGGCAGGGCCCACCAGAGGAAAAGCCCCATCCACTCCCGGTGGAACTGCGACCTGCCCAGCTGCAACCAGAACAAGAGGTAGGCACCCACTGGAAGGAGCAGCCCAGCCACCAGTTCCCTGGCCGCCAGCTCTGGCCTGGCTGCCGGCTCATGCAGCCATTGCCTCCAGGGCTGGGAATAGCAGCTCCCCACTGACAGGGCCTGACCAGAGGAAAGGATCCGTCCATTCCCTGAGGAACTGCGACCTGCCCAGCTGGGACCAACAAGCAGTAGATATCCACTGGAAGGAGCGGCCCAGCCACCAGCCCTCTAAACCACCAGCCCAGGCCATCACCAGAACCATGAACTGCAGGCTCCACCCTGTGAAAGGGCCCTGCTGCCCACCTGCCCAACCCCCACTGAAACAACTAGACTGGGAGGAGACCCAGGAGGAGGAGAGTGGGGAGAAGAAAGCCAGACTGCCTGCTCCACCACACTGCAGCCAGGAGGTGATCAGGAGAGAGAGTCCCACTCCACGCCCGCAAATCAGAGAGGCAACCTGCGTCTGCCCAGAGACACACACCGAACTGGGATCCCCTAGCTACTCAACCCAACACCAATATACTTATAGGCCTGAGACTACCACTGCCACAAAACTGAGTTAGCTATGCTACTACCAAGGAACAACAAAAAGGTCAGGGTAAGACATCACTAAGGTCCCTAGAGACCAGGATGCACCAGAAGGTGCAACCAGTTATGATGTTGTGAACTAACAGGGAATCTTACACGGGGTTGTCTATATCTGGCTTTTTCTACTAACAGCCAAATCCTAATGATTATACTCTCACTAGTCAAATAATCTAATACCTCTATTTTCTCACATCTTACTTCATAAACGTTTAAGCCAACCTCTAAGTCCCCCCTTCTATCATTAGATACTGTAAACCACCACACAAACATAGAGACTATATGGTATAAGATAACTGATCTCATCATTTCTGTTTATAGTGACAAAACTGTAAATATAAAAATAGAAACCAACTGATATATGGACACACATTGGGTACATTGAAAGATTTAATATTGATATTTCCCTAAAAAGTGAGGTTCTGGGTAACCTGGAGGGATCTTATAAAACAAAAGGGCAGAAGCTGTAAGACCTCAGGCTTACCTTGCAGGAGAGGAAAATACATAGACATCATGAGAAAACAGGGGAGGAAAATGCCCCAAACAAACCAAGATATTACAACAATGGAAACCATAGAAAGCACAGTGGGTGAAATGTCAGAGAAGGAGTACTGGATATACATAATTAAAATGATAAAGGATTTAAAAATGACCTAAGTGATCAGATACAGAAAAAATGGATCTCTCCAACAAAGAGATAAGAGATCAAATACAGGCAACCATCTATCACTCCAACAAAGAGATAAGAGAACAAATCCAGATAGCAAAAGATTTCTTCAAGAAAGAGATAGTTTGAGAAAAAAACAAATAGAAATCCTTGAAATGAAAGAAACAGTAAGCCACTTCAAAAAATTCAATAAAGCATCACCAACAGATTGAACCACTTGGAAGATAGGACCTCAGACAATGAGGACAAAATATATAATCTTGAAAATCAAGTTGACCTCACAGTGAAGATGGTAAGAAGCCATGAACAGAATATCTGAGAACTATGGGATACCATCAAAAGACCAAACATAAGATTTATTGGAATAGAGGAAGGTGCAGGGATTCAAACCAAAGGAATGAACAATCTCTTCAATGAAATAATATCAGAAAATTTCCCAAGCAGGAAGAATGAATTTGAAAATCAAATACAAGAGGCCTATAGGATGTCAAATGTGCAAAATTACAACAGGTCCACACCAAGGCACATTGTAATGAAAATGCCTAGCATACAAAATAAAGATAGAATTTTAAAGGCAGCAAGAGAGAAAAGTCAGATTACCTATAAGGGAAAACCAATTCGCATCTCAGCAGATTTTTCAATTCAGACCCTCAAAGCCAGGAGAGCCTGGAACAACATATACCAGGCTCTAAAGGATAAGGAATGCCAACCAAGAATTTTATATCCAGCAAAATTAAGCTTTAGATTTGAGGATGAAATAAAAACCTTCCCTGATAAACAAAAGCTAAAAGAATTTACAACAAGAAAACCTGCTCTGCAGAACATTCTTGGTAAAATATTCCACGAGGAGGAAACAAAAAATAATAATGAAAATCTACAAAGGGAAGAACTACAATAAAGGGAAAAACCAGCCAAAGGAAAAACCAAGTCAAACTAAATACCAAAAATAATAAAAAAAATAAAAATGACTGTTAATACAAATTATGTCTCAATAATAACCCTGAATGTTAATGGCCTAAACTCACCAACTAAAAGACATAGGCTAATAGATTGGATTAAAAAAACAGACCCAACAATTTGTTGCCTTCAAGAGACACATCTCACAGGAAAAGACACCCATAGACTGAAGGCGAAAGGATGGGATAAAACATATCACTCACATGGTCTACGTAAACAAGCAGGGGTCTCCATCCTCATATCAAATAAAGTAGACTTCAAGCCAAAGTTAGTCAAAAGAGATAAAGATGGACATTTCATACTGCTTAATGGAATCATAGATCAACAAGATATAACTGTTATAAATATATATGCCCCAAATAATGGAGCATCTACATTCATCAATCGAACTCTTCTCAAATTCAAGAATCAAATAGACCACAACACAATAATTCTAGGTGATTTTAACACGCCTCTTTCACCACTGGATAGATCTTCCAAACAAAGTTAAACAAAGAAACTATAGAACTCAATAATACAATTAATAACTTAGACTTAACTGACATATATAGAGTATATCACCCATCAATGAGCCAATACACTTTCTTCTCAGCAGCACATGGATTCTTCTCAAAAATAGACCATATATTATGCCATAAAGCAACTCTAAGCAAATATTAAAAAGTAGGGATACTACCCTGCATTCTATCAGATCATAATGGAATGAAATTAGAAATCAATGATAAAAAAAGAAAAGCTACACTAACACCTGGAGACTAAATGATATGCTATTGAATGATCAATGGGTTTCAGAAGACATCAAGAAGGAGATTAAGAAATTCTTAGAGGTAAATGAGATCAATAATACAACATACTGAAATCTCTGGGACACCCTGAAGGCAGTACTAAGAGGAAAGTTCATTGCACGGAGCTCATTCCTTCAAAAAAGAAAAAGTCAACAAATAAATGAACTAACATTACATCTCAAAGCCCTAGAAAAAGAAGAACAAATCAACCCCAAAAGAAGTAGAAGGCAGGAAATAATTAAAATCAGAGCTGAAAATAATGAAATTGAAACTAAAAAAACAATTAAAAAATTGACAGAACGAAAAGTTGGTTCTTTGATAAAATAAATAAAATTGATAGACCTTTAGCTATGCTAACAAAGAAAAGAAGAGAGAAAAAACAAATTACCAATATCTATGATGAAAAAGGAAGTATCACTACAGAAATACGGAAGATAATTAGAAATTATTTTGAAAATTTATACTCCAATAAAATACAAAATAATGAAGGCATCAACAAATTTCTCGAGATATATGATATGCCTAAACTAAATCAAGATGATATATACAATTTAAATAGGTCAATTTCAAGCAAAAAAATAGAGGATGCCATAAGAAAAGCCCAGGACCAGATGGATACACAGCTGAGTTCTATTAAACCTTTAAAGAAGAATTAACACCAATACTTCTCAAACTATTTCATGAAATAGAAAAAGAGAGAACACTCCCAGACTCATTCTATGAGGCCAGTATCACCCTGATTCCAAAACCAGACAGAGACAAATCAAAGAAAGAAAACTTCAAACCAATATCTCTAATGAATATAGATGCAAAAATTCTCAATAAAATTCTGGCAAATTGAATACAAAAACACATCAAAAAGACAGTGCATCACGATCAAGTGGGCTTCATTCCAAGGATGCAAGGTTGGATCAATATAAGGAAATCAGTAAATGTAATTCATCACATCAACAGGCTCAAAAATAATAATCACATGATCGTCTCAATAGATGCAGAGAAAGCATTTGACAAAATACAACATCCCTTCATGTTCAAAATGCTACAAAAAAAAAAAATAGGGATAACAGGAACATACCTCAACATCATAAAGGCAATCTATGCTAAGCCCCAGGCCAACATCATCCTAAATGGAGAAAAATTGAAAGCATTCCCTCTAAAAACTGGAACAAGACAGGGATGCCCTCTCTCACCACTCCTATTTAACATAGTTCTTGAAGCCCTAGCCAGAGAAACTAGACAGATGAAAGAAATTAAAGGGATATGGATAGGAAAAGAAGAACTCAGATTCTATACATAGAAGAGCCAAAAAATTCCACCAGAAATCTTCTAAATCTAATAAATGAATTCAGCAACGTAGCTGGATATAAAATCAATACCCATAAATCAAAGGCATTTCTGTACATCAGTGACAAATCCTCAGAAAGAGAAACTAGGAAATCCACCTCATTTGCTATAGCCTCAAAAAAAAAAAAAAAAAATATTTGGGAATCAACTTAACAAAAGAAGTAAAAGACCTCTACAATGAAAACTACACCACACTAAAGAAAGAAATTAATAAAGACCTTAGAAGATGGAAAGATCTACCTTGTTCATGGATAGGTAGAACTAATATTGTCAAAATGACCATTCTCCCAAAAGCACTATACAGATTCAATGCAATACTAATCAAAATCCCAATGTCATTCCTTATAGAAATAAAAAAAGCAATCATGAAATTCATCTGGAAAAATAAGAGACCCAGAAGAGCCAAAGCGATTCTTAGCAAGAAGAATGAAGCTCATGGCATTACTATTCCAGACCTTAAATTGTACTACAAAGCAATAGTAACAAAAAACAGCATGTTATTGGCATCAAAATAGACCAGTTGACCAATGGTACGGAATAGAAGACTCAGAGATGAACCCACACACCTTCAGTTATCTTATATTAGACAAATGTGCCAAAAATGTTCACTGGAGAAAAGATAACCTCTTCAACAAATGGTTTGGGAAAACTGGAAATCCTCATGTAATAAAATGAAATTAAATCTCTTTCTCTCACCATGCACAAAACTCAACTCAAAGTGGATCAAGGACCTAGGAATTAAACCAGAGACCTTGCACCTAATAGAAGAAAAAGTAGGCCCAAATCTCCATCATGTTGGTTTAGGCTCCAACTTCCTCAATAAGACCCCTATAGCGCAGGAACTAAAACCAAGAATCAATAAATGGGATGGATTCAAACTAAAAAGCTTCTTCTCAGTTAAAGAAACAATCAGTGAGGTGAATAGAGAACCTACAGAATGGGAGCAAATCTTTACCACAAGCACATCAGATAGAACACTAACCTCAAGGATTTATAAAGCTCTCAAAAGCCTTAACACCAAAAAAAACAAATAACCCAATCAATAAATGGACCAAGGAACTAAGCAGATACTTCTCAGAAGATGATATGCAAACAATCAACAAATATATGAAAAAATGTTCAACATCTCTAGCGATTAGAGAAATACAAATCAAAACAACTCTAAGATTTCATCTTACTCCAGTCAGAATGGCAGCTATCAAAAAAACAAACAAAATAAATGCTGGCGAGAATGTAGGGGGAAAGGCACACTCTTACATTGCTGGTGGAACTGCAAATTGGTGAAGCCAATCTGGAACGTAGTATGGACATTCCTAGGAAAACTGGGAATGGAACCACCATTTGACCCAGCTATCCCACTCCTTGGTCTATTCCCAAAGGACTTAAAAACAGATTACTACAAGGACACAGCCACATCAATGTTTTATAGCAGCACAATTCACAATAGCTAGATTGTGGAACCAACCCCGATGCCCAACAGCAGATGAATGGATAGGGAAACTTTAGTATATATACACAATGGAACACTACTCAGCACTAAAAGAGAATAAAATCATGGCATTTGCAGGTAAATGGATGGAGTTGGAGAAAATAATGTTAAGTGAAGTTAGCCAATCCCAAAAAACCAAAGTTTTTTTTTAACAAGAGATATAATTATTGAAACTTGAAAATTAACATTGATAGAATACTATTAGCTGATCTATGGACACTATGTGAATTCTACAGGTTGTTCCACTGCTCTTAGATTTTTTGGTTAGATCTAATTTTTTAGATCTAATGCAGGCTCTTTGAACACATGTTGTTATCATGACTTCTTAATCTGCTCTAATCTAGTACAGTTTCTAGGTCTTGCTTTGTCTTTCATGCTGTTGATACTTTTGAGCATAATTAGCCAATTATTTTGTAGAATGTCCCTCAGTTTTAGTTTGATCAAAAGCTGACCCTGAAAAGCAGGGAAGAGTCAGATTTGCATCTTTAGCAGAAGAGCATCCCCAAAAGAGGGAACAGAAAGCACAGGGGCCTGAAGATGGACACAAGATATATTAAAGGAACAGAAAGAAAATGTAAATTGGTATTGCAGGAGTGTAGTGGGCAAAGCCAAGAGTGGTTGTGAAGAGGGTAAGTGTGATGAGGGTGCAGACCTTACTCTGGGTACAATGTGAAGCCAGTGGAGACTCTATATATAGAGTGGGCAATGATCTGATTGACAAGGACAGGCATTATGTTGCTGCCATTAATGCCACTCTCACAGATCTTCCCACGGCCAGGGGAAGTGGATGGCCCATTAAGATTTCAACAGTATATTCTAGCTCATTGTTGCTTGAATGGCATGCTTCATGTTTTCCCAAAAACAGAACCTGAGATCAACATCCCCCAAACAGGAGTAAGGAAACTGTGAGAATAAAAAGGAGAAGGAGGACATGCCAGTTTAAAGAGTATTATTGAGGTCACTGCTATGGGCAATGGAGTAAGAGCTTAATAAACATATTTATAATTGAAGGGCCCACAGAATTGACAATGGAGATAGAAGGTCTCTGAGCTTCCTAATGACATCCTCTGAATCCAGATGCCCAGGAATGATAAAGAAAGTCAAAAGACGATAGTGAAAAACAATTAGAATGGCTACTATAATGCTATATGGAAAGGAAAACCTGAATGTGAATGGCTTTTGATGAATAAGAATTCTGTTTTCTGAGACAGATGTTGGCAGGTTCCAACTTCCAGGGATTTATGTCAATGAATGTCAAAGTGATGAAAAGTAACAGCTACCACAGCTGTTGTTTGTTGAGCCTCCTGCTGAAAGAAGCATCTCCACTGGGATATTTTTCAGGCATCTTAAACTTAACTTTTCCAAAAAACAAATTCCTAATTTCCACCAGACACTTCAAATACCTTTCCATCACTCTTCCCCATCTCAGCCAATAGAATTATTTCTCCTCAACTCTCCCTTCTCGTGCCCATTAGTAAATCCTATCATCTCCTCCTTCAAACTATAGCTAAAGTAGAGTCAGTTCCCACCAAAGCTCTCAGCTCTCCTTTCCAGGACACCATCATCACTAGCCTATATTTTTGCAATAGTTTTCTGCTATTGCAATTAGAATAAATCATATGCCACTAACACCATTTTCCTGGATGTGTTCTCTGACTTTTACTTTTATGATATCATCAAAGGTCATGCATAGTTGTTCTCCAATAAAGGCACAAACTCTATTTATAGTATCCTTTGGGACCTCCTTCCATTTATTCCTAGATTTGTTACTGGCTTTTTGGTTTCCATTCAACTCTGCATTTCACCCCCTAAATTTGCTAGTGCCTCTTGGATGTGTTGACTGAGCCTGGTTTCCCTGAGTTTCCCTCTGACATTTGGTTATACTTAGTTCACTCTGATCCTCCTAGGCCAACATTTGTTAAGCCCATAGGGTAGGCTACTCCATCTTTTCTCCTGTCCTCTGCATACAAGTCGGAATCTGACCACAATAAGAAACATCTAAGCACAATGTAATTCCCTAGGGAAAAAAAGCTCCTGCACAGGAATGAGGACCAGGTAGAGGGATTTCCTGAGACAAAAGGGGATTAAAGAACTTAGTGGTTGTATTCTTTTGAAATTTAAATGGAAATTCTGGTATGTCAGCAACCAAATTTGGGGACATTTAATGCCTCAGAAAACCTTTCTAGACATTAGGAATTACTAGAGATATCAATCATCTTTATTTTATTTTTAGTGCATTGTAGTTACACATAATAGTGGGATTCATCTGGACATATTCATACATACCACAGAATTTTCTCCATGTCAATCCCCAATACTATTTCCTTCCCTTCTCTCCTCCCTCCCCCAACCCATTTCCTCTACTATATTTTGCACCATTTAAAAAAATAAATAAGAATTAAAAAAGAATTACCAATCTTTTGGAAGAAGGTCTGTAAAATATACTAAAACTGGGAAATCAAACGCAATTAATCAAAAAATCTTAAACTTGTCAGATATCATTCACACTCTGAGGGACCACAATGACAACAGTATGTCAATCTCATTTGGAAGCACCTGGAATTTTAAGTCCTCACATATTCAAAATTTTGTTTACATTTAGTTATATTCAAAAATAATACAAGTGAATATAAAACTCCAAGTCAAGCTCTTTATCTTTGAAGACTGTACGTTTTTTATTCTTCTGAGTCTCTTGTGATTTACTTTTTTTATCAGTGTTATGTTTGAAAAATTTTATCCACGTTTCTGTAAGTAGCCAAAATTCATTTATTTTCACATTCCACCATATTCAAACACATAAATAGTCAAAGTTGACTTATCCATTCTACTATGAGTAAACATTTGGGATGTTTTTCTTTGGTTGTCAATACAATACAAACAATGTTGCTGTAAACATTCATATTATATACTGCAGTAAACATGTACATTTCCCTAGCATTCAGACCTACCAACTGGATGGCTACATCATAGATCATGCCCATTTTGGATTCTATTCAATGAAGTCAAACTGTTTTCAAAGAGGGTATAAAAATTCCCACTCCCATTGGCAATGTTAAGAGAGTTACCTTTGCTCCACTGCTAAAGTAGGAAGTGGGAATTAATATGTAGCCTGTTAACCATGCAAAACAGAATTCTCAAATTTCAGTAGGCATACTTAAGGATGATTGTTGGGTCACCCCCCCCCCCACCACCACCACCACCAGAATTCTGATTCTGTAGATCTGCACTGGGAATTTGCATTCCTAAAAAATCTTAAGTTGAAGTGAGATGAGACCAATGTCACTCTTCTGAAGATCACACATACTTTGATGTTAGCTGCCTGATGTACAGCCACAAACCGCCGCGGGAGAAAAACTCAGAGGCAGATGAAGATTCTTCTACTTTTACTTCTACTTTCTTAGTGAGAGCTTAGAGAAAGAAAGAGATTTCTTTAGCTTAGAAAGAGCTTTCTTCAGCTTAGAGGGAGCTTAGAGAGAGAGAGAGAGAAAGATTCTTCTTTCTTCTTAAGCTTAGAGAGAGAGAGAGAGCTTGAGAGAGAGAGAGATTAGAGAGATTCTTTCTTCTTTCTTCTTCAGCTTAGAGAGAGAGAGAAAGAGAGCTTGAGAGAGAGAGAGAGATTAGAGAGATTCTTTCTTCTTTCTTCTTTCTACTTCAGCAGCCTCGGCCTGACTCTGACCAGCAATTACTTCTTCTATCTGGTTTCTCTTCTGTCAGAACTCTTAACCGCTCTGACTCTTATTTCTTCTTCTGACTACGTTCTGGCCGCTCTGACTCTTTTCTTCTTCTCCGACCTGAACTCTTCTTTTGACCGACTGAGCGACTGCACGACTGACTGAATGAATTTCTTCCTTCTGACTCCGACCACTTTCACCCGGTTATATACCTTTAGCTTTGCGGGTGCCTCACGTGCATTTACAGGTGCATCACATACATACTTATTATCAGGTGGAACTTACGGCTTCCAGCTAACCGTACTAGCCATCTCCCTAATTGGGGCTCCTTCACTTTGAGAACCATTCACGTAAACTGTTAGCTGAAAAAGGTTCCCCATCAAAGTTTATTAAAGGGAGCATTCGCTGCCAGCATGATGAATACAGCTACAGCTTGTCTTGCCACATGGGACTCAGTCTTCATCCTCACCTGTTGGGGCCAGTTCCTGCCATAGGTGTAAGTGTTCAGGGAGCAGGGAAAGGAGATACTTTCTACTTGTCCATTAGGTTTCCTGGAAGTAAGAAAGGTTTGGTAGGAAAATATCACGGTTGGTTTGATCAAAGGATGTGCAAAGAGAAAGAAAATCTCCAGGACACCCAGACGAGCAGGAACCTAATTACTGAACAGATTTGTTTTATAATTAATTAAAGTGGATCCAGAGAAATATCAAAGGTGGAAGAAAGTGACTGTTCAATTGAATAATTTAGTCCAACAGAGTACTAAAAAGCAAGCAAAATTTTTTTTCGTTTTTTAAAGATTGGCTTGATACAGGATTTCTTTCACCTGGGGCTACTGTTGGCAGGCTGTCAGTAATGGGCAAGCAATGTTTCATGAGTATTCTAACTGGACATGAGGAAGAGCTCATGGAGAATGTTAAACTCGAGAGAGTTCTTAAAGAATCAGGAGTAGACTCCTGGGCAGAGAAGCCAGGAAGGG
The DNA here is from genome assembly GCA_025594165.1 of Tamias sibiricus. Taxonomy (NCBI): domain Eukaryota; kingdom Metazoa; phylum Chordata; class Mammalia; order Rodentia; family Sciuridae; genus Tamias; species Tamias sibiricus. The sequence goes on along the minus strand of CM046659.1, from coordinate 183,744,525 downwards.
CACATCAGGCATTGGGATGGAGATGGCCTGGGTCAAGATGAGTGCCTGACAATTCATGCTAAGGCCAAAAAACACTAGTTGGAAATGACTATTTGATTAGGGGGATTTTTGTGGAAGACAAGAGGGCAATCAAGACTATTATTTTGCTGGGACATAAATGCTGTAAGAATAAGGAGTTTTGAGACTAAGCTGGCAGCACTATAAGTTTTTGAATAATGAATGAAACATCCAAAAGGGTAACATTGGCAGACTGACTTTGGAAGACTTGTGTGTGCTACTGAAAGGATAAAAAATCTGTTAGGAGGCTATTAAAATAGGATAAGAGTAATAGATAATAAAGACCTGAGTTCATTCTTATTGACTTCAACAAGCATCTATTGGAGGAATAGACATTGGTGATAGACATGCCACACTTGCAACTGTTACTCCTGAGAATTTCTATTTCCAAGAGTAACAGCTTTGTGGAATCTACATACCTTTTCCTGGTAGGATTAACGAAAGAAATTTGATTTCTTCTAGAAACTGTTTTTCTCTTAAGAACACTTTAGTAGATTTTTTTTCCAGTGCTGGTGATTGAATCCAGGGCCTCATGCATGCTAGGCACCCTCTGATCTACAGCCTTAGCTGACTTTTGTTTCTTGTATCTATCTCTCCTAATAGCTCTCAGGAAATGCTGTTGCTAATGCTGCAGAATGGACTTTTCCCTATAAATACTCATATCCTAGCTGGTGGAAAATTCCTAAGGAAATGAATAGATATTTTTTTCCCCCCTGAGTTAACAAAGAACACAAGGAACAGAAAAGAGACAGGCTGTAAGTCAATGTAATTTCTCTTAAAATGGTGCATGGAATTTTGATTTGTGATTGGCATTGAGGCTCCTGGGTTATTAGAAGAATTAGAACGGGCAATTCTACTTCAGTGGGTACATTACTTTACATTCACACAACAAATGACAACCAAGAGACTGCCATATAGGAGCATTAAGAGCTTCAACAAACAATGAACTGATCCTCACATCCTGGGCTCCCAAAAAAGGTTCTCCATTGTACACTGACTCTATTACCCTTGTCTCAAGCAGATCCAGTGTTAGACTGTAGCACAGGCCAGAAGGCAGGCATGTGGATGTAGTACTACTGGGTTAACAGACCTGAACTCCAGAACATTTCCATAAACTGAGTTACCCAAAGGCGTAGGCAGGGAATAAACCTTAACAGGAGATTAAATGGGTTCTTCTTACCTCCTGGTTTCCTGAAAAAGCCAAACCTAATCAAATTCCAGTGGTCCAAACAGGACCACATGGATAATTTAGGGGGAAAGAATGTTTTTATATTAAAAGCAGTATTTGTCTCTAGCATTCTGTTACCTACAAACCAACGTGGTTTTAATTTAAGCTCCTGCTAATCCCAACCATTTCTTTCAAGTGTTTCTTATTTAAAATAGAAATTCCATGTTGAGCATTTTAATAACATTAACTGTCAAACGCAGCTGTGATCAGTTTTCCTTTCAATCCTCTTCCAGATGTAGGTATTTGTGATCATTGGTGCCCTGTTTTCCTCCTTTTCCCTTATTAAATATATCATTAGTAAAATACAAGACCAAAATAATCGTTTTTCACTGATAGGGTGAGGAAATAATGCCCAGAGAAGCTAAACTATCACTGCCAGTCAGCCATTGTCCATGGGTGTGGTTGTCATGAGAATGACATTGCTCGGGTAACTTAATGAGGAGTTAGTAGTTCATGATTTCTTCCATTGTCAGAGCAGATGTTTTTGCCATACAAGTCACATAAGACAGGACAAGAAAGTAAATATCAACTTGCTGAATCAAAATAAACCATATGCTTTAAATACAGGTTTAATGGCATTAAAACACAGGCATTTCAAAGTATTCCCAGAGAAAAGCCAATGACCGGGTGGGCCACGTTAGAAGGAACTTAGGAGAAACTATATTTGATGAGAGATGAGCATGCTTCCCCAACGAAATCCTAACTCCAGCTTATTTTAAAGGGAAAAACAGATATTTTCCTTTCAGTATCCTAGGAGTCACAATGACTTGCAAAACTCATCCTTGCGATCAACACTCAAGTGTAACTGAAGCTGATGAAGACCTGTCTGCAGACAGGCAACATGCAGGAAACTTGGGCCTGTTCACTTGGAAGCACTGGAGGATTACTTGGCCAGAAAAGAGTTGCTCCTTTTCAGAGCACTGATTCTAATATTCACATCACACACTAGCCACCTTTCTGAACTCACCACCAACATTCTCCTATTCAGAAGCTCTGTTCCTGGGAGTTCATCTCTACATCATCACTGAGTGCAGCCCAGATGTCCCTGCCTCATCAACCTGGACTTCAAGACTCTCTCACATATGTGTTTCCCTTCCCTCATCTGATCTAACTCTAGTTAACCATCCAGATCTACCTGGCTCAATTCCACCACTTCCATGAAGATCTGAATGACCACCCACTTCGGGGCTGACAGGCTACATATTGTCTGAACTTTCCACAGAACATGTAAAACACACCCCTGGAATACTAACTATATTTTTCTTATACACATTTTGAATGATTATGATAATTCTCATAATGATTTCAAATGGAGACATTAAAATCAAACATATCACATGGATACCATATGATATCTAAATAATATCATGGTTTCCAAAATAGTAAATGATGGATTTTCTGTAGTCAAGACTAGCTATCAATATCATTGTTACAACTAATACTAGTAGTACATGACAGCAGTTACAAGGGGGAAAAACATGCAATCAACAATCCAGAATGTTGAGTCAAATCTAGGATAAGATGAGATTTCATGTGAACAATGTTCTGTCCTGGAACTAATCCCCCAGTACAAGTATAAGCTACATGTTTTAACAGTAGCATGGATAAAAATGACTTAGAGATCACAGATTTCTGTAAACTCATTATGAGTCAAGCAATTGTGTGGCTGCCAACGTCTTTGAATCTTGAATTGCATTAAAAGGGATATGTCCAAAACAGAGACAGTTGCCACATCCTCTTGACCCTGTCCTATTCTATGCTGCTTATACATTGAGTAAGGAGTTTGTTTCTATAAAAAAAAAAAAAAAGAAAGAAAGAAACAATAGCAAGTCCATAGCACAGTCACCGTAGAGTAAGGAGGACCATGGGGAGCTTTGTGATTTAGGCCTTGGGACAAAGCTGTCTTCAAATACTTAAAGGGTTGTCATGGGAGTGAGAGATTAGACTTGTTTCAACTAGCTGCAAAGGAAATAACTATAATACTTATAGAAGGCATGATAAGACAGATTTAGGTCCAAAATACAAATTTCTGTAACTATTAAATCATTCCCAAACTATCTAAGCTATATGAAGTTCCTCATTGCTGCATGAAATCAAGACAAAGGCATCTAGCCAAAAGATGGGGATACATAGACACATGGTGTTTGGACAGAATTCATCTAACCCTGAAATCCTCCTTTGTGAATAATGGTGAGAGAAAATTGTGCAAGAAATGAAGTTCGTTTCTTCTCACCCAACGTCTTATAAAAGAAAAGGCTCTGGGTTCCCACATTCTTCAAATCACACACTTCAAACATAAAATGAGCCTCATTTAAGAACTGAGTAGTTTTCAACAAGTTCTCCCTTTACCCTGAGAAGGAGACACATTAGAGCACTGTTACCCCTGATTTTCAATGATTTTCCCTCATTGGAAATTTCCTGTTTCCATTTTTTAGCAAGATAGACTTATGTCCCTTAAAAAATTTCTTCACACTTGCTCATAATAAATTTATTTTCAATGTCCCTCTCATGGACTTTACTAGTGACCCAAACTCTGCCTGATAATTGTAGTGAAAGATTATTACCGAATTTAAGAATTGTGGTTGTCCACTCTGATTAAGGTTACAAGCTCCTGTCAGCTACGTGCATTAAATTTCATGTCAACAGAAGGGAGGTACTGTTGCTACTCTTTTATACAAGACAGAAACTGAAACACAGATCTCATATAACTAACAAATGGCGAGTCTGAATTTGAATCCAGATATTTGTTAAAAGATTGGCACAATTAGCTATTAGCATTTGACACTGTCAGATATTTGCTGGGTAACAATTTCAGAGTGAGACACTTTGTCTAAATAATAGCAGGTTCCTTAGAATACTCTACAATGTGAACATTTGTTCATACCGTTATAATTTTCCCTTTGGAAATGATGATTGCAAATGATATATGACATTCCCCACAAAGATATAACCACCCATATATCTGTAATTTGAGGGACTTTTATCATGACATGGTGATTAGAGTATGCTATAGTTTGGATCTAGAGTGTCCCCCAAAAGCTATGTGTTAAAGGATTGATCCCCACCCTGTGGCACTATTAGGAGATGGTGGAACCTTTAACAGGTGAAACCTACTGGGAGGAAGTTGAGGGGATTTGGGAATCCTGACCCCTCCTCTCCTCCCTCTTTCCCCCACCTTTGCTTCCTGCTTACCATGAAATGAAAAGACTTCCTCTGCTGCACATTCCTGCCTAGAGGTACTGTGCCTCCATAAGTCCATAGTGTTGGAATCAATGACATAGACTGAAATCTCTAAAACCATGGGCCCAAACAAATCTTTCCTTCATATAAGTTGATTATCTCAGGCACTTTGTCACAGCAATGGAAAGATGACTAACACAGAATATTAGTGATATCTTGAATGAAAAGGCTCCCTTGGGAGATTGAGGCACTATAGAAACCAGAAGATTTTAAAATAATAGCCACACTGGAAAGATAGAAAAGTGAAGCCCATTGCTCAGGTTGCCAGTAACTCTTCCAAAAGCTTTATTCTTGGGGCTACATCAATGAATTGGCAAACTTCTAGAGACAGAACTAGGTTTAGGCATAAAAGGAAGCATTTATGAACATTAGTAGAAAAGAAAATGATCCTAGAAAATAAGTCAAAGAAAGAATATATCTACATATACCAAATAAACTAAAATGTTACCTTTTGATAGTTTGCATGACTCATGGCCTTCTGCTTACTTCTCCAATAGTGCCATGTTCTACTCAATTCTTCTTTAGTTAGACCACTGATTTCTATCCCACAAGTGTCGGTTCTCAGATGAACTAAAAAAAAAAAAAAAATGGAAGATTGTAAATAAATTCAGTATCACCATCTAATCACGTTTAGAATATTTAGAATCAAGTTACCCAAAAAAGCAGAATGATTCAGAATACACTATTCTCCTTCCTCTAACCAGACACCAAACATTGTTCTGAGAATAGTTTGTGATGTCCTGCTTTCCAGAGCCCATTGAAAAAGATCCATATTTTGAGCTCCTATTCCAGGAACTCACACAGACCTTTGATATCTGACCTCACTATTCTTATCAAGTACCTTGAGAATTTCTCAAACTTGACATTTCTATTTTTGTAATCCTGCCTCCTTTGGGGATACCAGTAATAGACCTATTAGAATCCATCTGTCCATTGGAAGCCATTGACCTGTACCAACACTAGACCTCAGAAACCCCAGGTAAAAGACTGTTGGCACCCTTTCTAGATTCCTTTTACCCACACACTGTGTTAGCTGCTAATGGTTCACAGATGGTTTCTTTTTCTGGGAATTACTCTTGACCAACAAACCAAACCAAACAAAAAAATTCCCTAGAGCTACCTGGAAGGTTATGACCCCCACCCCTGAAAACATCCTGCAACCAATGACTGGGATATAAATGTCCAAAGCAGAAAAAATCTGAGTGCCTTTCTAGAACTTTCCATTGGCTCAAAGTAGACTTCAGTTGAATCTACATTTTTGCTGGGCTCCCTCTTCTTTCCTATCCTGCTTGCTTCACTTCTTTACAGACCTCTCCTGAAAGCATTCAATAAATCACTAGCATTAAGAATCCCCATTGCAAGTTCTAGAAAATCTAATCTAAAATTCAATGCTTTGGCTGTCTGGAGAACTTCTTTTTTGCAAGGCTTATTCTTCTAACTTGTTCCTGTCTCCTTTGAAGGAGCAGCCCATTCTCATTCACTATACCTAGCTCAACCACATAAGACATTGTAATTCCTTGCCTCTTAGACAAACAATGGGAGTCAACAATAAATACTCTCTCTTCCCCCTGGAGACTACTGAGAGTTGTTGAATATATTTTATTGAATATTTTATCTTAGATATGTACAATACCAATTAAAATGAATAGCCATTTGTCATAGATGCAGAAACTATGCCTCATAAAGGAGAAGAAAATCTATCATCAGAAGAAGGTGACACAGTAATTCAGTGATCACCTAGTTGATTCTCCTCTAATTTCTGAAACTTATAATAGCTCTTTAACAATAGCAATCTAAACATACCTTGAATGAAATTTGTTTTGGAATTGTTTTAGAAACCCATTAGGAAAATGAAGGCTCAGAATGTAAGTCTATGTCCATGGTCTCTGACCTCATATAATTTCCTTTTTTATGAACAAAAGCTTGCAAACACATTTTGGTTAGCTTTATTATTAAAACCTAAATTGCCTGAATTTTTACCTCCAAATGATTTTAATGGTTCCCACATAAAAGGCCTGTCCCTTAGCATAGATCTGTTCACTGGGATATAAATAGAGTAGCAAAATGTGCTTTTGCAGCAGGAAAATAACTGGGGTTACTTGATGGCAAGGAGAAGAGGCAACAGGATTATCATTAGTGTTTACATCACCAATTAATTAACACCATGTTGGTTATTTCAGCAGAGAGGATGATACTGTCCCACAGGTAGAGAAGCAAATAGAGGTGATGCAACTGTAACTTTTGGTTAACTTAAATTTTGGTTAAGGTTAAGAATCTCAAATGCCCATCTGTTCAAGGTAATGAGACATTTTGGGAGAGGATCAGAGGGCTAGCAATATCACATTCAGGCAGAAATTTTAAAATGTTTAATATTTATGCCAAACTGTCATCAAAATAATTGAAGAAAAAAAATCAATGTTCCAAGCTCTAATTCTAAAACCACAAAAACAGCCAGGGTAGCAAGCCTCAGTGAATTATGATCAAAGTCTAAAAGAAGAGCATAAAAGATAAATATTTAAGCACCTCTTAAAAGCAGATTTTGAGGCCCCACTGCCAGAGTTTCTGATTCAGCAGGTCTGGGAAGCAGCCTGAAGAGTTTGCGTTTCAAAGTTCCCAGGATATGCAGAACCTGCATAACAGAACCCAGCGAGAATATCATTTATGAGCTAGATGATGTAACGCATAGCATATAGCAGGAATCAGGCATTGTTTGCCAAATTATTTTACAGATGAGAAACACCAGAGCACCTAAAAGTTAAATTAACCAAGTTTCACAACAACAGCAAGACACTCACTACAGTCTATCTATCTTCAAGATGTTTTTCTCTGTAGTAAACCATTTCTTAAATAACAGGTCAAAAAACATCTCAATATCTCAACAAAACTATCAGCTTATGCTAAGTAGCAAGGGACTGGAGAACAGTGGTTCTTTGGTTTGGGCTCACATTGAAATCTCTTGGAAATATTTAAAATTATTGATGCCAGGATACCATTCCCAGAGATGCTGGTGAGATTGACCTGGAGATTGAGCTGGGCATCAGGGTTGGGAGAGGGTCTCAAAAGCTCCCCAAAGTGATTCCAATGTGCAACCAAAGATATGAACCAATAGTATGACAGCAACATACACTTGCTTTTCACGTCCTACAAGGACATTTCAAAACAGTGGAAATAGAAATTAGTGCTTGAAAATGTTTCAATCTGATGTTAAAACACTATGAATATCAATTTAATTTGGGATTAGTTTAAGGAAAGAAATGTTCCAATAAATATATGGTCACACAAATGCAATAAAAGGAAATTAATTCAAATTATCGAAAGCTTCCCAGTATGTGTCTATACCAATACTATAATTTCAAATTTCCAGCTCAAGGACATCACTGCCTATAAAATTCTCTTCATAATTGTTTATGTTTTACTTTCACCATAATTTATGTACTTCCACATTGGTAAAGGTTGGGTATTCCTAACAGTATCTTCTAACATAGAATTTAGTCTCCTTTTTCCATTTTGATTTCTTTATTGTATTACCATGGACAAAATTTATAGAAATAAGACCTGTATTGACTTGTAGTTCACCCATCATTTCTAGATATAGATTAGTAAATTGTTAAAAACTCAATTTCCTTAAGCTGAAAGAAAAATGATTTCTTAAAATAACCTAAAATTTCCGGGCACAGTGGCGCACACCTGTAATCCCAGCGGCTTAGGAGGCTGAGGCAGGAGGATCACAAGTTCAAAGCCAGCCTCAGCAAAAAGCAAGGTGCTAAGCAATTCAGTGATATGCTGTCTCTAAATAAAATACAAACTAGGGCTGTGGATGTGGCTCAGTGGTTGAGTGCCCCTGAGTTCAATCGCCAGTACCTGTCCCCCCCCCCAAAAAAAAAGAGAGAGAGAAATCACCTAAAACTATTACTCCTATTATGATCTTTCTATGCTAGGACATAGGGAGTTAAGAAGACTAAAGATGAAATTAGCTTGGGGACATAAAATTGCATAGTCCAGTCTACCTACTGTCAAGTATATACATATTTACTTAACTTACATTTATGCAAAGAGAATAATTCACGTTATTCATGTTACGTTAGTGTCTCTGACTTTACATCTAAAAATCTCCCTCAAAAACAGATTTAATTATTTTTGTTCCAATATGAAGACCAAAAATATTGCAACCCCCCTCTCATCTCAAAGAGATGTTGGGACAGACTCTACACAAGTAAGGCACAACACACCAGTGGCTCTCAAAACAAGAAAAATATTAAGTAAACAAATTTTTAAATAAAATACAATTTTTTTTAATTTGAGTAATTCAATGATCTATAAGAGAAAAAAGCAGATATGTATATGTTGATTTGGAATAAGTTTCAAAAGTGGTGAAAAAACACACATTCTCATTTTTTAAAAAAACTTCTGTATGTTTATTAAAAAGGGGAATAAAAATACCTTAATGAATATATGCCAAACTATTAGTATTGTTTATCTGGGTTTATGCAAGAATAGCAATGGGAAGAGAAAAAAAATGAGGCCTTTTTAATTGCATATTTGGAATCATTTGCCAAAACAGGCATATTATACAATATTTAAAATAATAATAACTAATTAGGGGAATAATAACAATTGGAGCTATAAAAAAATTCATCACACGACTGAGTTATCCATGATTACCCTAAATACATGTATGAAGACACAATTGTTGTAAAAATACTTTATATAAAACCAGCAACTTGAAAAATTGTGCTCCTTATATATAATATGAAATGAAATGTACTCTGCAAAAATGTATAACAAATTAGAATAATAAAACATTTTAAAAAGAAAATTTGAAAAACATCTTACAGCAGAAAAACCACTGAAACTAGAAGCAAAAGGCTTCCACTCCAGTCTGTGCCCTCCTGTGTTTGTCAGCTTTTCATCACTGTGACTAAAATGCCTGAAAAAGAACAACATTGAGGAGGAAAAGTTTACTGTGGCTCATGGTTTCAGAGGTCTAGTTCCTGGCCAGCCAACTCCATTACTCTGAGCCTGAAGCAAAGCAGAACATCATGGTGGAAGGGCACAACAGCTGGGAAGCAAGAGAGAGAGAGAGGGAGGAGCCGGGTACAAAGCCATCATATCCAAAGGCAGGCCCCTGGGACCTACTTCCTCTAGCCATTTCCCACCTACCTACAGTTACCTTCTAGCACAATAGTCCTTTCAAATCATTAATCCATCGAATGGATTAATCTATTGATGAGATTACAGCTCTCATAATCTGAACATTCCTGTATTGTGTCACATGACCTTTCTGAGGACACCTCATATTCAAATCATAACATCTCCCCTATAACAGTTAAGTGAAACTGGGCAGGTCACTTTAATAATTCTTCAGGCCAGTTTTCACATTTATATACGTTTTTATTATCCATACAGGATTGCTGTCAGGAAGAAATGATAACACTCTTGAAAGCTACAAGGTATCCAGTTAATGTTAGACACTATCATTGTTGCTCAGGTTCGTATACCTTTTCCACTATGCATAGACAGGCTTTCTCCCCGCCTCCCACCCACTGTTCAACAGGGGACACAGAACTCACAATTGAGAACCAATTCAAAATAGACTTATAAGTTTTCATTAAAGATACAAAGAGAAGTACCAGGTAAGTTCTTGTAGAAACTCTCAAATTGGTCCAGGGACAGAGATCTCAGCTTCTTCAAGATAACAATGCCTAAATAATTTGTAGTAGGCAATGTGAATGTGCTAAGCCTTCTGAAATTTGGTATTGAGCAAAGGGGTTTCCATGGAAGTTTTAAAGAGCATCAGTTGCATAGTAACAGATTTGAATCTGCTTAAGCTTGATTATATCTCCCGTGTATTGACTACCCCATGTCTATCCATGATTGAAGGAGCCCCAATTAGGGAGATGGCTATTGCGGTTAGCTGGAAGCCATAAGTTCCACCTGATAATAAGTATGCACGTGATGCACCTGTACATGCACGTGACGCACCCACAAAGCTAAAGGTATATAACCGGGTGAAAGCGGTTAGAAGCGGTATTCATTTAGTCAGTCGTGCAGTCGCTTAGTGGGTCAGAACAAGAGTTCGGGTCGGAGAAGAAGAAAAGAGTCAGAGCGGCCAGAACATAGTCAGAAGAAGAAATAAGAGTCAGAGCGGTTAAGAGTTCAGTCAGAAGAGAAGGCTGGTTGGAGTCAGGCTGAGGCTGCCGAAGAAGAAAGAAGAAAGAAGAATCTCGCTCGCTCTCTTTCTCTCTCTCTCTAAGCTCTCTAAGAATGGTTCCTGGTCAGAGTCAGGCCGAGGCTGCCAAAGAAGAAAGAAGAAGGAAGAAGCTCTCTCTCTCTCTCTCTCTCTCTCTCGCTCTCTCTCTCTCTCTCTCTCTCTTTCTCTCTCTCTAAGCTCTCTCTAAGAAAGTAAAAGTAAAAGAAAATGAAGAAGAAAGAAGAAAGAAGCTTTCTCTCTCTCTCTTCTCTCTCTCTCTAAGCTCTCTCTAAGTAGTAAGTAAAGAGTCAGAGAGGTTGGTGAAAGAGCCAGTATTAGAGTTTTGAGAGATAGTTAAAGCCGAAGAATAAAAAAAAACCTTTCATCTTCATTCTGCCTCCAAGTTTTTCTCCCGTGGCGTTGTGGCTGTACGTCAGGCAGCTACACATGATAGCCCCTTAGTAGATATATGTTGAATGAATAAATAATGATTCCCAACAAGAAAAAGAGATTTAAAAAGTGGCTATTTTATGATGTGAAATATTTTCAAATGAATGAAATAGTAGGTGTTTGGAAAATTGTATGAAGTTCTTGTTTTTATTTCTTCTCCTGTTCCTCTTATTTCTCAAGCCATGTTGGGATGATAAACCTTCAGTCAAGTTATCTTTTATTGTTGAGGCAGTCAAATTTAACATCATGAGGTTGCAAAGAATCAAAATGCATGTACTGCTACATATGTCATCTATGTGCTTGATCTCATAGGCCCGACACCTCACCCCCAAAACCAAGAGCTATGTGTTTTCCTGGCTTTGGAACTTCAAAGTCAGAAAGATAATCTAACAAAAGAAAATAAACAATATACTTCCTGGTTATTATAAAACAAACACCTTTTATTCAATTTAAAATAAATAGAAAGCAAACTAGAGGGAAGAGAGGAAGGAAGACAAGAAAGCAAAGCAAGAGTTAAACTCTACATTCCATTCTATTTATAATTTATGCTACTTTTATTTGAGCCAAGCAACTTTTGACATGATCAAACCTTCTTCCTAGATTTCCTACCCTGAAAGCACTGCTATGATAAGACAATTATTTAGTTATAATAAATTATGTCCTTTGCAATACATGTTCCTAGATGCCACCAATAGCATCGTGAAATAGCTTTGGTGTACTTGCCAGGTGGGAGTGGTACAACTGAAATACTGGATTGCATATGCGATTTCTGATCTTTGCACTTACTTGTCAAAGCAAAAAAAATGAAACAAAAATCTTTGAAATGACACTGCAAAGCCTATTTTTCCAATCAGAGACTATCCCCAAATGGAAACAAGCTGGCTCTATTATTTAACTACAATTTCATTCCTGATTTACATCTAGCCTGCCCTAAAGTTTGGAATATTTTATGGCACAAGATTGGTCCAAAGGAAGAGGGAACTGGATGGTTCAATAAACAATAGTAAGTGCCTAATCCTCCAAGAAATTAGTTTCTTTAGAAATAATTGGTTTTTCTGTCAAACTTCATCATCTTAAGTTTTCCAGGAGGCAATTTTAGTTGACCAACTCTCAAGGCCCTCCCCAACTGTGAAGATCTTCCACATGCCCAAAAAACAATGGGGTCACAGTGGAGAACCTTGAAAACTTTGAAAACAAAGTCAACTTTCCATGAAAGATTTGAAAACAAACTCCCAGCTAATAATTTCAGAAGTAGAGACAAGAGACTTCCCTTGATCTCTCTCTTAGAGGATGAGGGGTTCCAATATCAACACTGCTGGAGGGGGGTTGTTAAATTTAAGAATCATTATGTGATTTAATCTCATTAGGGTGAGCCATTGCTCCCTGAGGCTTCTCCATGGGGTACCCTCAGGGAACAGTACCCTGGTAAGTAAGACCAGAAGGCTTTGTTGGCCAGGCACCGGTTTTTTTCCACTAGATTCGTGAGCCCAAACGTCACTTTGTATACTTCATTATTCTTTGATTTTTACATGTCTAGAATAAATGGCAAACAATTTAAAAAGAAAAAGGGCTATGAATATTCAAAGTCAAAGTCTAAGATATGTACTAAGACATATTCATCTGGCTTGCACAAATTTTAGGTGAAGTCAGAAAAATATTTTCAAAGTATAAAAAATATTTTAAAAATCCCAGCAACTCAAGAGGCTGAGGCAGAAGAATTGCAAGATCAAAGCCAGCCTCAGCAATTTGGCAAAGCCCTAAGCAACTTAATGAGAACACGTCTCAATAAACAGAAGGGCTAGGGATGTGGCACAGTGGTTAACTTCCCCTGGGTTCAACCCCTGATAAAAAAAAAAAAAAAAAAAAATCAATGGAACAAATACAAATCTTGAGTTGAGATAGAAATGGTACAAATGCCAGTCTCATCAAATGTTTTCATTTATCCAACTTGGTGGATGATGAAGAGGATTAGAATTTTATGCAATGCCTGGCATAAAGAAGGTCTTTAATAAGTGACAACTCTTATTATAGTTACTAAAATTAAAATGTAAAATCAGAATTTTTTTCTGTATCTTTTTCTTTGAGGAAAACATAAGCTCTTCCCTTTAATATGGTTATGCCAAACTAGTTGCTAGTTGCCTGGACTCAAATTCAGTCATAATTCATATTGGGGTAAAAATTCCCATCAATTGTTACTTTGATTTCATAAATAAGGCTCTTGTGGTATATGTTGCTTAGAATTTACTATGTTTGTTCTACCAAATACAACAACTGTTCTTTATTGCAACTACTACTATGAAAAAAATTCCCGAAAGGTTCTTGACATGATACTGTCTGACCTGTCTTGGCAGCAATATATTCTATTCTATATTTGTGTGTGTGTGTGTGTGTTTCTCTCTCTCTCTCTCTCTCTCTCTCTCTCTCTCTCTCTCTCTCTCTCTATCTCCCCCCCCCCCCTTTGTTTTTGTTTTTATTTTTCCTCGAGGACAGGACAACTGAAATAGTACTGCCTCCCTTTATCCCAATTACGAACTCAAACTGGAAATACCTACTTAGAAGATATTCTGAAATGAATTGTGGCACCCTCAAAAGATGTTTAAATCCTAATTTCCAGTAACCATGAATTTGACCTTATTTGAAATGAAGTCTGCAGATCATCAAGTTAAGAAGAGATCATGAGGGTGGGCCTTCATTCAGTATGACCAACATCATTATGGAAAGGGCAAATTAAGACACAGAGACAGACACACACAAGGAAAGTTCCATGATGGCAGAGTCTTTCTCATCCATAAGCAAAAGAATGCCAAAGATTACCAGAAGTCAAAAACCACCAGAAGTCACAAAAGACACATGGAATAGATTCTCCCTCAGAGCCTGCAGAAGGCACCAACCCTGCCAGAAGCTTCATCTTGGACTGCTAGCCTCCAATATTATTATATGTATATTGTCAGACAATAAATAGTCACTTTATCAACTCAATTTGTGTTACTTTGTTACAGCAGCTCTAAAACACTAATACAAGAAGATGACATATATAAAGGTTTTGTTTAAAATGCTCCGTTTAATTTTCTCATATCGTCCTTAAAATTGTAAATAATATATGTCTATATAAGTATAGATTACATATATAGACATATATATAGACTTATATGTATAAGTTTGTGTTATAGGGAACTTTTATATCTCTGAAAATATGTCCAAAGGCCACAAGGATCTATAGTTTCCAGGAGAAACAATGTAAAACAGAACTTAATAATATTAATACCACATGTTACATACACACCTCCCCTTCTCCCTGGCAATGTAACACAAAGGCAAAAGACTTGCATTAGAAGATCTTTGGCTTTATGCCAGGACCATGAAAAAAATATTCCAAAGGGCAGAGTTCACAGAAAAAAATTGTAATGATGTGCTTTTTCAAAGCCGTCACATCCATTATACTGCAGCCCTTCCCCATGGTCCAGCAAGACCACACACTGGTTGCCATTTAACAATATAGCAAGGAGTTACTGTAGCACCAGAGGCTGGACTTTGGTTTTACAGTCTTAAAAGAAAAAAAGTCCAAAAACCACCAAAAGATTTGAGAAGAAAATCTGATCTGCATCAGTTTGTTTCCTGCAGCTAGTAGAAACCTGCTTATTTGTTTAGTTCTGCGCAAGAGATATTGCGTCCCTGGATTTTTCTTTTTTTTTAATATTCCAAGTGTTTTGGTCTGAAGCCTTCAGGCATCGCTGCATACTGTTTAGCCTATATTTAGAACAAAGCAAACACATGCAATTCTTTAGAACTAAGTACTTCTTCCAGCAGGCCCTGGAAAATTGCTAACCTCAAAATAAAACAATACCGCTTTCTTTAAATACTTCAGCTTTATACTTACAGTGAGGAGATATTGACAGCACGCGTCAGTTTGAGTGACTGAAAATAAACAGAAGTGAAGAAAGCAGGGACTTTTGCTATTAAAGCCAGATTTATTCAGAGGAAATATATGACAAGTACCATTATTTTCTCAAATAGCAATCTCAAGATATCTCACCCAAGAATGAAAGTTATGATGTCATTTCCATGGATTCTAAAGCCTTGTTAAGTAGCTTTCCCCCATCTGATCACTGATCATTGATTCTAATTTGAGATCAGAGCAGAGAGGGAGAGAAGATATCTGGGTTTACCTAGAGAAACAATCTACAAGAAGAGGAAAAGCAGCCAGAAATTAAAGCAACCCGTCTCTCTCTGGAGGTCTAACTTTATCCTAGACAAGTAGCAACATCTGCAATTATGGGGCAAGCCCACCATAGGCCATCCTGTATAAGAACAGCAGGAAATTCCATCAAGTGGCCTTTATGTTTTCCCACATCCCTGGATCTACCACAAGTTCAAGGTTAAGAATGTGGGCAGCGAGTGAGGAGATGTGTGTTCTCACTCTGATCCTACTGTGCAAGCTTTGAAAACTCATAAGCCTTTGAGACTTCAGTTTCCCCATCTGTGAAATTATTGCATTGGATTTAAGACTATTTCATTCCAGTACTACAATCTAAAGGACGAACTCAATTTTCCAACTCATAGTTGCCATTTAAATTTGTTTTGATGCTGTGTTGAACAGGACATTTTTTAAGTCCCTTCAACACATTCTTTCAAAGTTCAAATCCAACCTTTATTTTTATTAATTAACATCTTGAGGTATAAGATCACATAATTCATGATAAAACATCATTGCAAAATTAATGATTTCAGTTAGCTTCGTGAAACTTGAAAGAGTTTCTACACATTCAAAGTCCACCTTAAAAATGGGGGAAAATTGAAATACATGCACTAAATATTTTAAATAATGGTTACCCTAGGGAGATAGAATGTACATAATTTTCATGTTATTCATTGTACATATTTAATTTTCTAAAATTTTCACAATGAGCATGTATTGTATTTGTAATCTAGGAAAATAAAGAGTATGTTTTATAATTTTTTTGGGGGGGTGGGTACTAGGGATTGAAACCAGGGACACTTTACTGCTGAGCTTCATCTTCAGCCCTTTTCATTTTTTATTTTGAGACAGGATCTCACTAAGGTTTTTAGAGCCTTGCCAAGGTATTTAGGTTAGTCACAAATTTGTGATCCTCCTGCCTCCACCTCCTGAGTTGCTGGGATTGCAGGCACGTTATTGTAAATGGTGCGACAAATCATGCAAGCACTCAAATTCCTTCTTTCTTCTTGTCACAGTTGATACTATATTTTTAATAAATAATTTTATCAATAGTCCTATAAAACTGCAGGGGTTTTTTACATTCAACATAATTACTTTTTGAACAACTTTATTTTACAAATCATACGATTCATCCACTTCAAAGGTATAATTCAATGATTTTTAGTAGCTTCACCAAGTGGTACAACCATCACCATAAATCAGTTTTAGAACATTTCATCTCCTCCATAATATCTCTCATACCCATTTATAGTGAATATCTGTTCCCATTTTGGCCTTAGCAAACCACTACTGTGTTTGCCTTTCTGGATATATCAAAATTATAGAATTATGTAACATGATGATTTTATCTGGCTGTTTTTATTTCACGTTTTTGAGGTTCATCCTTATTGTAGCATATGTTAATCATTTGTTCCTTTTCATTTGTGAATAATATTCTATTCCATTGCATGGATATATGACATTTTGCTTAATCCACTCACTTTCCAGTTATCATTATAGCTTATTTGTTTTTATTAATTTTTTATCATTTTTATAGCCACTATACATCTCCATCTCTTTTCTCAGTTTTCATCATATATTGACTTGGTCACTCCTAAATTACAATTTGAGAAAGTTTATTATTTTCCACATCTGTCAGAAGAGGATTCCTGACAATAGCTAGCAACAACTTGCCCACTGCATGAATAAGATATTTTGGAAAAATAAAAACCTCTTTTAATTCCCAGGTTACATCTTGACTGCCTGGGCTCCAGCCACCCAAGTAGGCTTCTTTCAATTTTATGACCAATAGACATCAGTTGAAATAATAAATGTTTATTTTTCTCAAGCCACTTACACTTGAGGTAAACGTGTTAGCCAGTAATAGCTAACAAATGCAGACACAGGTAGTCTTCCACCCTCCAGAAATTAACAGAATCTTTGGTTTGTTTGTGTCTTCCCACATCCTTCCCTTATTCACTTTAATAACTTTATGAATTTATTAACTTTAACTTTTCACTGACATGTTTATAGGTTCAGAGAAGGAAACACGAATATATGCAAGCAATCCACACTCTCATACCAGACCTGGGATCATTTTATTTAAATGATAAACACTTTCCTAAACAAAACTTGAACATAAACTCCCCATGCCACAGTTACATGGTTACAATATCACTCAAGGTGATTCCTTTGTTAAAATTCCTGAAGAAATTGGAAAGGAACAGCTGTAAGGGTATTATGGTTTAGACATGAGGTGTCCCCCAAAATATCATGTGTGAGATGATGCAAGAAGGCTTAGAGGTGAAATTACAGGTTTTGAGAGCCTTAACCTACTAAGTGAATTAATCCCTTGATAAGAGGTAGCTGAGTGGTAACTGAAAGCAGGTAGGTTGTGGCTGAAAGAGGTGGGTCATTGGGGTGTAAATTTGGGGTTTATATTTTGTCCTGATGAGGAATCTATCTCTCTCTCTCTCTCTCTCTCTCTCTCTCTCTCTCTCTCCCCCTCTCTCTGCTTCCCAGCCGCTTTCTTCTGCCACACACTTCGATGGACCTCTGAAACCATGAGCCCCTAAATAAACTTTTCTTGCTCTAACTGTTCTTATAAGTTCTTTTGGTCACAGAAGCAAAAACCTGACTAAAACAGTAGGCATGAAAGTCACCCTGGAAACTTATCTAGAATGCTGATTTCCAGGTCTACTCACAGGATTCTTGCATGGGGCATTTTGGGAAGACTATTTTAAAGGAACACCAATAGAATAGACAATCCAGAAACAGACCAAAGTTACCGTAGAACTTTAACATATGATTAAAAGGCATCTGAGATCATTTAGTAAATGGCACTGGGACAAATGGTATACCATTTTAAAAATAGTATAATGGAATCTCTTATCTCACACCATACATAAGAATAAACTATCACTAAATCAAAGATCTATGATTAAAAAATCATATCATACAAGTATTAGAATTGGGCATGGATGGACTAATTTAAACCTGGCTTTAGTAAAAGGTTTTCTGATTATGAGAAAAATGTAAATGCACTAGAATATACCCCACATGGTTCTGATGCAGGTTGCCCCTACACATGATACAGAAAGCTATCATAGATACATGTACCTGAGAAAATATATCTGTGTATTATACATAATAGACCTATGTGGAAACTCACATAGAATTTTATGATATATGTTGGTGCAATTTTTTTTTTTAGTTTTCAAAAATGCAAGACATTTCTTGTTCATTGCTTCATTCATCTGGACCACTTGAGATATCCAAACTTCATTCAGGTGGGACTCAGGAGGACAGGACTTGTTCAACATTCACCAAGGGCAGGTTGTGGTCTTTCCTTCTTAAGAGTATTTTCTCTACTATCTCTTTGCAATTGGTCCTTCTCAGCACATCATAAATGGCTTCCTCTCTAATCAAGAGGACCCTCTGAGATTCTTTGCTTAGCTTAGACCGGTTAAAATTTTCTTACCTACTCTGAGAAAATGTTAGCATCCCACAAAACATAAAACTTGTCACTTGAATTCATCAACCAGACCAGGAAAAAAAAAATCATTTCTCCAACTCCAGTCAATACTTATTAGCAGAAGAATGTAGGATGGCTTTATAGCTAAGTATTATTTTCAAAGCAGTGAAATGTATAGCTTTACATGAAGAATTTAATTACAGTTTACATATGCACTTGTAAGACTGGACAGATTTCACTTGTTGAACTAGCAACAACATTACCACTTAAGCTTTCCTTAAAGAAAAGTAAATAGCCGGGCGCGGTGGCGCACGCCTGTAATCCCAGCACTTGGGAGGCTGAGGCAGGGGGATCGCGAGTTCAAAGCCAGCCTCAGCCATGGCGAGGCACTTAGCAACTCAGTGAGACCCTGTCTCTAATAAAATACACAAAAGGGCTGGGGATGTGGCCCAGGGGTCGAGTGCTCCTGAGTTCAATCCCTGGTACCAAAAAAAAAAAAAAAAAAAAAAAGAAAGAAAAAGAAAAAGAAAAGTAAATGTACTTAGAAGTGACTAGGATTCCAAACTGTTAGTTAGAATCACCAGGTATCTGAATCCAGCATTTATATGCCCTTTATATGACAGCTAGCTCAACTGCTGAGTCACCTTGCTACCCTTCAAGAGCTTCTACCAGTTCCTCTATGTAGGGCTTTTCTACCATGAATCTCTCTGGAAACTTCTCATCCCCTTTGGATAAAAGTAATGACATTGGCCATCATCCCAATGGTCACTGTGAAGAAGAAAGTCCCTCCAAAGTATTAAGGTCTATAAGACAAAGCAAGATAAGCATGGTGTGAAGCAAAGATAAAATTCCACATTTTTCCTCATGTATAACCAATTGTCTTAGCCATGATTCAGTGAATAATTGATCCTTTTCCACCGATCTTCACGAATGGTTTGGTTATATATAAGACCTTATATTAATTCCATTGTTTTTATTTTTTCCTCCTTCTTTATCCTTACACTATATCACTCTGCCTAAACTATGTGGTTCTATAATAAATATTGATATGTTGAAAGATAATCCCCTTCACAGCTTCACATGGTATTTATATTCATGGAGTCTCTTGGCTATTCTTGACTCTTTTCTCTTCTGTATAATGTTTTAAAATAGCTTTTAAAGTTCCACAAAATAACCTGCTCTGTTTCCACCGGATTATGCAGGATCTATAGATTATCTGAAGGGGACTTAACACCTTAAAAATATTGTCTTCCCTTCCAAAAACATAGTACATTTCTCTATTTATTTAGTTATTTAAAATGTCTTTGAATAAAATTTTATAAGTCCCACATTCAATTTAGATTTAATTACAAATATCATCTATCATCCAGGATCAGTGACAGAAATAATGATTGATAGATACCTACATATATATATGCATATATATGCACATATATATATGAACAGAAATATTATGAGAAAGTCATCTTTTGAGTTTGATTTTCTATTCTCTGCTAATATATAGAAATGCAAATCTATTTTGTAGATTAATTTGACATCCAATATTATTTCTACTTTAATTAATTTTAATCATTTTCATTTTTTTCTGGATTTTCTTGTACACAATTATAATATCTACAGATAAGGATGAATTTGGTTCTTCCTTGTGAAAGGAAGAGGAGATAGAAGGAGAAGGAGCAGGAGGAGAAGAGGAGGAAGAGGAATTGACCCAATTCTTTGGTATTTCTCCCCAACTTCCATAGGTCTACATCAAATTCTCCAGGTAATAAGACAACAGAGATCCCCTAAGGGGGATCTTGTCAAAAACTAAAAATAGTTAATGAATCACTTTGACTCATATACTTCCCCACTTCCATAATTAGCTTGCAATTAGGTGGGATATTACTAAGTATTTATTTAATTTCCTTTCAACAGAATTCATGTCAAGGTTTATAAAGAGTTTATACAGGACCTTTGAAAAATTCTTTGCTCATGGGCTGTGGTTGTACTTCAGTTGTGACATGCTTGCCTCACATGTGTGAGGCACTGGGTTCACTCCTCAGCACCACATAATATATATATATATATATATATATATATATATATATATATATATATATATATAGTGTCCATCTACAACTAAGAAAAAAAAAATTTAATTCTTTGCTCAAACTCCTAAACCCTAAAGTGTAGTGTGTCAATAGCTGATACAAGAAAAGGAAGTCAGCAAAACCCCACAAACTTCACACGAAAGAGGAAGAGGAAGATGTTTGACCAATTATGTCACAGAAAATTAAAGCATTGTCTATTCAATGGACTATAGTGATTCTTTTCAAAATGAAGAAGATGGGTTCCACAATTCTTTATCAAAAACAATAGCTAGAGGTGGAAAAACTAAAACCCCAATGTGGGACTTGGATTAGGAGAACATATAGTGTAACTATCAAGGAGCACCAACTAAAGCAACATTAAATGTTCAGCCAACTCAAAAATACATGCATAGGCACAAGAGTAACATGAGAGAGCCCAGGATTTGGAGCTTCTGAGAGCTGAAGGAAAAGGCTAAATTGTACACAGAAAAAAAAAATTAGAAAAAAAGTAATAACTGCAAACACTTGTGATGAAATGTTTAGTTACATTGACTTATTTAATAGAAGAAAATGCCTGGAGGGAACAAATTTAGAGTGATGCTCAGAACCCTATTACACCACTGTAATTTTCCTTAATCTTTGTCTTAAAGATTTATTTAATTACCCATTTCCCCTATGACGCCATGGGATCTGTTTGAGAGGAGCTATATCATATTGCTCCAGTGTACATCCTTGTTTTGTCAAGTGGAAGAGAACACTTGTGGAGTGGGAAAGATGTGTCACATATGTTATGTCACCCTCATTATGCTCAAGTCATTCTAAAATAGAACAATCAGCAAGCCTAATGTTTTAGCTCACATTGTGTTACTATAACAAAGTACCTGAGCAACTAACTTACACATAGAAAAGGGTTACTTAGCTCACAGTTCTGGAGTGTCAGTGCCAGATTGCTTTGGACCTTTGGTGATGGCAGCACATCATGCTGGCAGCACATGGCAGAGCAAGCTATTTACATCACGAGTCAGGAATCAGAGAAAGACTGAGAAACCAGGGTCCCACAATCCCCTTCAAGAGCACACAACCAATGACCTAAAGACCTCCCATAAGGCCATGCCTCCTAAAGGTCCACAACACCTCTCCATAGCAGCACTCTGATAACCAATCCTTGAACCACTGACCTTTGGAGAACATTCAACATACAAACTCTAATAGCCATCTAAGCAAGATTAGTGTGAGATTCCCATTGCTTTAACGGACCCTCACAAAACAGCCCCAATTTCTGCTGCTGCTAGCCATGTCTGAACACTTTTCACAAGAAAAAGACATAAAAAGTAAAAATTCAAGCACTCATTGAAAATATTTTGGTAAGTGACTAACCCTTTGACCTATAAGAATAAAGAACACCCTTCTGTCTTAGTTTTCTGTTGTAATTATGCTACATACCAAATAACCCAAAGAGCTCAGTGTCTTATGACAGATATTTCTTTTCTTTCATTTTAATGGCTGGGGCTGATCTCATCTCATCTTGGATTACCATCATTTAGCTCCAGAGTGTCAGATGAATTTAATTGATCATTAACTAGCATCTATCTAGGAAAATCTCTTCACAGAGAATGGTAGACATTTAAGATGCCGAGCCAAATAATGCAAATATATTTATGCCCTTCATATATATCACATTGACTCACATTCCTTTAGCAAAAGCAAGTCACACAGCCAAGTCCTATAACAGTGGAGTGGAGAGATCTACTCTACATTCTCAGAGAGAAATACTACCATGTCCCATGGTACAGGGATTGGGGTGTCATTCCCTAAGAAAGGCAGTGCAAGTTGGGAACAATTATTTGATGCATCACTCAGAACTTCCATGTTTTGATGAAAAGAAGGGAAAGGAATGAACAAAACGGAACCCTGGGTCTCAGGTTGTTTACCCCTATCCAATACAAAATTAAATATTGAAGAAGTAATGCACAGAATCCAGAGTTTAACCTAAGATAGGTTATACTTTCCTTCCCTAGGACAAATACAAGTCAGGGACTTTAGGGCTAAAGTCTTTCTACCAGTTCCTTAGACACGGTCCTCTTGGACACTTAAAGGCTCCCTCAGGTAGAAATCCTCATACCTTCACTCTTTTCTTAGCTAATTCCTACTCATAGTTCAAGTTTCTGCTGAGATGCTACCTCATCATGAAGCTCTTTCCCAGATCCCTACTGGCCACAGCTTAAGTCAGAACACCATTGTGATCTTTCATTTTACCCTGCTCTATTTTACCCATATACAAAGTGTGATGGTATGACTTTATTCTAATGCCTTTCCTCTTTTGTGATCCACTTGAAACAAGACCATGACTTTGTTTTCATCATTGATACCAACATTAGCCCTTGAAGAGGTAGATAAATATTTGTTGACTCAATAAAAGGTTATTTTTTTTCCCAAATGGCACATTCTGTTACCAGTGGAAGTTCAGGTTTCAATCACTTACACTAAAGCCACCATTCTCCCTAAAGTAATGGAACAGCCATATGTCATCAAGCATGCTTAGAGATCCTTTACCATTTCATGTCCAATATGGTAGCTACTGGTCATATGAGGCTACTTAAATAAGTTTAAATTAATTTATGTTAGCTAAAATTCACAATTCAGTTCATCACTTGCACTAACCGTATTTCAAGTGCTCAAAAGCCAAATGGGACTAGCAGAGACCAAATAAAAAACCTTTCTATCATTGCAGAAAGTTCTACTGGACAGACCTGCTTCAGAGCAAACATTTAAATAAGCAACGAAATCCTTTTCTGTTAAGTTACTCAAAGGAGTGTGAAGCTTCCCAAACTGTCTGATTTCTGCAAATCCTAAGGCTCTGACTCAACTTAGCCCAAGCACAATTGCCTAGCATACAGCTCCTTAAGAGATATTTGCAACTAAATTTCGTAACATTCTTACATTTCTAAAAAGTGCTTTCCATTAATGTTTGTAAAAGAAATGGAATTTACTAAGGCAAACTCATTATTTGTCCTTGCTAAAATCAGAAAATTCCAGAGTCAACTCTGTTTCTCTCTGTTGGTTTTTGCCTATCATATCTTTTTTTATGTTTTTTTTTGTTATGTATTTATTTATTCATAATGCGCAAGTATATCGTCTTTTTACATACAACTGCTTGTATACAAAGTATATAAGTTGAATGAGATGGATATCACTATCCTAAATGCATGATTAAAGATCTGAGTGGTACTTATATACCTATCATATCTTAATCTTAACTCAGATCTATCAACGCTTTTCACCTTAGTTCTCTCTATACATATTCTTTATTTTTCCCCAAACATGCTGTTGTTCAGTTCTTAAAAGGTCATTTGGATGATTTACAACTGACATAGTTTGGGGAAACTTCCTTGCCATTCCATTGTATAATTGCCTGCCAACTAAATATAACCTTATTCTGTCACTTTCTGCTAAAGTAACTTCCAAAGCTACTTATTAGTCAGCATTTAAGACTCTTGACAGACAGTGCTCAGTCATTTTTTTCTTTCTTTTTTTTTTTTGATGATCATTTTTTTATTTCTTCTTTCTACATATGCATGACAGTAGAGTGTACTTGGACATATTATACATACACAAAATAAGTGTAACTTGTTCCAATTAGGATCCCATTATTGTCATTTTCCACCACAGCACACTTGCTCTCACCAGTTGCCTAAAGTTCCATTTTTTCCTTCATAACTTCTCAAATGGCCCTAATACCCATTGCCTCTTTTGTTCAATAACTTTCTAAAGTATTCTAATTTGTGTTTTATTTTAGCTCAGAATCATATGCTTCCTATTGTCACTTATATTATATCATCATCATAAATATTTTTGCTCAAATAGCAGTATGTTAATATACTTTTTTCTATCCTATCATGAAATAAGCTGTGGAGATTAGGGATTTTTTATTGCCTCTTTTATATCCCACAGAAGTTAGGATAACATAGTATTCTCGGGATAATGATATAATATGCATATATATTATGTATATATGTATATATATAATAAATGGAGAGAGAAAAGATGTGCCTTAAATATGTATTAAGCATACATAGATGAATGTGTGTATATACATGTATAAATCCATGATGAATGAATAAATAAATCCTATTGCAATCTCACAGGTTTGCCTTGACTTCTTAACATATGTCTTTAATTTTTATGGTAAATGTTCAGGATATCATATAGGAAAATCATGTGTCATGCCAGAAGCCACTTAACAATGTGGGCTCAAAACCACCATGCAAAGGCAATTACTTCCTTCAAAATGTTGTCTTATTTGGTCTCTTCCTTTTTTCTTACCAGTTTCCACATTTAAAAACAAAAGCCTTAAAACTCAAGTTCTGTGGTCTGAACCTATTTTGTAAGAAATGTGTTTCTTTTGGCAATCAGATTGAAAACTATTGCATGAAAGAATAGAGTGTAGTATGCTGTTTTTAAGTCCTTGCATACTACAGGGATGCAGCTACATCAATGTTTATAGCAGCACAATTCACAATAGCAAAATTGTGGAACCAACCTAGATGCCCTTCAGTAGATGGATAAAGAAAATGGTATATATACACACAACAGAATATTACTCAGCATTAAAAGAGAATAAAATCATGGCATTTGCAAATAAATGGATGAAGATGGCAAATATTATGCTAAGTGACGTAAACCAATCCCAAAAAACTAAATGCCAAATGTTTTCTCTGATATGTGGATACTGATCCATAATGGGGATTGCAGGGGGAGCATGGGAGGAATGGAGGAACTTTAGATAAGACAGGGAGGGAAGGGAAGGGAAGGGAAGGGAAGGGAAGGGAAGGGGAAGGGAAGGGAAGGGAAGGGAAGGGAAGGGAAGGGAAGGGAAGGGAAGGGAAGGGAAGGGAAGGGAAGGGAAGGGAAGGGAAGGGAAAGGAAGGGAAGGGAAAGAAAGGGAAGGGAAGGGGCATGGGGTAGGAAAGATGGTGAAATAAGATGAACATCATTACCCTAAGTACATGTATTAAGACATGAATGGTGTGACTCTACTTTGTGTACAACCAGAGACATGAAAAGTTGTGCTCTACATGTGTAATATGAATTGAAATGCGTTCTGCTGTTATATATAACAAATTAGAACAAATAAATTTTTAAAACATATGGAATGTATCAGTATTCAACTGTACATACATAGCAAAAGAAAAATTTAAGCCCTACCCTCACTTCATTTGAATAGAAGTATATGGATTAATTCATTAGACAACTTTAAAATGATGACATCAAAATATATGCAGTCACATTGGGGCCAAGCTTGATCATCAACAAATTTCTTTTGTTACAATGCTAACATTTATCTTCTCTAAATTTTCCATTCTTAAGTTCTTTGAAAGAAAGCACTATAGTCAATTCACAGGTACTCATATTGAGGGGGCAAAAACAAGAAATTTGAATAATCCCAAGTAAAAAATAAGTTAAATTACTTCAATTTGATATTAAAATGTTAATATGTGTGCCAAGATTTCTAGGAATTCTATCATAAGTAAAACCCTAACATAACATTATGAAAGTCTCGGTGAGTTTACAAGTTGTCTCAAATTTTTTGTCCTTGCTTCTTCCCACTTTCCTCTCCAACCATGTCTGGCAATAAGTTGGTAAAACAGCTGTCTTCTCTCAAATGTCCCTTGCTTATTTAAAAAAAAAAAAAAAAAAAAAAAAACCCTGTAGAAATAGTCAAGCATTTAAGTTTCAAAGAACTTTTCTGAATCTAAAGCAAATAAGATATTTGAAATGTCAACATCTTTACAAATGAGCATATTCAGTGCAATCAACTGAGTGTCTCTTGTCTGTAATTCCCCTTCTTCTGGTCATTTTATCCAGAATTTCAGTTCTACCTTTAAAAAAAAAATTGCTGGCTATTTTTCTTATAGTCAATATTTACCAATACAATCTGTGAATTTCTTTATTCACAGTTGCTTTTTAGAAAATTCTTCTTATATGGTATCTTCATTGAATGATTGTGAGCAGTGCACTCTGTTAATTTGAAAATGAGCTCATTTGACATTCACTTTCAAATGACAGTTGAGCTTGGTATAGAATTCCTATTTAGTAAGCTCAATGAAGGAATGTGATTCGTGAATGAACTCTTGGGTTTTGGTTTTTTAGTTTTGTTTTTGGTTTAGGTTTTACAAATTTAAAAATGTGCTCATTAGCCAGGAATGCTAGCACACACCTGTAATCCCAGTAACTTGGGAGGATGAGGCAGGAGGATAGCAAGTTCAAAGCAAGCCTCAGCAACTTAGCAAGTTCCTAAGCAACTTAGCAAGATTCTGTCTTGATAAAATAAAATAAAGGGCTGGGAATGTGGCTTAGTGGTTCAGCACCCCTGGGTTCAATCCCTGGTACCAAAAAGAAAAAAGAAAAAGTCTCATTTCATACTTACTCTCAAATGACAGTTTAGTTTGATACAGAACATTTGCTTCTTTCTCTTTTGCATTTTAAGGATACTGTTCCAATGCTTTAAATGCCTACTTTTGAAGCAGAGATGTCAGCCATCTGTCTAATTGTCATTCCATTATAGGTAATTCACCTTTTGTTTAATGACTTAAAATTTTTCAATATATCTTTGATGCTCTGTGACTTCAATTAATCTTTCTGAATTTATTTCATGTAATCTATTTAGTATTCAGTGGTGTTCACTTCTGATCTGAAGACTTGCATCTTTCTGACATTATTTAAAAATATCAGACTGGGGATATAGCTCAGTTGGTAGAGTGCATGGCTCGCATGCACAAGGCCCTGGGTTCAATCCCCAGCACCAATAAATAAATAAATAAATAACCTAGGCATGGTGGTGCATGCCTGTAATCCCAGCACTTGGGAGGCTGAGACAGGAGGATCCAGAGTTCAAAGTCAGCCTCAGCAATGGCAAGGCACTTAGCAACTCAGTGAGACCCTGTCTCTATAAAATACAAAAAAAGGGCTGGGGGTGTGGCCTAGTGGTTGAGTGCCCCTGAGTTCAATCCCTGGTACCAAAATAAATAAATATGACGTATATGTATATGATATATATATATATATATATATATATATATCAGCAGTAATTCATTTTTATATCTCCTCTCAATCATCCCTCTGAACTCCTAACCCAGTATATATATATTTAAACATAGATAGATAAATATGTATATATATACATTTATACATAGATAGATAAATATGTATATATATAAGCATATATATATATATATATATATATATATATATATATACACCTTTATACACAGATAGACACATGGACAAATTTTTTATTGATTTTCTATTATCCTTATTTCCCTTCTAATATTTCATCAGTCTGTGCAGCATTACGGGATGAGTCTTTAGTAACATCATTCCATTCACAAATTTTATTTTTCCTATGAATAACCAGCTAAAATATTTTTAAATTTCCATTATAATACATTTATTTTATTTACAGGATTTTCAAGTCTTTTCTCCATATCTATCTGCTTTAATACATAGCTGTCTATTATATAATGTTTACTACTTTCTTGAAACATTTATTATGAAAGTTATTTTGCATTTCATCAGGAGTGAATTTGTGCTTATTATCAATCTTTTTGGCTGTCTTTCTTGGTACTTGTTATTCTTGTATGCTTCAACATTGTAGTTTTCAGATTTATTTTGAGGGTTTAGGGAGTTTAGGGTCACCCATCATCCTGATTTGCCCAAGACTGGTGGTGTTCCTGTAGTCAGGGTTATCTGTGCAACCATAAGAAAAAAAACAGCAAAGCAAGAAGAGATGGTGTACAACTTCCCCCTCCTGGTTTACTTCCCTCTCTTGGCTAATGGTTTTAACTTTCCTTCCATCCAGTCCTCTAGAAGCTGGTTCCTTCCAGAACTAAGCTTTGATTGTCAGCTGAGGACTCTTGTCCTGCAAAACAGCACATTTCTGAACCAGCCAAAAGGTTAGCCCAGCTCTGTTTGCAGGGCTGTCCTTGCAGCAGCTATACAAAAACCCAAAATACATGCTCAAGATAAATGTGTTGATCCTGGTTCTTTTGAGCCCTTTTAATGACACGCCAACACCATCTCCAGTTTCATACAAGGAGACAAATTCAATTCCAGACGTAAGATGGTGCTTCAACTGCCCACCCTCAGGAGTCAAACCCTTGACCACCTCTGTCTATCTCCAGACCAGAAGCACAGGGTTTCCATACTTCCAGCCCCACCTTGCCACCCTATATCTTGTCTCTTTCTGTCTCACAGCATACCTATGTCTTTCTAGTGCTTAGAAGTATTATCTATCATAACTTTGTTTGGAACAGAAGACAGTTTAAAGTTGAGTTTCACAAAAGCATTCAGTCCAAAAGTCAGACGTTGAAACATCATGCCAGGAGAAATCCTAATAAAGTCTTTCAAGTCATTTTTACAGGCTCTGATTTCTTTCAGCATTTTCTCTGCTCATTTTTTTTTTTCATGCAACAACTATTTAATATGTAAAAAAAAAATTATCAACTCTTGAATGATGCATCAACTCCAAGGAGTGAAAATTCAGCTGAGAATCATGATCAAGAAAGACTGCTTGGCAAATCATGAAAACAGGTGTCTTGAAGTTTACAGAAGAAATTACAGGCCTGTTATCCACAGGAACATTTATAATTCATCAGCACATGGGGTCCTTGGGGACCGAGGTTTATTCATCTTGATATTCTGAGCACTTAGCACGGTGCTGTCACGTATTAGGCACTCAACACATTTTGACCGAAGTTGTTTGAACTATAAAAAGAGAGCTCCTTGGGCCTTTACTCAGAGCCTAATTATTTTCACTTTATAAATAATTGCGACATGTTTGACAGCACATCAGAAGACAAATAAAAGCAAGAGAGAAAACAGAATAAAACTTTAAAGGCAGACCTGGGACTCCAGCAGGCTAGTACAGACATTTATATGTTAATAGATCCCAAGAGCTTCACTATATTATGACATGATATAAAAACTAAAATGCATAATGATTCTCTTGACTCAGGAAGAAAAGATTAAATTACATAAGTATGTTTTGCTTTGAAAGACACAGTAATGAAACATATATTTTAGAATGATTCCTATACATAATGGGTAAATTTTTTAAAGAGGTGTTTATGCTTGAAGGTATTAAACCCTAAACTGTTTGGAACACTCAACTGCAGCAAACAATGCCTTCTTTGAAAGTTAAAATCTTTCTGCATAATAAAATCTCAATTACCCACCATTATGATGGAATGACCAGTTGCAGAAAAGCATTTTCTTCCCATGTAATAAGAGTTTAACTCCTTCAACCAAACCACAATGCCACAATGCTGTCTTCGGTGGGATCTGAGCTGTGAGTCATTTTTGGTCGCCACACCTGCCTTGGAAATACAACTATTAAATACAATCTTAAGAACTACCTAGCTAGAGGGGGCTTTTTCCTCTGCAAGAATGTCTGGCCTCACTCTCCATCATGAATTTCCTTCTAAGCATTCCCTGGAGATGGTAGATCACTGGGGGCATAACTTTGTGTTTTATATTTTGTTTCTGATAAGCAGAGTGCTCTCTCTGCCTCTTGATTGCCATGTTCTGAGCTGTTTTCCTCTACCACACCCTTTTACCATGATGTTCTTTTTCTCCTCTAAAATTGTTCTTGTCAGATCTTTTGGTCACAGAGGCAAAAACGCTAAATAAAACAGCCTCCCTAAAAGTAATGAGGAGAGAGTGTTGATGTGGGCGGCCCAGAAGAAAGGCAGAGAGCTAACAGATAGGAGGAGAGATGGCAAGAACGGCAGACCTGTAACCATAGGTACACAAGTTTTGGTTTCAAACATCTGGAAGATATAAAAAGGACTTGAATCATAAACATCCATACCTTTGCAAACTGTCTAATTGATAAGGTGATTATGTTTTCCATGTAAGAACTCTACACCAGTTTTACCTTCCTATAAAAGTTAAATTTTGCAGTCTGTGGGCCCAAAGAGGACCACCAGGTAAAGAAAAAAAGCATTAGTGGAAATGTTTTTTGAATTTTCAGGTCTGTCTTAAAGTGTAAGAAACAGGCATTCCAGGGAGATAAAATGATTACCTCAGTTGGTCTTTTGCAATCTCCCATGGGGACTGTTTCCAACACATCTGTGCCTAGTCCTCTCTGCAAGTGTCAAAAATAAATAGTACTTTTCACAGTTTAGATTTCATACCCATGAAATATGACCCTCATATCACCTTAGAATTTAACTTTTGGATATGATTTTCATTATGTTCATGTTAAATTGTCACTAAACAGAAATAGAGCAAACATGTAATACTTTTTTTAAAATTTTTTATTTATAGTAGTAGTATGTATTACAGTTCATACTACACATATATAGCATCTTTTTACACAAAACAGCTTGTATACAAAGTATATTCGTAGCAGTCAAGTCTTCAATCATGCATTTAGAATAATGATATCCATCTTACTTGTTATCCATATATTGATCCAAAGACCTCTTCAAATCAGCAAGAAAAGAAAGAATCAAGGACAAAAGATTTGGAGGCACCTCACAGAAAGAGAAATCCAAATGACCAATATAAATAGGAAGACTTTTTCAACCTCACCAGAAATCAGAGAAAGAGTGGAAAACAAATTCAAACAATGATGTTCTATCGCTTTATCCTTAACCAAATCAACCAACTTTGAAAGTCTGAAAACACTCATTATTGGAAAAAATAAGGTAAAATGAAAATCTATACTGCTGAAAAAGAGTATAAATCAGTTTAATTACTTGGGAGAGCACTTTAGCAATATCTAGTCCATTTGAAGATATTCCTACCAGTCAACATCTTGGTATATCCTGTAAAATTTCCTTACATGTATTCACAAAGAAAGGATATTTGTTACAAAATTGCCAAAGGCAAATAGGTTAAGTACCTCTGAGTAATTCATGAATGGAATTCTATATAGATGGTAAAGATGGATGAACTAGATATATCTGTGCCAACATGGATGCCTATTAAAAACTGTAATGAATGATAAATGCAAGTTGTAAATAAGAGCACTTTAACCTCACATTTTACACACACGATACTATAAACTGTGAAGTAACACAATTTGGAAAAAAGATAGGAAAGCATGGATGGAAACAGAATAATTTCAGGAGGAAAAAGAAGAAAGGAAATGATGAATTTATTGCTGTATCCATAGTATTATTTAAAAAACAAAAATATCTAAAACAAGAAATATACCTGAAACTAATGTGTCTACATCTCTGAAATGTAGGCAGTAAATCCATGGATATGGGCTATATTACTTCTATACTTTTCCAGAGGCCTAAAACTTGATAATTTATCATTAAACATCCAAGCAACATGTGCATATTATGTGTTTCATAACTAAAAATGAAATACATAGAGAGGAATATGCACAGAAACAAAAAACACCAAATGAAACATAGTGGCTTCAGTGGGGTTAAATGATTGATAAACTGTTCTCTTTTATCTTATGTACAAATTTTGTTCACTGTGCATATATTATTACAAAGTATAAAATGTACGGGTTTGATATGAAACTTCATTTGTGTATTTTCTTATCTTTTTTTTTTTCAAATCTTTACCACTTTATTTCCATCTTCTTTAGTGACTTGGATATGAAATTGCTCAATATCTTAAAAAGAAAAAGATAATTGAAACTTCAACAAAAACATCAGTATAGTTTTGTCTGTTGTGAACAATTTTTTACAAAATTAACAGATTAAACAACTGCTGCAAACCAATATTATGAAAGAACTTTAAATAGAACAAAGGGGGGAGGGGGAGGGGTAAGGGGATAGAAATAATGGCAGACTGAGTTATCCATGATTACCCTAAATACATGTATGAAGACACAATTGTTGTAAAAATACTTTATATAAAACCGGTAACTTGAAAAATTGTGCTCTTTATATGTAATATGAAATGAAATGTACTCTGCAAACATGTATAACAAATTAGAATTTAAAAAAACAAAAACAATATTATAAGACTATAATCTCATAATAGAGACTCAAACACGAACAAAAACCTGCCTTTCTCCTCCTTTCTTTACAGTCTATTTCAAGACCCACTTTTACTTCACTCTTTTTTTTTTTAAATAATTTTTTTTGTGTGTGTGTGGTACTGGGGATTGAACTCAGGGGCACTCGACCACTGGGTCACATCCCCAGCCCTTTTTTTTTGTATTTTATTTAGAGACAGGGTCTCACTGAGTTGCTAAGTGCCTTGCCATTGCTGAGGCTGCCTTTGAACTCACGATCCTCCTGCCTCAGCCTCCCAAAGTGCTGGGATTACAGGCGTGCACCACCGCGCCCGGCTAAATAATTTTTAATGTGTACAACTCACATACAACTGTTTGTATACAAAGTATATTCGTACAATTCAGTTCTTCAATCATGCATTTAGGAAAATGATATCCGTCTCATTCAACCACCTTTTTTTTTTTTTTTTTTTCCTTTTCTCCCCCTCCCTCCCCCCTTGCTCCTCCCCTTGCCCTCCCTTCCCTTTGACCATTCTAGTGTTCCTCTAGTCCTCCTATGTACCCCCCCCCATCCAACAATACTATGAACTAGCCTCCTTATATCAGAGAAAACATTTGGTACTTGGATTTTTGAGACTGACTAACTTCACTTAGCATTATGTCTTCCAACTTCATCCATTCACCTGCAAATGCCATTAATTTATTTTCTTTTATTGCTGAGTAAAATTCCATTGTGCGTATATACCACATTTTCTTAATCCACTCATTTACTGAGGGACATCTAGGTTGGTTCCACAACCTAGCTATTGTGAATTGCGCAGCTACAAACATTGAATGTACTACTCCTATAGCAGAATTTGCTATTTCTTTTTAATTTTTGGTGGTGCTGGGGGTTGAACCCAGGGCCTTGGTGCATGCAAGGCAAGCACTCTACCAACTGAGCTATGTCCCCAGCTTATCTTTTAATAAGAGAAATTTTTGTCTGTTTTAAAAAGATAAAATAAATGACTCATATTCCTTTTGAGGCTACACTTTGGTAATAAATGCCTTTAAATTTAGCATTGTAAATATTGAATTCAGTAGTTACAATAACTTCAATGAGTCAGTGTTTATTTACATGGTCAAGCCAATGCTTCTAAAATATGTTTTTGCCTCTCCCTAAAAAAACATGTTACTGCCACTTCTGGTCATCACAGATTCCCTTTGCAAGCAATTGCTTTCTCCCCAGATTGTCCAACTAGAAAATCCTTCATACTGGTGAGTGGTAACTAAACAAATATCTTTTTATAAATATATATTAAATGGCTCTGTTTTTTTTTTTTTTAAAGGCCAAGAAGTGCCTTAATACATATTTACAATGTCAGAATTAGAAGGGAGTTCAGCAAGTAGTTCAATGAAGCTCCCAAACTTAAAAAGGTGGAAATAACAGGCAGGGAAATGAACTGGTTAATGTCACACCGCTTTTAAGGGGCAGAGAGCCACCACGATATCCCAGGTGTTTGCATGTTTGCATGGGACACCCTGTCTGAGCTGCCACACTTCTGGGAATGACTTCAAACACCTGCTCAGAGTTCTTGACTGTAATGCTCCTTAAACATCATATAGCCACAGTGGTTAGCATCCTTTAAAATTCCCAGCCATATATTCACCCTTTCTATGATTCCTTCTTCCTTCTATCCCTTCCTTCTTATTTCCTTCATTTTTTCCAACATATAACAAATATTTCTTGATTGCTGCTACTATTTAGGGCCTAGGTGTCCTATGTGGTCCCTACCCTCATAAAGCTGTTAGTCTAGAAATCTGCCAATATGGCTGGCATTAATTGTCACAAGTGCCTATTTAAATTTAAATTCATTAAAGTTAAATAGAATTAAAATTTCAGTCCTTTGTTGCACTAGCCACATTTCAAGTCTTCCATGGCCTCAAGTGCAAATGTAAAATATTTCCATCATCATAGAAAGTTCTTTTGGGAATGCTGTCTGTCAGAGAAGGAGAAAAAAGGAAATTAAGCAATTATGATGCAGGTGGTTTCACTAGGATAATGGAAGCTCAAGAATCACTGGAGCACAGAAAAAGGGTTATTATCTAAGATGCTGTTGGGAAAGTGTCAAGGAATAAGCACAAATATTTATTCCATTGACTCTGTATTAGAATTTCTGGCTCTCTCTAAACTTCTCCCTTTACCTTCTCTCATCTCCTCCTTCTTCCTCTTTATTATCCTATTTGGTGGGAGCATAAGGCCTCACATCCCAAAAGACAATTAAAATAAAATGCCACCTTCTCAATCCTGTCCATTCTGTTCCTCAAGTCTTCTCTCAATGACTATAAATCTGCCAAGCTTAATTCTTGCTCATTCAAAACAAAATACCTCCAGCAAAGGTTCTAGAGAAAGCTTTAGGTCCAGGTCATGACCTTATGGTTTCTGACGCCAAATGACCAGGTCAGGCCTGAGAAGGTGGAAGTGTGTTAGGTTCTCAAAAGGGGGGGGGGGGGCTTGCTTTGAGGGCCTATAACAATACAACAATCCTTCCGCGTGGCCACACAGACGATCGTCTAATTATGAGATCTGTTTACTCCCGGCTTTTTAAATATTCTAATCATCCCCTAAATGTCTTTGGAGCCAAGAGTTAAACTCAAACACAGGTGCAGAAGAGCTCACACAAAGGAAAAGAAATAATATACAAGATCAAGTGAGAAATCAGACCCTCTATGGTTTGCTTATGCAATGGCTGTTGTCATGTTCATAATGGACACACCAGAGACAAACATGTGACCACAGAAAATCCCTGCCTGGTCAGACTGGGCTCAGTGAAGCCAAAGGGATACTGAAACGTGCATTCAAAGAATATTTTTTAAAGCAAGAGTTGTATTATCTTCAGTTTGGGGGCATATTTGCTTTAAAAATTGTACAATGGTTGTTAATTATTGGCGGGTAAAGGTATTCAAAGATAAAAGATAGGAAAGCTATCTTTTATTCAGTGACACTCTCCCACCCCAAAGCAATTTAATGTCATTTATGCCATTCAGTTCTATAGCAAATATTTTTCCATTTTTAAAAAGAACTATGTTTAGCTTAATTCTGTGTCATTTATAAAGGATCACAAACTCAAAATGATTGTGATGATTGGAGGAATTTACTGATATTATGAGGTAGCGTTGCTCAAGGTAGCTGACCTGGATATTCTTCCTTTGCCCCCCTGGATCCAGTGGGTACTACTCTGCTCTGCATCTCCAAAGTCTGACTTCTACAAATGGCCACAATGGTTTTCCTGGGTTTGGCCAATGGGAGGACCTGCACAAGCAAATACATGGAGTGATTGGGGGAGGTGGTAAAATGGAATCAGGGTACCCCCCATGAAGCCCCCTCCCACTTCAAGCTTCTCTTGGCAGAGGCTTCTTTCTTCTGTCAGGGTCACAACTTCTATTGGTTGGCTCATGTCCCATAGACAGCCACAACTGTAGCTTCAGAGCCTTCCTATTCTGGTAAATTCTCCCTTCCTTCACCCCTGTAGGACCAGGGGTGGAGCTAGGTCTAATAGGGGGAAATTCTCCCCAACATTTATAGCCCTAGGTGCTTCAACACCTCACTACTTTTCCTTAACCTGCTGTAACTTCATTAATAGTCCTATCATTACAACTCTCCACTCCCCATCTGGGATGCCATCCATTTCTTGATGAGGTGTTGATAGAAACAAGCTTTACCGAAAATTTCTTACTCCAAGATCCAGCTGCACTTAGGGGAATATAAATAAAGTGAGCATCTAGCCACCTCAAATTCCTTGATACCCACAAGCTCAGTAGAAATGGAGTAAATGCATTGGGTGCTTCAGAAAGATTTCCAGGAATACAAAAGGGCACTGTTTCACCTTGAGATGAAACAACTCAACTCAAACAGTTGAGAAACAACTGAGAGACGCAAAGTGCCAGTGAGTTCATTTCCCTGTCCTCCTGTATTCATCACTAGAGAATGCTGTCCTGGCTAACGAATCATTCTGGAGGCTTTGAGCAGCCTCTTCCATGTGCTTTCTTTCCATATACCCCGACTCAGAAGGCAGCAGATCTTTTGCTGTCCCCCAGAATCATCCAACACATTCCTGTCTCAGGTTTTTGTACTTTTCTCATAAAGGTCAAGCACCTTGTGTTTTTTACTTACTGAATTTTTCCTCCAAAAACTAGCACAAAGGAGGAGCTCTATTAATTGATTTATAATGAATCAACAAATCAATGAATCAGCGAAGGAAGGAGAATCACAGGCTTTGTGAGTTGACCAATGAAAAATTTTAATCACAATGGGTAAGCCTTTCTAATGCTCTTCAAACTTAATCAAAAAGGTAAAATGACTACGAAAAAATATTAGCCACAAATTAACCTGTCCTTAAAATGTTTTGGTGAACCATGCCATTGCTGTCCTCCATCAGAGTAGATCATCAGTAATAAATGATTTAATACCAGAATTCAGAAATGCAGAGTTGCCTTAGTACCTGTTGGGCGCTGGATCCTTTGGGTTCTAATCACACCTCCAGCTTTTGTTGCTCCAGAGTCAAGAGATGTGTGTGAATAAGAAAAATAAATAAATAAAATGTATCAAAGTGTTTTAGAAAACCCCACTGGCTTTCTTTGGGGCCATCTCAACTTCCCATTTGCTCTTTCAGTTCTTCCAACACGGTTTCCACATGAAATTTCCTTTATTGAACAATCAGGTATAGAAGTTTCCATCACTAGCCACTGACTGAAACATTTAAAAAAAAAAAAAAAAACTCATGGTATAATTAAATTAAAGTCAAAATTATAACTTTGAGACACAGTTCTGCCACAGTTGTGTAGTAGATGGATTTGGAGCCCGTCTGCTTATGTCTTTGACTCCTCCCCTCACAGTGTACCAAACCAATTTGCTAATGACAGAATCCACAGTCAGTCACAAGTCTTAGAGACCTAATTACCCCTTTGTTTCTTACCTCTTCTTCTGTAATGAATTAACAAAAATTTCATGGTTTAAGCAATATATGTTTACTATTGAGATACGTTTATTATCTTATACAGTGCATATATTAATTATAACACATAATTCTTTTTTTAAGTTTTTTTTTAATTTATTTATTTTTTGTTCTAAGATGTTATAAATGACAGCAGAATGCATTACATTTCACATTACACATATAGAGCACTTTTTTACAAATCTCTGGTTTTATGCAAAGTATATTCACACCATTCATGACTTCATACATGCACTTAGGGTAATGATATCCATCTCATTCTACCATCTTTTTTTTCCCCTTCACCCTTTGCCACACATAATTCTGGAGGTGAAAAGTCCAAAATGGGGTTCACTGAGCTAAAATCAAGATGTCAACAGGGCCACATGCCTTTCTGGAGACTCTCAAGAAGAATTCATTTTCTTGGCTTTTCCACCTTTTAGAGACTTCCCATGTTCCTTAGCTCATCGTTCCCTTCTATCTTTAAAGCTAACAACAAATAATCAAATCTTTCTCACCTGAAGGAGCTCACATTTCATCTCACTCTCACCCTCTTGCCTCCCCTCTCTCACTTACAAGGCACTGTGATGACATTGGACCCGCCCAGATAATCCAGGATAACCTCCCATTTCAAAGTTCATAACTTAGTAACCCCTGCAAAGTCCCCTTTTCCCTGTGAGATACATCTTTACATGTTCCAGTGAACCAAATGTAGACAATCTTGGGGCTCCATTATTCTGCTTCCCTAATCAATGACAGGGGAACTGGTAGATAAACACTCTAGTCCCTTGCCTTGCAGCTGGGATGACTTCAAGGAGTATGTTTTATCCTGGCCCAGAGTTCCCCAGCAGGATTAAACTTCAGTTCAACATCCTGATGAGCTGACAGATGCATATCATTTATTTAATAATTGCCTTCCTTCTTCTTTTGGTTTCCTCAACTAAAGTTTCCCATCATCTCCTAAATGAGTTTTTTGCAATCATGTGCTTGTCCCATGGTTTTCTTATTGGGGAACATAGTAAAAAATACTGCACTTTAGACCTCACTTTTCCTCAGTATCTCAGCACCCTTGGGAAGACACATAATATCATTTCCTAATATGTTCTCCCAAGGAATGTGTAAGAATGAGAAAGGAATAAAATATATGAGAGTGTTTTGAAAAACCTTTCAACAGAGGCACACAGACGTATGGTCTCTTGGTTTAAATCTAGCCAACTTTTGGTTCTTTATACGGTGAATACATGAACTTTAGCCAATGCCTCTAGAGCAGTGGTTCTCCACTTGGGGCAATTTTGCCCACTGGGAACATTTGGAAATGTATGGAGACGTTTTTGATGGTCATGACCTAGAATGGGGTCAGTGCTACTGATATCCAGCGAATAGAAATTAGGGATGCTGCACACCCTACAATACAGAGAACACCCCCACCCCTCACCAAGATGCAGTCAGAAAGGTAATAGTACCACTCTTCAGAATTTCTGCTTTTAAGAGTATACTGATTTGTATCATTATTAGGTTTATAATCACCAGAATTATTTTTCTCACTAACTTTCAAAGTTGTGGTGGCTCCCTTCATTCTTTGAGAATTAATCCTACCCCAAGCACTGATAAAGGAGGCCATGTGGCAACGCTCTAATGTCACTCTTCATAAACACCTAATTAGGGTTATTGTTGCTTTTGTTAATGTTTTTGTCACAGAACCATAACAAAATACATCACAGATGAATCCCAAAGCTATTGTAACCGCATCATAAAAGTCACCATTATATAGTAAACAGAGGTCAATCCACCTTAGAAATCAGGTTCTGCTTTGCCCAGTAGAATACAGCAGAGTTGAACTTTGCTGAAAGTCTCTCCTGTTTTTCCCTGAACCATTTAATTTGACAATAACATGAAAGAATTCAAATGGAGACATTTGTTACTAGAAATCTAAGCACCTTTGGAGTTTTTTTCTTGGTTTTCACAGTCATTTCCATGTTCCACTTGCACCTTTCTTCACCTTTCTGATGCATTCCAATGTTCATTTTACTCCTTCATCTTCAGCATCATTATTTTCAATTTCATCATCTTATCATCCTATTCTCCTTTCCTCCTCCTTTCTCTTCTTTTCCTTCTTGACCCACCTGTTTTTCACTTTTTCTCTTCCTCAGAATTG
Organism: Tamias sibiricus; assembly: GCA_025594165.1. Classification (NCBI taxonomy): domain Eukaryota; kingdom Metazoa; phylum Chordata; class Mammalia; order Rodentia; family Sciuridae; genus Tamias; species Tamias sibiricus. The sequence goes on along the minus strand of CM046659.1, from coordinate 183,704,528 downwards.
GAAATCTTCTAGTCGACTGAATGGCACTTACAGGATTTAGCTGCCTTTCCCCAGCTCCTCTAATAAGCATGTAAACCTGAGCCATCTGGGCTTTTTAATGTCTCCTCTAAAGCCTGTCACTGCATCAGTCTCTTAATCAATCCCCTCATTTGACTGGTTGCACAAGAAGTCATTGTAAGTTAGTTTTTCCCTAGGGCACTTCATCCACTTTATTGTTTTCCTCCTCACTAATATCTTCTACTCAATAATAGACTAATAATTTTAAACATGAACATGACCCTCTCTCTCGTTTACTTGATTAAGAAGAAAAAAACTCAATTATAATTTAGAGCTCAGAATTATAGAAATCTTAACAAGGAAGGGATCTCATATTTAAGTGAATATTTAAAACTTGAGGGTGTGGGGGTGGAGGGGAGGTGCTGGGGACTGACGTTGGCCAAATTATATTGTTATACTATGTGTATGTACAAATATGTAACAACAATATTGTACATTAGTGTATACAATGACAATGTAGCAATAAAAATGGGGAAAATGAGGATCGATAACCTCTAAAAGATATTCATAATGTAGAAAATTTCAGCAAATCTACTTTTTAAAATGCAAAGAAAATCTTTTTTAAAAAAATCTACTTTTAAAGACTTAAAAAGAACTTGTCTCTGGTTTTCTCTACTACTTATAATCTTACGAATAAATGTTATTTATTTATTTATTTATTTATTTATAGCATTTATCATAGAGTCATTTTAATGAGCATGGGAAGTCTAAGCAATCTCTCTTTACATGTCAACATTTAAATATTCCTGATTTTGTGAGAATAATTTGAAAATGGTTTAGTACCCAAATATTCCAAAGTTGCAGTCATTTTTCAGGTCGAATTATGTATTCTAGTCTATGACTATAAGTAGGAAGATAATTATAATTGCAGGATAATTACAGCAGCAATTTATTAAGCACCTGCTCTGTGCCAGGTACTGTGCTTTTCACATCATGTCCCTAATTGTCACAACCCTTTTACTACATCATCTCTTTCATCTTCCAATTTTTATCATTCTTCTTATCCCTTTTTTCTTCCTCTCTATGGATTTACTTTATTTCTTTATTTTCCCTATCATTTTTTCCATTTTTACCTTCTTCTTCCTGTAGCTATAATGATCCACAGTTCTCTGATACAGAAATACACTGGCACTCACAAAAGTAAAACTTGGCTAGTGTTGGCACATGGCAGGTAGAAGGGTAACTTCCAACCCAGGTCTCTCTAATCCAGTCTGTGATCTTTTCATAAGAATTGATTTGAAGAATCACGTACCCACTTGATCCTCTGCAACTTTGTAAACTTAGTTTGCTTCATACGTTCACAGAAACCCTTCTTCCCTTACATGTGCAGAGCCAAACCTTCCCCCTTTAATTAGGTAGGGTATTTCCAAGTCTGTTTAGGACATTTTAATTACTGCAGGTTGGGCTAATGAAGGGAACTGCTCCAAGAATAGAAGACTCATCCATGCATCCTATAAAAACATAAATAAATAAATTTAAGCCTAATCTCAAAGTTATTAAGCATATCCCATTTATGGAAACCCCCAATGAGGAGGTTGGACTGAAATCCACTATGATCCACCAAGAGGCTTAATGACCAGGAAAGGCATTCTTTAAATTATTTGAAACTTTTCATTAATACATTATATGGTGTATGCACACATTATATTTTAGGTATATGTAGATGAGTGTATGACACGTGCATGTATCAGTCCATATATAAATATATATGGAATATATATATATGGACTGATATATATATATATGGACTACTACATATATGGAGATATATATTATATATATACATATATATATATACTGATACTGATATATATATGGAGAGAGAGAGAGACATGTAAAATCTCCAATATCTTATGGCCAAATACATGCAGATGTATATATAATATTATATGTGTGTGTGTGTATGTGTGTGTTTCTCTCTCTCTCTCTCTCTCTCTCTCTCTCTCTCCATATATATAATATCAGTGTCTTTAGGCCACAAAATTATAAAAATATATTTTTGTTGAGTAGCTTTCCAAATTTTAGGTATAGATTCTGTTTCTATATGAATAATTTCTGTTTTAATGTGATGTTCTGCTCAAAGCAATTTTTTGAACCTATATGAAAGCTATTTCTTAGAAACAAAATCCCTTTCTAATAAAGAAGCATTGTGCCTTACAGCTTTCCTCTGTGCAGTAATCATGAACTCTGAAAAACTGCAGAAAGATCATGGAGTATTTAAAACACTAACTATGCTCAGCTCCCCAAAAGTGAATTTGTCCCAACCTGCAACTTCATATTATTTGAAGCAGCTGAGAGCAAGAACTTTAGCTGACAGCAAAATCAAACAGGGAAGCGTTTTTAAAAAAACTAAATAAAAGGAGAAGATGAAGGGAAAAAAGGAGGAGGACAAGGAAATGGGAAAAAAAGAACCTCTCTGAAATAATAATCTTTAAACTATAATAAACAATTTGGGTCTATGGAGCAATGTTAGAAATAAGTGTGCCTGACAAAATTTCATTTGTTCTTTGCTAAAGAAGGGTCTCTGGATGATCTGGTGTTCTTATCCCCATCTAATGTAAGACACTACTATAGTGTTGATGGTACCCATGAGTGTGCCAATAGAAAAGGGCACACAGAAGTGAACGCGAGTGTACAATCTTGGTTAACACCATTTAAACAAGCATTCTATTGGTTCATGTTTCCTTGTTTCTCCACCAACGCCTCCAAATAACAAGACAAGGAAATAAGAGCTTTTTCACTTCTAAAAAATTTAATTCCACTCATAAATGATCCAACCCTTAGGAAAGTATAAAAGACAAAGACTATTCAAAAGAAGTGGCCCCCAACTTTGCATACAGAACATTCTGGGCCATGACAAGAAATAACATGCTTTGTTAAGAGAGATGAGCAAGGTTTGATTTCGCTTCTCTCTTTCCCTGTTTCTATAACACCCTTTCAATTTTTCCCCAAATAAAAACATCATAGAACAAGAAGTTCGCTGAAGTTAGTTTACATAATTAATGCCAGGACTCCAGGATACAAACAAACTGCACTGAGGTTGACAACAGCTGCTTTGGTCAGTGAAAGGCTTTGCAACTTCCCCTTCCCGATTCTTGTACGTTCACAGTGGGCAGCCTGCCCACATTTCATCCAAATCTATTAGGTTCTCCATGTGACCCCCAAAATGCCTAAAAATGAAGGACTGATTTTTACAACACCAATGTCAATAATAAAGTCTTATTCATTGTTGTGTACCAGAGGGAAAAACCCTTTAGGATCTTAGAATGGAGGTTCCTTTGCAGGATTCTACTGGTAACTCCACAGCACTTGGGTGGCCCCAGGAAAGTCCTATCTCTAGGTTTTTTCATTTAGAAAGTCAACCATGTATAGTATTCAAGGAATGCTGTGAAACTAAGGTTGAGTTCCTATGAAGCTGAGCAGACACTCGTGGGAGAACAAACCCACCAAATGTTCTCTTAGATATCTGAAACACATTTGGGCATTTGGGCATATTCTACTACCTTACAAGAAGAAATATGAGGAATATTTAAGTCATGAATAAAACATGTCTTTTTCAAGGAGCTCAGAAGTCCGTAGCAAAGAAAACCAACATAAACAATGAGATTTATGTCTGAGTTCTTTTTTTTAATGTTTATTTATTTGCTTTAGTTGTACACAATGCATTTATTTTTATGTGGTGCTGAGGATCGAACCCAGGCCACACACGTGCTAGGTGAGCATTCTACCACTGAGCCACAACCCCAGACCTATGTCTGAGTTCTTAACAGAAATAATGGAAGCCAGAAGACAATGGAATAAACTATTTCAAGTGCTAAAAGAAAATAACTGGAAGCCTAGATTTATGTACCAAAAGAAGACATCCTATAACAGCAAAGGCAAGATAAGTACATTTCCATACAACCAAATTCAAAGAGAATTTGTCACCATCAGCCTTTCACTGAAAGTACTATAGAGAGCTGTTCAGTTATAAGGGAAATACTCCCCAGAAGAAACACAGAGAAGAATAAGGAGCAATGGGAATTCTAATGTGTTGGCAAAGAAAATTATTATTAATACTCCCATAATCCCAGACTTTTAGGAGGCTGAGGCAGGAAAATCATGAGTTCAAGGCCAGCCTAGGCAACTTAGCAACACCCTGTCTCAAAATAAAAATTAAAACAGGACTGGGGATGTGACTCAGAATTAGAGTGCCACAGGGTTCAATCTCCATTGCCACCAAAATAAATTAATTAATTAAATTTAAAAATGAATATTGACTGTAACAAAACAATAATAGCTGTGGTATCATTTCATTAAAATAAAAGGATACAAATTAATTGTACTATTCTACACTTCCACTAACAATATATGAAAGTTCTTGTTGCTGCAGATCCTCATAAGAACTTGGTTTTTACATTTTATTTTTTATTTTTAACCATTCGAAGAGTGTGTACTGCTACTTATGGTTTTGATGTGTATTTTTCTAATCCTTAGTAATATTGTGTATCTTTTCAAGTGCTTGTTTCTGCCCACATATTTTCTTTGAACTGTCTGTTCAAATCATTTGTTTACTTGTAAACTGTTATTTGTTTTCTTATTATCGAGTAGTGAGCAATCTATATATTCTGAACATGAGACCTTTATCAGATATGTATTTTGCAAGACAAATGAGAACATAGGTCTATACAAGGGCCTCTAAAGAATGTTTATAGAAGATGCAATCATAATCACCAAAATTTTTGAACAATGTCTATTACCAGTAGGTGGATTGTGATGTTTTACACAATCTAACACTGGCCTACAACAATAAGAAATGAACTACTAATACATGCAAGAGTATGCATGGTTCCCAAAATATTATGTGAAAGAAGTTCTACACAAAATATAATTTATATAACTTTATGATTCTGCCTAAGTAATATTCTAGAAAAGGCAAACTGTTAGCAATGAAAATTATAGCCGTGTTTGATAGAGACTGAGATGGGGAAGAAATTTGATTATAAGGGGGCACAGGAAATATTTGGGGCTTTGGGAGATCTAGAAATATTCTTCACCTTGATTATGGGTATTTAAATGTTTATATATCAGTTTGTTTAACTCACAGCATTGAACACCTAAAAAGTGTAATTTTTTCTGCCTGTTAAGTACATTTCAATAATTGTAGTATAAAAAAATAATAATAATATAAAAATATGGGAATGATAAAGATTCTAGGAAGTGAAAGTTATGCTTTTATATATAATTTATGCAGATATATAATAATTTATATTAGAAAGTAATGTCATGGATATATATTCATATATGTATGTATATATATATATACATAAACTCTCAGATGACTACAAAATATAAATGAGAAAAATTAAATAATACCCAAATAAAAATATCCTTGCTCATGGATTAGAAAACACAACACAGTAAAATATACATTCTCTCCAAGTGATGTATATATAGTCAGCAACATTCCAATCATAATTCTCAGCAGGCTTTTTGTAGAAAACTGATGTGATTCAAAAATAAAGACAGAATGCAAAAGACCAAAAACAGCCAAATAAATGCTAAGGAAAAAAATGTGGATTTCTTACACATACAGATCATAGATTAAATATGAACAGCAAAACAATAAAGTTTCTAGAAGCTAAAAGGAACTCATCTTTATTACCTTAGAATAGGCACAGAAAGCTCTTTTCTGGACATATATTTTAGTAATTACAAATTTTCGAGAAAAGAAAATACTTTGAAAAGTATTGAAAAGAAAAATATGGATTTCTGGAAGACAAACTGAAATGGTGTGGAGAAGGACCATCAGCAAAACCAGTATACTAATGGGACATAATTAGGGTTCCAAATATGGTACTTATCAAATCAATATTTCTTACACGGCAACTACTTTTTCCTACATGTGTGTAGCAAACTCAGAAACCTATTGAGGAACAGTTCACATATGTTGAGAAACTGTAATTAATATAACAATTTCACACAGTATTACTTCATGAAAGGACTAACAAATTTTTAAAAGGTATTTATTTCATCGGAAGAATCCCCAACAGTAGAATACTGGTTTCATGGTAGTTCCTGAGGCCTATGTCACACATTTTCAGACCTGTTGCTTTTTTTTCCTACGCAATCCTCCCTGCCTATTTTACTAGAATTACCTCCCAAGACTGCATACAAATGACAGAAAGATTTTCCCCTTCTCTAATTCAGCCATTTTTTTTTTTGAGATTATGTAGATTTGGAGAATTGAAAAGTTCTTATTCAGAAATTGAATCATCTCAATTTTCCTTTGATATGTGTCTGGACTGCCTGCCACCATACAGCACCATTGAAAAAGCAAAGGGTATCAAAGACTAGATATTTTCTCTGAGTAGTAGATGCTGATCCATAATGGGGGAAGGGGGACATGGGAAGAATGGAGAAACTTTGGATTGAGCAAAGGGGATGGTGGAGAGGAGAGGAAGCATTGGACTGGAAAGATGGTGGAATGAGACGGACATCATTATCCTAGGTACGTGCATATGATTGCATGAATGGTGCAACTCTACATTGTGTAGAGAATTGAAATGCGCTCTCTTTGTGTACAATGAATGGAAATGCATTCTGCTGTCATGTATAACTAAGTAGAACAAATTTTTAAAAAGGAAAAAATTTAACAAACAAAAAAAACAAAAGAAAAGAAAAAGAAAAAGGCTACCATTCTGAGACTCCAGAAACCTTACCAATTTTGACCGCTTTCCTCCATCTGCTAGATGCCATCCTGTTGCAGGCAAGGGATTAATTCTAGAATATGTTCAATAGTAAATTGTCAAGCCTTGTTTAACATGAAGTTAATTCCAAAGCCAAAGAGAGATACAAGCTTCCTAATTTCCAGAGCTTATCATTACTTTCAATTGTACAGAATTTCTAACTCTTTTTCCCTTTTGTAAAATGAAAAAAAAACATAGTCTTTTTCTGCCTGTTGTGCATTTGTCAGAATCATGAAGTCATAAATACACACACACACACACACACACACACACACACACAACTTAGTTGGCTAATACACATGACACAAGATTATTGCTACTTTCTGATGTGTTTCAACTAGGAAGAATAAAAATATATGGATGTTGTTGGGTCTGTTGCAAAAGACAAGTAGAGGGATGAGAAAGCTAAGAAAAAAAAATTGTTTAACGAGATCTTGGAAAACTTTGTGTATTAAATAGTTGAACTTTATTTTAAGAAGATGAAACAGAGAAAACTCATCTATCTATCATCTTGGATATGAAGGGCTCTTACCCCAGCAAATATTTATCAAGTACCAGCCACCCACCCAAGGTGGACTGGAAAGCAAACACAGAATATATAAGGAATGGAATCTATTTGAATGGACTAATGGGATCTATTTGAAACTTGTATTTCAGCACCTTACAAAACCCAAACAAAGCCCTATAACAGCTTTGCCATGAGTTCTGCAGGTTGACACATCTGCTGGGTCACCAATGGCTTTTCTGGATTGTTATGTATATAACTTCTCCACAGAGATGGCATGATGGAAGATTATCACAGGCGTAAATCCCATCTTAACAGCTGTAGTAGCTGCACGCAGCCCTCAGACCTAAAGATTAGGTAGCTAAAACTCAGGCTTCCTTGCACTTTTGCATTCTCTTAGGTGAGTGAGGAATAACTTCTAACAGCCCTTACAAGGTTGTTTGAAGGTTAGAGGCTGGAGATAAGGTATGTAAAACAATTAGCCCAGTGCCTGCAGCACAGTAAGGCTCCAGGTTAGCGAGTGTCATTGTTATTAACATCTCAAATTAAGGCACAGGGTCAATGACAGCAGGGGACAGGAGTGGAGAGGTAACCAATGCCTGAAGTTGAAGCCAGTATAAAGCAAGTTGGCTGGACCTTGATTACTCCTTTCTAACTATAGTTACTTTCAAAAAGAACACGTGGGAAAATTTCTACCTAAGAGTCCTAATTAGCTGAAATATCACAAAGGTCTCATTAGAAGGACTCCGTGATAAGGTGCATGCAGCTCTAGGGGTACTAATAAGACGAGACTCCATTCCAGGAGCATCCTACCCCTGGGAGAACGATTTTCTTATTTTCTATGAGAAGGAATTCCTTCAGGACTCACTCACCCTATAGACCCTACACACACCTAAAACCCAACTGTTTGTCCAGCTTTTGAGAAGAAAAAGGCTGATGCTTATGACTGAAGAACAGGAGAATCCATGCTTTGCTTTAACTTAAATTTACTTTTGACCTATACATACAAAACATAAGAATTATACATACTTAATCGGGTACCCTGAAATGCTTCTGTACACATTTACACTGCGTAAAGTTTAAATCAAGTTGAACGTGTCTATTACCCCAAATGTTTATCATTTCTTTGTGTTGAAAACTTACAAAAATCATTTCTTCTAGCTTTTTGAAATATACATTCTTCCCACCTGCAGTCACCCTACTGTGCAATAGCACTCCAGAACTTCTTACCCCTGTCTAACCATAACTTAGTACTCATTGATCAACCTTTCCCTACCCCCCTTCCTCCCCACTCTCCCCAGCCCCTGATAACCACCATTCAACTCTCAATGTCTGTGAGATTGACTTTTTCATATTGATGAATTTCATGAATTCATGTGGAATATAAAACCATGAGAGATCCTGTGGGAGTTGTCTTTCTGTGCCTGACTCTCCATACTGTTTTCCATGGTGGCTATGCTAATTTACATTACACCAACTGTAAGCAAGGGTTTCCTCTTCTGTACATCCTCACCAGCACCTATTCAACTTTTGTCTTTTTTGATAATAGCCATTCTTACTGGAGTGAGGTGAGATCTCATTGTGATTTTGGTTCTCATTTCCCTGAGAGTGATGTTGAGCTTTTTTTTTTTTTTTTTTTTTTTTTTCATTTATCTGTTGGCAATCTGTATGTCTTCATTTGAGAAATGTCTATCTAGGTCTACTGCCCTTTTTATTAACTTAAACATTTTTTTTTTGCTGTTACATATTTGGGTTCCTTATATTTTAAGCATATTAACTCATTATCAGATGTATGGTTTGCAAATGTTTTTTCCCATTTCTATAGGCTGTCTCTTGACTCTATTAATGCTTCCTTTGCTGTGTAGAAGTTTTTCAGTTTGCTGTCATCCTATTTTTCTGGTTTTGCTTTCGGTTTCTATGCTCTGGGGGGCTTGCCCCCCAAAATCCTCATCCAATCCAAAGTCCTGAAGCATTTGCCCTATTTTTCCCTCTAATAGTTTCATAGTTTTAGGTCTTACATTTAAATCTCTAATCAATTCTAATTTGATTTGGTTTCTGTAACTGATTAGAGGTAGGGGTCTAGTTCAATCTTCCACATAAAACAAGTGGCAGATGGAGAGTCTTTCTCTGAAGAGATTTTGGTTTTCTTTCATGCTTATAGTTTTTGGTTTCAAGATCATTTATTTTCCTTTGTATAGTAGATGTCAGTCTTGCTAATAATAGCCCAGGCTGTTTTTAAGAGAACAGAGGCTTGATAAGCACCTATCTCTCTTCCTATTAAGAAATAAAACCTGCCTGTTCCTGCTCACCTTTGTGCTGCAAGAAGTCAACAGTGGCTGGACTTAAATGCCTGACTCTGGTGGGCTCCCCAGAGGCCAACCCCACTTCCGGTCTCGCAATGCTCCAGTGGTATTCCAGATGAGGAAACAAACTCTTGCACTCTCTGCAGATTGGGCCACAAAATTCCACTCCAAAAATAAGCAAAAGACATCTTGCTTCCTATCTTGAGGTTGAGGCTCAAGTCACTTCAAACAGCCTGTTTACAAATGTGATTCCTTCCCTGATAAGAGTCTCAGCATGTTCTCTATCCAAGCTGTTTGGGTTCATGTACAGGGCAAAGCCCAGGAGGTGGACACTCACTGGGTCCCTGCAAGCACAGCAAAGAAGCTGTTTTTCTAGGAGCTGCCATCATGCAATCCCCACACGACAACTTCCCCATCTGCCCGGCACCAGCACTGCTAGAGCAAAGCCTACATCCAGATCTACAGGCACCAAAACAATTTTCACATTTCCAACCCCCATAAGCAACTGTCATCAGTGGTCATCAACCTTCCTTCCACTTCTTGGCTTATAGAAATATGTTAAGATGTTTTTAAAGATGAGGACCTTTAAAAAAAATGAGTTTCTGGTTAAATTTTAAAACTTTAAGACTTTATACCTAGATTCTGCAAGCCCCACCAGCTACTCCTACATGCTCTTCCTCCTTTCTTTGAAAAGATAATTATCTATCTGCAAAGAACTACATTTTGAATTTCAGGAAACTGTTAATATTTGACTGGTTTTGATCCACAAAATTGTTCACATGGGTCAACCTAATACCCCAATATACTAACAGTGTTTATTTAGAGGGAATGGTGCTAGAACGGATCGATCTTAAGTGGTCATTATTTTCTACTTTCAATGACATTCTTCTACATTTTCCAACTTTTTCAACCAATTTACATTAGTTTTGAAATCATAACTTTAAAAAAAAAAATAAAAGGAGTCAAATCCTCCATCTTCACTGGTTTGAGGCACAGGAATTCTAGTCCCTTGCCATCCCCTCTTTGCACCGCCCCTCTTTCTTCCCTCATCAAACCAGGAAAGTCACCCACTGGCCAAGTTCAGCAATGCACTAGAGGAACCACTGTGACCTTTGGCACTTTGGCATTTGTATGCTCTCTCTTCCACAGAACCCAGACTTTTCCTAGTTCTCAGGCCTTCTGTTCACTCCCTCTCAGTCTCTTTTTCTGGTTCAGTCACCAGATATATATTTACTGAGCATGCCAGGCAACCCTGGGGCCTAACAAAATTGCAGTGAAAACAATAGTTTTTGTCTCTGCCCACCCCTAAGATGTTGTCATTCTCCAGGGTTCCAGCTACCTCTCCTCTCATTTACCATGCTCCCTGAACTGTCCCTTCACCTGGCCTTCATGTTAATGGCTCACGAAGTCCCCACCTCTCCCCATCATACCTCTTCCATAGGATATTCCAAAGACACATCAAATTCCATCGTTCTGACCAAAACCCAACTGCCATCTCCTACTGTTCCCCTACTCTGTTCTTCTGCCAGCATTTCCTACGTAGGTCCTGGCCTCCTTATTTATCCAGTCATGAACTCTAAGGATATTCTTTAATCTTTTATCTTTGAGAGGTCCCTCCAAAGCAGAATCTGAAACCAAGAAACAACTACAGAGAGTTGAACTGGAAGGCAAACCTAGGAAGTAGGAGTGAGAGAGTAGGGGCCATGAGGCAGGGAAAGAGAAGGGACCAGTAAAGAGATTGTGATTGAGTGGGTTCCAGCTCTGGGCAACTGCAGTGACATTCCACTCAGGACTTTCTGAGAAACCATATGGAATTAGCTTCCAGATTTTCCCATTGAGGACTGAGAGGCTGCAGCATCTTTACAGAGTCTCAATTCCTAATGGCTTAAGGTTACCAGGAGTGGGGCATGAGTTGGGCATTCCCTGTACTTCCAATGCTGGGAACCATCTGTCACAGTTGCAGCTGAAATCAAAAGTGAAGCAAGAAAACTTCCAAAGTGGTCTTTACCTATCTGCTACCCTCCATATGCCTCACATATCTAGTCTCTGACTCCAAATAATTCAGCCCCTTAAAAAATTGTGTAAATTTGCTAGGCATGGTGGTGCACACCTGTAATCCCAGTAGCTCAGGAGGCTGAGGCAGGAAGATCGCAAGTTCAACGCCCGCCTCAGCAACAGTGAGGCACTAAGCAACTCAGTGAGACCCTGTCTCTAAATCAAATACAAAATAGGGCTGGGGATATGGCTCAGTAGTCAAGTGCCCCTGAGTTCAATCCCTGGTACCCCACTAAAAAAATTGTGGAAATTTGTCTCTTTCTCTCATCACTTCTTAATTCAGACTCTCAGACTTTTATATCCTATCTGAACAATTGCGATGATCATGTGAATACTGCCAAATATATCTACCTTGAAAAGATGTCTTTTGGTGTAGATATTTCATTTAGAGGTTTAAGTTGGCCACCATGGCCTACATTATATATCAAATGCCTATACAAATGGAATCCAAACTCCTTCTGATAGCTGATCCTTCTATTTGTCATCAGGATTATTATTTCCTGTTCACATCCTACAATATGCATGCTAAATGCCAGCTATGCTAACTTCTAACTCTTTTTCAGATTTGTCATGATATTCCACCATTGTTTTCCTGTGTACATGTTCTTTCCACTGTTCAGAGACTTTATTCTGTGTCTGGTAAAGTTCTACTTATACTTTAAGGTGCAATTCAATGTCACCTTGTAGGCAAGTCATCTCCAACTTTCTGAGAAGGCTCCTAGCTCTGTTCTCTCAGATACTTTGTGTTCTTAGCATTCGTAAGTGCTTTATTCATAAAACTCAAAACAACAAAAGCTGAAATCCATCAGCAAGAGCGTAGTGTGTTGCATATTGTTATACAATGAAATTGTGCTGGACAATTAAAAAAAAAAACAAACTACTAAAGTTCCCAATACCACAGATGAATCTCAAAGATGCTATGCTTAGCAAAAAAAAATAATAATAATAAGTGATTCCATTAAATTAAGACTTAAAGCCAAGTGTGGTGGCGCACGCATGTAATCCCAGCACTTGGGAGGCTGAGGCAGGAAGATCGTGAATTCAAAGCCAGCCTCAGCAATGTTGAGGCACTTAGCAACTCAGGGAGACCCTGTCTCTAATAAAAGTACAAAAAAGGGTTGAGGATGTGGCCCAGTGGTTGAGTGCCCCTGAGTTCAATCCCTGGCACAAAAAAATAAAAACCTTAAGACTTAAGTCTGAATCAAACTAATCTATGGTTAAGGATGTCAGAATGTAAACTACACTTGGTGTATATTTCTTTCCTTCTTTCAGCCTCACTGAATAGTTACAAAACATCTGGAGTGAGCAGAAAGACAGTAATCAATAAAACCAAAATGCACAATGCAGGCAAGTTCTCATTTTTTTCCATATCAACAGGGCTTTTAATTAGGATACTAACATGGTATCCAGAGATTGTGGAGTAGAGCTACACCCAAATAAGATAACCTTGAATTATATTGTGCGTTCCTGGATTAAAGCTGTAATTCAGCTTTCTTCTCATAAGTATTCATAACATTATCAGCATAATAGGTGCTTGGTTGAGAGTGTTCAGAGAAACTGAATGACCTGCCTTCATCTTTCCAATTGTGTAGTGAAAAGGTGGATTTTTAAAAAGTGACTTAGTCCATGGCCACAGTAACATCCAAACAAACTCTAACACAAACTTTTAGTTTCAGTGAGTTAGCCAAAACTGAGAAACTGCTTTTGTTGCTCAAATATAATATTTTATGGCCCAAAGGGATGCAGAAAATGACCAGAAACTTGTTTCTGGTTCTCTTTCCTCAAATATAAATCATAACAAGCCCAAATTGATAATCATCATACTGTTCAGATATCCTCTTACATCCAACCCAATTCTCCCTGGTCTAGTAGTTTCAAAATGCACTTAAATATATAAAGCACTTAAGTTTATACGTGTGTGTGTGTGTGTGTGTGTGTGTGTGTGTGTGTGTGTATACAGGGAAAGAGAGCACGAGAGTGGCTTTTTCTTAAGTGCACAAAGCTGTTCTCACTTCCACCTTCACTTTATCCAAGAAGTGAAGAAATTCACTCAACAGGGTTTTTAGCCAGTGCTCTCAAAGGTGACCTGGGCTCACTCCAGATGAGGTTTAAATGTCCCATGCACACATCCAGGTGTGATCTGGTAGTGTTTTTTACTTCTACTCTTAGGCTCTTTGTGCAACTCAGAAACTAATGAAAGAAGGCAGAAGAGATCTTGTTATAAGTGGCACTGTTACTTATCTGATGGGAATGATTTTAGAGGAAGAGAAAAGGACTTCCGTCTACAAAAAAGATCTCTCTCCAAACATTCAGGTGAAGTCTAAATTGTTCTTCCTAAGGATTAAACCCTTAAATTCAAAAACATTCCATCCCTTCCCATCCCTCTGCCCAGAAACATGTGGTCAACCTTTCTTACTTAAGTGTGAATTAAGGATTATTACAGCAGTGTAATAAAAGATATAAAAGGGTCCCCTACCTAAAGTGGAGCTTGAGAACACCAGGAATACCACACCTTCTACTTGGTTTTGTGTGCAGTGGTTGTAAGGAAAGAAATAAGGCAATAAAGCAGGAAAATATAAGCAAAGATTTCAACTGTGTTGCTTCCTGCCATTTCCAGTGCTTTGAAGTGGTTTGTCAAAACCCCAACTTAAAAGTAAGTTTGTGTTAAGAGTCTTAGAATAGAAAAATTCTGGGACCTTTTGGTATTGTGCTTTTCTGAATTACAAAAGGTAGATTAAAGGCTTATAATTTAATTCTAAACCATGGTCCAAAAACATTCTTTTCTCCCCCAAAAAAAGAATTCAGGGAGGTTCTTTTCCTGGCTGCTTCTTTAGAAAGATCCTAAAGCAAGTAACCAGGTAAAAAGAGAAGGGCCACAAGGAATATTACTGTCCTATGCAACTTCCCAAACTGAAGATGGAATTCCGCAAACATGAAGATTGGGTTTTTTTCCAAAAAAAACCTGTCAAGTTTCCAAGCACTGAAATGATATTCACATTTGATAGTCACATGCAAGTGCTCTGGAACTGTGAAATGATGGGTTATGTGGAAGAAACGAAAAAGAACAATAACAGAGAAAGTTTCCTTTTTCTTCCTGCTGTCTTCCTTTGCATCGTCAAACCAATTTAGCACATGGTATCTGCCATTGGAAGTTCCAGGCCCAAGACGCAAAGAAGTTTCATCCCTCTATTTCTTGGAAGTTCCTCAATCTTAAGGACAGTCTGCAGAATGGCTTCACAGGACCTGAGACTCCTCTTCCCAGGGTTGGTTTACATAAAGTGCCTCTCAGCAGAATCAGCTACTGATGTCCACTTGATCATTCAGACTCAAACACTTAGAGTATTCTAAATCAGCCCCCCCACCCCACGATGGCCACTGGGTGCTTGATAATCTGAAAACTCACTGACTAATTTCCCCATGGATAGATTCCAACCAGAGATGCTACAAGTGATTCTCCTGCCTAAGAATCATAACTGAGGTATGGTATACCAGCCAGGGTTTAATCAAGAAGCTGATCCCCAGGAGATGGCTAACAAGGGATTTATCACAGGGATTTGTTCTTACGAAGTGGTAGGAGCTGGCTAAATGGCCTACATGAGACTGTGCCTTCAAATCTGGTATGGAGGTCTGAAGCTGGAAGAGTCAACTCTCAGAAAGGAAATATGGCTATGAAGTGGGAAAAGCAAGGACACATTGTACCTGCAAGGATGGGCTGAAATCCCAAAAGACAGACTGGAACCTGTGTTATTTTCTCATTTCTCCTAAGCTTCCAACTCTCAATGACAGGGTATTCTCCTGGGGTTTTTCATCACAGAACCAGATGCACCTGGCCCAGGAGGTGGTGGAGCAGCTGAAGGAAGACGCAGCAGGAGCAGCAGGAACTGCAAGACCAGCTATCTGAATAAACTTGTGGCTCACTGATGGCATGCATGATCAGCAGAAGCAGCAGATGCCATGCCCAGACCTCCCAAGTACGATATTGATATAGCTGTTGGTTCACCTCCACCTTCGAAATCCTTCATAAGATGTCTCTTGTGGACCACTGAAACCCAGAACTATATGAGGAAGCTAATTCTGAGCCAGATCATGAGTTACATGCTCTTTCTGAGGGGGGAAGAAAAACATTGGCAGTTCCAGCCAAGCTAAGTTGACACACGACAACCACCACCCCCCCAACTTGACTGGATGCCCAGCATCCACCTGTTCCCTCTAAGCAGACTTCTATTTATTGTCTTTTCTGCCATATGACAGGTAAGAAAGAGAGGAAGAGAACAGAGGAAGGAAACAGGAGTGAGAAGTAAGATGGAGGAAAGTTTAGCACACTACTCAGGAAGCAAGAAACAAAGAAAAAGAAAAAAAAAAACTTCTTCTAACACAGAGAGAATGATCACAGGTAACAAATTATCCAGGCTTAGAACAAAAGTCAGTACACAGAACATTTTAGCTGAAATTTTAACTAAAAGGTTGCAGTGATGCCTACCTAACAATCTCCAGCTCCCAATCTTCTGTGCCATTCTGATTAAAACCAAGGTCAACCAGTGGGAAGTAGAGGTTCTGAAGGTCCTGCCTTAACATATCTACTGAAACTGATGTCCTTATGATGTCACCCAAGACCCATGTGAGTATATGACAAGCATTTCAGTATGGGCTAGAAAAGAACTACAAAAACCATTAAAAACTGGAAAATGAAATCCTCTAATATTTTGAGTATTAGATCTCATTCTCAAGTTCAGTCACCAGCTGCATCTACTCCAGTACTCCACATCCACCATTCCCAGAACGGATCCTACTGGATCCCTTGGGGGAGCCAAACCAACTCCTCAGGAAGCCTAAAAGATAATAGAAGAAAAAGCAGAGAGCATCAATGACTGCATTTCGGCTGTGTACACCAACCACTTGGTCCTCATTAGCCTGGGTCTAATTACTCTCCGGACATGGGTCACAGCTTATTTTCATATATCCATGACACTGTGACTCATGCTCTTGTTAAACTTTTAGGCAGGAAATCTCTATTGGTGGTAAATTACAACCAACTGTCTTTCACTTTATTACCTCATGGCAAAAATAGGCAGAAGAAGAACACCATTGTTCACGTTCACTGGGCACTTGGCATGGTGGAAAAATGAAATCTAAGCTATGTGAAGGAAAATGAAAATTGAGTCCTCTCCTCCAAAAGAAATAATGCTTTCCACAAATAATAATAATAATAATAATAATAATAATAATAATAAACTATGCAAAGAGTTTGAGATCTAGCCCTCAGGGAGCATGTCTGTATGTGGAAGAAGTGGCAGAGGTTTTTAAAAAAAATTAAAAAGATGGACTATAAGTGTGTGACTGAAGGGTTTAAAAATACCGACACTCCTAGAAAGTTGGGTAGCCTGGGAATCATTTTAGAGATATAGATCTAACGTGTTGATCTTAACTAGTCAAGAGAAACTGATTCATCCATTATATTGACTCTCATGTAGAGATTTGGAGAAAGGTAGTGGAATTACAAGTTAGTAAGTCTTAGATCATATGAAAAAAAAAATAGCCCAAAGTTAACAGTGCCCATCAGGAATATCCAAAGGGAAGGGGGGTTTTTGTGTGTGTGGGTGTGTTGTGTGTGTGTGTGTGTGTGATATGTATATATATATGTGTGTGTGTATATACATATATGTGTATATACATACACACACACACATATATGTTTCCTTCTAATGATTGAGAGCAGTGGTTCTCAAAGTGTGACCCCCAGCAGTGCCAGCACTATCTAGAAATTTCTTAGAAATACTAATTCTTATTCCTTGTATACACACACACACACACACACACACACACACAGAGTTAACTCTAGGACTGGGACCCAAATCAAGGTGAGTCTGAGGCATACTAAAGTTTGAGAACTATCAGTTTAGAGTGTAGAGATTTACTTTGGCTCTGAAACACTGCTAGTTCCAAATGACGTCTAGTTCTGTTTCCATGATCTCCTGGCACGTACGAAAGAGCTTGATTTTCCAGGTAACTAGGCTTGCTTTCAGGAAGCAAGTGCCCTAACCAGGCTGACTAAGGCATTCCAGTCCTTAGTGCTATATTTCCCAAGCTAAATTAATAAATTAGCTTCCTGAGTTTTATACATCAGTCACCTGCAGGGTGTTCCTGGCCTGAGCCAACACCCCAGTTTGAAACCTGATGCTCATGAGCCCCATAGACAACACCACCCCCTGGTGCTTACACACTATCAAAATGGAAAATGTGAAGCTTTTTGCAATCAGAGTTCCTACCCACCAAACAGAAGGAAAAAAACAAAAATCCTGGTTGTTCTACTGTCTGCTGGAGTACAGAGCAAGGATCCCTCCCTTTGCATCTCCCTCATTGTTTTAGGGAAACGTCCTCAAGAGGCTTCAAACTCCAATGCCATTGTTTTGAAAATCAAGTATCTGAGAAAAGAGCATCACTGGTGGGGTCTTCCAAGACCAACAAGACTTAAACTAAACCCCTAAGTATGAAAAAGATACAAATATGCAGAGAGGAGCCACCTGGAAGACGTGTGTGAGAGAGAAATAGGGATTATACCTATTAGGAATGGAGGGCAACCACTGGAGAGTGATCAGAAGCAGAGCTCAAATTTGATTCAGTCATCAGTGGCAGCCAGAGTAAATGTCTGAGTGAACAGGTGAGGTGACAGGCAGGCAGGCCTCATCACTCAAGAGATCGTCTCGAAGTTCTAAGGATGCCATGACATTGGTAAGCAAAGAGATCTCCCTAAGAGATTGCAGGAGGTTCTTCTTGGGAAATCTTGAACTCTGAGCATCCCCCCATTCAAAATCTGTTCAATACTTATGCTTCTAACTTTATCATGGTCTTGAGTTAAAATGAACCACCAAAAGAAGATTGACTTTTTTTTTTTTTTTAATCTAAACAAGACCAAAAATGTTGAATAAACCAGAACTCATCTTCAGCATGCCTCATTCACAGGTCATGTGGAAAGTAGGAAAAGGACCAAAAAGATGTGATTTTTAGTCCCTCACTCTATCACAGGCTATGTGGGGTTAGATAAAAGCTATGACTTAAATGTGTCCCCCCAATTGCATGTGTTAGAAACTTAATCCTCCATGCAACAGTGTTGGGAGGTCAGGTGTTTAGGTAATACCATCTCAATGCCATTATGAAAGGGCTTAAACCTGCAAGTTCAATCTCTTGCTCTCTCAGACATGCAATTCTCTTTTGTTCTTCTGCCTTTTATCATAGGATGACACAGCAAGAAGGCCCTGGCCAGACATAAGCACTTGACCTTGGATTTCCAGCCTCCAGAACTGTAAGAAATTAATCTCTGTTCTTTATAGTTTGCCTAGTTTCAGGTATTCTGTTATGGCAGCACAAATAAGAATAAGACAGAGAGTTATAGACCCTCTAGTCTGCTTATGCATCAATAAAATAGAAACAATATTTTATCACAGTTGTAAAGATTAAGTGAGAAAGCAACATAAAACATCTAGCACACATCCGGATAACTAGTATGGATTCATTAAATGATATCTGAATCTGAATGTGAACGTTCTGGTAGCAAAATACTACATATATCACATATGGAATCTTAAAAAAAAATGTTAGTAATTAATGGTATGACTAAGATTATGAGAAAAAATTTTAAACAACTTAAAGGAATGCATTTGCTAATACCCCCCATAGTATCACACACACATCTATTTATGATCACTTTACTAATCACAAATAGAAAATCTTGAATTTTTGAAGAAAAGAGAAAAAATGTTCAGCACCTATGGCCTAAATTAACATCACATGGAAATTATATCACACTTAACCATAGATATGAAAAGCATCTGGAGATCCTGATCACTACCCTAAAAGTTTTGTTTTATGGGCCTATTTGGCTACCAAAACCACAGTGAAGTCAATGGAAGAGCAATGGTGATTTCTCCACTTGAGCATTTACAGTGAATGAACACTGTTCAGGGCCACCTCAGTACAAAGCTCAGTCCCACAGGAGCAGGTATGTTGCCTTCAGGTTTCCATGGCAATTATCTGTGCTTGGCTCTCTTAGATGGCAGGCTCTGTACTGTCATGATGAACTCATGGAAGAGACAGGTAATTTGAATGCACCCAGCACCCCTAGGTAATTAAAATTCCCAAAGCAGGTGAGACAGCTCCATTCCATAGACACTAGTCAGAAAGCTGCGGCTTCACCAACGAGCTCCTGGTTCTTTCTGGAAACATTTTCTGGGATGCTAACAGAACTGGGCAGCCCTCCCTAAGCATCCAAAGCTATATGTACTCAGGGGAGATGCAGAGAAAATGCAAACACATGACAAAATCCAAAAGAAGTGCTAGTGAGACACATGAAAAAGGCAGCCTAGTGAAACACATGAAATGAAATTGTAACATTATTATGTAAAAATCCAGAAGAGGCTGCCACTGTTTGGGGCACATTTGTTTAATATAAACACCATTCCTCCAAGGTGAGGGGCTGGCATGGCTGCAAAGGTGCCAGTCAATGCTTTCTTCATCACTGTTCATCTCCCCTGCATGCATTTGACTCTGCCACCACTTTTTCTGCTTAAAATGCCTAAATATCAAAACCTTAATTTGTCAAATATGTCCCTCAAATTATTTCTTTTGGGTACTAAGATGTATGTCATATGTATTTCCAAAAACTACTTTTATAATGACCAAAACCAGAATTTGATTTTAAATCTAATCTTATGCACAGTGACATTCATCTTCTTTGCTTCTTTCACTTTTCCTCCACTGATTCCAGGCCAATATGGTTTCCCCAGCTAGAATACCAGCTTCTTTCTTTGCCACTAGATTCTCCCGTCTGTCAATGTCCAATAAAGTTCCATGCTCAACCTAAGACTATGTTGACTGCTCAGTCCAGAGAGATTGCCCTTCCTGTCCGATGCCAGCTCTGCAAAGCTCAGTCCTTGCCACCACATTTCCCGAAGTGTGTTCCATAGACCACATTAACTTGATTCTCTAGTTTAATTTCCCTGTTCAATTCTCAACGTCAGTTCCATGAACAAGTTTAATTAATGCTTCCTATTGCATCAACCCTTTAGAAAGTAATGATTCACAGTTGTAGGCTAAATGCTCTGAAACATACCGTGTCAAGGCCTCCTTTTCTGATTTTCTCCTCCTCATCTGGCTGTGAATTCTGTTTCTTACATTTTTCTCATATGCAAATCTACACACCATTTTATTTCCATGTAAGGAATAAATCTATAGACCATTCCAGGAGAATGCTTTTCCACAACAACGCACTTGACATCTATTTCTCTAATAAATCCACTTTTAAAATACAGAGGGGGAAGGGTGGGGAAGATTTGATCAATGGGTGCTCAGTTATACATGGGAGCAAGGACCTCTGGAGTACCATTGCATAGTATGGTGGCTATGGTAACAATTATGCAGTGTACATTTCAAGAAGCTAGAGGAGAGAACTTAAAAGTTTTTACCAAAAACAATTGATAAATATTTGAGGACATAAATATGTTTAACCTGATTTAAACATGTGTAATATATACTTGTATCAAGCATTACATGGATCTCCATTAATATATACAACATTTATGTTTTTGTATATCAGTTAAAATTTTAAAATAAGATAAGAAAACACATTTGTCGAAAATTAGCTGATTTTTTACCTATCAAAAAATCTAATATGATAAAGAGGCTGTTAGAGCACAATAAAAATCTATAAACAATTATAGATTCTCCTAGTGTTTACTATAAACACACCAAGAACCCCAGGTGATGTTACATAAAGACAAACCTTAGCCCTTTACCCACCACCCTTTTTTTGAGCATAAACACTTGCTACCTTCTAAGGTCAAACACATTTTAGAAAAGGATGTTTTGGCCCATTTTCTGCATTTTTGCCTTGACTGACAACAGAGAAAGTCAAATTTATAGAATTATGGGGAAGGATAGTCTCTTCTCTTTATCCCGGCTTACTCCTCTCCCAAAGGAAACGTTGTGACCCATCTCACCAGTAAAATTGAAAGATCTATGATCCATTCTGAACTCTCCCTTCTGAGACCACCCTATTTGCATCCTATGTGCTCCCACCTGGGAGTGAGCTCACTAGGACAGGGCTTTTGCACCTGCAACTGTGAGGGGCTCGGTCTAATAGGTGAGATGATGAGGATAATTAGAAAGCTAGGTTACCATTACATGTTGCCATATTCCCCAGTGCAGACTGACCAGCAATCAAACAGATATATTTTATCCTACAGTGAATTCTGCGTCTATTTCTCAATTTGTGCAGAATCTCAAGGAAAAGTATGTAGAGTTGTAATTTCTAAATTAATGAGCCTCCCAAAATATGAGCACACTCACCTCCTTATATCTCTCTGTCCCCCACAGAATATGGCCCAGTCCCTTCTACAAAGATGGCAATCACTAAATATCAGTCAAGGTGTAAGCAGTAGGAACTTAGGTTTTCTGATTAACTCCCATCCCTCACTACCTCTGCCAAATGGTACTGCTTTTGAGTGGTTTCAAAATGTCATGAAGCAGCAAAGAATGGGACAAAGTCACAATTCAAGGTGTTTAGGGACATAACAAGTCAAATTTTACTTCAATTTTACTTCACAGTGGAAGTAAAATAATTTTTCAATTTTCTATATGTTTTGTTTATGTTCTGAGTCTCTATCTGGTCAATTTTCCAAATAAGGCAGAAATTTGCTAATAAATGTACATGGCAGACCAATTGGAGGATTTGGGCATCATCACCCTCCACCCTATTCCTAAGAGCATCACAGGTATTTGGCCCAGGACAAGCTGAGACTTGGAGACACTGAAAGGACAATTTTTCCCTAAAACATTGAATCCATTGGTGCCTAAAATTCTCACCACTAAAGACACTGTACTAGGTTAAAGCTCCATCAGTGTATCCATGTACATTACAGATAAATTAGACAAAACTTAAGTGTGAGTAAACTCAGTTTAGGTAAAATAAGAAATTAAGTAATTGAAAACAAGAAAGGTTTTCAAGGACATAGAATCAGAATTACATATAGCATAATGCTAGATTCTGTGGATCTAGATGCAGACTATTTGAATCACATTCCAACTCTACTACATACTAGCTCTGTGACATTGGGCAACATACCAACCTCTCTTTACTATCTCTCTCTCTCTCTCTCTCTCTCTCTCTCTCTCTCTCTCTCTCCCCCTCTTTTTTTTTTTTTTTTTTTTTTTTTTTTGTACCAGGGATTGAACTCAGGGGCACTCAACCACTGGGCCACATCCCCAGCCCTTTTTCATATTTTATTAGAGACAGGGTCTCACTGAGTTGCTAAGTGCCTTGCCATTGCTGAGGCTGGTTTTGAACTCATGATCCTCCTGCCGCAGCCTCCCAAGTGCTGGGATTACAGGAGTGTGCCACCATGCCCAGCTTCTTTACTTTCTTTACTCACCTGTAAAATGGAATTTTGTGAGGAATAAATGCAACAGAGCAGAGCCAGGACAGAATGGAATATGCAAGTGCTAGTTTGTTAGTTGTTGTTATTTTGTTTTCCTTTTTAGTGGTGCTGGGGATCCAACCCAGGATCTCACACATGCCAGAAAGTGCTCTTAAAATGAGCCATATTCCCAATCCACAAATGCTAGTTATTATCAGAGAGGAAGAAATACTGCAAATGAGTTAATGTGGGGGAGAATAGATCAAGGTAGTGTTGTCACAAGACACTGAAAACCAGGAAAGGGGGACAAGTGGGTTCTGTAGAACACAGTAGGAAGAAAAAAACATGGTAAAAGAATAGTCAAAACTTCTGCCATCTTACGTCAGTCCCAACCTGTTGGAGTTTCTATAGTTTGTTGTAAAGGTGAATGAAAGAAAATAAAGGTGAATGGGGACCAACCCAATGGTTCTCTGAAATTTTATCTCAGCTTATTCATTTGTTCTAGATAAGACTCTAGATATCACACACCCCATTCAAAGAGATTTGGTCCTAAACAATCACTATGAACCATTTTATAATGCAGTTCCATTCAACAAAAATTGGAGCACCTAAAATGTGCAAGACAGTTTTCTAGAATCACCTGTAAGACACACAAGATACACGCTTTATCAATTTCAAGCAGATCATGATTGAGGTAAGGAAAATATATTCAGAAATAAAAAGAGAAAACTGATATTAAGAAGGTATTCAAAAAAATCTTTGTTCAAAGTTGTATAAATAACATACATTGGAGTTTATATGTATGTTGTGTTAAATAATATTTAATTTATTGTGATTAGACATAATGTCATAAGATCTTGAATTTCCAAAGGAAACAATAGCTGGCATTAGAAGCAGAATCCAGACTGTGCTTACAACAAAGTCAAATTTTTGTTCAAAGATAAAAATTGAAATTGGGTTTATACTTTGTCTTCTCCTAAAAGCAGACCTTGAGACAAGACTTGCATTCAGGTACCTTCTTTTGGAATTGATCACAAGGAGGAGTAAGAAAAGAGAGAAAGAAAAAGAAAGGAAGGAATGCTGATGTAGGAGACATTGCCACAAAGTGGCTGCTGTATGTAAGTGCAGTGATCCCACCAGGACCTCCTGAGGAGCATTCTGAATGCTTCCTAGGACTACTCACCTAAGAGATGGGAAACCGAGGCATCAATCATCCTGCTAGTCTCTCTATTGGTGAATATTTTACACCAAGGCGCTAGTGCCACATGGTGGGACTTCACTTAGATCTTCCAGGTATGGGAGAAGCTAGTAAGATGGAAATCAGTAACTCTCTGGAAGAGGGAACTGAAGCTGGAAGCACCATCCACCACTGCTGCAGATAATATTTGCAATACAAGCATCAAGGGTGGTTTCTTACAGAACCTCTGCTGTATTACTTCACTAATAACCTAGGTTATTCCATAGATGACAAGCAAATATCATTGGTCATTGGACTGGTCATTTTGTATTTAAAAAAATAACAGAACTATTCCTGTCTCTGAAAATGCCCATTTTTCCTCATTACTACAACAGCCCCTTCCCTCCTTCAATATGCTGTTTATGATTCACATTTTCTAAGGAGCCTTCCAAACTGAATTCATCACAGCAACCCCTCTACTCCTAAATTATGTCTACATCTACTATTTTTATGTGGTAGTTTATTTAAGTGACATGGGTTGTTATTACTGATTTGAATTGAGGGGGAGGTCAAAATATGTCCTTTAAAACAATTATACAAGCTTGTTCCAGCAATGTCAGACAGCATAGCAGATTTTAATACAATTTCCTTACTAAGGCTGTATGAGAATAGCACTAGCTGCTGTAACAAACAAATACAAACATATATAATGGTTCAAACATGACAGAAGTTTCTTCTGGCCAACATTATGTGCAAAATTGGTGTCCCTGATTGGCAGGCAGCATGATTCTAAGACATTCTTTTTTTTTTTTTTTTTTTTTTTAAATTCTAATTTGTTATACACGTTTGCAGAGTACATTTCATTTCATATTACATATAACGAGCACAATTTTTCAAGTTGCTGGTTTAATATAAAGTATTTTTACAACAATTGTGTCATCATACATGTATTTAGGGTAATTATGGATAACTCAGTCTGCCGTTATTTCTATCCCCTTGTCCACTCTCTTCCCTCCCCCCTCTTTGTTCTATTTAAAGCTCTTTCATTCCTCTCATTCCCTCTCTCTTTCCTATAAAATCATGGCATTTGCAGGTAAATGGATGGAGCTGGAGAAAATAATGCTAAGTGAAGTTAGCCAATTCCAAAAAATCTAAGACGTTCTTAATTCTGACCAATCAGTGATCAGTCTTCTTCTATCATGTCGCTTTGCCATATTCAACACTGGTTTCCAAGGTCAGTGGGCTCCTCTGCATCAAGCCAGTGGAAGGCAAAAAGAATTCAACAGGATCACATGGAGGAGTTTTTGATGGACCTGCTCATATGGCTAAAAACTCAGTAACAAGACTACACCAAACTACAAAGGAAGGTGAGAAACGTAATGAAAATGGATTTGGTCACCAATGAGCTGTGATCAGTCTTGCCACAATCAGTATTATAAGGCAGTTTTCTGACTTTTTGTCACAGCTCAGAGTATATTTTCTCTGTGTACTTGGTTTTACCTAATTTGAATGTAATTCTTTGAGGCTATAATCACTTCTCTCAAGATACCTCCAAATAAAGTGAAGGATTAAAGTACCTTGCTAAAACCCCTGATGTTTTCCACACTTTGTAATGGTCTGTATGTGTGACTGCTCAATGGAATATGAACCCTTTATTGACTTCTGTGTCACTTTTATTTTAGAATATTTGACCATGCCAGATATGACAAAACACTTATCAAAAGTTTTGATTAAATAAATGAAAAAAATTTATCTGTCACTCTCATGTTATTAATATAGGACATTGCCCATATGTATTAAATATCACTTGTTCTGAGTAAGACATTGTCATTTAGGTATTATTATTTAGAAATGAGAGTATCATTGAAGAGAAGACTGCATTCCGAGTCCCTGTGTTTGGCCTCTAAATAATGCTGTGGCCTAGGATTCCAGCATAGGGCACCTCTTTGTCTGTGTAGGTACCTGCCTCTCTGGATAATCTCATCTATGCATTGATCAGTTGTCTATTGCCATAATAATGCTGTGTAACAATTACTATAGAACCTCAATGGCATACAACAATAAGTATTCATTTTTCCCTATTAATATATATGTTGTCTGGGCAACTCTGCCCATCTGGATCAGATGAGCTATTACCTGATAGATTTCCTCCTGTATCTGCAGTCAACTGCAAAGTCAACTGGGGACAGCTGGTCTGGTATGGGCTCAGCTGGGAGGACTCAGCTGTGCTCCACTTGCTCACATGGTCCAGTAGGCTACCTTAGGTTTGAGTTAGTTCTCAACAGGGGGTTGAGAAACAGGAAGTAACAAAGCCTCTTTAAAAACTACAAGCTAATTCTAATATTCATATAGAAAAAAGAGAAAATGGCAAGATAACCAGGAAAATTCATCTAAAAAAGAAAAGTGATACCAGATGCGGTGGCACATACCTGTAATCTCAGAGGCTCAGGAAACTGAGGCAGGAGGATTGCAAGTTCAAAGCCAGCCTCGGCAACTCAGCAAGGCCCTAAGCAACTTAGAGAGACCCTGTCTCAAAATAAAAAATAAAAAACGAGTGGAGATGTGTCTCGGTGGTTAAGTACTCCTGGGATCAACACCTGGTATAAAAGAAAAAAGAGAGAGAGAGAGGGAGGAAGGGAAAGAAAGGAAGGGAGGGAGGAAGGAAGTTAGGAAGGAAGGAAGGAAGGAAGGAAGGAAGGAAGGAAGGAAGGAAGGAAGGAAGGAAGGAAGGAAAGTGATGAGAGAAAATGAGCCCACTCTGACATTAAAATATATTATGAAGCTAGAATAATTATTATGGTGAACAAAATAAACGTTCAGAAATAGAGTTAAATAAAAGTGGAATTTAGTTTATGATCTAGACAGTGATCCTGATCAATTTTGACTAGTTAGTAAATGGGGACGTCGGGCGACTGACCAGCCTTCTGGAAAAAAGCAATAGGGATTAATTGCTAGGTCATGCCCTACAGTGAAATTCCAAATGCATAAAGAGTGTATTAAAATGCAAAGAAGAAAAGAACAGTGGGAAATGTTTTTATAAATATAACAGAAAATCTGAAGTCACACAAAAATGACAGATATATTCAATTACATAAAAACCAAACATTTCTGCATGCCAAAAATCAACACTATAATTGAAGTTAAAAGAGAAACAACGACTTGCTATTTATATCATCAAAACAAAAACTGATTTCCTCAAAGGAAAAATAGGCAAAACATTTGAATACAAGTTTAAGATTTATAGAAAAAGATTATAAAAGAATTTTCAGCCTAACTCACAAAAAAGTGAAATATAAATCTAAAATAAAATACCTTTTATTTACATCAAGTTAGCAAGCATTAAAAAGTTTGATATTGGACTGGTGGTATAACTCACTGGTAAAGCACTTGCCTATCATGTGCAAAGCCCCGAGTTTAATCTCCAGCACTACAAAAACAAAAAGAAGAAGAAGAAGAGTAAGAAAGTTTGGTATTATTCTATGTTGAAAGGATATAGTTCAGGGATCAGTAAACTTTTATTCTTCTTAAAAGATATGATATTATATAACACATACAGACAGTAAAATAGCTATCGGTGAAGCGAATAGTTCCTTTTATGTGACTAGAGTAGCTAAAACCTGCTTATTTAACAAAAATACCTAATGTGATATAATTTTATAAACTGTAGCTCTCATGCTGTATATTTTGTTTAGATGTATTGGCTCTATATACGTGATACAATGAGTTCTCTGACTAAAAGTTTTGATTAACTAAATGAAAAAAAATTATCTGTCACTCTCAAGTTATTAATATAGAAAATTGCCCATATGTATTAAATATTACTCATTCACTCATCACATCATTTGTACATCTCCATATTCATCTGCCTTCACCCCACCTCAACCCCTGATAACTACTAGTTTATTCTCTACCCTCCTTTTTTCAAGATTCCACATGTCGGTGAGATTGTGCGTGTGTGTGTGTGTGTGTGTGTGTGTGTGTGTGTGTCTGACTTACTTCACTTTAAAAATCCATCTATGTTGTGGCAAATGGCAAAATCTCATTCTTTGGTAGGGTTGAATCACATTTTTAGATAGATAGATAGATAGATAGATAGATAGATAGATAGATAGATATAGATTCCACATTTATTTCCTTCAATAATCCATCAATAGATATTTAGGTTATTTCCATATCTTGGCTTATGTGAAAAAGAGCAAACTTTTTAGATAAAGGATCACATAATAAATATTGTCTGTGTTCCAACAAAATTTCATTTATAAAATTGCCAGCAATAGTTTGCCCACTGCTGGTGTACTGGTGTCCACCCTTCCTGCTATACAAGTGAGCCTAATTTGTACCACCTTCAGGGAGAGCAGACTGACATAGCATGTCAATGTTCAAGTGTATATATATATTTTAATCCAGCAATTCTAACTCTACACCTGTAGCTCATAGAAATACTCACAAGTATATGAAATGATACCATGCTCATTGCAGCCAAAATTTTGGAGACCATCTAAAAGTTCACTAATAGGGGCTTACTAAATTGTAGTGGGCATATTTATACTATGGAATAAGATTCAACTGTGAAAAATAATAAAAAGGACTCAATTGCTAATATGAAATGAATCACATGGTATAATGCCAAATTAAAAAGCAAGATACGAGGGAGAAACATATGACCCTATCACTCAGGTGGTGACACACAGACACACGTGCTGGTTAATGCATGAACCATCTGATCACTGGAAGGCTACAAAGAAGCTTCCTTCTCAAGAACTGAGTGAGTGGGAGCAGGGTAAGAGTGAGAGTATCTTTTCACAATGTGAATATTGTTGAACCAGAATGTTTAGCTGTGGTTCACATGTTATTTACATAAACATTAGATATAAGCGAACTTTCAGTCAGGCCCTTCTAACAGTGGCTAGGCAAGACACATGGTGTAAAGGAATCTCTGACAAGAAAATATGCCCAAGAAACCCACATTCCTGATTGTTCTGGCCCAGACTATTTTTCTGGAATCTTGTTGTTCTTTTACCTTTGGTCTTTAGAACCTCTTACTGCTTTTGTTAAGTCCCAAATGTTCTATTTCTCTTTGAACCTATGCACCCAGCGTGTCTGAGTCACCCATCCCTGCCTCCTCCGCTCTTTCTCTGCTGAGGGTTCACCTGAGGTAAGGTGGTCACCAAGGGTTTCTTTGTCAAGCTGAGTGGGTCTTGCTGGCAAGTGCCAATGCCAAGAACACAGGGCAGACAAGGCCAGGTCTGGTGGAGCAAACGCTGGCCAGACAAGCTCCCAACACTCACCTGATTGGGAAAGGGCATCTTTCGCAAGTCTTCTCACCCACCTGGCCCTCATTTGGAAAGTTCAGGATGGAATCAATGAGAAGATGGCTATGGGAACAAGGTCCATACACCCATAATGACCACAGAGACAAGTATGATTGTTGGCTGATGACTCCATAAGGACAGCAATGAAAGAGAGACAGTGCCCAGGTGAACTCCACCACCTCAAAGATTCAGGTTTCCACACCTTAACACCTGCCTTCATTTAACCATGGCCTTCACCTGAGCCACTTCTTCCTTTTCCCCCTTGTCTCCTTCTCTGTTCAATAGGTGACCACTTTTTCTGGCTTGTTAAAGAAAAAAGGCCATTAGCTCTAAAGTGTAAAGCACCCCAATAGCACAGACTGAGATAGGGATTTATCAAGGGTGAACCCTCAGAAGGAGAGAGAGGGAAGTGAGAGAAGACAGGGAAGGTACCGACCAGAGGTGTGATCTTGGCTGGAGTTTAGCGGCAGCCTGATCTGATGGGGGCTCTGACACACAAATGACATCACAGTTAGATCAATTCATGGCTTCAGACAAAAAGGGGAGGGAAAAGGAGTAGCTTCCCTGGTAAAGGAGCTCTTACATAGCTGAGAGAAATCCTATGGGAAATCAGTTTGTAGGGAATACATTTCCCAGTCTGAGTGGAGCTCTAAGAGCACCCACCACATACCATATACCTTCACATTACTGAGGAAGCCCTGAACAGCAAAGGACAGCTGCTTTCACCAAAATGTGTATCCAAGGGCAACTCATAGCTCCACCATCCAGTCTGTCCCTCAAATGACAAATCTCTGTTTGGTCAATGCTATAGCATGCTTGAGCCAAATAGGGCTGCCATGATGAGGTACTACAAACTAAATGGCTTAACCAATAGCAGTGTATTGTCTTGCAGCTCTTAAGGGAAGAAGTTCCAGGCTAAGGTGTCAGCAGGGCCATACTCCTTATGACCCTGTAGGGGAAGAATCTTTCCTTGTATCTTTCAGCTTCTGGTAGCCCCAGACTTTCCTTGGCTTATAGCAGCACGGCTCCAATTTTCATATGACATTCTCCCTATGTGTCTGTATCTGGATTTTCCCCTTTTAAAAGAAGACCAGTAATATTGGATTAGGGACTCATCCTACTCCAGTATAACCTCATCTTAATTAACTATATCTGCAATAACTTTATTTCCAAACTAGGTCACATTCTGAGGTACTGGGAGTTAGGATTTCAACATGTGAATGTGAGGGAGGAGGAGATATAATTCCGCCCATAACAGGTAACAATGGGATCACATTACCATTTTTACCTAGAGTTTTTGGCTTCTAATCTAGAGCAATTTCTACTAAATCACAATTCTACTTCAACAACCCAATCTTGTAAGACCCATCATTTGATTATGACCCCATGTTTAGGATTTATTATAATTAACTTAGCCATGGAAATTCTAAGGGAGGACCCAAACCATCCCCTCTCTTCTGGCTGGCAGCAGATCTAACCTTGACGTGGACACAATGCAATGACTCCTCTCATGTGGAGCTTCCATCTTGGTTTGGCCTTCATCTGGTCAAACGCTGAGCAAAGAAACCACGTTTATGAAGATGAAGACTATTTCATATCACCTCCAAGAGGTGGGGAAGCAGAAAGAATGAGATGTATGGGCTGGGGTTGTGGTTCAATTATAGAGCGCTTGCCTAGCACATTTGAGGCACAGGGTTCAATCCTCAGCACCACATAAAAATAAATAAAATAAAGGTATTATGTCCATCTACAACTAATTTTTTTTCTTATTGCATTTCATTAAGCAGAAAGAAATTAATCTTTATTTCACTATATTTTGCATCAAGCACTTTGTAAGATATTATAATTATAAATGCATTGTATCAATTAGTCTTCAAATAATTTCATGTTACTATTACTGCATCAGTTTACATCTGAGGAAACAGGGGCAAATTTGCTAAATAATTTTCAAGAGTCTCATATACAAATAAAAATTGAAGCAATGGTGCATTTAAAAAAATTAGTTGTAGAATGAGTTAGCCATCATTACCCTAAGTACATGTATGAAGAAACAATTGTTGTAAAAATACTTTATATAAACAAGCAACTTGAAAAATTGTCTCTTTATATATAATATGAAATGAATTGCACTCTGCAAACATGTATAACAAATTAGTATAAAAATAAAAATAAATGGGTATATTGAAAGATACTTGTTTGTCATTGACAAAATTGGGTGTTAAAATTGACATTATTTATCTTTAAGGAAAAGGAAATAATGGGAATTGGATTGCTTATTACAACTAAATTTTTAAAAAAATTTAAATAATGAGATATATATAACACTTTGGTGACAAAATACATGTTTTAATATTGGCTATGAGGTACCTAACGTTGTTGTTAAGAAAACGTCTGAGTTTGGAGAGGCAACACAGGGAGTAGGTCCTTATTCCAATGTGCTGGATATTGAGAGAAAGGGAGTAGAGACATGAATCATAATTGTTCCTAGCTACTCATCAAAAGGTCAAATGAAGTCACTGGGAGCACACCTGTGAAGAGGTGCACCATTAAAACTTCCATTCTGGAAAGCAATGCTAGGGAGGTTCATCAACAAAACTCCTAGGAGAGTGGATCATCTGTGGGTAGTCAAGGAGCCATGTGTGCACATGAAGTCATTACGGGACAAGAGTAATATGTGTAAGTGAAAACGATGAAGTGGTCCCACTAAGAGATGGTGTCTGCATCTGTCCTCAGCAGCCTTCACATGGTCCCTCTCTCCAGGCAAGTGTTTTCTTGACCCCATGTTTAGGTTCTATACATCCCACGCTGCCATCTGGGCCAAAGAGTTGCTTCAGCATCCAGGTGATGTCACGGACTCCTGGCATTCAGGCTACCTATTAACTTCTCCTGCCTGTCTTGAACTTCCTGACCCAACATTTGGCCCTGACCTCTGGAAACAGCACACACCTCACTCCCACTTGCCTTCCCAACCTACTGCTGCCTGAGCTAACTTAGGCCTATGATCTTCATAGTATGTTCTTGCAAACCCAGTGTCTGTGGATCAAATATCTGTGTGGCCTGCAAACTCCATTGTCAAGTTTTCCACATCCTTTGAATCAAGAAGATTTCTTTAAATCAATAGTTTTCAGACCCTAGCCATACAGGAGATTGAATAATACTGGGCTAGTACATATCATGTAAATTTTGTTGTCAAAGTTAGACTTACAGCAGGATAGTCATACATGTAGAAATAAATGTTACATACTACGCCATTGTGATTTTATAGAGTAGTCTTGGGAAGTAACCTCCTATGTATTGCAAATCTCATCGCCCTAAAACGTATTTCACAGGTGGAATAGAATGATTGCATTAGTGGTTCAAAGTCTTTACCCCATCTATATCTGTGTCCTTTGTGGATATAAAATGTATATTTCCCTCCCACTCTGGCCCTGGGCTGGCCAAGTGTCTTGATGTGGCCAAGGAGATGTTACCAAACTTGCTGCAAAGGCATGAAAAAGCAACTGAATGCTTCCACTCACTCTTATCTCTCTACCACTGTCATAAGAACATTCTTGGGCTACCCCACCAGATGCTGGAACATAGAGAGGACCTGAGTTGCCTATGCTCATCATCTCTACTACAGACACCCTAGGCCAGACACAGCCCATAAATCCTCAGACAAAACAGTCAAGACCTGAAAAACCAACCAGCCAGTGTGCACACTGAAGGTATCCCACTTGGGGCACAAGTTTTAGGCTTGTTACTGATACCATAGTTTTCAAAGTATCTTAAATTCCACAAGAGCATATTATTTTCCATTTAGGTCATTGATGTTTCTTTCTTTTTTTGGGGGGGTTGTACCTGGGGTTGAACTCAGGGGCACTCGACCACTGAGACACATCCTTAGCCCTATTTTGTATTTTATAGAGACAGAGTCTCACTGAGTTGCTTAGCACCTCACTAAATTGCTGAGGCTGGCTTTGAACTTGAGATCCTCATGCCTCTGCCTCCTGAGCCACTGGGATTACAGGCATGCATTGCACTATCAAGCCCGGCCTGGGTCATTGATGTTTCTTAAGTGCCAATAGATAGTAGGCTTTTGATAATCATTTATTGAAATAAGAAATGAATAAATAAAATAACAGTGATAATAGCAAAAGCAATAATAGATACAGCTTGCATAGACTATTATATCCTAAGCACTTCTATGTATTTAATAAACTATTTGATTTGATTCTTTTGTTAACACTGTAAAATAGCTATTAGCTAGTTCACTTTAAAGATGAGAAAATTGCAGTTCAAAATGATGGAGCAACTTTCTCAAAAATGGCACATGTAGCACTTCAAAATTCATGTTATAGAAATTATAGCATTGAAATATTAAGGCTATTCAATAAGTAGAGCTTAGAGAATTTGAGTGAATTTATCAGATCTTAAAAACAATAAATTGCAAAGTTGACCGTGGAGCTTTCTTCCATTCTTTCCAATAACCATAAAATTTGAAGTCAAGTGAGTGTACTTCTGAGAGCCCTCCCAGAAGAACATGGAGAGATCAACTGAGAGTTTGGTATAAATTCAGAAGACAAATTAATTAGATGAGAAATATGCAAAGTAGTATTAATAGAATTAAGACATGAATGTAGTAAAACCTGATATTGGTAATAAAGGCAACAAAAAAGGTAAAATGGAGTGGATTAATGTTGAACTGAGGATATTTATCTACCTTCCATCTTAGAGTACAAAAAGGAAAATTTAAAGAAGATAAGTCAATAACAGCAGAAATAAACCAAAAATGGTATAAAAGTGTATGACCCAAGCTTGTTCACACAAACAGAACCAGTAGTGGGGGGTGGGGAGGAGGGTATATGTGTGTGGGGGGGTAGTCCCCCCTTACTAGAATTCCACTTCCCATTGCTTAGGTACCCATGGTAAACTGTGGTCAGAAAATATAGTACAGTACAATAAGATATTTGAGGGGGCACATTTATAGCATATTGTAATTGTTCTAGTTTATCATTAGTTCTTGCTGATCTCTCACTGTGTCTAACTTGCACATTAGACTTTATCATAGGAATGTATGTGTTGGAAAAAGCAGAGTGTCCATAGAATTCAGTATCATCAGAGGTTTCAGGCTTCCATTGGAGGTCTTAGAATGCATCCCCCACATGTAAGGAGAGACTACTTTTTTTATAGAGAGAGATACAGAGAGAAAGAAAAAGATCCACTATAAAGAACTAGATCACACAATCATGGAGGCAGGAGTGTGAAATCTGCAGAGTGGGCCAATGGTTGGAGGTTCAGGAGAACCACCACAGTTCCAGTTGAAAAGCAATCTGCTGGAGAGTTTCTTCTTGCCCAAGAAAGCCAATCTTTCTGCTTTATTCAGGCATTCAACTGATTAGATGAAGCCACCTACTTTATAAAGAGCCATCCACTCACTCAAAGTGCATCAATTTAACCATTGATCTCATCCAAAAACCCCCTCCAAGATAGGTAGCACATAAAATTAGCACTCACAAGGCAGGAAATAGAAGGTCAGATGTTTTAGAGAATCACTCAAATAGAGTAAAAGGGATTAGATAGAAAAAGAAACACAAGAAAAGAAACCCACAGCTCAAATTATACATAGGAAAAAATCATTAAAGAGAACCTGCAATATTCACTGGAACTACTGATTTAAGGCATGCTGTTAAAGGAGTTGAATCAGTCAGACTTCCCTTTCTCTCCCCTGTACACCCTAAATGGGCTAAAGTATCAGGTATACCCCCAGGCCCTGAGGACTACATTCTAAACAAACTGAACCCTGAGGGAAGTACTTAGTGGGAATATTAGGTCTTAAGAGAAAGGAGGTAAGTTACTTCAGACCTGAACAAAGATAACAGAAGCAATTTGACACATCTTTTTTTTTTCCCTAGGATAATGTCATGAATACAGCCAGCCCTTTGTATCTACAGATCCCACATTCATTCATGTATTCAACCACCCATGGCTAGAAAATATTTGGAAAAAGTGCTTCTGAACTGAACATGTACAGACATTTTTGTTTTCATTGTTCCCCAAACAACATAGTATAACAGCTATTTATATAGCATTTATGTTGTATTAGGTTTTATAAAGAACCTAGAGAGGATTTAAAGCATACAGAAAGATGTACAATAATTTATGTGCAAGTACTATGCCATTTTATAAAAGGGACTTGGGTTTCTGCAGATTTGGGTATCCACAGGGGATCCTGGAACAAATTCCCTGTGGACAAGGGACAATCATATAACTCTCTGAGTGACTCTGAGCCTGGATGTGGTTACCTAGATATCAGCAACTCTTCTAAGGTACAAGATTTCCCCAAGCAAAGAAATACCTACAAAGTAAGGATACAGAAGGACTCAGAGTAAAATGATTGAAAAACATAAAGCAGGAAAAATTAAGAAAAACCTATGTAGGTTTTTATACTCGCTACTAAAATAGGTATATAGGTTTTATACATCTGTTAAAAAAATACAAGGTAAATTAAGCCTCAAGGGAAATTTTTTATTAAAAAAAAAAAAAAAGAATGCCTTTGCAAAACATCTTGCCCTAACCTTGTAATACTGCACATTTTATTCTCTAAGATACAGTGTATTGTCAAGGTAAGCTAACTTTGTAATAAAGTGTTCCAACTTTCAGAAATTTAGCATAATAAAAGTTAATTTTCTCTTCAGGACACCATGGCATGATCAGCATGAGGACGGAGAGTGGGTACACTGCATTAATCCACACAGTCATGTGGGGGAAGAGAGGGACGATTGCTGCATGCACATTTTCATAGGCCAACCCTAGAAGTAGCCCATATCATTCTGTTCTGTATTCAGTTAGCCAGAACGCAAAGGCCTTATCTACTCTCCAAAGGAATCTGAAGTAAACATCTGTATCCACAGAAAAACCAAATAACATGGGTGCAGGTCAGTACTAGCAAATTCTGCTACCCACCACAGTTCATTCCTAACTATTTTTGCTGAAAAACTTCAGCATAAATGCACCATTATATATTTATTTATATATTAATAAATAAATATATATTTAGATATATATTATATATATTTATATAAATATAAGTGTATATTTATATAAAATATATATATATATATATATATATAAAATGTTCATAGTATCATTGCTCCTGATAAGAAAGAAAGAAACAAACAAACAATCCAAATAACTATCAATACTGGAATGGGAGAAGCTCATAGTGAAAGAGAGTAGGAATAATTTTAAGAGCAAGCTGCTTGAGAGTCAAGAGAATGGAACCAAAGATCGGTCCAAGATAAGAGTGAGAATAGCTTTCACATCACCGTACACAAGTAGAGGATGAAATAGATTGATACATTTCATTTTTAGAAGATGTTGTTCTCATCCACATGTATTTAAGTTCTCTTAAACTATGAGATAAGAGCAAAAGCTAAGATGCAGAGAGGAACTGATATTGATAAGAAGATACAGTCATCTCTGGGAGTTGGAAATCCAATTTGCTCAGAATATGTCGTAGTAGAATTGTCTGGAAGAGTTGAGTGCACATTTGAGATTTGCGGTCAGAAGCTGAAGCGAGTCCAAGATGACACTATGTTTTGATTTTCATTTATTTCAGCTGCTTGAGTATAAGAAGGGAAGGAGGGAAGGAATGGCTTAACTAGGGTGGGGTTTTGCAGAGGAGTATGACAGAGGAGAGAGAACAAGAGTATCAAGGATGTTTTCATGGGTGTGATGACGATTCCATACCATCAGATCTAAATCAGACAAAGAGAGAATTAAGAGACTGCAGAGGCCAATAAATGATGAAAAATGGAGGATGAATGGAGGCCCTGGAGGAAGATGAGATGGAGGGTAACAAGCTGATTCTCAGAGTATGGAAGATGTGAAACAGATTTCAGGAGGGCTGATGGCTATTGATGACAAGATCTGGGTAATGGCCATGACAGGGTGGCTGAGATGGTATGAAGGAAAAGAAAAAAAACATTGTGTAAAAGAGGTCAAGGAATTGAGGGGGTAGAACTCTGCAGGGATCGCCTTTGTCAATATAGTAGCTGCCAAGATAAACAACCAGAGTAATTGTGGAGAGGGAGATTTTCGTTGTAGGAGAGGGCATCCACGTCTGGGTAATGAGGACTGCACACAGAAGACAAGTGGCCAGAGACAATTGCAAGAAAGAATGAGAGACACAGACAGGAAACCTGGAAGGCTAATGGTACCATTTCAGATGAACAAGAGGAAGAAGAGAGTTGGGGATGACAGGAGGCAAGGAGTCCTTCATGGGAACAGACTGAAAAGGACAGGAATCTTAGAATTATCCTAAGGTGGGATGCCTAGAGTTGGTGAGGAAGAGTGAAAACCGTTGTTGTTGTGATTATTGGACTGTTTCAAGACACAATCAAAAGAGAATTTCCATAGCCCACCACCACCCCATTTACCTACCACCTACTTTACTCTATTTCTTTCTGCATATCACTTAATGATCCAAACTCCGATCTGAGGCCAATGCTTCACTTGAAACATGAAATACCAGCCCATTGCTATAAACAGTTTCCCGCCTCTGTCCTGACTCATCAGTTTACATCACTTCAATCATCATATAATTACACTATCATTTTTTCCGTCCTAAGGAAAACCCTTCTCTTGCCCCAACCCCCCCACCCCCCCCACCCCCACCCACCACCCCCCCCTTCCCTACTTTTCCCCACCAAGTACTTTCTTTGTTTCTCTTACAGAAATTTTTGTTTAAAGATCTGTCTGTATTTGAAGACTCTAGTTCCTCTCCTCCTCATTTTTCTTCAACAGTCAGGGTTTTGTCCTCACAGGTCCATAAACACTGCTCTTGTCAAGGTCACAAGTGACAAGAAAAGTTACCAATACCAACAATTTCTAGAAGCCATCGATTTTCTATCCTTATTTTTGTGGACCTATGAGCATCACTCCACGCCATTTTTCACTTGGTCATCAGGACAGTCTCTGATGTTTTGCTCCTCCTTTGCTATTGCTCCTTCTAATTCTCCTCCACTGGTTTTTCCTTATTTCACTTACCTCTTAGAGTCAGAGCACTCCTGGGCTCAGCTCAGTCCTTATTTTTCTTCTTAACCTGCATTCACTTTTTTTTTTTTTTTTTTTTTTTTTTTTTTTTTTTTTTTTTTTGGTACTGGAGATTGAACTCAGGGGCACTCAACCACTGAGCCACATTCCCAGCTCTATTTTGTAATTTATTTTGAGACAGGGTCTCACTGAGTCACTTAGCACCTCAATTTTGCTGAGGCTGGCTTTGAACTCTCAGTCTTCCTGTCTAAGCCCCCTGAGCCACTGGGATTACAGGCGTGCACCATTGTGCCTTGCCTGTTCATATCATTACCTGATTTTACTTGCCAACACAAGCTGTAGACTTTCAAGGCCTCTTTCAGTGATGCCTGTGACCTCCCTCCTCCCATGAATCTCGTAAGTCTAGGTTTCCCTATTCATGGGACTTCACTATCCACTATGGACTTCTGCCAAATATTGGTGCCTCCTTCTACAATAAAAATCTGCACTACTCTCATCTTTTCTAATGATAACTTCCAAAATAGGTCCGCTCATGCTTTTCATCATCACGTTCTGCTAAGTTCTTTAATCAGAGCAAAATTTCCATTTAATTTGTATAACTGAGAAAGGTGTCAGACTTTAAGAGGTCATGGCATCCATCCCCCTGCCTCAGGCAGGCTGATACCCAAGCCTTGGTAGAAGGAACCTGCTTTAAAAGTAAGGAGTAAAAAGACAAAAACCTCCACATAATGAGCTGCCCAATGCACTTCAGCTTAGGTAACTAGGGGATTAGCTACTATTTAGGGAAGACTACATCACAATCAAAAAAGACCCACTAAAATGGTAAAATCTGCATAAGTTTTAGAACACAACCTCTGCTATCCTCAACACTAATCCAAGAAGGAAAATGGATGATAGTTTAATACAACACTTTGTCTGCTGTAACTAGGCTTCTTCACGGTTACCTTCAACTAGACCTGCTTCCTTCGACCATCTGCCACCTCCACCACTGAGTTCTAAGAACTGTGAGAGCAGGGAACATGTCTGTTTTGTTCACTATTGTACCTTTATCACCTGCATTGCCTGGCACACAGTTGACACGTAATTAATATTTGGTAGATGAATGAGCATTGTTTGTGTCCCGGTCCCTTAATTAATGGTGTCCAAAATAATGTATCTATTCATTCCACCAATTGTTATTTCACCATGCTAGGCACTACACCAGTTAATGGGATCACTGCGTAACTGAGACATAAACTCTGTCCTCAAGGAGTTTTCAGTCCAGGGTTAATGAGAAGCAGGGGCAACAGGGCATGATGAATGATAAGCTTGAGCAAAGAGCTGGGTGCTATAAACACCTAACAGGAGCACCTCACCCAGATGGGGCTTCAGAAGGAAGGTCCATGGAGACACAAAGCATAAACAAGAATTCACCAGACAAAAAGGAGAGGGTTGGGGCAGAGAAAACAGCATCATACAGAGGCAGGGAAGCCAAAGTATTCTTATTCACTGTGCAGCAAGGATTTCCTAAACACCCTCTGGGTCATGATGCCGTGGAGACAACAAAGAACGAGTCAGATAGTCCTTGCTTTCGTTAAGGTTATCTTGCAACAGAGGATAGAAGCAAGCACAGAGTCTAGTGTGTGCTCTCCTGGGGGACAAATGGATGGTCTGGGATGCCCAGAGCTCCAAATTCAGAATTGGGAGGACACGGTAGTCTTCAGAAGAGGGGGCTGATTATCCCAGGAGTCTCCAAGAGAATGGGATAAAGACTCTATTCAAAAAAAAAAAAAAAAAAAGGAGACTCAGAAAAGGGGGTACCACAGAGGATTTTGTAAACTATACAGCGTTCACTATGACTCGAGCAAAGTGTTGAGGGAATTGGGAAAAATGGAGAAGCAGGACAAATTTTAAGTAAGTCCATTGGAAAGCACCCTGGAAATTCTGCTAAGGATTCAGATTGTGTTTCTATGTACTATTATTAATCAGAATTGGATCATAACCTAAGGGACAAAGGAAAACAGTATTGCCATGAAAAGATTGCATCAAATCTGTGCTTTGCCATTCCCTACTTGCCTATGACACAGATTTCAGCAAGTCCATCAGTTTCTCCATTCTGTTTTCCCACCTGTAAAATGGAGATAGCATTAGCTTTTATTTCATAAAATAGTTTTAAAGGTTAAATGAAATAATTAAGAAAAGCACCTAGCATAGTGCCTGATAGATTCAGTACTCAAAAAATGTAAATCCACTCCCTCGTACCTGCCATTCTCCCCTTGACCTCTCGCTTCTAAGTTTTTTTTCCTCAATGGATGACTTATCAGCTCAACTTTTTTCTTCCTAATACTCTGAAAAACCTAGTTCCTTCCTCGTCCCCAGACTAAACAGTAGCC
The DNA here is from genome assembly GCA_025594165.1 of Tamias sibiricus. NCBI lineage: Eukaryota > Metazoa > Chordata > Mammalia > Rodentia > Sciuridae > Tamias > Tamias sibiricus. The sequence continues at coordinate 183,663,575 of CM046659.1, read as the reverse complement.
ACAGGGACATGTGCCAGGGATATTGTTAAAACCAAGGTGCCCTCTTATCAGTAAAACTGCAAACACTGGGGACAAAACAATAAACACAGGGTGGTCAGATTGAGTTATGGAAAACACTTTTGCAGAACCTCATTTTTCACCTACTGTAGTTGAGAGAGAGAGAGAGAGAGAAACAGAAATGGCTTCTATTTAGGTACAGAGGTCTTTCCCGCCTCTCAGTACCCTGAGTGTCTTTATTGGGCATAAGGTATTCAAGTCTTCACCATGAAAATAAAGATGGAGGCAGGGAACAGATCTGATCACACTGATGAAGTGGTCAAGGACCATTCAGACTTCTTCATCTGGCAGGATGTAGAGGTGGGAATATGAGGGATGTGGATTGAATCCCAGGCATAGTACATTCAAGCTGTTTAACCTTGGGAAACTTGCTTAAACTCCCTGACACAGATCCCTCCACATAAAATATGATGGTTAACAGTACCACTTCACCAGGCTATGGTAAGAATTAGCTGAAATAATGCAAGTATAAGACTTTACAAACTGTCAAGCTCACACACAAATGATAGTAGCTCCTGCTCTTTATATTATTAAGATGTTAGATTGGAAATTGAGAAGGGAAGCTAAAAGAATATCCTACATATTATAAGTGCAACATGCAATACAAAATGTAACCAAATGGCCTTGTCTATAAAAACAACCTGCCAGCAAAAGCAAATGTAGTACTATTTACTGTCATTCTCTGTTTCCTCCTTGAGGTGGAAGGATTTCAAAATGCAAAAGTGCCCTATAGACAGATGCATGTAATGAAGTCTTTCCTAAAAGGAATTTCGTTTTGAACTATGTCAATGGATATATTTTTTAAATTGTGTAGCCTCCAATGAATAGAATAATTTTCAGGTTTGGTTCAGAGAGGATCATAGAGTATTTCTGCTTTTAGGTGACTTTTGAAAGTGTCCCTAACACACATCCATTATTAGTATGCAATGACTTACTCATTAATGAAATGCTTCTGGTTATGTCCTACTAAGGAGTTTCCCACTGATCCATTTCGGCCCAAGGGTTTTATGCCTAGAATGTCTAGAGCAAGCACTGATACTATGTTCATTACAAGTTCTAAAATAATGGCTTCCCTGATCAGGTAGGGAAAACACATTTCCTTCTCAACTACATGGTGCATGCACACTTCCTGGGTTATAAAATGCCCAGGTAACTTTTTCAGCATGTGACAGGTGTCCTTTTCTTTTGCAATATTGATACAACCAAGGTCAGACAGGGAACATGAAGACTCAAGAGGCACTTTGACATCACCTAGAATAGCTATGGATGCTCTATTAACACATCTCCAATGCACAGCACATAATCTGAGTATGACCTAAATGTCATCTCAATCCTACCTGGAGATGCAAGCAGGGGACTTTTCAGAATCAGTTGCCTCCCTACTTCTGCACTTGACAGTGTGGTCCTACTAGATTTGCCAAAATACTGGTGACACTTTCCATATTTTCAGAATAAGTAAAGAAATAAAATTTTAGAAGAGAACTTGCATTAAAACAAAAAGAAAAGCTTCATTTGCAAACTCACTCTTATCTGTTCAAAGTCTTTTCAGTTCTTCTCAGTGTCTTTTGACCTATTTCCTACTGATAGGATTCCATCCTCTTCTTCCCAACTCAATCAATCCTTCCTCTCCGGCTACACCCAGACTCTAAAGCCAAAGCACTCAAACCTGAGCCCTTGATCTCAGACATCCTGAAATGTGGCAAAGCTCATTTGAAAAATTAAATCCCTTCTCTAAGATTTTATCACCAGACTTCTTTTCCTTTCTAAAGTTTATGGCATACTTAAACTGCCAAAAGCCATAAAGAAGCAGAACTGTCAAAGAAGAAGGAGGTATGTGACATAAATAATTACCACTGCTTGGGATGCTGAGAATCTGATAAGTGGACATACCTTGATGGACACACACATGCTGATTTTTGTGCCCTGGATACCACCCACCCTCTCCCTGACTCATACTTTAGCCCCACCCTTCCCCCACCACGCCTCATCCATATCTTGCCTGGTTAGCTGCCCTTTACCTGCACCAGACAGGGTCCCAGCATCAAACAAAATCCACTCAAATGTTTCTTCTTTTAGTTGTAGATGAACACAATACTTTCATTTTATTTATTTATTTTTTTATGTAGTGCTGAGGGCCAAACCCAGTGCCTCACATATGCTAGGCAAGCACCCCACCACTGAGCCACAACCCCAGCCCTCACTCAGATACTTTAACTGACTAGCATTCTATTACCAGCAAGAGTCAATTGTTAATTCTCAGGAATTCTGCAAACTGGTTGTTAGACACAGTCATTAAAAAATCAATTCATAATGATTTAACTTACATTAAAAAATAAAGAAAATAAATATTCAAAACCCATCCCTTTCTCATTATTTTACTATTACATACAATCTGGAGATCATTTATATCTATTTTACCTGTGCAATGGAACTATTGAGCATTATTTTTTCAAGTCTGTGTTCAATAGTATCATGTTGGGCCACAATGAGAATATTTACTCCACAAAAATTTACTGAAAGCTACAAACCAGGGCTTTTGGTGCTTTTGTTCCAGGATCCAATTAAACATTTGCCAGTGAACCACAACTAAAGGGTAAGCCAAAGGGTTTATTTGGGTTAAGGAAGAATGATTAAGGAAATTAAAGATGTTGAGACCCAGAGACTAGCAACAGAGAGAAGCTTTACAGCTCTAGGACTCAAGGACTGAGACAGAAAGCAGAGAAGATGTCTGAGAGGCTAGTCTCTCTAATAGAGAACTGTGGAAACAGGGAGGGTGCATGTAGTAAGCCCTTCTCTTTCCTCCCACCTCTGATCACATATCATTGGCTGAACCCATTAGGAATCCAACCAGTGAAGAAGTCTGGGCCTGTAGCCCACAAGTGTACCAAGGGTTGGGTTCACGGGAGATGGAGGTTAATGTGCAAACCGTTCATAGGGGAATTCTCTTGGGATAACCCTCTGTGGAAGGGAGGGGATGTACACAGAGCTGGATATACAGGGTGAGTTGAGGCTGACTCCCAACAGAAGCCTCAAATGAGCCCATTGCAAGCCCTAGAGTTGACATGACCCTTCACACCTCCTTCAAGTTGGAACAAGGAGGCTGGGCTTGGTAGCCCCCGTGATGATCAGTTATTAGAAATGAGCTTCCCCCCTGAAGGAGGCATAACCTGAGGTGAGGCAGTTTTCAAAAGATGCAATCCCCCCAAAAGGACTGACCAGACCTGAGGGTTCTCTTCCAGCAGCTGAGGGACTGAGTGCTTAGTTATTCAATGGGAGGCCCATGTGATACATCAGTGTCCTCTACAGCAAGGGAAAGCTTCTTACAGTAGGAAAGGGCACCCGTCATTCTCCAAAGCTCAGCTCCTGAGTGCATGTCTCAGGCTCAGTGCCTGACCCTTTTGCTTCACCCTCATAATCCTTACACTAAACTTCATCGTGGTTTACCACAGTAACCAGTGTGTTTACTAGCCCATCTCCCTGTGAGCTCTGTGACCACAGGGCTGTACCTTCTCTCGCCTTATCCCCATTCTGGCCCTGCCACTAACCAAGAGGCCCACCCATCAAAATTATGGAGATATCTTAGATTTTAAAAAGAAGAAGAAAAGTCACCCAGGGGAGGAGAAGTGAAGCTGCTACAAAAATAATAATAATAATAATGACCATTATCCTTATGACAATACTCCATGGCATATTGCTTTCTAAATCATCTTTGCTGATCTATCCCTGGAAGCTCTCCAGTTAGCAAGCCTGATTTGTAGTTGCAACCATCAACTGACTCATCAAGGTATGTGGGGGGAGGCAAGGAATGAATTCAAGTGCAAAGAATCACACTCTTAGGGTGAACTGGAGTAGGGGTATGGATTCAAGGTGGGCAGTGGTATGATGTGGCACTGATAAACCCAGGGGTCCAGTCGGTCTTTGGTCCCTCTGGCATGGGCAGATGTGCACCTCCTGTGGTCATCTTCATGTCTGGGAGTAGAGCTTAGATTCAAATCCTTTTGGATCTCAGAGAGAATTAGGGAGTAAAAGGAGGAAAATTAGGATAATTGATGACATGTGGCACCCCAGAGAAAATGATAATGCCACCCTTCCCTGGATAGCATGGAAAGACCAAGGGAGCTGGGATGAGGGGCAGATCATCTAAACCAATGACACGGTCATTGTCCACCAAAAAAAAAAAAAAAAAAAAAAAACTCCTCTGCCACCCCAATCAGGTTAAGAGGAAACTCTAACAAAAATCCCCATAGTTCTTGACTTGTTGGATCTTGAATTTTAATGGTATTTAAGAGAAATCCAGAAATAAGAATACATGGAAAGTAATCACCACACACAAGGTGTGAGGAGACTGATTCTTCATCCTCATGTTTCTATAGAAGAGAGGACTCAGCCCCTTTCCCATTAGGACCTTAACTCTAGTCCCTGCAGGGGAGAAGCTTGCTCTAGTGCATGCCCTGTTCCAAGACTAGAAGTTTCTTGGGCCATGATGCAGTACCGTACCTAAAATACCATCCACTGACCCCCTCCTTTCTTTCACCAATTGCTCTCCAACTGAGATTTGGAAGGGTACTTTTAGAACAGATTGGGCATTTAAGAGGTAATTTATAATGCAAAGAAATTCAGAGGAGCTTCTGAACAACATAGCTCATGTTTACCAAGGAAGGCTTCAGCAAATTGACCAATTATTTTGAATATATAATGCCAGATAATGTATAACGATATGCATCAGACAAAATCATACTGAATCTCCATAATGACCCTATCATTTAGAGATAAAGAATTTATATATCAGAAGGAATAAGTAATGTGTCCAAGGTCACACAGCTTTTGAGTTGAGGAATCAATAACCATGTGTAATTCTGAAGCACATATTTATAACCCAGTAGAGTGTAGAGTCCCCTAGAAGCTAAGCAAAGATCCAGAATCAGACAAAATGTAAAAAATTCCATAGAACTTTTCATGGGATAAATACGTGAGATCTTGGCCCATATGGTAAAGGACCTGTGTGTCCTTAAAATGTAGAAGTCTGGTGCTGGAGATGTGGCTCAGTGGCAGAATATTGCCTTTTCATAGAACTGTATGACATGCTGGCAATTGTTGGTATTTCTGCCATTTTACAAGATCATATAAAAATAAAGATCATACAAATGGTGGCAAGAGACCAAGCATACACAGTCATCACTCTTTAGCTTCATGCCTTAAGACAGATTAACCTCATTAAAACCCCATTTTCTTATCGGTAAAATGGAAATAATTAAACTTGCTTCACAAGAGTTGTGTGATATTTACCTAAGATAAGGCTGGATAGGCCACCAGGAACACTTATAAGCTCTTAATACTTGATAGTTGCTACTGTTCGTTTGATAATTGAACAGCCACCGGAGCCTGAATAGGAAAACAAAATGGATTGGTGCTCAAGTTGAGAGTGCACTCTTCACTCCCCCAGTTATAAAGAGCTCCCACTAGGCCTGCAGTCCAGGAGCCTTTAGGTGGCTGGAGTCATGGTTTGCTTGCTTTGGTTCAGCTGATGACAAACACAGGCATGGTAAGTAGGAGAATCTATTTAGTAACAACTATATGTACAACACTAAGCAATGAATAATTATCCCAGCTGCCTATGAAGTAAATATCTAGTGGGGAAGACGGGGCATAAAAATAATGCACCCCGCAGCTGGGCGCAGTGGTGCACGCCTGTAATCCCAGCACTTGGGAGGCTGAAGCAGGAGGACTGCAAGTTCAAAGCCAGCCTCAGCAATGGTGAGGCACTTAGCAACTCAGTGAGACCTGTCTCTAAATAAAATACAGAAAAAAAAAGTGGGGGGCTGGGGATGTGGCCCAGTGGTTGAGTGCTCCTGAGTTCAATCCCTGGTACCAAAAAAAAAAATGCACCCCACAAATGATAACATCAATCAGTAATGATAAAGACAGCATAGCTACTGACAAATCTTCTTCCCTTACAAGCAGCTGGAGATCAGTCTGCCTGTTCCTAACCTGAATGAACACTATTTCCCTAACTACAATCCCTTGGAAGTTTTAAAGTAATAAGGAATTCATCTAAAGTTACACAATATTTTTCTCCTTGAAATTGCATTAACATTCTCTCTACTCACAATTTCTACAAAATCATCCCTAGAATGTTAGGGTCATAAGAGTTGCAAGAGTGTTCTAACCCAACCTTTCATTAAGAAAATATGGCCTGGACAGGTAAGTGTTTAGACCAATGAAATCAAGCTAGAAAATGACAGCACTATATTTATAACTAAGCTTTCTAGAGCTCCACAACTTTTTCCTAATAGGGGGAAAAACTGATTTCTTGACCTCAGTCTTACTCAATGACGACATTATGGTGATTCCTAAATATCATCAAAGTCCAATAGTCAAACAGTACCAAGAGCCATGCCACCATCAACCACAGAACATCCCAGTACTTGAAAGGACTTGCAGATTGGGGCTTCTGAAAGGTTATTTTGGAGAGAGTTCAAGGAAGTGGGACTTTGGTCTAGGTTGTGTGCTGTAGGAAAGTGGGGCAGCAAAGTAAATCTTATCTAGAAAGAGTAAGGAATGAAGTGAGGCTAAATTGGTGATGGGCAAAGAGGCAACAGTCACTTGCACAGCCAGAACAGAGGGTGTGTGTGTGTGTGTGTGTGTGTGTGTGTGTGTGTGTGTGTAACACTGTTGTTTTTGTGCTTCAGCATTATAATGGGGTGGTCTTGATTCAATGTGCCCCATCAGCATCACAGAATTACCTTGTCTGCTGTGGACTAATTATGATCAAAGACTAATTATGAGTGCCAGTACCAAAGGCTGGTTTTCTGTTCCTCAAAATACATTTAAACTTGGAACAAAAAAAAAGGAAAGAAGGAGAAGAGGGAAGGAGGGAGGAAAGTTGATTGAGTCCTCCTGTGACCCATACACTTTGTTTCATTTTCATTCTATAACTAAGGCAATGTAGGTTACAACACGTTAACAGATTTTTCTGTCACCCAGAAGCTAATAATAGAGCTGAATTTCCACAAGTATTTTTTATTCCTATACAAACTCAGAGAAATGAGTTTGGTAGGCAGGTCACATAAGATTCTGGACCTGAGATTCTTTCCTTTGGAATCACCTGCAAACAAATTCCATGTTGGCTCATCGGCTTCTGCTGACAAGCCCTTATCAACATTTGTGTGCAAAACCCTCCAACCTGTTGTACTAAAACACACATACCATTGTTGATAGCACCATATGTGGAATAATTTCTCCCAAAATAGTAGATTCTCGCCAGTAAAAGGAGACAATTGCATAAATAAACTAAAACATCACTGAATTTTTAACACAAAAATTCATTCAACTGTAGAACATAGATTTCACACAAACTGGGAACAATGAACGATATTGTTCTTCAGTGAATTCCTAGGAAAGTTTGAGCTCACAGGAACTCTCCAACACCCAGCCAGGGGAAGAAGCCTAGAGACAACAGGAGGTTTGATAGAATTAAAACTCCCATAGATATTCTATAAAGTGAATGACAATACACGATTGAAAGTGAAGCTCAAACTAGAAAGCTCCACGCTCTTGGATCTATAAAGTAGTATATGATAATTCCACATTTTTTCATTGTGTCAATGCTCAAAAAATTCAAACCTTGAAACCATCTTATATTTAAAATGTCAAGGTGAAAACTATCTACTCATACTGTATGCATTGATTCAGGTTTTCAATACTTAGTACTGAATAATGAAAATGATTCACCACTGTTAATATCCTGAGATCAATGAATAAATTAGTAAACATATATCCTGTAGTAGGTGCTTGGGAATATTCCAATTCTGGAACAAATTTAGGGCAGGTTCAGAGTGTGACCTTATTTGGAAGTTGGGTTGATACACTTAACTAAAATGAGATCATACTGGAGTATCATGACCCCTAACAAGACAACCTGGGTCTTTATAAAGAGATGGCCAGGCAAAGATGTTGAGATGCAGAGAACCTCTAGTAGATATGGGTAGAAGCCAGGAAATGCCAAAGATCACTGGTCTCTGCAAGAAACTAGGAGGAATAAATAAAGCAGATTCTACCTCAGCCTCCCAAAGGAACCCGGTTCTACTGACCCAACTTCCAGCCTCCACAACTGTGAGAAAGTAGGTTGCTGTTGTTACAACAACCAAGTAGGTGGTTTAACAACACAAGAGAACTAAATTTTATCTCAGAACACATTATTATGATTACTAATATATTTACCTATGTGTTCTTATGCTTCTTATAATGTTGGGTTTCCACAAATCACCTATTGATGTCCTTTTCTGATATTTTAAATGGATGCCCTTTTTCTTTTTGTTTGATGGAATTTTTAATATGATGGTATCAGATTTTATTTCATTTTCGATGTTGTAAATATATTCTTTTAAATTGAAAAAATATTTAGGGCAGGACATAAATCTCAAACATAATTTACTATGTAACCACTCCTTGTTGTAGGAGAAAACACATGTGTCATGATACTTGTTTTAGTCATGGAAAGATGAATTTTGGTCTAAAACAAAGTAATAAAATGCTAGTATTCAATGACTTTAATTCAGAAGTTAATTTCAACATTTTAAAATTTTTTTAAAGTTGAATAAGTCTAAATCCAAATTCCTTTTGCAAAATCTCTTTACCATTAAGCCAAACAAAAATCTTTATTTAAAAGAATAAGGTAAATTGGCTAAGACCTTATCTTTAAACTAAGTCTAACACACCCTTCTTAAGTTATAGCAAGAATTCCAGCATGTGAGCTATAAAATGGAATCATTTCCAAAGTTGCTTCTTTTGTGCTGGATGGTAATGATATCTTCTCCTGCAGGATCGCGCCACACGCAATTTCAAAGGCAGGAAGGAAAGGAGAATACCTGAAAGGCTAATTACAGAGCTGCAGAGATACATGATAAAGCATTAAAATCAATGAGATAGATGAATTATCAGAGGGCAGAGCTGGAGACTGACGAGCCATATTTAGTACACTAATCCCAAGTGTTTATTTTGCATTCTTCTGGCCTTTAAAGATGACAGGTTGTGATCAATTGCTTCCCTTGAAGGCTGGCTCCTTTCCTGCCCTAGCATTTAATTTCTGTTTGATGTTCTTCACTTTGTGTCAATGTATGAACTACTGTTAAGATATATAGCAACGATTAAAATAATTCATCCATCTGCTTATAATTAAAGACCAAGTTAAATGTAATGACAACTTTATCTAGCAAGCTAACTATCATCTAAAAAGGAGGTTGTCCTGCAACAATTTCTCCAGCCAATGAATTATTCTAGGTAAGAGTAATTCAAAATTTTTCCTTCAAAGAATAAGGGGTTTTAATCAATGATGTCACTGGATTAGTGAACTGGAAAAAATTATGGAAATAGATTTCATTTCTGTACTAACAACCACAAAGCAAATGTTGGTGGCCAGCTCAAAGATGAGAGTAGAAAAGTGGCTTTGGACTCAATGGTTTTAGGTTATTCATCAGTTGTAAAGATGAAAGGTAACTGAAAACAATCAAGAGCCCTAATTTTAAAAAGAAAAGAATGAGACCACCATATGGTGAAGTAATTGCTGAATACCTTGCCATTTTAGAGTGAAGAACAAATCCCTCAAAGTATTTTTTAACTATTGCCATCCTACAGTAGACAGAGCATATTAGTTATATTTTTAAGTAAAATTTCATATACAAAATTGGGCGGGGCGTAGGAATAAAATTTCACTCTGAATTCCTATCACCCTGAGATAAAATAAATGATTCATATTTTGTTCAATATCCTTTCTGCCTATTCTCAATGAGATATATATGCATACACATACCCATAGATCCATTACAAAATCGGAGTCATATCATTACATACTGTTTTTGAAAGCTGCTTTTTTCACATAACAATATATTATCAATATTGTCAGTATGTTTGAAGGATTCTGAAAACCAAGACAGCAATTTCATATGCAATAGAATATGGAAACCAATAGCTGGTTTCAAGTATCCTTGGCTCCTTCTCTGATGAGCACAATTTGATGAGGTACCAAAAAGGCTATTTTCAGAGGATCCACCCGACCCCAATAAAGCTAAAGGGATTACATAATGTTTTATCCCAAAGTTTCTAGTTTCACTATTTTATGTTTTCAAGTTGAAAATGTTTTTGCACTTTTCCTTTGAGTGCCAATTTCTTACTAGTACTATTTGTTAATGTAACACATCTACCTGGAATGTATTTTAACTATTGTTGTATAGTACACAGTTCATACATTGTGCTTTTTTCTGCAGGATATATGCAGGGTGATTCAGCTGTTTTCTACCATTTGGTTGGGCTGGCCTAGGAATGTTGGTCATATCAGACATTAAATTTTAAAATGACCACTCTTTTAATTAAAATTAATTTCTAAAAGTTTAGAATATGTGCTATGAAGTGATCTAAAATTTGTAATATTTTTGTCATGAACTATACTGCTCATAATTATTGTAATGTAATAAAAACTAGTTATAGTGACTGTAAAAAAGATTTAAAAAAATTAAAAGACCAAAATGAAAATGCTATAAAAATATTCCTGGGAGAAGATCTGACATTTTTCATCATCATAACTGCTAATCATATATTTAATAAAATTGCACATCAGTAATAACTCCTAAATAACTTTATCTAAATGATCTTGTCAAACAAGCAGTTTTAGATTTTATTTTTGTTTTCTGCTTAATGTGATGCTTATAATATCACTGCACCATTATCTTTTGGTGACCAGAAAGTTAAAACCTGGAAAAGCCACCAGGAAATATTTCATTCATGATATTAGTATTTAATTCACAAATTAATTTAGTTTAATTCACCAAAGAAATTAATAAAAGGGTATTCTCTTCGGAAGAGTCAAAGTATTCAATGTAGAATAATTACAGCAAAAATCATACCTAATGTACTACATCAAACAGGGAAGATAAGGCTGGGGCTGTGGATCAATGGTAGAGCACTTGCCTAGCATGCATGAGGCACTGGGTTCAATTCTCAGCACTGCATATAAACAAATAAAGCCCATTGACAACTAAGAAAATATTTTAAAAATAAACAGGGAAGGTAACTAAAAAATGCTTATTGATGACTGTCAGTCTTCCTTATTTTTGCTAACAAGTGTGTTCTGTTAATACTTGGGGGCTAAAGTGATCCGAAGGACATAAAAATAGTAGTTCTTTTTAGAGTTAAATATAAAAACAATACACTACGATTCAGTGCCTAGCTGTATCAAGTCACCAGATTGACACTCGGGCCAAAAGGTTTGACTATCATCATATGAAAGACATGCACACATTCAAAGAATCAGCGCATCAATCAAAGTAGGCACTGACCAGACAGGAGAGTTAATTGTCAAAAGCCCAAGAGCAAGGAAGGCCTAGACTTTGAAGTTGATGCGTTCCTACTCCCAGTGGAACTTGATGTAGCATGAAACCAACAGACTGGCCCCCTCAACAAGGCTACTTTGTTGTGTGCTGGAGGCATCGATGACCTTGGTCAACTATTGGTAATGATTTTTCATTCAATTCCCTTGGTGGGATGGATGATCTGATCCCCAAATGACCTTCAAATTTCCAAGTCAGTCAGTTACAGTGGAAGACAAGGGAACTGACCTCTGAACAGGAACATTCCTCACCTGCACAGCAGTGGTTCCACCTGTGAAGAACCACATATCTTGATGAGAGGGGAAAAACAGCTGATCGCAGATCTCCCCCACTCTGTTCCATGTGACAGCTCTATTTCTCACTGTGGATTAACAAATTATTATTCTTAGCTTCACAGATTTTCAGTAATGAAGAGTCAACATTTTGAGCCTCATAATCTCTGAACAGATGGAATATCAGTCCTTTCAAAGGCCCAAGCAACCTCCCCTTAGAGGTCTCTGGCCTCACTTCAGTTTCTCACATCTGATATCTACACGAGTAAACTGACAGAGAGACAGAGACCATCGGGCAGTGCAGAGGTGAGCTTCTATTTGAGAAAACACCAACAAGATCTGAATTAGTGCATTTAAAGATATTCCACATCCACAGAATGCAGTCCTAATTAGAATAAGATATATTCCATGCTTATATAATTCTACCAAAATTGATTCTACTGTCATGTATAATTGACATGTTATACAGTCAGTTATACAGCTGTGTATACAGCTTGGAGCTGTTATACACCTTGAAGATGTGCAATAAAAAAAAATTAATAAATTAAATAAAGAGCCTCCAACAATAAAATTGAAGCATTTTTGCCACACAGAAAATAATTTGGACTTCTAATTGTACAGTGAAGGAACAAACATGAGTTTATGGATAAATTCTATATTTTGAATTTTTTTAAACTATCAATATATAATATAACTAAGAGTATCAGCAAATTCTTTCACGAAGTTTGTACCTGATTCACTCAAGGAAGCTCAGGACTCCATTCACTCAGGACTCCATCCAAGAAGCACCCAAGACATTTCCCCAAGAAATGTCGGCTACAGAGACACTGAGAGAGAGTTGGAGAGCTGTCATAATGATATGGGGGAAAAAATGGGAAAGTGCAAAAAAAAATAAAAGATATCCCCACCACACCAAGTGCTGAGGCAATCAATGCAAGAACCTCTTTGAGGATACGACAAGCCCACTCCAAGAGTTCAAATAGACTTGAACATAAGACCAAGTCAGTAATTGTTCTGCAAGTTACTCTATCCAAGAAGCAACCATGCACTGCCCCAGAGCCCCCAGAATGCTCTGTTCCCTTTGAGGAGAAATAGCAGAAAAAGTTGAGTTTGTGAAAATGATGCTTTGCTGTCCTCAGTATTCTCAAACTCACCCCAAAATACAAAGTTCCAATGTGAACTCAGGAAGGCTCAAAGGCTTTGCTGAGCAGTGTGGAACACACTCCTCTGTCTACCAAAACTTCTGACACTCAGGCTTCATTTTTCAGCTTTAGTCTAGGAATCCTATTAAAATATAAATGTTCTGAAGCTGAATTCTGACTCGGACTCCTGTCTTCAATATGGAACTCAAGGTACTTGAAACAGAGACTTACTAAATTGGGAGTTGATAAGCAATAAAGAAAAAACTTAATGTGATTCAGGACGGGAAAGGTAGGGAAATGTCCCAGCAAGGAGTAGAGATTGTCCTGTAAGGTCACCAGATGCACAGACTCTCAGTCACAATGTTGTGAAAAGCACTGCAATCCACTCTTCATTTTCCATAGCTTATATAAAACAAAAAGCTGTAACTTACTATTTTTCTTCCAATCAAGGCTACAATGTAATGATTTCCAATAAGAATATCAATCCTTCTTGGTTACACAATAAAATATTTTGTTCCTGTTCTTCAGGTAGTAGAAGGTATGGCTAAAGTATGTTGGAATGATTTGAGTTTGTTGTAATTACTACTCACCCTGAAAGCTTGGAGAAGTACAGTTTACAAGATCAGACTTGTTTCAAGTTAAACTGAGCCTGGTTTAAACTGAAGTCCCCAAAGATGAAAGGCTAATGCCTCAATCCGTCAAGTTTCAAAGACCAATAGATGTTTCATCACCTTTTTTCCCCCCTCATGTAAAAGCAATGTTTAAAGGAAAATAATGTTAAAATTATTAGCAATGTGAGTAAATATACATCAAAAAGAAGGCTTTTTATCCAAAAACATCATTTTAACAAGAAGTACAAAAATATGAATCCTTTGATTTATGGGCATTGATTTTATATCCAGCTACTTTGCTGAATTCATTTATTAGATCTAGAAGATTTCTGGTGGAATTTTTTGGATCTTCTATGTATAGAATCATATCATCTGCAAACAGTGATAATTTGAGTTCTTCTTTTCCTATCCATATCCCTTTAATTTCTTTCGTCTGTCTAATTGCTCTGGCTAGGGCCTCAAGAACTGTGTTAAATAGGAGTGGTGAAAGTGGGCATCCCTGTCTTGTTCCAGTTTTTAAAGGGAATGCTTTCAATTTTTCTCCATTTAGGATGATGTTGGCCTGGGGCTTAGCATAGATGGCCTTTATGATGTTGAGGTAAGTTCCTGTTATCCCTATTTTTTCTAGCATTTTCAACATGAATGGATGTTGTATTTTGTCAAATGCTTTCTCTGCATCTATTGAGATGATCATGTGATTTTTATCTTTGAGCCTGTTGCTGTGATGAATTACATTTATTGATTTTCTTATACTGAACCAACTTTGCATCCCTGGAATGAAGCCCACTTGATCGTGGTGTACTATCTTTTTGATGTGTTTTTGTATTTGATTTGCCAGAATTTTGTTAGTAATTTTTGCATCTATATTTATTAGAGATATTGGTCTGAAGTTTTATTTCTTTGATTTGTCTCTGTCTGGTTTTGGAATCAGGGTGATATTGGCCTCATAGAATGAGTCTGAGAGTATTCTTTCTTTTTCTATTTCATGAAATAGTTTGAGAAGTGTTGCTGTTAGTTCTTCTTTAAAGATCTTGTAGAACTTGGCTGTACATCAGCGACAAATCCTCAGAAACAGAAACTAGGAAATCCACCCCATTTGCTATAGTCTCAAAAAAATAAAATATTTGGAAATCAACAAAAGAAGTGAAAGACCTCTACAATGAAAACTACAGCATGCTAAAGAAAGATATTAATGAAGATCTTAGAAGATGGAAAGACCTACCTTGTTCATGGATAGGTAGAATTAACATTGTCAAAATGACCATTCTCCCAAAAGCACTGTACAGATTCAATGCAATACCAATCAAAATCCCAATATCATTCCTCATAGAAATAGGAAAAACAATCATAAAATTCATCTGGAAAAATAAGAGACCCAGAAGAGCCAAAGCAATTCTTAGCAAGAAGAATGAAACTGGTGACATTACTATTCCAGACCTTAAATTGTACTACAAAGCAATAGTAACAAAAACAGCATAGTATTGGCACCTAAATAGACCAGTTGACCAATGGTACAGAATAGAAGACACAGAGACAAACCCACATACCTACAGTTATCTTATATTAGACAAAGGTGTCAAAAACATTCACTGGAGAAAAGACAGCCTCTTCAACAAATGGTGATGGGAAAATTGGAAATCCTCATGTAATAAAATGAAATTAAATCTCTTTCTCTCACCATGCACAAAACTTAACTCAAAGTGGATCAAGGACCTAGGAATTAAACCAGAGACCTTGCACCTACCTAATAGAAGAAAAAGTAGGCCCAAATCTCCATCATGTTGGTTTAAGTCCCAACTTCCTCCATAAGACACCTATAGCTCAGAAACTAAAACCAAGAATCAATAAATGGGATGGATTCAAACTAAAAAGCTTCTTCTCAGCAAAAGAAACAATCAATGAGGTGAATAGAGAACCCACAGAATGGGAGCAAATCTTTACCACAAGCACATCAGATAGAACACTAACCTCAAGGTTTATAAAACTCTCAAAAGCCTTAACACCAAAACAAACAAACAAACCAAAAAAAAACAAATAACCCAATCAATAAATGGGCCAAGGAACTAAACAGACACTTCTCAGAAGATGATATGCAAACAATCAACAAATATATGAAAAAATGTTCACCATCTCCAGCTATTAGAGAAATGCAAATCAAAACTACTCTAAGATTTCATCTTACTCCAGTCAGAATGGCAGCTATCAAAAAAACAAACAACAACAAATGCTGGCAAGGATGTGGGGAAAAAGGCACTCTCTTACATTGTTGGTGGAACTGCAAATTGGTGAAGCCAATCTGGAAAGCAGTATGGAGATTCCTAGGAAAACTTGGAATGGAACCACCATTTGACCCAGCTATCCCACTCCTTGGTCTATTCCCTAAGGACTTAAAAACAGCTTACTACAGGGACACAGCCACATCAATGTTTATAGCAGCACAATTCACAAAAGCTAGATTGTGGAGCCAACCCCGATGCCCATCAGCAGATGAATGGATGGGGAAATTTGGTATATATACACAATGGAACACTACTCAGCACTAAAAGATAATAAAATCATGGCACTTGCAGGTAAATGGATGGAGTTGGAGAAAATAATGCTAAGTGAAGTTAGCCAATCCCAAAAAACCAAAGGTCGAATGATCTCTTTGATATGAAGATACTAACTTATAAAGGCAAGGGAGTGGGGAGGAGAGGAATGAAAGAACTTTAAATAGAACAAAGAGGGGGGAGGGGAGGGGGCAAGGGGATAGGAATAATAGCAGACTGAGTTATCCATGATTACCCTAAATTCATGTGTGAAGACACAATTGTTGTAAAAATAATTTATATAAAATCAGCAACTTGAAAATTTGTGCTATTTATATGTAATATGAAATGAAATGTACTCTGCAAACATGTATAACAAATTAGAATAAAAATAAATAAATTCTAGCCGGGCGCGGTGGCGCACGCCTGTAATCCCAGCACTTTGAGAGGCTGAGGCAGGAGGATCGCGAGTTCAAAGCCAGCCTCAGCAATGGTGGGGCACTTAGCAACTCAGTGAGACCCTGTCTCCAAATAAAATGCAAAAAAGGGCTGGAGATATGGCCCAGTGGTCGAGTGCCCCTGAGTTCAATCCCCAGTACCACAAAAAAAAATAAATAAATAAATAAATTCTAAAAAAATATTGATCCAATAGAAAAATGCATCTTGGGGTTAGGGATATAGCTCAGTTGATAGAGTGCTTGCCTTGCATGCACAAGGCCCTGGGTTCAATCCCCAGCACCAAAAAAAAAAAAAGAAAAAGGATCTGCCTCATCAGAGTTTCAACAGAGGAGGTTTGGCCTCTTATTCACTTCATACCATGCTAAATTTCACTGTTTTCACAAGTGCTTACCTATAATAGCAACTAAATTAGAATTGTTTTAAAATATAATAAATCTTAACCCAATATAAGCTCTGTTTTGAGTGGATTGTTTAATAGCAATGTGCTTTGCATATTTGATGATGCTAAATTGAAGTTTGGCTAGTGTCCAGATCAGAGGAAAAGTGGACACACGCAAGCATTCCATTTCTGTTTATATTCCTTTCCCAAAGCTCTAATTTAAGCAGGGGATTCTGCCTTAATCACAGACACTTAGTAAATGAAAGTTGCTTATATTTCTCAAGTAAGTTTGAATCTCTTTGGTCTGGCAGAAAGTCAGGCTTACCAAATATTTTTTATGCAGAACCATCTCCAATCAAACAAAAGGCATAATTAGACAATCAAATAAAGATCTATGAGAATGCATTAAGCACATCTGGGTAATTTGTTAACTTGCTGAGATCTAGCCCTCCAATTACAATATAGTTTTATGTGTTATACATTTTATAACTAATATATGTAATACCACTTGGTAGCATGTCATATTAAGAGTTCAGAAAATAAGTAGTAAGGATTGCCTACTTTTATTCCTCTGTCATCCAAAATGGTGCAAATGGTGAGAAAATACTTTGACAAGCTGTTCCCAGTGTTGTTCTCTCTGATATGCAAACAAAGATCAAATGTTCTCTCTGATACACAGATGCTAACACACAAGTGGGGAGATAGAAGTTCAATGGATTAGACAAAGGGGAATGAGGGGAAGGAAAGGGTATGGGAATAGGAAAGACAGTAGAATGAACTGACATAACTTTCCTATGTTCATATATGAATACACTACCAGTGTAACTCCACATCATGTGCAACCACAAGAATGGGATTCTAATTAGAATAAATTATACTCCACATAGGTGTAATAAGTCAAAATACACTCTATTGTGATGTATATCTAAGAAGAACAAATAAAAAAGAATCACTACCTATAGATGCACTAAAATTCATATTTTGAAATAATTCATCAGAAATTATCCCCATATTGTCACTGCATTCATATACTCTTAACAGGCCTAGTAACAGTTACATCAATAAAATATCCTCCTCAAAGTGAAAAATTATCAAAACATCAAATTATCTTGCATTTGCCAAGAACACTTGTAGCCGCCTGAAGCGCTTGGAGCAACGGAGCCGCGGGAAGAACTTCAGAAGCAAACTGGAGACAAACAGCTTTTTATTCTGATAACTTTTCTCTCTGGTTCTAACAACAACTAACATACGCCAAAAACACCACTAAAATGGCGCTGACCCGATCAGCAATTTCGGCCAAGTCACTCGAGATCCCGCAACAATCCCGTGAGACTACGGGTGGCGACAAAGGCCAAATCTCCACGGCTCATAGTCAACTGCAATTCAAGCCAATCCCCAAACAGGGCTCCTGCATTCCCCCTTTTTGTTTTAAAAGAGGTAATGCTCTAGGACGTCTATGTGTAACCAACATTCTTACCCGTCATCGGATAATCAAGGCTGTGCCCTTGACTCCTGTCTTAGGTTGATATGTCGGCCACATGAGACTGTCCCGTGCGACTGTGCCTGTTTTATGGGATATATTGAATTTTGCGCAAAACTGTTTGAAAGATGAGGACGTATATGCGGGGCCATTATCTGTTTTAAGCATTTTTGGGATGCCCAATGCAGCAAAAGCTTGCAAACAATGAGATGTAACATCTTTAACTTTTTCTCCAGAATGTAAGGAAGCAAAAATCATGCCTGAGCATGTTATCTATGGTCACATGAATAAATCGCAATTTTCCAAAACTTGGCTCATGAGTAACATCCATCTGCCACAAATGATTGGGCATTAATCCTCTAGGGTTAACTCCGAAATGAGGATTGGGCAAATGTGTCATACAAGATTTACAATCTTTTACAATTGTTCTGGCTTGCTCCTTTGTGATTTTAAACCTACGTTGCAAGGTGGTGCTGTTGACATGAAACTGGGAATGAAATAAAGTAGCTTGTTGTAGCACTGAAAGTATAAATACTGTTTTTGTAAGTTCATCAGCCTTTTGATTACCTTCATGGAGGGGACCAGGCAAATTAGTATGTGCTCTAATATGGCCTACGAATAGAGGTTCTTTTCTTGCCCACAAAAGTTTTTGTATTTGATAAAACAATTTAAAGGCTGGAGTATGAGGTGCTATTGGTCCTGCTAACTCTAATTTTGGGACGGCTTGTACAATATAGTGGCTATCTGAAAAAATGTTTACGGGCTGGTCCCTAAAATTTTCCAGAGCTCTTACCACAGCTTCCAGTTCCACTAGTTGAGCTGATTTGTGTGCAGTTATGTAAGTCATATTTTCTTTTTTAGTGACTACTGTAGCAGTACCATTTGAGGACCCATCTGTAAATACATTAAATGCTTTAGGAATAGGTTGATTTTTTATTACCTGTGGAAATATAATAGGATGATTAATACAAAAAGATAATATAGGGGACTTAGGAAGATGATTATCAAAATTTGCAGAAGTAGAGCATTTAGCTATAGCCCAATCATTATCATTGAAGCACAAGTATTCAATCTGTGATGATGAATAGGGAGTAATAATAGTAGCAGGGTGAATGCCAAATATTTTAGTAGAAGTCTTAAGTCCTTGAAGAATAAGTTTAGCCACCATGGAGGTATAAGATTCAATTATACTTTTAGGAGAGACGGGCAAATGTATCCATAATAAAGGCCCTTGTTGCCAAAATACTCCTGTGGGTGTATATTGTGAAGAAATAATAATCAACATCAGCGGTTGAGTTAAATCAAATCTATCACAATGAGCTCCTTCGATGGCTTTTTCTACTAACTTTAAAGCTTTCCTAGCATCAGGAGTCAATGTTCGTGGTGAAGATGGATCAGGATCTCCACGAAGGATGTCAAATAAAGGTTTTAGTTGGCCAGTAGTGAGATTTAGTGTATGGGTGGGGGGGGGGGGGGGGGGGGGGGGGGGGGGGGGGGGGGGGCGAAGCCAATTAATGTCTCCCAGTAGTTTTTGGAAATCATTGAGGGTGGTCAAATGTTCTTTATTTATTAAAATTTTTTGGGGGTCTAACAAAAGTATCCATGATTTTAAATCCTAAATATAATATGGGAGATCTGGTTTGAACTTTTTCTTCTGCTATATATAATCCATATTTTTTTAAATTTTCTACCACATCACTGAATATATTAAATAAGATTTTTTGATTAGGGTGGGCCAATAAAATATCATCCATGTAATGTAGACACATGAGGTTTGGATATTTATTTTTAATGGGTTGGATAGCCTTGTCCACATATATTTGGCATATGGTGGGGCTATTAGCCATTCCCTGTGGTAAAACCTTCCATTGATATCTCTGATCAGGGCCATTATTGTTCATAGAAGGAACGGAAAAAGCAAACCTGGGGGCATCCAGAGGATGTAGGGGAATAGAAAAGAAGCAATCCTTTATATCAAGAGTAATAAGATGGAAATTTTTTGGAATAGCTACGGGACTAGGAAGTCCAGGTTGAGTAGGCCCCATAACTTGCATGGTTTTATGATTTGTCTAAGATCATGTAACAATCGCCATTTTCCTGACTTTTTCTTGATCACAAATATGGGGGAATTCCAGGGAGAGGTGGAAGGTTCTATATGACCTGCTTCTAATTGTTCCTGAACTAATTGGTGGGCCGCTTGTAATTTCTCTTTAGATAGGGGCCACTGAGGGACCCACACTGGCTTATCAGAAAGCCATGGTATTTTCAAAATTATTTTCTCAGTGGCCCCGAAAAAAAATATCTTTTTCCTTTATCACAATGATTACTTTTAGGGTTAAGATTACTCTGTACTTTTTGATAATGAGTTCTTTTATGGTTAAGATTACCCTGTAGGTTTTCACATTTAACATCTGCAGGCTTGGTTGCAAGGTGTACTCCCATTTGTTGCAAAATATCTCTTCCCCATAAAGTAACCGGTAGATTAGGTAAAACATAAGGCTGAAATGTTCCTTTATGGCCTTCATCATCCTCCCATTTTAAAATTACTGCACTTTTATCTGGGAGGTTATTATATCCCAAGCCTCTTAAACTGGTTGAAGCTTTTTGCAGAGGCCAGTGCTTGGGCCATTGGCGTAAATTAATAATGGAAGAGTCAGCTCCAGTATCTATTAATCCCTCCATTTCTATTCCTTGGATTTTTATTTTACACATAGGCCTCCTTGAACAGTCTCGAACCCAGCAAGCCATGGGACTTGAGTCAGTGGAACAAAATCCTCTATTGTTCCCTTCTTGAGGCATACCCATTTTAAATGAATTATGTAAATTGGGAAGGAGAAGCAACTGAGCAATTCTATCTCCTTGATTAACAGAAGTTATACTTTGGGGTGAGCTAAGCATTATTTTTATTTCCCCTTTGTAGTCTGAGTTTATTACACCTGGGGTCACTTGCAAACCTAATATGCTTTTAGGACTACGCCCGATAATAAGTCCTACAGTCCCTGAGGGAAGAGGTCCCCTGACTCCTGTGGGAATCAGTTGAACCCCCATTTCAGGTGTTAACACTATTCGGGTGGTGGAACAGAGGTCTAATCCTGCATTTCCTCTTGTTCCTCTGGCGAGGGAGTGGATGGGTAGTAGGGATTGTGTCGGGGAAGCATCTGAGTGGATGTTTGAGGATACTCCTTCTGCAATGCCCCGTACATTTGTGGGCCCCGGGGTATTGGGCCCCGTGCCCCGTTTTTTGAATTCCTGAACAAAGGATTTCCATGGATGTCAAATTTTGAATAGCATTTATTGGCCCAATGATTTCCCTTTTTACACCTGGGGCAGCGGCCTGGGGCACGGTATGAGCTTGATCTTATTTCTCTTTTGGGATTTTGCCTAGAATTGCCTGATTGATTATGATAATTTTGCCTGGAATATCCTGATTGATTATAATATCTACGTTTAGCCTTTGTGAAATTTCGAGAGGAAGCACCTCTCATTGAGGCTGCAATCACATTTCCTGTGACAAAGGTGCCATTTATATCTTTACATAGTTGTATATATACAGAAAGATCCTTTTTAGTTCTCCATGGCCTGATGGCTGCTTGGCACCATTTATTTGCATTTTCATAAGCTAATTGAACAACTAATGGCATAGCTTGGTCAACATCTGCAAACACACTACCTGCAGTTCTCAAAAGTCGATCAGCAAAGTCGGCATATGGTTCATTAGGTCCTTGAATCACTTTTGACAAGCTACCTTGTAGATCCCCAGGTCCTTGTACAGTTTTCCATGCCTCTAAAGCAGCTGCATTTATCTGATCATATATATCTGGGTCATAATCTGTTTGAGCCTGTAAGTCTGCGAATTGCCCTTCTCCTGTGAGCATGTCTATATTATAGTTTTCAAACCCTGCAGCCGCGTTTCTTTTAGCCGTTTCTATACAAAGTTCTTGGAATTGCGATCGCCAAACCAAGAATTGCCCCCTGCTTAATGTTGCTTTACATAGACTTTTCCAGTCTGAGGGGGTTAAGCTAAAGGTGTTAAGGGACTCCAGCATACTCAACGTGAAAGGAGCTTGGGGCCCATAAGTCATTACTGCCTCTTTGAGATTTTTTATTGTTTTGAAATCTACTGACTGATGGACACTCTGTCCATTTTTCTTTTCAAATGCTGGCGGTTCCCAATGTATCTGTGAGTTGTCCTCGAGAGCGCATAAGCGATCAGAAAGACTTTTTATTTCTGTTTCTAGGGTATGCAAATGCCTAGTAATACCCTTCATATTTTCTGTAATGGATTCCACCCATGGGGGAGTAGAGGACACAAGTGACTCCTCTGCCTGACGGACCTTTTTCTCGGTCTTTTTTAATTTCTTTTTCCTCATTTTCTCAGGATCACTTTTACTAGATTCCTCACCACTGCTAATTTCACTGACAGCAATATCCTGAGGCCCAGGTTCCAGTGAGAGCAAGTATCCTTCAGCTTTCGCCAATAACTCCCGAATAGCTTTAATAGCTTGGATTTTTGTCATTTTTGGGTCTCTTCTAATACTCTCTTTACTGGTCTCAGTTGGCCCAGTGGAATCTACACTTTTTTGATCACTTTCACTTTTGTCTATATACTCCTCACTGAGAACAGAGTCAAGTATATCAAGGAGTCTTTGCATAGCCTCTATCACTTGGGATTCAGTTATATTCGAACCCATCTTTAGAGACCTTTCAGTTCTTACCTGTCCGCTCCGAAGTTCCCCGTACGGGCCGCCACCTGTAGCCGCCTGAAGCGCTTGGAGCAACGGAGCCGCGGGAAGAACTTCAGAAGCAAACTGGAGACAAACAGCTTTTTATTCTGATAACTTTTCTCTCTGGTTCTAACAACAACTAACATACGCCAAAAACACCACTAAATTGGCGCTGACCCGATCAGCAATTTCGGCCAAGTCACTCGAGATCCCGCAACAATCCCGTGAGACTACGGGTGGCGACAAAGGCCAAATCTCCACGGCTCATAGTCAACTGCAATTCAAGCCAATCCCCAAACAGGGCTCCTGCAAACACTCATATTGGTATTTTTGTGGTGGTTATTGTTTGTTTTATTTTGTAAAACATTAAAGAAGATTGAAGATTGAACCCAGGGGCCCTCTACCACTGAGCCAAATCCCCAACCTTTTTTATTTTTCATTTTGATATAGGGTCTCACTAAATTTCTGAGGCTAAGCCGGGCATGGTGGCACACGCCTGTAATCCCAGCACTTTGGGAGGCTGAGGCAGGAGGATCACGAATTCAAAGCCAGTCTCAGCAACGGCGAGGCACTTAGCAACTCAGTGAGACCCTGTCTCTAATAAAAAAAAAAAAATCATCAAAAAGGGCTGGGGATGTGGCCCAGTGGTCGAGTGCCCCTGAGTTCAATCCCCAGTACCACAAAAAAAAAAAAAAAAAAAAAAAAAAAAAATCTGAGGCTAGCTTTGAACTTGCAATCCTCCTGCCTCAGCCTCCCCAGTAGCTGGGATTACAGGTGTGCACCACCATGCCAGGCCTTCATGTTGCTTTTAAGTATATCACCTGAAAAAGGCATTTCTAGAAGTATAAATTTGATGGACTTAATAAATGAATTTGCAGGAGCATAATAACATCTTCAATGATGATGTTGATCACAAATTGGGTGCACTAAAACAATTTAAAAATGTATTCCTTCACAGGTGTAGAAGCCAGAGATTCAAAATGAAGGTATCAGCAGGGCAGTTCTTTCTCTGAAGTTTCTAAGCCCTCCCTGCCTTTTCTGGCTTCCAGCAGCCCCAGGTGTTCCTGTGTGATGACTCCAGCCTCTGCTTGTGTCCCGTGGTTCTCTCCTCCGGGTACCTCTGCATCCTGTCCCTTCATTCCAATGCTCATCATTGGGTTTAGATATACCCTCGCCCGGGATGACCTCCTTTTAACATCTGCCAAGACCCCATATCCAAATAAGGTCATGTTCCAAGGTGCCATGTGGACATAAATTTGGGGGAAACACTATTCAACTCTTTACAATGCTAAAAAAAAAAATATTATTTTTGCGGTTTTTAAGTTTACATTATCCCTCATACATCACTGCTACCCTCTATTACGTTTTATAAATTGCAAGCATTTTTAAAGAGAAAGGATTTACTTTTTCCTTCAGTTTTGCAAGATAACAAGGGTTCTGGAGCTGAATGGTGATGATGGCTGCCCAACAACGTGAATGGACTTAAAGCTATTGGATTGGATAATTTAAAAGGATGGAGATAGTAAATTTTAAACTATTTGTATTTTATCATAATTTTAAAAATTAAGAATTTTAAAGTGAGGGGAAACAATCTTATTTTCCACGCAGATTTGAAAGTGTTGGTCATTTTTGCCTCTAGGGACAAGACAAATGTTTTATTGAAGCTGTTTGAAGGGGGAAAAGAATGATGGTATAAAAGAAAATTTAGTGACTTAGAAAACTGTTATTGATATTTTAAGTTACTAAGAGGTTAAAAGGGGTGGAAAAAAACCTTTCCATTCTCATACCTCTATACCTTTCTTGTTTTTTCAACAACATACCTTACTTTCTCACTTTGTACTTGATCGTATAAATTACATAGCTATTTCCTATTTCTTGTCTTATTCCAGTTTCCTCAAATGTCCAAAAAGTGTGAGAAAAAAATAATAATGAACTGTTTTTGAAGAAAATAGAAGGGGAGCATAAACCTACAAAAAACTACATAAAGATAGAAGATGATGAGATTGTGTTTTAAAAGCTCAAATATGTATTCATGGGAGATCTCCTCCCAAAGAAGGGAGAGGCTCCAGGTACTGCAGACAGAAGATCAGAGGGTTGGAGGGACCAGGAGAGCAGGCAGGTAGGTTGACTCATCCACACTCTCTTTTCTCCCATCCTCCCTAAAGCAAGCAGAGAGCAAGAGAGGTATCCACATGAGAGCCTGGGAGGTAGGAAGGCTTAGAGAAGGATTCTCTAGAATTGAATCCCTCTTGGGAGAGAGGAACTAATCACTGCTTCATTTCCCAGAATGTCCTACTACAGGCAGAGCATCTCTTACCAGAAATGTTTTAAATTTCAGATTTTTTCAGATTTGGGGATATTTACATATATGTAAGGAAATATCTTGGGGATGGGGCCAGAGTCTAAGCATGAAATTTCTTTCCTTTTCATAGATACCTTATAGACATAGGCTGAGGGTCACTGTACACAACAGTTTCTATAACGCTGTGCATGAAGCCAAGCAAGTCTCATGATGTAGAATTTTCCACTTGTGGTACCACATCCATGCTAAAGTAGTTTCAGATTCTGGAACACTTCAAAGTCTGGATGTTTGGATTAGGAATGCTCAACCTCTACCAGAATACCCTACTCCCAAATTTCTGAAGATAGGCTGACATGAACTTACACAGCTTTCATGCTTCACCCCCAGGTAACCTAAATAAATACATAAATATTTACCAAATATGTGAAGAAAGTCAATATTTATTTATTTTTTACCATGTCAAGATTATATTCATTCTTTTGTGTTGGTGAGTAACCAGAGAACCCCTCTTAAAAATTCCCAGTGATTGGCAAGGGAGTAGAGCAGGGTCCTTATGATATTCAGGCAGGAATGAAGATGTATCTTTACCTCAGCAGCAGAGGGGAAGAAGAACATTATGTGGATATGAGCTAGTAAATGTCAAAAAGGATATTTGAAGGGATCCTATAATGGCCTAACTATGTTTATACAAGGAAATGCACTTGTACAGAGGTTGAAGAGATTGTCCAGGAGAGTAAAACATTAAGGTATATAGCTGAAATTTTTTTGCAATTAAACTATATAGCCATATTTTTATTTTTTATTGGTTCTTTTTAGCTATACATGACAGTAGAATCCATTTTAATGTAATCACACAAGCATGAAATGTACCTTACTATAATTAGGACCCCATTCTTTTGCATGCACACAAGGGTGGGATTCATTGTAGTATATTCATATATGTACATAAGAAAATTATGTTAGATTCATCCACTGTCTTTCCTTTTCCTGTTCCCCCTCCCTTCCCTTCATTTCCCTTTGTCTAATCTACTGAACTTCTATTCTTCCCCTCCCCATTATTAAGGGTTAGCTTCCATATATCAGAGAAACATTCAACCTTTGGCTTTTGGGAATTGGCTTATCTCACTGAACATGACAGTCTCCAGATCCATCCATTTACTGGCCAATGTCATAAAATCATTCTTCTTAATGGCTAAGTAATACCCCATTGTGTAGATATACCACATTTTCTTTAACCATTCATCTATTAAAGGGCTCCTAAGTTGGCTCCATAGCTTAGCTCTTGTGAATCATATGGATATAAACATGAAGTAGCTGTGTCACTGTAGTATGCTAAATTTAGATCCTTTGGATATACCCAAGGATTGGGATAACTGGGTCAAATGGTTGTTCCATTCCTGATTTTTTGAGGAATTTCCATACTGCTTTCCAGTGTGGTTGCACAAATTTTCAGTCCCATCAACCATGTATGAGAGTACCCTAAGAAAGTCAGCATTTAAAATGTCATCAAATGAGCCCAGGAACATCTTCCATCAGCAGAAGCAGCATAAAAATAGAAAATATAACAAACAAGACCCTAGACTATGCATAATTAATATTCATATGGAATGTGAGTGAGATCATAGGTAAAAGATTAAAACTTTAATCCTAAATTTAAAAAGAATAGATGGAGATATTGGCTGAAAGGATACAGTAGAAAAATAACTTTGAAAACAGAAAGAAGAAAAAAATCAGGTGTAAAATTCTCCAAAAGAATACATAAATGGAAAAATTAGATAGAACATAAAAAGAAAAGTTAGAGACATAGGAGATACCTGCCAAAGGACCAATGAATATTTAATAAAGTTCTACAAGTACAAAAAATAAAGTCAAAATATTTAAGATTAAAAGAAGCCATAGAGTCCTTGACAGGACAAATAAAATGGATATACATCTGAACTCAATATGAGAGGTTTTTCAGAAAGCCAAAAAGAAAAAGAAAAGTCCTACCTGAGGTAGAGACTGAAAACAGACAATCTATTGAGATTTAAAAATGAGATTTATGATCCAGTCCCGCCAACCTCCGCCCCAGAGCAGGAGACAGCAAGGACAGACCTGCCAACTCTGCCTGAGCCCAGGCCGGCCCAGGGCAGTCCCACGGACCTTCACCGGAGCGCAGCCAGCCCCAGGTCAGTCCCACCAACGCCCAGTGGTGTGCGACCAGCCTCCAGCCAGCCCCACAGACCTCTGCCCCAGAGCAGGAGACAGCAAGGACAGACCCACCAACTCTGCTTAGAGTACAGGCGGGCCCAGGGCAGTCCCCGGGTCCTACATCAGAGTGCCACCAGGCCCAGGCTCCATCCAGTCCCGCTGACCTCCACCCCAGAGCAAGAAACAGAAAGGACAGACCTGCCAACTCTGCCTGAGCCCTGGCAGGCCCAGGGCAGTCCCACTGACCTTCACCCCAGTACGGTTAGCCCCAGACCACCACAGGAGCTCAGCCTCAACCAGTTCAGCCCACACCAACCAGTGTGAAACCAGCCCCAGGTCGCATACTTTGAGGGTCAGAGGCAGGTTCTGATAGTCCAGTGCTAAAGGGAGGCACAGACAACCTGCAAGGGTATTATAAAAATATAGGGAAGAATCTGTAATAACTCAGATCTACACTGCAAAAAAGTAAAGCAAATAGACATCATGAAAAAAACAGGAAAGGAAAATATCCCAAACAAACCAGGATTCTACAATAACAGAACCCATGCTCAGCGAAGTTGAAGAAATGTCAGAGAAGGAGTTCAGAAGGCTCATAATTAAAATGATCTGTGAATCAAAGAATGACCTAAATGAGCAAATACAGGCAAAAAGTGACCACTACAACAAAGATATTCTTATACAGGTAGCAAATACAGGTAGCAAAAGATTACTTCAAAAAAGAGATCGAAACTCTGAAAAAAAAAAAAAGTCAGAAATCCTTGAAATGAAGGAAACAATTAACCAAATAAAAAACACAATTGAAGGCATCACCAACAGACTAGATCAACTGGAAGAAAGAACTAAAGACAATGAAGACAAACTGTATAATCTTGAAAATAAAGTTGACCACACAATGAAGATAGTAAGAAACCATGAACAGAACATCCAAGAAGTATGGGACAGCATCAGAAGACCAAATCTAAGAATAATGGGGATAGAGGAAGGCACAGAATTTCAAACCAAAGGAATGCAAAACCTCTTTAGTGAGATAATATCAGAAAATTTCCCAAGCATGAAGAATGAATTGGAAAACCAAATATAAGAAGCTTATAGGACACCAAATGTACAAAATTACGACAGATCTACACCAAGACACATTATAATGAAAATGCCTAGCATACAGAACAAGGATAGAATTTTAAAGGCCGCAAAAGAGAGGAATCACATTACATATAGAGGGAGACCAATTCGTATCACAGCAGAGTTTTCAATTCAGACACCCAAAGCTAGGAGATCGTGGAACAACATTTTCCAAGCTCTGAAGGAAAGAGGATGCCAACCAAGAATATTATACCCAGCAAAATTAAGCTTTAGATTTGAGGACAAAATAAAAACCTTCCATGATAAACAAAAGTTAAAAGAATTTACAAGTAGAAAGCCAGCACTACAGAATATCCTCAGCAAAATATTCCATGAAGAGGAAAAGAAAAACAATGATGAAAATCAACAGAGGAAGGTATTACACTAAAGGAAAAAAACAATCAGAAGAGAAACCATGTCATGGTAATACCAGAAATAAAAATGGCTGGGAATACAAAACACATCTCAATAATAACTCTGAATGTTAATGGCCTAAACTCACCAATCAAAAGACATAGACTAGCAGATTGGATCAAAAAAACAGACCCAACAATATGCTGCCTCCAAGAGACTCATCTCATAGGAAAAAAAATCCTACCACTCATATGGACAGAGGAAACAAGCAGGGGTTTCCATCCTCACATCAAATAAAGTAGACTTCAAGCTAAAGTCAATCAAAAGGGATAAAGAAGGACACTATATACTGCTCAAGGGAACCATACACCAACAAGACTTAACAATTATAAATATTTATGCCCCAAACAATGGACCATCCATGTTCATCAAACAAACTCTCCTGAAGTTTAAGAGTCAAATTGACCACAACACAATAATTCTGGGTGACTTTAACACACCCCTTTCACCACTGGATAGATCTTCCAAACAAAAGCTGAACAAAGAAACTATAGAACTCAATAATACAATAAACAACTTAAACTTAACTGACTTATATAGAATATTTCATCCTTCAACAAGTGAATATACTTTCTTCTCAGCAGCACATGAAACCTTCTCTAAAATAGACCATATACTAGGCCACAAAACAACTCTGAGCAAATACAAAAAAGTTGAGATTCTACCCTGTGTTTTATCCGACCATAATGGAATGAAATTAGAAATCAATGATAAAATAAGAAATAAAAGCTACTCCAACACCTGGAGACTAAATAATATACTACTGAATGAACAATGGGTTGCAGATGACATCAAAGAGGAGATTAAAAAATTCTTAGAGGTGAATGAGAACACAGACACAACATATCAAAATCTCTGGGACACTATAAAGGCAGTTCTAAGATGAAAGTTCATTGCATTGAGTTCATTCTTCAAAAGAAGAAAAAGTCAACAATTAAATGACTTAAAATTACATCTCAAAGCTCTAGAAAAAGAAGAACAATCCAACACCAAAAGTGGTAGAAGACAGGAAATAATTAAAATCAGAGCTGAAATTAATGAAATTGAAACCAAAGAAACAATTGAAAAAATTGACAGAACAAAAAGTTGGTTCTTTGAAAAAATAAATAAAATTGACAGACCCTTATCCATGCTAACAAAGAGAAGGAGAGAGATAACTCAAATTACTAACATATGTGATGAAAAAGGAAACATCAAAACAAACACTACGGAAATACAGGAAATAATTCGAAATTATTTTGAAAACTTGTACTCCAACAAAATACAAAACACCGAAGACATCGACAAATTTCTAGAGTTGTATGATGTGCCCAAATGTAAGCAGGATGATATACATAATTTGAACAGACCAATTTCAAGGGACGAAATAGAAGATGCCATCAGAAGCCTACCAACCAAGAAAAGCCCAGGACCAGATGGATACACAGCTGAGTTCTACAAGACCTTCAAAGAAGAACTGATACCAATACTCTTCAATTTATTTCAGGAAATAGAAAAAGAGGGAGCACTTCCAAACTCATTCTATGAGGCCAACATCACCCTGATCCCCAAACCAGGCAAAGACACATCCAAAAAAGAAAACTTCAGATCCATATCTTTAATGAACATAGATGCAAAAATTCTCAATAAAATTCTAGCAAAACGGATACAGAAATATATCAAAAATATAATACACCACGATCAAGTGGGGTTCATTCCAGGGATGCAAGGATGGTTCAACATACGGAAAACAATAAATGTAATTCATCATGTCAATAAACTCAAAGATAAGAACCATATGATTATCTCAATAGATGCAGAAAAAGCATTTGACAAAATACAGCACCCCTTCATGCTCAAAACACTAGAAAAACTAGGGATAACAGGAACATATCTCAACATCGTAAAAGCTATATATGCTAATCCCCAGCCCAACATTATTCTAAATGGAGAAAAATTGAAAGTATTCCCTCTAAAAACTGGAACAAGACAGGGATGCCCTCTTTCACCACTTCTATTCAACATAGTAATTGAAATGCTGGCCAGAGCAATAAGACAGATGAAAGAAATTAAAGGGATACAGATAGGTAAAGTAGAACTCAAATTATCATTATTTGCTGATGATATATGATTTTTTACCTAGAAGACCCAAAAAAATTCCACCAGAAAACTTCTAGAACTCATAAATGAATTCAGCAAAGTAGCAGGATACAAAATCAACACCCATAAATCTAAGGCATTTCTATATATCAGTGACAAATCCGCTGAAAGGGAAATGAGAAAAACTACCCCGTTTACAATAGCATCAAAAAATAAAAATACTTGGGAATCAACTTAACCAAAAATGTGAAAGACCTCTATAATGAAAACTACAGAACACTAAAGAAAGAAATTATGGAAGACCTTAGAAGATGGAAAGATCTACCCTGTTCTTGGATAGGCAGAACTAATATTGTCAAAATGATCTTACTACCAAAAACACTATACAGATTTAATGCATGCCAATCAAAATCCCAATGACATTCCTCATAGAAATAGAAAAAGCAGTCATGAAATTCATCTGGAAAAATAAGAGACCCAGAATAGCTAAAGCAATCCTTAGTAAGAGGAGTGAAGCAGGTGGCAACACTATACCAGACCTTAAATTATACTACAGAGCAATAGTAACAAAAACAGAACAGTATTGGCACCAAAATAGGCCGGTAGACCAATAGTACAGAATAGAGGACACAGAGACTAACACATATAATTTCAATTATCTTATATTAGACAAAGGCGCCAAAAATGTACATTGGAGAAAAGATAGCCTCTTCAACAAATGGTACTGGTAAAAACTGGAAATTCATATGCAATAAAATGAAATTAAACCTCTATCTCTCACCATGCACAAAATTCAACTCAATGTGGATCAAGGATCTAGGAATTAGACCAGAGACACTACACCTAATAGAAGAAAAAGTAAGCTCTAATCTCCAACATGTTGGATTAGGCCCCAAGTTCCTTAATAAGAATCCTGTAGCACAAGAATTAATACCAAGAATCAATAAATGGGATAGACTCAAATTACAAAGCTTCTTCTCAGCAAAAGAAACAATCAGTGAGGTGAACAGAGAGCCTACTATTTGGGAACAAATTTTTACCACATGCACGTCAGATAGAGCACTAACCTCTAGAATATATAAAGAACTCAAAAATCTTAACACCAAAAAAACAAATAACCCGATCAATAAATGGGCCAACGAACTGAACAGACACTTCTCAGAAGAAGATATACAATCAGACACTTCTCAGAAGAAGATATACAATCAATCAACAAATACATGAAAAAATGCTCAACCTCTCCGGCAATTAGAGAAATGCAAATCAAAACCACTGTAAGATCTCATCTTACACCTGTCAGAATGGCAGCTATTAAGAACACAAACAACAATAAATGTTGGAGAGGATGTGGAGAAAAAGGCACACTCATAAATTGTTGGTGGGACTGCAAAATGGTGCAGCCAATATGGAAAGCAGTATGGAGATACCTTGGAAAACTTGGAGTGGAACCACCTTATGACCCAGCTATCCCACTCCTTGGTCTTTACCCAAAAGACCTGAAAACAGCATACTACAGGGACACAGCCACATCAATGTTTACAGCAGCACAATTCACAATAGCTAAACTGTGGAACCAACCTAGATGCCCTTCAGTAGATGAATGGATAAAGAAAATGTGGTATATACACACAATGGAGTATTACTCAGCAATAAGAGAGAATAAAATCATGGCATTTGCAGGTAAATGGATGGAGTTAGAGAATATAATGCTAAGTGAAGTTAGCCAATCCCAAAAAACCAAATGCCAAATGTTTTCTCTGATATAAGGAGGCCAATTCACAGTCGGGTTGGGATGGGGAGCATAGGAGGATTAGAGGAACACTAGAATGGCCAATGGGGAGGGAGGGGAAGGGAAGGGGCAAAAGGGTGAAGGAAAAAAAAGATGGTAGAATGATATGGATATCATTACCCTAAGTGCATGTATGAAGTCACCAATGGTGTGAATATACTTTGCATACAACCAGAGATTTGTAAAAATGTGCTCTATATGTGTAATATGAAATGTAATGCATTCTGCTGTCATTTATAACAACTTAGAATAAAAGATAAATTTTAAAAAAAATTTTTTTAAATGAGATTTATGTTAGACTTCTCATCAGTGATACCAGAAGGAAGAAGGCAAAAAAAGCAATGTTTGTTCTCCCTGATATTGAGAAGAATCTCAAGACTTAAGATTTTGCTTGGAGGAAAAAAAAAAATATGATGAATTCTAATAGCGTGATACTGTTCGATACTCTCTTCAACTTACTATTGTAGTAGGATACCAAATAACCTGGGGGAAAAACACAATATATTAGTGAAAAAAACTAAACATCAGCAAACTCCCCAAATTATATTTTTGTAATTATAACACATATATGTATATGTGATATAAGATGTATATATATATATATATATATATATATATATATATATATATATATATATAGTTTCCAGAGAAATAACACAGAAGATTAAAGATAAACAGTGGTCATCTCTGAGTGAAGATTATAAATCAGATTATATTTTCTCTTTTTAACTTTTTTTGTAATTTTTTTAAATCTCCACAAGAAATTTGTTTCTTAAAATTTAAAAAGTGTATTTAAAACACAGAATAAGTAAACTATTGAGAAGAGTTAGAAGAGTTACCTCTTAGTCTTTTAAATCAAAGAAATATTAAAGAAAATAAAGATAATTTTCATACATTTCTCTTCTCATTCAAACCTCAGAATGAACTACTTTCTAATTTTCATTTCTCTTTTCTTTTATTAGAACATTATAACTATATGTAATAGTGGAATTCATCATTACATATTTGCACATGCACACAAAATAACAATATAGTTTGGTCAATTTCATTCTAATTTTTATATTTTAAAATTATGCAAATTCAAGTGAATTATACATTAGCTGACATTACCTATAAATCTAGTCTAAGAAGATTTGAAAACACTGACCCCATTTGTACTTAATTTTTTAACTTTCTAACATAACCATAAAATTTCTCATGTACAAATAAAAGGAGATTCTGTCCCCTAATATACTGGAACAACAGGCATACACCAGAACAAATCAATGCACATGGTCCACTTGGTTATCAACAATAGCTTCTGGGGCACAAACATATTGTCTATCAATTAACAGTCAGGGAGACCTCCTTGACTCGGAGCCCAGGCATGGGCTAAGGAGCAAGTTCTCCAAGCTATTGGGCTCCTGTTGGATCTCCCCACCCTGCCTCTCTTACTGAGGGCTACTTCTCAATCAAGGCGACCTGGCCTCCATCTAGTTCCCCTGGGTTAACTCCTATGATTGATTTATTCATGCTCATATTCTTAATCTGTAGCTAATTTTGCTCAATGTTATACACTTGCATTTTAATGGGAGTAAGTTAGATTTTAATTCAACGGGATTCATGTACTGAGATCAGAAAATGAATGGGAGGTTTCTAGGGATTCCCCCAATTGCTGGTTCCCTCTTGCCCACCAAAGTAGGAAGGCTGAAAAAATCAGGTTCATTACAAAGCACTGAAGGAGAACAGAGGCAACACGCAAAGGTTCCAAAGTTTTTGAAGTCATCTAGCCTGATTAAAAATGCATTGGGTCCCATGCACACCTGGGTCTTAGTTGAGTTCCAGTCTTAGTTTTGTTCTAAACGAGCTGTGAACCGTATTTCCAATCTATCAATGTCCCAATGATCACATTTGTTTCAAAAGGACATGTAAATGAGACCAGAGGCTTATCATCACAATGATAAAAACCAAAAATACATTGTGACCAGTTTAGATGCAAAAGTATTGCTCTATTTACCAGTGATTTGCCCATTATAACAGTCCTTGTCATTCATAGATGCCATATTTGCGAATTTATCTGCTTGCTAAAGTGTATTTGCAACCTCAAAATCAATATAATATTTTCATGAGCATTTGTGGACATTCTCAGAGCAGCAAAAATATTTGAGTCAAATGAATCGTGTGATCTCAGGTGAGATAAAAAAAAAAAACATATATTCTACCTTCTTATTTCAGCTCTCATTCTGTAGATAAGTGTCTTTTTTGCAAACTAATTAGTCTGGCATTTTTCACATTTTTTGTGCTGGTGATTACCTTGTTTAAAATGGTCCCCAAGCATCTTGCAGAAGTATAGTTAATGCTCCTAATTGCAATAAGACTGTGATGTCTTACATAGAAAATACATTTATTAATTAAGCTTTGTTCTAATGTAATTATTGTTGTTCATGAGTTCCATGTTAGTAGATCAACAGTGTATATTAAATAAGTGTCTTTAAACAGAACACATATGTAAAAACAAGGTTATGTGCTAATTGGTTGATCAAAATATGATCAGAGGTTCAGGAGAAACTCACCCTATATTTCTCTTCAAAGTAATACTGAAGTATTTGCTAATTCAGGGATCAAGACTTTTTTAGGATATAACCACTACACCTAAAAATCAACTGAACTTTTAGGGAGAAAAAGAATAGAGATTACAGTAGAGAAGAAAACAAGAAAGAACCTTTCATATTATTGCCCCCAGAAAGCTACCTTCAAAATATTTCCTACTTTTATTGTTATTACTACTTCAGTTATTTTTCATGGGTGTGGTCAACCTTGAAACCAGAAGAGATAGGTTTGAAATGACTTTACATAACACCACTTTGCAAAGAGAATATAGAAGATGACATGTCCACCCCCGCCCCCGCGTCAGCTCTGAAGGACAGTGGGCTAGGGATCACACTCAGGTAACAGTGGGATGCAGATGAACATGGGAGCTGGTAGAAAAGTCCTCCTTCAAATAAGCAGGGACACCCTCACAACCGGGTGGAAATTTGTCACTCATTTGGCAACATCGTGGTTTGCAGAGTCATTCGGTCAGCCGCAGCACTTCTACCTGGCTCCTCTTGAATCAAGACCAGCTCTCTAGGAACAAGACTTGGTGACAACTGGTCTCTGTCCAAAGTTCATCTCTCAAAACCTCAGATACCAGGACACACAGTCTCTATTGATACCAACCTGCGTCCTCAGCCTACTGATACCTCACTTCTCCTAAACTTTGGCTGTATTTGTCAGGTAAGCCTTAACCTAACACAGTTAGGCATGAAAACTATACCAGATCCATAAGCAATAGGCGTATTCTCCAGTCAAGCAATGAGTGATTAAGATAAAAATTATAAAAACATGCAATATGGCCCATGATAATAGCCTTGTATTTAAATCCCTCAAAACCATAAAGAAAAATGAAATTATGTCATTTGTAGGAAAATGATGAAACTTGGGACCATTGTTTTCAGCGAAATAAGCCAAACCCAAAGGTCAAGGGTCATATGTTTTCTCTCATATGAATAAGCTAGAGAGGAAAAAGGGAAGGAAAGGTGGCAGTGGGGATTTCATGAAAAGAAAAGGGAGATCAACAGAGTAGAGGAAAAAGACCAGAGGTGGGAAGAGGAGAAGGAAAAAGGAAATACTGGAGAATGATATTGACCAAATTAGGTTGATACATTGTGTGCATGTAATCACCATCATGTACCACTATAGTGCACCAATAAAAAAATATGCAAAAAAAAAAAAAAAAAAAAAAAAAAAAAAAAAAAACAGAAACTCAGTTCCTAAGCCAATATGATGAAGATTTGGGCCCACATTTTCTTCTATTAGGTGGAGGCGCTCTGTCTAGTGCCTAAGTCTTTGATCCGCTCTAAGTTGAGTTTTGTGCAGGGTAAAAGGGGTTTAATTTCATTTTTTACATATCAATTTCCAGTTTTCCCAACAGCATTTGTTGAATAAGCTCTTTTCTCCAATAAATGTTTTTGTCACCTTTGCCTAGTATGAGATAACTGCATTTATGTGGGTTTGTCTCTACGTCTTTTATTCTGTACCATCAGTCTACATGTCTGTTTTGGTGCAAATACCATGCCATTTTTGTTACTATGGCTCTGTAGTATAGTTTGTCTGGTATTGTGATGCCTCTTGCTTTACTTTACTTGCTAAGGATTGTTTTCACTATTCTGGGTCTCTTATTTTTCTAAAGGAATTTCATGATTTTTTTTTTCTACGAAGAATGTCATTGGAATTTTAATAGAAATTGCATTAAATCTGTATAACACTTCTGGGAGTATGGCCATTTTCACAATGTTAATTCATGCCTGTCCAAGAGCATGGGAGATCTTTCCATATTCTAAGGTCTTCTTCATTTAGTGCAACCATTATGGAAAGGAGTATGGAGATTCTCAGAAAACTTGGGATAGAACCATCATTTGACCCAGCTATCCCACTTCTTGGTTTATACCCAAAGGACTTAAAATCAACATACTACAGTGACACAGCCATATCACTGTTTATAGCAGCTCAATTCACAATAGCTAAACTATGGAAACAACCTAGGTGCCCTTCAACAGATGAATGGATCAAGAAAATGCGGTGTATATACACAATGGAATATTACTCAGCCATAAAAAAAGAATGAAATTATGGCATTTGCTGGCAAATGGATGGAGCTGGAGAATATCATACTAAGTGAAATAATCCAATCCCAAAAATCCAAAGTCTGAATGTTTTCTCTGATATGAAGATGCTAATTCACAATAAGGGGAGGAGGGGTGCTAAGGAAGAATAGAGGTACTTCAGATTTGACAGAGGGGAGTGAAGGGAGGGGAAGCATATCGGGGTAGGAAGGATAGTAGAATGAATTAGTATTACCCTATGTGCATATATGATCATACAACTGGTGTAATTCCACATCATGTACAAGAGCAGAATGAGAAAGTATACTCTATTTATTTATGATGTATCTAAATGCATTCTACTGTCATGTTTAACTAAGTAGAACAAATAAAAATGAAAAATAATAAAAATATGGGATAATGGAAATGGATTCACTACTCCACAAAGGGAAAAATTCTCATAGGTAGTCAATCATTATAAAATTTGCATCACAGCATCATTTAAATAATAAAAATAGTCAACTACATCTAAACTCTGTAACTCATAACCTCTTACATATCACTATATAAAACTCAAGTCAAACACAAACAAACCCATAAACTAGCAAAATTTTATTTAACAAAACTAATTTATTGTAACACATGATCATTATCTTGCAGAAGTAAAAATACTAATCTTACAGCCATAAATAGAGTTCTATTTGTGTTCTTATTTTTAACTTATCCATTTTGTTCTTTTTTTAGTTTGAGCATGAAGGAACATCATTAAATCACTTTTGTTGAAATATTGGAATTTTCTTTCTGAACAATAAATTTGTATTTTAAGTTTAATCCTTAAATGTGATGAGTACATGAATTTAATTCTGTTCCTTAAAATATTGGCAAAATGTAAAATGCCAGTTTAATTAAGCTCTTCATTGTATAACAACTATGGTGTTCAATGTAAGTTATATTTATGGAATTGAATATAAACAAAAAATATAAATTGTTAATTGCAAATAAATAAATAAATCTCTCAATGCCACCTTCCCCTTCTCTACCTACAGCATTCATGAGTCAATGTCTCTGGGGAGGGTTGTTTTCTAAACCTGCCTTTGTCTTACATTACAAGAAGATTTTTGTTTGTTTCGGTGTTTTTGTTTTGTTTTGTTTTTGTTTTTTGGGGTGGTGCTGGGGATTGAACCCAGAGCCCTGTGCATGCAAGGCAAGCACTCTACCAACTGAGCTATATTCTCAGCCCCTGCCTTACATTATAAATATGAAATTTTAAAAATGTTTCACCAAGACTTACCCTTTAAAAAGTAGCCTCAAAGAATGAATCTTGTGGCCAGTGTCCCTGGCCGCCTGGGCCCAGAGTAGCAGCTCCCTGCTGCTGCACACAGGGCCAGACCTGGGGAAGGGCTTCCTTCATTCCCGGGAAGAGTGGGACCTGCCCAGCTGCGACCAGAACAAGAGGTAGGCACCCGCCCGCTGGAAGGAGAGACCCAGCCGCCAGTGTCCCTGGCCGCCTGGGCCCAGAGTAGCAGCTCCCTGCTGCTGCACGCAGGGCCAGACCTGGGGAAGGGCTTCCTCCATTATCGGGAAGAGTGCGACCTGCCCATTTGCGACCAGAGCAAGAGGTAGACTCCCGCCCGCTGGAAGGAGAGACCCAGCCGCCAGTGTCCCTGGCAGCCTGGGCCCAGAGTAGCAGCTCCCTGCTGCTGCACTCAGGGCCAGACCTGGGGAAGGGCTTCCTCCATTATCGGGAAGAGTGCGACCTGCCCATTTGCGACCAGAGCAAGAGGTAGACTCCCGCCCGCTGGAAGGAGAAACCCAGCCACCAGTTTGCCTGGTCTTCAGGGCCCAGAACAGCATCTCCCGGCTGCTGCACGCGGGGACCAGACCTGGCGAAGTGCTTCCTCCACTCCCTGGGGGAGTGCGACCTGCCCAGCTGCAACCAGAGCAAGAGGTAGGCACCTGCCCGCTTCCGGAGAGAACCCGCCGCCAGTTTGCCTGTCTTCCAAGGCCCATAGTAGCATCTCCCTACTGCTGTAAGCAGGGCCCAGCCTGAGGATAAGCCCCTTCCACTATTCCACTGTGCCACTCTGCAAGGACCAAAGGTGCAGCCTTGACTCCACTAACAGGGTTGCTGACTGTACATGATCTGGGTCAGGTGGCTTAAACTGGAAGGGAAAAAAGAAGGGCTTCCAAGGGTCCATTTTGTTTGAGACTTGTTCTTGGGTTCAACGTTTTTTGTTTTTATTTGCTTGTTTGTTTGTTTTGTTGTTTCTTGGGAGTTTTTTGTTTTTGTTTTGATTGACAGTGTGTTTGTGTGCTTCTGCTCCTCTTTTCTTTCTTTTCTTCCTTCTCACTTTTATATTTTTTTTTCTTCCTTCATCTTCCCTATTTACACCCTGCCATTGCATTCTCAACAGAGGCAAAAACAAGTTATACGCACAAATTGAGATTTCTAGAACGTGTACAATTGAAATATATAGCAAAGTGGTGTTATATATGGTTTATTCTCTATTTTCTAGACTTATTCTCTCTCTCCTCTCTCTTACACTAATTACTACTCCTTGGTTATTTTTTTTTTCTCTTCTTTTTTTTTTTTTTTTTCTTTTCCATCTTTCTTTATTTCTCCTCTCAACCACCGCATAAGTTAGGTTTATATGTAAATCAGTCTTTCCATCTATTCATTCACTTCATTCTCTTTCCTCTCTCGTCGGCTGATACTAAACCACTTCCATAGAACTCTCTTTTCATACTTTCTAAGAAAGAACAAGTCAATACACTCACTTCCTTCTTCCTAAACATATTACCTCTCTGTCCATTACTTGAAACTTTTAAAACCCCATCAGAAGCATACAGAGTAAATTGGAAACAACATCTGGGTTAACTAAATCTGTACATTGTGATCAAACTGGGATTCTCTGAATAGTAAGTGTTTGATTTTAAAGTGTAAAGGAAATATAAGGGGATCTGATAGCATTGTACTACAGGAGCAACATAAGGTTTTAAGGTAAAATCAAAGTAGACAAGGTCCCACAGTGCAGGTAGAATAGACGCACAAGCAATATGAAGAAACAAGGGAAGAAAGTGACACAAACAAATCAATATACCTCCTCAGTAGATTCCATACCATGCACAGTTGGTGCAATGCCAGAGATGGAATTCAGAAATTACATATTCCAAATGTTAGCAGAACTTAAGAATGAACTCAAAAATGAGATGAGGGAGCAAATACAGGAGGTGAAAGATCATTTTGACAAAGAACTCCATAAACAAATACAGGAAGTAAAAGATTACTTCAATAGGGAGATAGAGGCTCTAAAGAGAAACCAAACAGAAATTCCAGAAATGAAAGAAGCAATAAATCAAAATAAAAGCTCAATCGAAAGTATCACCAACAGAGTAGATCACTTGGAAGAAAGAACCTCAGACAATGAAGACAAAATATATATCCTAGAGAAAAATCTAGATTACACAGCAAAAATGGTAAGAAACCAAGAACAGAACATTCAAGAATTATGGGACAACATAAAAAGACCAAACATAAGAGTGATTGGGGTAGAGGAGGGGCAGAGTTTCAAGCCAAAGGAATGAGTAATTTATTTAATGAAATAATTACAGAAAATTTTCCAAACTTGAGGAATGAAGGGGAAAACCAAGTTCAAGAGGCCTACCGAACACCAAACATACAAAATCACAACAGATCCACACCAAGACACATTATAATGAAAATGCCTAATATACTGAGCAAGGAGAGAATATTAAAAGCCACAAGAGAAAGGAAGCAGATTACATATAGGGGGAAACCAATCAGACTATGTTCAGATTTTTCTACCCAGACCTTAAAAGCAAGAAGATCCTGGAATAGCATATTTCAAGCTCTGAAGGAAAAGGGATGTCAACCAAGAATCTTATATCCAGCAAAATTGAGCTTTAGATTTGAAGATGAAATAAAAACCTTCCACGACAAGCAAAAGTTAAAAGATTTCACATCTCGAAAGCCAGCACTTCTGAACATCCTGGGCAAAATTTTTCATGAAGAAGAAGAGAAAAATAACAATGAAAATCAACAAAGGGAGATATTAAACTAAGGGAAATACCAACCAGAAGAGAAACCAAATCAAGCTAAAGATCATCATACAAATAAAAATGGATGGGAGTAAAAATCACATCTCAATAATAACCCTGAATGTTAATGGCCTAAACTCGCCATTCAAAAGACACAGATTATCTGAATGGATTAAAAGAAATGACCCAACAATCTGCTGTCTCCAAGAAACACACCTCATAGAAAAAGACATCAATAGACTGAAGGTAAAAGGCTGGGAAAAGTCTTATCACTCACATGGCCTGCGGAAGCAAGCAGGGGTTTCCATTCTCATTTCAAATAAGGTAGACTTCAAGCCAAAGTTAATCAAAAGGGACAAAGATGGATATTTCTTACTACTTAAGGGAACCATTCATCAAGAGGATATAACAATCATAAATCTATATGCCCCAAATAATGGAGCACCTACATTCATCAAACAAACACTTCTCAAGTTCAAGAGTAAAATTGACCACAACACAGTTATTCTAGGGGATTTCAACACACCTCTCTCACCAATGGATAGATCATCCAAACAAAAACTAAACAAAGAAATCTTAGGCCTCCTTAAAACAATTAATAACTTAGATCTAACGGACATATATAGAATATTTCATCCCTCAGTAAATGAATACACTTTTTTCTCAGCAGCACATGGCTCCTTCTCCAAATAGATCATATACTATGTCACAAGGCAAATCTCAGCAAATATAAAAAAATAGAAATACTACCCTGCATGCTATCAGACCATAAAGGGATGAAATTGGAAATCAACGACAAAAACAAGGAATAAGAAAAACTACTCCAACAACTGGAAGCTAAGCAACATGCTACTGAATGAACAAGGGGTTGAAGAAGACATCAAAGAGGAGATTAAAAAATTCCTAGAGGTAAATGAGAACACAGATACATCGTATAGAAATCTCTGGGACACTATGAAGGCAGTAGTAAGAGGAAAATTCATTGCACTGAGTTCATTCTTTAAAAGGAAAAAAAACCAACAAATAAACGACTTAACATCACACCTCCAAGCACTAGAAAAAGAAGAACAGATCAACACCAAGAGCAGCAGAAGACAGGAAATAATTAAAATCAGAGCAGAAATTAATGAAATTGAGACTAAGGAAACAATTCAAAGAATTGACAAAACTAAAAGTTGGTTCTTTGAAAAAATAAACAAAATTGACAGACCCTTAGCAATGCTAACGAAAAGAAGAAGAGAAAAAACTCAAATCACTAACATTTGTGATGAAAAAGGGAATATCACAACAAATACCTCAGATATACAGAAAATAATTAGAAATTACTTTGAAAACTTGTACTCTAATAAAACAGAAAATGCTGAATGCATTGACAGATTTCTAGAGTCATATGATTTGCCTAAACTGGATCTGGAGGCAATAAACAATTTAAACAGATCGATTACAAGCAAAGAAATAGAAGATGTCATCAAAAAGCTACCAACAAGGAAAAGTCCAGGACCTGATGGGTTTACAGCAGAGTTCTACAAGACTTTCAAAGAAGAACTAATACCAATGCTCTTCAAACTATTTCAAGAAATAGAAAAAGAGGGAGCTCTTCCAGACTCTTTCTATGAGCCAATATTACATTAATTCCAAAGCCAGGCAAAGACACATCCAAAAAAGAAAACT
Source organism: Tamias sibiricus (assembly GCA_025594165.1). Classification (NCBI taxonomy): domain Eukaryota; kingdom Metazoa; phylum Chordata; class Mammalia; order Rodentia; family Sciuridae; genus Tamias; species Tamias sibiricus. The sequence goes on along the minus strand of CM046659.1, from coordinate 183,620,297 downwards.
TTAGGCCAATATCTTTAATGAACATAGATGCAAAAATCCTCAACAAAATTCTGGCAAATTCTGGCAAATCGGATACAAAAACATATCAAAAAGATAGTGCACCACGATCAAGTGGGGTTTATTCCAGGATGCAAGGCTGGTTCAACATTCGGAAATCAATAAACATAATACATCACATCAATAGACTTAAAGATAAAAATCATATGATTATCTCAATAGATGCAGAAAAAGCATTTGACAAAATACAGCACCCCTTTATGTTCAAAACACTGGAAAAAACTAGGAATATCAGGGACATATCTCAACATTATAAAAGCTATTTATGCAAGGCCCAGAGCTAACATTATCTTAAATGGAGAAAAATTGAAAGCATTCCCTCTAAAAACTGGAACAAGACAGGGATGCCCCCTCTCACCACTGCTATTTAACATAGTACTGGAAATTTTGGCAAGAGCAATTAGACAGAGGAAAGAAATTAAAGGGATCAAGATAGGAAAAGAAGAGCTCAAATTAGCACTATTTGCTGATGACATGATAATCTACCTAGAAGACCCAAAAAACTCTACCAGAAAACTTTTACAACTAGTAAATGAATTTGGCAAAGTAGCAGGATACAAAATCAATACCCATAAGTCAAAGGCATTTTTGTACATCAGTGACAAAGCCTCTGAAAGGGAAATGATGAAAACTACCCCATTTACAATAGCATCAAAAAAAATAAAATACCTGGGAATCAACTTAACGAAAGAGGTGAAAGAGCTCTATAAGGAAAATTATAGAACACTAAAGAAAGAAATCACAGAAGAACTCAGAAGATGGAAAGACCTACCTTGCTCTTGGATAGGTAGAATCAATATTGTCAAAATGTCCATACTACCAAAAACATTATACAGATTTAATGCAATTCCAATCAAAATCCCAATGTCATTCTTCAAAGAAATAGAAAAAGCAGTCATGAAATTCATCTGGAGAAATAAGAGACCCAGAATAGCCAAAGCAATCCTGAGCAAGAAAAGTGAAGCAGGGGGCATCACCATACCGGACTTTAAATTATACTATAGAGCAATAGTAACAAAAACAGCATGGTATTGGCACCAAAACAGACTGGTGGACCAATGGTACAGAATTGAGGACACAGAGACTAATACATATAATTTCAGCTATCTTATATTAGACAAAGGTGCCAAAAAATGTACAGTGGAGAAAGGATAGCCTCTTCAATAAATGGTGCTGGGAAAACTGGAAATCCATATGCAACAAAATGAAATTAAACCCTTGTCTCTCACCATGCACAAAATTCAATTCAAAGTGGATCAAGGACCTAGGAATTAGACCAGAGACAATACACCTAATAGAAGAAAAAGTAAGCTCCAATTTCCAACATGTCGGATTAGGCCCCAAGTTCCTTAATAAGAATCCTGTAGCACAAGAACTATTACCAAGAATTAATGAATGGGATAGATTTAAACTGAAAAGCTTCTTCTCAGCAAAAGAAACAATCAGTGAGGTGAATAGAGAGCCAACTAATTGGGAACAAATATTTAATACATGCACATCAGATAGAGCACTAATTTCTAGAATGTATATAGAACTAAAAAAAACTTAACACCAAAAAAGCAAATAACCCAATCAATAAATGGGCTAAGGAATTGAAAAGACGCTTCTCAGAAGAAGATACACGATTAATCAACAAATACATGAAAAAATGCTCAACATCACTGGCAATTAGAGAAATGCAAATCAAAACTATTCTAAGATTTCATTTCACCCCAGTCAGAATGGCAGCTATCAAGAACACAAACAACAATAAATGTTGGAGAGGATGTGGGGAAAAAGGCACACTCATACATTGCTGGTGGGACTGCAAAATGGTGCAACCGCTATGGAAAGCAGTATGGAGATTTCTTGGGAAAATGGGAATGGAACCACCCTATGACCCAGCCATCCCACTCCTGGGTCTATTCCCAAAAGACTTAAAAACAGCATATTACAGTGACACAGCCACTTCAATGTTTATAGCAGCACAATTCACAATAGCTAGGTTATGGAACCAACCTAGATGCCCCTTAGTAGATGAGTGGATAAAGAAAATATGGTATATATACAAAATGGAATTTATTCAGCAATAAGAGAGAATAAAATAATGGCATTTGCAGGTAAATGGATGAAGTTGGAGAATATAATGCTAAGTGAAATTAGTCAATCTCAAAAATCCAAGTACCGAATGTTTTCTCTGATATAAGGAGGCTGGTTCACAGAGTTGTTGGAAGGGGGTACATAGGATCAGAGGAACACTAGAATGGTCAACGGAAAGGGAGGGGAGGGAGGGAGTAAGGGGGGGGGTTGGAAAAAAATTGGTGATTGAATGAGATGGATATCATTAACCTAAATGCATGATTGAAGATCTGAATGGTACTTATATACTTTGTATACAAGCAGTTGTATGTAAAAAGATACTATACTTGTGCATGATGAATAAGTAAATAAATAATAAAAAAATTAAAAAAAAAAAAAAAAAAAAAAAAAAGAATGAATCTTGTACTTAAAATTTTATTGCTGCTGCAGCTACTCTTTAATATGGTTGACATGTGTCCAGAAAAGTGTTATTTAAAAAAAAAAAAAAAAAAGTGGTATTTTCTAAAAGCTGTTACATTGTCTTTTACTAAGAAGGAAAACTTAGTCTGAATTTCTAAAATCTATGGTTCCATCTACTGGCAACCTCCAGTACTGCTTTACATTGCATTGATAATTTTGCCTATCTGTAAGGCCTATACAAAAATAAACACAAACATTAAAGTACATTTGATATGAGAGACATAAAACACTTTTTGTATTTTAAAATCACACCATTAAAAGCAAAAGTCTTACATGCTTAATGACTTTTATAGCGGTCTTCCCCATTTATCTATTTCCTCCTTTAGTTCTTCCACTATGTTACCTACTGAATAACCCAAGCATGCTATGCACAAATCTCCAATCTTCTTGCTAATTGCATAACATGAAATAGTTTCTCAGGATTAAATTCATATAGCTAACCTTAGAGTAAATGTGCTTTCTGTTCTGAACATAGGGCACATTCAATAGATGTTGTCTGATGATTATAATAATATAATACAAATTATCCTTCAAGGGTAGAAAGTTTCCTTTATATCTTTCACTCAATGATAAGTCAACCAAAGTTCTTGTCCTAATGGAGACTATAATGTAAATAACTACAAAAACTCTTAACAAGTATCTCTGTTGTTGTTGCGAGAGTTTTATTAGAGTTTACAATTATAAGAAAATTACACTTCTATGTCTTTCAATGTGCATCTCCTAAACCTTGAGGCACACAATGAAGAGATGTTTGATTCACACCTGAAAAATCTAGGGCACAAGAACCTGCCTAAGATACCATAGACGGCAAAGTGGAGGTGACTGAAGGGAGAAACTAGAAAACAGGGAAATAATTAGAAGCCCACCATGCCCCCCCAACACCACCCTCCACATGACATGAATGTCCAGGAGTAGGACCCAACTTAAGAAGGAGATTAGTGTTAACTCTGAGTTTAGAATTCTAATTATTATACAAGTCTGGAAATTTTAATTATAGAAAGAATGGAGCTGGAGACAATAATGCTAAGTGAAGTTAGCCAGTCCCAAAAAAACCAAAGGTCGAATGATCTCTTTGATATGAAGATACTAACTTATAAAGGCAAGAGAGAGGGAATGAGAGGAATGAAAGAGCTTTAAATAGAACAAAGAGGGGGGAGGGAGAGGAGGGGACAAGGGGATAGGAATAATGGCAGACTGAGTTATCCATGATTACCCTAGATACATGTATGAAGACACAATTGTTGTAAAAATACTTTATATAAAACCGGTAACTTGAAAAATTGTGCTCTTTATATGTAATATGAAATGAAATGTACTCTGCAAACGTGTATAACAAATTAGAATAATAAAAATAAATAAATAAAAGAAATAAGAATATCCTTTAGAATCACACATGACACAAAGAGTTTTTATTATGTGAAAATGGCTATAAAATCACATTATATACCATTATATGCATGTATGGAAATGTCACAATGAAGCCCACTAATTTGTACAATTAATATGTGTTAATAGTTATAATTTTTAAAGTCATGGAACTTGCTGTATATTTCAGGAAAAATCCTAGCACAGAGGGGAGAAAAAGTAAGTTGCTTTCTGAGGCCATCTTGTGAGTCCTGCTCACTCAAAATACCATTCCCATTAATATTTTATTTAGAAATTTTTCATATTTATTCAAGTGTAAATTCCCATAGTTTTCTTTTCTCAAACTATCAAGTTTGGGTAGTAATGTGATGCTAACTTCATAAAATGAATCTATGAATTTTCCCTCTTCTTCCATAATTGGGATAATTTAGGCAATTTAGAAATTGACTCTTCTTTGAAGTCTGTAAAAAAAATTGTAATAAAACTTCTTGAGCCTATTGCCTTTTTAAAATTCTGTATCTTTATCTTGAACACATTGCATATTGATTAATCTATTCAAGGTTTTCTACTTTCTTTGTGGTCAATTTTAGTTATTATTTTTGTTAGGACATCACGCATTTCCACTAGATTTTTAAAAATTCTTACCATAGAACTATACATAATACATTCTATCACTTTTCCTCTTTTCTGTATCCATGAATACATTTGGTTTCTCATCCTTATTATTGAATTTCTCTTTCTCCTTAATTATTGTGGCAATGGTGCATTTTTTTTTTTTTTTGGAAGTGCATGTAGAAGAATCTGTTTTTCATTTTGTTTATCCTTTCTAGTCTATTTTTGTATTTACTCTATTTAATATCAGATTTTATCTTTATTAACTTGAGCGTCCTCCTTTTTATAGTTTGTCCTTATATTGCTTACTTCTTAGATTGTTGCTTGCAATTTACCCCATTCCCTCACAGTGCCCACTGAAGTCTTCCATCAACAGAGTCTTCCATCAACAATTCTTCCTCTTCCCAATCACCAATCACCCTCCCAGTCATCTCAGCTCATTCCTTATAGATTTCAGAACCCCTCCATACTCCCACTCCCAGTTGGTGAACTCTGCTTTCCTTTCACTGAAAAGATAGCCACAACCAGAAAACCACCATATAGGCAAACCTAATCATGGCACCAACAGATCTCCTGTCATAATGGATAAACTACTCCTGCTCCAACCTAAAACCCAGTCCTCCTGGGTTACCACCTCTATCACTTCTTCAGTAATCCATCTATTCCCCTCAGTATAATTTAATATCACCAATCTTTAAAAAAAAAAAAAAAAAGAATAGAAAAAGAAAGTGAGAAAGTCTTCTCTTGCCTCTGTGTCCCCTTACAATCCCTTCAAATTTCTCTGCTCCTCTCTATAGCAAAAGTCCTCAAAAAGAGACCTTAAAAAGAGAAAGGGAGAACTTCACTTAATTTCTCTATTTCTCATTTCCATTTTCTCCTCTGTTGATGCAAACTTTTGAATCCAAAACAACTACTAAAATCGCTTTTATTCAGCTAAGGAGAGTTTTCCTCCCATTTAGCCAAACCCAAGGGTCCATTCTCAGCAGCATTAGCCATGGTCTCTCTTTCCTTGAAATAGCTCTCTCGGGCTTCAGAACCTCCGAGTACATTATGTTCTGGTATTCCCAAGCAGCACCTCCAGCATACAAAAATTCAAATTTAAAATTTTTCTCTCTGTAATTAAAGTTAATGTCTATTCCAGTGCTTGCTCTGTCTGATGACAGAAAATATAATCAACTGGTTCCACGTGAACTCAAACACTTCTGTGACCTTTGAGTACCTTTCTGGCTTGCCTCCACTATTAACCGCTAATTTTGGAAGTCTCCCCCCACTCCCTTTCTTCTCTATCTACACCACACCTTCTTTAATTCTTTGGTGTTGTGGATCCCTTGAACAGCCTGGAGAAGTTTCTGGGCTCTTTCTTAGAGAAATGTTTTTAAAGGTATACAATAAAGTATAGAGAATTATAGAGAAAACAAATGATTTTGACATATAATTGTCAAAATACTTCTTAAATGGTGTTTTTCTTGTGGCATGCTTTTTTTAATGCATTCAATTACATGGTCAAAGGTAGGTTCAAAAACCACTGTTATCTCAAGGTAATGATGATAAGTTTCCCAGGAAACAATATTTCAATATATCTGCAACAACTGTACTGTGACATAAAAGATCTCTTGTTTCTATTAAGAACAAAGTCACAGATATGTAAATACTGCTACGGTTTGTAGCCTACATTCACAAAGTAAGTAAATGTTAATTCTCTACCTCTTGAATTCTATCTATGTTTCTAGGTACCAATATTAAGAATACCTTGCATTTAACTTCCACTCCCTGAGTGCATTCATGCAATCCATGGATTGTAAAACTGTATGCTGACAGCTTCTAAACAAAGTTCTCTAGCTCCAGCCTCTCTCCTGTGTGTCAGATTGTTCTATTAAACCACCTACTGGATAACTCTACTTGAATGTCTAATATTTATCTCAAAATATATCATGCCACAAGCTGAACTCGAAATTGTTTACCCTTCCAAGTTCATCAAATAGCACTACCAAAAACCTAGTTGTTCAGAAAAAAATCAAAGGGGCCTGGGGTTGTGGCTCAGTGGCAGAGCGCTTGCCTCACACATGTGAGGCACTGGGTTCAATCCTCAGCACCACAAAAAATAAATAAACACAAAATAAAGATATTGTGTCCATGTATAACTAAAAAAATATTTTAAAAAAAAAAACAAAGGGTTACCTTAGATTACCCTTTCCTTAACACCCTGCATGTCCTATTAACTTTCCCTTTAAAATGCATCCTGAGGGCCAGGGTTGTGGCTCAGTGGTAGAGCGCTTGCCTAGCATGCATGAGGCACTGGGTTCAATACCCGGCACCACATAAAAATAAACAAATAAAATGAAGGGATTGTGTCCATCTGCAACTAAAACATCTAAAACTCCACATCTAAAACTCCACCACTGCCTAGAGTTATGATACTAAAAAAAAAAAAAAATTTTTTTTAATGTATCCTGAATCTGGACACTTGACGTTTCCACTGCTACCACCCTGTTCCCAGCTTCCATCATCATTTGCCTGGAGCAGAGAAAATTTCATGATGAATCTCTGTGTCTCCATTTCATCTCCCTAAAGTCCCTTCACCAACAGCAATAAGAATGTCCCTTATAAACATAAGTAGTATCATGTGACACCTCTCTCAAAAGCCCTCCAAAGGGCTTCCCCTCACAGGAGCATAAAATCCAAATTCCCAACCCATCATGGCTTAGAAGTTCCACGTGCTCTCCCATTTCTATATGCTCATCTCCTCACTCTCCACCTTGCCCAAGCTCCTGTGGCGACACTGGGATATCTTACAGCTCCCTAAGAACGCCAAGCTCAACTCAACCCCGAGTCTGTGTACTTGATATCCTAGGCTTGAAATCTTTGTGTGGCTCACTTCATTGCTACAGTGGGGACTCTGTTCAAATATTACCTCCTCAGAGAGGTTTTCCATGACCTCCTTCTAAAATAAACCTCAATCCCCCAGCTCTTTTCCAGCTGTATTTTTCTGTACAGTTCTTATTACTACCTGAAATGACTTTGCCTGTATATTGTGTTTGTGACTTAAGCACGATCTTTGTAAGTATGCCATCAACAGATTTTCTAATCAGCACAAAACTTGATACTACAAACCCTGTCTTTCCCAAAAATGTGTAAAATATGTTTAAAAAAAATAAAATTACATAGCTGAGCCTGAAAATAAGACAGGGGAAAATTTATGTGTCCTAAACAAACAGGAAACTCATACCCAAAGTCACAGAGCTGAGCAAGAGTTGAAGCCACGTAGCCTTCAAGGATGCTCAGATTAGAAAGATGTCTTAGAGTTTGGGTCAAAAAGCCAGGAGCCTGGAAGACACTCCATCCTTGAATAGGGTCTAAGAAAACTCCACCACTGCCTAGAGATATGATACAAAAGTGAGACATATACCCCCAGACTCTAGTAGGAAAACAACTACCAGAGAGTTTTAAAGTCCTAGACCATCTTGCAAACCTAAATGGCACATAAAAGCCAAGTGAAAACATAGTATAAAAACTCATCTGGAGCCAGCAAACTCAACAAAGCCCCAACAGAACCTATAGCATAACTGCCCTAGGGAATGACTGCATAGCTTCAGGCATTCAAGGGACTTTTGACAAAATATCCACCATCAAAAATGAGCTCATGTAGAAATAACAAAGCACACAAAGGAAACCACCGTTATACACAATGGGAACCCGCCACCATTAGAGATATAGTTAGCAGCTGGACCGAATGAAGAATTCCCCATGAAGAGCTAGAGTCACACAGCTAAACCTGAAAGTAGCTTTAAAATAAGTATTTCTTAAAATATTTAGAGATATATAAGAAGGAATGGAATTCACAAAGTAAAAAATGTACTTTTTGCCTTCTCCAAGACAGACATCCTAGTTGCTATGACTTTCATCTTTCATTCTGTCCTGATCCTGTATCTTGTAGCCTCTAAATAGTTGTCAGAAAAGTCATTATTTATTGCTCCACTATTATATGATGGAGGGGTTTATAAACCAAAGCATAGTGGAATGATATGGAATATATGTTTATAATAGTTATGAGTTTGATCTCATAAGCTTTTAAGGTTTATGGGACTAGGCAGTAAATTCCCTATGTCTAGGTTAATAGAAACAACTACACAATAAAAAACAGAATGTATAACTTCTGTTTTTTAAAAATAAAACTTTAAAAGCTAATAAGAACTGCCAAGAGTCAGTTAAGTTGTGGTCCAGTCTCATAGCTAATTACAACAGGTGCTGCCACCAAGGCAGTTAAAACACCAAAAGGGAAAACAACTTGTAAATTCAAAGCTACAGCCCAGTAGACTTCTGACTTGCATGAAGGCCAGTTCTATATTGGGTCACTTACCCTCACAGCAGTACTTATCAGGAAGTGAATAAGGCCAATTCAGGAGCGTAGTTCCCAAACCACAATTCAGAAAGAATCACACATGCTATTTGAAAACATCCGTTATGACACTTCCAGGATATTATGAGGAGAAATAGTTCTAGAATTGAAAAGTAAAGTATTAGAAAATGAAATGGCTTATACAGTAGAGTAGAGATAGCTGAGGAAAAACTTAGTGAATCAGAAAACAGATCTGAGGAAATCATTCTTAACATGGATCTGAGGAAATCATCCTTAACATGGTATAGAAAGGGGAAACATTTAAAAAAAAAAAGAATAAAACTTATATCCTTAAGGGTATTTTTTATCTTAAATCCCTCACCATAAACTTTGGTTTTTGTCTCTCATAAGAGTTTTCATTTTCTGCATTTGTATGTTGTGTTTTTAAAAATAAGTCAAGAATATGATCATTTATCTCTGTGAGTGCCAGTGTCTTCAGTAATGAAATTAAAATCTGCAGTTTCAGATACTTTTATATTCTTTAATCCTATGATTATAAACATTGTCTTAATTTTACTCAGTCAAATATAGAGAGAATTAAAAAGTGTTTCAGCTATAAATACCATCATATTTATAACCAAAGCATAAAGTTCTAGTTGGAAAATTAAAGTATTGTTTCCTCTTAGTCAATTCCTCTTATTCTTTGTAGGAACTATGAATCATGAATACATTTTCATGTAGACTTCACCTTTGTGAAACATTAACTGAGAGAATATGAAAATCTTATTAAGTGATGAATCTGTCACAGAAGAGGAACCACTATTCATCATCATTATCAATAAGGAGCAACTTTTTATTTTTCAAAAATATAAAATAGTACTGTTTTGGGATATTGATTGCAAAAACAACACCATTTTTTCACCCTTCCCTAATCTATGCCCTTTGCAATATGTCTTTGCAACAATTCCCATCAAGATGTGGAGTCTATTTCCCCTTGAACTTGCCTATGGTTTGCTTCAGCCAACAAAATGTGTTGGAAGTCACATTGAGTCAGCCTCAATCCTAGTCCTCAAGAGGCCTTGAAAACTTCCCTTACCTCTTGGACCTGTGCTACCACTATGAGAACAAGACCAGATTAACCTGCTGGAGAAGGAGAAAGAGTCCATGAAGAGCAGAAATAACTTCTGGCTGACTACAGATGCAAGACCAACCCACATAAAATCACCAAATCTAATCACCTAGCTTTCTTATATTCAAGAAGAAAACAAATGCTTATTGTTATATGGCACTAAAGTTTTAGGATTGTTTGCAGCACTATAATGGCAATAAATAACTGCAAACATACCAAAACATTTTTTGAATAGGATATAAGTTCACTTTTTATGAAACTTATTCACACATTTATTTATTTTAATGTGTTTTTCCTCTGGTTTTTTTATGATCTTTGCTTCACTCAAAGTTTTCTGAATTTGTTTTTATTTTTTTAAATATTTATTTATTTACTTTAGTTGTACACAATGCAATGCATTTATGTTTACGTGGTGCTGAGGATCGAACCCGGGCCGCGCACGTGCGAGGCGAGCGCTCTGCCACTGAGCCACCATCCCAACGCCTGTATTTATTTTTTCTATGGTGGTGGGAGAAAATAATTTTCTTCCTGCTTCACTAAGAGATACTGTGGGAGGACTTAATTTCAAGAGCCATTTTGCAGGACAGTCTCTGCTATCACCTAAGTTCTCGGGAATCTAATGGCAACAAAGGCAAATATAGCCACCTCCTTGCTATGTGGATCAGCAGAGTCAAACATAAACTTAGGGGCGCCTGCCAAGGCCCATCACAGACATGCTTTGGCGTGGCAAAGCCTCTTTTGAAAACACCTACATCTCTAGAAAGAAAGAAAATATGTACCATCATCCAACCTCTAAGAGAAGAGTTCAGTATCAGAAGAGTAAAGTGGGAATAAAGGCAGCTGGCTGGCCACATTTATAATTTCCAAAAATCAGTGAACATGATGTGATTTTCTGTTTCATTACAGATGCTACACACAATATTAGGGCAAATACTATCTTCCAAGTTGAGGAAGAGAAAAAACATGATGATGCTTTCTCAGGAAAGAAGTTCAAGAAAGAAGACTGGATTTACTTGAGTATTATTTCATCAGGGGCTACATTGCCTATTATTCTAACATCAAACATATTTCACATTAAACTTCCATGAATCATTTTAAGAAGGACATGTGGCAAAACAGAAGAAGCAGAAGTATAGTTGAAACTGACAATATACATTACTTCACATTCTGTCACATCTAACATTTTTCAAAACTATTTTTGAACACATTTACTGTAGAAAATTAAGAAAATACAAGCAAGCAAAAAGGCAAATTAAAATCATTCAAAATCCTACCACCCAGATTGGTTGAATATAAATATATATACTTTTTCTAAACATTTTCTATACATTCTCATAAATATGTTAATAGTGATATATTTCTGCAAAATTGAAAAATAGTCTACCCAATTATTTTTCTAATTAACACTACATTGCAAACACTTTCTTCCTCATTAAAAATTGCCTGACAAGATCCTTCACTATACAGACATACTGTCATTTATATAACATTGTTGGACATTGATGTCATTTAAATTTCTTCACCACTTCATCATAATGCTGTCGTGAACAAACATCCTTACAGTTATATTGTTGAATACATCTGAGATCCTTTGAATAAATTCCTTGAAATCATCCCGATTAACATATTTTTCCAGCTAGTCTTTGTAGCATTTACAAAACAATCCTTATCTCCCAGGGTTAGAATATGTTTGTCTTTGACAATCACATTGGTGTTGCAATATTGATTCAAGTCTTGCTCTCCTTGGCCCTGTGCCTTTCATGACTTCACCCCCTCTGAGTTGTTTACACTTTGGAAGGGTACTCCACAGACTGCAGAAGCAGAGAAAGTTTATGGTTAGCACCTCTCTTCCTAGTCCTAGCAATCTTTCTCTCCCAAAATTCAAGGTCTCTTATCCTCTCACCAATCCCTCCTCACCCCTAGCAAATTAGAAAGTTAGATTATTAACTAGTTTGTAAGAGGTGTCAAATCCTTTAGGAAGTTTGATGTGTTTTTCCTTCCATGTTGCAGATTTATTTGCAGAAAAATCTATTACAGAAATGTAATTTTTTAAGCATCAGAAATAGATCTATTTGGGAAATTTAAGGTGCAAGAAGAGCCCCCCTGGTATGCATGGATTTATGGATTGTGTGGTGTTATGTTTAAAAACTGTACATGGAAAATGCAAAATAGCACATACAATACACTCCATTTGTCCCATCTGTTTGCTGGCGGGGAGAGAGTATACTTTGCTTGTATATGTATGAAATAATTCTACAAAAATACACAAGAAACAAATAATGGCAGCTGATTTTGGAGAGGAAAGCAAAGTGATGGGAAGACTAGAATGCATAAAAGATAGACTTAAAATCTGAAATACAATGAGATATGTTTATATGGTCATCTGTTTCATTACATACAGAAACAAGATAAAAAAACATTTCTTGCCTTAAAATTTTTATACCTGAGTAGGCATATATATTCTGGAATTTTTAAATCAATTCAACAAAGTTCATGAAGAAAACTATTCCTTGCTTCATGAATAGGCAAATCCTACAAGGTTTGAAAGAAATGTTTATGACAAATTTTGTCAACCCAGTCTCCATGAACCCAGGAGAAAGGCAAGAGACAAGATACTTTGGCAAGAAAGAGTGTCACCTACTTAAAAAAAAAAAAAAAAAAAAAAAAGGCCATCAAATCAAATTCAGTACAGAAGGGGAGCAGTTGTTGCAAATTCAAAAGGACCAAAATGGGATAAAGTCCTTTCTTTTCAAACATGAAGATCGTGTGCCCTTGCAGTGCAATGATTGAATTAAAACTATTTTCTTGTTTCCTGTCTAAAGTATCAACACTCAGTTTATGATGGAATGAAGGGTAAGGAGACCAAAGGACAAATCGACATATTATTCTGTAGATAACTATCAGTGTAAGAGAAGGGAGCATTCAGAAGATCAATTTTCAGCTCCCGAGACCATTTATTTCACACTTCTGACATCTCTGCTTGCCCTTCCAGCAATCTGTCAACAGTTTCTATCTGCCAAAGACACACATTTAGCATCCAAAAGCAATGATAAAGGATATCCTGCTCCCCACCTATGAAGTTTAGGTTTGGCTTTAAAAATAAAACAGTATATTCTCAAAGAAAAAAGTGAATCAGGCCACTTTTTCTTTAATGTGCAATTTTGGTATTTCACAATGCAAGTAACCAGCCTGTGAAGACAGCTGTTGATGTCTCACACATCTTCTAGTTAATAAGTTTCAGGCATCTCTTCATTCATAGCCTCTTACTATAGAGGAGTGCTAGAGACTGGGGATAGAAGGAAGGATAAGAAATATCATTGAGCTTTTTTTGGCTGATGGAGAAAAACAAAGCAGTACATTGTCAATTACAACTTACTATAAGCCATGTCTTAACAAAAGCTTCAGAATGTCATAGGCGCACAGAAGACAGACCTCAGACTAGCAGAGTCAAGAGAAATCTTTCTAGGAGGGACCCTGATCCGGGCTTTAAGGCAAGCAGAAAGTGGAAAGATGAATAATTAGAGAAAGAACACTCCAGGGGGATTCTATTGTGAATATTTGATACCTGCTATGATGGTCCTGAGCCCCCATATAGTCTTTAGGTTTCCTCTGCTCTGTTATCAATCTTGGGGGCTAATCCCCATAGGCTGTAATTCCCAGGTACAGTCAGCCTCTGAAATTCAGAACAGAGAAAGGAGGCCTGAGAACTGAAGTTGAAGATCAAATGGCCCAAAACCATCCCAGCAGGCAAATAATGTTCATAGAATTCTTAAATTGATTCGTCTAGTTGTAGGCAGTAGCAGGAATGGAAAGACAGGAGGGGCGGAGAAGCCAGGTTCTGTCTTCTCTACCTTGGACAGTATCTCCAATACAGCTAAATCCCACTGTGAGTCCTGCTTTCACTGAGCAGACCCACCAAAGTTCCAGCTTGGATGAGTGGATTCCTCCAACTTGACTCCCTCATTCTCTCTCTCCCGACAAGGGTGGGAAGAACTGCCTGCTGTTGCTGATCTCTGGTGGTTTTTGTGGTCCCTGTTTGGCTTCTCAACTCATCCATCACCTGTGTCTAGGATTCCTTGGTATCATTATTGCCTGAGTCACTGAAGTCCCTCTGTCTTAAATACTCATGAATTTTCCTGGTGAGACCCTAACAAATGAAATGTTCATTAAAATATGAGCTCCTCAAGGACAAGAATGGCCTTTGAACTGCTTTGTCTACTGAATTTAAAGAAGTGAGACACCAAGAGAAGAAGGAAGAGAGGAAGAAGGATGGCCTATTAAGAAATAGAAGAAATCCCTAGCTACTCTTGGTTGACCAGAATTCAAAGAAGAGCCAAGCAGCTGCTGAAATCTGGCCTTGGCCTTGTGTTGTGTACACTTCCTGAATATGAAGATAAGCTCCTCTGTATTGTCCACACTCCTGCTGACAAAAGTGCACCTTGTTTATCAGGACAGGCCAGCTGGTCACCAATCACCATCAAAAGTCTAGTTATTAACACCCGTGTTCTAGTTATCCAATTTCCCTTCTGCCTCAAAAATCATAACACCACTTGGAACCCCACAAATATATACAACTATAATTTGTCAATTAAAGAAAAAAATCATAGGAAGAGATAGCCAAGCTAAACTACTGATAGTATGCAGCATGAAGTCATTAAGACCTTGACCCTTCTGAAATGTGGGAGTAAAACATAAGGATCATGTTTATCCCACATCGGTTTCCTGTCTACATTGTTTATTTTTAAGCAGTAAACATACTTGGAGGGTAGTGATGTAGCCTGTAGAAAAATTCCTAAGAAATGGGACACAATTTCTGTAAATCTTTAGAGGGTTATTGATGTGAAATTCTAAACACGATATGGGCATACTTTTTTCCTTGAATTGCAGTCTTTTTAGTTTGTAAAAAAAAACGAGAGAGGTTTCGGTGACAGATTTGTGGTCCTTGTTCAAAATTAGCAGAGTTAAAATATTTTTAAAAATTACTAATTGTATATCTCAAGTTATTCCAATGGAAGGTTTTTTGAGTTTTCTTGGTCATGACTATATGGTTGTGTTTTCAGAAACCACTGAATATTTCACCTGTGTATCTTTTTTGCCATCTCCACTTTATACTGGATGATGTGGATTGGCGCCATTTGTGACTTTCCCTGAAACTACAAAGCAATCCAGGAGTTTGGCAGCCTTTTATCGTTTCTGGAGCCATAAGTATCCTCAGTGCATCTCAAGTCCATCCCGCTGCCAGTTGAGTTCATGCCCACCTTTCAGAGTCCCCATGGTTGTTGGAAAAGCCACCAGATACAAGGTAGAGCAGGAGTCCTGACTTTAGACCTCCTTCAGGCACCCTTCTGTGACTTTCACTAAACTTTATGTGACTTTATTCAGACTTAGATGGTATGAACCTTTATTTCCTTATCTGTAAAATGGTTCAATCACATACATATAAGAAAAATAAAATTAAATAATAAAGAGCTCTTTTTGTTTTTTTTCTTCTTTTATTCTAAGTTGTTATATATGACAACAGAATGCATTACAATTCATATTACACTTATAGAGCACATTTTTACATATCTCTGGTTGTATACAAAGTATATTCACACCATTTGTGCCTTCATACGTGCACTTAGGGTAATGATATCCATCTCATTCTACCATCTTTCTTTTTTTACCTTTTTGCCCCATCCCTTTTCCTCCCTCCCCATTGGCCTTTCTAGTGTTCCTCTAATCCTCCTATGCTTCCTGTCCCAATCCCACTGTGAATCAGCCTTCTTATATCAGATAAAATATTCAGCATTTGGATTTTTGGGATTGGCTAACTTCACTTAGCATTATATTCTCCAACTTCATCCATTTACCTGCAAATGCCATTATTTTATTCTCTTTTATTGCTGAGTAATATTCCATTGTGTATACATACCATATTTTCTTTATCCATTCATCTACTGAAGGGCATTTATGCTGGTTCCACAGTCTAGCTATTGTGAATCGTGTTGCTACAAACATTGATGTGGCTGTGTCCTTGGAGTATGCTGTTTTTAAGTCCTTTGGAATAGACCAAGGAGTGAGATAGCTGGGTCATATGGTGGTTCCATTCCCAGTTTTCCAAGGAATATCCATACTGCTTTCCATATTGGCTGCACCATTTTGCACTCCCACCAGCAATGTATAAGTGTGCCTTTTTCTCCAACATTTATTGTTGTTTGTGTTCTTAATAGCTGCCATTCTGACTGAAGTGAAATGAAATCTTAGAGTAGTTTTAATTTGCATTTATCTAATTGCCAGGGATGTTGAACTTTTTGTGTGTGAATTTGTGGATTGATTGTATATCTTCTTCTGAGAAGTGTCTGTTCAGTTCCTTGGATAAAGAGCTCTTTTTTAAAAAGATAATGATTACTACAAATCACCAATTATCATCTATGACCTTGATCATGTTATTGTAGTTTTCAAAGCCTCGGGTTTCTTATCTCTGAAATCATGGTATTAATACCATGTTCTCTGGCTATACACTGATCAAGTGAACACCTGTGCACAATGCCCTTTGATCAGAAACTGGAATATAGTAAGTCTGGGAAAAAAAAATTAGCAGTCATCATTAATAGTAATAACAGAATGGTTGACCTACATTTATTGAGTACCTACTATGTGCAAACCACTTGGATTCACATAGATAAATATTGAACATGGTTTCTAGCCTTGAGAAAGATGAAAATACTTAAAAATCATGTGTGCATAAAGTATAACAAATTAATAGACTATATTCTGAGTAAGGGGAGTGACACAGCCTGAGGAATTTCAGAGCAACTTGGGTGGTCCAGTGGGACATAGGGTAATTTATCTAAGCCTGGAGCTGTCGAGGTGGAGCAAGGGAGCCATCTTCAAACATAGGCCATCTAGAAAGGGACAACAAGGTTACCCTCCCCTTAGGATTTTGAATCTTGAAGGGATGTACATAAGGATGGAAAATGCTTGGAGCTGAGGAACTCCAGCACCAGTGGCTACCCTTTATTTCTGATTATCCATAGCTGAGAGATGCCTTTGAAAGTGACGTTTCATTGCCCAGGTGTTGGGGGTCTTTCTCAAGTCTGTGTTCTGACCTACATCTTCAGAGACATTCCATATTGACTTCAGTTACTCAGAATTGTTTCTTGATTGTGCCATACCCCAACTCCCAGAGGTAACCAGCTGTTAACATATTGTGGAAAATATCCTGGGGTTTTTTATTTGTGTTTTTTGTTTGTTTGGTTGGTTGTTTGGTTGGTTGGTTGGTTGGTTTTGGATTTTTTTTTTTCCTTTCCCTGGGTTAAAAGAGAACAACTATCCATATGAAAAGGAAGGCAGGTTTCATGAAGATGATTTTTTTCCAAAAAAATGAATGCTTGACAAGTTCTCATTTTTATTGAACAAAATATGGTTAACACTTGTAATGGTCTCTCCTAACATTTTTTTTTAACCATGGCCATAGAATAAAGCTAGAACCCACCACCTCATAAATACAAAAACCCAAAACACGATCCCCACTCTCCAGGATCCCACAATTTGACTAAGGAGTTACTCAAGAACACAATAACAGAAGAAAGATCTACAAAAAGTTCTCCCTTGACAGTTAAGATTTTAAACGCTCAGAGCAGGGGGCTCTGCGTTCCACTGCAGACTTCTCTGCCTGAGAAGGCAGGAAGGGGTGATTTCTCTATCTGCTGTGCAGGCTTAACCAATCAGTCACCTCTCAGCCCCTCCAGCAGCAGCCGTGTTGTCGCGTCTGGCCCTCCTCTGATCTGTCACCACCAGGAAATGTGGAACTCGCACCTCCTGAGACTCCCAATGTGATGGGGAGCGGTGGGAACTGAACTTTGGTACTTAAGAGTTCCCTGACCCAGGAGGCTATCTCTAGTACAAGGGAGATTTCTGGGAGAATCAAGTCACACCTTGTCCTGACACTCGACTCACAAAGTACTGGGGTGCTGGCCCACATCCAGACTGAAGAGAAAACTTTAGTGCCCACAAACATCCGGAAGAGAGGACTCAGGAGGTAGGGCAACAAGGGTGGTGACTGGAGCTGTGTGCAAAAGAGGCACTGGTTATTTGTACATGTTGGTGGGAATGTAAATTGGTACAGGCATTATGGAAAAGAATAAGAAGTTTTCTAAATTATTAAAAATAGAATAGCCATGTGATCCAGCAATCCCACTTCTGAGCATATATCAAAGGAAATAAAATGAGCATGTTTAAGAGACACCTGCAGTCCCATGTTCATTGCAGCACTATTCACAATAGCCAAGAGGTGGAATCCACTTAGGGTCCATCAATGGGTGAATAGAGAGAAAATGTGGCATTAACACAAAATGTAATGCCATTCGGCCTTTATAAAGAAAGAAATTTTGTCATTTTACACATGGATGAACCTAGAAGACCCTATGCTAAGTAAAAGCAGCCAGGCACAGAAAGAACCATACTTACATGTGGAATCTAAAAATATTGAACTCACAGAAGGAGAGAAAAGAATATTGGCTGCCCAGGGATTAAGGTGGGAGGTGGTGGACAGGGAGGAGAGGATTGAGAGATGTTTTCGTAGGAAACCAAATTTCAGGTAGACAGGACATAAGTTCTGGAGATCTAGTGCAATGCATGGTGACTAGAGCTAACAATAATATACCACATTCTTGAAAACTGCTAAGAAAGCAAGAGATCATAAATGCTCTCACCACAACACACAAAAAAAATGAATGAGCATGTGAATTAGTTTGACTCAATCATTTCACAGTGTGTGTGTATGTGTGTGTGTGTGTATTGAAATATCACAAGGCATACCAAAAATATATAATTTTATTTGTCAATTATTTCTTAATAAAACTGAGGAGCAACTGGGTATAGGACAACCGTCCTGGGACATAATCCAAAGTCCCCTAGAGGACCACCCCAGGGCCTCTTTATTCTTCCACCCTGTCCTTGTTCCTGTGCCCCTCGATGTGACCACCACCCCAAGCATATCTCTGACATTCAAGGGCATTCAAGGTAGCTGGAATTACTCCTTCTGAGGATGTTGGATCTCCAAGTCGGTTTTTGTCTTAAGCTGAAAAAATGTAGGGACCCTCTGCAACCCCCTTCGAGGTAATGCTCCATGAACTCCCAGCTTTCATCCACTCAAAGAGCCCAAAAACTAAAATTATGAGAGTTTCTAGAACGTGTCCTCCAGGTACAGCTGAATCCGGAGCACACAAACTGAGGTGCTGACTCCAGGCCAGAGAAGTCTCCAGCCTCAGACCCTCACCCCAGAGCCCCTGCAGAGTCTGAGAAATCCTTAAAACCCCTCTGAAGCCTAGGAATGAATGCAGACGTGAGGCACTCACAGTGATGGAGGGCAGGGTAGCTGGGACAAGGCAGCAGAAGCTCGAAATGTAGCTGTTTGATCTCAGGAGACTTACTCTATTTACTCTCATCTGTTAAGTAAGAAAAAGAATAATATCCACTTTGTAGGTTTATTTTGTGGTTTCAATGAGATAGGGCACAGAAGGTTCTTACCACATTGTCTGGCATGGGGTAAAAATCTCAAAGAATGTCAGCTACTGTTATTTTTTTCCATTCTCCAGCTGTCAAAAAGTCCAAATTATGAAGTGGGGAGCCCATATTTTCCTACCTCTGCCTCCTCCAATGCTAATGTCATAAATCAGCTGTCTAAACCCCTCCCACAAAAAAAAAAAAAAAAAAAAAAACTTCTGTAAGGATGGAAATGTTCCATATCTGCATTAGCTAATTCAGTAGCCACAAGTCACATGTGGCTATTGAGTACTTGACATGTGATTATAGTGATGGAGAAAGCTAATTTTTTATTTCAGTTTTTTTACTATTATTATTTCATTGAAGTTTAAATAGCTACATGTGGCTAGTGGCTACCTTATTGGACAGTGCATCTCTAAATGACAAATCAGAGGTGACAAGCTTGGAAGGCACAGTGATAGACAATAAATTATAAATTTATGCTAAAAGAGGCAAGACCATGGCTGAAGCAACAACTGATAGGTCTTTTCTAAGCGCAAATGAAGATCAAGGACAGGTGGCACTGGGTGTTTGAAAGACTATGCAGGGAACGGAAATGGACCAAGAAGGCAGCAGGGGCATCACTCCACCACAGCACACGCGCGGGTGCGCACACGTCCAGTCCACAGAGGGCCAGGCTTACAGGCAGCTGCACTGCATGGCTGGTGCAAGAAGGATGGGGTCTCTGTGTTTCCACATGTGGTTAATCTCTTGGGGCCAAGGTGACTGTTCTTGCTATCAGGCAGATTAACTGTGTATTTATGGCCCTGCCTGGAGAGTCCAAAATAAGTCATAAACAGTTCCAAACAGCACACTCAGATCCTGTTGAGAGCCTGCTTTTTCTGTATACAAGAGAGGAACTTGTTATAAACTGCTAAAAGGTTGGGGAGGGTGCAAGGATAGGAGGAAAGAAATAGAAAAGTCCCTTTCTTGGTGGGATGCAATGTGGAGCGATAAGGTGACCAAGTCTCAAGCTGGAGACCAGATGCCCTCTCGCCTCTGCACTTGGGACAAAATGAGAAAGGCGAGATGATACAGAGAAAGGAATGATAGCTGGCAAGGAGGGAGCTGCCAGCAGGAAAGCACTTGGAACTGCTCTCTTTTATCAGGAGCAGCTGTAAGTGATGGGTTCGCCCTCCAATTTATGTGTCTGCTTGTCTTGCTCTGACTTGGGAACTGAAAGGCAAATTATTTTTAAAAAGAAAGAAAGAAAAGAGGGAAAAGAAAAGCACCCTCATTTGACTGAGGACTTTGTTCTCAAAGTAATCTCAAACAGCTTCAAGAATGATATCATTGAGGTTTCCCCTCATTAAGAAATTATATAAGACAGCAATGATAAATACTCATCCTGGTAACAAGACAACACTCTCACCTACTCAACCCTCAGATGCCGTTTTGGGGTAGTTTAGTTTATATTCAAATCCTCCTGTTTTATTTGCCTGGAAAAGATAAAAGTTGTTTGCCTTAAAAATGTTTGTATCATTGACCAAGAAATTCCCCTGTTAGGAGTTTATCCTAAGGGGGGAAAACAATCAGAGACACACACAAACATTAATGCACACAGATGTTTATTACAGCAGTATTAAAAACAAAAGAAACTATGTAAATATCCAGATAGGGGTTGGCATATTCATAACAACGGAATCTTAAGTCATTAAAACTCATCATTTCAAAGATATTTATTAACATAGGGAAATGCTTGTTTTCATGATATAGAAGAAAAGCAGGATTTGGAATAGTTTATAGAATGTGATGCTCTCTTTCTCAGGTGCATGGTGGCTTTGTGGATAAAATCAGAAGCCCCTCACATTCTATAGCCTCCCAGCAGGTAAGTGATTAAAAAGGACCATGGGACACGTGGGCTGACAAGAATAGCTTCTAAGAACTTCCTGGTCTGTTTTTTTCTTTTACCCAGTGAACACAATAGTTCATTTCGTTTGTGGTCTTCTGGCAAATTTAAAGTCACTCCAGGCTTCCAGAAAAGTTTTCCACACCACTCCCCAATATATTTTATTTTCCCCACATGTACAAGAAGAAATGGGCTTCCACCAATGTGTTTATGTACTGGTTAAGAGGGAAGTATTTCTGCTCATGCCATTAGAGTCTTACAGACATTTTATTTTAATTCCCAGTTCTCATTAGTTATAACTAGCCCTCCACCTTGTTCTCAGCTGCTTTCCAATCTAGAAATACGGAGAATGTGAATTCCATAAGCCCAGGGACTTTGGACTGATCAATGCTATACCTCTAGCCCTTGAAACAGTGTCTTGTATATAAATAATGACACTAAGCAAATGCCAATCAATGGAAGTGAAATTGAGGAAAGAAGACAGAAAAAGAAGGAGGGATGTATGGATAGATGAAGAGACGGACACATGGATGGAGCTTTCCTTGTCAAAACTAAACAAAATGAGCAAATTTTTATGTAAATCACTGAGTCAAATTTTGGACCCAGGAATCTTAACATGTGTTTTTCAGAAAAAAAATAATAAATTGCCAATGCTCACTCAATAAATACATCAATTATGCACAATAGTAATATCAAGCTCAAAAGAAGGAACTAAGCAGCCTTAACTTATCAACAAATCGCCTTATCACTTTTAGTCAACAATCATACTCAGTCTGGAACCACTGATCCTAGTACTAAAGTGTTTTCTTCTTTTCTACTTCATGACCTAAAATGTATGGTTTTATTTTCCAAAACTATCTACAACAATGTCTCCCATTCTACACATTTCTCTGAAATGTGACCTTAGCCTTCCCCCATCAAGTGGTAGAATTTATTTCTCTTCCCCTTGAATCTGGGGACATTCAGTGACAGCTTTAGCCAGTAGACCATGGAAGGGATCAGCTGGCATGTCTCTACTTAGTCTGCTGGAGAGACCCCATGGAGAGACCCCATGGAGAGACCCCATGGAGAGACCCCATGGAGAGGCCCCATGGAGAGGCCCCATGGAGAGACCCCATGGAGAGACCCCATGGAGAGGCCCCATGGAGAGGCCCAATGGAGAGGCCCCAAGAACATGAGGGAAGAGAAAAGCACCCAGCTGAGCCCATTCCCAGACATTCCTGTTAAGGCCTAGACATGCTGGTGAAGCCACCTTGGACCCTCTAGGCAAACCCAGACCATTGATTCAAGTCAAAAACACGTGGAGCAAAAAATTGCTCTGCGGAGTGCATCCAGATTTCTGACCCTCAACACCATAAGATATAATAAAACTGATTTTTTTCTCTTTTGACTCTTTTTTTATTTGCAATTAGCATCCTGTTTCCTTCTTGTAATTGCCCAAACATGCGAGAAATACATTCATCGCAGTAATCACTGGTAGTTTGAAGGAGCCCTAATTAGGAAGGGCTGTTGCAGCTAGCTGGAAGCTATAAGTTCCACCTGATATGTATGTGACGCACCTGTAGGCACCCGCAAAGCTGAAGGTATATAACCGGGTGAAAGCGGTCCGAGTTAGGAGAACGGAGAAATTCATTCACTCAGTCGTGCAGTCGCTCGGTCGGTCAGAAGAAGAGTTCGGGTCGGAGAAAAGAATCAGAGCGGCCAGAACGTAGGCAGAGCGGTTACAGAAGAGAAACCAGATAGAAGAAGTAATTGCTGGTCAGAGTTAGGCCGAGGCTCCCGAGGGCTGGTCAGAGTTAGGCCGAGGCTCCCGAGGAAGAAAGAAGAAAGAAGAAAGAAGCTCTAAAAAATAATCTTTCTCTAAGCTAAGCTCTATCTTTCTTTCTTTCTCTCTAAGCTAAGAAGACAAGAAGAAAAGCTCTCTCTAATCTTTCTCTCTAAAAATCTTTCTTTCCCTCTCTAAGCTCTAAGAAAGTAGTAAAAGCTTTACTCTGCCTCCGAGTTTTCCTCCCGCGGTGCTATGGCTGGCCATGACAGGCAGCTTACAGTAGTTGAAAGAAGATACACCAGAGTCACTGCTTTGTAGAAATTGTGAAGTTTTTGAAGCCACTCAGTTTTGGTGCAGTTTGCTGTACTACAGTAGATAAATAGATCACTTACCTTTAATCAGATCGCTACACACCACCAAAAGGTAGCTTTTTTTTTTTAACCCTTTTTTTAAATTTTTTTTTTTTAGTTGTAGGTGGACACAACATTTTTATTTTATTTATGTGGTGCTGAGGATCAAACCTAGGGGCCTCACACAGGCAAGATGAGCACTTCACCGCTGAGCCACAGCCACAGCCCCCAAGAGATAGCTTTAATTCACTTAACGGGGGTGGCAGGATAACTTAATGGAGAAACTAACTTCTCTTTTAGATGTTTTAGACTGAGAAATCAAGGATATCTTCTTCTCACAAATTCTTCCGCTTCACCCAACCCCCAAAACAAGAATGGGATGGGAAAACCAATAAAGCTTTGAGTACTGAAGGCCCGTGTTATCTCTTGCCTGTAGATGATAAAGACTATGAGCCCTCTCTTGGAAATTGGGTGGGCCATTGTAACTGTTTCAGCCAACAGAACACAGCAAGTGTCATGCTCTGTGCTTCCCGAGGCTAGGTCATAAAAGGCAATGCAGCTTCTGCCCCGCACTCTGCCTCAAGAAACTTACTTTTGAACTCTGTTGCTGTGCTGACACAAAGGCCACACCATACGGACAGAGACTGAGTACACGTTCCAAACGGCAGCCTCAGCTAAGGTCCTTGACAAAAATCAACATCAAACACCAGACCAGGGAAGAACAAAGCCCCAGCTCCAGCAGCTGACTGACAGTTACCTCATGAGGCATTCTGTCCTGCCAAACACAAGCAATCTCATAACTATGAGAGATCATCATAGTAAATGATCATTGTCCTACAACACTAGGTGTGAGTGGTGCGTTAGGTATCAATAGGTAAGCAGAACACGGGTCTCAACATCTGAGGTAAAAATAACCAGTTAGACCTTGAGCACGGCCTGGGGCAAGAAGAGGGAGGCAACAGGAGAAGGATGCTCCCAGCTAACATCCTGCAGAAGAAGAAAGGAGAGGTGAAAATCTATTTGGGAAACAAAGTGTGGTCCTAGACCCTTTTGAGAACATCTGTGGGACAGATACATAACAGCAAGCCATCAGAGTGGAAAATTAAAGATGAGCCCCCCAATGCCTCAAGCTCCTGACTCCCAAATATCCCCATCTTTTAGTCACAGCATGCTGTGGTTCAGATTCTTCCTACAATAAGTTCCTCTACAGCTCAAAATCTTGATCGTTCTAGATAGAATAGAAAATGGATAAAGAAATACAATTTCCTGGACTGCTTGTTATTGACTCGTTGAGAAATATGAGATTAAAGCAACATAATTTGAATTTTGAGATTTAAATCCTGAGGATTAGGTTCTGTAGGTTCCGATCTTCAAGTCTCTCACTTCTTCTGTCTTTACAGGATCCTGTCAAAACCAAGGTATCCAAAAAAGGAATCCATTTATATCGGAATATCCATAAACACTGCCGCTTAATGCCACAGTCCAGTCTCCCTGTTCTAATACAATCATAAATTCCAAACTTTTGTCACCAATGGACTGTCATTATTTTTCCCTAGAGAGCCTATTATTCAACATATTTTACTAATTATCTGTACTTCAAGTGTTAAGTCACTATTATTAACATCCAACTTTTTACTGATTTACTAATTTGCAAATCAAACTTCTTTATTAGATGAGTTTCTTTCATTCTAATCGAAGTATACATAAAGAGTTAATCTCTCAGTATGTGAATATATATCACAGATGCATGTATACATGTGCATATGTAAAATTGTTGTTGCCATCATTGTTGTTACTAGCAATATCTTCAAACTCCACTCATGTTAATATATATTTCCTTTGTGTTGTCTTTAAAAAAAAAAAAAAAAAAAAAAACTTTTGTTCATCGTCTCCTTTACCTGGGTCCATCATACCTTCAGTAGCCCCTTTGAGGGGCAGAACTAGAATGTTCTTTGGAGAGGAGCTGCCCCTGGACCCAAGGCCACCGTTCATAGTATACAATTTATATTGTGATCTGGAATGAGGAGATTTGCTAAGCCAGAATCTTCTTTTCAGATTTCAACTAGAACTAAAGCAAATTGTCCAAGAAAAGGCAAAGGAGACAAAAGAGAAGATGAACGGAGACACTTGAGGGATCATCTGACAGTAGAGTCACATACCCGGGCCCTGATGCAAATGTGCCCTTTCACATTCGGGTTCTGCTAGATCCTGCTCTGTCCAGATGTGGATGCTGAGCTTCTCCTTGGTACTTGTGCATTTGTCTCCTTATAGTAAAGCTCCCACAGCTTAAAGCAAATTGGGTAAATCTCATATTAATCAAAACCCCTCATAAAAATAGTCTCCCATTACAACACCATAATTTTCTGCTGTATACTCACCCAAATAACTATAAGGTAAAAATAGAAAACCCCAAGTGTTAGTGAAAATTTGGAGCAAATAGGACTCTCGTGACAACTGATGACAGTGTAAACTTGCATAGTTGGAAAACTGTTCAGCTATGTCTGGCAAAGCTTGTTACATGCTCACCCTGTGATTCAGCAATTCCACTCCTACATAGAGGCCTGTGTTAGTCAGCTTTTTTGTCACTGTGACCAAAATACCTGACAAAAACAAATTAGAATAAGAAAAGATAATTTCAGACTCATTCTTTCGGAGGTTCAGTTCAAGGTGGGCCTACTCCATTGCTCTGGGCCTGAGTTGAAGCAGAACATTATGGTGGGAAGATACAGCAGAGGAAAGATGCTTGGCTCATGGTAGCCTAAAAGCAGGGAGAGATGAAGGGGTCATGTACAGACATAGTCTAGGCCACTCCCCCAGTGACCTACTTCCTTCAGCCATACCCCACCTGCCTACAGTTACCACCCAATAGTCTATCCAATTGTTAATTCATCAAATGGATCAACCCACTGATGAGGTTACAGCTCTCCTAATCTACATCATTTCAACTAGAACATTCCTGCATTGACTCACACATGAGCTCTTTGGGAGACATTTTTAGATTCAAACCATAACATTGCCTACTTTTTACAAAATGCTAATTTGTTCACCAAAATATATGTACCAGAACGTCCACGGCATTTGCTAATAGAGAAAAAGTAAAAACCATGTAACGGACCACTGAGAATAAAATGGAGGAACAACTTGTGACAGAATCACACAGTGAAATCCTAAAAGCCAGACACAGATGATTCACATTGAATGATTCCATTCACAGGAAGTACATGAAGAGACAAAACTATGCACAGGGTTAGTGCATGAGGTCAGTGCCTACCTTTAGAGAGGTAGTGACCATCCGTGGGCACCAGGGGTACAGGTGGGATGTCAACCATGTTTGTTTCTTGGTCTGGAAGCTACTTATTTATAGGCATATTCAGTTTGAAAGTTCATAAAAGTGGTCCCCTTGTTATTTAGGCACTTTTGTATGTGTACTATGCTTCAATAAAATGTTTTTAAATATTTGAAACTACTATGTCTAAGTGTCCAATATCCTGACAGCACCAGGTCCAGCAACATTATAAAAGATGGTATGTAGCCTGGCACAGTGGCGCACACCTGTAATTCCAGCACTTGGGAGGCTGAGACAGGAGGATTGCAAGTTCAAAGCCAGCCTCAGCAATGGCAAGGCACTTGACAACTCAGTGAGACCCTGTCTCTAATAAAATACCAAAAAAAAAAAAAAAAGATGGTATATGTTTTGTAGTTATTTTAGGTAACTAATCTGACTACTTTGTTTCATTCTGAACTTCATCAGTGTCAAAACCAATGTATTATGTGAGCTTTCCTTCTAAACAACAAATAATATTGGACTCAAACTTTCCTCTACTGACATAACTATTTACCAAGTTAGAAATGATTGTTTGCAATAATAACCTACTACAAATAAATTTTTTAATACCTTGATTTTTAAAGTGTTCCCTAGAAATGTATTATACACTTTGGCCAAGACTGTCCAAATTAAAAAATAAATTATCCACTTTAGTCACAGATTGAAATGATTTTGCACTGCCTAAGCATGTGCCTCTTCCAGGGTTGGTTGGTTGGTAAGTTGGTTTTGGTTGTTGTTGAAGTTTTATTTTGCTTTGTGTGTGGTGCCAGGGATCAAACCCAGGACCTCACACATGCTAGGCAAGCACCCTACCATTGAGCTATAGCCCCTGACCTGTTGTTTTTTTTCATTGTGGCAAAAGACACATAGGCTACTTCTTGAAATTTTAGATGTATGGTACAGTCTTGTTAATTATAACAATATAGCAGTTAGAAATCTATCCTCATAGCAAATTTCAAGTGTCCAGTACACTATTGCTAACTACGATGTTCTAGAGCTCCAACGTTGTACAGTGGGTCTCTAGAGCATTTCCATCTTGCATGACTGAAACTTTGTACTTGTTGAATAGAATTTTTTATTTCCCCTCCCCTGAACCCTTATAAACCACCATTTTACTATTTCAATTACTGATCACTTTAGATAAATCATTTAAGTATGATCATGAGATATTTATCCTTAGCTTATTTCACTTCATATCTTGTCCTCAAAGTTCATGGATATTACAGTATGTGACAGGACTTGGTTATTTTTTAGGGTTAAATAATCTTTTACTGCATGTATATGCCACATTTTTTTTATCTATTCATCCATGGATGAGAATGTAGGTTGTTTCTAACTCTTGGCTATTGTAAACAGTGTTAATATGGAGAAGGGAGTGCAGATATCTCTTTCAGATCCTAATTTCAATTTTTTTAATGGATACCCAAAGTGAGATTGCTGGATTATACAGTAGTTCCACTTTTTATTTTTTGTGGACCTTCTATACCATTTTTCATAGTTATTATACCATTTTACATTCTCACCAACAGTGAACAAAGATTCTAAACTTTCTCCACATCCTTGCTAATATTTGTTACTTTCTGGAGCTTTTGTTCATAATAGCCATCCTAAGAGGTATGAGTTGATGATACCTCATTGTGCTTTTGACATGCATTTCCCTGATAATTATTAATACTGGCATCATACCTGTTAGGTATGTTTTCCTTGGAGAAATGTCTATTCAAATCTCTTGCCCAATTTTTAATCAGATTATGTAATTTAATTTTGTTGTTTTGTTTTGATTTCTTTGTTTTTAACTATTGATTTGTAAGTTTCTTATATATTTCTAGTATTAACCCTTTATCAGATGCATGGCTTTTCTTACATTGCATAGGTTCTTTTTGGTTGATTGTTTCTTTTGCTATATGGAAGCTCTTTAGTTTGATGTATTCACACTTGTCTGTTTTTGCTCTTTTTGTCTATTTTTGGTGTTGTAATAAGAGATTATTGCCAAGACCAAAGTCAAGAAGAATTTCTCCCATGTTTTCTTCTCAAAGTGTTGTAGTGGCAAGTTTTATGCCTAAGTCTGTAATGTTTCTGAGTTGAATTTTGTGTATGGTATAAGATAAGGGTCCAATTTCATTCCTTTACATGTGGATATCCAGTTTCCCAACACCATTTGTTGC
The DNA here is from genome assembly GCA_025594165.1 of Tamias sibiricus. Classification (NCBI taxonomy): domain Eukaryota; kingdom Metazoa; phylum Chordata; class Mammalia; order Rodentia; family Sciuridae; genus Tamias; species Tamias sibiricus. The sequence continues at coordinate 183,591,275 of CM046659.1, read as the reverse complement.
AAATACTTTCTTTTGCCATGAGTAGTCTTGTCACTAGGCACTCTTGTCAAAGATCATTTGACCATATATACATCACTTTATTTCTGATGTTTCTATTCCAGTGATTTTTTTTATGTGTGTCTTTATACCATCACCATACCATTTTGATTACTATTACTTTGTAATATGTTTTTAAAATCAGAAAATATGACACACAGACTTTGTTGTTCCTTCTCAGGACTATTTTGGATATTTGGGGGTTTTCACGGTTCCCTATGGATTTCAAGATTATTTTTTCCTATTTCTGTTTAAACATGCCCTTGAGAATCTGATAGAGATTGCATTTAAGGTCACCTTGGGTAGTATGGACATTTAACAATTTTAAATGTTCCAATCTATCCATGTCCACGGAGTGTCTTTTCATTTATTTGTGTCTTTAATATATTTCACCACGGTTCTGTGGCTTTCAGTGTGCTAGTCTTTCCCCTCCTTGTTTAAGCTAATTCTTAGGTATTTTATTCCTTTGAATGTCATTATAAATGGGATAGTTTATTTAATTTTCCTTGGGGATTATTCATTGTTACTTGTTATAAAAGTGAAAGTGATTTTTACATGTTGATTTTGTGTGCTGCAACTCTGATGAATTTATCTGTTCTAATAGTATTCTTTGTATGTATTATGGAATTCTTAGGGTTGTCTACATACAAAATCATGTCATCTATAAACAGATAATTTTATTTTTGTTTTTTTTTATTCAAATGTGCATTTCATTTCTTTCTCTTGACCAATTACTATGGCCAGGACTTCTAATATTCACAGAATGTTAAAAGTAAGCATCCTCATCTTGCTCCTGATCTTAAGAGAAACACTTTCCCCTTTCCACCTTTGAGTATGATGTTAACTTAGGGATTTTCATATACTGGCCTCTTTATTTTTAAATATCTATAACTTCCTTGCCTTTTTCTTTGCTTTGTTTTTTATAATTTTAAGCAATAGTAACAAAAACAGCATGGCATTGGCATCAAAATAGACTTGTAGACCAATGGTACAGAATAGAGGACACGGAGACTAACACATATAATTACAGTTATTTTATATTAGACAAAGGCACCAAAAACAAACATTGGAGAAAGATAGCCTCTTCAACAAATGGTGCTGGGAAAACTGGAAATCCATATACAACAAAATGAAATTAAACTCCTATCTCTCATCATGCACAAAACTGAACTCAAAGTGGACCAGGACCTAGGAATTAGACCAGAGACACTAAGCCTAATAGAAAAAAAAGTAGACCCCAATCTCCATCATGTCAGATTAGGCCCCAATTTTTCTTAATAAGACTCCTATAGTGCAAGGATTAATATCAAGAATCAATAAATAATATGGATTCAAACTAAAAAGCAAAAGAAACAATCAGTGAGGTGAATAGAGAGCCTACTAATTAGGAACAAATTTTTACCACACGTATGTCCTTGCTTTTTCCTACTTGTGGGCATCTGGAATTATAAAGCGTGACAGAATTTGACTCATGTTTAAATTCAGTTACCCACACAGGGTTCAATTCTAGACCTTTCTAGATTTCCAGTGTGGACCTTTGCTCAGTAAGTATTGGTATGAAAGAAAAAAATTAATCCCTTTATTGTCTCTTTAAAATTTTCTTGGGAAAATGTGGTATGGTGCCACATTATTTCACAGCCCTATCTTGCCACAAATAGAGAGAAGGATGTCTGAAAGCAATCCCACCTGAATTGGCATACATTTGTCTTGGCACCATTCACTTCCTGGGAGCTAGTGTATTTGTTATGCAACTCAAAAGACTGGGCTAACTGTTGACCTAACAATAGTGCAGCTGCAAGCTGAAAAAACACCAGGTCCCCACAGGACAGCTAAAAAAAATCAAAAGTACATCATTTGTAGCACACAAAGTGACTAAATTCAGCCCCATAGGAACAATCAAGAATTTGATCCATTTTTTTTTTCCTGAGAGGAAAAATAAAAAGCTTTTTCTTATGACAGAACTATTCTCTACAGGTTAGTAAACAATATGATTAATGTGATTCCTGAAAATAGTGATACTACGAAAGAAAAATGGTTGATTAATTCTGAGGCAAGGACCCATCTTTGTCCGTATGCCCCATTACCTGGGATCTGCATTATTTAGAAATGCACTGTCCAACACATGTGGCTATTAAGCCTTGAAGTATGCTAGTACAACTGAGAAACTAATTTTTAGTATGAAAAAATATATATAAAATATTAATCATCTTCATAACTATTATATATTGAAATGATAATCTCTGGAACATACTAAGTTAAATAAAATATCATTGAAATTAATTTTTTCTACTTTTTTTTAGGGGAAGGGGGTACGGAGGATTGAACTCAGGGACATTCGACCACTGAACTACATCCCCCGCCCTATTTTGTATTTTATTTAGAGACAGGGTATCACTGAGTCACTTAGTGCCTCACTTTTGCTGAAGCTGGTTTTGAACTCATGATCCTCCTGCCTCAGCCTCCGGAGCTGCTGGGATTACAGTTGTGCACTACCATCCCAGTTTATCTACTTCTTTTTACTTTTTAATGTGGCTTGTGGAAAATTATAAACTGCCTATGTAACTCATGTATTTCTATCAGACAGCCTTGCCCTAGAGAATTGCACTAATTCTCCAATTCACTTTTGGAATGATAATCTAAACAAGGAATCAAAGATTTCACATCTTGTTTTTTATTACTTCTAAGCTGTGTAAACAAATACCAATTGCATTTTTAACTCTTATATCCAAACATTTAGCTATGCTCCAAGTAGCACATTATTGAGGATATACAAATAAAAACCAAGCACCAGCCTTCCAGAATCTTAGAACCTAGTGAGGCAGTGACCAAGAAAACCAAAAATTGGAACAGTGCGATAGGAAAAGATATGCATGGAACCATGGAAATGAAAAGAATCATCTTGGCCAGCAGAAATAGGAAAAATATTCTAGAGGAAGGGACAGTTGAACAAGCAATTGTTCATGCTCTTTAGTTAATATTTCCTTTTTTTATTGATACACAGAGCCCATGCTGTATATACTATATAGAGCACATTCTGTGTGTTACTCTTCTCTGGGTGGATCTGGATCTGCATCTCCTTGGCCTTTTATTTGTTCAAACACAATGAAGAGAAGTGATGGAAGTTTGCACTGGTGCAGCCCAAAGTTTCATTTCAGATCTGTTGTCTCCAAAAATCAATATGTCCTCCCCTCAGTGTTCAGGGTTTCCTGCAGCCAGCCCATCACCCAGGTGGGAGTCTGGCAGGAACTGGCAGGAATCTTTTGTTTACTGATTAGTGTTTGTTTATCTCTGCTCAGCTGCCTCTGGCCAAAGCTGCCAAGATTGCTCTTTCCTTTCTTCTGTCTTAGCACCAGACTGGTTCTCTTGATGAAGAATTTGGGAAGGATAAAAACAAAGCATCTTAGCAATTCTTCCCTCAATTCCTCCTTGTTGTTCTCACTAAAGTAACCCATAGCCTTCTTACCTTTTTTTTTTTTTTTTCCTTCCTCAGGAAAAAATATGTACCCTACTCTTGACCCAGAGAGCTACATTGCCTCTCTCAGCTATTGGTATCCTCTTTTAGCTTCATCTAGGTTTTCTTGTATTGGACTTATAATCAGAACTCAGGGTTGCAATTACAACATTGCTTAGTTTGGGTGAAAATGGAACAATGTTAATTTCTATCACTGCTTTTCTTGTGATGTTTTGGATGATTCTCAGGAAGGAACATCTAGTAAAATCATTTAGTCATTTTACCTGAAGTTTTATCTGTGTGTTTCCAAAAGATCATTCTGGCAGCAGGGCAAAAACATTTGAAGAGAACTAGGGAAAAAAAAGTACATCTGATTTTTTTAACAAATATTGATAAGGTACCTGACCTAGCAGATACTACAGTAGGCAAATACACACGTACAGGATACACATAAGTTCATATATATACATACATGTGTACAGATATATACACAAATGTGTGTGTGTATATATATATATATATACATACATAGATACATATATACATATATATATATATATGGACAGAATTGTCACATCTTGTATTTTAGAAAGCAAGAATGCACAATTAAAACCTATTAAAAGCCAGGCGTGGTGGCGCACACCTGTAATCCCAGCACTTGGGAGGCTGAGGCAGGAGGATCATGAGTTCAAAGCCAGCCTCAGCAATGGCGAGGCACTTAGCAACTCAATGAGACCCTGTCTCTAATAAAATACAAAAAAGGGCTGGGGATGTGGCCCAGTGGTTGAGTGCCCCTGAGTTCAATCCCCCCCCCCCCCAAAAAAAAAAAAGAAAAACTATTAAAGTCAGATCAGAAGCACTCAGGAGAAAATTTAAAGAGGTGTTTAGTGACCAAAGATGGAAAAATTGAGTATCACTAAGGATAGTCATTGTAACATATTAAAATATAAGTAGTAAAATTTTTAAATTCCTAATAGGCTAATGTGCCATGGTTAGAGGATGCTCAATAAAGAGCAAGATAAAGGAAAGGAAGCAAGCATTTATCCTGCCCTTACTATATAACTATATCAGTAAATAACCAAATAGTAACTATAGGAGAATTCCAGTTAGCGAATAAAGAAGGAAAAACAGAATATCATTGACTTGCCGGGCACAATGGTGCACGCCTGTAATACCAGCGGCTGGGAAAGCTGAGGCAGGAGGATTGCAATTTCAAAGCCAGCCTCAACAACTTAGTAAAGCCCTAAACAACTTAGTGAGACCCTGTCTCAAAATAAAAAATAAACTCACGCCTGTAATCCCAGCACTTTGGGAGGCTGAGGCAGGAGGATCGCGGGTTCAAAGCCAGCCTCAGCAATGGCGAGGCACTTAGCAACTCAGTGAGACCCTGTCTCTAATAAAATACAAAAAAGGGCTGGGGATGTGGCCCAGTGGTTGAGTGCCCCTGAGTTTCAATTCCCCCGGTACCACAAAAAAAAAAAAATAAATAAAATAAATAAAAAAAATAAAAAATAAAAAGGGCTGGAATGTAACTTCCTGGTAAAGCACATCTGGGTTCAATCCACAGTACTTAAAAAAAAAAAAAATTGATAGCATAGTAGTAGCATTATGAAGAATCAGCCATAGCTGCATAATGGATCCCAAATCTGAGGAATGCAACAATAAGCTTATTTCTTGCTTATGCATCTGCAGTTTCAGCTGAGTTCAGATGATCTGGGCTAGTCTAGGCTGGGCTCAGTTGGGCTTGGCTTTAGGCTGGAGTTAGTTTCAAGACTCCTTTACCTTTCTCATCCTCCTGAAAACAACACACCATAAGGAACCAACAGATAGAAATGTTCTTTGCATAGTTTGGGCAGAACTACAAAAGGTAGGCCAAGAGCTCAAGTACATCACTGGGCCTCACATCAACTAACATCCCATTGCATCAAAGAAGACAAATGGGGAAGCCCAAAATCAAGGCCTGGGGTAATCCACTAGCTGTACAGGTATTGCTGTGTCTCTTATCAAAAGGCACCAAGGAGACTAGACAAGTATTTAGATTTGGATCACCTTCTGGCACACTGTCCAAGTTAGAGATCACTGACATCTGTGATGTCTCATGATGTGCCAATGCAGAGTCTCAGGAGACTGAAGGAGGAAGAGGAGCACATAACATAAAGTGAAACTTGAACATGTCCTGGGCATTTTTAGCAAAATCTGTGGCTTGTTTCCATTTTCCTTCTCCCCGATCAGGGAGGAAAACTTTCCTAACAAACACACTCACAGACAGGACATCCATCCCTTGGGCTAACACCAGGAAAACTGTGAAGACAAGACTTTGTTGACACCAGAGACTGTGATGTAGTGAGCCAAAATCACTGCCTGCTGGGCCAAGACAACCAGGCAGTGTTAAGGGGCTGTATTTAGACAAGCACTTGAGCCCACCAAGAGCAAGAAAAACCTACCACTGTCAGCCAGCCCAGTGGATGCACCCGACTTCCCAAACAACGGTATCCCCAACGCAGCCCAACAGAAATGTTGATTTAAATTATTCGTGCTAATGTGAGTGCAGGATAAGGTGATGTGATTCTTGGCTTGCTGACAGCAAGCCGTGAATGATGTGGTAATGGTATATATATCCTAGCCTGGATGCCCGAGAAGAAAGGTGGGACTGTGAAGTCACAGCAGGATCCTGCCATTTGCTGCCCTGCTGAGTGCAACACACACAGGACTGTGTCCAGGCCTGTCCCTAAGAGGTAGCCAGACAAGCTCCAGGAGTCCAGAAAAATCCTCAAGCTCCTCCCAAAAGCTTATGTGGAGAATATCAAGCAGAAAAGAAAGAAAGAAAGGAAGGGAGGGAGAAAGGAAGGAAGGAAGAAAAGCTCCTCATATTTTAATTATAAGTGATAGAAAAATCACTAGACAGATAGCATCTTGTCAGGACCCACAGATGTTTGAGCGATGGCCACAGGATGTAGGTTCCCACCTTTGCCAGGTGTGACCTGGCTTCCAGGTTCCCATCTTTACAACAGAGTGGGTGACGTTGAGACACAAAGTTACTTAATTTGTTGAAGCCAAAAAGGAAAGAAATTGCACTTTGAGTTTTAGGAGAAGAAAATGACTCCAAAATTATGGTCATCAATTTTAGAATGAACATAATATGAAATTTACTAATTTGATACAGGCCAAAGTATATTGTTATAATTTGTACATGTATGAATATGCACTAATGAATCCCACCATTATGTATGACTATAATGTACCAATAAAAAATGTGGAAAAAAATTTTTAAATATAATAATAATTTAACTAAAAAAATTAATCGTTTGAAAAAATTAGTCTGGAAATTAAGTACCACTGTCCCTCAAAATGCCCATGATGCCCATCAAAAAGATCTAAAACAGTCTTCAATAGGCAAGGGAATTCATTTGGGATGGAGTTAAAGGACATCATCTTCATCTTCTTGGCATATCTCTTTTTCTTTCTCTCTCTTTCTCTCTCTCTCTCTCTCTCTCTCTCTCTTTTTTTTTTTTTTTTTTTTTTTTTTTTTTTTTTTTTTTCCTTTTTAGTTGTGTAGTTTTGGAGCATAGATCTACTCTCTCACATTGCCAGATTTTAATTTTTGGAGTAATGGAATGATTATGCAACCAAGGGCTGGATGTGAATATAAGAAATACAGTCTGATACTGAACCCACTCATGATCACAAGTGAACTTCCAAGCAGCTTGAAAGAGCATGCAGAGATGTGTCACTCGGCCTAACATACACAATGACAACATTTTGGTAAGACATCGTGTCCTGCACCCCAACACGCTCACACAGAACATTTGATGACACATGTGTCTGCAAAACACAATAAAACCAACGTTGCTCACTCTGATAGTCACATTAAACATCTTCCAAAAGTCTGTGCCCTGATGGGTTAGTCTGAATCCCACGTGCAGTCCTGTGATGTGGACATAGACTTCTGGCCCTCTTATTTCTGGTCTTGGGCTGGTCAGACAAGGAAAATGGCTTTGTCATATAACACAGGAATAACTCGTATTCTATTTTTATTTTTGACACTCAACCCTCAGCACTTTTTCACTAAATATGTTTCTTTCCATTCCTTTTGAAGTCTCACTACTGATTTCAGGCCCAACAGTAACTCAGTACATGCAAGATCTGGTAAAGAAATGATCCCTTAAACTTGACTTTTATAGAAGGGAGGAAAAAAAGAGAGAAAAAAATGTTGATTTGGAAAGATTTCTTAAACTATTTAAATACCCTAAAGACCCTGCTTTCCTTTCCCACACCCTAGAGTACCAGAAAGTCTATACAAGAAACATGGCAAAAACACGAGCTATAGCTCTGGTGTTTTCTTAAAGTATACATTTAGTCTGGACATTAGTGAGGGGGAAAAGAACTGTACAAAACCAAATCAGATTTTATAGCAAGGTGGTAAAAAGCCAATCTCTTGGGACTGAATTAACTCTGGCAAATTACAGAAGAAGAAGGAAAAAAAATCAGGTGAGTCGTTTTAAATTTATACCCAAGCAAACAAATTAATTTTGCTGTGATTCCAGACCATGTTTTGCCCTCATCTGTGGGGAAGAAGTAGCTCATTTTTACAGCCCTGGATATAACAACTGCTGGTCTTTATGCTCTCGATAATTCCTTGAGGTTGCCTCGTTTTTGTTTTTGTTTTTGTTTTTTTTAAACTCTAAAAATGTTTGAAATTGAACTACACCCTCATTAGCTGGAAACCTTAAATTGGTAGCAAGGCCCAACTTCTCTCCTAGAAACTTTTTTTTTTTTCCCCTAACATCTGACCCCAGCTCCTCCCCACACTGCCAGTCTCATTCAATCCCATAAAGCCAGGCACCCACCACTGAATTTGAGTCCAGACATTATATTTTGGGGAATGACTAAAAATACCAGTCCACCTATTTTTAGCATGGAGAATAAACATTATCTGTGTGTTTCTTTGGCTCCTAGGAGATTGTTTTTAGTCACAGAATTGAATACCCCTCCTTCCCGCCATGGATTATTTTTAAAATGCAAGCTCAGAAATAGCCCACATACAGAACATCGAAGGCCTGAGTTCCCTCAGAACTAGAAATATACTATCCACAGTCAAAAACTGGTGCATGAAATACTCAACCAACAAAAGTTAGAGGCCTGGATATCCAACACATCTTTGATGAAGATTTGCCACACTCCAACATGGTGCCAAAGACCAGCCTTCCTTTGGGTTCAAGTAGTGACTCATAATCTATTAAGTGAACTAAGTGAGAAGTTGTAATGGGAACTGGGGTTAAAGAGGGAATGAACTGATGAGATGGACTAGACTGGAAAGATTCTTCAGAGGGTGGGGAAGAGTCTTAATTAATTTGGCCAACTGGGGAAATTCCAAGGAAGTTAAAGGTCATGGTCTTTCTATTGCTTTTTAAACTGTTGGGTCACTATGTCAAAGACTATGGTGATATCCATGAAGAAAATGAATTTATGTCCTGTGTTGCTGTCAGAGGGGTCATTGTCACTGATCCAAAGCTCTAGAAAGCCCCACTCTGGACCTCATCCAGCCACAACTTTCCCTATGCAATGTCATGAGGCCAAGGAGACGTGTCCACTCTTGGGAACCCCTACTTGCCCTCTGTCACAGGTTGACTTGTGTCCTCCCCAGATTTACTTGTTGAACCCTTATTCCCCAGTACTTATTTGGAATGTGCTCTAATTTGAAAATAGGATCTTTGCAGATAGAGTCAAGCTAGGATGAGGGCAGACCCTAATTCAACATGACTGGCATCCCTATAAAAAGGGTAAATAATGACACAGACATGTACACTGGGAAAATGCCATGCAAAGATAAAGGCAGAGATGGGGTGATGTGTCCACAAGACAAGAAATGCCAAAGATTATTGACCAAACCACCAGAAGCTAAAGAAGAGGCACAGAATAGATTTTTCCTCACAGCTCTCAGAAGAATAAATTTCACTAATACTTTGATCTTGGACTTCTAGCCTTCAGAACAATGAATTTTGTTGTTTAAGGCACTCTATAGTACTTAGTTACAACAATGTTGGCACACTAATGCACCCTCCTTCTAGAACATGCATGTCTCTTCAGGACCCAGAACCCCTCCAGGGCCCACTGAGGGCAGAATGTGCCTCTGTATGTGCCCTCTAGACCCAAGCCGAGGCTGAGGGATAGCTGTTCATGGGGCATGTGTACACTAGCTTACACATGAGAAAGGCCTCCACTGGGACAGGAGGGAGACAGAGGTGGACAGAGAAAGGCTGCAAGCCTGGGCTGAGGTCAGCTATCCCCAGACAGCACAATCCAACAGAGAATTAACTTAATGACCTTTCATTTTTAAGAATTCTAAATTTGAGGGCTAGGGTTGTGTCTCAGTGGTAGAGCACTCACCTAGCATGCGCACGGCCCTGGGTTCGATTCTCAGTACCACGTAAAAATAAATAAATAAAGGTATTGTGTCCAACTACAACTAAAAAATAAATGTTAAAAATAAAAGAATTCTAGCCAGGTGTGGTGGCGCATGCCTGTAATCCCAGCACTTTCGGAGGCTGAGGCAGGAGGATTGCGAGTTCAAAGCCAGCCTCAGCAATGGCGAGGCACTTAGCAACTCAGTAAGACCCTGTCTCTAAATAAAATACAAAAAAGGGCTGGAGATGTGACCCAGTGGTCAAGTGCCCCTGAGTTCAATCCCCGCTACCACAAAAATAAATAAATAAGTAAATAAAAGAATTCTAAATCTGAGCTGGGCATGATGGCATATGCCTGTAATCCCAGCAGCTTGGGAGGCTGAAGCAGGAGGATCTTGAGTTCAAAGCCAGCCTCAGCAACTTGCAAGTCCCTAAGCAACTCAGCAAGACCCTGTATCTAAATAAAATACTAAAAAGGGCTGGGGATATGACTCAGTGGTTAAGTGCCTCTGGGTTTAATCACTCGTACCAAAAAAAAAAAAAAAAAAAAAAAAAAAAAAAATTATAAATTTGAACCTTGCCTTCCAGGTAAAGATGAAGATGAATGTAACAAAAAAGGAGAATAAATTATGCCTCTTAGTGATGGTTTTCAGCTTACTCTCCAACTTCTAAATTGCCTGACATAGGGTTCATGGGCCTCCTTTTGTAATTTGGCCTTGGTCTCCCAAGAGCTATGAGAGAGTGGGCCTATTAGTTTTATGCCAAGATGCCACAATCCACACAGTCTGAAATAATCCGCCCAGCATCAGCCTTACACTTGAAAGCACAACTATTGTACATCCAAGGGAAAACCCCTGTGTCCTCCTGAATAATGAAATTGTATTTGCATTTCAAAAAAAAAGACATGTTGGGGCTGGGGTTGTGGCTCAGTGGTAGAATGCTTGCCTAGCACTTGTGAGATACTGGGTTCGATCCTCAGCACCACATAAAAATAAAAAATAAAGAAAATGAAGGTATTGTGTCCATCTACAACTAAAAAATAATTTTAAAAAAAGACATGTTGAAGGCAAAAGCCTAAAAAATGAAATTCTTTAGCCAAAAATTTCCACCAGTGCTGATTAATTTTTAAGAACTCCACAAGTTCTGAAGGAAAAGAGGAAAAAGGGCTTTAGGCAATTCCAATTTTAGGCAACAAAGCCACCCAGAACCCCCAGACCCACTGACCATTTACTTCCTTAGAATTGCATGAATACCCACCCAAGAATACTTAACCTCCATGTCAGAGGCCTGCACTTAGCTCACCCAGGATCTGCCAAGCCAGGCCAGCGCGTGGAAAACTATTAGAGGAGATAGTAGACATCTATTTCCACTGATACCAGGGCCTAAGATCCTGAAGTTCAGAGAAAATGGAATGCCTGAGACACAAATCTGCACAAATAATGGTGACAATAGATTCATACTTCCAGGGAGGAAGAAGCCTGACTTCAGGAGATTCATAACTGAAACAGAACCTTTTTATAGAAAAGGAGACTCTTTTAAGAAAGATATGCAAATCAGAATGGTTAAGCCAATGACTAAATTAGGTCATAAAATGACCCGCAAGGATATGCAGAAGCAGAATTAATCTGGCAGCCACAACAATGTTTTTTGTTTTTTCGTGGGTTTTTTTTTTTTTTTTTTTTCTTTTTTTTTTTTTTTTTTTTTTTGAAGTCACATGTTTAAACAAGATTAATGGAGAAGTAACTGAGACTGTCCTGGCTGCAATAAAGAGAAAACACAGCTTTATAAAAAATGTCTGGGACATACTTGTGAGACCCCAATTAGCATTTCAACAAGAGACCTGGCTCTGTTAACATGTAAATAAAATAATCCAAGTTCAAGACAAAAATTATGTAGCAATACATGTTATGGGTGCAAGTCTATTGGATTATTTATTTCAATCATTTTTTAAGTAAAAAAAATTTTTTAAGGAAATAAAACTTGTTTTCTGACCTAGTGTTTGGCCAATGAACAGTCTTCCCAGTTACCTTGGAAAGCAGGAAATAGTTAATAAAAAGAAAAAAAAATAAAAGGCAAGCAGACCAGTTCATAAAAGTGGGTAACAGACTCCAACACCTCATATTCTCACTGCTTTCCCTTATAAAATAATATAAAAAGCATCATAAAATCTATATTAACTTATTTAAGTAGCTGTAAAAGAGCTCTCTGGTCATTTGGTCCAACTATAAAATTATCTCACCATCTCACTTGACTGCCAATCCTTTGATAGCTATCTATCGTGGCTATCTATTAGTCCTTAATGATCAATATTTTTACTACTCTTGGAATATCTTTCTAAAGGCTGGAGAGGAGTTTTTTAAGCAAACATGTCAGGTATCACAATGGAATTCTTTCAACATTACCCAGAGCTACTCTATATATTCACGCAAGGCACAGTGAAACAGTTAAATTCTCACGCCTCTTTCCCAAATGAATCACCACAAGTGTTGTGTAGCCAATGCAATATCAAGAAACTAACTTCCCCAAACTTTCTTGTACTTATCTTGAAATAATCAAAATAATAAATCATGCAGGTTCTCTAACGTGGCGATTGTCTGATCAAAGAATATATTTTTTCCCAGCTTTTCTGTCTTATTTTTGTTTGGAGAAGTAGCTCACAGCTCCTCCTGGCCAGCTTGTACTGCTAGGGGGTTTGTTGTTTTGTTTTGTTTTTCCCTACCTAGTTGCAGTCACTCAATCACAGTGACCTAATTTCACAGGCACCTGTTAGATATTTTGTTCAGAATTTATGGTCAGGAATGGCCCGCTTTAACAACTGGTTTGTTTCACTGCAATTCTTAATGACTGGTGATATTTCCCTCTGCCTGGGCTGCACTGCCACCTGCTAGTTCTTCCTCTTATCCCTGCTAGACAATTTCTTTTCTTTTTTTTTTTTTTTTTTTTTTTTTTTTGTGGTACCAGGGATCGAACTCAAGGGCACTCGACCACTGGGTCACATCCCCAGCCCTTTTTTGTATTTTATTTAGAGACAGGGTCTCACTGAGTTGCTAAGTTCCTCACCATTGCTGAGGCTGGCTTTGAACTCGCGATCCTCCTGCCTCAGCCTCCCAAAGTGCTGGGATTACAGGTGTGCGCCACCGCGCCCGGCTGCTAGACAATTTCTTTACCTTTAGTTCCCTCACCCCAATTGCCTTTTTTTTTTTGAATGTTGATTTTTTTTCAAATTTATTTTTTATTCTAAGTTGTTAGAAATGACAGAAGAATGTATTACATTTCATATTATACTCGTAGAGCACATTTTTACATATCTCTGGTTGTATGCAAAGTATATTCACACCATTCGTGACTTCATACATGCACTTAGGGTAATGATATCCATCTCATTCTACCATCTTTTTTTTTTTTAAATCATTCATTTTATTTCCTAACTGTATGATTTTTGCCTTGATATTTTTATTTTTTCTATATCTTAATTGGTACATTGTAGTTGTACATAATTTGGGGATCTGTTGTTACATATTCATACATGCACACAATATAAACAATATATTTTGGACAAATAGTTCCCCAGTATTTCCCCTTTCCCTCCCCTCCTCCCTCACCCTGGTCCCTTTTCTCTATTCTTCTGATCTTATTAATATAATATTATTATATTAATAATACAATATTATTAATATAATTTGGGGAACCTCTATAACGATTTCCATAGTGATTACACTAATTCAAAATCCCACCTAAAGGTGGTCATTGTATTTTTATCTTTGACTTTCTTAATACTAACACACAAAATTATTTTCTTTGTGTTCCTAACTTCCTCTCAACTTGGAGCAGATTTTTCTAGGAAACTGGTCCAGACAACATGACTCAAATGTTTCCAAAAATCCCTTAACTTAACTTCTCCACCCTTGTGTTAAATGACCACTCATAAGCACATACCCCCTAAGCACAGCTAGGTCCTAGCTTGTCAGGGTTGGTTGTGTGCAATTTATCTTATTCCTTCATGTTCGCATGTAGTTTATTTTCTTTCTCCTAGGCCATAAAAAATATTTGAGAATAGAGATTGTGCCTATACAACAATCACTTGCCAGTTAACATCCTCTTGATTTCTGGGTAACTCAGGTTCCCTAGAAGGCACACCAATGGCTGTTACCATGAAAAGTCAGGATAAAAGAGGTAATGTTGCAGTAAAAAAAAAAAAAAAAAAAAGAATCTCAGTGGCTTCACACAGAGTTTATTTATCACTCATACAAAATATACTGCAAATCTGAAGGACTCTCCAGAGCAAACCCTCCATGTGGTACCTCACAACCCATGTTTCTTTGACTTATGAGCAAATTTATCCAAACATATAAATGTATCCATGATCAAGAAGACTCCCGGCCACTGGCCCACACAGGACCTCTGACTGCCATGCCCAAACAGGGCCACCAGCATCAGCACCCATGCAGGACCTCCAGCCACCACTCCCATGTGGACCCCTATCTACTAACATGGGGCTCCCCCAGTCGCCTCCATCTTGAGACACTGTAACCACTGCCATAATCCCCTACACGTGGTAGCCTGTACTTGGGGACACTACACAGGGTCTGGAGACAGCCGCCAATCACAATACTGCATGCCACAGAGATGCATCTCTGAACACACCACTCAATGCCACGGCCCGGCCCCACCCCACCGACACCCCATCACTGAAAGCAGCCACCTCCATCTTGGGACACTTTTGTTGCCATCTTTAGTTGGGGCAACTCCCAGCTTGGGACACCGGCTGGGGCTTAGAAGCAATATCAAGGTACCTATAGTCCCCAACTACCCCCTCTCCCCAGCAGCCACTAACCTGGCACAGTGCTTGCAGCTTCACAGCCGGTCCATACCTCACAAAGCCTGGTCAATTGCCAGAGCAATTAGATGAAAGAAATTAAAGGGATACGGATAGGAACAGAAGAACTCAAATTAGCACTATTTGCTGACGATATGATTCTATACCTAGAGGACCCAAAAAATTCCACCAGAAAACTTCTAGAACTCATAAATGAATTCAGCAAAGTAGCAGGATACAAAATCAACACCCACAAATCTAAGGCATTTCTATATATCAGTGACAAACCCTCTGAAAGAGAAATGAGGAAAACTACCCTGTTTACAATAGCATAAAAAAAATACTTAGGAATCAACCTAATGAAAGAGGTTAAAGACTTCTACAATGAAAACTACAGAATTCTAAAGAAAGAAATTAAAGAAGACTTTAGAAGATGGAAAGATCTACCTTGTTCTTGGACAGGCAGAATTAATATTGTCAAAATGACCATACTACCAAAAGCACTATACAGATTTAATGAAATTCCAATCAAAATCCCAATGACATTCCTCATAGAAATAGAAAAGGCAGTCATGAAATTCATCTGGAAAAATAAGAGACCCAGAATAGCCAAAACAATCCTTAACAAGAAGAGTGAAGCAGGTAGCATCACTATACAACACCTTAAACTGTACTACAGAGCTATAGTAACAAAAACAGCATTGTATTGGCACCAAAATAGACTTGTAGACCAATGGTACAGAATAGAGGACACAGAGACTAACCCACATAATTACAGTTATCTTATATTAGACAAAGGCGCCAAAAACATATATTGGAGAAAAGATAGCCTCTTCAGCAAATGGTGCTGTGAAAACTGGAAATCCATATGCAACAAAATGAAATTAAACCCCTATCTCTCACCATGCACAAAACTCAATTCTAAGTGGATCAAGGACCTACGAATTAAACCAGAGATACTGCATATATCAGAAGAAAAGGTAGGCCCAAATCTCCATTATATCAGATTAGGCCCCCTACTTCCTTAATAAGACTCCTATAGCACAAGAATTAAGATCAAGAATCAATAAATGGGATGGATTCAAACTCAAAAGCTTCTTCTCAGCAAAAGAAACAATCAGTGAGGTGAATAGAGAGCCCTCAATATCGGAACAAATTTTTACCACATGCATATCAGATAGAGCACTAATCTCTAGGATACATAAAGAACTCAAAGATCTTAACACAAAAAATAATAATAATAATAATAATAATAATAATAATAATAATCCAATCAATAGATGGACCAAGGAACTGAACAGACACTTCTCATAAGAGTATATAATCAATCAACAAATATATGAAAAAATGTTCAACATCTCTAGCAATTAGAGAAATGCAAATCAAAACTACTCTAAGATCATCTCACTCTAGTCAGAATGGCAGCTATTAAGAATACAAACACCACCAAAAAAAAACAACAACAACAACAACAACAAGAATACAAACAACAATAAGTGTTGGCGAGGATGTAGGGAGAAAGGCATGCTCATACATTGCTTTTAGGACTGCAAATTGGTGCAGCCAATATGGAAAGCAGTATGGAGAATCCTTGGAAAACTTGGAATGGAACCACCTTTTGACCAAGCTATCCCACTCCTCAGTTTATACCCAAAAGACTTAAAAACAGCATACTACAGTGACACAGCTACATCAATATTTCTAGCAGCACAATTCACAATAGCTAAACAGTGGAACCAACCTAGATGCCCTTCAGTAGATGAATGGATAAAGAAAATGTGGTATATATGCACAATGGAATATTATTCAGCATTAATAGAGAATAAAATTATGGCATTTGCAGGTAAATGGATGGAACTGGAGAATATAATGCTAAATGAAATAAGCCAATCCCAAAAACACAAATGCCAAATGTTTTCTCTGATTTAAAGCTGCTGATTCATAATGTGGAGGGGGTGGGGGGGTATGGGAAGATTAGATGAACTCTAGATAGGACAAAGGGGTGGGAGGGGAAGGGAGTGGTTATGGGGGGTGGTAAGAAAGATGGTGGAATGAGATGGACATCATTACCCTAAGTGCATGTATGAAGACACGAATGGTGTGACTCTACTTTGTGTACAACTAAAGAGATGAAAAATTGTGCTCTATGTGTGTAATATGAATTGTAATGCATTCTGCTGTTTTATACAACAAATTAAAATAAAAATTTAAAAAAAGAGTCAAATAGACCACAACACAATAATTCTGGGTGACTTTAACACATCTCTTTCACCACTAGATAGATCTTCTGCTTAGAAGATCTAAAGCTGTATCCTGGGTCTATTCCCAAAGGACTTAAAAACAGCATATTACAGTGACACAGCTATCTCAATGTTTGTAGCTGCGCAATTAACAATAGCTAGGTTGTGGAACCAACCTAGATGTCCCTCAGTAAATGAGTGGATTAAGAAAATGTGGTTTATACACACAATGGAATTTTACTCGGCAATAAAAGAAAACAAATTAATGGCATTTGCAGGTAAATGGATGAAGTTGGAAGACATAATGCTAAGTGAAGTTAGTCAAGTCTCAAAAATCCAAGGACCAAATGTTCTCTTTTATATAAGGAGGCTATTTTAAAGTATTGTTGGATGGGGGTACATAGGAGGATTAGAGGAACACTAGAATGGTCAAGGGAAGGGAGGGTAAGGGAGGGAGCAAGAGGGGAGGGAGGGGGAGAAAAGAAAAAAAAAGTGGTTGAATGAGACGGATATCATTTTCCTTAATGCATGATTGAAGACCTGAATTGTACGAATATACTTTGTATACAAACAGTTGTATGTAAAAAGATACTAAATATATGCACTATGAGTTGTACATATTAAAAATTATAAAAATAAAATTTAAAAAATTTTTTAAAAAAGATCTAAAGCTAAACAAAGAAACTATAGAACTCAATAATACAATCAATAACTTAGACTTAACAGACATATATAGAATATTTCATCCATCAATGAGTGAATACACTTTCTTCTCAGCAGCACATAGATCCTTCTCTAAAATATACCATATATTATGCCACAAAGCAACTCTTAGCAAATACAAAAAAGTAGAGATACTACCCTGAATTCTATAAGATCATAATGGAATGAAATTAGAAATCAATGATAAAATTAAAAATAGAAGCTACTCCAACACCTGGAGACTAAATAATATGCTATTGAGTGAACAATGGATTGCAAAAGACATCAAAGAGGAGATTAAAAAATTCTTAGAGGTAAATGAGAACACTGATACAACATATCAAAATCTCTGGGACACTATGAAGGCAGTACTAAGAGGAAAGTTCATTGCATGGAGTTCATTCCTTAAAAGAAGAAAAATCAACAAATAAATGACCTAACATTACATCTTAAAGCCCTAGAAAAAGAAGAACAAATCAACACCAAAAGCAGTAGATGACAGGAAATAATTAAAATCAGAGCTGAGATCAATGAAATTGCAACAAAAGAAAAAATTGACAAAACAAAAAGTTGGTTCTTTGAAAAAATGAATAAAATCGATAAACCCTTAGCCATGCTAATGAAGAGAAAGAGAGAAAAAACTCAAATTAGTAACACTGGTGATGAAATATCATGGCAGACACTACAGAAATACAGAAGATAATTAGAAATTATTTTGAAAATTTGTACTCCAATAAAATAGAAAATATCAAAGACATCACAAATTTCTAGAGTCATATGATTTGACAAACTGAATCAGGATGATATACACAAGTTAAACAGAGCAACTTCAAGCACTGAAATAGAAGATACCATCAGAAGCCTACCAACCAAGAAAAGCCCAGGATCAGATGAATATACAGCTGAGTTCTACAAGGCCTTCAAGAAGAACTAATACCAATACTCCTCAAATTATTTAATGAAATAGAAAAAGAGGGAACACTTCATTCTATGAGGCCCATATCACCCTGATTCCAAAACCAGACAAAGACACATCAAAGAAAGAAAACTTCAGAGCAATATCTCTAATGAACATAGATGCAAAAATTCTCAATAAAATTCTGGCAAATCAAATACAAAAACATAGAAAAAAAAATAGTGCACCACAGTTAAGTGGGGTTCATCCCAGGAATGCAAGGTTGGTTAAACATACGGAAATTAATTACTGTAATTCATCACATCAATATGCTGATCTATAATGGGGATTGTGGGGGGAGCATGGGAGGAATGGAGGAACTTTAGATAGGGCAAAGGGGAGGGAGGCCAAGGGAGGAGGCATTGTGGTAGGAAAGATGGTGGAATAAGACGGACATCATTACCCGAAGCACATGTATGGCTGCACATATGGTGTGACGCTACATCGTGTACAACCAGAGACATGAAAAATTGCACTCTATATGTGTACTATGAATTTAAATGCATTCTGCTGTCATGTATAACAAATTAGAATAAATAAATAAAATTTTTTTAGAAAATGTATCCATGATCAAAAAAAACAGTAAAAAAGAAATAGGAGAATTGCAGAAAGGCTGAAAGCCACCTGATTCTCTTAGGTTGCTATTTCATGGACTGAAAAGTCTCACAGTCCTAATTGCCTCTGGACTAGGAATACAGGCTCCCATACACCCAGGAGGGACACAAGAGCCAGAAGTTGGTGAGCCCTAGTAACATCTATTGCACGTGCCTACTTTAAAAAAGAAAATTTTAGGTTGCTAACTTCTCACAAAGACTTAGGAATAAAATCAGGATGATTTTGCTAGGTGATTTGGTTTTTTTGGTTTTGTTTGTTTTTTGTTTTTGTTTTTGTTTTGGCACTTGTGAATGAACACAGGGGTGCTTAATCACTGAGACACATCCTCAGCCCCTTTTTATTTTTTATTTTGAGATAGGAACTTGCTAAGTTGCCAACGCTGGTCTTGAACTTGTGATCCTCCTGCCTCAGCCTCCTGAGTTGCTGGGATTAAATGAACTTATTTTAAGTTATTAAATAGAGTAATAAAAATACCTTCATTCTCTGGTTGAATCACCCTTCTTCTCCAAAACCTTTGCTGGTCTCCCTTGACTAAGAGTTTACACCTATCACCTAAGCAACAAAAGCCCTTAAAAGTCAACCTCTTTTTCCAGGCTTATCTCCAACTATCTCTCCCAAAGAGCATTGTGCTCTAAACAAATGAAATAATTCACAGTTCCCTAAATATACTTTAGGCTTCCCATTTTAAAATTCCACTAGTTCATTTAAAGTTTTCCCAAAAATCTTACTCTCAGTGTCATTTACTAACTACAAAATTTATCATTCAACTTGCAGAAAAAAATCCAACTTAACTCTTTCTTTTTACAGCTCACTACCTCTAATGTTTTAAGTCATTGCTCAGAATTATCTCCTCCTCAATACAAGGAGTGATTCATGAAGCTTCCTCTACACAAAAATCATGAAAAGCAAACTTCCAAGTCTGAATTGAAGAACTTAGAATTCACTTCTTTATCTTCTAGTCTAATTTTTAGAGTTCTAAACATAAGATAGACTAGTTTTAAAACTTCAAATCATTTTCAGAAAAATGTAACTTTGCTAGCTAATATTTTTTACGTGCCAGGTAATATGCCAAGTGCTTTACGTGAAACATGTCATTTAATCCTCACATCAACCTATGAGATAAGAACTATTGTTTTTGGTTTTTGGTGGTGCTGGGGATTGAACCCAGGGTTTTGTGTATGCTAGGCAAGCACTCTACCAACTGAGCTATTTCCCCAGCCCAGAACTATTGTTATCTGTGCTTTATAGATGACAAAACTGAGAAAGCTTAAGAAAGTGAAGCTTGACTTACATCAAAAAGTTAGTAAGTGGTAGAGCTACAATTCTACTAAGCCACCAGCCCAGGAGTCAAAAGTCTGTTATAGTCCCACCCTCCAGAAAAATTCTATCTTCAATTGGAAGTTTCAACCTGAGCTTTTAAAATGAATAAATAAAATACAGTGAACTCCTTCCAATGAAATTATTGACCTATAAAAGAAAGAACTAGAAGCTGGGCGCGGTGGCGCACGCCTGTAATCCCAGCACTTTGGGAAGCTGAGGCAGGAGGATCGCAAGTTCAAAGCCAGCCTCAGCAATGGTGAGGCACTTCGTAACTCAGTGAGACCCTGTCTCTAATAAAATACAAAAAAGGGCTGGGGATGTGGCCCAGTGGTCAAGTGCCCCTGAGTTCAATCCCCAGTACCAAAAAAAAAAAAAGAACTAGAAAGTCTCTGACTCAACTCTCCACTGACTCAACTCTCCACAGAGTACATTGAGAAGCACACATGGTACCACCTGGCCAACTCTTCTCTCCCCCAGGTTGACTCTCCCACCTGACATCCCTCTTTTGGTTCAAGATGCCAATCCTTCCTTCAGGTGAGAGTAATTTCCAAATGTCATTTGATCATATTATTATCAATAAAAGAAGCCTAGAATGGTTAAGACAAATGACCACTAAACCACCATGCAGATTTGCTCACTGTCCAAATGGAGACAGGCAGCATGAGACCCAAGAACTGGCTTTTTAGTTGGGGAAAACTCAAGAGTTCAGAGCCTTCTCGAGAAGGTTCAACAGAAGGGGTGTTGCTCTGAGTCTCTGACAGACCTCCAGAGGGCAGAGTGGGAAGAAGTGATGGAAAAAAAATCTAGGAAGGACTACATGGAACCCACCCACTGGTTACACCCAGTTACCATCTTAAACAACACTCCAGATATTTAAAATAAAGAATGTTTATTCTGCTATAAGATGGAAACACTGCCTCCACCATCTCTTTTATACTTAAGGGCATCCTGAAAGAAAGTTCTTAATTTAGGTAGGTTCACTCTGAGACCTGTGAAAGAAGCAGACACTAACTCTGGGTCAGGGGAACCATACATGAACAATATTTGACATGTAACTTCAGGAGGTTGTTGGACACCAAATGAAAAGCCAGAGTCATCAACAGTAAAAAGAAGAAAAGAGACAATGTCCTGTAACATGTGCTTCCTATGCCTTTACAGTGCCTAGGGCAGCGATTCACAAATCTCCATTGTTCAAAGTGTTTTTCTGAACTGGGAAGAAACAAGAAGGTAGGTAAGTAAGACAGAGAGATGTGCAGCCACAGCTAGCTGGGCAGGCTGTTTTGTACAGAATACAGAAAGCAGCTCCTTCTATTAGACTCTGCTACATCCTGTTATAAATGGCTCTGTGATTATCTATGACATCTGCAACAGGAATGGCGCCCTCTGGGGTAGTCCCCAGAACAATCCACAAAACTTGTGTGGAGCCCGGAAGACCCAGAGGGACAGGATAACTAAAGAAATGATACATTTATCCAAGGGAGAAGCATGTTAAGCAACTCTTCCACAAAGGGCAACAAAGGGAAGTTTTCCACATGGACTAGGGATAAGGCCAAGGAAGAAGACTGCAGGTACAGCCTGAATGATGCAACTACAAGAGAAGGAAGAAGTCTCCTAACAGATGTAGCAGGAAGCCTTTACCTGGGCTTGCTCAAGATGCTCCAGCATCTCCTTTCTGAGCATTCAGAAACCTATATTCATTTGCATGTGCACACCTGCCCTGGCCTATGTACTCACAATTGTCTCTTAAATTTGAGAAGGAATACTAGATCTCTGTCTCCCCCTTAATTTCTAAGTTGGACACAGTTGCAACACATAAAAATTAACAGATCTGAGTAAAAACCAAACCAACAAAAATTTTGGTGCGATCCAGCCCCACCCCTTATCAGTGGAGGCTTTGGTTGAATCCACTGGTTTCATTAACATCTCAGATTAAATGCACCATCCCAGAGAAGGCTTCCTTATGACACACTAAAACACAGTTCCTACCCTCCCATCAGTAAAGTTTACTGATAAAGTGATCCCAGGCCAGCCATTTAATAGTTTCCTTTCTATCACTTGCTATAACTTGCACTTTGTTACCTGTCTGTTCACTTGTCTTGTTTTCTATAACCCCCATTAGAATGTTACAGCCATAAAGAAAGAAATGGAGACGTTTCATCATGTTCATGTATATATCCACCACCCATGGCAGTGCACAGTGTGTGGCAACCCCTCAGTGTTTAATGAATCAGAGGTCTGCTGCCAGGACTAAAAAACACAGCATAACAGAACTGGCCTCTATGGTAGCCACATCTATCCCAGCTGCAGCTAAGTCTACCCCAGACTGCCTTGCAGTCATGAGACACCACAGTGTGGTCTTCTAGCTACAAGTCATCATCAACAGCAACATCCACAAGAGGTGCATTCTCTAGCATGCAGAGAAATCTGCTGTTTGCAACCTTTTTCTATCAAAGTCTAGCAATGTCTCCCTTTATGTATCTTTGCTGTTTTTGTACCATAATCTACTTTTCTCAAGAAAGGATGGGACTAATGGGGGCACAGAGAGGTTTAGGGACAGGGTGGGTAGGTGAACACTTCTACTGCAATCATCTTCAGCCTTCCCTGAACACTGAACACCTGGGTGGTGGTATGCTTGAAGATATTCTTCATCATTTCTCTGTGGGGCTTCTCTGAGAACAGCTCACAAAATGAGACCTGTGATAGTTAATTTTACATGTCAACTTGGCTAGGCTTTGGTGCCCGGTTGTTTGGTCGATCATTAGTGTCCATGTTGCTTTGAAAGAATTTTGTAGATTTACATCAAGTAAAGCAGATTGACTTCCATGTTGTGAGTGAGTCCCATCCAACAATCAAAGGCTTAAAAACAAAGACTGAGACCACCTAGAAAAGGAGGAATCCTGCCCCAAGTCTGTGACAGCCGGCACTTACCAAATGCATCTGACACACCAACTCCAATAATTAGCTGAGCCAATTTCTTATATCAGGGCTCTCTATCTCTCCTCCCTACATACACACACACACATGCATGTGCTAATTATAGATACACAGAGATAGAGAGATGTAGAGATTCTATTGGTCTGTTTCTCTAGAAAACCCTAATTGATCCAGGACCATGAGAGCATTTCTTAGAAGTCATGATTTTTTTTTTTTTCACATGAAGAGAATCTATCTTTTCCATAGCACTGAAAAGCTGATGTTTTATTCTGTCTCAGGAAGACAGTCAAGAACATCAGGACAAGAGGAAGGCCCCCTCAAGAGCAATCTGTTGCTAGGTACCTTCTGGCCTCCTCAGAATCACTTAACCTAGGCCACCCCTCTGTGATTCAGAGAAAATTGAAACCACAGCTCAGAGCCTTGAAAACAGTTCATCAAGTGGAGAAATCAAGAGCTCCTCAGTTCTGACGCAAATGGAAAAGATTTTTTTTTCCACCCCCGGTCACCCCTCTGGGTGCTTTCACCACCTGGGAAAAAAAAAAAAAAGAGTGGTACATGATTGAGCAGAGTAAGTGCCTCTCACTCCCTCTTGAATTCCACTTTTTTTTTTTCATCTTTTCTAAAAATACAGGGAATTCTATGAATCTTTTTTCTGCTTCTGAAATATTTTCTGCAGATCTAGTACTTGCAAAGCGGTGATTATGAATGACTAAACAGTCATGCATATATTTCTGGAATACTTGGAAATGCCTATGTTATTTTTGGAAATGGGTGCTTGTTCAGGCTATTCTGGCAATGGGCAGCTACTGAAAAACTCCTTCTGTGATAAAAAGCCTGTAGCTCCACCTACTGCTTTCCCAAAGATGACAACTGGGATTTCAGTACTAAAAAATGAAAACTAAGATCCAGTTAAACAGCTTCATTTTCAAAACACAGCTCATCTATTTAGTTGCTTTCAGTAAAAGTAAGCTAATGTGTTTCTATCACAGGCAAAACAAATGTATAGAGCCCATACATTAGGCATTACTAGCAAAAAAAAAAAAAAAAAAAAAAAAAAAGGAAATAAAAAGCAGGCACAGAATGAATTGTTTGAGTATTTTGAAACATCTATCAACGTCTTTGCCAACATCTGCTGAAAACTGAGATGACCAGAGAAGTCCTCGGAGAATACACACTTTGGAGGAAAAAAAAGAACTGACATTAAAACACAGGCAAAATAATCACAAACATGAGGACTGATGGTATCAGGGCATCTTGTTTTGCCTGGATTTGAAGAAAATGATGAAATGGGAGCTGCAGGCAAGAGAGAAGTGAGAGAATCCAAGTCTTTAAATGGTCCTTTTAAAATGATCCAATTCTCAACTTCCTTGTCTTTTTTTCATGGCTCACCCACACAGGATCTGGTCCAAGAAACAATTTCCAGTGGAATTAATTCTTTTGTTTTGACTATTTCCACTGCTACCAAATCTCCAAATCAATGCCCCTCCTTTGCGGCAACCTTTCCTGTCTAATCTCTGCACCCTCAGCCACAAAGGATTATGCTATTCCTCTCTCAAGACTGGCTTAAGAAGATGCCAACAAGGAAACTTGCTTTTCTTCTCTACTTTTTTATTCTTTCTGTAAGTTTCAAATGCTTTTCAGGCAATAACTAGCTTTCTATCACAGACAAAAAGGTAGAGAAATCAGTACATTTCTCCCAGTTTTCATTGTAAATAATGAGCAGCACAACTAAGGATTTAAGATTAAGAAGACCACTAAGAACTGTCAGTATTGTCAAGGTAACTGCCTTATTTTTGCTAAGTCTAAAAGGTGTTGTTTCTGTTTTTATTAATGAGACTCAACCATGTAAAATGCATATATGATACTTTGGTTTCATGGTAATATAAACTGTGAAATGCAATGGTACCACATCAATACTTTTGTACTTTTCATATTGGGATTTTTTTGTTTGCTTGTTTGTTTGTTTTGTCTTGTTTTTGTCTTTGGGACAACTTTTTAATTTGATACAATTTTAACTCTCCAAAAAAGTTGCCATAATAATAGCACTTCCCATGGAAACTCTACCTAGATCCAAAATGGTGCAAACTATAAAAATTGTGTTCTCTTTTTTTTTTAATATAACTTTCTCTGTAAACATCATTTTTCCAACTTATTTGAGACTAAATTATAAACATCTTGCTCCTGTATTTCTTCAAAAGAGACATGTCCTCTTACATAATTAGTGAAATCAAGATTTAACATTGGTGTAATTCTACTATCTAATCCATAGTCCACATTCAAATTTTATCAATTGTCCCAACAAAGTCCTTTTTTAACTATATTTTTAATTCTAGTCCGACATACAGTCCAGATTCACTCCTTTCAGTTCATTATCATGTCTTTTTGGTTTCCTTTATTTTAGAGTAGTTCTTCAGCCTTATTCTTTCATGACGTTGACATTTTTAAAGTGTCCAGGCCAGTTTGTTCATACAATCTACCCATTTAGAGTTATGTCCCCTTTGACATGACTATCACAGAAATGATGTTATGTTCTCAATGTTATGTTTCTCATCAAGAGAAACATGATATTGGCAACATTGACTTTGGTTACTTGAGATGAATGGTGCTCAACAACTTTTTCCATTCTAAATCTATGAGTTTTCCCTTCACAATTAATAACTAACTTGGAGGAAGGTAGTTTAAGACTTAGAAAATGTACAGTCCCTCATAAAATTTTTCCTCCTAGTTTTGACATGCACTGGTATTTTTTCCTAAATTAATTATTAATGATGATTTCAAAACAGTGATTTTTCTAACGTCATCATCCTTTCCACATTACTAGGTAGCCTACCATATTTCAGTATCACCTGAGCTCCCAATTGCAAATAGGAAGCATGACTCACAAAGATGTAAGCTGCTTCTTGAATTGAAAGAGGATTCTGAAAATTTTGTGGGTATTAAATCCTAAAGGCAAATTTTACATAACCCCTCCCAAAACCCTCCAAACTTTTAAGCAAATTCTTTCAAAAACTTGAAATTATCAAGTCAAAACAAAAATTTAAAACTGAGTCAGGTACAACGGCTCATGCTTATAATTTCAGCTACTTGGGAGACTGAGGCAGGAGGATGACAAGTCCAGGCCAGACTGGGCAACTAAGCAAGATCCCATCTCAAAATAAAACTTTAAAAAAGAGTTGCAGAGTACTTGCTAGTATATGCAAGGCCCAAGGTTCAATTCCCAGTACCAGAATAAAAAAAATTTTCACTGCACCTATAAGTAATATTGAATTATTTGTTTGGGAAAAGTAAGATATGGTTCTTCATGTTTGATTCTTTAAAAACAAGAGACCTCTAATATCCTGAGAGTTGGTCTGACAAAGGCCAGAAGATCCTGAAAATTGGGAGAATTGTCCATTGTGATAGATGGTTACCAGAGGCCAGTGTTCAATCACTAGAGTCTGTGACTTGAAGGAACCTGGAAAGATGGTAACTCATCTCTCCACCCTTGCCCCTTCTTCTCAGCAGGTCATTAATGTCTCCTCAGATGAAAAACAAGCTTACTGTGAAGATCTTCAGAAAACCTACCCTCTGACAAACTGAGCAATCTTTCCTGCCAGACAGAATCATGTAGGTACCCAGAGTTCTTCATTCCCTCTTCCTTTCAGTATTATCCTGAGGATAATAATTCAACAATTAGGCTTACCAGCTCCTATAAAAGCATGCAAACTCTTGAATCCCATATGTCTGATCTATTAATATATGCATCCATATATCCCCTCCTCTGTGGATGAAGTTTACTTTCCTGCCCCAATGGCATTGGCCTTTGGTACACAACTTGTCACAGTCAATGGAATGGTAACAGATGTGATACAAACAGAGGCCTGAAGTTTGCTTCCACCTTGTCGGCTTGCCTCTGTCATGGTTTGGATCTGGAATGTTCCCTAAAAGCTCATGTGATGAAAGTGATGCAGCAAGTCCAGAAGTTAGGTTTTTAAGAAATGATAGGATCATGAGGGATTTAATCAAAATGGTGGACTAATCCTTTTGGTGAATGAATAATGTGAACGGACGACTGGGTGGTAATCATTAGGTCACTGGCATGCTCTCAGAGACAATATTATGTTCCTGGTCTTCCCTGACCCTGCTTCCTGTCTTCCATGAGTTGAGCAGCCTTCCTCTGCTATACCTTTCCACTGTGCTGTTCCGCCTCACCTCAGGCCCAAAACAATGGAGTTGGTCAACCATGGACTAAAACCTCTGAAACCTTGAGCCAGAACAAATTTTTTACTCCTCTAAGTTGTCTTTTTGGGGTATTTTGGTAACAGAAACAAAAAGCTGACTAAAATAGCCTCCCACATTCCAATGATAGCTATGAGAAAAGCATACCTCACTAAACACCACCTCATTAGCATAAGACCCCCCAGAAAAAAAATATGTAAGGTGAGGACCTAAATCCAATTCACAGTCTGGATCTAAGACC
This sequence comes from Tamias sibiricus, assembly GCA_025594165.1. Classification (NCBI taxonomy): domain Eukaryota; kingdom Metazoa; phylum Chordata; class Mammalia; order Rodentia; family Sciuridae; genus Tamias; species Tamias sibiricus. The sequence goes on along the minus strand of CM046659.1, from coordinate 183,563,343 downwards.
AGCCAACCCTCAAACTTTAGTAAAGTCACCCCTCTGAGCCCACTTTGTACCAGCTAAACCACAGCTCCCCTGAAGACTCATAAGCACGAAAATAAATGCCTATTTTACATAACTGAGCTTGAGAATAATTTGTTACATAAGATTACTATGACACAGGTGAGTAAGAAAAATACCACAATAAAGTCCTTCTCTATTATCTTCTCCCGATTAAATAAGCCCAGTTCAACATTCCCCCTATGATAAGGTCCTATTTTTAAATTATTCCACTTTCTTCTTACCCTTCTCTATAAGAAGCTCCATCACTGCTTTGTAAATTAAGGAACACCTTTTTTCAAAAAAAAAAAAAAAAAAAAAAAAAAAAAAAACTGGGAGCCTGACTTTGAGGCATTTGTTTGGACTTGACTTATGGCATAGCAGTTTAAAAATCAATACATATTGTATAGATCAAATCCAAAGTGGCAGAATAGGCATGATGAAATTACCTGAAAAATGGACACCACAAAATATATGCTTACAGATCATAAAGTCTTTCTAACTATGAGCCTGGAAGGAAATAAAGTATTATTCTACTTAGAGCCGAATTCGAGGACATGAGACCTCTGCAGTTACACAGGGCCCCATACCAAAAAGGCCCTGTGCCTGGCTCAGTTCTCTGCTGCCATTGCCTTTAAAGTATTCTTGTTTTAATAAGGATCTCATCAGTTTTTATTTTCACTGGGCCCAGCAAATTATGTAGCTAATTCTGGTTCCACCTGTAAGGCAATTTCCAACCTGAAGCCTGCTCCTTCATTTCCTCCGCCTATGAGGACACTTAACTCAGACCCTCACATCCTTGTCCTTGATATTTGCAAGAGTTCTTAATTTGTCTATTTGCCTTCTCTCTTTCTCACCTCCATTTCCTCTTCCAGAATACACATATCTCATCACATCACATCCTTAAAATCATTCAAACAATCCTCACTGCAAGCGGGGGGTGGGGGGAATCAAATTCCTTAGAAAGCATAAATGACCATTATAGGAGGGCGTAGCCTCTACTGTAGCCCTCTTCCCCACCCTCACTTCTTCACTCATCCAGTGTTACTGCCTCAGAATCATCATCCCCAATTTCCATATTCTTCCCTATCTTTGCTCATGCCTCTGCCTGGCATGCCCTTCGCTCATCCTCTTATCTTGACAGCCCTGGACCACTACAGTCTTCCCTGTTCTTTCTCTTACTCCTACAAATTCTAAACTCTTCATCTGAGTAGCATCTGGACATTATTCATTATTTGTATAAGCACTGTAATGATTTACTTATTTTTCTCCAATTCCAGAGTCAAGAATCACGTCCCATTCTTTCTACCCTTAGTTTGATTGGTGCCTTATGTAAAAGGCACCAATAACAGATGTTCAGGAGATCACTGAACTTAATTCTCTTAAGGGATGAGGAAACTTATTCATTTAAAGTCACCCAGTAAATTAATGGCAGCCTCACAATAAACCCATTCACGATAGCCTCAAAAAAATAAAATACTTGAAAGTCAATCTAACAAAAAGAGGTGACAGACATCTACAATGAAAATTATAGAACACTAAAGAAAGAAACTGGAGAAGACCTTAGAAGATGGAAAGATCTCCCATGTTCTTGTAAAAGCAGAATTAATATTGTCAAAATGGCCATACTACCAAAGCACAATACAGATTTAATGCAATTCTTATTAAAATCCCAATAACATTCTCCATAGAAATAGAAAAAGCAGTCATGAAAAAAATTAGGAGACCCAGAATAGCCAAAACAATTCTTAGCAAGAAAAGTGAAGTAGGAAGCATCACAATACCAGAACATAAATTATACTACAGAGCTATAGTAACAACAAGAGCATGGTATTGGAACCAAAACAGGCACATAAACCAATGGTACAGAATAGAAGACACAGAGACAAACCCACATAAATGCAGTTATCATATACTACACAAAGGTGCCAAAAACATACATTTGGGGGAAAAAGATAGCTTCTTCAATAAATGGTGCTGGGAAAACTGGAAATCCACATGTAGCAAAATGAAATTAAACCCCTATCTCTAACCCTGCACAAAACTCAATTCTAAGTGGATCAAGGACTTAGGCTTTAGACCAGAGACCCTGCGCCTACTAGAAGAAAAAGTAGGCCCAAATCTACATCATGTCAATTTAGGAACTTACTTCCTGAACAAGACTCCTAAAGTGTAAGAAGTAAAATCAAGAATCAACAAATGGGATGGAATCAAACTAAAAAGCTTCTTCACAACAAAGAAAACAATTAAGAATGTGAACAGAGAGCCTACAGAATGGGAGAAAATCTTTGCCACTTGCACCTCAGACAGAGCATTAATGTCTAGGATATATAAAGAGCTCAAAAAATATAACACGAAAAAACACAAAAAAACAATCAATAAATGGGCAAAGAAACTGATCAGGTACTTCATAGAAGAAGAAATATGATTGATCAACAAATATATGAAAAATGTTCGACAACTCTAGCAGTTAGAGAAATGCAAATTAAAACTACACTGAGATTTCATCTCACTACAGTCAGAATGGCAACTTTCAAGAATGCAAGCAAATAAATGTTGGCGAGGATGTGGGAAAATGGTACACTCATACATTCCTGGTGGGACTGAAAATTGGTGCAACCACTCTGGAAAGCAGTATGGGAATTCCTCAGAAAATTTGGAATGGAACCACCATTTGACCCAGCTATTCCAATCCTTGGTTTATACCCAAAGGACTTAAAAACAGCATACTACAGTGATGCAGCCACATTCATATTTATATAGCAGCTCACAATAGCTAAATGATGAAACCAATCAAGGTGCCCTTCAAAAGATGAATGGATAAAGAAATTGTGGTGTATATACACAATAGAATATTACTCAGCTATAAAAGAATGAAATTATGGTATTTGCTGGCAAATGGATGGAGCTGGAGAATATCATGCTAAGTGAAATAAGCCAATCCAAAAAAAAAAAAAAAAAAAAAACAAAGGCTGAATGTTTTCTTTGATATGTGGATACTGATTCACAATAAGGGAGAGGGGCCAGGGAAGAATAGAGGTACTTTGGATTAGACTGAGAGGAGGAAGTATGGGAATAGGAAGGACAGTAGAATGAATCAGACATTATTACCCTATGTGCATATATGATTAAGCAACCAATATAATTCTACATCATATTCAACTAGAAGAATGATAACTTATATTCCATATATGTATAATATGTCAAAATACATTCTACTTTCATGTATAACTAATAAGAACAAATTTTAAAATATTGAAAAATAATAAAGTCACCCAGTAAATTAATGGCAGGACCAAGACTCAATCTTAGGCTCTCTGATTCTTGGTTCAATACACAATATCATATTCTCTTGGTGGGTTTTCCAGTATCAGACATTTCCTCCATTAATCCTTAAAATAACCCATCTCTTGTGTGCCTAAGTAAGGAGAGAGAGCATCAGTGTTATGTCCCTACTAAAATCTCTTCTAAGACACAGAATATGAGATCTGAGTGGGTTCTTAGAGATTGTTTATCCCAACCCTTCATTCCACCCAAGAGAAGGAAGAACCCAGAGAGGTGAAGAGGCTCACCCTAATTACACAATTAGTTACCAGGTGTGCCAAGTCCCAGGTCACTGCTAAATCCGCTGACCACATGGCTTTGTTACCAGAGGCAAGAATCCAGTTTAACATGCTTGACCACTCTAAATAAATTTTATTGGTCCCCTGACAGCTGCCACTAGACTAATTTCCTTCTCCATTAGGCTGAGTGGAAGGACACCTGAGACTTACTTAGCATGAAATCTTTCAGTGTTAGTTACCACCCTTGCATGTTTGAGCTCTACCTTGTTTAGTCACAGGATGGGAAATTCTCCCTATCCCCTCCCTGCTTCACATGCCCTGTCCCAATCTAAGGAAATATGTCTAAAGTTTGTGATACACAATTTCTCCACTCTAAAAACCCAACTCTAAGGGAAAGGTTCATATTGATAAAAGCTGAAAGGGGATTCTGCAATTACCTACAGATATGCAATGGATATTGTTTAGAGAATAATTATTGTCTCTTTTTCAGAAGCGCTGAAGAAATGATGAGTAAGTTGTCCCAATTCCAGCTCTTTGGATCCAAGATAGACACGAGGGAGAGGGGAGGAATAAGACACTCTGTAGAATGGGAGGCTGGAAACAGATTTTTTTTTTTTTTTTTAGAAAATCGGAACCTGTGGGCTGGGGCTGGGGCTGGGGCTCAGCAGCAGAGCGCTCACCAGCATATGCAAGGCCCTGAGTTTGATCCTCAGCACCACATAAAAATAAATAAATAAAATAAAGGCATTATGTCCAACTACAACTTAAAAATTTTTTTACAAGAAAAAGAAAATTGGAACCTATAATTATTCAAATGCATATTATTGTCCTGACATTTAATTTATTCAAGAAATCTTTGTTGAGCTTCTACAGTGTTTCATGCACCCTGTTCAGAATACAAGATACAGCTGTGAACTGGAGAGGCATGGTCCCTGTCTTTAAGGTTAGTATAGAGATGGGAAATAGAAGGAAACAAATAAAACATGGTCACATGTGCAAAGGAAGGAAATGTGATTGCAAGGTTATATAGCAAGTGCAAATTGTGTATTATATAGGTCAATCAGAAAAAATCCTCTCTGGGCCCGCAGTCTGCAGCTACCTGAAGAAAAAGGAAAGTGTAAAAACAGATTTTTGATAATAAAAACTCTAGAAAAGAATGGATTAAAATCTCATGAACCAACAAACAGTTTAAAAAAAAAAAAAAAAAAAAAAACAGGAACATTCCAAGTAGCCTCAACAGAAACTTTGGAAACATCTTAAAAGGAAAATTTATGTTTTCTGGTCTCAGGAATTCCTTCCCACAGAGAATTTGGAATTAGGCTTGCTGGTTGAGGGCATGTAATCTGGGAAGAAGAATTTAACAGGAAGCCAGTGCTGATCTTGGTTAGATGGCTTCCTTCCTCCTCATCTCTAGTTGCAGGCACATTGAGTGTGAAACTGGCTCTCAATGAAAACAGAGCCCAGGATCAGAAAGTTCAGTTGAGACATAACATCTCTCTGCACCTTCGTGTCTTGTTCTGAAATATGGGGAACAGGAAGGAGCAAGAGCTTTGATTATAGACAGACCAGTTCAAATCTCAACTGGACCACTTCCCGCAATGGCATTTAATGTGTCCGAGGTTCACTTTCTTCTTCTATAAAATGAAAAATATATCATCTGTCTACAGGGATTTTTGTGAGAGCTCAAGTTAGTTAAAGACCTCAGCACAACATCTCCATTGCACTCAATTTAAACATAGATCAATAGATGGATAGATTCATTCCTGCCTTTTCCTACATAGTTATAGAGTTGGGGGGGAGGTAAATAGCACACTGACACATAACTATCATATAATTAGTGTTCATTTTCTTTTCTCTCCCTTCCCACCCACCATCATGATAATCAAATTTTTAAAGTAGCTAATCCCTAAAATCCCTTCTAATTCTTCAATTCAAATAAATTCTCAACTTTACCACTTTATTTCATTGGTATGTCTTTGGATCCACTACAGTAGCAAGTCAGCACAGTCACCATGGAATTAAGTTTCTCCAATACACGTTGGATTTGGGGTAAGGCACATGTGCTGTGTTTCTAGAACTACACACTGAAAACAGTGACTCTACTTCCTAACATATGGGGAGATTATAAGAGTTGAGTTACAGTTTTTCAAAGAACGGCTATTGACATGACTTTTCCACAAGAAGCTCACACTGTGTCCACCCTCCACAGTGCAGCCAGCATCTTGGCAAGATCCTATAACTGCTTTTCTAAAATTCAGCAGCAATCTCTAGCGGTTAGATGCATTTCTACACTATTGTATCCATGTGCTATCTTTACACAGTACTCATAGCTCAATGGGGAGCTATCAGGGATCTCCCTTTGAACCCATATTTGATCACCAGCCAATTTTTTCATATCCTATTCTAGGTAGCAAAAAAGAAATCTGTTTTGATTAAAGAGTGATCAGGAAAGTACTCTCACATTATAGAGGAAATAGGCTTCATTTAATATGCATGACTGGCACTATAAATCCTTGTTTAAAGCTAAGGAATGATCAACATCTATTCCAGCTCCAACAATACAGGCTAGGCCATCCTGACCTCGGATCTGAGTGACTCAGGTTCTGGGAGGAATTGCCCTGAAATGTTGGACTGGTGACCTTACAGAAGAAAAGTCTCTAAAACCTAAGTGTGGTATGCATCACCCCAGCTAGACACGAGAGAAGAAAAGGAAATTCATGGAGATGCCTTACTCCATCCCTTAATCCCAATTAATCTCCATTAACACAGTTCTCAGACGGATGTCTCCCATTTTCATCTTCTTCATCTGCCTCTGCAAGTACTCAATACTGAACTTGAATCACTACAAAAAATTTAAAAATTCATCTCCCTTCCTGTTCCATTTTCAAATGTATCATATGTCAACTGGTAATATTCATTAGTTGACATCTACACGTTTATGTTAACCACACAAGAAGCAATTACTATGCACCTGCAGTATACACAGCTCTAAGGGGCTCGGTGTTTGGTCTCATTATGAAGGAGCCAACCAATGTAGAGAAGAATTACATCGTGTACAGGGATACCCACCAAACAGGGAGGGGTGTCCTCAGAGCAGGAGCAACAAGTGCTGCCTGAACTCAGAGGGGAGAAAGGCAATTTCCAACTGGGCCAAACACTAAAGGCATGGCCCATGAAAAGGTCTTCAGAGGATTTTAATGAGAGATGGTTTGGGGGAGAAGTTTTTTGCAGGTAACAGAAAAAGCATAAGAAAAGAAGCGTCCAAGACATCAGAAACCAGACACAACCTTGACTACCAAAAAGACTCTAACCAAACCCTTTCTGTGATGAGTTAGATTGCAGACATATACCTAAAAGTAGTTGGAAAAGCAAGGCTTATCGGTTTAGTTAAATGGCATTATATGGGTTAGTGTTAAATGGCATTATAAATTATGAATTAAGGAAAGAATACACAGCAAAGATAGGTGATAAGCTGGGCACTACATAATGGTCCAGGATTGGTGTGGACAGCAGCAAAAATATTTTAAGTAGATAAACTAATCAATATGTAATGTTACCTCCATGAGCACCCTCCTCCCACTTCCCCAGACACATTCACTCATTCATTCACCCACACTGAGCATCAGAGATACAGACGTGCTTTTGTAGAATTGTGAACCACTTCAGAGCTTTGGCAGTGTGGTGCGGGGGATGATATCTTAAAACTGCATCAATCATTATAACTTAATTGTTATTGGTCTGAATATGGTGAATAGGTGGCTTAAGAGTCTGTAATTTGAATACAGAACTTGGTTGCCTCTTTATAGGTTGCTTTTAAAATTCCAAATAGTTGCCATCATACCCCACTTTCTCCAAATAGGTCCATGACTGTCCTTTTCTGAAGGCCACAATGCCTTCCAGTCATAAACTCAACTCTTTTAATTTCTCTTCCAATGTTCTAACAATAAGCAGTGAAATCAAGAGACTAGAAAGAGGCCAAACAAGGAAGATATATGAACCAAAGGCACTCTATTTAGGATTCCTCTCTGTTAAAGGATTCCCATTTGATAAAAGTATTCTTAAATGTTCTTTTTTATCTCTCCCATAACTTTCCCCATTGGAGAGTTTTTTAGTATGCTAAAGTACTTTATTGTGATATTATATATATATAGAGAGAGATATAGACATATATATATAAACACACACACTCACACAGAAGCTTGCACAAACCCTGAGCTTATAGCTCAATGAAATGGACCATTAAACCCATGTAAACATCATCCACATCCGTGTACAGACTTTTCCTTTATACCATCCCCCAACAGAGACAACTTCCGTTCTGATTTCTATCACTGTAACAAGTTACCACATAAATGGAATCACACAGTACATACTCTTTTTGTCTGGCTCCTTTTGTTCAATAAAATGTTTTTCAACCTCTGTCAGTATTATTGAGTGTGGCCATTTGTTCCTTTTTGCTGCTGATTAGCATTCCATTGCATAGATATACCATAATAAGTTTTATCCATTCCCTTACTGATGGATATTTGAGGTGTCTGCATGGTTTGGCAATGAGGAACAAAGCTGCTAAGAAATTTTTTGCAAACCACCCCACCATTAGAAGTGTTTAAATTTTGCTGTAGAAATTCTATATATGGAATCCTTCTTTCCTGCTGCCCAGTTAGAAAGCAATAAATCCCCAGGGGAGGGCACAGAATCAGACGTCATGAATCTGCAAGTCCAGATTCTGGGTAGGGAGATTCAGCTCAAGTTCCGTAAGCATCTCTGCGACACCGAGGGGTCAGGAAAGAAGAGTCTGGAAGGCTGACACAGAATGGGTCTTCTACCCCAATGCTCCCTTGTGTTCCGGCCCCTTTGTCTGTTGACTATTGCTTTTGCATACTTGATCTCAGCATAGAACTAACAAATAACTGTGCTAACTAACCCACAATGAAGAGAGTACCAAAGCTTGAAATTTCCTCTAGAACTGCATGGGGACATTAGAATCAGCAGACAGAGGACTCAGGGATTCAAATATGCACTCCTCCAACATGTAATGCTGATTTGACCTCTAGGAGGCAGACCCTTCTAAAAGGGTTTGGTTTCCAGTGGAAGAAATCCTCAGAATCTCATAGGAGTTTTTACAAAGCCTGTATACTAAACTCACACTTACTTTACTAATTCCTTGAAAGCAAGTTTCCACATATTGGGTACCTGCTGTTTGTCTTGAACTGTAAAAGTGCTGACTTTACAGACACTCAGTCACTTAACCTTTATAGTGACCCTATGAGATAGGTCCCATTATGATTCCCATTTTACAATTGAAGCATCAGGTTAAGTAAGTTGCCCAAGTTATACAGCCACAAAATTCATGCTACCATGTCCATGGGCTTCTTTTGTGTCATTTTTAGGCTAAACCACGTGAAAATGGGTACTCCATAAAAATAGTGACTGTATTTATCTAGAAACCAAGGCCTCAAGAATCTATAACAGGGACTAAGAGAGGCTGCCTTGGCTAAAAGCAGTGACTCTTTACTTAGGCCTGCAGATGCCCAGTGTGTAACAAAGCAGGATAAAGCTCTGCATCTCTGCCTTCACTTTGTATCTGTTTCCTTCATGACCTTAAATTTGAGTCAGGTCCCTGCACAGCTCTGCACGTAGGCATGTTAAGCATTTAAGGAGTGCTCATCTAAAAACTAGTAATATGGGTTTTATTCGCCCTAAATTTACCTAACCTCTCTCATCCCCCTTCAAGCCTGAGACAAGATCTGCAGGGGCATTTGACAGTCAGCCGTTACAGCTTCATGTTTCAGACCCCTGAAGTGACACCCAGTAGTCTTCGGTGGTTGTCCTACACCATCTAGGAACAACAGGAGCCTTGCAGACAGATCACCCCATAGTGAGACTGCTCCCTGCCCAAGCACTCAACTGTCCCCTTCCAGGATCTCAGGTCTGATAGATAAGCCTTCTGAGGGGAGATTTCCTCTCAAGTAGTAAGGACTTCTCCAAAGCTACCTCACAAGACCAGAATGAGATAAAGATCAACCAGAAAACCATTTGACCAAGACTGACTAGTTATGCATCCCTTTTCCCCCCATCCCCCAATTCTTCCTCTATTTAAACCCAAAGCTCGTGTAAGCACCCTGAAGACAGGACTAAGGATAAGGATCCCCTTTTCTTCCCAGGGTAATTACACCAACTAAAGTTCCTTTCCTGCTTTTTACCATTGCCTGTTCTATTGGGTTCTTTGGGTTCTTTCTTTCCTTTTTTTTAGTGATATACTGGTTTTGTTACTGGAGTCCTAGGCCAGAGGACTGCCTCTGGGGTTTCTAACTAGCTGGACCTGGTTTTGTTAGAAACCCCAGACGCAGTCATCTGGCCTAGGACTCCAGTAACAAACCCAGTATACTGCTAAGAAAAGAAAAGAAGGAAAGAAAGAGGGGGGGGGGGGAGGGAGGAGAGAGGGGAGGGAAGGGAAGGGAAGGGAAGAGAAGGGAAGGGAAGGGAAAAAGAGGGAAAGGAAGGAAGGAAGGAAGGGAGGGAGGAAGGGAGGGAGGGAGGGAGGGAGGGAGGGGGAGGGAGGGAGGGAGGGAGGGAGGGAGATTGATTGGTGGAAGATGCCATGACCCCATAATTCTTGCTTCTGTTCCTGCAAACACCAAGGTCTGCTGGCAGCACAAGTGGTACCTAGGCCTGCTTGAACCATGGTTATAGCAACTGCAGACCCCATTGCCAGAAAGTCAGAATCCTGAGATGGCCCTGGACAATGAAGTTTGTCCTGGGCTCAGTCTTTTGAAACAAATTTGTACTTCTAGACCTTGGGACAGTGATGACAGGGGCAGCCTCAAATATTTCTGAGATTCCTCAAGGTCTTTTTTCAATTGTCCTGATGCAAAGCACTTGGCCTTTTTTTTTTCTTTAATCCAAGCTATCTCATTAGTAAGTGGTTGCTCTACCACAACTCCCTGTGGTAGAGCAACCACATACTTTTTCTCCAGACTGTGAATTTTCTAAATCTTTCTCTTCTGATTCCTTTTTCCCAAAGGGAATAGAACAGGAAGATTTGACTAAAAGCCATGATAATACCCATGCCACAACCCCAATGCTTTGTCATTTTAGAATCTACTCCACCAGATAGATTAGTCCTTCTCTAAAAGGTTTAGAACACAGAGAAAGTGAAATTGAGTTCTTTGCAATGATGTAACAAGGATGGCCTTCAGTCCAAATTCCAAAGGTATATTCTTCATTTGCACTAGTATTCTGGTTATGAGCATTTATCCAATCTCTAAAATGTTCTAGCTTTTCCCTAGTCTTCTTGTCTTCTGACCTCTCATGAAAATCACTCATAACACTGTTCACAGCATTCTAGGCATTTTCTAGCCTCTTGCTCCAAACTCTTCCAACTTCTCTCCATGACCTAGTTCCAAAGCCTCCACATTTTATAGTAACAATTTCACTCCTCAGCACCAATTTTCTGTATTAGTCTGTTTTCTACTACTATAACAAAATATCTGAGGCAGGCCAACTTTATTTAAAAGAAGAAGAAGGAGAAGGAGGAGAAGGAGAAGAAGGAGGAGGAGGAAGAGGAGAAGGAGGAGAAGAAGAAGAAGAAGTTTATCCATTACTCTATCAAAATATCTGAGGCAGGCTGAGGTTTATTTAGCTCACAGTTCTTGAGGTTCAAGAGCATCATGCCAGCATCAGCTCTGCTCTGGGAAGCACCTGATGGTGCCATCTGGCATTATGAGGACAGAAGCTTATGCCAGAGTAAGATACCATTTCCACATAAAGGAAGCTAGAGAGGTCAAAGCCCCACAGTAACTCCCAAAGACATGCCCTTAGACTTTAGCACCTCCCTCTAGGGTTCACCTCTTAAAGGTTTCACCAAACTGAGGACCCAACTCCCAAAAAATGAACCTAGGGGGGACAAACCACATCTAAACCATGGCACCCATTTTACTGAAGACTTCATCATATGTAGTAATCATGTCTCCTTATTTTCTATATTTCTGATGATTAGAAATCTGGAGCCTTGCTCATCCGGGAAAGACTGCTCCTCCCAAGGTTAGCCAAGTTCTAGAGTCAGCAAACGACTAGCCCCCAAGCCTTTCATACACAAGCCAAACCAGGCAGAGCCCAAACCTTAACCACCTCCTTTATCATGCCCCCTGGGCTCTTACTTGAACCACTATTTCTATGCCCTAATCACAGCAGGGCCAGGTGCCAGGCAACTTGGGACAGCCCCTTTGCCCAAGAACCTTCTAAAATCATTCAAACTAAACAATCCTGAGCCTGTTTACCCTACTTTGTCTCTTGCTTCCCACAGAAACCACAATAAAGCCTCGTTCCCTCTGCCTCCTGACCAAACTACGTGGCCCTACATGGTATGCAGTGCTTCCTATTTCTAGGGATCTGTGAGTATAAAAATGTATTTCTTCATAATAGTCATTCCTATGTCTGTGTGTCTTAGAATATCTGATCAAAACAAACCCTGGACACCCTTAAAATATATTACATCATAACACATAACCTGAAGTTCACAGTGACAACCCTAAAGCATCAAGAAAAGGATTAAATTCTACTCAGCAGAATAAATAACAAAGCTCAACGGTGTATACAGTCTATTCTATGTGAATGTAATAACATTTCTTTGAGTGTTTTTGTTTTGTTTTGTTTTGTTTTGTTTTGTTTGGCTACTTTCATCATAAAAGTAATACATGTGGACTTCTGGTATTTCTGGTCCAGCCTGTAGGAAGCTTAGAAGCTGTCACTCCAATCTAACCAATAAAACCCTGAACAAACTGAAAAAAATCAACAACTCTTCTTAGGTCATTGGGAAATGAGGTTACAGGGACACTTGCTTTCCCAAAATTGGAGAGACTGACAGGCAAATACAGAGAATTACAACTTCCCAGAGTAGAGGCCAGTACCAGGGTAGAAAAACCTAAACTGCAATTGAAGAATAACCGGAAGCTCAGAAGTCTGTGAGTTAAAAAAAAAAAAAAAAAAAAAAGTTTCAGGGGGACCAGTCATAGAGAGGTAACCCCATTTTTTGTGAATTTTACTGCCTGTAGCTCTACCAGGTTCTCCCAGTGAAATGAGAGGGAAATCCCTCATGCTTCCAGCAGAGGGAAAGGAAAAAGCCATTCTGGACTACACCAGAGTCTTCTGTTCCTAACAAGGCCTGCCCTCAGTAGAATCTGTTTTATCAGGGTCTAACCTACATAGGTTTTATCAGAACTTAACTGGCCTGAGGGAAGAGAATACTCAACTCCAGCCCCCTCTACTGTCGTGTCCCACCTAAGCAGGGAGCGAGATCAAGGAAAATTGTGCAGTTCATGGTCCAGTGACACAGGCTCCACACAGGACCGAGATCTAATCCTAGGACTGTAAAATGTTTCCCTTCCCTCCACATCTCCCCACCACGTTACTAGAGGTCAACTCACAGCAGTTCCTTTTACCATGTACCTCACGTCTGTCTACCAGGCAAAATTATTGCACATACAAAAAGGCGAAAAACAACTTGAAGAGACAAGGCAAGCATTAGAATCAGACCCCAATACAACAGATGTTGGAATTATCAGACTAGGGATTTACAACAACTATGATTAATATGCTGAAGGCTCGAATGGATCTCTAATCTAATGGATAACCTAGACCACATGAAAAACAGACAGCAGGCTGGAGTTGTAGTTTGAGGCACTGGGTTCAATTATCAGCACCACATATAAATAAATAAATAAATGTCCATTGACAACTAAAAAAAAAAAAACAGTATAGGGAATGTAAGCCAAGAGATAGAAATCCAAGACGGAACCAAAGAGAAATGCTAGCGATCCAAATTAGTAACAAAAATGAAGAATGACTTTTGTGGGTTTTCTAAAAGATTGGACACTGTAAAGAAAGAATCTCTGAACTTGAGGATACCTCAGTAGATACCTCAAAAATTGAAAAATAAACAGAAAAAAAAAAGACTGAACAAAAACAGAATATTCAAGATCTGTAGAACAACTACAAGAGGTATTACATAATGTAATGGAATTATCTTAAGAAGATAAAGAACAAAAGCAATATTTGGAAGAATAATGTCTGGGACATTTTTGAACAAAAGAAATATTTGGAATAATTATGTCTGGGAATTCCCCTCCAGGAAACTCAGAGGACACCAATCAGGATAACAGTCAAAAAAAAACAAAAACAAAAACCTGGACATATTATATTAAAACTACAGAAAATATAAATTAAAGAAAACCTCCTGAAAGAAGAATATAAACGAGGAAAACAGCACTTTAGCTGTAGAGGAGCAAAAGATATGAATTACATCCATCTTCTCTTTAGAAGCCATGCAAGATGAAGGGAGCACATAAAATATTAAAAGCATTGAAAGAAAAATATTAGGAAACTAGAATTCTGTACTCTGTGAAATGATCCTTCAGAAATGAAATGGAAATAAAAAGCATTCTCAGATGAACAAAAATTAAGGGAATTTGTTGCCAGTAGACCTGTCTTGCAGGAAATGTTAAAAAGAAGGGTTTTAGAAATAAGGAAAATACTACAGGTCAGAAACTCAGATCAATATAAAGAAAAGGAAAAAAAGTGGAAGTTAAAGAAAAACTTTGATTTTCTTTTTTTGATATTTTAATTTTTAGTTACAGGCAAACACAATATCTTTATTATTTTTTTTAACATTTGTTTATTTGTTTGCTTTAATTGTACACAATGCCTTTATTTTTAGTGGTGCTGAGGATTGACCCCTGGCTGCAGAGTGCTAGGCGAGTGCTCTACCGCTGACCCATAACCCCAGCCCTTATTATTATTTTTTTAATGTGGTGCTGAGAACCAAACCCAGCGCCTCATGCATACTAGGCAAGTGCTCTATCTCTAAGCCACAACCCCAGCCCTAATTTTCTTTTTCTTAATCGATCTAATAGATAATAATTTGTTAAAAATTAAAATAGCAACAATGTATTCAATTATGTATACGTGTTATATACGTGTTTTTGTGGATGTTTAAAGATGAGTGAAATGATAGCAATGATTCAAGGGACCAGAGGGAGGAATTAAGAATGTTTTGTTACTATAAAAGAACTTCACTACCCATGAAGTTCTTCAGTTTTATTTGAAAGTTGGCTTGGATTAGTTGTACATGTATATTGCAAATTCCAGAGCAACCACTAAGAAGAGTTAAAAAAAAAAATGAAGAAAAAGAGAAAGAAAGATAACTGATATGCTAAAAAAGGAAAGAAAATTGAAGCATATAAAATGCTCAATTAAATTACTAAAGGAATAAAGTGAGTGGAAGACAAAAATAGGAAGAAAGAACAAGAGAAACAAAGCAATAACAAATGTGGTAGATATTAATCTAGCTATATCAATAATCATTTTGAATATAAACAGTCTAAATGTACCAATCCAAAGACAGAGACTGTTGTTGGAGTGGATCAAAAAACAAGACTCAACAATATGCTTTCTACAAAAACCCACTTTAAGTATAAAGACACAGATTCAAAGTGAAAGGATAAAGAATGATATACCAGGCTAAATTTCATTCATGTTTGAAGAAAAAATTAAATTATACACACACAATAGAAAAACATAGTAAGTGAAAGTAATAGGTTTCCTTCCCTCCTTTAATCCCACCACTAACAGCATTTTGTTTATCCCTTTATCCATTTTCATATGAGGATTCACACTCCTATCATTTTTATTTTTACCAAATCAGATGGTACTCTACAATGCTGTTCAGTAACTTACTTTTATGTTCTTAATGATAATTCTTGTTCCTCTTTCTTCTTTTTGGTAATCTCAGCCCTTGTTGTTCTACTTTTTAAAAAATAACTTGAAAGTTGAAAAACTAATGAAGCCTATATGCAGATAATAGGATTGTAGCAGACAGCACAGAGCACAGAATACCTATCTATTCTTTTGATGCTGATTTTAGAATCTATTCCTAAATGTCCAAGCCTATGTATCATGTGGGGGAGTTGGGGGGGGGGGTCCTAAGGCTGCACTGTCCTATACAGTAACAGGTGGCTGAGCAGGTATGACAACAGGGAGGTAAGAACCCATTTGAAACAAGCACAGGAGGCAACTGCCCACAGGATAACACTCAAGGAACACCAGAAAAAAACATTCTGAACCAAATATGTTTCATCACTGGACTGCCACCAATTACTCAAAATTCTGCTCTGGACATAGTGCTGTGCAACTACTGAGAAGGTGTGACCTCCAGGAAATTACAGCCAACATCGATCTCTCCAGCAGGTCACTGGCCTACACTTGAACCACTAAATTAAGCCATTAATTTCTTCTGTTAAAATGCACAGACTTTCTACAGGGAAAGGACAAATGGGATCCATATCTTTTATGAATACCAGAGTCTACAAAGAGGTCCATGAGCTTGGGGAGGGTTCCCTCAGGGCAGCAGCGGGGCCTTCTCCATTCTTCAACCCAAGCATCAAGCAGGGCTTTAGAGCAATGCTGCCCAAGGTAAACCACATATGCAATTTAAATTTCCTAGTAATCGCATTGGGAAACACAATAAAAGGTAAAATTAGTTTCAATAGTATATTTTATCTAAGCCATCGTTTCAACTTATGGTCAGTATTTAACAGATCGTTAATAAGATATCTCACATTCTTCTCCCAGCCACCTCAGACCAAGTCTTCAAAATCTGATGTGTAGATTACACTCAGAGAACCTCTCAATTCTGACTGGCCCACTTCAAAGGCTCAGAAACCACATGGGACTACTGAGTCCTATTTTGGGTAGTGCATGTTTAGAAGGTGGCCATTTCTTATTTGGGCTTCCCTGAAGAAATACATGCATTCTTTCCCATGGAATGAGGAACCCAGGACTTATTCTGGGAATTGGTATCATTGTTACAGCTGTTGTTCTGAGGGAACGGAAATGGCAGACAAGTGGAGGGAGGGAGAAGTCAGCCTACAAGTTGGATAGAGACAGGGGCCAGAGAAACAATTTGCCTGGAAATCCAAGGCGAGAAGGAATGGGCACCAGAACACTCCTTGGAAGAGAGATTAATTTGAAAATGAAGGTAAGAGGTCAATAAAAATATGAACACCTGTGCCCATGGTCCCTTGCAATATAAAATGTTCCCTTGCAGCAGTGCTGAAGTATCTCCATATTGCCTCAATCCTACGAAACACCTAGGTCTGTATTCCTTATGCTTGTTTAGGCAAGGAGTGGATCATGAGGAATATAACACTTCAGTGGGAACACACACTATGCAACCTTGGCCAAGGTGCAAAACTTCTCTACTCCCCTGCTTTCTTGTCTATAAAATGGAGTTAATAATACCTTCTCTAGATAAATGTTATAAAGATGAAACAAAACCATGGAAAACGAAATTGCTTCACCTAGGATTGAGCCACCTATAAAACACTCTTTAAATGTAAGCTGTGACAAGTTTTTATCAAAATGGAAAAACATGATTCTTCAAGACTTCTCAGAAAATAACAAAATCATCAGAAGTGTTCATATCACTGATGGAATTTCTTTTTCATCTATCTCTGCTTTTTGTTTTTAAAAGACAGACTCATTCGAGAGCCAAGGTGAAAGGTAGGGGTCAAAGTAGAGAAAAAGGCTCTTGCCTGGAACTCAGGACTCACAACCTTCCTAAATCAAATGGGCCTGAGCAGGATGGGAAAACACATGGGAGAACCTATCACACTGGGCTCCCCATGGAAAAAGTGAGGAAACCAATACCAGAAGGTGAAACCCCAGGTTGGGTCAGAGAGGACTGCTCTGCTGGGAACCCAAACAGAAAGACAGGACTCTTGCTGCGCGTGGGAACTGGACCCCTGTGCCCTGCTTACAGGTAGGTACTTCCCAGCCTCCTCTCTACCTGATCTTGGCCAGTATCTTCTGTCTCCATTCCCCAGGGTAGACCCACACCTGTGGCTTTATTTGTATTGCAGGGTACGCCTATGTCCCATCACACAGGCCTCAGGGCTCTACCCAATTAAAATGAAGTTCCCAGCCCCTTCCTAGGCTGGGAACACCTAGCTTCCCATCTGCTTTAAGACATGTCCGAGCTACCACAAGTGTAGCTATGTATTTCAATGCAGCAAGGATGTCCACAATTGACCACAACCCAGCTTGGTGACTCCTACCAATAAAGTCTCCATATAGATACCCATGAAGTATGATGCTTCCTCCATTACACCAGCTTGCCCTTACACTAGGAAGTTCTAGAGATGACACTGAAGTCATGGAGAGTAACATCAAAGAGTTAGAATCAACTCCCCATTCTAGACCATGTGTAAATGATGGTGAATGCCTGCCCCACCCCTTCCCTGGAACAGTAGATTGGAATCTGGTTTCCAGAATGGAAAGGTTTCCATTGGGAAGAGAGCCAAAGTCCATACCCAGGCCATAGGACTAGGAAAATCCTCCCTCAGAAGGAACAGCGCTGGGTATTTGACTGGACCATATAATGTTCCTCATAGAGGTAAAACTAACCAACCAAAATCCAGGTATTCACACAGAATAGAACTGAACACTGCTTTATTTTATAATTTTTCTTTCAGTTGACTTCACTGTCTCTGGGTCTTAACAAAATAAATCTGGGGGTGGGAGCAAGCTAGGCCCTGGAAAACTGAAGTTTCCTGCAAATATTCCTCTGTTCCCTTGTACCTATTCAGCAAGGGCTTAGCATGCCCATTCAAAGGAAATTGAACATGGCAGAGGAAGTAGGTTCAACAAGTAAGCACTAGAGTAAGTTTTTAGTATAAAATATTTGGTAATTATTTTAATCACATTCTTCTATCAAACTTCTGGGTCATGAAACTATCATCATCAATTTGTGTCTCCTCATTAATAGCAGTTCTTATTGCTTCTCCCAGGCTGCAGCCCCACCATATTTTCCAGAGCAAACTCCTGAAGCACAAATTAAAAATGGTCAACTGTCCTTGGAGGATCAAGCATTGATTTCATGCCTGGTATTGAGCCAGAGCTGGGAACTGCATCTGGTTCCTGCTCTCAAGAAACTCAGGGCTGGGTGGTAAAGACCAATACACTCACCAAGAAACAGGGACAAAGACACTCATGGAAAGATGTACAAGGAACAGGGACATCACTGAGAAAGCCACTGCCAGGGAATGGCCCACAAAGGATAGTTCCAAAGAAAAGGTGAATTTCATGTTGTCCTTAAAACTGTGTTGCCCAAACATCTCAGTAACAAGAAAACAACTCAATTAAACATGGCCAAAGGACCTGAAAAGACATTTCTCAGATGAAGACACAGACAGTTGGTCTATGAAAAAATGGTCAAGGTGTCTAATTGTCTGGGAAATGGGAATTGAAACCACAATGTGATATCACCCCACTCCCATAATAACTGTCTATTATCAAAAAGACTAAAGCCAAATAAGGGTTGGCGAGGATGTGGAGAGAAGGGAATGCTTGTACATTAGTGGAGAACAAGTAAATGAGTAGAGCCATTATGCATAAAAAGTATGGAAATTCCTGAAAAATTTAAAAATGGAACCACCATGTGATCCAGCTACTGGATATAGATCTATATCCCACTACTGAATATAGATCCAAAGGAAATGAAATCAGTCCATTGAAGACATCTGCATTCCCATGTTCATTACAGCATTATCTGTGATAGGCAAGATATGGAATCAACCAGTGTCCATCGATAGATGCATGATAATGGTGGAATGAGATGGACATCATTAACCTAGGTACACATATGACTGCACATATGATGTGACACTACATCGTGTACAAAGAGAGAAATTAAAAGTTGTGCTGCAATTGTGTACAATGAATCAAAATGCATTCTGCTGTCATGTATACCTAATTAAAATTAATTAATTAATTAAAATAAGAAAATGTGGTATATACAATGAAATACTTAAATACTTAATACTTAGCCTTAAAAAGGAGAAAAATCCTGTTAATATTCAACAACATTGATGAACCTGGAAGAGGTTATGTTAAATAAAGTAATCCATGAATGGTAAGACAAATACCTCATCATTTCATTAATATGTTGGGTCTAAATTGTCAAACTCATAGAAACAGAGAGTAGAATGGTGGTTACCAAGGGCTGTGAGGTGGAAGGAACTGGGTGAATGTTGGACAAAGGATACAAAATTTCATTTAGACTCCAGGAAGAAGTTCAAAAAATCTATTCTACAATGGGATAACTATACTTAATAACAATGTATTGTATACTTTAAAAAGTTGTGCTGAACTGCACAGGTGAACAAAAAATAGAATCTATGCCCCACACTATGGCCATACTGCTTAAGAAAGACATAGGATGGGTAAGCAAGGGCCAGATCATGAAAGGCTTGGGCCATGAAAGGTTTGAAGCTGGGAAGTGACAGACAGCATCAGGTCTGCCTTTGGAAAGATATTTCTAGCAGTTCTAGCAAAGAGTAGTTATGGAGAGTAGTTACAAACTGAAATGAAGACACCCATTGCAACGTCATCTTAACAAACTAAATAAGATATGAAGGATTTGAGCTATGTTCTGGAAGTAGAGAAAGAGACAAGCCCAGGGTTATTTAAAAAGCAGAGACAAAGTTCGTAACAATTCACTGAAGGTAGGTGAAAAGAGGAAGGAGACTCCCTGGTGGGCTGCTATATTAAATGTTGCCTTGGTTGTTGCCAACCACAGATCCTCAGACAACAACTGGGAAGTGACAAGAAGCACAAGGAAGGGAGACAGGTGAGAGAAGAAATAAGGTAAACTATGTTAATGAGGAGCGCACTGATGTGGGCACTAGGTTTCAGTCTCCCTGGGAAACTCTTAGATGCTATGTAGAACACAGCTCAGAAAGAAGCTGGGGGTGGGGGAGGCTGGTACACGTCCACCATCTTTCATCCCTCAAAAGTTGAGGGTCAGTCCTGAGGGCGCTGATTCCCCAGCACTTATGGCCTGCCCCAAGTCAAGCTGAGCAAAATCCAAGACCAGTGGCAGACCTCAGGCAGAGTCCCAAGTATCCGAGCTACCAAGCCATCCGTGTGGCTCCAAGTATCCACTGAAGTAGCAGGTGGCCTTCAAGGTGGGTGCAGAGGGCAAGGGCAGAGCATATAGCCTAGTCTGATGATACCGAGGCAGTCTTGAACTCAGGATGGCTAGAAAATAGTAAATAACTTCTGAGCTCTCCTCTCAATTGCACACAACACATTTTTAAGTGATCTTTAATATGCTCTGATTAGACCACATTAAGGAAACCCTGTCTCTTACTAGGCGAGTTCCATGGGTCATCTTCTATGTATTAGAGAGTTTTTTTCCATGACCACAGAGGCTCCAAGAAATAAAATCAGAAAGATCAACTGATAATAAAAGCATCAAGACCACAACCATAATAGTATACATAACTACTTATGATTAGCAAAGTGGATGAAAAATTTGGTGCAGGATCTGAAGAAGTCAGTAACACAAGAAGCTTCCAAATTATGAACAAATTCTGGGTGAATGTGGATGTCTCATGCCCAGAGGGAGGAAAGCCCAGTATTGTTTGAGCCTCAACATTTGAGGCTTGGAACTGTCAGATTGGGTCTCTAGATCACCATACTCTGATAATCTTCTGAGGATTTTTTTTTTTTTTTTTTTTTTTGGCATTCCTATGGATCCCAATCTCTTCCCCTATTAAAGAAGGTGGCTGCCAAGAGGCCACAAGGGACCATCGCAAAAGCAACACATATGAACATGAACAGGATTTGTAGCCCTAGAGAAACCTCCGCACACTTCTAAATTTATCTTGGGAAAGATCAGACGTTTCCTACCCACAGATTTGAATCAGCCTGAACCTAAAGTATTTAATTTCCATATTTAGAGCAGTAGTTGCCATTGGTTTATAATCCAAACCATCCCGTGCAGCTGTGATTCAGGCATATACTGATTACTGCTAAACTACCCAGAATTCGAGCTCAATTTCACAAGACAGAAGTATGACTTTTTTTTTTCTTTTGGTCATAAAAGATCACCCAAGGAAGTAGCATGACAAAATGTTTCCTGATGCCGTAGAGGCATATGGCTGAAACCCAACCTCACACACATCAGTACAAAAACGCACGGAACAACCCACAAATATCTGAGCTTTCTGGCAACATTAACACCCCAGCATCAACAAGCCTTCTGTCACTAATTATTTGAGACATCTCCTGTTTTGCTTTTATAACATCCTGAGCTGTTTATCAAAGAGGTCGTAACATGAGAAAGTATTCATGCCATCTTTAATAAAGAAAAAAATCTGCCTGGACGAGGAGAGAAGGAAAAACATTGTTGCAATAGAGCAACAATCAAATTATGTCTATAATGGGCTTTAAATCTTTAGAAGAAAAGATCTACAGTTTAACAGCACAAAGCAGTATTATTCCTGTTGTTATTAAAAACTGCCCTCTAATCCTTCACACATATGTAATACATCTCGTCCAAGGATCTCAAAGTCCATTATAAATAAACAAGAAGCTACGCTTTATAAAATCTAGCCAAGACCACAAAAGAGATGGAACTCTCTGGTCATGAACAAGCCAACACTTTTAGAACAGCTCATCAGCTAACGTATAAAGTCTCTTGGTCTCACTAAAGTCTGGGGAAATAATTGACTCTCAGTATACAAAAGGCATTCAATAAATGCTTATAGATACAGAGATTGATATAAGGTCCCTTACAGGAATATAGTAGAGATTAGTTAAATATATCTATTTTGTGCAGAAATGTCATCACTAAACACATACTCCCTTATAAATTCATGTAAGCCAGCAGGCCCTGTAATCTCAGTATTCACACACAGAAATGTTAATTACCTCCCTGCTGCCTGTAGTCCCATTATTATTTTTCTACATCTCTGTAGAATTTATCTCCTTGCTAATTAGGAGATTAAGTACCAGTAAAGAAAGAGCAAAGCTATCAAAAACTAAAGCAAGAAAACTTGCATAAACACAGCAATTAGCTGATAAATTTAACCCCTTCACTCATTCAGCAGATGTTCATTAAGAGTCATATATTTATTTAAGGAAGACATATTTATTGGAGTGATAGTATATTTCAGGCCTCATGTTTGAAACTAGCTTTGAGCAGTAAGGAAGACCATACTACAACAAAGATAAGGGTGGAGGTATAACAAGTACATTTAAACCAATTACAGACAATCTCCAATTTCATGGTTCAACTTAATGAAGTTTTGACTTCATAATGTTGCAAAAGCGTATGCACCCAACAGTTCTGTTTCTTCACATCAGTCCCTATTTAATAAATTACAT
This sequence comes from Tamias sibiricus, assembly GCA_025594165.1. Classification (NCBI taxonomy): domain Eukaryota; kingdom Metazoa; phylum Chordata; class Mammalia; order Rodentia; family Sciuridae; genus Tamias; species Tamias sibiricus. The sequence continues at coordinate 183,540,520 of CM046659.1, read as the reverse complement.
GAGATACTCAACTCTTGATTACAAAATAGACCTTTAATTAGATGATTTTGCAGAACCATAAACTAACCTGAGTGTTCTGAGCGCAATTAAGTTGGGGTAGGCCAAGAGCCATGATGTTCATTAGGTCAGGTACTTTAGTTTTCTCTTTCCACATTTTTTAATTGGTGCATTATAGTTATACAAAATGATGGGCTTTGTTGTTACATATTCATACATGCACACAGTGTAACAATGGCCAGTATCATGCCCCAGCACTGCCCCCTTCTCCCCTCTTCTCACTCCTGGTCCCTTTTCTCTACTGATCTCCCTTTGATTTTCAGGAGATCCTTGCCCCCCTCACCACACACACACACACACACACACACACACACACACACACCTTTCTTTTCCTTTTTCCTCTCTAGTTTTGCATAGAGAGAACATATGACCTTTAGCCTTCTAAGTTTGGCTTATTTCATTTAACATAATGGCTTCCACTTCCATCTATTTTCCTACAAATGACATAATTTTATTTTTCTTTATGGCTGAATAAAACCCCATTGTGTGTTATGTTTTTAATCCATTCATCCCTTGATGAATGTCTAGGCTGGTTCCACAGTTTGGCTATTGTGAACTGTGCTGCTATAAACGTGGGTATGTTTGTATCACTGTAGTATGATGACTTTAATTCTTTAGGATAAATACCAAAGAGTGGTACAGCTGGGTCACATGGTGTTTCCACACCTAGCCTTTTCAGGAATCTCCATACTGATTTCCATAGTAGTTGTACTAATTTATAATCCCAACAGTGTAAAATTATTCCTTTTTCTCTACATCCTCTCCAGCATTTATTACTGTTTACATTCTTGATGACTGCCATTCCATCAGATCCTTTTTATAATTTTTTGTGACACTAAGGATTGAACCCAGGGCCTCACACATGCTAGGCAAGTGCTCTACCACTGAGCTATATCTCCACCATCCTCCACCTCATTTTTTTTCAAGACAGCGTCTAAGTTTCCCAGGCTGACCTTGAACTTGCAATCTTTGTGCTTCAGGCTCCTGAGTAGCTGGAACTACAGGCACAGCCATTGCGCCCAGCTGTTTAGGTGCATTTTTTACTTAAATATGTTCAACGTATGATGAGTTTATCAGGACATGGCTCCATTATAAGTGGAGGAGCATCTGTAATGCCATTTGGAGTGACTATCAACAGGATGTAGCCCTAGAGCAACATTTCTCAACACTTCCTGGGACAGATCATTCTTTATTGCAAGAAGCTGTGCACTGCCAGATGTTCAACAGCATCCCTGGCCTTTACCTACTAGATGACAGTAGCACTCCACTGCCCCCAACCCCATTCATGACAACTAAAAATATCTCCAGAAATTGACAAATGTTCCTGAGATAGCAGAACTGCCCTCGTTGAGGATCTCAGAGATTTTACATGTCCTAAAGATCTCAGAAAATGATTCACTTTCTTTCACTTATGTATTATTATTCATTGGACAATGCTGGTTTAAATACTTACTTGTATCTTTTAGCCAATACATCCCCAGATATTTCTAGTAATCTGTGTAGTTCAGAATAATCAGTCTCCAGGAGCCACTGGGATAATGAACTCTCCTATTTCAACAAGGCATCGTCCTTCATTTTTGTATCAAAAAACCTAAACTCCAAAAACAGCATTTATACTAAGAAGTTTTTAAAAAGAGCACTCGTTAATACTGTAAGGGACTACATATAAGGTAAGAGTAAATCTCTATGACATCAGATGTCAAAGAATGATTCAGAGACATGTAGTTAATCATCTGTTTGTCAAACAATTTGCTTGTCCATAAAGGAAGTGGCCATTAGACTGTTGTCAATTTTAAAAAGGCAAAAGTAGGATTTATTTTTTAAAATAAATTAATTATACTAAATTTCCCAGTGGCGAAAGAGAGGGAAGAAGAAAAAAAAGAAACAGAACAATGAGTCTCATTTTGCATTTTGGAGGTGAATTAATGAACTGGCAGCTAGCAAAGAGGTCTGTCTGGGCAGTCTGCCCTTGAACCAGCCACCTAAGGTATCAAACAAAGCACCCTCAGTTGATGATGGATTCTAAAAGAAACCCAGAGGCTTTAGCTATGGAGTATGCATGAGAAGCTGCCCCAGCTACATGGCCTGCCGGATCCTTCATCAACATCGCCGTGGAAGTTAGGACAGGTCTACACCATTTCTCTATTAGGAACAACTTTCACAGGAAAGCTGATATCGATGTACCAGTCTTATGTCTAGCTCTATGGATGGATGGAAAGGAACTACTACACAAAACAAGCTGCAAATTCACAAGAGCTAGAAATCCTGGTGTGACTTTCTTTACTCTTCTGACAGCTGAGCGTGTACCAGGCTTTTCTAGCTGTGAACGAAAATGCAAAATCTGTGCAGGTCAGGCTCACCTGCTCTTCCATTCTGCCTTGGAGAAGACTGTAGCCACTGCAAAGTGTGATGGAAACCAGTGGCAAAAAGTTCCAAGAAGGGAACTCTTTGTTGATGTTTCGGAAAATACTACTCCTTCTTTCTTGTTTCATGTTGAATTATTTTAGTTAAAAAAAATTAAAAACTATCATTCAGCACCCATACTATTTCTGAGTAGAGTACCTGACACAAAATGGCCAGTTGGTAAATGGCAGATATTGGAGGTGTTATTTTTACCTATTGTTATGAGAAAGTAGTTAATAAGCTACCATTTATTGAACATCTACTATGTCCCAGACATACTCCTTACATCAACCTTAAATGATTATAAGGAGACTATTATCATGCCCACTTTACAGAGGAAGTTCAGACATTTAGATATTCCTATTGTTGCAAGTTCACATAATCATTTTTAACATTTTGATAATCTTTTTTTTTTTTTCAAAGGAAAACATGATTTTCTTTTTCTGGACTAAAGGATTTCTCCCTTAGCTTCCATTCCCAAGGCCTCTAGTCATAAACTCTTCTTAAAATATATTTCAAATTTTTTATTTCCCTATGGAGCTGTGGAGCCCAGAATTAGAAGTAATTGATTCCACTTTTGAGTGTTCATCTATTCTAAGCCATGGCTGTATTTCTGAGCATATTACCTGCCAGACACTGGAAGTCATTCAAAGATATGACTAAGATATGATTTTGCCCTTTGAGATTCTCCCAAAAGGAAACCAATAAATGCCCAACACAACAATGAGACATGAGCTAAATACAGAGAGAGCCAAGAGGAGAGATTAACTAACTCTGCCTGGGGCCATGAGGAAATGGCCTTCAAATTTGAGTTTTGAGGAGGAATGAGGAGAAGGCATTCTGGTCAAAGGAAACAGTTTCAAGCAAAAGTTACAGTTTCACTTTACACTACACATTCATTCATTTTTATAATAAGTATTTGCGCATAGATGGTATGTCAAATACAGCAGTAGGTCCCTAGAGTCCAAGACTGAGGACTCTGTAGACCTAATATGTTAGTGAGGGACAGCACGGCAGCTGGTTTCCAAAGACAGTCACCATCAAATCTTTCCCTTCCTGTATGCACATGCCATCCCTCATTCCTCCCATCAGTGAAACTTATGTCTCCCAGCCTGGAATTTAGGCAGGGCCTATGACTACTTCGACCAACTGATGAAGTAACATTCTGAGATATGCAAGCTCAGGCACTAAAAAGGCCTAGAAGTTGCCATTTCCTTTCTTATGAAGCACTGAGTATCACATAGGTAGTATAAGCTCCCAATCTAAAAGAGAAGCCCCCTGGAGGAGTACCAAGGCACTATATATCCAACCCCACAGGACCATTTGATGACATGACATAAAAGAGCATATTATCCTACTGCTGCATGACAAAGTACTCCAAAACCTGGTAGCTCAAAACAATAATGTTTATTTTACTCATGCATCTTCTTTTAGACAAACCTTGGCATCTCCATGTAATGCTCCATGTCACCTCAGCTGAAGTAAACTTGAGTGAGGATTAGAGGATTCACATCCAAGCTAACTCAATTACACGGCTATTAGCTAGAGTTGCAGCCAGGACTGAGGCTTCATATAGCCTGGGCTTCTTCTGGGCATGGGGACTGGATTCCAAGTAAAGTGTACCAAGAAAGAACCAGAGGAAACTCTAACATCTGTTTATAAACTAGCCCCAAAGCCACATAGCACGTCCTCTGCCACACTCTGTTGGACCATTCCCAATACTCTACCCAGCTTTACAGGGGAGCACATAAACTCCACCCCAGGATCAGAGTGTGGTGGGAGCATGGAAGAACACATGAAATGGAGAATATTATTGTGGATGCTTTTGTCCAACAATTACCAATAGAAGAACTGACCAGCTAAACTGAACGCATGGTTGTCAGAAGGTGTAATGCCTTTTGTGAACCAGCTTCAAAAGCCATTCACATCACTTCCTCCCACGCTCTTTGTTGGAAGTGAGTCATGAAGTCTGTCCCTTATTCAAGAGAGGGTTTAGACTCCACCTCTTACTGGGAAAGCGTCAAAAAACTTGCAAGAAAGTCCTTTAATTATTTAAGATATATTGTTGCTAAGAAAATAACTAATGGTTTAAAAAGAAAGCAGAAATAAATAAAACTATAACATCCATGAAAATATGATACAATAAAAAAGTAGTAAAGAACACAGCATTTTTTTTGGCATTAAGTGATTTTTTTTAATTATTTATTTACTTATTCATCATGCACAAGTATAGTATCTTTTTACATACAACTGCTTGTATACAAAGTATATAAGTACCATTCAGATCTTCAATCATGCATTTAGGATAATGATATCCATCTCATTCAACCACCAATTTTTTTTCCTCCTCCCCTTCCTCCTTACTCCCTCCCTTCCCCTCCCTTTCCGTTGACCATTCTAGTGTTCCTCTGATCCTCCTATGTACCCCCTTCCAACAACACTGTGAACTAGCCTCCTTATATCAGAGAAAACATTCGGTATTTGGATTTTTGAGATTGACTAATTTCACTTAGCATTATATTCTCCAACTTCACCCATTTACCTGCAAATGCCATTATTTTATTCTCTCTTATTGCTGAGTAAAATTCCATTTTGTATATATACCACATTTTCTTTATCCACTCATCTACTGAGGAACATCTAGGTTGGTTCCACAACCTAGCTATTGTGAATTGTGCTGCTATAAACATTGAAGTGGCTGTGTCACTGTAATATGCTGTTTTTAAGTCTTTTGGGAATAGACCCAGGAGTGGGATGGCTGGGTCATAGGGTGGTTCCATTCCCATTTTCCCAAGAAATCTCCATACTGCTTTCCATAGAGGTTGCACCATTTTGCAGTCCCACCAGCAATGTATGAGTGTGCCTTTTTCCCCACATCCTCTCCAACATTTATTGTTGTTTGTGTTCTTGATAGCTGCCATTCTGACTGGAGTAAAATGAAATCTTAGAGTAGTTTTGATTTGCATTTCTCTAATTGCCAGCGATGTTGAGCATTTTTTCATGTATTTGTTGATTAAATGTGTATCTTCTTCTGAGAAGTGTCTTTTCAATTCCTTAGCCCATTTATTGATTGGGTTATTTGCTTTTTTGGTGTTAAGTTTTTTTAGTTCTATATACATTCTAGAAATTAGTGCTCTATCCAATGTGCATGTATTAAATATTTGTTCCCAATTAGTTGGCTCTCTATTCACCTCACTGATTGTTTCTTTTGCTGAGAAGAAGCTTTTTAGTTTAAATCTATCCCATTCGTTAATTCTTGGTAATAGTTCTTGCGCTACAGGATTCTTATTAAGGAACTTGGGGCCTAATCCGACATGTTGGAAATTGGAGCTTACTTTTTCTTCTATTAGGCGTATAGAACACAGCATTTTTAACACTTCAAAAATCTCAATGAATATGACTGGCATATATCTGGTGTTTAAAGGACAGAGACTTGGATTAGATAAAGGGGAATGAAGGGTGGGGAAGGGTATGGGAATAGGAATACAGTATAATGAATCGAACATAACTTCCCTATATTCATATATGACCAGCGTAACTCCACATCATGTTCAACCACAAGAACAGGATCAAAATTGTAATAGGTTGCACCCCGTATATGTAGAACATGTCAAAATACACGCTACTGTCATGTATATATTTTAAAAATTAAAATAATAGTAATAATAAAATAAATAAATAAAATACTGAGACTTTCAAACTGTATTAACAAACCAAAAGAATACCTCCAATTATATAGCTGTTTTTAGACACACACCTCCATGAGTAAAAGGAAATATGAAAAGAGTAATGAACCAAGATATGTTAAGCAAATTAAATATCAGACAAAAAAGAATGTAGGATGATATAAGCTAATAAAATACTATATATACTAATAAAATCATCTAGAAAATTCAACAGTAATGAATTTTTAAGTAAGGACATAGTTTTGGAACATATAAAATAGAAATGTTGGAGGTCAAAGAATGATTGGTAAACTGTAACTTTAGTGGAAGTCTTTCACTGTTTAATAATAGAAATAGAAAGATCAAACACATAATAAATGCCTGAATTATCATACCTGTCTTAATAGACACAAGTATACATGCATGTTCTCTTCAAGCAACTATGAAACTTGAAAAATCGTTCTCATGGCTTCAGGGAAATTTTCAATTAAACACAAAAAATAAAATCATTTCTGTCATTTTTCTAAATGTAATACCAAAAAAAAAATTAAAATAAACCCCCAAAAGTCACCCAACTTAGAATATTAAAATATGTCTCTGCGTTAACCTTAAGTTTAGAAGTAGATTAAACTGGATAGAGTGGCACATCCATGTAATCCCAGAGACTGAAGACACTAAAGCAGAAGGATAGCAAGTTCAAGGCCAACCTCAGCAATTTACTGAGACCCTGTCTCAAAATTTAAAAAATAAGCCGGGCATGGTGGCACATGCCTATAATCCCAGCGGCTCAGGAGGCTGAGGCAGGAGGACTGCGTGTTCAAAGAGTTCAGGAGGACTGTGAGTCTCAGCAAAAGCAACTCAGTGAAACCCTGTCTCTAAATAAAATACAAAATAGAGCTGTGGATGTGGCTCAGTGGTCGAGTGCCCTGAGTTCAATCTCAATCCCTGATACCCCCCCAAAAAAAAATTAAAAATAGAATAAAAAGGGCTAGGATTGTGGTTCAGAAAGCCCTGGGTTTAATTCCCAGTACTGCAAATAAATAAATAAAGTAGCTCAAATTGAAACTATATATTATTTTAAGTGAGTGAAAACACATACCATGAAAAAATGTCCTACATCTCTAGCAATTAGAGAAATGCAAATTAAAACTACACTGAGATTCCATCTCACTCCAATCAGAATGGCAACTATCAAGAATATAAGCATCAATAAATGTTGGCAAGAATGTGGGGGAAGAAGTTTACTTATACATTGCTGGTGGGTCTGCAGATTAGTGCAACCACTCTGGAAAGCAGTATGGAGATTCCTCAGAAAACTTGCAATGGACCCACCATTTGACCCAGTTATCCCACTCCTCAGTTTATACCAAAAGGATTTAAAACCAACAATCTACAGTGATGCGGCCACATCAACATTTATAGCAGCTCAATTTACAATAGCTAAACTATGGAACCAACCTAGGTGCCTTTGATAGATGAATGCATAAAGAAATTGTGGTATATACACACAATGGAATATCACTTAGCTTTAAATAAGAATGAAATTATGGAATTTGCCAGTAAATGGATGGAACTGGAGACTATCATCCTAAGTGAAATAAGCCAATCCCAAAAAAACCAAAGGCCTGATGTTTTCTCTGATATGTGAATGCTAACTCACAATAAGGGGGATGGGAATAGAATTTCATTGGATTAGACAAAGAGGAATGAAGGGAAGGGAAGGGGATGGGAATGGGAAAGACAGTAGAATGAATTGGACATAATTTCCTATGTTCATATATGAATACGCAACCAGCGCAACTCCACATCATGTTCAACCACAAGAATGGGATCCTAATTAGAATAAGGTGTACTCCATGTATGAATAATACATCAAAATATACTCTACTGTCATGTATATCTAAAATAACAAATAAAAAAGAAAGCATATCAATTTCTAGAAAATCAACACATATGAATATGAATCAATACTAGAAGAAATATTATAGCCTCAAATTTGACTGTCCATCAGTTTTAAGCTTATTAAAACACTGATTGCCAGGCTCTAACTTGAGCAGTTTCTAATTCAGAAACTGAACTGGGGCTTGAGAATTTGCATTTTGGCCAGTATCCAGATGACTTTGGGGCTGCTGGTCCTAAGACCAACTTTAAGAACCACTATTTTACTTAAATGTACTCTATTTTAAAAAAAGGTTTCTCTGGCCACTTAACCCAATATCCAGTACATTTTATTCATTTTACATTTTGACATTGTTATTTGGTAATTGGGTAAGCAGGCACTCCACCACTCAGCCACATGCCCAGCCCACTTTGACATTGTTATAGTTTGGATCTGGAATACCCTCCAAAGTCTCATGGTTCAGAGGTGGGGCTCTTAGGAAAGTGATTGGATCATGAGGATTCTGACCTCACCAGTGGATTAATCCACTTGATGGACTAATCCATTGACAGCTGGATGAACTACTGGGAGGTCAAACTAGGGGGAAGAAGTAGGTCACCAGGAATGTGCCCTGGAAGGGTTTGTCTTCTCTTCACACCCTGTCCCCTCCCCTCAGGCCCAGAGCAATGGAATTGGATGACCATGGACTGAGACCTCTGACACCATGAGCCAAAATAAAACTCCTTTAATTTGTTTATGTCTGGTGTTTTGGTCACAGCAATTAAAAGCTGACTGACATAGACATCTTATTAAAAGTTATTTGTTTGGTTTGGTTGCTTCTCATCATTTTTCCTCCAAGAGCATAAGAGATGATGATCCTAGAGATAGGATGATGATCATGATGAGCTATAAAAATTCTGTCAATAAAGTAGTTGACAAATATAACATGATAAGTTGGTTTAGAAATCAAATACCATGTACAACTATAATGCACCATTAAAAAATGTGGAGAGGAAAAAAGAAAAAGAAATCAAATACCATGGATGACTCCAAGTCAGTAGATGTTCCTACATCTATGACTAGAAATTCCTTTGATGATCCAGAAGTTCTCAAATTTGGCTGCACATCAGCACCACCTGGGGAGTTCTGATAACAACAGAGCGATGCTGGGTCCCAAATCTAGAAATTGTAATTTAATAGGTCTGGTGTGTGGGCTGAGTGTTGGGAGTTAAAAGCTCCCAGGTGGTTACCATGTGCAGCCAAGATGAAGAACCGCTCATCTATAATAAGGAAATCAGGTCATAGATGACTACACATTGCCTCTACTCTTAAAGGACAATCAACTTAAACATAAGTTAGGGTACCACATCCTGCCTTCTTGTGGATTCCATGGGAGCTGCTGAGGAAAAGCAGGCAGAGCCTTCAGCCCCTTCCAGCCACAGTTCCCATGGAATAGACACTGTATTGTGGTACATTGCCTCCCCTCCCCCAACTTATTTCACAGCAATTATAACAACCCTATGAATTACAAGTGATATGCTTTGAATGTTATTATCCATTTCCCCATATCTTGACATTTGAGATGGAACCACAGACTTTGCATCCCCTTGGACTGGTTGAAGCAGGGAGACTCTGATTAATGTCCTTTCAACTTCCATGTGAAACACATGGCTTGTATTAGAGACAAGATGAATGAATTGATGCATTGGGAACAGCTTTCACATTAGACAAACATGACTCACTAAAGCCAGGAATGTCCTAATGATTAAATCTATCTATGTACGTGAATCAACGTAACTCCTTGGGGGAGAAGTCTTTTAAATGAATTGTGTTCACTTGCAAAGCTAGTCCAACAGCAAAGAAAAAAAAAATTCTTCCCCATCAGTTGAGAAATCATCATCATTATGTAACTGTGAACATTAGAAATTTAACAGGCTGATACTACAAAAATAAATTTACCTTATTTGCTGCTCTGATCACTTAAATTTATTCTCCTTCAAATATTTAGCTTAAAAATACAAACTCTGTGGCCAACATTTGTAGTCCACTTGTGTTAAGGTTGCCAGGTAAAATGCAAGACACCCAGTTAAATTTGAATTTCAGATAAATAATGAGTGTATTTTTAGTATAAGCATGTCCTATGCGATATCTGTGACATACTTATACTAAAAAAATTATTTGTTGTTTATCTGATATCCAAATTAGCTGGGTATTTTGTGTTTTTATCTGCTAAATCTGGCAACACTAACTACTGTGGACTTCCACATGTTGGAATCACATTGTTCAATTTTAGGGGACTTTCGTGGGTATTTGGTCAGAAGATATGGTATTATCACTAAATCAATGTATAAAATTTCCCTGCCGGCAAAAAAAAAAAAAAAAAAATCTTTTTATAGACAAACAGTACCAACAAGTTAACCTCAATCTGACATGAATGAAAACCATTTCTAAGTGGTCATAGTTTCTAAAACAGAGCCCCATCTACAATAAATGTAATTATTGCACTGAAATTGTTTGCATGTGTTTCTTTCCTACACCGGCCCATGTTCCTGTACCATCTTAGTTACCTTCATGTGTTACTTTGTAGACCTTTCTTTGCCCATATCTTTGATTTAAATTTATCATGACACATTTTTAAACAATAGCAGGAAACCTCACTTATGACTTTAATTATAAAATGGTGTTATAAAATTATATCCACATTTTACTTTTGGCAGGCAGCAGTCCTCATTTAACATGAATATCTCAAGTTGGCCTCGCAGTTCTTTTTGGTTGATTTCAGTGCTTACTGTATGTAATTGATATAAAAACACCAGGTTTAGGAAGCAGTTATTGGAACTTGTTAAAAGAAGTAGCCACATTCGTAAATACTTTCATTTTGCTGTGTAACACGCCAAGAGAATTAATAACACACTTTGGGGAATACAGGAGAAATTCTGACTTTGTAAAGAAAAACTGATATTTTCTATTTTCGTGTTAATTGTTTGACAATAAAGTCTGTATGTTAGTTTCTCTTCAAATCCTGTGTCTAATAAAAAAATAAAAATAAAGTGATCTAGACAAATATGCATGCGTCTCTGTAAATACCTGTTAACACTTAAATAATTCTGTTGTCCTTTCTTACTGGAAAGAAATAGAAATGTGTCAGTCCTCTAATAAGCACAATAGGAAAAAACATGATGAAATCAGAAAAAGCCATCATTGGAAACATCAGGTTTAATGTCAATAAATTTTAAGAAACTTTAGAAACTTTAAAACTAAAGATTAGTGATCCCTTTGCATTAATGTAGGCAAATTATCCCATTTCTCCGACTTGACTGCAAAAATATTTTATAAAAGTTGCTTCATTTATATTTATCATTTACATACTGTCAAAAATATTTTTCACATAGCAGAATACAAACAAGTACAGAGGGGGAAAAAAGAGAGAGCAGATTTGATAAATTATATTTCTAGTTCTAATGGGGGATAAATATCTATAACCCACCATTGTTTCCTTTTTAAATACCTATTTTATACTTTGACAATGGATACTAACTGATAACATACGTGCCTAGGAACTCGAGATATGAACTACAAAGTCTCTCTAAGATATAGCCCTAACTTTCCAATTGCTAACTTGAGCGACTCACTAGGAAATATTAAAGGGCTAAATGGTGTGTTACTAACTCTAAGAACAATGAAAACTGGCAAGGGGAGATAGCAGTATAACTTGGGAGGGTCTTGGCTTAAATAATATTTAGATAAATGTATATGAGATAAAATGTAGCACACATGGGGACTGGTGACTTGGGGGTAATACATCACACTGAAGGTTAGAAAAACAGCAAAGAACAAAAAATTGAAAACTGACACTGAAAATGGAATTGATCATATGTGGTACAAGCAGGGCCTCTTCAGAGAAAGAACTGTTTCAAGGGAAGAAAACTATGAACCAGAAAACTCAAGGGAATCGCATTAAACACTGACTTTCAAAAATGGAATGACTTAAAAGGGCAATCGAGCCTTGGTACAACCAAAGAACGTGTCAAGGGAACTATTACCTCCAGAAGACCCTGAAGATGCACTTGTTTCAAGATCCACCTCACATCCTTACAAGACTCAGAGATAAGCAAGACCACCAGCAAGACCAATGTAGAGTAGACTGTAGTACCGCAGTTAGAGCTAAATAGCTTCCCAAATTACATTTTGAATTTTTTTTAATTTTTTATTATTCTAATTTTTTATACATGTTTGCAGAGTACATTTCATTTCATATTACATATGAAGAACACAATTTTTCAAGTTGATGGTTTTATATAAAGAATTTTTACAAAAATAAAAATTGCACATTTTGAATTTTTACGGATAATAGTAGCTGCTACTTTAAAAATATAGTCTACCCAGCCTCAGCAATGGTGAGGCGCTAAGCAACTCAGTGAGACCTGTCTCTAAATAAAATACAAAAATAGGGCTGGGGATGTGGCTCAGTGGTTGAGTGACCCTGAGTTGAATCCCTGGTACCAAAAAATACACACACACACACACATACATACATATATACATAAAATGTCACTGTGCTGGGTATTGAACTTGATCAACATTGTCAAAGATTGTCAGCACAACCTTGCTTTATAAACATTTCCCATTTTTAAAATGAGGAAACCAGCCACAGACAGAAAACACTACCTATCTAAAGTTATGCAGTTATTAAAAGATAAACCAGAGTCAGCGTAGTGGAACGTGCCTGTAATACCAGTGGCTCAGGAGACTGAGGCAGGAGGATCTCAAGTTCAAAGCCAGCCTTAGCAACTTATCAAGGCCCTAAGCAACTTAGCAAGACCCTGTCTCTAAATAAAATATATATAAAAAAAGGGGGACTGTGGATGTGGCTCAGTGGTTGAGCACCCCTTTGTTTAATCCCCAGTACCAAAAACAAAAAGTGAATCAGAGCTGATACCCATGGCTGTCCAGCTCCCAAGTTCACATTCTTTTCACTACATTTATGTCACAGAACTTGCCTGGAGAGCTTCCATTTCCCCAACATTTTACTATGAATATTTTCAATCATTCAGAAAAGTTGAAAGAATGTGACAAACACCCATATACCTAACCACCTGTGTTCTGCAATTAGTATTTAACTTACTTGCTTCATCACACTTGGCTATCTACAAATCTATTCTTAATTTTGATGCATGTCAAAATAAATTGCAAGCATCAGTACATTTCACCCATAAACATTTCAGCATGTATACTGTTAGTGTTCAACACTTGTTTTCAGATGTTCTTTTTAGAGATATACTTAAATATAATTAAATGCACAATTCATAAGTGTACCAGTCAATGTGTAATCCAAACCTTTATCAAAAAGCAGAATATTACCCTCCCCCAAAGTTTCCCTCATCTCTCTCTTTCTCAATCTCCACCCCATCCCAAAGGCAATCATTGTTCTTAATTTTTTTCCACCATAGATTATTTTGCCTGCCCTTGAAGTGCATTTTTTAATGCATAGCTCTGGGCTCCGTGCCAGTCTACTGAAAGAGAGCCATTATGTGTGAAGTGTAGGAATCTATGTACTTAACAAGCTCATCTGAAAATTCTTATGCACAGTAAAATTTGAGAGTCACTGTAGTACATCAGTCCCTTTTTCTGTGTGCCAAGGGATATAATCTGTTTTATTCATGATCTTCTTGTTATGTGACCTAAATGAAACTAATTCTGAGTAATTCTTCTCTAGTTAGTCTTCATTCTCAATAATCATGTTCACAATAAATTACACCTATTTAAGGAATGACACAATCTGATTTATTTATATAAATTCTACCAAGAGCAAGGTAGAGGCCATAATTATTTAAAAAAAAAATGAGTCAAGAAAACAGTACTACTATTGGGGGGAGAGAGAGAAAAGGAGAAATATTCAAAATCAGTGGAATCAGACTAGGAATACATAGCACAATTCTCTTATTGCCTACCACATAAATCAGTCTCAATCTTCTACTTAGGAAAAATCAGGCCAGTCAAATTTTTAGGAGTTTATGGGGGGGGAGGGGTTAGTAGCAAATGGTAAAAATCTAATTGAAACTATCTTAAGCAAAGGAAAAAACGTAATAGTTTGTGTAACTGAAAAATATAGGGGGCATTGGGGTTGTGGCTCAGTGTTAGAGCACTCACCTAGCTTGCATTGGGCACTGGGTTCGATCCTCAGCACCACACAAAAATAAATAAATAAAATAAAGGTATTGTGTCCAACTACATCTAAATATATATATATAGAGAGAGAGAGAGAGAGACACATATATATACACATATATATACACACATATATATACACATATATGTATATATATAGTAGAAATGGCTTCATTGGATGAGTCAAGTACTATTATCAGTACATTGTCTACATCTGTGTGTGTGTGTGTGTGTGTGTGTGTGTGATAGTAACTTATAAGTGGTAGTGTGACTTTGCCTTCTTTCATGTTGATTCCAGTGATGTCGATGTCAACCACCAGCGATGACTGGCTTACTCACCATGAACATGGCACTCACAATCATGAAAGAAAAGAGAACATCCTTCCAAGAAATTCTTGAGAACCACTATGACCAGAGACTTGCAGAACTGAGGGTGTGATGATTCTCACTTGAAGAAGGAGGTGACCAAGAACCAGGAGGTGGCTCAACAAAGAAAAGGGCTGTACCCAAGAAAGAGAAACAGAGGGTGACCAGGTGAAGCTATTTGTGTTGACTACAAGAAGATCACAAAAACTCACCAACATGAGGGGTTAAACAAAGTTAGATGATTTCCCCTAGCAAAGGAAATACTGAGTGATATGTAATGATTTTTCTTCAAAAGCACAGATTATTCAAATAGATTGATAACAATTCATTGCACATTTCAAAATAGCTGATAGAGGGGATTTTGCATGTTCCTAAAACAAAAAAAAGTATTTATATTTGAAGTGATGCATGTGCCAATTACCCTAATGTGTATGCACACATTGAAATATCACACAATATCCCATAAATATGTATGATTATTATGTATCAATTAAAATAAAAAATAAATGTGATCAAAAAAATAACAACATTAATTTCAGATCCAGTCAAGGTCCCTGTCATGACTATGGAAAGTTCCACATTATCACAAAAATGAACAAATTTATTCAAGAACACGTGGGTGCCTCCATTACTCAGGATCTGGTGCACAGTGATGGCTGAGAAGGATAAGAACTCTAAGCATCATTCTAAGGGTTAACACTGTTGAAGCCCCAGGGAAATCATTTTCCATATCTCTCACCTATGTTCTCCAAATAAAGAGCACCTAGAACCAAATGCTGAGCAACTAAGTCAGAGTGAGAAGAGGATTTGAACATTTGAGCGTAGAAACACTTGGGTAACATGAGAAGTCACCTTGTCAAATCTTTCCTCTGAGAAAAATGCATTCAACAGATTCTTGAAAAATGAAGACTCATTTCCCATAAAACTCGGGTGTTTTTTGCTTCTCCAGAGGCAGTTCATAGGTCTACTGGCATTTGTGAATTGAACTTGGCATCCTCAACAGTTGCATAGACAATGAAGGATATTAACTTTTAGAATCTTTGTATTTGTATATATGTAGATCTAGATGAAATATGAGAAGATTGATACAAATACTTTACACTGGTAACTAGAGAGTCACTGAACACTGAAATCAGAAAAAGGTTTATTTTTGTTAAAAGCTTTTAATAAAATTAACTTTTAATTATAGTTTCGAAATTTACATTTTGCTTATTCGTTTTGGTAAATATTACTATCTCAGAAGAAAACATCTTGAAAATGAATGAATAAAATTTAAATTCCAAGATTTTTTTTGCATTTACTTTAATTCACATTTTGGCGAAAATACTAAAAATTTTTATTTTGGCTATAATTGCATTCTACTTTTTTAAACCTTTTATATCTATTTAACACCAATATTGTCAATTCAGAACTGATTTTTTTTTTAATTTTTTTGACCAGAAAGCATAGCGATTCTGCTGAAATAAGGGCAAGAAAAACAAATTTTATAAAATTAGTATAATAATTATGTAACTTTCTATTTAATTACTTATCCAAACATTGCTAATTCATCAAGAGAACACTGGGCCAGAGACCATAATAATAAATCCATTATCTTTGATCTTTCATAGTCGTGCCATCACGTTTGGTAAGATAGGAGGACAGAACATATTTTAATTTAATGTGTTCTTCTGGTTTTTTATTTCCAGTCCTAGAAACTAAACCAAAGCAGACTAAATGAATGCAGATTCTCTCCCACTGTAGATAGAAAAGTATTTTGTGTAAAATACAAAAATAAAGAGAAAAAGAAAATCTGTAAAGAGAAACAAGCACATGTGGGGTCATCAGACCTACATCAAAATTCTTGATGTACACTCACAGCTGGAAGGCAGCATCTTTCACAAATGAAATGATGATCTGGGGCACAGGTACTTCTGAAAGATAATGAATAGATTTCTCCCTCTGTGAAAACAGAAATTTTCAAAAATTATCATTTGGGCCTATGGAAGTATCAAAGAAGTCTGTACTTTCCCAAAATGATGGCCAAAATAAAAATCAAATTTTCCCATAAGAAACTGAAGTATCAAGTCTAAACAGTTCTAGAGTTTAATTCAATTCAAGTAATGCCAGAATTCTAAAACTGATTGGATAACTTTAAAATCCCAGGGTGTTAGGCAGAGGCAAAGCAATACTCCCATGGCAGACTGCAGACAACACTCATACACATGCAAAAAACAAAAATAAAAATAAATAAAGTCTGTTGAAGATAAACTCACATGCAAAAACTATACATCATATAAGGAAACCATATACTATCAGAGAAAGTCAGCAGATAAACTGGAATGTGTACCATACCAAGAATTTTAGATACTAGAATAATCTTGAGAAAGATTAAGAGAGAAGGTTTCTTTTTAATAAAAAACTCTTTGAAAAAAATGAAAATAAAAGGAAAGAACAGAATACTCTAGGGAAAAATCTTTGGAGGAAAAAAAATCAATGACAATGAAATTAATTCTCAACAGATGGGTTAAAATACAGATTAGTTAAATTTTAAAAAGAAATAGTACTATAGAAGATAGATCAGAAAGAATGATCTACAAACAACTAAAAGAGATAAGGAATGTGGGGATCAGAGCAGAATGAGAAGGTTTAATTTACAGGAAACTGGAGAGCTGCAAAGAAAGAACAGGTGATATTTGAAAAGATAATGCCTAAGAATTTCTCAGAATTGATGAAAAATATAAATCCTCAGATTAAAGAAACAAATATTAGTAATCATAAAAAAGAAAAAAATTCACACCTAGCTATATTTTTAATCTTATAACCATAAAAATAAAAATAAATCCATATCTATATATATCATAATAAACATAGAAAACAAAAAAAGACAAAGGAAAAGTCTAACAATGAAAATATGGGAAGAATTTAACTACAAATAACAATTAGAAGACTTTTCCCCAGCAACAACAGGCATCAGAAGACAATGAAAAATATTTTCAATGTGTAGAAAGAGCAAACTACAGCCTTAAAACTGTATATCCAGCTAACCAAGATTTCAACATGAAAGTGAAATAAATACATTTTTTCTTACCTGAAGACCAAGGACATATATTATTCAAAGACTTTCACTGAAAAAAAAAAAAAAAAAAAAAAAAAACCTATTGAAGTATGTTCTTCATTATAGGTTAATTGAACCCAGAAGGAAAATGTTAAATGCAAAAATCAACTGTGAGCAAAGAGATTGTACAGTACACAGTTATGATAATAATAATGTCTAACTTGATGTGTAAAAAATGTATAGCTGAACATAACACTAAAAATCCTGAACAGTGGAAGAGGTTGTTAATCAAGAGTTGGTAATCAGATAATGATTCTAAGGAGCTTGTATCGACCAGGATAAGGATAGAGGTGTTGTTTGAGTTGGCTAAATCAAGTATGCAAATTAAAATTTAAGTGTAATCCCTAAAACCATAAAAATAGAATTTATAATTTCCAAACTAATAAAGAGGAGAAAGCAATATTCACAATAAATATAACTGAATTAAACTTACCAATAAAGAAACAAAGATTCTGAAATTGGATTTTTAATCAGATTTGTCAGCAGCAATATGCAGTTCATGGGAGATGTGATAATCTAGATGACACAGAAATTGTTGAAGAAAGAGATGAAGGACATAAATTAGGACTTCCAGTTAAACATTAGAAATGCAAACCAATTAATGATCCTTATTTCCCTCTAAAGCCCCCCAAAAAGAATTTTCTTAAAGGAATAAACCTGATAACACAAGGTAACAGAAGAGGAGATTTAAAATGTTGAAAGAAAAGTTTGAAAGGAACACAGCTCAATGAGGGGTTAACTAATGCAGCAAAGCAGAAAGGTGAAAAAAATAAATAAAACACAGAACCAGTCAGTGGAACGAAAGAAAGCAATACATAGTACCTGGTTCACACACAGAAATCCAGAAGGGCCTTAGTCGGATTTTGCATTGCTATGATCAACATACCCCACAAGAACACCTGAGAGGAGGGAAAGTTGATTTGGGGTTCATGGTTTCAGAGCTTCAGTCCATAGACTCCATTGCTCTGGGCCCCAGATGAGGCAGCACATCATGGCAGGACAGGCCAGAGGAGGAAAACTGCTCAGCTCCTTGTGGGGTACGAGGAGGTGAGTCACTGGGAGTGTGCCTAGAAGAGTTATTCTTCCCTGAAGCCCCTCTGCTCTCCCAAAGGAAATCAAACAAATATGTAGAAAAGAGATCTGCACTCCCACATTTTTTGCAGCTTTATTCCCAACAGTCATGACATGGAAATAACCTAAATGTTCTTTGACAAATGAATAGATTTTTTAAAATGGGGTTACTATATACCATGAAATATTATTCTGACTTAAACAAACAAACAAACAAGGAAATGGTTCCGTTTGCAGCCACACAGATGAAGCTAGAAGGTGTTATGTTAAGCTAA
The DNA here is from genome assembly GCA_025594165.1 of Tamias sibiricus. Taxonomy (NCBI): domain Eukaryota; kingdom Metazoa; phylum Chordata; class Mammalia; order Rodentia; family Sciuridae; genus Tamias; species Tamias sibiricus. Next base: position 183,521,539 of record CM046659.1, on the reverse strand, counting down.
ATAAGCTAGATACAAAAGAGAAATACTATGGGATTCACCTATGTGGGTAATTTTAATAGTCAAACTAATAGAACCTCAGAGTAGAAGGTGGTTGCCAGGTACCTGGTTTGGGGTGTGTGGGATAGAGTGACGGCAGTAAAAGGGCATAAAGTTTCAGTAGTATAATAGGAATAGGTTCTAAAGACCCAAAATATATGGTGACAGTAGTTAACAACTCTACATTGCATACTTAAGATCAGCTAAGCAGATAGATTTTAAAGTAAATCTTCACACACACACACACACACACACACACACACACACAAATACAAAAATGGTAACTATGTGGGAGGCTGAGGCAGGAGAATCACCAAGTTCAAAGCTAGCCTCAGCAATGGCGTGGCACTTAGCAACTCAGTGAGACCCTGTCTCTAAATAAAATACAATAAAAGGGCTGGGAATGTGGCCCAGTGGTTGAGTGCCCCTGAGTTCAATCCCCGGTTCAAAAAGAAAGTGGTAACTATGCAAAGGTGATAAATATGTTAATTATCTGGAATGTGGTAATCATTTCACGATGTTTATGTATATCAAAACACCAAATTGTACACCTTAACTAAATACAATTTTTGGATGTCAAGTTATCAATAAAGTTGTTAGAGGAAAAACAAAACAAATTTAAGAACTAGGAAAGATAAGCTTTCTTTGATTAGCCAACTATCTTTTTTTTTTGCTGTAATATGTTGCTTTTTTAATTTTTATTTATAGTAGTATGTATTACAGTTCATAGTATACATATATAGCATCTTTTTACACAAAACAGTTTGTATACAAAGTATATTCGCAGCATTCAAGTCTTCAATCATGCATTTAGAATAATGATATCCATCTTATTCAACCACTTTTTTCCCCCTTCCCCCCTTGCTCCCTCCCTTCCCCTCCCTTCCCTTTGACCATTATAGTGTTCCTCTAATCCTCCTATGTACCCCAACCCAACAATACTGTGAACCGGCTTCCTTATATCAGAGGAAATATTCGGTATTTGGATTTTTGAGATTGACTGATTTCACTTAGCATTATATTCTCCAACTTCATCCATTTACCTGCGAATGTCATTATTTTATTCTCTTTTACTGCTGAGTAAAATTCCATTGTGTATATATACCACATTTTCTTTATCCACTCATCTACCGAGGGACATCTAGGTTGGTTCCACAAGCAACTATCTTTTTTAAGAATTGTATCTCACTGGGTAAGGAGTGAGAGATTCCTAAAGTTGAAAGGAAGTTAAGAATTCTTATAACCTTTCCAGCTCTGAATCTTGGCCTGAGGATAGAGGGTAACTGGGACACTAAAGATGAAAGAACTGCTAAGAGGTTCAAAGAAAACAAGAAAATATAAAAGAAAAAGAAGAAACAATTGTTAACTGTAGGAAAAGCAAAAGGTTACATGAGAAAGTCAATTTTTTCTTAGTACACTCTGTGATTTGGCTGTGAATAATATTTATATAGTCATAATAAAATAAATGCTAAATTTTTCTCTTTAAAAGACTGTATTACTTCAAAAGGTTTCTGAGAGTCAGAAATCTAGAAGCAGCTTAGAGGCTCCAGGTCTCTCAGGAGGTTGTAATCAAAATGTCTGATGAGGCCAAAGCCCTCTGAAAGTTTGGAACCAAAGGATCCATTTCCAAGATGGCTCCCTCCCATGGTTGTTGGCAGGACAGCCTCACTTCCCTTCCTGTGGGCTAGAGGCCTCAGCTCAAAACCATCTGAGCCTTTACACAGCTACCTGAATGTCCTCATAATGTGACAGCTGGCTTCCCCAGAGCAAGTTGTCTGAGAGAGTAAAAGACAGAGAGAAGGCAGAACAGAAGCTATAGTGTCCTTTATAACCAAATCTCAGAAATCTCACTATCCTTTCCACTGTTTCTTATTTATTCAAATAAACTCTGTAAGTCTAGTCCACCTCAAGAAAGAGGTCTGTATTAGGTTCCACCTCTTGAAGGCAGACACATCAAAGAATCATTGACATTTTCTAAACAAGAACAACTATTGCCATAAAGAAACAAATATATATATGCATATATAAATGTAGGAGTACAATTTATTATAATTAATAACAAGTTTAAACTTACAAGGTTGCCAAAAGCAAAATTGAAATTAAAAATTCAATTGTATTTTATATGTCAGGAAGAATTATAAAATATGATTTCTAAAATACAATATTAATTGAAAGTATGACTTAAATGTTAAAATAACAGGCTGGGACTATAAAGCGCTTACCTGCCACACATGAGGTCCTGGATTCAAACCCTAGCACCACAAAAAAAGTAAATAAACAAATCATTAACCCCCAAATCAATCTATAAATTTTCACCATACTTGATACACTGATTCTAAAATTGTCATAGAAGAAAAGAGGCTCATAAATAATCAAAAAATATTTCAGGGAGCCGGGCGCGGTGGCGCACGCCTGTAATCCCAGAACTTTGGGAGGCTGAGTCAGGAGGATCGCGAGTTCAAAGCCAGCCTCACCAATGACGAGGCACTTAGCAACTCAGTGAGACCCTGTCTCTAATAAAATACAAAAAAGGGCTAGGGATGTGGCCCAGTGGTCTAGTGCCGCTGAGTTCAATCCCCAATAAAAAAAAAAAAAAAAAAAATTTCAGGGCTGGGGTTGTAGCTCAGTGGTAGAGCGCTTGCCTTGCACACATGAGGCACTGGATTCGATCCTCAGCACCACATAAAAATAAAAATAAATAAAATAAAGATACTATGTCCATCTACAACTAAAAAATAAAAATAAATATTTAAGGAGGGACAATGGTGTGGGGTAGCACTGGGGATCAAAATGGAGCAAATTATGTTATGTGCATTTATAAATATGTCAAAATGAACTCCACTATTATGTAAAACTATAATGCCCTAATGGAAATATAAATAAAAAATATTTGAAGATTAATAAACTAGAGAAACATGCCTTACCAAATATCAAAGCTTATTTTTGAAGCTATAGAAATCTAGAAAAGGTGTTTAATACAAAGAGAGATAAATTTAACTACTGGTTCAAAACATCAAGCCCACAAATGAACCCAGACCTATTTAGACATTTAATAGTTGGTAGAAATGACATTTCAGATCAATATGGAAAGATTGGATTATTTGATAATTTCTGGACTATTTAGCTTTTCACATTTTTTAAAGCAGAATAGATTTTTATCTCACACACAAGTGGATACCAGCTGAATTAAAAACATTTTTAAAAACTCAAGACTTTTTGAAAATTGGAATAATATGTGAGATGCCTTCATGACCTTGAATTAGGGCAGGATCTTTTTAAACAAAATATACAAAAGCATCATGTAGACAATAAAACATTGACCAATTTACTACAATAATTTTTTTAACTTACCTCCCTTAAGAGTCAGCATGAGGAAGAGAAATGACAAGCCACAATTTGAGAAAAGTTGCTTTCCATATGTAACACCAACCAAGGATTAGTACCCAGGAGCAATCAGTGGAAAAAATGTACAGAAGATATTAATAAGCCATTCATGGAGGGAAACATGGATGCACAATGAACATATGAAAGTATCCTCAATCTTACTGATAATGAGGGAAGTTCAAAATTAGTTACCATGTCACACTCATCACAATGGTAAAAATGCCAATCTAATATTCCAAATGTTAGAAAAACACAAGTTCTCAAGTTGCTGAGGGTAATACAAGTTGGCACAACTACTTTTGGAAAACAAGTTAGCAAAATCCAGTACAACAAGACTGTTTCCTATCCTCCTCCATGATCACTTAATAATCTTGGAAGCTTAGGGAGATGGAAGCAACTTTGGAGTTTCTGCAAGAGTTCTGGAGAAAGAGCAGAGGAAGGAAGATAAATTCAGTGAGGAGCAGACTGAGTCTCAGATACCTGTAGAACATTCAGCAGAAAATGCCAGCAGACAGATGGACATCTGTCTGGAACTAAGTAAATATGTCTGTAACATGGATGAAAATTTGGGAATCTTTAGTGTCTAGGCTGAAGGGATGAGCCATGAATGCCTGAGGATGTGTTTTCTTCACATGTGCAACATTTTTGGCTAGGAAGGTGCGAAGGCACCATTCAAGCCATTTGGCCCCCACTGCTTTCAGCACCCTTGCTTCATCTGCTTGGGACTGAAGTGAGAATTCTGATGTGGGTGATGTAAGGAGCTGTGGATCTACTTGGACCCAAGTGCTTGGGCTTGAAATTTTAATTTTATAATATTTCTATAATCTGAGAAAATCAATTACAATGTATATTAATTATTCCTCTGTGCTAATACAAAATCTCATGCATGGATGGGAAGGACAGTAAAATGAGACAGACATTATTAGCCTATAGACATGTGATTTCACTACTGGAGTGACTCTGCACCATGCACAGCCAGAGGAAGGAGCAGTTGTGCTCCGTTTGTGTACAATGTGTCAAAATGCACTCTACTGTAAAATAAATAAACTTTTTAAAAAGATGTAAAAAAAATCTCATGCATGGAATTCAATATATCAGATTTCCTTCTAAGTGAAATTTTATGTACTTTTGCAAAGAGTTTTAGGACCAGTATAGAGTGAGATTCGTTAAATGGAAAAGAGCAGAAAGTCAAATCATCTTACTTTGATGTCATTACTACTAAAGTTTTGGCTTCTGTTTGGAACATAATAAGGAAAAGAGTTTTTGTTGTTCTGTTGTTTTGTTTTTTGTTTGTTTATTTGTCTTTGGTACCAGGGATTGAACCCAAGGGTACTTAACCACTGAGCCACATTCCCAGCCATTTTTATTTTTTAATTTTTAGACAAGGTCTCACCAAGTTGCTTAGGGCCTTGCTAAGTTGCTAAGGCGGCTTTGAACTTGTGATACTCCTGCCTCAGCCACCCAAGCCACTGGGATTACAGGTGTGTGCCACTGTGCCCAATAGGGCTCTTTTAAGAGAACTTGATTTGCATCAAGCATTAAGATTCAGTGATTGGGAATGATTAACCACTCTCAGTGAGCATATCTAAGAAACTCATACAGAAATTGTTTTTTTTAATTTTTATTTATAGTAATATGTATTACAGTTTATACTATACATATATAGCATCTTTTTACACAAAACAGTTTGTATACAAAGTATATTCGCAGCATTCAAGTCTTCAATCATGCATTTAGAATAATGATATCCATCTTATTCAACCACTTTTTCCCCCCTTCCCCCCTCGCTCCCTCCCTTCCCCTCCCTTCCCTTTGACCATTATAGTGTTCCTCTAATCCTCCTACGTACCCCGACCCAACAATACTGTGAACCGGCTTCCTTATATCAGAGGAAACACTCGTTATTTGGATTTTTGAGATTGACTGATTTCACTTAGCATTATATTCTCCAACTTCATCCATTTACCTGTGAATGTCATTATTTTATTCTCTTCTATTGCTGAGTAAAATTCCATTGTGTATATATACCACATTTTCTTTATCCATTCATCTACCGAAGGACATCTAGGTTGGTTCCACAACCTAGCTATTGTGAATTGTGCTGCTATAAACATTGAAGTGGCTGTGTCACTGTAATATGCTGTTTTTAAGTCCTTTGGGAATAGACCCAGGAGTGGGATGGCTGGGTCATAGGGTGGTTCCATTCCCATTTTCCCAAGAAATCTCCATACTGCTTTTCATAACGGTTGTACCATTTTGCAGTCCCACCAGCAATGTATGAGTGTGCCTTTTTCCCCACATCCTCTCCAACATTTATTGTTGTTTGTGTTCTTGATAGCTGCCATTCTGACTGGAGTGAAATGAAATCTTAGAGTAGTTTTGATTTGCATTTCTCTAATTGCCAGCAATGTTGAGCATTTTTTCATGTATTTGTTGATTAATCGTGTATCTTCTTCTGAGAAGTGTCTTTTCAATTCCTTAGCCCATTTATCGATTGGATTATTTTTGTTTTTTTGGTGTAAAGTTTTTTGAGTTCTTTATATATCCTAAAAATTAGTGCTCTATCCAATGTGCATGTATTAAATATTTGTTCCCAGTTAGTTGGCTCTCTATTCACCTCACTGATTGTTTCTTTTGCTGAGAAGAAGCTTTTTAGCTTATATCTATCCCATTCATTAATTCTTGGTATTAATTCTTGCGCTACAAGATTCTTGTTAAGGAACTTGGAGCCTAATCCGACATGTTGGAAATTGTAGCTTACTTTTTCTTCTATTAGGTGTATTGTCTCTGGTCTAATTCCTAAGTCCTTGATCCACTTTGAATTGAATTTTGTGCATGGTGAGAGATACAGGTTTCATTTCATTTTGTTGCATATGGCTTTCCAGTTTTCCCAGCACCATTTGTTGAAGAGGCTATCCTTTCTCCACTGTACATTTTTGGCGCCTTTGTCTAATATAAGATAGCTGAACATGTATGTATTAGTCTCTGTGTCCTCAATTCTGTACCATTGGTCTACTAGTCTGTTTTGGTGCCAATACCATGCTGTTTTTGTTACTATTGCTCTATAGTATAATTTAAAGTCTGGTATGGTGATGCCCCCTGCTTCACTTTTCCTGCTCAGGATTGCTTTAGCTATTCTGGGTCTCTTATTTTTCCAGATGAATTTCATGACTGCTTTTTCTATTTCTTTGAGAAATTTCATTGGGATTTTGATTGGAATTGCATTAAATCTGTATAATGCTTTTGGTAGTATGGACATTTTGACAATATTAATTCTACCTATCCAAGAACAAGGTAGGTCTTTCCATCTTCTGAGGTCTTCTACGATTTCTTTCTTTAGTGTTCTATAGTTTTCGTTATAGAGGTCCTTCACCTCTTTCGTTAGGTTGATTCCCAGGTTTTTTTTTTTTTTTTTTTTGATGCTATTGTAAATGGAGTAGTTTTCATTACTAGCATCCGTGATGAAAAAGGAAATATCACAACAAACACCTCAGATATACAGGAGATAATTAGAAATTACTTCGAAAAATTGTACTCTAATAAAATAGAAAATACTGAAAGCATAGACCGATTTCTAGAGTCGTATGAATTGCCCAAACTGGAACAGGAGGCTATACACAATTTAAATAAATCAATTTCAAGTGAAGAAATAGAAGACGCTATCAAAAAACTACCAACAAGAAAAAGTCCAGGTCCTGATGGGTTTACAGCCGAGTTCTACAAGACCTTCAAAGAAGAACTAATACCAATGCTCTTCAACTTACTTCAAGAAATAGAAAAAGAGGGAGCTCTTCCAGACACTTTCTATGAGGCCAATATCACATTAATTCCAAAGCCAGGCAAAGACACAGCCAAAAAAGAAAACTTCAGGCCAATATATTTTAATGAACATAGATGCAAAAATCCTCAATAAAATTCTGGCAAATCGGATTCAAAAACATATCAAAAAGATAGTGCACCACGATCAAGTGGGGTTTATCCCAGGGATGCAAGGCTGGTTCAATATTCGGAAATCAATAAACATAATACATCACATCAATAGACTTAAAGATAAAAACCATATGATCATCTCAATAGATGCAGAAAAAGCATTTGACAAAATACAACACTCCTTTATGTTCAAAGCTCTAGAAAAATAAGGAATAACAGGAACATATCTCAACATTATAAAAGCTATCTATGCAAAACCTCAAGCTAACATTATCTTAAATGGAGAAAAATTGAAAGCATTCCCTCTAAAAACTGGAACAAGACAGGGATGCCCCCTCTCACCACTGCTATTTAACATAGTACTTAAAACTCTGGCCAGAGCAATTAGACAGACGAAAGAAATTAAAGGGATCCAGATAGGAAAAGAAGAGCTCAAATTAGCACTATTTGCTAATGACATAATAATATACCTAAAAGACCCAAAAAACTCTACCAGAAATTGGTTTTTAAAATATGAAGATTCCAGAGATAATTATTAAATGTTAGGGCTGAGAAAAGTTAATATAAAGTTGGGAGCAAATGTCAGCCTTGCTAGGACAGGGCTTGAAAAACAAAAAGGAAATAAAGTGATTTTAGGGCTAATTTTTAAAAATAATGTTAGAATTGATGGTATTCATATGAACATTGAGACCAATACAGCGTTGCCTATTCAAAGCATTATACAATGCTCTTATCTTTAGCCTCATTTCTAAACCTCCCCTTGAACTACCTGTCAGTTTTCCCCTTTTAAAATCAACTGAAAACAAAAGTAACATCTTGATCATTTGCTTCCTAAACAAAAGAAGACTCAGGATTTAATTCAAAAGGAAACATATCAAACCACCATTTGACCCAGCTATCCCACGCCTCAATTTATAAATAAAGGACTTAAAATTGGCACATTACAGTGACATAGCCACATGAATGTTTCTAGCAGCTCAACTCACAAGAGCTAAACTATGGAACCAACCTAGGTGCCCTTCAACAGATGAATAGATAAAGAAAATGTGGTATATATACACAAGGGAACACTTAGCCTTAAAGAAAAATGAAATTATGGCATTTGCTGGTAAATGGATAGAGCCGGAGAATATCATGCTACATGAAATAAGCCAATCCCAAAAAACCAAAGGCCAAATGTTTTCTCTGATATGCAGATGCTAATTAACAATGTGGGGAGAGGCCTAGGGAAGAACACAGGTAATTTGGACAAGGCAGAGAGGAGTGAAGGGAGGGAAGTGGGTACAGGGGTAGGAAGATAATAGAATGAATTGAACTTTATTACCCTATGTACTTTTATGACTATAGGACCAGTGTGATTCTACCTCCTGTACAACCAGAATGAGAAATTATACTCCATGTATGTATGATACATCAAAATGCAATGTACTTTCATGTATAACTGATTAGAACAAATTTAAAAATACAAAAAAATATAAATAAACTAAAGGAAACTTATTCAACAGGAACAATGTCACCCTTGGGTAAGGTCACGGTGCCCTGGCTGACAGTTTTGTTCCTCCCCAATCATCCTGTTCCTGGCCCTGTGGAACCAGATGTGGTTCCCACATCTCTTATGTGGATTTTCTACATGTGAGTATCAGAAAGAAGAAAGGAACCAAGACATTGCCATTCATTTGGTGAGTGACAAAATATTGTTTGTCCCTGACCTGAGGAAACCCAATTTGTTTCTGGAATGATTTGATCTCATAAATTCTGACAACCTGAGAACTAATGCTTAAAAATGCAGCTGGCCCTCAGCCACCAGCAGGTGTGAACATACAGTACATTTGTATGTGGAGTTCAGGCCTCAACAAGCTAGGAAGCCATCAGGCCAACTGCTCTTCAAAGAACTTCAAGAGCCTCATGCAGGGGCAAACTGGAATACTGCTGCCTGATTGCATTAGGTCTATGCACCCACAGAGCCTGGGACACACCAGGAAACTTCCAGAGAATTAAGACCATTTGCCAGTACAAGGGATTTAGCCAAACCGAAAAGCTCTGTTTTTTTTATTCTGCATGTAGACAAGATTCTAGGCCTAGTAGCCAGTTTATTCCCTGGTATCCACAGGTTCCTAGGGCAAAGGGCAATGTGTGCATGCTACTAAGGGTGCTGAGAAAGAACAGCCCTTAAAAACATGTGCATGAGTGTTAGGTACTTTTGATATGGCCTCTATTCTCACTCAATCTTGGATACCTAAATATTGCTTTTATACCAGTAAATAAGTAAAAGTCTGCTCTGCTAATGCGAAGGAAAATTCTGCAACACAATGGTTCTCCATCTGAATTGTACAAGTTCCATAGGAATACAGAAAAGCAATTACTTCTCAAGTGAATAAAGGGGAAAGTCATGGAAGATGTCACATTGGAGCCTTGGTCTGGGAGCCAGACTGAGACCCTTCCACCACAGGCTCAAATAAAACAGTTATTTCAGAAGAGATCAATTGAGTGGAATGTATGGGAAAGGGTGAGAGAAACAGCCTTGGAAAAGGGAAAGTCCCAGATACTGAAGGGTTTAGCAAGTCAACAATTTTAGACTTCAACACAGTGCTTCTAATACATTAGTGTGCATAAGAATCACTGGGGAGTCTTATTAAGGTTCAGATTCAGGAATTATGGGTTGGGACGAGAGATTCTGCATTCCTAAAAGGCTCTAAAGGGATACAGATGTTGCTGGTCACAAAAGCACCACTGTTTGAAGCTAGGTTCTAGAGTTGAGCTGTACAGTATAGTAGTCACCACCACGTGTGCTAGTTAAATTTAAATTATAATTAATTAAAATTAAATATAAGTTAAAACCTAGTTCCTGAGTTGTACCAAACACTTTCCAAAAGCTCAATAGGCTAGTAGCTACTGTACTGTACAGAGAAGAAATAAAACATTTCAAGTGTAATCTGCATTTCTCTGAAGAAGCTGCATCTATATTAAAGATTCTGCAAGATGTTTGAACTTGGCTAAGGAGATCATCTTGATTGTGGAGAGATGGAATGCTGCAGGTCAAGAGTCGTAGGCTATCTTAGACCATTTATCTTAGGCTATCTGAGACCATTTATCTTAGGCTATCTGAGACCATTTAATGTCAATTACCTTGACTTTTGTATCTGACCTAACATTCTCATGACTGATAGATAAAACTTCTCAGAAAGTGTCAATAAACTCAGCAGATCTCTAGCCTCCACCAATCCTCAGAATGCTAAAACATCCACAACCTATACAAGAAATTTCCCCATTTTTCTGAAGGCCACCTACCTGATCCTCCCACCATTATAATTGTTCAATGTACTGGTTTGTGCTTTTGTTCTGTGACTATAAAATTTCATGTAAACTCGTCCATGGTAAACATGTTGTTCTGGGTAGTATGGTGTGAATTCTGATTCTATTGTTATCTATGCTTCTAAGCCTTGGTCACTCATATTTGGCTCAGAAATTTCTTAAGTTCCTTTACGCAAAGTCACTATTTTCTATCAATACCATCATCACAAAAGTTTCTATGGGTCAGGGCTGTGTCAAGAAAACAACATGGTACCATGAAGCATTTTCAGAGGAGGATATGCTACCAGCTAGTGAAAACAGCTAATATTTAACACACTGCTTACTATGAGCCCAAAACTGTGGTGATTTAAAAATATATCCATAAATTAATTGATATTCTTCCTTCTGACAGACTTCTCAGTCTGTCATAAAAAAAAACCCACCATGACTTCCTCCTTGCTCTTATTCTCCCAGGGATCACTCAGTCTGAGAGAAGCCAGCTGTCGCGTTGTGAAGACATTTAACCATCCTCATGAAGGTGCCCATGTAGAGAAACTCAGGCAGTCATTGGCCAAGTGATAGAGCTCTTTTGGAAGAAGATAATCCTCTAGTCCTGTCAAGATCACTGCATCCCTAGCAGATAGCTTCTCTTTTTAAGAAATGTCTCATGTATATTTAAGCTATACAACAGGATATTGTAAGAAATACATATACAATAAAATGTTCACTAGAGTGCAACAGTTGAACATATCATCATTTCACATAGTTGCCCATTATTCTCCCTATGGCAAAAAAAAAAATCTATAATCCACTCTGTCATAATTTTGATCTGAGATATCCCCCAAAAGCTCATGTGTGAGACAAAGCAAGAAAGTTTAGAGGTGAAATTATTGGATTATAATAGTTTAAACCTAATCAGTGCATTAATCCCCTAATAGGGATTGATTTGGTGGTATCCATAGGCAGGAAGTTTGTGGCTGAAGGAGGTAGGTCATAGGGGAGGAGGGGGGGGGTGCCTTTATGGTCTATATTTTGTTCTCAGTGAACAGAGCTAGTGCATTTGTGTGTGCGCGTGCTCTCTCTCTTCCTCTCCTTCCTGTTGTCCATATCCTGAGGCACTTTTCTCTACGACACTTTTCTGCCATAATGTTCTGCCTCACCTCAGACCCAGAGCAATGGATTCAACTATCTACAGACTGAGACCTTTGAAACCATGAGCCCCTAATAAACTTTTCTACCCTAAAACTGTTCTTTTCAGGTCTTTTTGTCACAGTGGTGAAAAAGATGACTAAAACACTCTCATTTAGCAAAAATTCTGAATACTCTTTTTTTTGAGGGGGGGTACTAGGGATTGAACTAAGGGGCACTCAACCACTGAACCACATCCCCAGTCCTATTGTCTGTATTTTATTTAGAGACAGGGTCTCAGTGAATTGCTTAGCACTTCACTTTTGCTGAGGCTGGCTTTGAACTCGCAATCCTCCTGCCTCAGCCTCCTGAACCACTGGGATTACGGGCATACACCACTGCCCTCGGCTCAATACTCCATTATTAACTATAGTCCTCAAGTCATTCATGAGATCTTTGGACTTGTTCATTCTATATGGTTATACTTTATATCCTTTGATCTACGCCTCCCCCAAATCTAACATATTGATGGCAACTTCATGCCAGACCCTGAACCAAAGCTACTTCCAAATTCCTGACCCATAGAGACCATCAGATAATAAAGGTTGGCTGTCTTCAGCCATGAAGTTTTTAAGTAATTAGTTACATAGCAATAGACAAATGATATACTGTTCTGAGGACTTTGCATATTTTAATTTACAAAAATCCTTTAAGAGAATCTACCTTATCCTCATTTTACAGATAGGGAAATCAAGATACAGAGAGTTTAATTGAATTGTCTATAGAGTCACACAGCTAATAAGCATGAGAGTGAAAATCCAAACCTGGGAATCCAGGATCCAATGTTTTGCTCTCAAGTACTACTCTCTGCTCTATCTCAGATCTGTTAGAACATGTCTTGGGGGAGGGAGACAGTGAAGAACAGGTTCAGAGAACCACTGAAAGAAAGATGACGTCTTCTTTTTCTAGCTGCATATTAGACTCACCTGGGAAACTTATACCAATGCCTCAGGCACAGTCTATGAGATGCAACCTAAGCATTGGTAGTCTTTAAGTGCCCTGCATCCTACCCATGATTCCAATGTTCATCTAAGGTCAAGAATGAAAGATAGTTGGATATGGTGGTGCAAGCCTGTAATCCAAGTGACAGGAGGCTGAGGAAGGAGGAGTGCAAGCTACTTAGCAAGACCCTGTCTCAGAATTAAAAATAAAAAGGACTGGAGATGTAGCTCAGTGTAAAGTACCATCCCTGATTCCAATTCCCAGTATAAAAAAAAAAAAAATGAAAGAGTTTTTCTACTCCAATTGCAAGTCCAGGAACTTGTCAGAAGCAAAATTTGTATTTCAACAAGATTGCCCAGATGCCTTATACAACAGTCATGTTTGAGAAGCTCCACTCTAATCCCTACCTCAGGCCACATCTGATATGGACAGCAACTGTACATCAAACCTATCAGTGCATATGACATTTGCTGCAGGAACTGCAATCACGTGCAGAGAGAAAAGCTAAGCTTTGCATTTTATAAAACAATTGTTCAAAATGCCAAAATGATGGGAGGAAAGAAAACTTGAAGAGACAGGTGGGAAAAGCAGGAGAGACCACATAACTTCTCTCCATGTCAAAGAGAAATAAAGAACTCCAGGGGGTGATCAGTAAAAATTAGGGTGTCAGAGAAGACCTTCCTTAAAAGACAAAAATCAAACAAGACAGCAAAATTGCTGTCATCGGTTGGAGGCCAGGGGTAATACTATACTCGCTGCATGGCTCTGGAGGTTTCTTGCGAAGAATGTGGAAAACTGCTTTATCCTAGCCTGGGCCATCTACAGTAAATAACATGCCAGTAAAAGTTACAACTTAAAAGGAAGAAAGCAAAACTTCTTATTTTTTCCCTATTCTTTAGCAGCAGTATAATTAGAGTTAATCCTCTATTAGGGATGACTAACGTTATGACTTAACCATAGACTTTAAACTTTATCAGCGCATTCTGTTATTGAAAAAGCCAATCACATACAGTATTTCCCTCATCCTCCACAAAACTTCCAGCAATGTGAGAAGAGAGTGCCATATCAATCCACAGATGAGAAAATGAAGGCCTCAGATCAAGATGGGGAAACCCAGTTCCCATGTAACAATAGCACAAATTGCTACTCTTTATCTGAAAAGAGACATAACTCAAAGGGTAAGTCCAAACTACTTTCAACATCTATGGCAATCTACCATGGTTGTGTGTATCATATCACCTCCAGGGCTTGTTTCAAAACAGATTGCTGGTTCCATTCCCCAAATTCCTAATTGAGGAAGTTGAGCCATTGCCAAAGAATGCACCTTTCTAATCTGTCCTGAAGAGCTGCTGATGCTGTTGGTCCCAAGACTACTGAAGAGACCCATCATAGTAGAGCATGGTAGATAACGCTATGGCTTAGAATTAAGGAACTAGAACTCACAGCCAATGTTGTGTCGCTCAAATACCAACTGTGCTTCTTTCAAAATGTGTAACCCTAGGTAAAATCATTTAACCTTTCTTTGCCTCCACTTCTTTGTTTGTACAATGAGGACAATTACAGGACTACCTCTTAGAGTTCTCATGATGATTAGAAATGTTAATTCACATAAATGGCACAGAACAGTGCTTAGCAAACCACAAAAGTTCTCTCATTGTCAATGATGAATCAATGCATACTGAAGGAAAAAAAAAAACTATTTTTGTACTAGCTTTACCCAGCAAAGGTGTCCTTCCTTAGAAGAGTTTTTTAAAAGAGAGGAAAAAAAAAAAAAATATATATATATATATATATATATATATATATATATATTATATTTACTTATTCAGCCACTTTATTGTAAATACAATTATCATCTACTCTTGAATACTACATATAAAATGATGAGTCATCAAATGAGAGAATAGCATGATTTTCTATGATCTGGAAACTATTCCAAAGGTATAAGCAGACTTTGTCCCACTCTGTAGCTTACAATGGACTCAAAAGTTAAGTTCCTTTAAAACACCCTTATATGCTGTGACTATTAGATAAGTGTTTAATAATCCATATAATGGCATAAAAGGAAGAGTTGCCTGACAGAAAAAACGAAGTAAGAATGTCAGAGCAGAGCATTTTGGAGCAGGAATTGGAGAGGACACAGGGGTTAGAGACTGGGAGATGCAGGCACCAGATGGCCACCATTGCATCAAGGGCTGGGAGACAAAGCCACCCTGAGCTCAATGTGTGGAACACTGCCCCTAGAATGAGCCAAGGGGGAATCAACTAAAAGAATTTAGAAATAAATATCCAGACGGACACACCAGAAAAGGCAAACCCAGAGCTCAAGGAGGATGAGGAAGAAGCAGTCAAAGGATGGAAAACAGCATTGCCTGAAGGATCCAGAAGCCAGAGTTTAAGCCCATCTGTAAGTCTTTAAAATGTAGTGCTTTCTTCCTCTAACGAAAAGATCATAAATCGAACTCTTGGCCCGCCATCATCTGGCCCCATTCTCTTCCAACTCAATTTCCTACTTCATCTCAACTACTTTTTGTCCCAGTCAAACCCACTGCTTACAACTTTCCCAAAATATAATCTGATGTAGCAACAGCCATTCCTACACTAATGCTTGTCTGTACACTTGAAACAAGCTCCTCTCCTCATTGAATCCTTTCCACCTTTTAAAGTCAAATCAAAATCCACCTTTTCTGCTCTCCCAAAGTAAAATCAATTTCTCCTTCCTCTAGGTACATGTGGCGGCTTCTTCTTCTTCTTCTTCTTCTTCTTCTTCTTCTTCTTCTTCTTCTTCTTCTTCTTTTAGTTGTAGTTGGACACAATACCTTATTTTATTTATTTATTTTTACGTGGTGCTGATGATCGAACCCAGGGCCTCACACGTGCTAGGTGAGCACTCTACCGCTGAGCCACAACCGCAACCCCACATGTGGCTTCTTTTTAGCCATTCTGTTATCAGATAGCATCCTACCGGGTAGTAAGGTACATGGGGGCCTGCTTGTCTGCCTCAATCATGAATGACATGAGTACCCAACTAACACGCTAAACATGGGACATAACCATAGATGATGTTGCAAGAGCCCTTCTCACTCACCATTTTCCTCCAGAATTTCTATTGCATGTACCCAGAGATATGCCCTGGGAGGTATCTCTGGTGGTCGGATTCTAGTCCATTAAGAAGAAAAATAAAAACTGGAATCAATGTTCCTTGGAACAACACTCCACCAAGTTTAGACATGGATTGGTGAGTCATATCCCTGAGTCCTTTGCCCCTTAAGTAGAACGACTCCCAGAGGCATGTTCTACCCAGTCTCAGAGGTCTCCAGCAGATTTGAGCCCAAGTTGTCTTGAGCAATAACCTGATCATTAAGGCACCCTGTATTGGTTCCCTTCTCAATTCTTATTTTCAATTCCCTACATCCCAGTTCATGTTTCCTGGGATCACCCTTCACATAAATACCTGCTCTGGTATCCTTAAAGCCTACCTGAGAGAATCCAATCTAACACAATGCTCAATACATACCATTATTTGCTGAGATGACTTAATTTCATGGAAGAGGTAAAATAAAAAGGAAAGAGAAGAAATCAAACTCCAGAAAAGGTGACTAAATGTTAGAATGAATTTTCAAAGACAAAAATGAGCAGAATACAGAATTCTTCCTAACCTGGAAGTTACAGGTTGGAGAACAGGGCGGTTAAGACTGATGGGACCAGATGAGACCAGATGTTTATGACAATGCTCTTCCCCAGGAGGTCCTCAGAAGCTTTTCTTGGGGTCTCTTTGTAGAATCCCATTTCTTTGTAGAATAGCTACAAATAATTCATACAAAGGATTCATACCAAAATTTTCTCAGTATTATGGAATGAAGTCATAAGTATTCCCAGGAAATATGTAGAAACATGCCATTAAAAATAAAACTTAATTATAGGATGACTGTGCATTGAGTGAGAGTTTCCCTTTTATCTCACTGTTTTAGTGGAAGAACCAAACACTTGATTTTATCAGTGAAGATGGGCAAGGGAAAGCTGCAGGAACAAGGGTCATTTGGGGTTTGTCTGTTGGTTTGTTTTGCTTCCACTACATCCAAGGCAGGTTTGGTGGGGGATGGGACTCTGCTTCATGTTGTCACTCAGGGATCCAAGCCCATAGTGACACTATCATCTTACCACTGCAATGTCTCAAAAACAAGTCTTCACAATTTTCCAAGCAAAAGAGGGCGGGGGGAGTCAAGCACTGGAAATTAAATACCTCCATGCAGAAGTATTTAAATGCATGTTCACAACTCACATGCCATTAGTCACATTGCCACACAGAACTTGAAAGGAACGGGGAATTTTGATCACTGTGTGCTCTGAACCATAGATCGGAAAATCAGTCACATTCATTCAACCAAAGAAGGCTGAATAAGAGTCTCCAAGAATGTTCATGTCCCAATTCCCAGAATCTAAGAATATTTTGCCTAACAAGTCAGAAGGGGCTTTGCAGATGGGATTAGGAATTTGGAGATGGGCAGATGATCCTGGATTATCTGGGTAGACCCAATGTCATCGTGAGAGTCCTTATAAAATGCAGCAGGAAGGTCAGAGTCAGAGATGTCAAGGTGACAATGGAAGCAGAGAGGGAGACATCCAAAGACGTCCTGCTTCTGACTGTGAAAATAGAAAAAGAGCCCAAGAGCCAAAGAATGCAGATATCATTGAATGTGAAAAAAAGAAGGAAACAGATTTTTCTCTAAAGCTTCCAGAAGACACCACTACTGACACATTGACTTTTCAGACCACTGAGACTGATTTGGGGGCTTCTGGCCTCCTGGATTTTGAGGTAATGAATTTGTTTTAATCTGACGAGTTTTTACTAATTTGTTACAGCAATCATAATGCAATAGACTGAATGCTTATGTCCTCTTAAAATTCACATGTTGAATATTAACCCTCAAAGCGACAGTGTTAGAAGGTGGGGTCTTCATGGGACTTTATCCTAATGAATCAGATGAGTGTTCTTATGAAAAAAAAGGAGGGGACCCCAGAGAGCTCATCATCCTTCTACCATGAAGGATGCAAGAAGTTGGCAGTCCACACCTAGAAGAAGGTCTTCATTAGAACCTGACCAAGCTCACACCCTGATATCAGACTTCCCAACCTTCTGAACTGTGAGAAATAAGTTTCTGCTATTTAGAAGCCTCCCTGACTATGGTATTTTCTTATAGCATCCCAAATGGACTAAGACAAAGAGGAAACTAATAGGGCAGCCCTCCTTCAGGACCTCCGATGAGGTGACCAGCCTGCCCCTTCTGACTATCAATTCCCATCACAAACCTCCAGCCTAAATCAGAGAAAATTAGAAATCTAAAAAGTGTTAACAGGAATTCACTGGAATAGAAAGTTCTTTGGCTTGTTTCTCTACATCCTGCCCCAGACTTCCGATGGAATTCCTCCTAGAGAATGTGGTACCCACAAGATAGAGACTAGCTTCCAATTCCCTGGCAGAAAGTTGAAATTTAAAAGCCCGTTTGGTGTGGCCACTATGGCAAAGCATGTACAAGAGTCCTTGGAGTAATTTTCAAGAGTCACTAGGAATTGGGAGGATATGTAAATACAGACCAGTGTCTGCTTCCTGCCCGGAGAGATCTGAATGTGGGAGGGGAGGGAATGGCTAATGTCCTCTATGATAGTCAAGGCAAAGGCAGAGCAAGAGAGAGAGGAAGTCCGTATGTTGAAATCCTTACCCCAAAGGTGATGAGTATAGGGGGTGAAGGCTCTGGGAAGTGATTAAGTCAAGAGGACCAAGCAAGTTTCAGGTCATGTTTTAGTGGGCAATGGATAAGCAGACTGGCCAAGGAGATGCCTGGAAGGCAAACTCCATGCATCTTAATGGCGTCCCAAAGCAGGGATACCTTTCGGGAAGAGGAAGAGGCTGCATGGGGTTTACTGCTAGAAGATGGAGGGCAGGAGCTGATGGAGGATCCCAGAAGGTCAAGCAGCTTTAGGAATGCAAAGTATAAGAGTTCTCCGTGAACCTATGCAAGGAACCCCAATTATGTCCCACTGAAAAGCCAGCATTGGACAGCAGCCATCACGGCGAAAACAGTGGCCAGCAAAAGTCACCTAGGACAACCACACTGAACACTGACTGAAGAAAAAACAACCCGGAAATGGGAGGCAGATGCAGGAATGAGATGGAGAAAGGATAAACCATGACTCCTTCTTGTCCAGACCCCAAGCCACGAGTCTTCAGGTCTGGGCTGTAAGAAAAGAACATATTTAATGGAATGCAAGATTGAAATTACTGACTTAGCTTGGACCATATTTTATGACACACAAATGAGATGGTCTTACAATTGAAAGTGAGCAAAACCCTGTCATCAGGAAGAGGGAAACAAGAAAAATGTAACAGAGAATGTTTAAAGTCAGGGACTGAAGAAAAATAAACCCATTTCCTGTTTTTGCTTCCATCATCTTAGGGAAAGTCAGTAAATCTGCTATGTAAGCCAAAACAAAACACTCTACAAATTCTTACCAGCCCACTCTTCCCTTATAATATAAAAATTGAATGTAATTCCCTATTTTCTATTTTCATTAGAAGGCAGTTTTTCTCAAGACCAGGTTTTTAGGTATCCATATGCTCTCATTTACAAATAGCAGAATAAACTAAAGAGTATTTAAGCAAATGTAAGCTTTCAACATTTTTGCATAGCTAAAAGAGAGGCAGCTCCAGGATTAGTTAATTCAATGGTTCAATGACATCATAATCTTCAGAGTCCAAGATCATCGTGGCTTTCCCTCATAGTCACAAAATAGCTGCTGAATCTCTGCTAACACACTCACTTGATGATGTCCAGAGATGGGAATACAAACATGCTTTTTCTTTTGCTCTTCTTTTGAGGTTAAAGAAAATGTGTGCAGATACATGTTGGTTGACCAACTTTAAGTGTTACTGGCCAGAACTGGGTCATATGCCATTCTTAAACCATTCACTGGAAAGGAGGAAAAAAAAAAAAAAAACTATAGTGATAGGCTTGGATCTAACAAGGCTTATTCCTGGGAACCAGAATGGACTGAGGCCCATAGGCATCTGATACATGAATAAACTGCTGTTCTCAAAAGGTATAGGAAGTGGGAACCGCTGATGGGCAACAAACACACTAGGTAAAGTGAAGAGGACTATTTTTCTTTCCAACTCAAAAGAGATGCTGTCAGCTGGGTGCAGTGGCCCCCGCCTGTAATCCCCGTGGCTCTGGAGGTTGACACAGGAGGATCGCAAGTTCAAAGCCAGCCTCAGCAAAAGCGAGGTGCTAAGCAACTCAGTGAGACCCTATCTCTAAATAAAATACAAAATAGGGATAGGGGTGTGGCTCAGTGGTCGAGTGCTTCTGAGTTCGATCCCCACTATCTCCGGGGGTGGGGGGGAGGAGATGCTGTCCAGGTAAGGTCTCTAGAAGGTTCTGAGACAGGATTTACTTCAGGAGTGCAGTGAGGGGGAGCCAGGGGAACAGGATGGGGCAGGGAAATCTGTTAAGCAAGAAGGAGGCCATCTCAGCTGGACTTTATATTCACTGGGATTCCAAAGAGAGCTTTGAACTGTGAGTCAGGGCACAAATTGGCTCCTACCCTGAGGCAAAGGGGCTGACATTTGGCACCCCTGGTGTTTGTCTCTCATCTGGAATTGCTAGAAGAATACAGACTCCAAGGCAAGGTGACTCCCTTCAATGGGGACAATGCTCTGGAGAAAGGGGCAGCTGTGGGTCATTAGCAGCCACCACTCACAACAGCTGGGCATGTGAGCTCTGGTCCAGCAAAGGGCATCTGGGCAGGGCACTATCAGTGTCTACCATGGATACTGTCATGGAAATAGGTGAGGACCAAGAAACTTGCCAGGCCTCCAGAATGGCACTCTCCCCAAAAGCCTGGTGTGCAGGGCTATGCTGTCAGGACCATTACAAAAAGTGTGGTCACCCAGGCTCTGGGGAAACACCTGTTCATCCTCTCGAGAAGCTCAACCCACTTGTGTGTTCCAAGCTCCAAAACTAAGCTCCCAGTGGTGTGGTCTGAGCTCCAGGTACTGCTTTCAAAGATTTTACAGGACATGGAACCCAAAACGAAAAGCATTCATGACCCCACCTGCCCAGCTCCACCCCCTGCCCACCTATATGAAGGTGCTACAAGTCATACTATCTGACAACAAGTTTCTGCACCTGCTGGTCTGGTTCTCTTGGTGGGTCTTGAGTGGTCTTATCCCTGAGTGAACGAAGCAATTGAACCTGGAGAATCATCTGCTTTCCTTTGCTGATAAATGGCTAACATGAGGTTAAGATGGATCCCCCAGAGCCTGTGGTCCAGTCCCAGCCTACAGCATATCATTCAACCATCACACTTTTAACCAACCGTCCATTGCCAACATTCTGACAGGAAAACATTAAGGAACTCTGCCCCTTTCAAATGTCACTCCAGATTTCCTCTGGGAGGAAGAAAGCCAAGCTACTATAATTCCTCTTTTTCACTAGTAATGGAAAGACATGAGAAGATACCAAGACAATGAGCAAGTCTTTCCAAATAATCTATTTTAAAAATTATGGGTGGAATTGCAATGTACAGATTAATTTCCTCTTAAAACATAGCTGGAGTTTGAACATAGGAAGAAAGAAGGCCTGAACAAATCAATTTTGGCAGAAGCTAAAACATCTGAAAACAACTCAGTTTTTCTGGCTGCCATCTACAACAGGAAATGGAAAGAATTCTAAAGCCTACCAACAATTAATATTAGGGAAGTCAGTGCTTCTATTAAGCAAGCACTTGAAACAAGATTTTTTTTTCTTGCTTGTTCTCTTCCTGCATATATACCTTATTCCCTCTATCAAAAAGGCTCTTTCAGGAAGGTTTAATTCAAGTTCACTCTTGTATGCCTGTCCCTGCCCCCATGCCTTGCACACAGAAGGTGCTCCACCAATATCTGTGGACTTTATGAGTAAATAAAATCAGCCGAAATTTAGTTAAACCATTTTATGATCTGCTACCACCATCATTAACAGTACAACTTATCACTTACACAACTAAGAAAAATATTGGAACGAGTCTTCTTAACACTTTAACACCTTATGTATAAATGACTTGCCAAAAATAAGAAAAACTGCAAAGCCTTCAGAAGCAAAAGCTGTTCCCTGGTGCACTTCAAAAAGCTACAAATAATTCCAAGAGTTAAGAGAAATTCGTGACAGAAGGACGCCCTCTGCTGGGAGTCTTTTCCACTAAGTGCAAAGGACAAATTTCATGGACTTAACCATCCATCATATTTCTCATCAAAAAAGAATTATATTCTTCTATTTTTTCCTTGCATTTCAATGGACAAAGGAAAACTGCCCAATTCCTGGTCCAATCTGATCTTAGTAATGCTGGAAGCAGCCAAATCATTGAATTTTTAAATTCTAGATCGTCCCTGTGTTTGTTCTCCCTCTCCTCCCCACCCTCCTTCTCTGTTTCCTTATTCTAGTTGAATGATTTGTTGTCTCATGAACAAATGTTGGTAGGAGCCCTCCTTTGGGGGAAGTTCTTCACAGTTCCCACTAAACGGCAAGACTGCTCAGAAATTCTCTCCTCCTGTTACATCAAGGCCAGTGGAAGGATTAAAACCATCATCCCAATACCTATAACTTTAACCAGCAGACTGGGGGCACGAGCCACAGCAAGTGGGACAGGAAAACTGGACATGACAAAGGTGGCTGGTGTGGATGATTTCTGATTTAGAAATAGATTCTGAGGTGTAGCAAAACTCTCCTGTCTGTCTTTGCGATTTGGATTGTAGATAATAACCTGAGAATGGTCAGCCAGTCCTCTGCATGAGAATAGTGCCTCCAAGGCACCCTTCTGGCCAAAAATAAAAAAGTGTGTGTGTGTTGGGGGGGGGGGGGGGATCTACGTAAGGGTTAAAGGGCATGCTTTCTCTTCTGCTACTGATGATCCCACTTCATCCTCTTCTTCCTCCTTTACTCCAGTTCTTTGGGAAATTGGACCTTAGAGTTGCTTGCAAATCACACAGAGAAGGTGTTCCAAGGTGGAGCAGAATCAGAAGGAGGGAGTTAGAGAAGCCAATAGCATTTAAAGGCCCATGTGTTCTCCTAGGAGGGAAGGTCTTGCAAACAGAACAAGGATGCTTCAAGTCAGGGGTCTGCGCTGTGGTTCTCACAGTGTGATGTGCATGAGAATCTCCTGGAGAGCTGTAAGTCTACCAAGTTCCCCCAAATGACTCTGGTACAACCAAAGTACCATGTGCATCTCTCTCCTTTAGCAATGGCTTTGCTGGTGTATTAGGATTCTCCAGAGGCACAGAAATACACAGACATTTCTGTAAATAAATATGATAGCTATATATTCTATATATAATTATATGCATAGAAGCCACGTGTAATTTCAACAGGGGAGTTATTGGATTGGTTACCGTGATCAGAAGCCGCAGAGTCCCACGATGGCCACCTGCCACTGAAGAGCCAGAGAAACCACCAGCTGCTCAGTCCTAAAAGACCGGATCCTCAGAACAAGAGGGACCAATGATGCAGCCCCAGCCTGAGACCAAAGGCCTGGAAGACCCCTGGAGAGGCACTGGCACCGGTGTGAGTCCACGTTGAAGAGCTTTTTCCATGAGTGAGGGCAGCCGCAAAACATCCACCCACGCAGCCTGAAGAACGCTGCTTGCGCGCGCTGACCCACTTCTCCCGCTCCATCCGGGTCTCCAGCCTGCTGGCCGGAGCCGCCCACGTTCAGTGTGGGTTTTTCCCACTCGGTTTGCTGTCCCACTTTTCCATGGTGTCTGGATACACCCTCACAGACACACCCAGAAGTGTGCTTTTATTAATTTCCAAGGTTGTCTCTTGATTCAATCAAATTGACAATCAAGATGAACCATCACAGGTGGTGAATTGGGCACTATTCAACCTCTATTCCCTGAAGCTCCGGGACCCCGGGACAGCTCTTGGAGGAGCAATAGCAATGGTTGCTCTTCTCTTTTTTCAACCCTTCCTTAAGTGAGGAGGCCCTGGCAGTGATTAGCTAGGTTGACACATTCCCGCTGCCCAGTCTCACCTGTTGGGAACGCTGCCATTTCCCTCCAATGCGTTTGCACATCTCTGCTCTGCTTTTACACTTGAACTCTCAGAGGGCAATCCGAGTGTCCTTGTTTCCAAATTCTTAAAGAAATACCAACCAGATGTTCAAAACGAAAGTTGGTACTTAGTTACTTACTTTTTTGCCAACCTGAAAACAAAGCTAGAAAGAGTGAGCAGGATAGTCATCATCAGGGAGGAGGGGGAACAGAGGAGGCCCAAGGTCCGGCTAGGAGTCAGTAAAGACTCCTGTGGCCTGAAAATCTGCTCACCCTCTCAATCCACAGAGAATCAACCCATAGACACGCCTGATGAGATTAAAAGCATAAACGAATAATATTAGCTTGACTAAAACAACAAAGGGGATGTCCTCACCTCTTGTGAAAATCTAAAACTTTTCAGAGAAATGAAAAGCTGAGTAATTTTATTGTGCTTTGCCAAGTTCCTGCATGCGAACATTTCCTTCCTTCTTGGCCTCATCTGAGAGAAAGATGCTTGCTGTCAAACTGCATAGAGAAAAAAGAAACCAGGTAGGGACTTTTGTCACCTCTGCATCACCCAATTCACCTTTCTCTTCTCCTCTCCACCTGTTACAATGCAGGAGATATTTTCCCCTCTGGCAAAGACCAGATGAGGCTCTCTGCTGGTTCTTCTGCCCTCCTATCTTCTGGGGTCTCGCTCCACCTGCAACCCCTCTCTTTCTTTTTTTTTTTTTTTTTAATATTTATTTATTTGCTTTTAGTTGTACACAATGCGTTTATTTGTATGTGGTGCTGAGAATCGAACCCGGGTCCCGCAGGTGCTAGGCGAGCGCTCTACCGCTGAGCCACAATCCCAGCCCAACCCCCTCTCTTTCTTGCAACTTCAGTCTCCCTCCTCCTTGAGTCTTTTCTTCAACAGTAAATCACACACTAGTAAAAACATGCTGTAGTCTATCATCCGACAACAACAAAAAAAGCCCTCTCCTGACTCCCTCCAGCTGTTGTGCTGCTGTGATCTCCTCTCTACCTCTGACTCTGATAAATATGTTATGTACAATCTTTTCTATAAAATCCTCATGAATCATCTGCTGTCACAACTTCCTTATTTTCAGCCTGTTTTAATCAATCTCCTACTCCCACTGCTCTTCTAGAACAACTCTGACTGAATCCCAAGGGCCTCCATGGTGCCATCTGGTGGGTGATTCTTAACTTTCATCTTACTTCACCTTTGGCACCACTTGGCACAGTTGCTCTTTGTTCTTCTTGGAACACTCGTCTCACAGCTTTTGGGATACCTGGTCTACCTCATACTTCCTTGATAATCACTTCTTAGTCTCTTCTGATGACTCTTCTCCTCTGCCTAATGATCAGTGTTTTTGAGCTCCTGAGGGCTCTATCCTTGACCCTACTCTCTTGGCATGCTCCATTTCCAACATAGGTGTTCTTACTCCTTTCCAGGGTTTTAAAGAACTTCTGTGTGCTAAGCATTTACACATCCTACTTCCAGAATCTATGGACTGCAAACACCCATTTGACATTTCCTCTTAGATATCAAACCAAACCTGTCTAAACCTGAATTACTGATCTATCCCTAACCAACATGCCCCATGTCTATAAGTGACAGGTCCATTCATCCAATTGCTCATGCTAGGACCTGGGAGCAATGCTAGCCAGTCTATTCCTTGTCTGGTCCAGCCCCATGGGCTGCTCCAGCCTCCCCTCATCACCTCCACCTCACTCTATGCCCAGACACACTGGGTTTTCTTCAGATCCTTGAACATATGAACTCTTTCTTGGGAACTTTGTACTGCCATTCCTTCAAACTTGTTTGCTGCTAAACTTATCTACCTCCAAAATAATGATTCTCCACTATC
This sequence comes from Tamias sibiricus, assembly GCA_025594165.1. Taxonomy (NCBI): domain Eukaryota; kingdom Metazoa; phylum Chordata; class Mammalia; order Rodentia; family Sciuridae; genus Tamias; species Tamias sibiricus. The sequence goes on along the minus strand of CM046659.1, from coordinate 183,495,829 downwards.
ATATTAAATGTTTCTTTTTCAGAGAAACATCCTCTGACCCTTCAATTTACAAGACCCTGGCCAGGTGCAATGATGCACCTCTATAATCCCAGAGACCTATGAGGCTGAGGTGGGGGATCACAAGTTTGAGGTAGCAAGGTCCTTACTCAAAATAAAAAATAAAAGGGCCTGAGTACAAAAAAAAAAAAAAGAAAAGAAAAATAAAAACCTTTGCTTTCTCAATACACCCTACATATTTCCCTCCAGAGGATGTCTGTTGTTAGCCTGTAGTAGATACTCAATAGTATTTGTTGAATGAACACACATTATATAAAAAGACGTTTTTAAATGCTTAGGAGCAACAAACACTAAAACATTTTATAAACATGAATAATTTCAGATTAGATTCCACATTCCCAAATGTACCACTAAAGTGATAATAGAATTATGATCTGGGAACAATGGAATCATCCCATTGTGGTTTCAGAAGATGACAACATGCACATGTTTAAAGTCATTGCTATACTGTAGCAACACATGCATACCCATGTTTACAACAGTATGATTCACAAGTAGCCAAATTATGGAACCAGCTTAGGCATCCATCCACTGATGAATGGATAAAGGAAATGTGCTCCATAAACACAATGGAGTTTTATTCAGCCATTAAAAAAAGAAGAAGAAGGAAGGAAAAGAAAATGCCATTTACAGGAAAATGAGTAGAATTTTAAGACATTACATTAAATGAAATAAGCCAGACTTAGAAAGTCATGGGTAGCCGGGTGTGGTGGCACACGTCTGTAATCCCAGCACTTGGGAGGCTGAGGCAGGAGGATCGCAAGTTCAAAGCCAGCCTCAGCAATGGCAAGGCACTTAGCAACTCAGTGAGACTCTGTTTCTAATAAAATACAAAAGCAAGGGCTGGGGATGTGGCCCCGTGGTCGAGTGCCTCTGAGTTCAATCCCTGGTACCAAAAAAAATAAAAAAGAAAAGAAAAGAAAGTCATGGGTCCTGTCATATGTAGAAGCTAGAAAGAAGAAAAAAGAGGAGATCTCTTATGAAAACAGAAGGGAGAACAGTGGGTGTAGAAGAAGAAGGAGGGAGCAGGGAAGGGAAAGGGGAGGTACTGGGGAATTAAATTGATCAAATTATGTGAATGTATGAATATGTAACAACAAATCCCACCATTATGAAAAATTATAATATGTCAATAAAAAAAAAAATAAAGAGACACTGTTTAAAAAAAAAGTTATTGCTAACTACGTTGGGTGATGAAGTACTCACAGGAGCAGGGAGTTGGGGATGAGATGTAATAATAGCTTTGTACTTCTGGGTTCCCATGCCCCTTTTTTTGTGTCCTCATACCAGTTTTCAGATTTCTCTGATACCACTGTACCTGCCTACTTTTTATTTTTCCTGTTGAGAGCAGGATCTATTGTTTAGCTCACTTCTCTAAGTTTGCAGTTCAAATCAATAAAATTTCCTTGCCTCTGAGTCCCCCAAGGGACTTAGGCTGGTTTGTAATAAACAGTATACACCCAAGCTATTTGGTGAGCCATCACTAAAAGGTGAATGATGATCATTTCCAGGGATGTAGGTGAGACCTCAGGAAACTTCAGTTTATATATTGTTTTGATTTTTCCAAGAAGGATGCATTACACATAAAATCAACATAAATAAAGCAATTTTCTATGTAGAGGGAAAAAAACAGCATATGCACAGGAAATCATTAACTTACAGGAAAGGTGGTATCTGATCAGTCATAACAGTGATCTGGCAAATATTTTGACATATGTTTACAAGGACAGCAGGTAAGAGTAGCTGAGTGGCTGAAATCTGGATTTTTTTTTTTTTTTTTAATCCTTGTCATGTTCCAGAGCAAGGCCCAAAAGAGAAGCTTCAGTATCTCAAAACTGGGTTCTGCAGACTCACGTATTTAGATGCTAAAATGGTCCTTGAGGGTTAGGGAGAGCTAAATGATTCAGTGGTGCAGTAGACACAGCTATTCACAAAGAGAATTCCAATTTCTGGTAAAAAGAACCCTAAGAAGGACACAGTTTGGGGACACATTCACTTTGTATCCTGAGATTCCTAGCTGTTTCTGAGTAGTCTATGATTTAAAGGACACACTGCCTAAGAAATTTCATCATCTTTTTAAACAAATGGATAGCTGGTGGTAGTGGGTTAGCTGGACGCAAGGATTAGCTCTACTTAGGTGAATACGTCCAAACCATTTGTGTCCTTGTTTTAGCATTAATCTTACAAGAGGCAGAGAGGATGAGGTACGATTTGGCTAGACATCAGTGTAAAGGATTTCTCTAAAGGATAGAGAAATGGAAATCTAAGCTCAAGGATTCTAGAAAACTAAGGTGGTTCCCCATCAGAGATTGAAGGAGCCCTAATTGGGAAGGGCTGTTGTAGCTAGCTGGAAGCCATAAGTTCCACCTGATATGTATGTGACGCACCTGTAGGCACCCGCAAACCTGAAGGTATATAACCGGGTGAAAGCGGTCCGAGTTAGGAGAACGGAGAATTCAGTCAGCCGGGCAGTCACTCGGTCGGTCAGAAGAATCAGCGGTCAGAACGTAGGCAGAGCGGTTACAGAAGAGAAACCAGATAGAAGAAGTAATGACTGGTCAGAGTTAGGCCGAGACTCCTGAGGAAGACAGAAGACAGAAGACAGAAGAAGGAAGAAAGAAGAGAGAAGAAAGAAGCTTTAATCTTACTCTAAGCTAAGCTCTACTCTATCTTTCTTTCTAAGACTCTAAGACTCTAACTCTAAGCTAAGAAGACAAGAAGAAAAGCTCGCTTTAATCTTTCTCTCTAAAAATCTTTCTTTCCCTCTCTAAGCTCTAAGACTCTAAGCTAAGAAGACAAGAAGAAATCTTTCTCTAAGCTAAGAAAATCTTTCTTTCCCTCTCTAAGCTCTCTCTAAGAAAGTAGAAGTAAAAGTAGTAAAAGCTTAACTCTGCCTCCGAGAATTTTTCCCGCGGCACCGTGGCTGGCCACAACAGGTAGCTTACAAGAGATGATTGCAAGAGCTGCCATATTGCAGGCTACCCAATGGAGAGACCCACGTGGAATGAAACTGAGACCCTGAACCCTGAAAATTACCACATGAGTGAGTCTGGAAGCAGATCCTCCCCAGTCAAGTCCTGAGATGACTGCAGCCCTGGCTGTCACGTGGATGCAGCCTGTGAGACACCCTAAGCCAGAGGATACAGCCAGATCCCCAACCCATGGAAATTATATGATTTTAAAATGTATTTTTTATTATTTGAAACAACTAATTTGGGGGATAATTTGTTACGCAGCAATAGAAAACTATCACAAGAGCACAGCGATCAATCCAGTATGAGGTTAAAATAATTTCAAATCTTACTCAAAGACTTTACCTCCAAAGAGAGAATTCCCAGGATGGTTTTTTAAAAAACTAAAAAGTTGGGAAAGGGCAATGCCAGAACATCAGTCAGGTGACAGCTGCAGGAAGCAACATGCTAGGCTGGAGCACAAAAATTTGATAGTTCCAGGAAGGACATCATCAAGGAAATGACAATGACCTTAAGGAATGGAACATCTTGAATAAATTTTTTTTCTTAAATAAATAAACTTATTAAATAAATAAGTTTCTTAAATAAATTGAAAAGAAAAGTACACCTCTCGTGAACATTTGGGGTAAGTTGCTAACATATAAAGAAAAGTAAAGGAAGAGAGAAAGGAAAAAAAAGACTAATGCCAAGAGAAAAAGCATAATTCAAGAAAGAAAATACGATAATAGTGTATATGGCTTGATGCATTAGTTTGCTAGGGTTACAGTAACGAAGAACCACAAACCCAGTGTCTTAAACAACAAAAAGGTATTGTTTCACAGTCCTGTACACTGAAAGTCCAAAATCTATGAGAATTGGTTCCATCCCTCTCCCAAATTCCGATGCTTTGCTGGGACTCTTTGACATTCTCAGGTTGTAGAAGCATCAACCCAGTCTCTGCCTTGATCTTCTCATGGCGTCTCCCTGTGTGCATTTCCCGTTTTTAAAAGAACTCCTGTCGTATTAGATTATGGTTATCTTAACTTCATTATCTCTATGAAGACCCTATAACAAATATGCTAACATCCTGAGTGCAGGGGGTTAAGACTCCAATGGGGGACAAAACTCAACCCATGATGCTTGAAATAACCCACAACATAAATACAAGTGAGCTACCAAAAAATTGCTTAAATGTATTTGAGGAATTTAAGGGACAAAAATGTGTGTGTGTATGTACACACAAGAACACGTATATAAAAAAGCATGTACAAAGGGAGAACTGTCCTAAATTTTCATATTCCACAGTAGAAAATTAGGTGTCCTTCAACAGATAAATGGATAAAGAAAATGTGGTTCATATGCACAATGGAATATTACTCAGCCATAAATAAGAATGAAATTATGGCATTTGATGGTAAATGGCTGGAACTGAAGACTACCATGCTAAGTGAAATAGGCCAATCCCAAAAAAACAAAGGCCAAATGTTGTCTCTGATGTGCGGATGCTGCCTCACAGTAGGAAGGGGGGAGGGAGGAATAGAGGTTCACTAGATTAGATGGGGGAGTGGGAGGGAAGAAGGAATAGGGAATGGGAATAGGAAAGACAGTAGAATAAATCAGACATAACTTTCCTATGTTCTTCTATGATACATGACCAGTGTAATGCCACATCATGTACAATAACAAAAATGAGAAGTTATACTCCATGCATGTGTAATGTGTCAAAATACATTCTACTGTCATGTATAACTAAAAAGTACAAATTAAAAAAAGAAAATTAGTAGATCATATCAGAAACTGAAAAAAAAAATCAAGATAGAGCTGCATACACATGATATTTAGAAATACAACAGCATATATCTTAATCTGTACTGATCCTCTAAGATATGAACAACATTCAATAAATTCTTTTCTGCCTAATCTAGGCAGAATGAATTCAGTTGTTGGCAACTGTAGGGCACTGGTTGCACTGATGCCCCAATTAATGGCACACTTTTATCCATCCACTTGCAATATGATTTTTAAGCTCTTCCCATCAACAGGAAGCATCCACCTCACCTTGCCTTATGACTTGTTTTGGCAATGTCATTACTTCCATAGGATTAGGAAGCTACTTAAAATATAGTACAGTGTCTTTATTGATAACGGGCAACATTCAAGTTCATTGCCTCAAGTTCAGTGGATTCCAACTCATTTCTACTGAATATCTCTGTTCGTCACAGATAATAGTGTGCCAATTATGAGTTTGAGGACCCTCAGCTCCAAATCCATCCTCTGCTTACTCTGCAAAAAGGAAGAGGGACTCTGTGGATATCCCCTGTTTGCCAGGTGGCATGACATGAAGTATTGTCAGTGGGTCTTGTGCAGCCTGTGGTTGCTCCAGAGTCTAGTTCCTGAAGCAGATGATGTCTTCCACATGCAACGAGTAGCAGCACCCAGCACCCAGCAGCTTCCTCAACACCACCAAGGCACCTCTCTATGGATACCCAGCATCCCAGAGGGCATGTTTCCAGCAAGTTCCATTGGCACAACACCTCGGCCAAATTCACCTACCAACCAGGAAGCCACAGCATTGTGGCAAGGTCAGAGTGATAGCAGGAGCCAGAGATATGATAGGCAGTCAGGACGAGACCTTGATAAGCTGGGCAGATTCTGTGGAGCCCATGATCAGTAACTTCATTGGATCCTGAAGGTATGTGCCTGAGCCAATCCCTGGGGAGAAATGGCACATAATCTAGCAAGTGATCAGCACTGTATGATCAACATCCTGCTTGGACATGGGGTACATGACCAAGTGAGCATCTCACTCTTATTGCATGTATAAACCCTCCTCCCTACATGTCATTAGCCAACAGTTTTAAAGGTCACCTCCAGCAACACCATATAAACCCCTAGATAGTAGCAACTTCGCTGGCAACCCTTTTCTTGTTGGAGCTTTGCTTCCTTTCCATTTCCAAAATAAATTCTGTCACTTTTCTCTCACCCTGGATTGTCCATGGGTCTCATTCTCTGGATCTGCAAGACCAAGAACCTCTCTGCCTCTCAAGAGGACCTCAGAAGCAGCACTCCACTTCCATAATTTTTGGGAACACTAACTCAACCCTAAGCCTGGTAACTACTCCTCACATCTGCAATTCTAGCATTCTTTACCACTCTGGTTGCTTCTCACAGCCAAGTTTCCATTATTTTGATCTTCTGCTACAGTTACTACTATTAAAGTTCTCTTAAGTATTTAACACTAAGGATTGCACAGGGAAAGGTCCAATATAAGCACGTCTCCAGGTGGGCGTGGTGGCACATGCCTGTAATCCAGAGACTCAGGAGGCTGAGGCAGGAGGACAAGAAGCTCAAGGCCAGGCTGGGGAACTTGGTGAGCCCCTGCCTCAAAATAAAAAGGGTTGTGGATGTCACTCAGTGGTAGAGCATTCCTCCAGCACTGAAAGAAGAAAATAAAAATAAAAAAGCACAATTCCACAAAGAAGCAGCCTTGCAATTCCTAAGTAAACACCTAAGAGAAAAGTATTCACATGCTCACCAAGACTTGTATAAGATTGTTCATTTCAGCACTATTTTTATTAGTCATAAGCTGGAAATCACAGTTCTATTAAAATGGATGAATAAATCATTTAGTCACACAGTAGAATATTATACACAACAGTGATAATAAATGAACATGGATTAATCTCACAAACAATGTTGAGAAAAAGAAGTCAACACTAAAATACACACTGCATGATTCCAATACATACTGAATGATTATCTGGTTTGTTCAAGTATATCAAAACTGATTTATGGTGTTAAAAGGAAGAAAGTGGTTAAACTCAGTAGGATTTGGGTGGGAAATGAGTAAAAGGAGCCATGAGGCAGGTTCTGAAAAGCTCACAGTATTGTTTCCTAATATGTGTCCTGGCTTCCTTGGCATGCTGAATTTGTGAAATCCCTTAAGTTATTTATTTATGATATGTGTTCATTTTATATGCATATATTCTTACCAGTGGAAAACCAATCTATTGACAGATAAACAAATACATATATCCTTAATGGTCCCAAAATGTTATTTCTCCAATTTTTTTCCTAGAGAAATGCTTGCTGAGGTGGTCAGGAGATGGGTCAATTCAGGTCCTCTGAGAAGCAGGTGCCAAGATAAGATTGAACATGCGGGAGACTGATTGAGGGAGACACCTGTAAAGAATAAAGGGCAATGGAGCGGCAAGCAGAAAGACCCTTCAAACTATAACAACAATCTGGTATCTCTGAAAGGAGAGAGGAAAGAAAAGATTGGGAAGGAAGAACCTCACACCAGAAAACAGTTCTGAGAGAGAAAGAATTTAGTCCAAGCCAGTAGGGAGTTGTCCCAGTCCACATTGCCTTGGAATCATGCATCATGCAGGAATGGCCCAGTTATAGTACCCCCATTGTGCCCAGTCACTGGCTGGGAGCAGCGTGATAGAAGAAGGGTCTGCCCCTGAGAGGCTGAGGCAGGAGGATCACGAGTTCAAAGCCAGACTCAGCAATGGCGAGGCACTTAGAAACTCAGTGAGACGCTGTGTCTAATAAAACACAAAAAAGGGCTGGGGATGAGGCCTAGTGGTCAAGTGTCCCTGAGTTCAATCCCCAGTACCAATAAATAAATAAATAAATAAATATAAAAATTAAAAAGAAGAAGGGTCTGCCTATGTTGGATTCAGAGATGCAGCAGCAGAAACTGTCAATCAGCTCTGCTCCTGCAACAAGCTCTGATGAAGAATAGGCTACCACTAAGAGACAAGCACAAAAGATGTTCTTTGTAACACAGTTTGTACCAGCAGAAAAAGTACACAACTTCGATGCTGCATTAATAAAGTGGCAACAAAATAACTACATATCCACAGTATAGAATCGTGAAGGACAGTTAAAAGGAGCCAGATAGATCTACATGTACTAACATGAATCAATGTTCAAGATATCACACAGGTTAAAATTTTTCATAAAAAATTTTTAATTAACTAAAAGTTGCAGAATTCTTCTATTTTTTTTTTCTGAGACCACAAAAGAACCTGGTTTATTTATGAAAAGTGTCATTCCTTAGGATGACACATAAAATAAATATAATTTAAATTTCTATCATCATTTTTCTGTGCTTTCTTACATTTTTTAATATTTTGCATTTTAAGCAAGTATACACACATAAAAGTTATGTTTTAGCTGCTTTGGAGAAATCCATGAATTGGTGTGCTAATTAACTTATTTTTTCATCATTACCTTTCTATTGCTCCATTCTCTACTACTGTTTGAACTGGGCCTTTGAAAACTACATTTCAATAGAAATTTGTATCATTTGTTTGTTTGTTTGTTTGTTTGGTACTGGGATTGAACCCAGGGACTATGTCCCAGCCTTTTTTTTTTTTATTTGGAGATGGTCTTACTAAGTTGCAGAGGCTGGCCTCAAAATTCCAATCCTTTTGTCTCAGCCTCCTGAGTCACTGGGAATACAGGATTACAAATGTGTGCCACTATGCCCCACATAAATTTATATCTTTCAGGGGGGAAAGAAAAGAAAAAAAACAGCCGTTGATGTCAATGGCCCCTCACAGCTTTTTTCTGTCTATAGCCTGGTCTCCACCCTTGAAATGCTATCCTTTTCCTTTGTCCTTTTCTCTGAGAAACAAGATATTCATGTTATTTTAGGATTTTTGAACCACAAAATATTGAATTTTGTCCACAAAAATTATATGATGTTCTGGTGAGCTCTTCACTCTGGTTTTTTCAAATTAGTTTGTGTTTGTTGTTGGTTTTTAAGAGAATTTGCTGGAATGTGTGTGGTCTCGGTCACTCTCTCCATCCTCTTCTGACCATCACCGTTTTACATGGTCTCCAGGTGACTCCCTGAGGTACGCAGCCAAGAACTAGACTTGCTGTAATTTAGAATGAATTGTGGATAACCATAACATGCGCCCTGGCATGAGACCTCCCAGGGTTCACATCTTGGCTCTGCCATGCACGAGCGTCATCCCAGTTGGCTAGCCAACCTCACCTGAATACAGGACCATGACCTCGAAAGGGTATTGTAAAGATTAAATGGGAAAAATTTACATAAAGTGCTTGGAACTCAACTACTCAACGAGCCTTAGAACCTATCTTTAATAACACTAAACATGAAATGCCTACATTACCAGAGGTAGGGCCCTGGCAGGAGAGAAGAAATTGCTTTACATTTCTTTAAAGCAAAAAGTTTATGGTCTGTCTCTTTCCTTAGCAATAGGCACTGGGAACAGTTCCAGACACCTGCAAAGTGACCAAATTCTAGTTCTTAGGTTTGCAGAGACCTGGACCGAGTTAAGAGAACCATGACTCAGCAGAGTGGCTCTCAAGTCTGCCAAGTCAGAATGTCACCATGACCAAATCTCAGCAGGAAACAGAATCCAGAGTGCCTCAAGTTCAATGGATTCCAACTCATTAAAACCAAGAGCAAAGGATTGGGATTTTAACACAACATGTTTATAACATTTGTCACTGAAGTGGGTCAGTTGCTTAAGGGACCATAAATTGTTCTGTCATTTCCCAATTTCTAGCTCTCACATATTTAAAAGTTTTTTTTTTTTTTTAAGATCAAAATGATAAAAACAGAAAGATCAAAAGATGATATATGACAAGATGTTAGGCAACTATGAATGACCTTTTAATACACACACACATTTAGTCATGGCTCTCGGATGCTCAGCCTTTCAAGTTGAAATTACAAATAATTCCCTCCATCAGTGAGTCCCAAGCAACCCACTTATCAAAAATGGACAAATAAATCTGTCACTCAATAAGGGGTTACAAGGCAGTGCAAGTGTGGCAGACTTCCCAAAGTAAAAACACCCCCCCACCCCCATCTTCTAGCACCCTTGACTGTCTCTTAGGAGGAGAAAAAATAAATAAATAATTGAACAGTTGCCGGAAAGTCAGAAAAACAAAAGACTGACACAGCAGCCAAGGGGTCGGCGGAAGCCAGCAAGGCCAGCTGCAGGCTCCACAGTTGGCCGGTGCACACAGAGGCTGTTCATTCTCAGGGCCCACCTGTCAGACAGGCTCTGCAGGTGTTGGCTGCACCCTGGCTTTCTTCTCTGGCTCTTCCATTATTCCTAAAGAGAAAGGGCTGTAAAAAGGACCAGAAAACACATCTGGAACCATAGACTCACTGAACTTTTAACCTAGAAGAATCCTTACATACTTTCTAATCTCCCTCCATCACCCTTTTGCATTTAATTTAGAAAAAAAATGGCACTTTAGGAAGATCACAGGATTTGTCTGGACTGACAAAGGCAGAACCTAATACAGACCCTGGAACTCCTTGAGCACCATGTATTGAAACAGTAAAACAAGCGAAGAGATACGATGTATGATATCCTCATATGGTTCAATGTGAAAGGGTTAGCATATAATAAAAGTTCAAAAAGTGATAATGCACCCTTCCCCCAGGTTAAAAAAAAAAATAAATTGCCATTTTAACAATGACAATGTCGAATAAATTTGAAATCCATCATTAACTCATGTTTTTCAACATCCCAAAAAACTGAACATCCCATCAATCCTCTTATAGAATTTTGGTTGTTTTTAATTCTAGTGACTTCCCTAAGAGAAAGTTTCTACCTCTGATTCTACAAAACAAGCTTTAACATGACTGTCTGACAACACTATTCAAGAACTGGTGCTTGCCATTTGAAATGGTCTTCCGGAGGGTTCCTGCCTGAAACATTTTTCTAAACCATCCTTTCTGCAGAACCCTTGAGTATGTTCCATTTCTCTTCCTGTTAAGCTCCATTAGATCTATGGTGTGTTCATTTTCTTTCTCATTCCCTCCATTAGTGGAGGATTTATTGTGTGTCAACTGAAGACTGGTTTAAAATTCAAATGTCTTTTTTTTTTTTTTTGCATTTTTCAATTTTTAATTGACACATAATTATACATATTGTGGGGTAAACTGTGATAATTCAATACACGTAGGCAATGTGTAATGATCAAATCAGATTAATTAGCATTTGCATCTCCTTAAATTTATCATTTCTTCATGCTGGAAACCTTTTAATTCCTCTCTTCTAGTTCTTTATTAAATATTGTAAATCACCCTACTGTGTTAAACAAGACAGGAATGTACTCCTCATGTCTGTTTTGTTACCCATTATTCAACCTCCTCTCTATCCCTCTCCTCCCTTCTCCTCCCAGCTTCTGACAACCACTATTCTACTCTCTACTTCTGTGAGATCGACTTGTCTTAGTTTCTCCATTCTCTAAAATGGGCATAATAAAAGAGCTTATTCATAGACTCAGTTAAATTATGTGAGGAGTAAATTGAAATCATGCATGGTTTCTCTGTGTGCCAAGCACTGCACTGGGCCCTAAGGACACAGTGACAAGTGATCGAGGCCCTCGCTGGATCTGAGCACAAGGGACAAGCCCGAAGCAAATGATCACACAAAAAAAACACATTCAAGGGAACTCCGCTGCGTGAGGCAAAATGACTGAAAAGGAGAAAGATGCCAATGGGAATTTTCAGAATCAATTAGAGAGAAAAGAACCACATTCCCTTCTCCAGGCTACTTCCTCTGGGAGAGGCCACGAGCTGGAAAACCTTCCAACTGGGAATGGATCATATCAGCATCCAAAGGATCTGTTCTTATCCCAACTCCTCCCAGGAAATTGATCAAGAGGCTCTCAAAAGTGGAAAAAGAGGCCATGCCCATTTCCAAACCTCAGGAAGGAGGGGTCCCATGTTTCATAAATGATGTCCCCTAAATGATGTCCAGGAGAACATCCTACAAGCCTTTCCAGCCTCGAGGTGGATTATGCAGAACAGCGACATAAATTCAAAGAAGGAAGGAGGTGAGGCGATTGGGTTGCCTGCGGGCATCGGGAAAGGCAGTCCAAGGAGAGCCAGGAGAAAGTCGGTGCTTAGAGCAGCAGTCCCATCAGAAGGGGCCTGCAGGAAAACAAAATATTGAAGTGTCTGTTGTTGTTGTTGTTGTTGTTGTTATCAATTTCTGAACTGTGCTACTTTGTTTTTAAAAAGTACTAAATTAAACTTTTAAACATAAAAAATACCCAAATAAAAGAGAATATTTATTAAACTTCTGGTAGAAAGAGAGAGGTACTTATTCTGAGCAAAATATCCTTCCCTGACTCTTTCTGTTTTTAATTTCTCTGCTCTAGGATCAGGAAATGCAACTATCCCTGGGATGGCCCCATTCAAGAAAATTCCCTCTCAGCTGGCTCTCAGGAGCTGTCTGTAGAGGTCATCCAGCCCCCACAGCTGCACTGCGAGGCCCACAGGCGTGGCACGAGGGACGGTCAGGCTAAGAGGGGTGGCTTATGGCATCGCCCTGTGTTGGCATCATTCAGGGACCAGGGAGGGCTCAGCAGGGGTAGGTTCCATGAGCCCAGGTCCCAGATCGTGTGTGCTTTCCCATTGATTCCTGTCAACTCCCCTTTAAACTGACAGAATGCATGTTTCTGATGGCCAGAGGCCAGCTGGGCTGGGACAGGGGTGTGTGGTGTGTGTGTGTGTGTGTGTGTGTGTGTGTAAGAAAAAGAGAAGCTGCTGTTTTTGTAAATGTGTGGCTGCCTACATGACAAGAGGGCAAATCAGAAGAAAAAAATAGAAGCATGTTTTAATCAGCCTTCTCACCGCTATGTCTAAAAGACCCACCAGAACAATTGTAGAGAAGGAAAAGTTTATTTGAGGGTTCACAGTTTCAGAGATCCATAGAAGGCCCTCTCCATTCCTCGGGGTTCAAGGTGAGGAAGGACATCATGGCAGAAGAGAGTAATGGAGGGAAACAGCTCACATGATGATCAGAAAGCAGAGAGAGAGAGACTCCACTGGCCGGATACAAAATATATACCCCAAAGCCACGCCCCCAATGTCCCACCTCCCCCAGCCATACCCTACCAGCCTTCAGTTACCACTCAGTTAATCCCTATCAAAGGATTAGTTCACCGATTGGTTTAAGGCTCTGGTAACCCAATCATTTCTCCTGTGAACCTTCTTGTATTGTCTCACACGTGAGCTTTTGGGGGACACCTCACATCCAAACCATAACAAAGCCCATTGGTAAAAGCAAATGTCCTATCAGAGGGACTGGTTCCACAGAAATGGTGTGTTATCTGTCTTTACACTGACTAAAACCCTTCCCACTGTCCCATGTGTTCTCTCAACACTTTGGGGTGAGTACAACTGCTCTTGTTTAACAAATAAGGAAAGGGATGTCCCCTGAGGTAGTGAGAGCTCCCTCAAGCCAGATCCCAGTCTTCTAATGTCATGCTTATGTGACCCACAGGACAACCTTTATCCTGGGAACTGAACCTCCAGCCCAATGAGCTTCTCAAAGCTGAAGACAGCTCCAACGTCAGTCCCAACCTGTAAAGAGCTCCCAACACTGAGACACAAATCTGGACAAACTGAAAATCAACGTTTTTCTTGGACCCATCAGCAAACTGAGTTTTCAGAGCAAACCCTACCTAGAAATATGAAGAGAGAGATGCATGCAGAGAGACAGAGCAACCAAAATGTTCTCTGAAGCTGAAGCTACTGGAGGCAGAGACTGGTAGGAACGTTGAAATTGCTGGAGACCAGGTATGGACCAGCATGAGAGCATGAAACTCCTGGGGCTACAGTCACAGGGGGACCCACACTTTCATGAGCTTTCCTTCCAGGCACCCCAACAGATTTTCATATTGAGGATCGAGGAAAGACTCCCTGTGGCCCTAGTAGGGGTCAGGGAAAGAATACTGTTGCTAATGTGTGCTCAGAGCCTTTTCCAACACAAGGGCTTGACATCCAAGGCGAAGGACTTCACTGGACCCTTCCACGCTCCTGTCTCACCAAAAGGTGTTGGGGGTAAAAGACGAACATGGTCAAAAGGAGACAAAGTTTCAGAAAATAGATTGGGAATGCCACAGCCATGGAAGGCCTGCCAACAACCTGACCTTAGCCCCATGAGCCTCACTTTGGACTTCTGACCTTCAGAACTATAACGTAAAAATGTTGTTGGCAATGTGTTATAGTAGCAACAGTAAACTGATACAGATGAGAATGTAATGCTGGTTCTCAGTTACTCATTCATTAATTCAACAAATATCTATTGAGAGCTGCTCTGTGCCTGTCACTGTTCTTGGTCCTAGGGAAAAAAGCTAACATCTATGGAGTTTACACTGTAGTTGGGGCACAATAAACAAGTAAACATGTCATGCATCAGGTGACATAATATATCAGATAAGTCCTATGGCTAAAAGAAATCAAAATAAGGGGAACTAGGCCCAATGGTATATACCTGCAATCCCAGCAGCTTGGGAGGCTGATGAGGCAGGAGGATCACAAGTTTGAAGCCAGCCTCAGTAACTCAGTGATGCCCTAGGTAACTTAGTGAGACCTCAAAATTAAAAATAAAAAGGACTTGGGATGTGGCTCAGTGGTTAAGTGTCCCTGAGTTCAATTCCTGGTACCAAAAAGTAATAATAAGGGGGAATGACAAACATTTGTAGAGGGAGAGAGGGGTGTTATTTTAACTAAAATATTCAAAAAATGCCATTCTGAAAAAAAAATACCAGATACCTGAATATCTGGGACAAAGTATTTCAGGCATAAGGAACCGAATATGCAAAGGCCCTGAGGCAGCAAGTGCTTGACAAGGCCTCAGTGTTTGAAGGACAACAAAGAGGAGCATGTAGGCCAGAGTGAAGTGAGTGGGCAATGGGCAAAGATGAGACCAGAGCAGAAATATGGCTACTAGGGGATCTTGCAAGCCACTGTCTGGGCATTGGCTTTTACTCTGAGGTAGGAAGGTATATTATCACCAAAGAAAAGGGGGACAGTAAGACACCATGACCTAGAATTCCTGTTTTCTGTTCCCAAAAGTATAGCCAAGTCAAGAGAACGATGAGAGCAAGCCTGGGCCTCCAAATGTACACACACGTCATCTTGAAGGACACGGGCTCTCTCTTTTGCACATTGGGAACTAGGGCAAGTGAGAGTCACCTGTAGAAAGCTACTTTCTTGCAGGTACACCAAGGCAGTTGCTTTTTTAGGATGCTGGTCATACCAGCAAGCTAAGCAAGCTCATGCTGATGATGTCACAGCTTCTGAGGCTAATATACAAAGCCCATCTCTGAGTGGAGGCAGGAACAGAACTAAGGGCACTGTGCAAAGGACATGTGTCACCTATCCAGCCCACTGCCACTGGACAGAACACCATGAGGGAGAGGAGGCACTGTGTGGCAAAGCACCGTGATGGATGGAGGTGCCGTCAGCCTGTCACCACCGAACTCTTCTTGGAGTCGTCTGATCTCTTCTGAGCTGAGGATGAAAAGACAAAATTTAGTAATCCAGAAGTAGCTATGGTCATTCCATTGTTTCTGAGAGTGGCCTACTTGGGCAGCCTAAGCATGCTGTCAACCCAGACTGCCTCCAGGAGGGTCCCTTCCCCACCTTCTCTCTCCCACAGACAGGTGTCTGGAACAGATAGGCCTGTTCTGGACTACCATCCTCGTCGCTCCATCCTAAACACAATGCGAGAATCTACTGACAAGGTTTTCTTTGCCGGTCTCGAGTCCTACCAAAATAGTACAGAAGAGAGCTTGACCTGTAGCTGAAACTAATCAGGTAAGGGACTTCCTTAGAAAAAGGAGGGGAGAGGAAAATGAGGAGGTCAAATGTTAAGTTAATCTAAAACATTCTTAAACTCAAATAAAATGTCTCTTTACGCTTAGAGAGAAAAATTAAAATTTGAAAAGAAGTAATGAAGAACGGTTTCTTGAAAGATTTCTCAAGAAAACTTTATAAAACTATTCCTGTCTACTTGTAGTGCAAGATTAAGGATTAAGCCGGGCAAAGTGGCACACACCTGTAATCCAAGCTGCTCCGGAGGCTGAGGCAGGAGGATCACTAGTTCAAAGCCAGCCTCAGCAACAGCAAGGCACTAAGCAACTCACTGAGATCCTGCCTTTAAATAAAATACCAATACAGCTGGGGATGTAGCTCAGTGGTCGAGTGCCCTTGAGTGCAATCCCCGGTACCCACCCACACACACCCCCAAAAAAAGATTAAGGATTAAGACCCAAAGAAACTTTGGGTCTGATAAAAATCATTTGTCTCTTTTTATAGTCTTGCCTTATTATGCTATTGAGAGAAAGTAAGTTCTTTCTATAATTTTTTTCCAGGGAAGACTTAACATGATTAAAGTTTTGTTGTTGTTGTTGTTGTTGTTTGTTTTGTTTTGTTTTGTTTTTTGATGAAGTGTAATAGGCTTAAACATAAGCCTGTATATTTCATTTCCCTCCGTGTCCAAGCTGCTGGAAATGGTTTAGAATTGTCTTGTTGTCATCTCTGTTATACATGCAGCCTGCTTTATAGATCTCACAACAGACCAGGCAAAGTCATCTCCTGGAGTTTTGCAATTTAGAAGTTTAAATCTAAACTCCAATTGCTTGAGACTCTTTCCTGCTTGTCATCAATCCGTAGAAGCTGTATTTGTCAGGGTAGGCTGATGGCCATAATGAAGAACCCCAAAATATCAATGCCTTAGCACTATCTGACTTTATTTCTCATTCATGCAAATTCCAAAACAATGCCCTTCATTGGGCATCTCCTGCAATGATTCAGGGATGGGAGTAGAAGGGCCGGGCTCCTTCACTCTGCCATCTTCAACATATGGTTTCTAAAAGTCTTTTGGGGGTGGTCTCCATTCCTGCCAATCTTCTAGAAGAGAAAAAGCAGGTGATACAGGCCTCGAGTTGAGATAAATTACTTTTATCCACTTCTATAGGTCAAAACTCAGTCACAGGGCCACATCCAACAACAAGGGAGGCTGCAGAGTGTAGTGTAGCCTGTGCTCAGGACAGAAGGAGACAGACTCAGGAACAGCTCTGCAGTGTCACCACCTCAGCCTCTGTCTGTCTCTGCGGCATTCACTCTTTATTTGAACTTTATGAATGATTCTGTTATAATCTTTTTTTGTTTGTTTGGTTGGTTTTGGTCTCTGTAGTAGCTTGAAGAGTACCCCCACCAAAATTCATATCCACTTAATGCCCCAATTAAACCTATTTAGAACTAGGGTCTTGGCAGATATAATTAATTAAGGATCTCAAGATGAAATCATCCTGGATTTAGGGTGGGCCCTAAATCCAACAACTGGTCTCCTTATAAGAAGAAGAAAGGACACAGAGACACAGAGGAGGTGCCGTGTGAAGATGGAGGCAGAGATTGGAGTCAAGCTGTCACAAGCCAAGAACCATCCCTTACCCTTACACTGCAAAAGCCTCCAATCTTGGTGGCTGAGCTCTGATTTGCTTCCTCATCTAATCCATTTCTGTGAGCCTCTGATCTCACCAGAGCCATTCCCTTGCTGAAAGCACTTCAGTGATGTTGTTGTCCGAAGCGACGGCCGCTTGGAGCAACGAAGCCATGGGAATAAGTTCAGAGGCGAACTGGAAACAAACAGGCTTTTTATTCTGATAACTTTTCTCTCTGGCTCTAACAACGACTTTAACACGCACCACACACACCACCAAACAACCAACACACCAAATGGCGTGGACCCGATCAGCAATCTCGGCACAAGTCTCTCGAGATCCCGGGCCAAGTCCCGTGAGACTATGGAAGGCGGCAATGCCCAAACATCTCCATGGCTCGTAGTCAACCGCAATCTTAGCCATCTCCCCAAACAGGGCTCCTGCATTTCCCCCCTTTTGTTTTAAAAGAGGGGATGCTCTAGGACATCTATGTGCAACCAACATTCTTACCCGTTGTCGGATAATCAAGGCTGTGCCCTTGACTCCTGTCTTAGGTTGATATGTCGGCCACATGAGACTGTCCCGTGCGACTGTGCCTGTCTTAGGTTGTCCCCCTCTGGGGATCTTACCCGTCATTGGCTAACCAGCCATCCAATGGAACCCTTCAGGATCGACTGTGTATGATGACTAACAGCCGTCCAATTGTGAAGAGATGCTGCGGCTTTAAGGCAACAAGCTTTTTGGTGACGAGCCAAATTGCATAGCACAGTGACTCCCTATTGCCCACTGGAGAGGGGGAAAGGGAGAGTTCCCCACTGCAACCTATAAGTCTCCCCAGATCCATCTCCTGGCCACTCACCCCCTCACACCACCAAGCTGCTTGCCAGTCTCCAGAGCTACCAGGCTGTCTCATAGCACCACGCCACCACATGCAATGCCCTCCTCTGGGACACCTTCTTCCCAACTCTCATCCCTTCTTCAAGACTCAACCCTCCTCTGCAGGAGTTCTTATTAACTATTCCCAGGCCACATGGGGACCCTGCACTTGGCACACGATGTAGTCAACATCTTGTTCTGGATCAGATTACCTAACGACATCCTGAGTTTGACGAAATAATTATGTTAGTCCCCAGTTGATTAATATGACAAAAATTACCCACGGTGCTTTACATACATGAATTCATTGAATCATCACAGCATTCCTGTGATACCTAATCATCTTCATGTTACAGATGAGGAAAACCGAGGTAGAAAAGATGTAACTTGGTTAGGAATCCTCTGCAAGCAGTGACAGAAGCCAGATTCAAATCCAAGTCTATTGAGTTTTTTGTTCTCTCCTCCACACCTAATTGTTTTTGTTGCTGATTTCCAAAGTCCTGACACTGATAAGATACTGGAGGTACATGGGGAAAGCCCACTTTAAAAATGTGCTTCTCCAGATGGATGCTGTGGTACACCCCTGTAATCCCAGTGACTAGGAGGCTGAGGCAGGAGGATTGCAAGTTCTAGGGCAGCCTGGGCAACTTAGTAAGACCTTGTCTCAAAATAAAAAGGGCTGAGGATGTAGCACAGTGGTAGGGTGCCCCTGGGTTTGATCCACAGTACTGCACATACACACACACAAAGGTACTATTCCACGAAAAAAAAAAAAAAAAAAAAAAAAAAAAAAAAAAAAAGACATTAGATCAAAAACTAAAGAAACCCCCCAAAATTAGACTTTAGTTAATAGTAGTGTATCAGTATCATTAGTTGTGGCAAATGTACCACAGTAATGTTAGATATTAACAAGAAGGGAAATGAGATCTCTCAATACTGTCTTGGCAACTTTTCTGTAATTCTAAAACTATTCTAAAATAAAAAGGTTATTTTTTAAAAAAACACACTCTTCCATGCCAAGTTAGTAATGACACAATTTCCACAAAGGATGGTTTCATTTCTTTGGCTTAAGATGTTAACTACTAATTTGATTAAATTAAGACTTTAATGAGTTGGGTAAATTAAATTAGAATGAAATTTTCTACATATAGTCCTTTTGGGGGATTTTTTCCTTTCTTTTTTAATGTTTTTATTAGTGCATTATAGCTGTACCTAATAGTGGGGTTCCTTTTGACATAATCACTTATTCTATATATAGTCTTGTTGGTCATTTAAACTTTTTATCCAATTTTTTTTTTTTCAGTTTCAACTCTTGGCATGAAGTTGTTCATGGAAATTGCTTAAAGGACCAAAGAGACAGAGAAATGGCATGATAGTTTAATATATATTCACAAATTCTTCAGTACTTTTCCCTTTAAAAGGTGGAAACTAATTTCTCTCCCCTTAATTAGGTCCTCACTCTTAAAGAATGGAATATAACCAGTGTGAAACTGTGACTTATGGGAATAGATTCGTCAAAGGCATGTGATGTCTGCTTTGTGCTCTCTCTCTCTCTCTCTCTCTCTCTCTCTCTCTCTCTATTAGCTACTCTCAAGGAAACCAGCTGCCATGTTGTGAGGACACTCACCGGCCCCGGGAAGAGGTCGTCATGGTGAGGAACTGGGCCCTCCTGCCTGCAGTCACATGAGTGCGCCATCTTGGAAGCAGGTCCACCGGTCCGTTTCAAGCCTTCAGATGAGTGCAGCCCCTCAGCTGACATCTTGACCACAACCTCCTGAGAGATTCAGAGCCAGAAACATCCAGCAAAGCTGTTCCCAAATTCTTGTCACACAGAAATTGTATGAAATGAAAGTCTTTAGGCTTCTATGTTGGGATAATTTGATATGCCTCAATAGACAACTTACTCCACCAGCAACCCCACTTCTACCCACAGACAAAACTGTCCTTTTCTGGTCCCAAGTCTCAACACAGGGACTCCTAACCTTTTTTGTTCCATGAACACTTTTGTTGGTGCATTTGGTTTCCTATTGCTGCTGTAACAAATTGCCACTTAGTGGCTTAAAACAACACCAATTTATTATCTTACAGTTCTGGAGATTAGAAATACAAAATGGATTTTATGGGACTAAAATCAAGGTGTCAGCAGGGCTATTTCCTTCTGGAGGCTCCAGAAGAGATTCTGTTTTCTTGCTTTTTCCAGTTTCTAGAGCCTGTCTACATACCTTAGCTCATGGCCTCTTCCATCGTCAAAGTCAGCAATCAAGTTGCTCCCATCACCACCAATTATCCTCTGACACTCACTCCCAATTCTTCTGCCTCTTTTTTTTGGTGGGGAGGGGCGGGTATCAGGGATTGAACTCAGGGGCACTCAACCACTGAGCCACATCCCCAGCCCTTTTTTCTATTTTATTTAGAGACAGGGTCTCGCTGAGTTGCTTGGTGCCTCGCTGTTACTGAGGCTGGCTTTGAACTCATGATCCTCCTGTCTCAGCCTCCTGAGCTGCTGGGATTCTAGGCATGTGCCACTGTGCCCGGCTCTCTCTTTTCACTTAGAAAGACCCTCATGGTTATATCAGTCCCACCTGGATTCCCCAGGCTAATTTCTCATCTTAATATCATCTGATTAAGCCACCTTCCTTCTCTCTGCAGCCTAAGTCCCTCTTGACATGGAGCATTAACATCACAGGGTTTGGGGATCAGGATGTGGACATCTTGGGGAGCCATTATTCAGCCTGCCCCAGGTGATCTGGCAATGCCCCTGGACCCCTTCTCAGGTTCCACTGTCCCAAGTACCACTGTTGCTGTGGTTTGTTGCCTAATTTACATCCAAAATGCTAATTTTGTGTTGGAGATCAATGATTTACCCATGCAAATTCACACTGAACTTGACTTAAGACCTGGTTTAGAACCCTGGTGGAATCAAGGCATTTAATGTTTAAAATAAATAATTCTGAGCCGGGCGCGGTGGCGCACGCCTGTAATCCCAGCACTTTGGGAGGCTGAGGCAGGAGGATCGCGAGTTCAAAGCCAGCCTCAGCAATGGCGAGGCACTTAGCAACTCAGTGAGACCCTGTCTCTAAATAAAAATACAAAAAAGGTCTGGGGATGTGACCCAGTGGTCAAGTGCCCCTGAGTTCAATCCCCGGTACCACAAAAAAAATAACAAAAAAAATAAATAAATAAATAAATAAATAAATAAATAATTCTGCAGTAAATTAAGATAGAACTCAAGTCCCTAGAACCTCCCCCTTTTCAATTCCATTCAAATTGTATTAAGCATCTACTGTGTACAGAGAACTTCACTTGCCCGATACAGGCAAGGAAAACAACAAAAATAATGGAAAGTTAGTGACAACATGGAAATAAAGGCAAAGATTCCAAGAATTTACAGAGGAAAATCTGCCTTCTAACTTAAAAAAAAAAAAAAAAAAAAAAAAGACATATCTGTGTGCTAAATCAAACCAAGGTGGGGGAGGGTTGGCTCAAAAGGGGGACAGGGACCAGCAAACGTGACAACAGTGACATCTAGTGGTAGTCATAAGTAAAACCTCCTGTGCCTACCAGGAACCTTCAGAGAGAAGCAAGCAGAGGACCATGCTCCATATTTACTCAACACTTACTGAAGATTAATATCAAGTCATGTCCCAGCTGGCAGCCCACCGTATTCTCCTGTCCTCTGGATCCACCCCATACAGTGAATGGCTTCATCACATGCACCTCGGCCAAGTCCCAGACACACAGGAGATAAAGAAACTGACTCTGGCTTCTCTTCTCTTTCTAAGGCCAATTGTGGAGTCAGCGCCAATGTAAGTCATGCAAGTATAAGATGGCATAAGCTAGGTAAGGGATAGTTGCCTGTGGGGATAAAGAAAAGTGTGTGCACTGAAGGAGGTGATGATACTGGAGCCCCAGGGCAAGGCATGCAACTCTTCACACATTGTTTCCATGTTCTCGCCCTTTTTGTTCATTCCTTTTTCTTTTCTTCAACAAATCCAAAGGTTCTGTGAAGGCCATGAGAGAAGGAGGAGGAGGAAGAAGAGAGAATAGAGACACTGATTGGAGTACAATGGGGTTCCCTCGGTGCCCATTGGACTTTAGGGTACACACACCTGTAGTTGGTCCACCCTGCAGGTGCACTGTTATTCTCTGCCCTGAGGTCCTGCCCTTCAGAGCAGGTTAAACCCAGGTGGTCAGAGTCCAATGGCCAAGGAAGGGTCCCACGTGGCTCTTTCAAAAACACTGTGGCCGTCTGTGTGGGAAATTCCTGAGGGCCATGTACCCAAAGTGAGGTCTAGAAGGGCAAAGGAAGACACCCGGCAAACACTCCCCTTGGCCCCAGGGTCTCCTCAGCCAGTGGGACACACGTGGCCAGAGCAAAGCCATGGAGAGAGGGGTGCCTCTTTCTTGCATCTTTTGGCTCTGACAAGGGTGGGCTTCTGTTGGGATCTAATGCTAGTGTTGCTCCTCCTGGTCCTTCTTTACCACGTTTCCTGGTGGGGATGATTTCCATGATGGTAGTAATGGCTGAAACACTCATGTGAAGAGAAGCAAGAGAGGCTGACCACAACTAATTCTGTTTCAATGTAGCTAATTTGAATGTCCCCAACACAAAGAAATATTATATATATACATATATATATATACATATATATATACACACATTATATATACACACATAGACAGATATGCCATTTACTGCTCTGATCCTTACACATTGTATATACAATGTCACAGTACCCCACAAATAAGTACAATTATTATGGGTAAACTAAAAGTTGAAAACACATCTAAGAGATGAATAAATAAATCACAAGTTACGCAGAAGAAGAGGAGGAAGGATAGGAGAAAAGAGAGAGAAACTCCACATCTTTTCCTAAAGTCCTCTGGGGTCCAGCACTTCTCAGCCTTGCATTAGGCTCCAGAATCCCCTAGGATCTTGTTAGAATGCAAATTCAGGCTCCATGAATCTGGAGTGAGGTCTAAGATCCTGTATTTCTAAGAGTTCCCCGCTGCTACTGCTACTGCTGCTGGTCCACCGACCTGAGTTTCAGTAGCAAGGCTGCATAATGCATAATTTTTGTCTACCAAGCACTCCTTTCCCCCCCACTTGAAGAGTCCATCCCACTCTCACTCTGCAAGGATCCTGCTCAGTGGATGTGCTTCACCTGAGGCTGGTCCCACTGTCCAAAGATTAGGCATGTGCCACTGGCCAAGCTGGTGAGAATCCTTCCCAGGAAATTGTCAAAACTATTTGGCATCTCCAACTGCACGGTCATTCTGGGCTGGAGCTACTTACTTAAGGCCATCCTTTCAACCAGGTTGGATGAGCCCAAGAATGATGCCATTGCAGAGGGAAACAGAGCCAAAGATGGCAAGAAAGAGGCAGGACTTGGGTGAACCCCTGGGTCCAGCCTCAGACCCCTCAGTTATGACCAATAACCCATTTTTCCCCCGGAGCTAGTTTGAAATGGTCTCTTCACTTGCAACAGGAATTTTTCCTGATCTCACTCTTGACGTTAATGATACATGGGAACAGCAGCCGATGTCCAAATGGAGAAGCTTATTGCCCCATTTCAGTGGTTGCAAAGCCTTCTTCAGGCACATAGAGCTAAACTGCCTGGCTTCAGTCTCACCGTTGCCATTTCTTAGCTGTATGATGTTGGGCCAGTTAATTCCTGGGCTTCCATTGTCTCATCTGTAAAATAGAGCTAATTGTATAGTTCCATGCTAATGGGGCTAACATGACGTTAGTTAATATGCATTACATTCTTAGAATACTGCCCAGCATGGAGTAAGATCTACCCAAGCGTCTGCTGTTTCTATTACTTATCATTATTTTATTATTTTGTCTCCAAAAAAAACCCTCAAAGTATGTATTGTTTTTATTCTCATTCCCACTTTGTAGACAAGAAGGCTGAAAAGGATTACGTGACAAACTTAGTAAATGATATTGCCAAGATAACTTCAAGCCTTCTGTTGATAAAGATCTATAACTATCTTCCCCAAACCATAATGTGCAGACTGTTACAATGCTGTCTTTTATTATTTAGCTGTTTTATTGCTATACCGATTTTAATGTGTATATCTTCTTTCTTGGTTTGAATGGGTCTTCCACAAGTTCGTGTGTTGGAAATTTGATCCCCAAATTCCTATGGTACTTGGATGTGGAGCCTTTGAAGGTAATTAAGATTAAAGTCATCAAAATTGGTACCCCATTGATACTGCCTTTTACTGGTGACAAGTTCTGCTCCCCCAAATGCAGGAGCCCTGTTTGGGGAGATAGCTAAGATTGCGGTTGACTAAGGGCCATAGACATTTTGGGGCATTTCCGCATTCCGTAGTCTCACGGGACTTGGCCTGGGATCTCGTGGGACTTGGCCCAGGATCTCGAGAGATTTGAGCCGTGACTCAGCAGATCGGGCGAGCGTCATTCCTGCTCGGGCGCATGGGATGA
Source organism: Tamias sibiricus (assembly GCA_025594165.1). Taxonomy (NCBI): domain Eukaryota; kingdom Metazoa; phylum Chordata; class Mammalia; order Rodentia; family Sciuridae; genus Tamias; species Tamias sibiricus. Next base: position 183,471,244 of record CM046659.1, on the reverse strand, counting down.
GACCTGAGAGAGAACGGACAGGGTTATCGCTATTGTATAGATATATTGTAGTTTCTTGTAAGAGTAGGTGTCTTAGTTTCTTGTGAGAGTGTGTATTTGGTGTTAGAAATTACAAGAGACAGAGAGAGAAAGATTAAAGAATTTTTTCGTCTCCATCCTGTCTCCGGACTCCTTCCCGCGGCGCCGCTGTTCAGGGCTACAATCCCTTTCCGGCTACAACACCCAAATGTTGAAGTTTGAACATTGGAGAAGCACGCTGAGGCAAGCATATAAAGCAGGGTTTATTTAAAAGGGGTAGCATAGACTTCTCCCAGGAGCCATTGCTGGTATCCTGGTATCCCAAGAAGTGAAGCAGGTCTGCCTTTTTTATATATGTCCCAGGCTTCCTTTGTTCTCCTGCTCTCTTCCCCTTATCTCTCTCCTTCCTGCCTACATGACCAGGCCCAGTGACCAGGCTCAGGAATGCTGGGTGGGATGGCCAAAAGGTGCGAAGCAGATGGGCTGAAGGGGGGAAGGGCGGAATGGTGCAGCCCAGGACCCATTAATTAACAATTTTATAGCTCCCTGTAGGTGTAAGCTGCCTGGTACCGTAAACCGGGATAAAAACTCTCGGGGCAGAGTTAAGCTTTTACTACTTTTACTTCTACTTTCTTAGAGCTTAGAGAGGGAAAGAAAGATTTTTAGAGAGAAAGATTAGAGTAAGATTCTTAGCTTAGAGTAGAGCTTAAAGAAAGATCTCTTCTTTCTTCCTTCTTCTGTCTTCTGTCTTCCTCGGGAGCCTCGGCCTTACTCTGACCAGTCCTCTGGAGCCTCGGCCTAACTCTGGCCAGTCATTACTTCTTCTATCTGGTTTCTCTTCTGTAACCGCTCTGCCTACGTTCTGGCCGCTCTGATTCTTCTGACCGACCGAGTGACTGCCCGGCTAACTGAATTCTCCGTTCTCCTAACTCGGACCGCTTTCACCCGGTTATATACCTTCAGGTTTGCGGGTGCCTACAGGTGCGTCACATACATATCAGGTGGAACCCATGGCTTCCAGCTAGCTACAACAGCCCTTCCTAATTAGGGCTCCTTCATGTAGGGAGGGGCAGTTCCTGGGACAGGTTACCTAGGCAAAAGGTTGGGGCAGGGGCAGGTTCTTGATGAGTGTGGAGGAAGGGCTCTGAAGGAATTAACATTCCAATTCCTCAGGGGACAGCCTCCAACTTCCCCAGGGACTCACTTGAAACTGGCTTTCTTGATCTGACCTGACTCGATTTACCATACTGACTGCCTGTCAGATTCTGGCTTCACCATGATGGTAGCAGTGACTTTATAAGAAGAGAGACCTGATCTAGCATGCCTGCTCTGTCTTGCCATGTGATACCCTGCGCCAAAAGAAGGCCCTCACCAAATGTCAGTGACATGCTTTTGAACTTCCCAGCCTCAGAACCATGAGCAAAATAAATGTCTATTCTATATAAATTTCTTGGCCTTGGGCTATAAATTTTGTTATAGCAACATAAATTTTGTTATAGCAACAGAAAATAAACTAAGACTAAATTGTTTTTTTTTTTTTTTTTTTTTTTTTTTTTGGTGGTGGTGCTAGGGATTGAACCCAGGGCCTTGTGCATGCGACACAAGCACTCTACCAACTGAGCTGTATCCCCAGCCCCTAAATTGTAATCTTGACATTAGGAATGCTGATTAATATCGTTAAAAATCCCTCAGCAAATAGCATGGTAGCTCCATGTAGTAAACAAATATCCACTGGTAATATTTAAGGGGGTAGAAACACATTTATATTAATCTTTTTAATAAAATAGTTTATAAAATAATATATATACATATATATATATACATATATATATGGTACCCCCATTATTATAAAAAATATTTCTCTATATATATTTTCCTATATGAAAATAGAAAAAAATGCCTGAAAGAATTTACATCAAAATATTAACAAGGTTATTTCTAGGTAGTATGCTATGAATAGCTTTTTTTTTTTTGTGTGTGTGTGTGTGTGTGTGTGTGTGTGTGTGTGTGTGTCTGGGATTTTAATCAAGAGGATTTCAATAATTCAAAATCTGGTAGCTGTGGGGTGAGGAGGTTCTCTCACCTCCATCCTCCCCAGTGCTACCTGAGGGCTAAGTCCAAGTCATCACCTACCTGAGGACTGAGGGACTGGTTATGATTTGTATCTGGAATGTGTCCCCAAAGACTCGTGGGTTGAAAGCATGTCCCCAATGCGGCAAGGTCCAGAGCTTTTAGACAATGATTGGAACATGAGGTCTCTGACCTCATCAGTGGATTAATCCATTGATAGCTGAATGGACTCCTGGGAGGCTGGACCTAGTTGGAGGAAGTAGGTCACTGGGGATGTGCCCTGTTTATATTCTCAGCAGTTTTCTCCCCTCCACTTCTCCCTCTATCTCTCCTTCTAGACTGTCATGAGCCAAACACCTTTCCTCCTTCATGCCCTTCTGCCATGATGTTTCTGTCTTGGGGCCAGCTGACTATAGACTGAAGCCTCTGAAACCCTGAACCAAAAATAAATCTTCCTCCTCTAAGTTTTCCTTGTCAGGTGTTTTGGTCACAGCAATGAAAAGATGACTAACACAGGAATCTTCTTGAAACCAGAGTCTACATTTATCAATACCCCACCTCAGTCCATTTTACACTGCTGTAGAATACCTGAGACTGGGTAACTTATAAAGGAAAGAAGTCTATTTAGCTTATGGTCCAGAGGTTGATAAGTTCAAAAAAGGATGGCTGCATCTAGTGAGATCCCTGTGCTGCCTCATAATATGGCAGAAGTTGGAAGAGGAGATGAGGCTCAGCCATGAGAGAAAAGGAGACTGAACCTCCCTTGATTGTTAACCCATCTTGTGAGAAAGACATAAATCCATTCGTGACCTCCAGGTGACCCAGAAGTCCTCACCTCCTGACACTGCTGTGTGGAGAGATTAAGGTTCCAACACATGAATTTTGGGGGACACACTCAAAACTATAGCAATCATCTTGCATGGGCACCTGTCCCACCATCCCTCGGTTGGATCCCAGGATTCTGGAAGGAAGGCACCACTTCCAGGACTATCATAAAACTCCCTTTTGTTTTCCTCTGATATCTTCTCAGTAAAGGATCATCAGAAGACATAGAAATGACTTGGACTTTATTTGGGAGCTTCCTCAAAAAGGAGACTTTCAATAATTATTTGCATAAAAATTAAATAACAATTTGAATGGGGGAAAAGGGAAATAGAAGAATTCATGTGGTCCTCTGAGGGTTGAGAGAGTTCCCATGCAGGAGTTCTCCAGGTGAACATTCCACATCTGTTACCACCAACATGCATCTTATAATACAGTAAAGTGCATTTTAAAGCAAATATTTGTTCAATGAAAGCTTTGAAACATGTGTGGGAAATACACTGCAAAGTGTCATTTGACTATCTCAATCTTGCCAAGCTTGCTGGTGTTGAGAATATTCTTTTCCTTGTGTATGTTTAGTAGATAGTAGTATTTTCTATATGCTTTCCTAGTATTAGTATTTCTTTGGGGATTTTTAAAAGTTAACTAGCTTTGGATTGTCCATCTGGATTCTTTAATCTACACAACTTTGTTTTCTAGGCTGATTTCATACTTCTACTATGGCTAACAGAGAACAGCCATAAGAATTTGTAAGACTATATTGCTGAAAGTACTTATTTCTTTTTAAATGTTTTCCTTTAAATATTTGAATGAGTCAAAACTCAGGAAACTACAGAGTGAGTCTGAACCCTCTTTATCATTTAGCAAATATTTGGTGCCTACTATGGGAAAAGCCCTGAAGATAAAGCAATGAATTAGAACATACAATTGCATCTCCCCCAGATCTTAGAATCTAGTGGACATAAATCCCACAGGGAAGGGGATTAGGAGGGGGAGAAGTAGCTTCACATTTTACCTTCCTAATTATTGGTTGTATGTCTGGTCTTACACATGAATTACAAAGTCCATGAGGGCAAGGACCATCTCTTCCTATTTACAGCTTTATCTCCAGCACCTTGAACAGTCTCTGGCACTTAGAAGGCACTCAACAAATATTGATTGATTGACTAAAACTAGGAATATTACCTGGCAGGTGGTAGGTGCTCAATGGTGAAGGGTTAGATGTATGAGTAGGTGGTTTTGCAAATGAGTCGACAAGTATGGAGTTGAGTTAATAGTGAATGGGTGGGTGGAAGGGTGGGAAAGCCAATGGGTGGGTAGACAGGTAAGTGAATGGATAGATGGGGTGGTTGGTGGATGGGTAGTCAAGCAAGTGAACAGGTGGATGACTGGATAGATGACTGGATTAGCATGTGACTAGGTAGATGATTTAAAAGGTGGAAAGACTCAGTATAATGACCTGGATATTTATGATAATGTTCAGTTTATACATAAACATGAAATTTCTCCCATCAGGAAGAAATCACAAAAATACCACCAGCATTTGGTTGTGTTTGTGGCTCAGATCCTGGGACATAAGAGGTGTTCAGTAAGTATCTTCTGAATGAATGAAATTAAAAGAATAAATGAATAGAGAATGAGCTGAACCAATGGAAACCACCAACCACCAGATATTTCTTCCTCTCTCCCTCCCCCCCCCCCCCCCCCCACACATATATGCATGCATGTACACACACACACACACACACACACACACACACACACCACTGTCCAACACCAGACTGACACAATCCCACAGCTGCTTTGTGGGTTGGCTGCCAACACTCATAGCTGCATGCATTCCCCAAGAAAAGCTCTTGACCAATGGGCACCACCTCCACCAGCTGGTTATAATGTCCCTTTCCTGGCAGTGATATGCAACCAATGACTTACTAATGCGGGGCCACAGAAGGCCACCCACTTATCTCAAGGAGGAGACAACTACAGGCCAATGCCAGACTTAACATAGTTACACCCTTGCTTGGTTCCTTCCCCCACCTACCCTCACTCTCTTCTCCCTGATGGTCCCCCATCAATGAACTGTTTGACCCTAAATCCCTGTCTCAGCTTCTGCCTCTGGGGGTGACAGCCTAAGGCAGTCTGTGATGACTTGACCATTACCTGCATAATATTTTCCAAGTACAAAATAAAACTGGGAACTTCATCTAAATGATGAGGGAGATCTGTGGAAGAGGCATCTATTTTCTAGCATACAGGTCTTGACAGTTTAATTGTGTGCTCTAACCAGGGGTCCATTTCTCTCTCCTGGGACAGCAGGATAGTATATTCAGAAAAGGTTTATGATTCTTGTCCATACCTGGGACCTCTGTAACATTAATCCTATCTGGAGGAAATTCAGTGTTTGGGGTGAGGAAGAGGGGACAGGATTGCATGATGGCCTGAAACTCATGCTCCTTACTCACCAGGCACATCCGTAGATAAGTGCTTTCTCTATGGCTTTTCAGAAGTTGTGGCAAAGTATATAGGTAGGCATCGCCACCCATAAGCAGATCCTGAGGTATGAGTTCAAGTGTAAATGGCATAGTTTGGCTGGAGATCCCAAGGAGCACTCCAGAAGGATGGGGAAGTGAGATGGTGAAGGGAGAAGTCAGTAATGTGTCCATAAGCCAGTTTGGGGGGAAGATATAGGGAAAGCATCACATTGTAAATGGGCAAGAGTTACGGTAATTGAGAAAGAGCCAGAAAATTCTTCCAAGACACAGAGGACCCACCTCACCCATTAGCATTTCCGGTCAGCTTGAGCAAAAGAGCAGCTCACGGAGCAGGAAGTGACCTGCATATTCCTGAATCTTCACCCCAGAACATGGGGCTTCTGCAGCTTGTAGGTTGGTGCCAGGAGCATCTCCTGTTTTTTTCTGCCCTCAACCACTCTCCTTACTTCTGGTGACAACATCTCTGTGCCATTTGGAGAACCACTGACTCCCCCAAGGACTTCCTCATGGCAGGGGCAGAACCTGAGCTGGACCACTCAGATGTTGGCACCTGGCAACTTGAACCCGGAGGAGAGGGACATTGTATTTGTTTCATAGAGGTGATATAACCAAGTTTCACAAACTGGGTGGCTTATAACAACAGAAAACTTATTATGTAGTAATTCTAGAGGCCTTAATGAAAGTGTCACTGTAAGCTGCCTGTCGTGGCCAGCCACAAACGCCGCGGGAGGAAAACTCTCGGAGGCAGAGTAAAGCTATTACTACTTTTACTTCTACTTTCTTAGAGAGAGCTTAGAGAGAGAAAGAAAGATTTTTCTTCTTCTTAGAAAGAGCTTAGAGAGAAAGATTCTTTAGAGAGAGAGAGCTTAGCTTTAAGAGCTTCTTTCTTCTTTCTTCTTTCTTCCTCGGGAGCCTCGGCCTGACTCTGACCAGGAATTACCTCTTCTATCTGGTTTCTCTTCTGTAACCGTTCTGCCTACGTTCTGGCCGCTCTGATTCTTTTCTTCTTCTCCGACCCGAACTCTTCTTCCGACCGAGCGACTGCATGACTGACTGAATGAATTCATTCTTCTCCTGACTCCGACCGCTTTCACCCGGTTATATACCTTTAGCTTTGCGGGTGCCTCACGTGCATTTACAGGTGCGTCACATACATACTTATTATCAGGTGGAACTTATGGCTTCCAGCTGACCACAATAGCCATCTCCCTAATTGGGGCTCCTTCATGTCACAGTATCCAAACTATAGAACCAGAAACAGATAGTATACTTTTTTTTTTTTTTTTTTTTTTTGGTACCAGGGATTGAACTCAAGGGCACTAGACCACTGGGCCACATCCCCAGCCCACTTTTGTATTTTTATTAGAAACAGGGTCTTACTGAGTTGCTTAGCACCTCACAGTTGGTGAGGCTGGCTTTGAACTCGCGACCCTCCTGCCTCAGGCTCCCAAGTGCTGGGATTACAGGCATGCGCCACCATGCCCAGCTCAGATGGCATATATACATAATGGAGTTTTATTCTGCCATAAAGAAAAATGAAATTATGTCATTTGCAGGGAAATGGATAAATTAGAGATCATTATGTCAAACAAAATAAGTCAAACTCAGAAATGCAAGGGTCATATGTTTCTTCTCATATGCGGGAGCTAGAAAGGAAAAAGAAAAAAATTAAAAAGGTGAGGGAGAGATCTCATGAGAATCAAAGGGACATCAGTAGAGGAAAGGGACCAGGAGGTAAGAGGTGAGGAAGGAGAGGGTAAGTGCTGAGGAGTGATACTGGCCAAATTATATTGCTATGTTGTGTACATGTATGAATATGTGACAACAAATCCCATCATTATGTAAAACAATAATTCTCCAATTTTAAAAATGTGGTAAAAAATTAAGGTGTCAGCAGAGCCATGATCCCTCTGAAACCTACAGGAGAAGCATCTTCTGTTTTGGACAGAATGCTTGTTATCCCCTTCCCAAAATTCATATTGAAATCTAATTCTTTGCCAGGCAGAGGGGTGCATGCCTGTAATCCCAGTGATTTGGGAGGCTAAAGCAGGAGGATCAAAGTTCAAGGCCAAACACAGCAGCTAAGCGAGGCCCTAAGCAATTTAGTGAGACCCTATCTCAAAACCAAAAACAACAAAAAGGGCTGGGGAATATGGCTCAGTGGTTAAATGCCCCTGGTTTCAATCCCCAGTACAAAAAAAAAATCTATTCCCAACATGATGGAATTTGGAAGCGGAGTCTTTCAGAGATACTTAGCTCATGAGGGTGGAGTTCTTATGAATGGGTGCCCTTACAGGAGGAATCAGAGGCCCCCTTATCCTGTTCCCACCATGTGAGGACAAAAGATGGCCATCTGCACCACAGAGGACCCTCACCAGAACCCAACCCAACCACACTGGTACCCCGATCATGCACTTTCCAGCCTCCAAAACTCTGAGAAATTCCAGTTGTTTTAAACCACCCCATTTGTGGGTTTTGTTGTTGTTGTTGTTGTTTTTCGAAGCAACTCAAGCTGCCCGAGACACCTTCTTTGCCTCTTTTGGGGCTTGCTGGTGATCCACGGCATTCCTTGAGTTATAAATGTATCCCCTAACTTCTGTACCCGTCATCTTCCTTGGCCATCTTCTTCCTTCCTTTTTCTCTGTCTCTCCTCTTATGAAAACACCAGTCACATTAGCTTGGGTTCCACCCTCTGCCAGTATGACCTCATCTTCACTTGACTACATCAGCAAGACCCTATTTCCAAATAAGGTCACATTCAGAGGTACGAGGGATGAGGACTTCAGCATATCATTGGGGGGACACAAGTCAACTCACAACAAGTGAAGCTTGCCAATTCGGGAAACCCATGCATTGCAAGAAAGGAGCCTGAGGGGACACCGTAGGTGACTGATTTGCCTTGATGTCTGTTCTTTCCAAACTCTACCTGGGAAATTTTCTCTGATTCTGTGGATCATGTCCCAATATCCTTACCATAAGCTCTTTTTAATTTTGTGTTTCTCCCCTTTCTGATATTGAGTTGGTTTATGTTGCCTACAGCAGAATATCCTAAATAGTTAGACCCAATTCTCCAAGACAAAGGGGCTCAATGTGTTGCAGACACCCCCACCCCCACCATCACCAACGTCTCCCACATCCCCTTCTCCATCAGCCTTGAAGGATGAGCTTGGCAAGAAGAGGCTAAGTGGCTCCTTTGTAGACTTGGTAAAAGCAAAAGGCCTTCTCCAGTCTCCTTTGTTTAATAAGGTGCCACTCTTCCTCTGTATTGTAGTTGAAGAAGCTTTGCTAGTTTACCTGTTAGACTGTGTTGAATCCTTGCCCTACATTTAATGCAGGGTTACTGTGAGAATTAAGTAGGGAAACAAATGCAAAAACCAAACACCGAGTGCTGGGCAAGAGTGAAGGCCCAATCTTTAATTGAGGAGAATCAAGCAGTAAACTTGAGCTTCAGAACATCCCTTTGGTATATAATCAACCCCTTACCCTGGTTTACTTCCCTGTAGAAACCTTTTTTTATTACCTGAAATTAGGTTTTATTTGTATTAACATACTGGACTTTTGGTCTTCTTCACAGAAGACAAGTTTCACAAAGCAAGGACTTGATTTCACTTACAATGCATCTGAAAAAAAAAAAAAAAATGAGTGAAGGAACAAATAAAATGAATAGAAAAACAAGCTCCAAATTGGCTGCATGGTTAGCATTGCAAACAGATTACTTAACCTGAGTCTTAATTTCTTCCTCATTAAAATAAGGACGATAAGATCTACCTGGGTAAATTATTATGGGAACTCTGATGAATGAAGCCTAGTTTTTCAAAATGTTGTCTGCAGACCAGCCACATTGGCATCACCTGGGAGCTAAAATGCAGCGTTTCAGGTCCCATCTCAGAAGTATAGAGTCAGAAGCTGTGTTTTAATAAGATCCTCAGGAGCTTCATATACCTGTCACAGTCTGAAAAGCCTTGAACTAAGGTATGTGAAAATGTTTTGTAGACTGTAAAGCAATAAACACATGAATAACCCTTGTTATATTTTCAGTTGCGTGCCATATATTCCCACACAATTTCACTTACTGTCCAAAGCTGTGCAACCCAAGAGCCTGGCAGAACACTTAAAACAGTTCAAATTTTGATAAAAGACAGTACATGATCACAACAAATAATGATCTCAGAGGAGCTCTGACATACTTACTGTTAAAGAGAATATTACCAAGTACAATCTTTTGGGGAAAAAGAAAAAACACACAAGAGAATCACACCAAAACCCTTTAAATAGCCATAATCTTTGACCAAGTAATCCTACATGTAAAAAAAAAAAAAAAAAAAAAAGTTATAGGGAAGCAATTAAGCACATGCACAAAGATTTAGCACAGTTTTAGGGTGGGGGAAAATGGAGATAATTTGAAACAATAGATTCAGTGGATTAAAATAAATTGGGTACATACAAACAACACAAAGCTTTGAAATTACATTAAGAATTATTAAATTATATTTCCATCACAAGTAGGTCGGTCGAGCAAGATCATGTAGTACAATTAAAAAAATACTTGTTTTGTTTCCCCTTCTTCCTTTTGAGACAGAAAAGGGGACATTGGTTTTTATCCCCACGGAGGAAAATCAGAACAGCTTTCATGGGACATCTGGGCCTCTCGTATCATGAAAAGTACTGCAGACACAGCTGGCCTTTGGGGGGGAATCTGTTTAGTAACAGGTTGTCCAATACCATGTAATAATTAAAAGGTCATTCTTCATTCAAAGTTAAAATTTCTCCTTCCTCCAACTGTAGCTGTCACAGCCGGGCCACCTGCAGAGCTGGTTCTAAGAACTGCACATTAAGAATGGATGGAAGGGCAGTTCAGATGCAAGAAACAGTCTAAACAAAGGTGGGAAGCACAGAGCAAACCACCCAGGGAGTCACAACCCTCACTATGCAATAAAGTTTCAGACTCTACCATAAATTCGACCTTTCACAACTAGATACAACTGGGAATTTGCAATTGGGAAATTGCATGTGTGTGCAGACAGTCTTGTAAGCTCTTGAGAACATTGGTTTAGAATTAAATGGGTAAATTTAAACCCTTAATATGCCATTTAGTAGCCTGGTAACCCCAGGCAAATTGTTTAAACTCCTTGAGCTTCAGTTTCCTCATCTGTAAAATGCTACCTGAAGTTATGAATAATGCATGCAAAGAATGAGGCACTGTGCCTGGAACACAGAAAGAGCTCACCAAATGCTTACTGTATAAATGGCTGCTTAGGTGACCCAGGATACTGCAGGCTATACCTCACACCCTCCTGGCTGTGCAGGATTGGAAGCAACCAGGCCATACATAATTGCAACTAAGCAGTTAGGGCTATCTGCCTCCATTCCCACCTAAGGAACTATCCCATTCCCAGAACAAAGATGCCAAAGATGTGCTCATCAGGTGCCTTGGGAGCCATAGGGCTAGCCTCAACGCTGATCTGAGCTCAGAAGAAAGACACTTCTCTCAAGTAAGTGTTTAAAGAAGACAGACCTTCAGAAACCAGTGGGAAGTGGAGACCACAGACCCCTCCAGAATGCTATGACTTTCCTAGAATAATCTTGGGATCTTCGTGAGTTGGTTGGGAAAAGAACACCCAACCATAGCAGATGACATTTCTTACCATTCCACTGAGAGGCACGGGAGAAGGAGTGATGTGAGATATTTTTGAAAAATTACTTACTTTAAATACTTTGTCAAATTAAAACTTGTGTTTGATTATAAATAACAGTTGCATATTCAGTGTCCTCTCATTCCACAGTCAGTTCCCCAAGGGCGACCATTTTCAATTCTTTTAGCTTTTTTATATAGTCCATCCTCATTGCTACAAAATTTCACATTTGTGAATTTGTCTGCTAGCTAAATATTATTTGTAACTACAAAATCCATCCTCATGGTGTTTTTGCTGTTGGTAGAAAAAACTTGAGTCACCCCTAATGTGCTCTACCACTGAAGCAACACTCTGCTTTCTGCTTTCATGCAGAGATGACCAGAAGCTGACTCTGGGGCCACTTGGATGGAATTTGAATCCTGTTCTGGCCCCTATTAGTGAGGTGATCTCAGGCCAGCCTCCTAAGACTTCTAATCCTTGGACATTTTTTTAAAATAGGCTCAGGCTGGGGATATAGATCATTGGTATGTATCCTGGCATGCATGAGGCCCTGGATTCAATCCCCAGGACCATAGGGGTGGGGGATGGGGATTGCCAGGATGAGTTGTTTGTAGGATCGAGGTTGTAATCTACGTGAAATGTGTGTGTGTGCACACACATGTGCACATTTCCCTTAGGAGCAATGGTCAGTATTGGCTCATTCCATGTTTACAGTAACTTTATGAAACAAAGCTACCATGAATAACAAGAATTAAACACAAGACACTGGAGAACACTGGAAGTGTCTCTGGGTAATTTTGTGGCTGTCTTGTACAACACACACTACCCATGCATCCGGTACATGGGCTCTTTCAATTACCCTCATAATCATGGTATTACAAGGGCCTGCTATTCATTTGCCTTAAACAGATGCATATACCTGCTTTGGTTTGAAGAAAGTAGTAGGTTGTTCTTTCTGCCCAGATTATGGGACTCTCAATCAAGTTGGACCTCCACCTACAGCAGAGGGAGTCGCAGTTTGCTTCTGGTCTGGGCACATCCTCTCTATCAATAATCTGTTGAAAAAGGCAAAAAGTCATCCATTCAAATCAACATTATGAATATTCAGGGAATGTTCCCCTAATGCTCCAGCCTCCCTCAGCTCACAATCCACATCTTAAAGTATTTATATATGGTAGTTTGAGCAAACATTTGCCACTGCATAACAAGAATCCACCTGTTTTCCTCCCTGCAATGTTTGTCCCCTCCTTGCCAAAGCCCCACCTGCTCCTCACCTCACCTCTGGGTATGGTATTCTTTGCCAGGTACATATAACAGAACCCACTACAGCCACTGTGGCTAGGTTCAGCAGAAACATAATTGAGTGAAAAATAATAACAATACTCACAGAATCTTTGGGGACAAGAAAGGAAGAGACTTGGAGCTAAGCATCAAGAACAGTGTCACAGTGTCTGAGGCTGAGGATGTAGCTCAGTTGGTAGAGTGTTTGCCTAGCAAGCCTGAGGCCATGAGTTTGGTTCCCACCAACACCTGAAACAATGCTCAGAACTGACAAGAGGGAGGAATCACAATTGCAGCATGTGACCTTGACTTCACTACTCTGGCTACTGCCACCAACCAGTGCTGTCACATCCCTTCTTCATCAGGAGGTCAGTCTCTAGAAAATCACCAACAATGACACTACCATCCTCACACTCACTCTCTCATGCCACCACTCATGTCAGAAGGATGGAAGCTCACTCACTTCCAAACTAAAGTCCTTATGTGTCTGAATGAAATCACCTAGGTCAAAGGTCTGTGCCCCAGCTGCAAGGGAAGCTGGGAATTTGAGTTCTGACTTCTAGACGAGGACAAAACCAGGTATTTCCATGCATATTTGAAAGGACTTTCCAAGGATGGTGGGCAGTCATGAATATGACTGTTGTCTACTACGATCACCCAAATAGGTTACAGTGATAAAAGCAAAATGCAGAGCAAAATGTTTGGAAATTCTATTACTCGCTAAAGAAGCAAAAATAATCTATCTGAATAGACTACCTCTGGGAAGGTTCCAGAGAAACAGGTAACTATTATCTCCATGGAAAGGAACTTTATAATTAGCAGGGAGGAAGACCTAATTATCACTCTTATCTCCTTTGTGTCTTTTGCCTGAGAAGAGAAAGGGCAAAGGAAGAGAAAGGGGAGGAATTTTGCAGGAGACCCAAAGGGAAGGAGAGTCACCATGTGTTTCTTGCTTCTTCATTATGGACATCTGGCTCTAGCATGGCCTCCGGTGAAGCTCTTTTTATTCTTCCTTGCTCTTGCTTACCCTTCTTCATCCAGGGGCTGTGGATACATCAGGACACACCCTTTCCACCATGGCAAGGAGAACATTTTAGAACTTGCCTGGGCATTGAAAGTGCTGGTTTTCCATCCAGCTGGAAAGGAGAACACAGCTATTATAAGCACATTCCACTTCAAGCAGAACTAAACATGTTCTCCCCGCACATGAACACAGCCGGCCTATTTTGTGCATCCCAAAGTCTTGATGAAAATAAAAATACTTTTTTAGGTGTCTGTTGCATTTCTTACTTGGTTGCCAGATATTTAGCACGTTTATTAGCTGAAGACTTAATGGAGATGTTTATATTGGGTAGAACCCCATTTGCTTTGTCAAATGAAACCATCAATCAGGAAATGAAAAACAAACAAAAAACCTCCAACTCCTTTCTCCTTCAAACAGCTTTCTCAGTCTAAATTATAGAATACATAGAATTTTTATTTTAACTTTGAGGGTTCATCTAAGATAGTGGGAAGGCGCTAGTGGAAGAAAGCTGCTCGGGTTTAACAAGTTGAAGCAGCTGGGACTTTCAAAGACCTTGTTTATATCCTTTTTGTGTTCAATGAATATGAATTATGACCATGTTTCTCATCCAGTCCAATCGGCTCAAGTCTGGCATGATAATGTAGGCATGCCTTTTCTTTTTTTGCAGTACTAGGGATTGAAGCTCAGGGGTTCTCCACCCCTGAGCTCCATTCCCAGCCCTTTTTATTTTTTTATTTTGTGACACAAGTCTCTCTAATTTGCTGAAACTGGCCTTGAACTTGTGATCCTCCTACCTCAGCCTCCCAAATAGGACATGACTTTCCTTTTTGACAGCATTCATTTCCAAGTCAGTTTATCAGTGTATGGGTAACTAATAGTAGATACTGTTTCATTGTTTGCACCATGAACATGGACGGTTTTTTTTTTTTTTTCCACTTCTAGAAATTCATTTGATTTTAAATGCATTATTACATAACATCAATCAAAACAAAAAGCTTGAGTAACAGAATTAAACCTAAAAAAAAAAAAAAAAATACAACTATGTAATCTACAGGCGACTAAATCTAAGGACACAGACTGAAAGCATAAGGATATAAGAATGTTACCTACAAAAGTCAGCAAAAGAAAGCTGGGATGGCAAAATTATGGTATGCAACACATTTTACAACAAAAAGTTATGTGAGATAAAATATCTCAAATTTAAAAAAAATTTTTTTTTGAAGAGGAAAAGTAGAATACTACATAAAGATAAAAGGGGCCTTTCCCTAGGATATTGCAAAAGAGTTGATACACTTGCAACTCACATATTTCCAAAACATAAAAAGGTAAGATGGAGAGAATTGAATAAAGACATAGAAAGCAACCCTTTAATACTAAGAGACACCAATACCCACTTACCGTAAAGAAAAACAAAGTCATACAAAATGGCAATCTCAAAACAGAAGACTTTGAAAAAAATATTTTAAACAAATTAGACTATAAATTAGACTATATATTCGATGATCTGAATAGCAAAGGGAATATTATACTGGATAGACCAACTTTTAGGAAATGAAATCAGACAGGAAGGTCAGAGTCTGGACTAAGTGATGATGCTGAAGTGAGTATCCAGAGTGGCTTTGGTTCACGGGGCGGGAGGGGGGTGTCTTCCATCCTTAGGAACCTCACTCTTCTTGAGGATTTACATCACCGTCTTACTTAAAGATGAATCGCTTTTGTTTTTCCCACCTCGCTGATCACAGGCGCTCCAGGGCTCTTTACAAAATGAGACAGCTGTTCTGAACAGGAAACGGGAGTTTCCAGGGCTGGGCGCACCAGGGGGGTTGGTGTACCTAGAGGGAAAGGAAAATTGCAAAACTTCAAGCACATTGGCCAATCCCGCGCGGGCTGGGAAAATCTCAGGCGGCCTAAGGGAGATAAGAGGTTGCAGGAGAGGGCGCAGGGTGTGAGCACGTGTCCCAGATCCTCCCGCCACCCTGCCCCAAAGCACCCTTCTTACCACCTTTTGCCCTTGAAAAAAAAATCTGCAGACTGTGTCTCCTCTCCGGAACGGCAAGACTCAGCAAGCCCGGGACTGGGCGTGCTCTCGCCTGCCCCGCCGCGCTGGCCTCGGCGGTGTAGCGAAGAAGGTGCACCTGGTGCGCGGTGCTGGGCTGCCGGACGCCGAGTCTCTGCAGGAGGTCCCGGAGCAGCTTCGCCAGTGCACCCAAGCCACCTACCCCTGCATGCTACAGCCCAGCCGAGCTGCCGCCGCGACTGCGTGTCCCCGCAGGTTCCACTTCGCCCCGCCGCCCCTGGCCCCGCCTGGGGTGGTCTCTGCCCTGGTCTCTAGGGGCGCGCCTTTTCACGTGAGGATCTGCAAGGCTGGACGCAACAGGCTCCGGGAAAGAAGGTGGGCGCTCAGGGACTAGGGCTGGGGGCAGGAGGTCTGGAGGCGTTGATGAGCGCTGCTGAGCCTTGAGACCGCTCCCCCCTTCACTGGTGCCGCTCTCTGCAGTTAAATGGCTGTTGGGTTGAATATAATGTCGTCGGGGTGTGACTACTTTCTTTGGCCTGTGATTCTGGCTGCGCAAAATAAACTTTATGTCCAGTCCCGGGTACTGCAGCATTAATGGATATAAGGGGCAGCACTCGCCCCGGGACCCCGCAGTGCTAGCGAAAAACAGAGCGAATGGCCTTCAGATACCGAGCACCCACTGATCCTCCAGGGAAGCGCGCTGTTTGTTGTTGTTGTTTGTTTGTTTTTTAATTTCCCTTTTTCCTCGATTTCTCTCTGGCATTTTCCGTGAAGGGCCACTGAACTTCACCAGGAAAGGCACGTCTGCGTTGCGTTTTGCTTCTTGTTTGGGTCTAAAGTTTGCTGTTCTCAACAAGTAACAGCTTGCTGCAGATGAGAAGTTCATTCAAAGAGGAAGGCTCAGAAAGATAGGAAAGGAATGTGGGGAAACCAGATCGTCTGATTTAGGTGGAACTTCGTTGTAAAGGAATCACTATCTATTGCCTATACAAGGAGTGTTTTATTCAACAAGAGTTAGGAAAAGACATGGTGTGTGATTGCCCATGGAACAGCGGCAAGGAGTCACCTTAAAAGAAAGGCCATTTTCTTTATATACAAAACATTTTTAAAAACAAAAGCTCAGGTCTTAGCAATTTAGCAATTATAAGGCTTTTGCAGTCAAGCAATTCAATGCCAAGTTGTGAGTTCAACTATGAAGGGGCTCTCTTTATTGTCTCTCCACTGGTAAAAATTTGTGTTGATTAAACGTTTTTTCATGTTAATTACCCAGGACATTTCCCAGTGTGGTAGGCAGTCAAGTAGGAGTAAGAAAGATGTGAATTAATGTCTGGGCTCCACTATCTAACCTGTGTGTCTTCAGACAAGTAGCCTAACTTCTTTGAGCCTGAGTTTCCTCATTTGTAAATGGAAATTGCTGAGAGGGTGAAGGAGGTAACTCAAGGACAATAGTTAATGCAGAATACATTACCCGAAAAATAATACTGCAAGCTAATGATGACAGAAGCCAATACTGAGGCCTAGTATAATCTCTGCAGGGCATTGCTTCAATGCAAGAGGTTGCCTGTGGGCCTCTGTATTGAGAAGTATATGCATTGCAGCCTTTGAATCCTTTGGTTCTAAAACATTAGGAAATACTTCTGAACTCTGGATTGATTCAGACATACTAAATCTGTCATAAACCTCTTCAGATTTGCAGCATTCTATTTAACTACATAGTGTACTTTGAGATTCTCCTGGTGCTAACAAAAGTGGAGTTTCATATAAACTCAAAACTGGTATGACGTGGATGGATTCAATTTTATTTGTTATAAAACAGTGTTCCTGGGGCTAGGGTTATAGCTCAGGGGTAGAACGCTTGCCTAGCTTGTGTGAGGCACTGGGTTTGATCCTCAGCACCGCATAAAAATAAATAAATAAAATAAAGGTAGTGTGTCCATCTACAACTAAAAAAATAAAAAATAAAAAACAAAAATAAAAACAGTGTTCCTCTGATGTCATCATAATCCCAGTCTAATAGTGACTTGGTAGGTTGAAGGGTGGAATTGAGTCCTGGTGCTAATTTTTCATTTGTCTGTGGTGACTCAAAATGTGACCCAAGGACAAGCATTGTAAAGAAAGCAAAGAGAGACAGAAGCAAGCAAGGTGCAGGGGCAGAGGAAAAGGGGCTGCCCGTCTGAGCTGCCAGTTTTATTTATAGCCATAGCTTACATTAGGTCATTGGCATCATTAGGACATATTGCTCATTGTACAAAGTTACTGTTATGTGCGCAAGTTTAAGTGCAGTGACACACTGGTGTTGTCTGAGAGAGTTCCTTTATTCCCAGAAGCTGAGTGTCTGAGATTAAGGTCGAGGCTGGCAAGACTCTAGCACAGAGCCCCTCACGAAGAACATTACCATAGCAGCTAGGCGTTGAGCCTGTATTAGTGATCTTACTAGTTCCAGAGAGAAACTGTAGAATATTCCAAGTGTGGAAAACAGAGAACCTGTAACCTTCCAGGAGTTTGCTCACCTTGTACATTTCCACAGCCAGAATCCTTACAAAGCATCACTATGTTAGACGTGCAGGGGTCCAGGGCCCTACTCCAGACAAGCTGAGTGGAATCTGCATTTTAATAAGATCCTCAAGGGATCTGTTTGCCTACAATTAGAAAAGAAGCCCTGACGTGGAAATATGAGTGCATTGATTTTTCTCAGTGTGTAGGCCTTATGAAAACATGGATTTCTCATAATCATTGAAATGATTTTTATTTTAAATCTTTAAAACAACCAGGATTTGGTAGTATCATTTCTTACTGTTTAAAAGACACTGACGTCTCAAGTTTTTGTTTTGCCAGTTTGGGATTCGAATGTTCCTATAACCCCCTGATACATTTCAGTGTCGATACAGCTTGGTTTCTACCTTTGAGATAATAGGTTTGAAGTTCCCACCCCCATCTGCACTTTGAAGAGTAGGCTTTTTATGTCTCTCACCCTGCTTTAAAATATTTTGCCAAAAGTGCATTTATATATCAACTTCTATAATCTAAAACAGTAACATAAATAAATCAAATACACGGCAATAATTATTAATGGCCTATATCTTTATTAATACATGTTCAAAGTAGAAAAATTATTGACATAGAAGTGGTTTTGTTTTTTGAGCTTTCATGCCGGAAGATACAAATATTTGTGGGAGAAATGTAGTAATACATATTTATTAAAGATACACAAAAGTTTTAATGGAATCTTTTCTAAAGTCACCTTTGTTGAAGTATAATTTGCATGCAACAAAATACATCAACCTGTGTATGTTTAAAATCTGCATATTTTGTTTTAGGTAACTTGTACCTCAATAATGTTGATTTTTTTTTTTTTAATATATCATGGAGAATTGACTTTTGTTAGAATAGTTAAGAGAAAGCTGAGAAAACTCAATAGAGAAGGAGAGTAAAGATTAATGTACTGGATGGGCAAAGAACAAAACAGCCAAGAGGTCCTGGAGGTGTGGATGTAGAGGGAAAGATAAAATACGTATAAATTTAGATGATTTAGGTCCATTTTTAGAAGACATGTTGTCTTTATTATTAAGATGCTGGATTTAATGTCTGGGCACCAGGAACTCTGTGGAGTCTTTTGAAGACCAGGCAAAAATCAAACACAGCAACAAAAAAGTGTTTTGCCCTGCAGGATCTACTGGCCCATTCCCGGGCCTTCTCACCCATTCTGCTCTACGTCCTCATTTTTACTCGGCAGACACCTGCCTGTGCCACAATGATCTCATCCAATGACTTTGCATCTGCTTCCTGGGAGCTCGTGGTACGAGTTCATCCTCCAAATGAAGAAGAGCCGAGAGATATCACACTGAGAGTGTCCGGAGACCTGCATATCGGGGGTGTGATGCTCAAGTTGGTGGAACAGATCAGTAAGTTTCTCTTTCTCGATGGCTTCTGTGTAGTAGAAATGCTCTCTGTTACATCACTGCTGCATAGTTGGTCTAAGTTGCCTGATCATGTAGTTTCTTGTAGTCATTCATCTCACAGTGGCCCGTAGAACACAGCCCTCTTCTTTGTTCCCCAATTTCTTCGAGGACAGAGAGGAAGAGTAGATCCTGCAGGAGCCTCTGACAAAATCTACCACCTTTGTAAAAACTTGATTCTTTGGTGACAGACTCATGCTCCCCAATAGGTATAATGCTCTACTTCCACATGGATGAAGCCCTTGCCACCGGTGATGTCTAAGATGATTTTAGGTGACATGGCATTAAACCACTGTGTCTGTTCTCTGTTAATACTTGATCGATCAATGATAAAGTACACTTGGTGCTGATGTGTCTTTTAACACTGTGTTCATCAGCTTTCTGTCGCTGTGACAAAATACCTGAGAAAATCAACTTAAAGGAGACAAGGTTTATTTTGGTTTGTGATTGCAGATGTTTCAGTCCACAGCCGGTTGGCTCCATTACTTTGGGTCTGGGGTAAGGCCAAACATTATGGTAGGAGTATGTGGTAGAGGTTACCTCATGGTGGCTAGAAAGCAAAGAGAGAGAGAGAGAGAGAGAGAGAGAGAGAGAGAGAGAATATGCAAGAAAAATAAACCATTCAAAGGCAGGCCCCCAGTGACCTGTTTCCTACAACTAGACCACCTCCTAAATTTTCCACCACCTCCCAGTAGTGTCGTCAACTGGGGACAAGCCTTCAACACATGAGCCTTTGGGGGACATTCCAGACCCAAACTTTAAAAACACTTATCTATCATGTGCTACTGTACTTGTTCAAACAGAGAAAGAGAAGTCTCCTGGGTCAGAGTCTTCACATCAGGAGTCACTATGTCAACATTATTGCACCTAAAGTTTAATGACATTGTATTTCTCTTGTTTATTAAGGCCTTTGATAATAGCTTCCCACTTATGCTAATGAGATAAAGCCTTCTTAAGTAGGTCGACTGAAATGTAATACGCAACTGGAAAAGTACATTTATCATAAGGGTATGGTTCAGTGAATTTTCAGTCATGTAACTCATCACCCATATTACCTGTTTCCTCATCTGTTCCCCTACCCACACCCCATACCTGATTCCTCCTAGTTATTACTCCACTAAGGGTAACCACTATCCTGGCCTCTAACATCACAGGAACAATTTTTGCTTGTTTTTGAACTTCATATACATATAATTATACAGAATATACTCTTACACATCTTCTTTCACCCAACATTATGTCTGAGATAGTCATTCATGTTGTTTCAATTCATTGATTTTCCTGCTATATAATATTTCATTGTATGAATCTGTTTACCTCTTGGACATTTAAGTTGTTTCCATTCTTGATCCTTAAAAATAGTAGAATATATAATAATTGCCTCAGCCTCTGAGTAGCTATATTACAGGGGTACACCTAGTGAACATTTCTGATGGGTACTGCATTAGTCCATTTTCAATTACTGTAACACAATACTGAAGGCTAGTAACTTTATAAAGAAGAGAGGTTATAGTTTGACTCATAGTTCTGCTTAAAGGTTTAAGGGCCACATCTTAATGGTGGCCTTCTTTTTGGCCAGCGCAGCATGGCAAGAGACAAGGATTATGCCTGTAGATCTATCTGTCCTGTCTTTTTCCTCCTTTTATAAAGCCACCAGAATTTGATCATAGGGGCTTCGCTCCAATGACCTGAGCTAATTCTAATTACTTTCCAAAGGCTCCACCTCCAAATACTGTGGTCAGAGTAAGTTTCCACCTTTCTTCCTAATAATGGGGATCTAAGCTCAACCCATGAAGCCCTGCCCTGGGAGACTTGAACCACATCCAAACCATTGCGGATATGTATCACAGAGAGGAATTGCTGAGTCACAGGGTTTTCTAAAATGATTGTACCAATTTATGTGTCTACCAACAGCATTGAGAGAAAATGTTGCCACTTTTAAAAAAGAGACCATTTAAAGCAAAATGACAAGTAAATAAAAATACTTTCTGTTGCAATGAAAAATAGAGAAAATCAACTTAGAGGAGGAAAGATTTTATTTCAGCTCATGGCTTCAGAGATTTCAGTCCACAGTTGCTTGTATCACATCGCTGTGGGCTCACAGTGAGGCAGATCATCATGGTGGGACTGGTATGGTAGTGTGCACCTGTAATCCCTGTGACCGGGGAGGCTGAAACAGGAGGATCTCAAGCTCAAGGCCAGCCTCAGTAACTTAGCAAGACCCTATCTCAAAATAAAAAATAAAAAGGGCTGGGGGTGTAGCTCAGTGGTAATGTGCCCCTGGGTTTAATCCCTGGCACCACAAAAGAAAAAAGAAACAAAGAATATAATGTTGGCGAGCATATGGAAGAGCAGAGCCCTTCACCTCAGGTCTCAGAGTGGGGGGAAAGGGAGAAAGGAAGAGAGAAAGAGAATGAAAAACACTTGCTTAAGGAAGGGGATTAAGGCCCATATGTTCTCAACCTAGGATCAGCTGTGAGACCTTCAATGGATTAATCCACTGATGACATCAGAGCTCACGTGATCCAATCACTTGCCCAAATCCCCACCTCTAAACACTGCTACACTGGGGTCCAAGCCTTCAGCATAAAAGTCTATGGAGACACTTCATAGCCCAACAAAAACACTAGCAGCCCTGTATTTAGCCAAAAGAATGACTGAATGTTGACTATAACATTGATGAAGGGATTCATCTTTATGCCAGGGTTGAAGGAGATGAAAGGTTCAATATTAGTGCTACTGTTGAGAGGGAGAAAACATGCAACTCTGATTTTGGTGTAGATGCTTTGAAAATGGAAATATGGTGCTACTAGAAGATTGGGCCATTATTGAGAAGAGGGAAATGTCAGCTTTTCTATACTTCTGTGTGGACTTGGGGGGCTGTTGCTATTCCCTTGTGATCTGGGGTATAAGGATCCATTCCTTTTTTTTTTTTTTTTTTTTTGTACCAGAGATTGAACCCAGTGGCACTTAACCACTGAGCCACATCCCTAGCCACCACCACCACCACCCCCTTTTTTTTTTTTTTTTTTTTTTTTTGTATTTTTAAATTTTGAAGCAGGGTCTCAGTAAGTTGCTTAGGGCCTCGCTAAATTGCTGAGGCAGGCTTTGAACTTGCAATCCTCCTGCTCAGCCTACAGAGCCACTGGGATTACAGGCATGTGCCACCACGCCCAGCATGAGGATCCATTTCTATGAGAAATATAAGATGAATTAAACAAAGCCAAGTGCTTTTGGCCTTCCAGAAAGGTCTGTGGCACTGAGGGATTTTACGAAAAATAACTTCAGCATTCATCAAGAATGAAAAGGTCCTGCTTCTGCTCTTCCTGGTACTTAAATGTTCATACATCGTTTTCTCCCTGCCAGGCCTTGGTGACTTTGAAGAGAAGCCAAGGATTGTTGAGCCTTGAGCTATAAAAAGAGATGGGGAACTGAAGATCGGTTGTGTGTTCCAGGTTTTGCACACAGTGAAATGGATTCCAGGGGTCTGAGCCCTCCAGAGCTCCTTCTGCTCCTCCTCATTTTGCCTAATTGTGTCTTCCATCTTTGTAGACATAGCTCAAGACTGGTCAGACTTTGCTCTTTGGTGGGAACAGAAACATTGCTGGCTTCTGAAAACCCACTGGACCCTAGACAAATGTGGGGTTCAGGCCGATGCCAAGCTTCTCTTCACCCCTCAGCACAAAATGCTGCGCCTTCGACTGCCTAACATGAAGACGGTGAGGTTGCGAGTCAGCTTCTCGGCCGTGGTGTTTAAGGCTGTCAGTGACATCTGCAAAACCCTGAGTGAGTACCCCAGGGGCCCCTGTGCCCTTTAGACTCTGAGCAAAGGAAGGCAGGAAAATGTAAGAGCCTTAATGAGGAGGTAGCTAAGATGGCGACTGGCTGAGAGCAAAAGAGGAGGCGTTTAATTGTTTTCTCCTGACCTTATTGTAATCAACTAAGAATCTTTCTGTGCCCGTGAACACTGTGTGACGCACCTGTAAGTTGAGCTTGTGACACATGTATACTTGTTAAGGTGAAGAGTATTTAAGCAGGTAGGGTTGGAGTTGGGGGGGGGGGGGCGGTTGTTGGAGATGGAGTTGGAGAGAGAAGTCAGAAGAGAAAGCAGAATAAAGAACCTACTTGTTTCCAGTCTGCCTCTGAATTCTTTCCCGCAGTATCTTTGCTGCAGGTGAACAGGAAAACGTGTGCTGTTCTCTGCATGCCCCAAATGGCTGATTAGAAAAACACCCCCTTTACTAGTAAGCGCTCGGCAAAGCCCAGATACTGCAGCTATCGCCGTGCAGTTAAACCAAATGGAACATCATTGACCCACATCAGATTCATTTCCATTCAGCTTAAAACTATTTCAAAAACATTTGTAAAGGAAAAGGGAAACGAAAGGTGGAGAGAGTCTCATGAAATTCAAAGGGCAATCACTAGAGTAAAAGAAAGGGACCAGGACAGGGAGGAGAGAAGGAAAAGGGGACATACTGGGGAGTGATATTGGTCAAATTATGTTGTTATGTTTGTGCATGTGCAAATATGTAACAGTAAACCCCACCATTATGTACAACAGTAATGCACCAATAAAAATATGGAAAAAAAAGATAAATAAATAAATCAGTTGAATCTAGAGAGCAGAAACTTAAAAAGACCTTCATAGATAGGAGAGACAAAACCATTAAGATTGCTTTGCAAATTCATTTCTTCAGCAAATAGCTGTGTCCACACAATTTACCAATGAGATTTATTTTAAGCAGAAAACTACACCAATTGTGAATGAAAGCCTAATTCCTTATGGATCTGTGTCCCAAAGTAAAACACTCATGGAGACAACACTGCTCAAACCATTCTTCTTTTTGAGATTCCATAAAAGGAGGAAAACTGGGTCTATGAAAGTGCTCTTCTTTTATATTTTTTGAAAGTTTAATTTTTTATAGTGTTTGTATCAATGAAGTTTGACACTAAGACTAAAAGTCAGCTCTTGAACACAAAAATCATAATATATCCTTGAGTAATCTGTCTCCTCCATTAAACTATGAACAGCATTCAACAAATGTTTACGGAGCACTTACTATGTGGCAGGCAGTGTGTTGAGCACTGGGGAGACCTTAGTGATAAGGATTGCTAGGTTTCCTGCCCTCGCGGTGCTTACATTCTAGCAGGCAGAGGCAGATAATAGCCAGTAAATTTAGCAAGAAAATAATAGAGGATGTTTTAAAAAGGAGCTAGGGTATAGAGAAAAGGGGGGGGGGGAATGTCAGTAGGATTGGGAACACCTGTGCTGCACAGGGAGGGCCAGTATAGCATGAAACAACGTGAGGGCAGAAAGCATTTCCTGAGCCAGGTGTGGTGGCACACACCTGTAATCCCTGTGACTCCAAGACTGAGGCAGGAGAATCTCTAGTTCGAAGCCAGCCTCAGCAACTTAGCAAGACCCTATCTTAAAAATTAAAGAGGGGGGCCGGGCGCAGTGGTGCATGCCTGTAATCCTAGCACTTGGGAGGCTGAGGCAGGAGGATGGCAAGTTCAAAACTAGCCTCAGCAATGGCAAGGTACTTAGCAACTCAATGAGACCCTGTCTCTAAATAAAACACAAAAAAGGGCTGGGGATGTGGCCCAGTGGTTGAGTGCCTCAGTACTGCAAAAACCAACCGGGAGGGAAAGAAGGAAGTTGACATTTCCAGTCAATGGCTTTTTATATCTGATCAACTGAAGCTAAATCCAATTAGATTGTATAGGGTTTTTTTCCCCTGTGTGTGTTGGTGGGGGAGGGGGAGGACACATATCTCAGACTTGGAGATAGAGGTGCTGCTATTATTTCATTTTTTGTTTAATGTTTACACAGTTTAACCAGGCTTTTTTTTTTTTTTTTTTTTGCTTTTGAACTCTTTTTTTTTATTCTGAGTTGTTATATATGATAGCAGAATGTATTACATTTCATATTACACTTATAGAGCACATTTTTACATATCTCTGGTAATATACAAATATATATTCACACCATTCATGTCTTCATACATGAACTTAGTGTAATGATATCCATCTCATTCTACCATCTTTTTTTTATTTTTTACCCTTTTGCTCCCTCCTTTCCCCTCCCTCCCCATTAGCCAGGCTTTTTGGTTCATCTCTAGGCTTGTGCATAAATGATGCATTCTGAGAGGCCACAGGTGTGCTTTGCAACCTGCCAGTCAGACATCCTGGGCTACTGGGGAGAGAATCAAGCTGCACTGCTGGGGTCCACTTTGATACTAAGCAGTGTGTGAACTGATTGGATGAGAGAATCTAATAGGAGCCAGTGCACTGATGCCCAGGAACACTGCCCAGGGACCCTCGGTCATCACATCCCTTGGCTTTTACCTGGTGTTATAGCCACTCAGTGTAGTAATTGGTTATTGGCAATTCTGATCAGCAATAATGCACACATTGGGTGAATGGTAGGGAAGGGGGGTTATAATAGTCTGGGATCTATGAAGCAGACCCTGAGGAGAGAAGTCAAGTATAAATAGTTTCTAAGCATATGATATCAGTAAACACCACATATGGGTGGGGAAGTGAGATTGGAAATACCAAACCTCGCTGTGGGCAACCTCTGGGAGACGGTTTAGCTGCAGCCTCGGGGCTTACCACCCCAGGGCAACGTGCTTGTGCACCACTGAGAGATGCTTTTGGAGAGCATTGCGTGTATATGTGGGCAGCGCAGACCCTGGCTGGCCTCCAGAGCAAGCCCTCAGGCAGAGACACAAAGACTCCCAAGCACTGAAATGGCTAGGGCCCAGAAGAGGTGGCAGGGCATGAAGACACCTGCCAAGGGGTGAAAAGACCTGCTGGACAGTGTGTAAGATGAAGGTTTTTCAGAGTTTGTGGTCCACAAAGCAAAAAAGCAGGCCCTTGATTTTTGTTTGTTTTTGTTTTTGTTTTGTTTTGTTTTAAAGACAAAAACAAAATGGAGGGAGGGAAAAGTTGGTGGTAAACAGAAAACACAACAATGGCACAACGCTAGTAGTGACAGGATGAAGAGTGAAGTTTGTGAAGGGGGATATTATGCTATTTCCTTTGCTTTGAATATATTTGAGCCAGGCACGGTGGCGCATGCCTGTAATCCCAGCGGCTCGGGTGGCCGAGGCAGGAGGATCAGTAGTTCAAAGCCAACCTCAGGAACTGCAAGGCACTAAGCAACTCAGTGAGACCTTGTCTCTAAATAAAATACAAAGTAGGGCTGGGGAAGTGGTTCAGTGGTTGAGTGCCCCTGAGTCCAATCCCTGGTACCAAAAAAGAAAAAATATATATTTGAAAAAAATATATCTTCCTCCACTATTCCCCACAGACACGCACAGTTTAGAGAACCTCTCTTCCCCTTTCGTGTCTTCAAAAAGGATTCAAATTAGTTCCATTTACTTCCCAGGGATTTCTTGAGATGCAGTGTCAAATGCACAAAATGACTGAGTCTCAAAATTCTATTTCTCCTATTTATTTTTCTTCTTTTTAAAAAAAAAATTATTAATTTATTATTTTATTTTAGATATTAGAAGATCAGAAGAACTTTCCTTGTTAAAGCCTTCTGGTGACTTTTTTAAGAAAAAGAAAAAGAAAGATAAAAAATAGTAAGGAGCCCATAATTGAAGATATTCTCAACGTGGAGAGTTCTCCAACAGGCTCACCGGGTAAGATTTGTTGTTTTAATTTGTGAATGTAGATGAAAAACAGAAGAAGGAAAATAGGCCTCTCTCTTCCCCTCAACAGAGAAATAAAATTTTAGGATTGATGAGGTGAGGAAGAGCTATCTAGTTAAGTTTGGAAATAACAAAATTTTATTTCAGATTTTTTTCAGCAGATAAGCTTAATAACTCATTGTTGTGCCAGGCGTGGTGGCGCACGCCTGTAATCCCAGCACTTGGGAGGCTGAGGCAGGAGGATCGAGAATTCAAAGCCAGCCTCAGCAATGGTGAAGCACTTAGCAACTCAGTGAGACCCTGTCTCTAAATAAAATACAAAAAAAGGGCTGGGGATGTGGCCCAGTGGTCGAGTGCCCCTGAGTTCAATCCCTGGTACAAAAAAAAAACCTCATTGTTGTAATTGCAAATCTTGTGTTGCTATGAATGGAAAATTTTAGTACAGATGGCCATAAATGGGGATAAAAGAATGATATTTAAAAAGGAGATAAGTTGGATTACTCAGATGTACTTCTCTCTTCCTGATTTTATTTTAGTGCAATTCTTTCCTGAATTCAAGTTCTTATTGGGCATGAGGGGAAATTTCTCCAGATAAAAGTTCTGGAGAGGTATCATAATTTTATTTTTATATCAAAATAATCAAGTCTCTAGCATGCTTGCAATATTGAGGGCTTTCTTGTGTAGTATATTGCAATGCAAAGAATAAAAGAGGTATGTGTACCTCCTGCAAGCTTGACAATTGACCTGCTGTATTCTTACAATTGACCAAGCACTGCTATGTGATTCAGGAGTATCTGAAACCTGCACCCTGTGAGGTCGCCAGTTCTCTAATAGTGTCAAGCCTTCTGTTGAAATAAGAGAGCTTTGAGTTAGAAAAATGGTCCCCACCATTTTTGATTTGAGGGAACTTTTGCATCTTTGAGTTCCCAGAAGCTGAATATACAAAGTCTTTGCCTGTGTATAACTGGTCTCCCTACCATCATGACTCCTCTGATCATTCTAAAGGACACAAACATTGAAAGTCAAATTTCATTTTAGTGTAAGGAATGCGAGAGTAGTACTTCTTTTTTCTAAAAATTCCCACCTGAGTCTCACAGGAAATCCATCTATCTCTTGCTTTGCAGGAAGTCCTGGCTTATACAGTAAGACCATGACTCCTACCTATGACCCCATCAATGGAACTCCGGCTTCCTCCACCATGACCTGGTTCACCGACAGCCCTTTAGCAGAACAAAATTGCAACATCCTCGCATTCAGCCAGCCACCCCAGTCACCGGAGGCACTTGCTGACATGTACCAGCCGCGGTCTCTGATTGATAAAGCCAAGTTTAACTCAGGGTAAGGATGTGACTCCATTTTGCTTCTCTCTGAACTGGTGTTCACTTAGTAAGAGAGTTATCCCAGAGATCAGGGAGTGTTTAAGTTTGAAGTTAATAGTCCTGGGAATCATGCGTTAGTAGTTGACTCAAGCAGCAAAAAAAAGGGATAAATACAGCCTGTGGTCATTTCAGTACCTTTCAGCTGTGGTAAAATCTGTGTGTTTGGATAACTCAATGGATTGATATATGTGAATATAACTCTTTTCTGCTCCAGGTGTGCAGAGTATGCTTTATGGAATATAGAGTAGATTGTGAGCATGTTGGTTTTCATTAACCAGTTGAATCAGTTGGGGAGATCCAAGGTGGTCCACCTGGCTCACATTATTCCTGTAGGCCTTCTAAAGGCAAGTCCTGGGCCTCTGTTTGAAATGTTCTCAGAAAATACACCCTCACAGTTTCTCAAACTACCTTTTTTATTTATTTATTTATTTATTTTTTTTTTTTATTTTTTTTGGTGGTACTGGGGATTGAACTCAGGGGCATTCGACCACTGGGTCACATCCCC
Organism: Tamias sibiricus; assembly: GCA_025594165.1. NCBI lineage: Eukaryota > Metazoa > Chordata > Mammalia > Rodentia > Sciuridae > Tamias > Tamias sibiricus. Next base: position 183,442,386 of record CM046659.1, on the reverse strand, counting down.
AGCCCTTTTTTGTATTTTATTTAGAGACAGGGTCTCACTGAGTTGCTAAGTGCCTCACCATTGCTGAGGCTGGCTTTGAACTCGCGATCCTCCTGCCTCAGCCTCCCAAAGTGCTGGGATTACAGGCATGTGCCACCGCACCCGGCTACCATGTCTTTTATTCTCCATTGCCTACCAAACAAAGTCAACCTTGTTAACAGCAGTCACTCCCTGTAAGACCTGACTCCCATGGATGTCTGTGTATCCTACTGTGGCCTTCTGTCTCCCAATGTGCCTTATGGCACCCTCACTATTTCTGTCACTGCCCCACCTCCTATCTCTACTCCTCCATCCCTGTTTGTCCCTGAAGGCTCAACCACAGGCTTCTTCCTGGGTCTCACTAATCCAGGTTGATCACTCACTTCCCTGACATACCTTCCTCCACTGTCACCTTCTTCCTCTATTATGAGCCTTGGTCACTCCCCCAACTTCCCGCAAAGATTGTCAGCTCCTTTAGAAAGGAGATTACATCTTGGTTATTCTTGCTGCTCCACAAGGCCTAATAGAATGGGAGTTCAGGCCTCTTCTGTTGAGTGGTATTCGGTAATGCTCATCTGCATAGCATTTTGTTTCTAACTTTTAGGCTCCTTCCCTCTACCCCTCACCATTACCCAGTTTTTGTTTTTCAACTTGAAAAGGATACCATCCAGTACAGGAACCACTAGCCACATAGAAATATTGAAATCTAAATTTGGGATAAATTAATTAAAATTAAAATGAGGCATTAACCTCATTTAATATTCAGCAACCACAGGTGGCTAAAGGTGAATGCATTGGACAGCACAAATGTGAATATTTCTCTCATTGAAGAATGTACTAGTCAATAAGATAGGCCTAGCTTTGGGGTGAACTACCTGGTACCATGGTAGTTGGGATCAAACTACCTTGCTGGCTCCACCACGTGACTGAGACTTTGAACAGATCATCTAATGTCACCAAGACTCAGTTTCCAGCCAGGCGCAGTGGTGCACACCTGCAATCCCAGTGGCTTGGGAAGCTGAGGCAGGAGGATCGTGAGTTCAAAGCCAGCCTCAGCAAGAAAAGACAAGGCCCTAAGCAACTCAGTGAGACCCTGTCTCTAAATAAAATACAAGATAGGAGCCGGGCGCGGTGGCGCACGCCTGTAATCCCAGCACTTTGGGAGGCTGAGGCAGGAGAATCGCGAGTTCAAAGCCAGCCTCAGCAATGGCGAGGCACTTAGTAACTCAGTGAGACCCTGTCTCTAATAAAATACAAAAAGGGGCTGGGGATGTGGCCCAGTGGTCGAGTGCCCCTGAGTTCAATCTCCAGTACCAAAAAAATATATATATATATACAAGATAGGGCTGGGGATGTGGCAGGGGGGTGGAGTATCCAAAAAAAGAAAGAAAAGAATCAGTTTCCACATTTATAAAACTGAAAGAACTGCCCTTTTCCTTCAGTGGATTACTTTAGAGTGTTGATAAGAATGAGAAAAAAAGTGTGCATGTGTGTATGTATAACTGCATTTTAAAATGATTTAAGGTGACATATATATATAGATGTCATATATACTTTATCTCTCTATGTATATGTCATATATATATGTTGTGTGTATGATATGTACATAAATGCATATAATATATGTCATATGTACACATATGTGTCCTTAAAACACTGTAAGATAAAATGTAATTTTAAGCTATTATGTTCTTACTGTTTTTTGCAATATTACTTATTCTGCCTCTGTTTGAGGGTGTGTATATATACATATATATATGCACACACATATATATATAAAACCATATATAGTAGTATAATATATAATAATATAATGAGTACATATGTAAAATTGACTGGCTTTTAAAACCCATCCTATTGTTTTCCAGTTGGCTAGATTCTTCACGCTCCCTTATGGAACAAGGAATCCAAGAGGATGAGCAACTGCAGTTACGATTTAAATACTATACGTTCTTTGATTTGAATCCTAAAGTAAGAAAACTTTTCGCAAGAAAATATAAAACTCTCTCTCTCTCTCTCTCTCTCTCTCTCTCTTAATGTGAATGCATGGAAGTGTAAAATTGAGTCATTTCATTATCAAAATCAGGACCAGTTTGTGTGGTCTCTTGATCTCTGCAGGGTTAGACGGACACATGTGTACTGGTTTCTTAGTTTTCATCTCTTGGTTTCTAGAGGGCAGGTAAGCTGTCCCTGAGTTAACAGGAGTCTCCTGGGGTCTTTGTGGCCCAGCACAGTGTGCACTGCCCCTGCATTCTCAGGAACGATGGGATAAGAGCGAATGTTTCCCAGCACTGGAGTCCTTGATGCCACAGGAAGGAAAGGAGCTGTCAGAGGCCAGGGTCAAGGGCAGGTTCTCATGAATGTCAGGAACACGAGATGGAGCACACAGGACTCCCCACTGCAGTGCTAAGAAGTCGCTGAGAGAAAGAGTCATCTACGTGAAGACCCTAGCTGGCCACCACCTCACTTTCAGTACACACCTCCCACCTGAAATGTGTTAGGACACCTAATCAGGGGTGAAATAAGTGCTTTGAACTTCTACCCTTTCCGTGCTACAGATTAGCCATTTGTGGGACTGGGAGTCAGCCACTAAATGGCAGAAAACGTAAGCTGGGTGACGGGTCCTCTGCGTGCGCAGGGGGAGTGCACCTGTTTCTCCTTCCTTTGGTGCTTCTCGCCCTTTTCCAGTCCTGTCCCTGTGGATTTACCAATTCTGGGTAGTTCCTGTAAGTGAAATTATACAGTATTTGTTCTTTTACATCTGATTTAGTTCACTTGCTTAATGTCTTCAAGGTTCATCCATGTTGCATCAGGTATCAGAATTTCATTGCTTTCTGAGGCTGAATAATATTCCACGTGTGCAGGTATCTGTTCGTCCATTGATGGGCACTTGGGTTGCTTCCTTTTTCTGGCTATTGTGGATGCTGCTGCCGTTGACATTGGTATACAAGTATCTGTTACATGAGTACCTGCTTTCACTCTTTTTGGGTAGATCTCTAGGATTGGAATTTCTGAATCATATTCCATGTTTAACCCTCTAAATACCACCAAAGTATTTTCCATGGAGGCTGCACCGTTTTGGCACAAGGGTTCCAATTTCTTCACATCCTCACCAATGCTAGTTATTATCTTGTAGATTCGAGCCATCGTAGTGAGTGTGAGGGGTATCTCATGTGGTTTTGTATGTTTAATCCATCTATCATTTATATTTTGGATGGTGTAAAGTACTATTTTTTAATATTTTTTTTCTTTTTAGAAAGGTCAATGGACCTTTATTTTATTTATTTATATGTGGTGCTGAGGATCGAACCCAGTGCCTCACACATGCTAGGCAGGTGCTCTGCCACTGAGCCAGAACCCCAGCCCTCTAAAGTACTATTTTTTTAAAATGTTTATTTTTTAGTTGTAGATGGACACCATACCTTTATTTTATTTATTCATTTTTATGTGGTGCTGAGGATCAAACCCAGGGCCTCACACAGGCTAGGCAAGCGCTCTACCACTGAGCCACAACCCCAGCCCCTAAAGTACTATTTTTTGTTTGGGGTTTCTGTTCTCCAAATAGCTAGGCATTCTCAACATGTATGGTATTGAAGTATTCCCTTCCCTACTTACATACAATGTCATTTTTGTTTTACGTTAAATATGTATACATACATAGATCTATCTCCAGATATCGCCTTAGCATATACTTTATCACTATGCCAATACTATACTAATTGCTGCCTTGTTTTAACATCTGGGAGGACAAGTGCCTCCCCTAATATTGTCCTTCTTTTTCAAAATTTTATTGGCAATATCTGAACATTGTGTCTTCCAGCTTAACTGAGAATCAGCATAAAGTTTCATTAAAAATTCCCATCAGATTCTATTTGGAATTAGAGTTCACTGATCACCTTGGGCTCCCTCTTCATTACAGTACTTATAGTGCAAACTATTTTTGTTGTCTGCTTTTACTACCAATAGAAACATGATAGAGAGAGGGGAAATAATGGAATCTTAAGACAAATCAGTTTGGCTCCTTGAAGAAGCTCTGGAAAATATTTAGGGAAAATTAAGTTCTGAGCAAGAGCAATGGAAAGACAGAGGTGCTCTTCTCAGTTATCTGAACTAAGGTTTAGTGCATTTGATTCACGGAGAATGGACTCAGTTATTTCAGAAGTTTTGTATTGTAGAATGTGGAAAAGAAAAGCCTGCATATATACATATACACACATCTGTTTATTTCTCTAGTATGATGCTGTCCGAATAAACCAACTCTATGAACAAGCCAGGTGGGCTATTCTCTTAGAAGAAATTGACTGCACAGAAGAAGAAATGTTGATCTTTGCAGCACTACAGGTAGAGATCTTGGGTTCTCATAACTTGAAAGAAACTAGGTTTCTTCTGCTTAAAGCTTCCCATTCTTGGGGCTGGGGTTGTGGGTCAGGGTAGAGCGCTCGCCTAGCACGTGTGAGGCCCTGGGTTTGATCATCAGCACCACATTAAAATAAATAAAATAAAGATATTGTGTCCATCTATAACTAAAATAATTTTTTTTAAAAAGCTTCCCATTCTTTATACTGTGTGTTTCTTTTGCTTTTTTCCTTTGGTACTAGGGATCGAAACCAGGGGTGCTTTACAACAGAGATACACCCCCTACTTTTTTAAAAAAATTTTTTGTAGTTGTAGATGGACAGCATGCCTTTATTTTATTTATTTATGTGGTGCTGAGGATCGAACCCAGTGTCTCACATGTGCAAGGCAAGCACTCTGCCACTTAGCTACAGCCCCAGTCCTCCAGCTTTTGTTATTTTTTATTTTGGAACAGGGCCTCACTAAGTTGCAGAGGCTGACCTCAGCCTCCCAAGTCACTGGGATTACAGGTGTGCACCACCATGTCTAGCACTGTTTGTTTCTTTGGTGAAAGAAATGAAAATGAGGGGAGTTGATTTAAATTTAAGATGCTGCTCATAGTCCACATATACGCACATCCTATGTAAAGCATTCATCTTGCAATTCTTTTTTTTTAAATATTTATTTATTTTGCTTTAGTTGCACCCAATGCCTTTATTTTTATGTGGTGCTGAGGATCGAACCCGGGCTGCGCATGTGCTAGGCGAGCTCTCTACCGATGAGCCACAAACCCCAGCCCTCATCTTGCAATTCTGATCTCTCCCCTACCGCCAGTCCAATCAGTGATGGGGAAGAATCAAGTTTGAACAGGACTAACTATAAGTCTCAGAATGAGTCCAATTAAAATGTCATTTTCCCTGCATAGGCAGGAGATTTCCTTGTAGGAGATGTTCAGCATTCCAGGGGAACTAATTGAAAGAAGAAATAGCTAATGGTCCTTTCACGTATATATCATTTCTAAAACCTCTGTTTTCATTTTAGTATCATATCAGCAAATTGTCCATGTCGGCTGAGATACAAGATTTTACAAATGAGTCTGAGGTTGACGAAGTGGAAGCTGCCCTTTCTAATTTGGAAGTGACCCTCGAAGGCGGAAAAGCAGACAGCACCTTGGTATAAACTTTTTTCTGTTAGCTCAGAACTGTGGCTTTGCTTCTACTGATTGACAGGTGGGGATGGATGTTTTAAAATTAGAAAGAAAAGAATATTTCATCTGATTTTGAAAAACAGGTTGGAGGGGGAATGTGCTCTTCCTGGGACAAACTTAGCAAGAACTGACTAGCTTTTCTCAGGTTAGTTCAACGAGGGACTATAAGATATTTTCATCACAACTAATGACAATACTTTTTGTATTGTCTTCCTTCCTGGGTGTACATTGGCATGGTGTGAGGAGAAGTCTGCTGAGAACTCTATTTCACTAACATGGAACATGGAATTTATCTCTTAAGTCTAGAAGGAAACACCCTGTCTGTGGCTTGGGGCAGCTGTGAGAATAGAGAAAATGCTTTGCAAATATAGTCTTCTTATCTGTTTACTTGGCTACGAATTTCCACTGGGCAAGATTGACAGAAGTAAGGACCTTTTACTGGGGCATTTGCAAACATTCCTGAACCTTTTCGATTTCAGGAAATAAATAAAACAAAAACTTTCCAGGAAAACATAAAGAAATAAAACTCATGTATTATCCCTTGCTTTTTAACTACGAAGTGTGGCTGAATGGCAACTTTATACGTGTAATCTCCACCACCCCTACCCCCCCCCCCCGCCCTCAGTTTGATTCATTCATGGAGTGGCACCCTTTCGTTTAACTTCTTCGATCATGGGAGTAATTTTAGTTTAATTACATTGAATCAGAAAGGTGGGTCCATTGTAATTGGATCAGATAGTAATAATGAATAAGAGTGAGTCACTATATTCTTATGTATTCACTCTGTGTTCTCTTATTGCTAAATGCTTTAAAATAGGAAACTGGTATCATGCAAGAGCAAATATCTAAAACAACTAAAAGCCAAGGTTCTGTGGAGATGCAGAGCTCTGTCTCACATTTATCCAAGACACAGACCTCATGAAATTAGAGATCTTTTTTGTCTCCTTTTTCTGCTGAAGAAATGCAAAAGGAAAGTGATTCTTCTTGGAGTAAATGGAAAATTCCTTCCTTCCTCTTTCAGTATGTGGCACTAAACAATAGGCTTCTCAATTTGAAAACAGTCACCAACTTACAGGATGAACTTTGAACCAAGTGCCTTTGAAGTCTTATCAGTGACCTAGATGTGTAGCCAGTTGCTTTACCACAAAATTGCAAAATACTTTGTACATAAAAATAGTCATTTCTAACTTAAATTTTTAGCTTGAATAATGAGTACAGGAAATATTGGTCAAGTTTTTAAGTAGTTTTTAAATCTTTTTACATTTTTATAATCTATGACATACAGAAAAGTGAAAAACATATCAATGTACAGATTAACAAATAAGTGTCAAATTATCACCCAAGTCACCACCTGAATCAAGAAATAGAACTTTACCAGCCCCTCAGGAACCCCCACATCATCATCCCACTCCCAACCCTCCCCTCCCCTTTAAAGGTAACTACTAGAAATGTGGCTATTGTGACTAAGGGACAGAGCTTTATCATTTTATTTTATTTTTATTTTTTGGCACCACGCATCGAACCCAGGGGCCCTTAACCCCTGAGCCACATCCCCAGCCTGTTTTATATTTTATTTAGAGTCTTGCTAAGTTGCTTAGAGCCTCACTAAGTTGCTGAGGCTGGCTTTGAGCTAGTGATCCTCCTGCTTCAGCCTCCTGAGCCACTGGGATTACAGGTGTGCACCTGTAGCCTGGCTATCATTTTATTTCATTTGAATTCATTTAAATTTTAAAATCTATCTGTGGCAAGGGCTACCATATAGGACAGTGTGGGTGTAGAAAATCGGCACCCCCTATGGAATTCCTGCTTATGAAATGTGATCTGTTTTCCTTAGGAGGACATTACTGACATCCCCAAGCTTGCAGACAATCTCAAATTGTTTAGGTAAGTAGCCTTCAAGGAGAAAAGGAATCCCCCATAACAGAGCCTTGCAGGTAGAGTTCAGAAGTATAAATTGCACATCTGTTAGTCAAGTTCATCATTCAAAGGTAAGATCATGGGCTTCGGTGTCACATAGATAGTGGATGGAATCAGAGTTCCTCCACGTGCACTAGCCAGGTGACCTGGGGTATTTTCATGCCTCTGAGTCTCAGTTTCCTGAGCTATAAAATGGGAATATAACTCCTGTTAGGTTCTTTGGGAGGATTTGATAAAATTATGTAAATGAAGCTTTTTAATATGGTTACCTGGCTCTTGGTACTTACTAAACAGTGGTATAAATATCACCGGCATCAGTAATCATGAACATACATACCAGGTTAGCATTTCTAGTAGGTTCCATCTGATAGGCTCAGGACTCTAACGCCATTTGGCACAGAACTTTGGCAGTGTAAGAATCATTTGTCTCTAGAACTTTGATCTTGGCCTTATAGAGAAAGTGGTTAACTTTGTTTATCTACTCTCCCTTGTTAAAATGGTAGTTGATCTGAAACTGTTAAAAAGGTAGAGGAGTCCTGCCTAGTGATGGGTGCCTGTAATCCCATGTACTCAGGAGACTGAAGCAGGAGGATCGAGGATCAGAAGTTCAAGACCAGCCTGGACTACTTAGTGAGACCCTGTCTCAAAATTAAATTTTAAAAGGCCTCGGTGGTGGCTCAGTGGTAGAACGCCCCTACATTCAGTGCCCAGTACCAGGGGACAAAAGGAAAAAGAGGTAGAGAAGGTTATGTTTTGTTTGTTTTGTTTTCATAGAAAGAAAAGTCTGCCACCTTTATGGGTGCAGATCATGTTATGATGAAAGAAAAAAGCCTTTTGAAGTTCTATCAGTTACCTAAATCACTTAATGGCTTGTTGACTTAACAAACCAACACTTCACTGGGGGCAGCTGGTTTTAAAATACATGCAAGTTACTCTTGATAATACATGATGCAAAGAAAGACTTGGAAAGAAGAACAATGAAGCAGGTATAAATGAGAAACAAGTGTCCCACGGTACTGTTGTATTTGCCAGTGGATTCCTATAGTTTGTTTGTTTAGGTTTTTTTTTTTTTGGGGGGGGGGGTTTAAATGTAATTATAGGCTGTGGCCTCAAACAATAAGGTCATTCATTTATTATCTGTCATAGAAATAGTTGTAACCACAACTCACTCATTGTATAGTCAAGAGTAACAAAGAAAAAATAATAATTTGAAACCACAAATATATCTTGATATAATATTCATAATTGTTCTACAATGAAACTAGTTGGCCATATTCTTTTTATAGAATAAACCCAGCTCTTCACAACCAAATGATGGCAGGCCCCCCTCCTGAAGATGTTCTAGATGTTTCAGTGGAGGAGATGATAGGTTGGAGTTAAGTACCACGTCTGCTTCACCAGTGCTACCTGACTGGCGCTTGGTGTGGCAATTATGCTCAGATTCACAAAATTGCCCTTGTATCTGACCAATAGGCACTTTATCTACCAAAGGTCTCAAGACCTTGGATATAATGTATAATACAATTCATGGGAGGAAGACATAAAGAAAGAAAGGAGAGGGGCTGTGTGAGATACGGGGAGAGGAGAGGAGAATAGCTCTAGTCCTAGTAAGAGTGTGACCACTAGCAGGTCCTTCATCTTCCTGGGCCTCTTTTCTTTTCAAAATGAGAGCATTTGACTAGTCCTTTGATTTTTTTTTTCTTTTTTTCATTTACAGTAAAGCTGTCTTTTTTCTAAATAAAATCAACAGAATCCATCAAAATGTGGGCTTCAGTTCCCAGCAACATGACATCAGATCTGATGCAATCCCCAATCCAGCTATAAATACATAGGAATGCTGGATGAAATAAAAGAATTGTAAATACAATATGGATCATAAAGAAACTGAGAAATGTCAGTTTTCAGGAAATGAGGCGGGAACCTGGTTCTCCAAAAGAAGCCTCAGCCACACAGGTGGATTGAGGGCGTGGATAGAGGGTCTATCTCTTGGGGCTGGTACATGACTCCCATGTAGGGATAGGAAATAAATGTTATGGCCTATGTGAAGCAGTAAGCCTGCTGAAGCACCTACCTAATGGTGCAGACTTGCAGTGGCTGTTTTCTCTATTTAATGGGGAATAGAATAACTACCCATCAGCCAAAGAAAGCAGGAAGGAAGTTCATCCTTGCACTGAGTTCATTGGGAAATGAAAAGTCTATCTTGAGAAATCAGAGCCAAGGCTTGTGACACACAGAGATGTAGGTATGAATTGAAATGTCTTATACGATAAGAAAAAATTAAAGAGGTTTTGTGGTCCCAGACCAGTTTCTATGAAGCCTTAGCAAATGCAGCTGTAAAACTACTCAGAGGGAAATTCCACAACCAGGCATGCATAGGGTTCTGTAGAAAATATTAATCACCTAAAAAATGAGGTCTTGCTGGGCACAGTAATACATGCCTGTTATCCCAACAACTCTGGAGGCTGAGGCAAGAGGATTGAAAGTTCAAGGCCAGCCTTGGTAACTTATTGAGACCCTGTCTCAAATTAAAATTAAAAAGAAGAAGAAGAAGAAGAAAACACTGGGGACCAGGTGCAGTGGCACATGCCTCTAATCCCTGTGGCTCAGGAGGCTGAGGTAGGAGGATCACGAGTTCAAAGCCAGCCTCAGCAAAAGCAAGGTGCTAAGCAACTTAGTGAGACTCTGTCTCTAAGTAAAATACAAAATAGGCCTGGAGATATGGCTCAGTCCCCTGGACCAAAAAATAATAATAAAATAAAAGTTAAAAAAAAAAAAAAAAAGGAAGCACTAGGGATATAGCTCAGTGGTAGAGTGCCCTGGATTCAATCCCCAATACCAAAATATTTTCTAAAAATTAAAAATAAGCTCCCATTAAAAATGACAACCATGGGCTAGAGTTGTGGCTCAGTGGTAGAGCATTTGCCTTACATGTGTGAGGCACTGGGTTCAATTGTCAGCACCACATATAAATAAATGAATAAAATAAAGGTCCATCAACAACAATAAAAATTTTTTTAATAAAAATGACAACCAGCCGGGCGCGGTGGCGCACGCCTGTAATCCCAGCACTTTGGGAGGCTGAGGCAGGAAGATCGCGAGTTCAAAGCCAGCCTCAGCAATGGCGAGGCACTTAGCAACTCCGTGAGACCCTGTCTCTAAATAAAATACAAAAAAGGTCTGGGGATGTGACCCAGTGGTCGAGTGCCACTGAGTTCAATCCCCGGTACCACAAAAAAAAAAAAAAAAAATGACAACCATGTTAGTTAATGGACTGCCAAACAAGAGAAGTTTCAGCAATTTTAGGTAATGGAACAATCTGAAGAAACCATAAAATAAGTATGTTTAAAATTATTAGGTAAGTTAAAAAGTAAAATTAATAAAGGAGAACAGGAGCTTTAAAAAGATCCAAACCTTTTTATATTTTATTATGTTTTATAACAGTACAGTGGTGTCGTTTACAAAAAATCATACACCTGTTAGGGGTCGATCCTCAAAATATTTTGAAGATAGGGTGTGCCCATTTGTAGTTTGCAGATTGCGGGTCTGGGCCCATTTTTGTGAACTTTCAGGGAGGCAGCTTAGGAAAGCTTGTTTAAAATGTGGGCAACTGGGCCACTAGCCTGCACCCACTGAATCTGGAAGTCTGGAATCTGCCATCTCGCACACGTTCCCTTTCAGTTCTGAGGAACATCAGAGTTTGTGAGCTATCCTGGAAAATAAAGTCCAGCTCCTTAGCAGGGCATTCCAAGCCGCACCCTTGGGCCCTCTTCTTGCTTTCTTGCTTGTCACCTTTGTTCACCACACCTACAAACGCTGCCGCCTCTTAAAGCAACCTCTGGCCCCTCCCGGACTCCGCACAGAGCCCAGCCTGAAGTAGGTGTTTAAGAAATGTTCTCCTCAGCTCTTGCCCATGAGGTGCCCAGCTCGGAATCCCTCTGCACTTCACATAGGTGACTGCCACCTTCTGGAACTTCTTTTCCTCCTTCCTCCAATAAATTTATATTCATCCTTCTTCATTCTCAGTGTAGGTGTTCCTACCTTGGTGAACGCCCCACTCCCACACCCTTGTTACGTAATCCCCATGTTCAGCTGTATTTGCATGTTTCCCTCTTTAACCTTGAGCTCCAGGAGGATTTGAAAGACAGCCTTGTTCCTAAATAAATCATTTTCTACCCTCCACCTCCTCTGCTCCCCTGCCTCGTCCCGCCCCAGCCTCTGAAGCACAGAACAGCAGCAGTAATTATTAGCTTTGTTGATGTGTTGAGGCAGCCAGGAAGATGACCAAACTGGATGGAGATAGTCAAAGGAATTTAAGATCTTTTGATACTCTCAAAGATCAGTTAAGCTGGGCGCGGTGGCGCACGCCTGTAATCCCAGCACTTTGGGAGGCTGAGGCAGGAGGATCGCGAGTTCAAAGCCAGCCTCAGCAATGGCGAGGCACTTCTCAACTCAGTGAGACCCTGTCTCTAAATAAAATACAAAAAAAGGGCTGGGGATGTGGCCCAGTGGTCGAGTGCCCCTGAGTTCAATCCCCAGTACCCAAAAAAAAAAAAAAAAAAAAAATCGGTTAAAATGAAAAAGAAGGATTTCATTCTTGATTTTTTATTGTTGTTGTTGTTCTCAGTACTGGGGATTGAACCTGGGTCTCCAAAGTTCCAGGAAATATGCTATACCACTGAGCTATATCCCCAACCCTTTTGATTTTTATTTTGTAACAAGTCTCATTAAGTTGCTGAGTCTGGTCTTGAACTTGGGATCCTTCTTCCTCAGCCTCCCAGGTGATGAGATTACAGACTTGCACTATCATGCCCTGATGTATTTAATTCTAAACAGAAATAACTAGGTATCTGGGATTCAACTAAGACTTTGGGATCCTCATCTTTTGGTTTTAAGGTGTATTTTAGATTTTATTTTGAAATTACTATCCATCACTGAGAATCTGAATATTTAAAAAATAGTCTTTGAATTTTTTTCTGCAGAATTATATTAGCCACATCTCACGGCATGATAAATACTGTTTTAATGAAGTGTTTTTTCTTAGCCCTGGGTCTGTTAATTCTGTGGAATGATCTTCTCATTTATTTTAGTTTTTACACAAGATTCCCCTGTAGTATGCTGTGTTTTGTTTGTTTGTTTTTTAATATGAGCATATTCTCCCTTAACTTTGTGCTAAGGTTAACACGTTTAGCTGGGGAAGACTAGTACTGACATATTAAAAGACTTGACTAGCTAGGCACAGTAGAACACGCCTATAATACCTGCAAGTTGGGAGGCTGACCCCAAATTTGAGGCCAGCCTCTGCAAATTAGTGAGACCTTGTCTCAAAAAGGACTGGGATATAGCTCAGTGGTTGAACACCCCTGGATTCAATCCCCAGTACTACCAAAAAAAAAAAAAAAAAAAAAAAGCAAAAACTTTCCCAAAATTCTGCAGGAGAACATTAATACCAGGCTCTGCTTGCCTTCTCTCCTCTGTCTCTCTCTCTCTCTCTCTTTAATACCAGGAACGGAACCTAGGGGCGGTTTATCACTGAGCTACATTCCCAATCCTTTTTATTTTTCATTTTCAGACTCTCTAAGTTGCTGAGGCGGGCCTCAAACTTGCAATCCTCCTGCCTCAGCCTCCTGAGTTGGTGGAATTATAGGCAGGCACCACCATACCTAGCCTCCTTCTTCCATTTTTGAATGCAGAAATCCACTCCCCAGCATGAGACACCTCATCTACCCCCAAAGGCCAAGATTGTTCTGCTGAACCAGACATACCTCTTTCTTTTCTTTGCCTATGCATACACTCTTTTCTATCTCCAGCTCTCACTCATATTAACTATTTTGAATAAGACAACCATCAGGCCCGCTGTTGGCAATCCTGACCTTGTCTAGCCCAAGCCACAAAGTTTTCTTGTCCTAACAGATGCCACTGTTGAACACTTTCCAAAAAATACTTTTTAATAACAGTAGAGTCAGCAGAAATGAGCTCTAGACTTTGGTGATCTCCGTGGCTCACTGGGAATTTTCTGTTGGTTTCTCCTAAGGGTTAGGAGGAAACTCTGCAGAAAATGAGGCTTACTTTTGTTTTGTCTGTTAACACGAGGCTTGTACTGTTGGTATTGACAGCTCTCTTCAGCTCCACGAAGTAGGCAGTGATTTCAAACGTTGCCAGAGTCACGTGGGTTTCCCAGATACATGGAAATAATGTGTCAAGTACTTCCCTTGTGCCAGGCACTGAGATAAACACTTCACATAGATGGCTTCATTCTGTCCTCACAACGTTGTGTGGATTTGAAACTGCCCCCATCACAGAGGGGGCCCAGGCAGGTGGGGTGTCTTTCCCAGGAGCACGAGATAATGCTGTAGCAGAGCCAGAATGTGGATCCAAGAGGTCTAACTCCAGAGCCTTTGTGTTAACTTCTGCATAGCAAAGCAACACCCCATTACCAGCTTTTAGAAATGAGTTGGTGGGCTGGGCATGCGACTCAGTGGTAGAGCACATGTTTAACATGAGAGAGAGAAAGTTATCAATTTGAAAATTATTACAAAAATAAAGAATATGTTGCCCACAGGACTTTGGAAGTCCCTGCCCTGTGTTTTGCAGTTCCAGATAGTGATTGAAATGTTAACTGTACTTTAATTTGCAGGCCAAAGAAGCTACTATTAAAACCTTTCAAACAATATTGGTTTGTCTTTAAAGACACGTCTATAACCTACTTTAAAAATGAGGAACTTGAGCAAGGAGAACCCATAGAAAAATTCAATCTTAGAGGTAAGAGCATCCCTTCGCTCACAGTGGCTTGCAGATGGAAGGCAAGATTCCCACAGAAAGCTCGAGGTTTACTTCTATAGGGACCTCTGGCATCACCATTTTCCACGTGGCAGCTCCTCTTCCTCGTGGAACATGGACATTGGGTGTGGTCTAGTCAACGTGGCTATTTGTGTTCTACTGCCCCTTCTTTCCCACTGTGTCCAGAGTCTGTGAAGTGCTGGCACTGTAAGATCCTGAAAAGCTTTCTAAGTTTAAGAACAGTATGGGCTGGGGATGTGGCTCAGTGTTTGCTCCCCTGCTTAAAATGGAGAAAGCCCTAGGTTCAAGCCCCAGCACCACATCAATGTTGGGTGTGGTGGCACATGCCTATAATTCCAGCAACTCAGGAGGCTGAGGCAGGAGGATGGCAGGTTTGAGACCAGTCTCGTCAACTTATTGAGACCTTGTTTTAAAATTTAAAAAAAATAAAAAGGACTGTGGATGTAGCTCAGTGGTTAAGCACCCCTGGGTTTGTTGCCCAGAACCAAAAATAAATAAATATAAATAGATTTTTAAAAGCCAAGGACAGTTATGTATGATTCAGTATCTGTTAGAGCCTGTTCTAATTTCTGAAACCATATATTAATTTAAATGTTTATTTAACCAGTGCAGTTATCTCTCATCATTGTGGCAATCAGAGAATTACCTCTGCTTTGATCTCTTTTCAAGTCCATATTCATAATTGTTCCTAAGAGTTAGGATAGCCATCATCATCCAGAAAAAAATGAATTCAATTTTTTTTTTATTTAAGAAAATCATTTTTCTTTATCCATGCTAATTCTTTGTAAGTCTTATTTTGTTTTCCGTTAATTAATGGCATCATTTGCTCCTCCATTTTTAGAAGGAAACAGATCTGAGGGGCTCACATTCAAAGTCTTTGTTTCAGATGCATGCCTGATATTTGGTGGGACAGATTCCTCACAACTCAATTTTGTCCCTGCCTTTTGTACTTCAGGCTGCGAAGTTGTTCCAGATGTGAATGTAGCAGGGAGAAAATTTGGAATCAAGTTACTAATCCCTGTTGCTGATGGTATGAACGAAGTGTATTTGAGATGTAACCATGTAAGTAAAGCCACAAAAGTCTTAAATCACTTTCCCTTTATTAAGCAGGTGAACAAAACATGTTTCTGGACTTATCAGGATGGGGTTCCATCCTAAATTGAAAAGATTATTAAGTTGAAAATGCAACTTATTAATTTTTTAATAATATTATTAAAATTATGCCTAATCCATAAATATTCTAGCTTAGCCTACCTTAAATGTGTTCATAACCCTTATATTAGCCTATAGTTGGCAATATCACCAAGCATAAAGCCTGTTATAATAAAGTGCTAAATATCATGTATAATTTATTGAATACTGTGCTAAAAGTGAAGAACAGATAGTTGTATGGTATGCTTTCACACCATCCTAAAGATGAAAATTCTTAGTTGAATCATAGTAAATCAGGGAACATTTATCAGATGTTTTCTCAAATTAGAGCACAATTGCATCAGTCAGCTATTGCTTTGTAACAAAAGTCACATCACAACAAAATCCCAGTCAACAATAAACATTTGTTTCTGGAAGATCTGCAGGTTGGATAGAAATCTGATCTTCTAAGCTGGTATCAGTTGGTCAGATGTGCTTTAAGTCACAAGTCTGGCTAGGATCATCTCTTTACCATGGGTTGAGATTACTTTTTTTTTTTTTTCTGAGTCCCAGCCTTCCTGAAGGAAGCGGTTCGCATAGTGATGGGAGAAGTGCAAGAGGACAGCTGACAACATGTGTGGCCTCCTAAAGCTTGGACTAGAAATTGTCTTACTATCACTCGTACACACATTCTGTCAACCCAAGCACATCACATGAGTGTGGGTGGAGGTCAAGGGATGGAAATTATATTCTGTTTCAGTGGGATGCACTATACAGTTAGATGGCAAAGAGTATGGATACCAGGAGGTTGGAGCTTAAGGCCAGTAACTCAATATACCACACCTACTATTGCTCTGAAGAATTCTATTTTACTATACCCTTCAGCTGCTGGGGACCACTCCTGTTCTCTCTCAAAGTGAAAAATGAGCTCAGATATTAAGGGACATTAGAAACTGCCACTAACTGGTTCAGATCCCATCCATGGCCCTGATTGTTACCTTGTGATTAGAATCCTTACTAAGGATAGGCCAGGGTACAAATAATGCAGGGAATCAGGGAACGATTTTTTTTTCCACTGTTTTTTCAGAGAGATGAGACATGGTATGAAAATAGCAATATGGGGCTGGGGTTTTGGCTCAGTGGTAGAGCTCTTGCCTAGCATGTGTGAGGCACTGGGTTCGATTCTCAGCACCACATGAAAGTAAATAAAGGTCCACCAACAACTAATAAAATATTTTAAGAAGAAGAAGGAGGAGGAGGAGGAAGAAGAAAGAAGAAGAAGAAGAAAGAAGGAGGAGGAGGGGAGGGGGGGGAGGAGGAGGAGGAGGAGGAGAAGGAGAAGGAGAAGGAGAAGAAGAAAGAAAAAGAAAGAAAATAGCAATATGCATTCATTCAGCCATGCTGTCTGGTACTTTGGACTTTCACCTGCCTGTGCCCCATAGTTCTCCTTGGATCATCTTTAAATGCAAAGTCCCTATACAGAATGGATCGAAGCTCAAGTTCCTGTCCTCTAGCCTCTTAGCATCTACAGTCAACACAGCTATTGTTGAGTGTAAGTTTAGATGGTTAACAGCCACTCAGAAAGTTTCACTTCATATCTCTCCTTGCATGGAGAGTGTTGGTTTTGGGTTACAGAGCCCAAGTTCTGTGTTTATAACAAGGTTGGCTTTGCACTTGAACTTGCTTCTCAGCCCTATGGCATTTATTGCAGGAGAATCAATATGCCCAATGGATGGCTGCCTGCATCTTGGCATCAAAGGGCAAAAACCATGGCAGACAGCTCCTACCAGCCAGAGGTCCTCAACATCCTTTCGTTTTTGAGGATGAAAAACCGGAAGTCCTCAATTCAGTTGGGTTCCAGTCTTGAAAACATGGACATGAACCCAGAATGTTTTGTGTCACCTCGGTGTGCGAAAAAACACAAATCTAAGCAGGTACTGCTCATCTTGATGGGACATTGATTTGCATGAATTTTTTATGCTCTGAAATAAAAAGAATTCTATCTGATTAAAGCCATTATCAGAAAAAATAGATTGATGGGTGAAATTTGACTATGTATTGGGTATTAGTTAGAGGCTCTTATGAAATAACTGTTACTTTTTTTTTTTTTTTTTTTTTTTTTTTTTTTTTTTGTTTTCGTTTTTGTTTTGGTGCCAGGGATTGAAGCCAGGGGCACTTAACCACCAAGCCACATCCCCATCCCTTTTATTAATATATATTTTATTTAGAGACAGGGTCTCTCTGAATTGCTTAGGACTTTACTAAGTTGCTGAGGCTGGCTTTGAACTTGTGATCCTCCTGCTTCAGCCTCCCAAGCTGCTGGGATTACAGATGTGCACCACCGTGCTCAGTTAAATTACTGTTGATTTTGTTAACAGGTTGATAGTTCCAGATTGAACTTAATTAGCAATAAAATGATTTAGTCCCTACAAATTGAAAATTAAAATTATGTTTCCAATAAGAGTAGATTAAAAGTTGGACAGATGAGGGAAAGGGGAAGAATGGGGGAAATAAAGTTGACCAAATTATGCTGTATGCATGTATGAATATATCACAATGCATTCCAATTTTACATTTAAATATAGCACATCGATTAAAAATAAATAAATAAGTAGAAGGAAGACCAGTAGAGTAAAGAAAGGGGTTCAAGGGGAGGGAGGAGGGGACAGAAGAGGATAGTACTGGGGATCAAAATGGAGAAAACTATGTTGCATGCATTTATGAAGATGTTAAAATGAACCCCACTATTATGTATAACTACAGAAACAAAATAATAATTAAAAATTGGACAGATGAGTTTATTGTCCACGGACACAATGGAGACCCCAGAAAAAGTGATGCAGACCTCTCTCCACCTGCATGAAAATTAGAAGCTTATTGGTTGGCTGATCTTGTTCCTCCTTCTCCCTAGTGATTTTTATGTTTGCTAAGCAAAAGGAGAGAGAGAGAGAATGTGCGTGAGTGAATGAGATTGAACTGTCTTTGCAGATGTGCAGTCGGGCCTGGCAGTTATTGTTCTCACTGGGGATCTGGAGCTAAGGGGATGATGACAGGCAGATGGGAGTGCAGCAGAGAGCTTGATGTCTCCTCTTTCTTCTTAGCTGGCTGCCCGGATCATGGAAGCCCATCAGAACGTGGCCACGATGTCGCTGGTCGAAGCCAAGCTGCGGTTCATCCAGGCCTGGCAGTCCCTACCTGAGTTCGGCCTCACCTATTACATTGTCAGGTGATCACGTGCCTCTCTCCCTTCCCCTTCAATGTTAGGTGGTGTTCTGGAAGCCTGGTTTATTCTCAGTTAGAATGCAGAACTCTCTCTTTTTCTTGGTGGTGGTGGTACTGGGGATTGAACTCAGGGGCACTCAACTACTGGGCCACATCCCCAGCCCTTTTTTGTATTTTATTTAGAGACAGGGTCTCACTGAGTTGAGAAGTGCCTCACCATTGCTGAGGCTGGCTTTGAACTCGCGATCCTCCTGCCTCAGCCTCCCGAGTGCTGGGATTATAGGCATGTGCCACCACGCCCCGCCAGAACTCTCATTTTAGAATATTACCCTTTTACAAATGGCACACACATTTTCTAATGCTCATAAAAATCGTCCATGTACCAGAACTGCCCCTCTGCTGAAACTCAGCACAATATGGGAAAGCAAAGGTTAAAACATTAAAAAGAGATGTTCCTTCTTTTAGGATAATAACTACCATTGCAAGACCAGAGGGAGAGTGTCAGCTGTTGATTTTATGGAACCTGGGATTCCTTTCTTGTCAGTCTCCTCTTCCTTATTGTGTGTCTCACATCGTGTCCCATGGTATGGCTTTGCAGAATTTTCAGGTTTCCACACAGAGGCCCTAAAAACCCTGTGTCTTAGGTTCACCCGCCTTATCAAGTAGCAACCTTGTTTCTGCATCTGAAGTCCTGAAGGGTCCATCTATTGCCCTCTTGTATCTGACCAATGAGAACACTGGGATATAGAAGAAAAGCTCAAGTGACTTGTCCAAGATCACCTCCTAGGCAGGGGCAGGCCTTGGCATAGAATCCAGCGTCCTCATTGGTAATCTCCAGTGAGCATGATAGTTCTGCCTCACCATATAATAAGTTAGTTCCCAAAATGCATCCATAAGCATGCTCGCAAATCAAATTTGATTTTTTTTAATTCAGTAAGAAAGACTGGTGTTTAAGCAAAATTGCACTTAATCATGCAGTATATAGCAAGTATTGTGTCATTTTTCTCATTTTATAACTTGGGAATTGGAAGATTAGTTTGTATTTTTAAAGCATTGACTTATATGAAAATGTTTTCCTGGTTCTCTCCAAAGACCCGGTTTCTCCCATATCTGCTAGCAGGAGAGTTTACTCAAAGGTTTTTATTCACTGAAACACTTCATTTAACTTCTGTCCCTGATATTTGTCCCAAACTGCAACTCTTTCTGCCTTATACACCTCAGCAGAAGAGCAAGGGAGGACAAAGTCGTACAGGACACCAATGTATATGCACGCACATGTGTGCGTGTACACACACACTCACTCACCTATAATTCTATTTTATTTTTCTTCATTGGGGATTGAACCCAGGAGTGCTCTACCATTGAGCTATATCTCCTGTCCTCTTTATTTTTTATTTTGAGACAGGATCTCACTAAGTTGCTTAGGGCCTTGCTAAATTGCTGAGGCTGCCTCAGCCTCCTGAGTCACTGGGATCATAGGCATGCACTACCGCTCCTGGCCCCTTCACCTATAATTCTAAAGTCAGCCCCACATAGTGGAGAGAATATGGACCCTTGAGGCACACAGATCCAACTTCCAGTCCCACCTTTGCCCCTGCTAGCTCTGGGACCCTGGGCAATTCATTGATGCACTTGCTCATGGGCATCCTGAGTGTGCGTTGTTGAGAGAATCCAGTGACACAGCCCAGATCATGTGCTGGATAAATTGTGAAGTGCAGAAGGGCCCTGAACGATCTTCCAATGACCATCACTCCTTTACACTATTTCCCCCTTCACCTCCTTCCACCTGTAATGTCACCTCCAGCATCTGTATATGGAGGTAAGGCTTTGAGGCAGCAGTCCCAGATTCAGTAAAGATCTGCCTTTTCCCAGATCTGCAAGGACTGGAGCAGACCTCCCCGTGTAGGGTGGCAGGTGGCTGTAGGAATCTGCCCATGCCAAGAAACCTGGACCAGTGCTTCACAACTCCCCGGAAGCTGTAGAGCAACTCAAGGAAGAAGGAAGCAGGTGAAGCAAGAAGTGGGTTAATGCCAGGCAGGGTGGTATGCATCTGTAATCCCAGCAGCTCGAGAGACTGAGGCAGGAGGATTGTAAGTACAAGGCCAGCCTCAGCAACTTAGTAAGTTGTCTCAAAAAGTAAAAAGGTCTGTGGAGGTAGAGTGCTCCTGGATTCAATTCCCCACACACACCACAAAGAACAGAAAAGTGGGGGTAGCCGGGCACGGTGGCACACGCCTGTAATCCCAGCACTTGGGAGGCTGAGGCAGGAGGATCACGAGTTCAAAGCCAACCTCAGCAATGGTGAGGCACTTAGCAACTCAGACCCTGTCTCTAATAAAATACAAAAAAGGGCTGGGGATGTGGCCCAGTGGTCGAGTGCCCCTGAGTTCAATCCCCGGTACCAAATAAATAAATAAATAAATAAATAAATAATATATTATATATATATATATATATAATTTATATAATTGCACTATATATATATAGTGCAACATTACAGAAATTCATCATATATAAATTATAATTTATATAATTGCACTATATATATATAGTGCAACATTGCAGAAATTCATCTAATTAAAAATAAAAATTATTAAAAAAAAAAAGAAAAGTGGGGGTATCATGATATTAAGGTAGCAGAATAAATAACAGAAGGTATGGGGATGATTCTAGAAAAGTAAACTTTAATCAAGAGCAACATGAAGAAGTTTTTTTAAAAAAAGATGTGAGAAGCTGGGTATGGTGACATGCAGCTGTAATTACAGCTACTCAGGAGGCTGAGGCAGGAGGATTGCAAGTTCAAAGCTAAAATGGGTAACATAGTGAGACCCTGTCTCCAAATATAAAAATAAAAGGAAAAAAGAAAAAGCGGGGGGGATGTGGAAAGTGGCTTATTGAACTAGGATTTTTTTTCTCAGATTACACTTTCCTCTATCCTTGTGACATTCTTTTTCACATCAGCCTCCCATCCTCCTCCTCTGTCCCCCTTTACAGCAGATCTTGAACACATTGTTCCCACCGGCTGTTCCCAGTCTCTTTTCCCATTCATCCTCTCTGGAACCCACTAGTCAGCCCCTCCCTAGTCTGCACCCACCCTGGTGACCTTCTCATTGCTGGACCCAGCAGTGAGCTCGAGGTCCTCGTGCCACCTGACCTCTAGCAGCATTTGGCTGTGAAGTCACGCCCTCCTCCTTGACCTGCTTGCTTCCCTTGCCTTCGAACACAACCAACTTTCCTCCGTCTTCACTGGCCAGTTCTTTAGATCTCCTTTGCTGGTTCTTTCTATCATCCTGACCTGTCATAATACTGGGGTGCACAGCCTCCATCCTTTTTTTTTAATTTTGTTTTTATTTATTTGAAGTTGTTGTAGATATAACAGTAGCATGCCTTACAATTCATAATACACATATAGAGCACCTTTTTACATATCACTGTTTGTATACAAAGTATATTCATAGTATTCATGTCTTCAAACATGCATTTAGGGTAATGACCTCCATCTCATTCTACCATCTTTTTTTTCCCTTCATACCCCCTTGCTCCCTCCCATCCCCTCCCTCCCCATTGGCCTTTCTAGTGTTCCTCTAATTCTCCTATGCTCCCCATCCCAACCCCACTGTGACTCAGCCTCCTTATATCAGAGAAAACATTCAGTATTTGTAAGCTGCCTGTCACGGCCAGCCACGGCGCCGCCACGGGAGGAAAATTCTCGGAGGCAGAGTATAGCTTTTACTACTTTTACTTCTACTTTCTTAGAGCTTAGAGAGGGAAAGAAAGATTTTTAGAGAGAAAGATTAGAGCGAGCTTTTCTTCTTAGAGCTTAGAGAGCTTAGCTTAGAGTCTTAGCTTAGAGTCTTAGAGTAAGAAAGATAGAGCTTAGCTTTTCTTCTTGTAGAAAGATAGAGCTTAGAGAGCTTAGCTTAGAGTCTTAGCTTAGAGTCTTAGAGTAAGAAAGATAGAGCTTAGCTTAGAGAAAGATTAGAGCTTCTTTCTTCTCTCTTCTTTCTTCCTTCTTCTGTCTTCTGTCTTCTGTCTTCCTCAGGAGTCTCGGCCTAACTCTGACCAGTCATTACTTCTTCTATCTGGTTTCTCTTCTGTAACCGCTCTGCCTACGTTCTGGCCGCTCTGATTCTTCTGACCGACCGAGTGACTGCCCGGCTGACTGAATTCTCCGTTCTCCTAACTCGGACTGCTTTCACCCGGTTATATACCTTCAGGTTTGCGGGTGCCTACAGGTGTGTCACATACATATCAGGTGGAACCCATGGCTTCCAGCTAGCTACAACAGCCCTTCCTAATTAGGGCTCCTTCATATTCCTTCCCTTTAGTTTAAAAAGGTGCTTTTGTTCTATTTTTCTCTATTTTATTTTCTCTATTTTCTTTTATTTTCTTGTCCCTACCTAGCTTTTCACCTTTTATTTTTGAAAGGGTGGATATTTGAGCCCTTTTTGAGAAGGTGCTGTGGCTTTAAGGAAGCCTAATGCTGAGGAGCAGCTAACGCACCTAGTTAAGCACAATTGCATAAGCGGCTTTGACTTTTTTTTTTTTTTTTTTTCTCCTCTTCTTTATTTTTCTTTATGGCTTTCTTGCAAAAGCTCAATGGCTTTTTTTTTTTTTTTTTTTTCCTGCATGGTTTTTACCATGCTATTTAATTCTCTATTTTCTTTTAAGCTCATGGCTTTTTTCTTTATACTAAAGCTCAAGGCTTTTTCTCTATATTTTTTATGGCTTTTGGCTGGCTACTCGGCTTCGGCTTTTGGCCGGCTACTCTGCTTCAGCTTAATTCTTAACTGGCTTCAACTGAGTCAGAGGCTATGCTCTCTTGTTTCTACTCTTTTTGCTGGTCTCAACTGAGTCTGGCTTCTTCATTTTTTATGGCTTTTGGCCGGCTCGGCTTTTCGCCGGTTACTCTGCTTCAGCTTAATTCTTAACTGGCCTCAACTGAGTCTGAGGCTATGCTTTTTCATTGCTCTTATTTCTTAGCTTTTCTTCTCTGCCTGCCGAGCCCCGGACGGACCACCATTTGTAAGCTGCCTGTCACGGCCAGCCACGGCGCCGCCACGGGAGGAAAATTCTCGGAGGCAGAGTTAAGCTTTTACTACTTTACTTCTACTTTCTTAGAGAGGGAAAGAAAGATTTTTCTTCTTAGCTTAGAGAGAAAGAAAGATATAGTAGAGCTTAGAGCTTAGCTTAGAGTCTTAGAAAGATAGAGCTTAGCTTAGAGAAAGATTAGAGCTTCTTTCTTCTCTCTTCTTTCTTCCTTCTTCTTTCTTCTGTCTTCTGTCTTCCTCAGGAGTCTCGGCCTAACTCTGACCAGTCATTACTTCTTCTATCTGGTTTCTCTTCTGTAACCGCTCTGCCTACGTTCTGGCCGCTCTGATTCTTCTGACCGACCGAGTGACTGCCCGGCTGACTGAATTCTCCGTTCTCCTAACTCGGACCGCTTTCACCCGGTTATATACCTTCAGGTTTGCGGGTGCCTACAGGTGCGTCACATACATATCAGGTGGAACCCATGGCTTCCAGCTAGCTACAACAGCCCTTCCTAATTAGGGCTCCTTCAAGTATTTGGATTTTTGAGATTGGCTAACTTCACTTAGCATTATATTCTCCAACTTCATCCATTTACCTGTGAATGCCATCATTTTATTCTCTTTTATTGCTGAGTAATATTCCATTGTGTATATATACCACATTTTCTTTATCCATTCATCTACTGAGGGGCATCTAGGTTGATTCCAGCACCTAGCTATTGTGAATTGTGCTGCTATAAACATTGATGTGGCTATGTCCCTGTAGTATGCTGCTTTTAAGTCCTTTGGGGATAGACCTAGGAGTGGGATGACAGCCTCCATCCTTAAAATACTCCTCAACCTACACTCACCCTCTTAGGGCTCAGCCACTCATTTGGCTTCATTTACATGCTGATTACTTTAAGTCAGTATCTTGACCCCAGAATGCTCTTGAACTGAAGAGTCATTTATTCCACTACCCTTGGGTGTCTAATGGGTGGCATCTCATCTTACCATGTCCCAAACTCCCGATCTTTCCCTCTAAAACCTGCCCCCTCCTTTGCATTATTCTATATTCAGCATGTGGCAGCCCTTCCCTAGAGAGGTGCAGGCCAAGTCCCTTGGAGTCATTCTGACTCAGCTGTCTCTTTTGAACTGACATCCTGTCTACTGCAAATCCCATTGGCCGGGCCTTCAAAGCAAACACACTGTTGTCACTGGGGACCAGGTCCAGAGTGACCCTTCCTGGTCTCCCTGCCCACCCTTCTCCCTCAAGTTTTCAACTTTGCATCCCAACAGATCCTTTTAAAATGTAGGTCAAGTCAGCCCTTGACCAGCAGCTTAGGAGGCTAAGGCAGGAGGATCTTGTGTTCAAAGCCAGCCTCAGCAATTTATGGAGGCCCTAAGCAACTCAGTGAGACCCTCTCTCTTTTAAAAAAAAAAAAAAAAAAATTGAAAAGGGACTGGAGATGTGGCTCAATAGTTAAGCACCCCTGGGTTCAATCCCTAGTACCAAATAAATAAATAAAATCTAGGTCAGACTATGTGTTTTAGTCAGGCTTTTCACCACTGTGACCAAAAGACCTGAAAAGAACAATTTTAGAAGAGGAAAAGTTTATTTAGGGGCTCTGTGTTTCAAAGGCCCAACTCCCTGGTGCTCTGGGCCAGAAGCGAGGCAGAACACCCCGGTGGAAAGGTGTGGCAGAGGAAAACAGCTCAGAACAGGTCAGACAGGATACTCAGAGAGAGCCCTGCTCACCAGGTACAAAATACATACCCCGGAGGCATGCCCCTAGTGCCCTGCCTCCTCCAGCCGCACCCTCCCTGCCTACAATTCATCACTCAGTTAATCCATTCATGTGGATTAATACACATTAGTTTAAGGCTCTCCTAACCCAATCATTTCAACTCAACACTCGCATTGTCTCACCCGTGGGCTTTTGGGGGACAGCTCCTGTGTAAACCATAACTTTATGTCAAGTCTTTGCTCAAAACCACCTCAGAGCTTCTGCTGCTCTTAGAATAAACACACCAAATCCTGAAGACAGCCTGGAAGGCCTTGGCTCTCTGACCTCACATCTCCTCTTCCCACTTTCACTGTTCCAGCCACACTGGCCTCCTGCCAGGTCCTTGAGCAGGGAAAAAAAAAAAAAAAAAAAGTGCTTGTGCTCTCTGCTTGGAAAACTCCTTCCCCAGATATCCACGTGGATCACTCCCTTAGGGGCATCAGCTGTTCAATCAAATGTCACCTTCTCATCAAGACCTTCCCTGACCTTCTGTTTAAAACTGTAACCACCTCATTTCCAGTATTCCTTGTCCCCTTCTGTGTTGTGTTTTCTTTCAAGATCTTATCCGGCATGGATATATTTTATTTATTCATGATTCTCAATCCCCACTATTCAGGAATATTCTCTCTGTGTACTTTGCTACCGTAACTCCAGTACGCTAGAAGGGTACCCAGAGCCCACACTTGGTGTAAACTTTGTATGAAATGATTTGACTCCCTCTTATTTTACTTTCCTCTGATGTCAGTGTGGCTTTGTAGATGTCTTCGGGATACCTTTCATTATCTCCATGCTTCCTATTCCCATTCCTTCCTATAAAAACGCCCTCCCGTGCAAATGGATCTCTCACTGTTCTTTCTTAGATCATTTAAAATTCACCATCCAGTTTTAAAGAAGGTGTATGTTGAATGAATAGTTGCTTTTATTAATTAATTTTTTTTTTTTAGATTTAAAGGAAGCAAGAAAGATGACATTCTGGGAGTTTCCTATAATAGGTTGATTAGAATTGATGCGACCACCGGGATCCCGATTACAACATGGAGATTCACCAACATAAAACAGTGGAACGTCAACTGGGAAATCCGGCAGGTACAGCAAAGTTCCGGTATTCAGTGGAAATGTGTGTTCCCTCAGAATTGCAAATTATCCTGGTTTTTATGTGATAATTGTCTGTTTAAATAACCACACCTGGGCTGGGGATATAACTCAGTTGGTAGAGTGCTTGCTTTGCATGCACAAGGCCCTGGGTTCAGTCTCCAGCACCACAAAAAATAAAATAACCACACGCAATTCTGGGCAGTTTCCCAACAAGTACATGCACAAGGCCCTGGGTTCAATCTCCCCAGCACCACAAAAAATAAAATAACCACATGCAATTCTGGGCAGTTTCCCAACAAGTACAGGCCATGTGTTCTTGAATTACACTACAAGATGGTTTAGTGTCTGTGCACAATTCCACACAGATAGGTCTAAAACCGCCCAGCAATTGGGTCGATTTCCATGGACTCAGCATAGGGTTATATAGGATTTAGGCTAATCAGTACCTAACAGAAGCTACCTGAGACAGAACTGCAGTGCAAAATAAATCCAAAGAAGGCCTTGTCTCACTGGTTGCCAGGAGATCTCTAACTGGATTGGGATCCAAACATTCAGTTGCCCTCTCTGAGAGCACAGCAGCCCAAGAAGGGAAAAAAAACTGCTAGAGGAGCAAAGGAGGTGCAGAATGACTAAGAAAATATTTAGCCTCTGCAATGGGCCCTCAAACCCTCTGCCTGAATTCTAGCTTCCCATCAACTCCCATCCCAGGAACCATGTTCAGACCAAGCCTACATCATGGAAAATTCTAGATGAAATTAGAGGCACCTTAGTGTTCTGCTGATGTCAAACAGTCTGATGTTGCTGACAGAGTATCTGTCTTCCCTCTTTCCTTCGGTATTGTCATTTGTCCAGCAGAAAATCATCAGCATAGGAATAATAAGAGACCAATTTTTTTAATACCTCTAGATTATCCTCAGCAGTACTAGCAACCACCTGGGTGTGCATATGTAGAAGGAAACCCAAGATAAGAAAAACTCTGAGGCAACAGCTCTAAAATCTTTAAGATCTCCTTGTGGGGAGGAAGGGTGTTAAAATACCACTCTCTGGACCACCCAAAACCAATTAAATCCATATCTCTCAGAACAGGGCTGGGAATCACCATTTCTAAAGTTCCATGCATGAATACAGTGGGAATTCTGTGGGAATAAAAACCAGTGAAGTCTCCAAGTCTTCTAGTGCTTGAAGTTTATGACTTTCAGCTGGGAAGGCTATGGGGCAGTAGCCATAGGAAATTCAAGCAGGCCTTCTGTTCTCCACTGAAGAGTCTGCAAAGCATCCTGCCCTCAACACAAAAGTGCTTGGGAAGTCCTTATAGCTAAATGTGCAGATGGATAAGAGGGAAAATACCCATGTGTTGGGGAGAATGTTTGACTAGGTGTGAATCAGAGTTGACACCACAAGAGGGCGCACAGAGCAAAGACGTGTCAGTGTTGGGTGCAAGCAGTGGTTTTCTGTGCACTTTTAGGGGAACATGCATCTGTCAACCACCTCAGTAGCCACCTCAGTGGTCCTCTACTCCAGGGCCCAACTCCAGTAAAACAGCTTCTTTCTCTTCCTTCCTTGTCAGAGTTTAAGTTTCTGCACGCCTCCCTCTTCCAGGTGATGATCGAGTTTGACCAAAACTTCCAGGTTGCATTTACCTGCCTGAGTGCAGATTGCAAGATTGTGCATGAGTACATCGGTGGCTACATTTTCTTGTCCACTCGCTCCAAGGACCAGAATGAAACGCTCGATGAGGACCTCTTTCACAAGTTGACAGGTGGTCAGGACTGAAGCGAAGCAGACCTGCTGGACCTACATGGACAGGACTGGTCCTCCCTGCACCAGTGGGATCGTGGCTCATCTAGTGTGTAGATCCTGGGCTAACAGACAACAGGCCTTCACCATCGGACACCAGATCCTCACCTCAATTTCAACATGCTGCCAGTATGTCCCTTTCTTTATGTACCCTGTGCTACCAGCGGTAGAAGGGACCTCCATTGACTGACTTTCCTATAACGTGAGTGAGGGACAGGGTGCTATTTTTAGACAGCTCTGAGGCCCAGCCAGCATGTGGCTATGGTTCTGTGACTTACACACGTGCCATGTGATGCCTCCACTTTGACCTTGTGTTTATCTGCCTCATTGCTAAGTCAGCAACGAAGACAGAAGGGTAAAAATCACGTGTAGCAAGAACAACTCCTAATCCATAGACTCAGGTATGAAAAGAAATAGGTCTTTTCTTTCTTTCTTTTTTTTTTTTTTTTTTTTTTTTTTTTTTGATACTGGGGATTGAACTCAGGGGCACTCGACCACGGGGCCACATCTCCAGCCCTTTCTTGTATTTTATTAGAGACAGGGTCTCACTGAGTTGCCAAGTGCCTCGATATTGCTTAGGCTGGCTTTGAACTCCCGATCCTCCTGCCTCTGCCTCCCAAGTGCTGGGATTACAGGCGTGCACCTCCATGCCTGACTTAGGTCTTTCTTTCTTTCTTTCTTTTTTTTTTTTTTTTTTTTTTTTTTTTTTTATGGTACTGGGGATTGAACTCAGGGGCACTCGACCACTAGGTCACATACCCAGCCCTTTTTTGTATTTTATTTAGAGGCAGGGTCTCACTGAGTTGCTAAGTGCCTCACCATTGCTGAGGCTGGCTTTGAATTCACGATCTTCCTGCCTCTGCCTCCCAAGTGCTGGGATTTCAGGCGTGCACCTCCGTGCCTGACTTAGGTCTCTCTTAATGAAATTGATTTTAACTTGCATCTTGTCAAAATGGCCTGAGGAATACACACACACACACACACACACACGTTTTCCTTAGAGGTCAAATAGTAGAGGGAGGAGGGGCAGGGTTACCTGGTGGTAATAGGTTGACAACTGGGATTCAGAGAAATAGCCCTCAGTGGCATCCATCAAAGTAACCACTGACCCATCTGTTCTTGATCTTTGGTCAAAATCCCATTTCATTACTGGAGGTCCCTTAGACACATTAAAGTCCTTCTTGAAGACATGAATGACACAAGGAGATTGATGTCGCAGCTGCTTTTACTGTGGATTAGGTTTAGGAAGAGCCACAAGTTCTGTTCATAAAAACCACCTCCTGACAGCATGTTTCCAATGGGGCTTCATCCCAGATGGTCAGGAAGAGAAGGGCAGACCTGTTCTCAAAGACCACCAAGTTCAAGGTGTGGGTGACTGGTGAGCCTCAGAGCTGTTGGCTGGACGGGATGGAAGAGAAGTGCTGGTCTTCCCGTTCTTCAGCGTGCTCCTGGATTTCATGTCTATGTTTATAGAACTTCTGGCCTTTTCCCTACCGGCCTTTAGATTTGGTCAATCACAAGTCAATGATAGACTCTTTTCCTCCCTCTGCTATGCACTGTGTCATCCTTGCCTTGAGACTTGACCATGAGCCAACTAACAGCTGCCTGCCTGAATTTGTATGTTCTATTTTGGTCTACTAGTGGTGGGAGGGGTGGGTGGATTCTGAGAAGGTGAAAAACAAGACCACCGGTAAAGGGAGATATCAGATGATATTTTATTCTGTTTTTATAAAATGTTCTCCCACCACACGCACAACGTGAGTTGGAAGGATGAGACAAGTGCTCAGGTCCCATCTTGTGGTTCTTTTGGGATGCACCCTGCAGGAGCACTGGCCATAGCCCAGGTGCCCACAAGCCTCAGCTGTTGCTTTATTTTCCCACAAAGCCATCCGAGAAGGGAGAGCTCAGCAATTCCGGGAGCCACACAGGGATGGCCTTGGCTAGGACACCCTGGCCCTGAGCCAGAAGCTGCCTTCCTGAAATTCCTGTTTGTCCTCTCCCTAAAGGTGAATACACTTAAACCTCCCAGGCACCAGCTGAATATCTGAGGACTAGATTAAAGCCCCAGAGGTGCTCT
The DNA here is from genome assembly GCA_025594165.1 of Tamias sibiricus. Classification (NCBI taxonomy): domain Eukaryota; kingdom Metazoa; phylum Chordata; class Mammalia; order Rodentia; family Sciuridae; genus Tamias; species Tamias sibiricus. Next base: position 183,411,990 of record CM046659.1, on the reverse strand, counting down.
GTGACCATGATAATAACTTACTTTGGAATGTTTTATGTAGAAATTAGTGCAGGGTATCCTAAGTTGAACTTGATGTCCCCCCTTTCTCTAATCCTGGCTCTGTTATTGGAGAAGTGAGACAGGTCTTTAAGATTTAGGTGGGCCTTACATTAAAACAATGTTCCTTGATTTCCCTTTACCTGTTTGCTATCAAGGGAAGCTCAGCCACATTACCAAACCTTCAGGACAGTTCTCTTCCTTAGCATTGCATGGTTGGCTGTTGTCACCATGAAAACGCTCAAAGGAATTGACTGGGTTTGACACACTTTCTGTTAGAGTTTTGAAGGAAGCATTTCTTCTGTGTTACACAGCAGCATTCCAAAGGGTGACAAGAAACTCTTAAATGACGCTGTTCCAAAGAGCAAACTAAGGACTAATTTTGTTGTTTTGTTTTTTAACATTGGGTACAAAAGTTCCTCTGATGCTGGATGGTGGCACCCGCCTGTAATCCCAGGGGCTTGGGAGGGTGAGGCGGGAGAATTGGGAGTTCAAATCCAGCCTCACCAGCTGTGAGGTGCTAAGCAACTCTGTGAGACCCTGTCTCTAAATAAAATACAACATAGGTCTGGGGATGTGACTCAGTGGTTGAGTGCCCCTGAGTTCGATCTCCAGTACCAAAACAAAAAAGTCATCTGAATTCCTACGAACAACATGTAATGTATGTCTTTCAATACCATTTGCTGTGTTACTATCCTAAATGCTGGAACTGGTATTTTTCTATTATTTTGTATGACTTTTTAAAGTAAATGTTTGTATTAATTTGAATACAGTCCAGTTGTGTCCAACCTAGTTAGCTAAGAGACGCTAACTAGAAGGTGAATGTTTTCTCTGTTATGAAAGAAGAACACAACTTTCAGGACCAACCTGCGCCTCTCCTCACCATCCCAATTCCAGCTCATTCTCCCCAGGGGTGTGGAGGACAGACAATCACATGGGTCCTCAAAAGTCAATTTGAAAAGCCCCTTGAAACTGCTGCCCTCCATTCTTTTCTCACTGACTCGGTCACCAGATTTCCTGGTTTTTCTCCTGCCTTACCATGGGCTCTCTTGTCCCTCTCTGGGTCTGCTTCTTTAAAAAAAAAAAAAAAAAAAAAATCCAGAAGCAAAGAAATAAATATCCAGGAGGAGGGAGGAAAAGCCAAAGGCCTCCAATTCTGCTGTGGAATATTGAGGGTACCTCTTGTCTTAGTGATAGGAGGTTCCTAATGGGTAAATAATCTGCCATGTCCAGACACCTCTTTGTGCAGTTCTCACATTGGCCCAAAGAGGATAAGAATAGCTCAGTTTCCTCATTTTACAAAGGAGAATACAGGCTCAGAAGGTGACAAAACGTGCCCAGGGTCACACAGCCAATAAACAATGGAACCAGGATCCAGAGCCAGATTGTGTCTTATCCCAGCAAGCCCTACCCTTCCTCCTTCAGCCCTGCTCAGCCTTGAAACACCCCCTACCCTTCACTCCATCCCCAGTTCCGGGGCTCAGTGTTCCCACCTCAGGGTCACAGTGGTGGAAAAAAGCCAGGCTTTGAGGGAAAACTGCTGGCCACAGTTAGTCGGGGGAGGTGGAGGCAGACCAGACAGGTCTGAGAGGCTGAGAAATGGGGTGCTTAGAGAGTTTTTTTTTTTTTTAATTCTGGGCAAGTTTCATGTCAGTCCCAAGACCCAAAAAGTAAGGAAAGGAAGAGTCTTTTCATTGGAAAATTCATCTTTAAGTCATAGGCACTAGAGGTCAAGACATTGTGCAATATTTTCTGAAGTCATGTAAAAAATTGCTTTTAATTCACTTGAAAGATTTCTTTTTCACTTCTATATTCAATATCTCTGTATTCATTTTCATTGTTTTCCTACATAAATGTGGCTTTTCTGACCCCTCCCCTCCTGCTGTCACCCCAGAATCTCTTGGTAGCCAGAGAGATGGGGGAGCATCCTTCTTTGCTATTTTGACCCTCTTCCCCCCAATGATGCCTATCTCCAAAGGCCCTCGAGCGGATGGATGGAGGTCAGCGATGGGCTCTCACTTGTGTTAGGGTTTCTCTCCCTCTTTGTATTTGACTGAAGCCATGTGGAAATATTGAGTGCCATATAAAGGGGAAGGGGGGCTGGGTGTGGTGGCGCAGCCCTGTAATCCCAGCAGCTCGGGAGGCTAAGACAGGAGGATCGTGAGTTCAAAGCCAGCCTTGGCACCTTAGCAAAGTCCTAAGCAACTCAGTGAGACCCCCATCTCAAAATAAAAAAATAAAAAGGGCTTGGGGATATGGCTCAGTGGTTAAGCATCCCTGGGTCCAATCCCCAGTAGCAAAAAAAAATGAAAAATAAAAATTTGTTGACCAAAATAGTGGAAGTGAGGCAGGTGTGGCCTTTAAGAGGTGTTTGGGTCATGGGGACTCTGCCTTCATGGAAGAATTAATGCGGTTCCTATAAGAGAGAGTTGGTTATTGTGAGGGTGGGTTGTTAGCTTGTGATCCCCTTTTGTCCTCTCCTCTCTTTGCCTGTGCCTACTTGCCCTTCTGTTTTTCCATCGTGCATTGAACAGCACAAGGTCTTCACCAAAGGCCTGGTAAAAGTTGGCACCAGGGGCTGGGGTTGTGGCTCAAGTGGTAGAGCGCTCGCCTAGCATGTGCGCGGCCCGGGTTCGATCCTCAGCATCCACATAAAAATAAATGCATTGTGTACAACTAAAGCAAATAAATAAACATATTTTTTTTAAAAAGTTGGCACCATATGCTTGGACTTCAAGAAATTTTAGCCTCTTTTCTTTTAACCTCTCTTTTTTACCTCTTTTCTTTATAGATTACCTGTCTCAGGTAAATTGCTATAACAACAGAAGATAGAGTAAGGCTAAGAAGGGGCTGTAAAGAAAAATAAAGAGAGAGAGAGGGAGGAAGGGCTGGAGGGAAGGACAAACACATGAACAGAATGGGAAATAGAGGTTTCTCTGTACACTCACTAATGCTCCTGATTAACAAACATTGTGGGAAAGGATACAAAGATTCTTGTAACTGAACAGATTTGCCTCTTTTCTCTACTCACTGGCTGACCTTGGAGAGACCCAGAATTCCCCTGCATACTGCAGCTCCTTCAGCTGGTATCAGGGAGAGTCCCGTAGCCACTCCTCAGCCATCCCACTGATGGACACTGTGGGAACATAGCAGATACTGTTTCTCTTGCTCACCCCTGGAAGTTGGGAGGTGAGGTCTTTGGCTGCACCCTGGCATGCAAAAGTGGGCCCTGGGGAGGAGGTGGAGCACTCTGTGAGGAGAGCCGAGAGGCCTCTGGGGAGGGGAAGGTTCAAACCTCAAGCCTGTGTCCTCTGATTCAAGAGCGATGTCTTCATAAATGGTCTTGGTGGCCCTGAACAAGGCCTGCCTGCAACAGGGAAGCAAATGAGGTTCAATAATGCAATGCGTTGGCAGCCCAGGGCCTGGTTGGGGCCCAGCACCTGGCTGGCAAAAGAAACCCCACTATGAAGACAGCAAGGACACTCTTCCAGGAAGTGCCACATGGTCATGACGGGGTATTCTGGGAACTGGGATGGACTGGAGACACAGGTCTGTTTAGGTGCTTACAAAAGGGCCCTGGAGGGGCTGGGGTTGTGGCTCAGCGGTAGAGCACTCGCCTAGCATGTGCATGGCCTGGGTTCAATCCTCAGCACCACGTAAAAATAAAGGCATTGTGTACAACTAAAAACAAATAAATAAATATTTTTAAAAAGGGGGGAGGGCCTGGAGGGCTGGGGTTGTGGCTCTGAGGTAAAGCACTTGCCTTGCACTTGTGAGGCCCTGGGTTCAATTCTCAGCACCATGTAAAAAAAAATAAAGTCATAAAAAAAAAAAAAAAAAAAACTACCACTGAACTTTCTGAAATGTTCCTAAAGAACTGAGATTGGGCCGAGCATGTAATCCCAGCACTTGGGAGGCTGAGGCAGGAGGATCACGAGTTCAAAGCCAGCCTCAGCAATGGCAAGGCACTTAGCAAGCAACTCAGTGAGACCCTGTCTCTAATAAAATACAAAAAAGGGCTGGGGATGTGGCCCAGTGGTCGAGTGCCCCTGAGTTCAATCCCTGGTACAAAAAAAAAAAAAACTGAGATTGGCAGCCAGTCTGGCCCAAATGGCCCTGTGTTATTTAAAATAAGAAAAGAACCAACGTTTCTTTTCCAAGCATTACACACATCCAACTTCAACACAGAAACATCCTCGTTGCTGTTGAGGGTCACGTGTCAAGCGTGAAACCCACACACACTGCACCTTGAGGCCTTGCTACTCAAAGTGCGGTCCTAGGGCCATCAGACTTTGTCAGAATGAAGCAGGCCCAGAATCAGGATGGTGCAAGCAAGGCACTCAGGGGACCTTCAGAGATGCCCTTGCTATCCAATTTGTGCTAGTGTCAACAGAAATCTGTCCTCTGGGTCAGGCCACCTAGTTATATAACTTGCATTTCATGATAAGTTGACAGGCTGGTGTGACAAGAAAACATACCCCAGGGGCAAGAGATACCAAGAAGTTCAATGGCTCAAAAAACAGTGTGAGAGTGAGGAAAATCAGCCTCCACTTCCCCCAAATAGTAGTCTCAACAATATCACTAGTATCACACGATTAAAAGAATTAGAGAGCTAATGTATTAAGGGCTATTACCTGTGCTTCTCACAAGTTCTCTCAATTCATTCTTTGGGTCAGGAAACTACTATCTGCCCATTGCACAAATTAGGAAATGTAATTATATAAAGGGGAGCACTGATTTGCCTATTCCTGTGGTGTAAAGACTCCCAGAACAAAGCCAGGCACAGCGGTGGTGCATACCTATAATCCCAGAAGCTTGGGAGGCTAAGGCAGGAGGATCCCAAGTTCAAGGCTAGCTTCAGCAACTTAGCAAGACTCAAAGCAACTGAGCAAGACCCTGTCTCAAAATAAAAAATAAAAAGAAGGGCTGGGATTGTGGCTCAGTGGTTAAACACCCCTAGGTTCAATCCCTGGTACCAAAAAAAAAACACCCACCATCCCACCATAGCAACATGACATGGGTGAACACAGACTCAAGAGGACATGATAAACACCCAGCACTCTAACAGAGATGACCCACCTCCAGCACACACTGGAACTGTGCACAGAGAGATCAAGCAACAGGCCAAGGTCACCAGCTAGTACATGGGAAGCAAGGATTTGACCCAGACCTCAAGACATAAACTGCACTCCTGAGCCCTACTCCTGATTTCCCAGGTGAAGGCAAGGCTTTGTGAGCCAAGAATCCTAGATTGTCTTTGTGATAATATCCCTGAGCTGATTTTTGCAGAACATATCTGGGTAACACCTACAAAAACTCCATAGATATTTTCCTTCTAATTTGTACCAGATCTCAAATGCCAAAATAGTGAGAAATTTCCTACTAAATAACTCCTCAGATCCCAATTGTTGACCCATTTATCCAGTACAATGCCTGTTTGTAGGTCTGGGTCTGAGGAGATATCAAGAAGGAGGGGAAAGAGTTCTGCCTTTTTCCCAACAGAGAGAAGACCAAACCCTGGTTCACCCCCATCCCCGTGACTGGGTGGCCCAACTCTCGCTATTGCATACGTAGGGTTGATGCCAAATCCCACCACAGAGAGGTAACTTCTCCTCGGGGACTGAGCTCTGTTTGTAGTGGCGGAATGCCATGTTTTTATCCTGACCTTTTCCTCCCTTTATAAATGATCCTTTGAAGCAGGGAGCTATCAGGAGAGCCAATGCCCCAGACAAATGCATTGCAAGTAGCTACTGAACAATCCATCCCTTGTCATCCAAGCAGAGTTGCCTCTAGGTGAAGGGCTACAGACACAAAAGCAATGGGAGTTAGGAAATGCCCCGAGCACAGTTGGTCAGATATGAGACCATGGGTGAGGCATGGCCTGCTTTTAGTATTCACATATTTTTAAAATACCATGTAGCCAGGCGCGGTGGCGCATGCCCGTAATCCCAGCACTTGGGAGGCTGAGGCAGGAGGATCGCGAGTTCAAAGCCAGCCTCAGCAATGGCAAGGCACTTAGCAACTCAGTGAGACCCTGTCTCTAATAAAAATACAAAAAAAAAAAAAAAAAAAAAAAAGGCTGGGGATGTGGCCCAGTGGTCAAGTGCCCCTGAGTTTAATCCCTGGTACAAATAAATAAATAAATAAATAAATGCCATGCGACATAATGTATCTCAGAACTTCATGAAGCCCAGAGGCCAACAGTTTCAACATGCATTAGGGTTCACCGACTGTGATTCAACCAAATCAGTTTTTCAAAAACACATATACAGCTAGGTGCAGTGGTGCACACCTGTAATCACAGCGACTCCAGAGGCTGAGGCAGGAGGACCACAAATTCAAGGCCAACCTGGGCAACTTAGAGAGATCCTGTCTCAAAATAAAAATTTTTTTAAAGGGCTGGCAGGGTAGCTCAGTGGTAGAGTGCCCCTAGGTTCAATCCCCAGTACTGATAGATGGGCTTGGGCTGACAGGCCACACCCCAGGATGCCTTAAGTTTCTGTTTCTCGAGCAAGCCTGAGTTTCATTTTCCCAGGCAGGAAATCACCCCAGGATGGGCTCCGAGTTACCTGCCCTTTCTGAGCCGATCATGGACATACAGGTCCCACTTCTGCCCCTCTGCAACCTATAGATTCAAAGGTCGCTCTGACAACCAATCCCTTGGAGACACCCCCACCAGAAATCACTACTTAAGCTCCCGCCCGTCCGGGGCTCGAGCTCTTCCTCCCCTTCCTTCCCCTGCATCCCACTGGGCTCCAACCTGGCCACGGAGGCTGGTTAATAAATCTCTTGGCTGCACGGTGGTCTCAAGTGTGATTTTTGCCCTTCAAGTACCACAAAAATAAATAAATACATACATACACACATATGTTTTTCTATCAGAATTATTTAGCTATAAATGACAGAAAACCCCAAACAGTGGCTCAAACAACAGAGTTTTTTCTTTCTTCTACCTAAAGCTCCTAGGGTAGGCAAGTGTAGACTTAAGTTATTAAGTACATGCCAGTGATTCACACATTTTCATCCACCACGTCCTAATCACAAAGTTATCTCATAGTCAACAAGGGCATTATAGCTCCAGGCATGACGTCACATGGCTCTAGTTAGCCTCCAGGGAATCTGAAATACTTGGTCTTTATTCAAAGTAGCCCTAGATTCCACTAGAAATCAAGGTTATTTTACTGACAAAGAAGGTGAGGATAGACATCTGGAGACAAGTGCCAGGTATGCGACTAGCTGCTGAGGACAAGAGAGTGAATGAAGCTCACAAACTAGCAAGGGTGACAGATTGGGAACAAATAATTCTATGATGCTACAGAAAAAGCATGGTTCACAATATCCAATGGAGACGTGAGAACAAAAAGGAGGAATACTTGTTTTGTTAGAGTCAGGGACAAATATTTCCCAGAGGAGGGGACATTTAGACACGGCCCTAACGGGTGACAAAGGATTGATTTGCCAAGTGGAGAAAAGGACAGGAATCAGGCCAAGCTTGGCAGAGGGGACTCAGTAGAGGGAAGCAGTGAACGCTCTCACCCATGAGGCACCACGGTCAGAGTCCCATGTTGGGAAGCTAAGTGTGGCAGGTGACGGAGAATGGGTGAGAGGTGGCCACAGGGAAGTTCAGAGGCTGTTGTAATGGCCTCTGAATGACTCTCACACACCAGGGTGGGGCTAAGCCGGAGGAAAAAGCAGGGGGGGAGATTTGAGAGCTGTCTCAGAACTAAAACCAGCAAGCGTCACGATTGTGGACAACCATACTATGTACCTACAAGACCATTTTTCTTTCTTCTTTGCTTACAGAACTTGATTTTTGCTGAGTCAACGTGTCTAGTCCTGTGATGGAACCTTATCAACCTTGACAATCCTACTTCCTGATTTCTCAGCTTCCTTTTCAGGTAAGGATGTAAGTATGACCTAGTTCTAATCAATGAGGCCTAAGGAGAACTATGCTATGGAGGTGTCTGTGAAAGACTTGACTGTCCTGATAAGAGGGAGATATAGCCTGCTTCACTCTTCACCCTGCCCTGAATGTGGATGTGATGCCTGGAGGTGCTGCAGCCATCTTACAACAAGAAGGCAACAAGCATGAGGATAAATGGAATACACTAAGATAGCAGAGCCTAAAGAACACAAAACTTATGTGCCACCATAGAGTAGCTGAAGGGAAACCAGTAGCTGCCTGGTTCTGGACTTTTCATTATGAAAGAAAAATAAATGAATGTATTTAAGCCATTTTTAGATGGGTTTTCTATAACTTGCTGCTGAGCACATTCCTAACAAATTGCAGTAAACGGGGAAGAAGTGAATTTGCAAATGTGCAACTTTATGGAACAGAGGATAAATCTTGACATTACAGTTTCTAGCTTGGCCAACTGGGTAGACAGAAACCCAATGCATAGGTAAATACAAAAGGTATCAGAGAGCCGGGCGTGGTGGCGCACGCCTGTAATCCCAGCACTTTGGAAGGCTGAGGCAGGAGGATCGCGAGTTCAAAGCCAGCCTCAGCAATGGCGAGGCACTTAGCAACTCAGTGAGACCCTGTCTCTAATAAAATACAAAAAAAAAAAGGGCTGGGGATGTGACCCAGTGGACGAGTGCCCCTGAGTTCAATCCCCGGTACCACAAAAAAAAAAAAAAAAAAAAAAAAAGGTATCAGAGGCAGGAGAGGTCAGTGGGCACCTGGTTTCCTTGGGTGACTCAAAGATCTCAGTCATGCCTAACATGGTAAGATTCACAAAGCATCTGTGGACCTTTACAGTGGTGCTGCCTCAAACATCTTTGGAACTCCCTTTTGTAAATTATCAACAAAGACTGATTGATTCACCATATATGAATATCCTCACTGTTGATGAAACTTTGTTATGTTATGAGGATTCATTTTTTTTGAAATATCCAAGCCAAATAAATTGAGAGATTGTGATAAAGTATTTTGGTGAATGATTTAATAAAAAAAAGTAACCCAGCTGATTGGTGCTTGTGTGTGTATCCATCCCAAACTTCTCCTGAAAGCAATTTCAGAACAAGTATTACCTTTTTTCAACACTGGAAGCAGCATTTACAAAAAGACATTACCTACGGCTGGGCTTGGTGGCTCACACTTGTAATCCTGGCAACTCAGGAGGCTAAGAGGCAGGAGGATCACAAGTTCGAGGCCAGCCTCCACAACTTAGTGATACCGTTAGCAACCTTTATCAACTTAATGACACAGGTAATAAAAGACCCAGTCTCAAATAAAAAAGGGCTGGAAATGCAGCTCAGGGGTAAAGCGCCCCTGGGTTCAATCCTCAGTACCAAAAAAAAGAGAGACATTGTGTTGTGCCCCGCGGCTTGGGACCCCCAAGAAGACCACCAGAGTCCTTGGTCAATGTAATGTTGCTGCCTGAAGCGCTTGGAGCAACGGAGCCGCGGGAAGAACTTCAGAAGCAAACTGGAGACAAACAGCTTTTTATTCTGATAACTTTTGTCTCTGGTTCTAACAACAACTAACTCACGCCAAACACACCACTAAAATGGCGCTGACCCGATCAGCAATTTCGGCCAAGTCACTCGAGATCCCGCAACAAGTCTCGTGAGACTACGGGAGGAGACAATGCCCAAATCTCCACGGCTCATAGTCAACTGCAATTCAAGTCAATCCCCAAACAGGGCTCCTGCAATGTAAATAACAAAGAGTCATTTATTAGCAAGCTCGAGCTTGGTCCTCCGCGCACTCAGTAACCGGTGACGCTAAGAGGCCCCGAGCCCAGATTTAGCAGGGTTTTTATAATGAAATATATACAAGTTAAGGGGGGCTTTAAAGAACTCTTTTGATTGGTTAACATATAAAGTCACGTACAAAGCATTACTTGTGAGTTTTGGGTCAGCCTGACTGCTAGGGGAAGGGTGATCTGCCACCAGGTTTTGCAAGCTAGACAAAATAAGGAACAAGAATAAGTTTTGGGTCAGTCTGACTGCTAGGGGAAGGATAATTTTTCAAAAAACTGAGGACAGTTTTGGGAAAGACTTATGTTTACACAAGCGTTTGCATTTTTCACCTTTCAATTGCTTACCAAGTAAACTTGCTAAAGATTCTCTTGCCAGGTGATTTTTTTTTTTTTTTTTTTTTTTTTTTTTTTTTGGTAGCAGGGATTGAACTCAGGGGCACTCGGCCACTGGGCCACATCCCCAGCCCTTTTTTGTATTTTATTTAGAGACAGGGTCTCACTGAGTTGCTAAGTGCCTCGCCATTGCTGAGGCTGGCTTTGAACTCGCGATCCTCCTGCCTCAGCCTCCCAAAGTGCTGGGATTACAGGCGTGGGCCACCGCGCCCGGCTAGGTGATGTTTTTTTTAAAAACACTTTCAAGGACATTGGTGATCCAAACATTCTCTCAAGTATTTTTCCATATTCTCAATAGCTTCAAAATAGGAAATTATCTCTTGGGTCCTTTCTCAGATTTAGTTTTTATGAAATTAATCCTAACTTCTACAGCAATAAAATTAATAGCATGTGACATTCCCCTAAGAGGAGTGTGATGAATGAAAGTTGAAGCTGAAGTGGTCTCTCATGGACTCCATAAGTATTTGGCATAATTAATAATTACCAATAAAGTTAGTATCATTGATACATTATTGGGGATTAATAAGCATGTATTTACAATCTATATTATTTTTCAGTAATGACAGGACACTATCACTATTAAAATCTGTTTTTAAATAACTACCTAACCAGGTACAGTATTGTATACTTATGATCCCAGCTACTTGGGAGGCTGAGGCAGGAGGATTACAAGTTCCAGGCCAGCCTCAACAACTTAGCAAGGCCCTAAATAAATGAACAAAACCCTATCTCAAAAAGTAAAGGGGGAGGGGTCCTGGAGATGTAGCGCCTCTGGGTTCAATCCCTGGTACCAAATAAACAAATAAAACATTCCTAATGTTCCAACTCTGAGATTGCTGTGTCGTGACTTCTTCTCCACACTTCTCAGCTCACCGCACATTATTGAGCAGTGTGACATCATCCAATGGGCACAGCATCTGTCGTCACAGTATCTTTCTTCCTCCTGTCCTAGTGAAAAAAGTGCCCAGTCTCAGTCTTCTGAGCACTGTCCCATTGAGACATCTTCTTCTTTTTTTTTTTTTTTTTTTTGGTACCGGGGATTGAACTCGGGGCACTCCACCACTGGGCCACATCCCCAGCCCTTTTTTTGTATTTTATTAGAGACAGGGTCTCACTGAGTTGCTAAGTGCCTCACCATTGCTGAGGCTGGCTTTGAACTTGCAATCCTCCTGCCTCAGCCTCCCAAGTGCTGGGATTACAGGTGTGCATCACCGTGCCCGGCCCATTGAGACTTCTGAAGGGCTTTATTTCTGCAGTTTCCTCCTCTGTTCCATAACATTCACCTTCTCCCACTTCTTGTGTGTTCCTGTCCAGCCTATGACACTTTGTGTTCCTATAGGGGTTTTAAACATGGCTGCAAATTCTTTGACAGTCTTCCCATGAAGAGGTGGGGTCTATGTTGCCTCCTAGTGAGTCTGGGTGGCCCTGCAGCTGGTTTGACCAAGAGAATGCAGCAGAAATGAAGCATGGGACTTCCCTGCGTAGGTAATAAAAGGCCATACACCTTGCTCTTGTTCACTGGAACATTCCCTCTCTTACAGCCCTGCGGATGCTACATAAGAACTTAAATTTCCCTGGGACCACCATGCTAGAAAGGCCACAAGTAGGATCTCCAGCTGACAGTCCTAGTGAAGCCCAGCCTGTGAGCTACCTTCACCAAGGCAGCAGAGCAGGAGGGAAGCCATCTTGAACTCGCCCACTCACTGGACCGCTGGATATTACCAACGACCTCAGTGGATGCTACGTGGAGCAGAAGAGAGCCAACCAAATTCCTAACCACAAAATCACGGAATAGAATATAACCACTATTATTTTAAGACGTTAAGTTCTTGGGTACTTGCTAGATAGCCAAACCACATCTCCCACCTCAACCAGTTTTAAAACTCTACCTTGTCCCATTTTTCTGCCACATTTCACAGAAGAACTTCTCCAGAGAAGTAAGAAAGCTGATACACATTTTCTCACTTAACTCACTTCTTGCTTGCTTCTGTCCCTACCCCCACCCCCAGACCCTAGACCGGCACATAAATGACCAAGACATAAGTGTCCAAGTGTCCAAGACACTCTCCCTTTTCCAGGCTCTCAAAACCTGGTTGGCCATCCTCTCCTCAGTGAAACACAGGTCTCAGCTTTGAAGATACCAACCTTTCCTGAGTGTGCTACCCCTTTCCTGACTGCTTCTGCCCAGCCTCCTTGGCACATTCCATCCCACCTCCAAACGTTGGCTTAGCCCCTTCTCTCTACTTTGTACACACTTTCCCTTGGTGAGCTCAACCAACCTACTAGTTTTTAGTGCCATCTATATACTGATACCTCTCAAATGTAATGCCCCAACCCCAACCAGAATCCCAGTATTGGAGGTCCAATTGTCCCTTCCATATGTCCTTTGAAGATCTAATGGACATGTCAAATGGAGCAAGTCCTAAAAACAAAAAAGGAAAAAAGAAAATCAAATGTAGCATGACCCAAACTGAGCCTGTGATTTTCCTTCCCTTAATCTATTGTGCTCTGATGCTCTGAGACTTCTCTATCCCATTTAATAGCATCTCAGTCCATCCAGTTATCAGTCACAAGCTTGGGTCATCCCTGGTACCTTTTTTCCTCTCATCTCTCTCTTTTTTTTTTTTTTTTAATGGGCGGGGGGGTGGGCGGTGTGTACCAGGATTGAACTCAGGGACACTCAACTACTGAGCCACATCCCCAGCCCTATTTTGTATTTTATTTAGAGACAGGGTCTCACTGAGTTACTCAGCACCTTGCTTTTGCTGAGGCTGGCTTTGAACTCATAATCCTCCTGCCTCAGCCTCCCAAGCTGCTGGGATTATAGGAGTGCACCACGATGCCAGGCTTCTCTCATCTCTTATATATTAGATTCCAATGGCTGCTGTAACAAATTACCACAAACTTGATGACTTAAAACAATACACAATAATATTCGGCCATAAAAGGGGATGAAATCTTGACATTTGGAACAACAAGGATTTCCCTTGAAAATTACACTTACTGAAACATTCCAGAAAGAGAAGGATCAAAATATGATCGCACTCATGTGAGGTATCTAGAACAGGCGAGTCTAGAGATGGAGAGCAGAATGAAGTTACCAGAGGCTGGGACAGTTGGGAAGAGGAGTTATTGTTTAATGGCACAGAGTTTTTGTTAGGGATGATGAAAGTGTTTTAGGTACAGAGAGTAGATATGGTTGCACCGTTTATGATTGTATTTAATGCCATTGAACTTCACAAATGCTTAAAACAATAAATATTACATCATCTATATTTTACCAAATAAAAATAATAACAGCAACATTTATTCTGGTGGAGTTCTGGAAGTGAGAGTCCTGAAGTCATTTTCACTGGGGCAAAAATCAAAGTGTCAACAGAGTCACAGACCCCCGGGTGGGTCCAGGGGAGAATCTATTTCCTTGCTTTTTCCATCTGCTAGAGCTGCATTCCACACATTCTGTGACCCCTCAACGCCAGCAGTGTGGCATCTTCCTTGAGTCTCCACGTCTCCGTTTTCTCCAGTAATATCTCCCTCTGCTTCCTTCTTATAAGGATGCCTGCGATTATGCAGGACCCATTGGAATAACAGGGGACAATCTCCCCATCTCAAGATCATTAATCTAATCCCATGTGCAGAGTTCCTTTGGCTAAATGAGGAACCATTCACACCCTCCAGGGATTAAGTTACGGATATCTTTCAGGGCCTTATTCAGCCCACCGCATCTCACTCCCAATCCACTAACAAGTCCTGTTCCTCCGACTTTTCAAACATGTTTTAAGTTTGTATACTTGTCTTCACCTTCGCTATCATTACTCTCAAACCAGCATCTTCACCTCCTCCAGACGTTCACAACTCCTTCCTAATGTAACTCTTCAGCTTTGCTCTTGCCTGCAATCGACACAGCCAACAAGGGTGACCTTTGAATACATGAAGGGTGACCTGCTCGCATGGTAGAGTTCCCGCCTGCCTCTCCCCTCACTCACTGTCTGTAGCCCAAGGATCTGCCTTCTGTGGCCCAGACACAGCAGGCTCTTTCTTGCAGTCCCTGGAACATGATTCACTTGATCCTGTGTATGACATCTTCATCTTGTCCTCGGTTCTCAGTTCAAATGCAGGAACCCTTCTTGGTGAGCATCTCCGTTTTTCCCCTCCCCAATTCCTTTATATCACACCACCCTGTTTATGTCCTTCATATTTCTTGATGCACTCTTATAATTACCCTGTTAATTTATTTACTTATAATCTAGATTCCCCCAACAAAATGAAAGCTCCTGGAAAGGAGGGACTATGTCTTCTCCAGCATTTGGAAGAGTATTGAGGGCAGAGCAGAGCTTCAGTGTATGAATGAATAAAGAATTGAATGAACTTGACACCATAATCAAAGTCTGCATGCATTCAAGCAGATGGGTCATACTGCAGTAACAAGCAAACTCAAACCACAAAGTTTTATTTCTCATATTGTGTATCTATGTGTTCAGTCCAAGGGGAGCTCTGGTCTTTTTTTTTTTTCACGTCAGACAGGTAATGTGCCGAAGTCGTAACAAGGTTTAGAGGGAGGCACATCTCACACAATAGCGTGAACACCCAATCATCACGCTTATGAACCGAAGGATCAAGCTCTGGTCTTTCTTGGGATCCAGGCTGATGGAGAAGTCACAATTCCAGATGGCATCTTTTTTTTTTTTTTTTTTTTTTTTCTAGATGGTATCATTTATCATGCCAGAGAGGAAGAAAGAGCTTTGGAGGATCTTACACCAAAAATTGAACGCATTGTCTGGAAGCAACATACATCATTTCCTGTTTCAATTCATTGACCAGAACAAAACATAGAAACACTACCCTTCCCAAGCCAGGCGCGGTGGCGCATGCCTGTAATCCCAGCACTTGGGAGGCTGAGGCAGGAGGATCGCGAGTTCAAAGCCAGCCTCAGCAATGGTGAGGCACTTAGCAACTCTAAGTGAGACCCTGTCTCTAATAAAATACAAAAAGGGGCTGGGGATGTGGCCCAGTGGTTGAGTGCCCCTGAGTTCAATCCCCAGTACCAAAAAGAAAAAGCCTGAAACACTGCCCTTCCCAATCACAAAAGCCAGGAAGTACAATTCCACCAAATAACCAGAAGAGAGACAACATGGAATTACGTGGAAAACAGCACCAACGACTAGTGCAGAGCCTTTTACAAAAAGACTCCCAAACATCCCTTTCAGTCTCCTCTCCCTGCACTCCTCCTCCATGGCCTCTGCTATCCTCCCGCCATATTGAATTTTCCGTTCCTTCAGCACACCCACCACGATGCCTTACCATACCTCCAGTCTTGCACACATACTGGGTCTGCACCTGAGATGCTCTTCAGAGATAACCACATCAGTTAGTTTTTGCCTGTTCTTGAACTTTGTATAAATGGGACCAGATGGTACATATTCTGTGTACCTGTCTTCTGTTGTAAAACATTGTTTTGAGACTCATCTGTGTTATTGACAATAGCATTTTTCCTTCTTTTCTGTGACTTTGCAGTAGCTCATTGCATGACTATACCATAGTTTATGTGTCCATTTTTCTATTTATTAAAGCGTTTTGGGATTGTTTCCAGGTTGGACAATTTATGAATAAATTTGCTATAAACATTCTTTCGGTGGCTGTATGCACTTGTTTCCCTTGAGTATAAACCCAGGAGTGTAATTGCTGAGTAATAGAGTAGACACATTCTTAGCATTCATAAGTAGTGCCAAACCATTTTCCAAAGTACTTGTACCATTTGGCATTTTCATGAACAGTGCATAAGAATTCTTTTTGCCCCACATCCTTGGAAAGAACACTTGAAATCATCAGTCTTTTAATTCTGCCATTTGAGTAGTACATAGTGGTATCTCATTCTGGCTTAAATTTGCATTTCCGTGGTGAGTAGTGATATCTAACACATGCTCATATGTTTACTGAACAACACACATTTCTTCACTCAACAAAATGCTATTGAACATTCACATTGCACATGCAAGTTGTTGTAGGAAAGGGAAATAAATAACACTCAAGTTCCATAAGATTCTGAACCACTGCTTTGTTTGTACAACTTGAGCACTTTTATTTTTCCTTAACATATTAGAAATCTTAATAAATACATAGGCAAATTCTGGCTGTTCTTCTACTGAAAATTCAAATAAGGAAATAAAACTGATCAGAAATAGAGAAAGGGGAGGGAAAAAAGAAATAGAGGAAGGGGAGGAAACAGATAATAAATACTCCTGCAGCACAGCAACTATCTTAAACATGTTGTTAGTCAGCTGTTATTATAACAAAATACCTGAGATAATCAACTTATAAGGAGGAAAGGTTTATTTTGGCTCAAGGTTTTAGGTTTTCAGTCCATGGTTGATTGGCCCGTTGCTTTTGGGCCTATGACAAGACATTAGTATATCATGGCAGTAGCATGCGGTAGAACAAACCTGCTCACCTCATGGTGGCTGGAAAGCCGAGAAAGAGAAAGGAGAGGCCAGGGTCTGAATGTCCCCTTCAAGAGCACACTCCCAATGATGTAACTTCTGTCCAGTAGCCCTACCTCCTACAGGGTCCAGCATCTTCCAGTAGTGCTTGGATGGCAACCAAGCTTTTAACATACGAGCCTTTGGGGGATATGGCACATGCATTGAATGAGTGAACTGCCAATACTCAGTAAATGAGCTGGACACGTTCCCTAAGCTAATAGAGCTCATGGTTCTCATGGTTCAGTCCTGTGTGAACTTGATAACACACACACACACACACACTGTGCACGGTTGTTCTCTGTCTTCTGCCTGTTCTAGACTGGGAGCTGCTTGAGGGCAGGGTGCAAGTCTTACTGATTTCTGAGCCCATATCTATCTATCTATATAGAAAAAGCACTCAGAGCATGCACTGGCATGTTCTCTGGATTTATCAATTCTTTTACTTTACAGATGAAAATTGAGACAGGCAGAAGCTTAAGAACACAGTATGATGCAAGCAGTGTGGGGATGAGAGTTCAGCAACCTGTGTCCTAGTTTAAGGTTTTTTTTGTTTGTTTTCTTTTCTTTTCTTTTTCACTCTAGTGTGCTGCCTCTGCCTGGGGTAAATTCCAGAATGTGTGTCCATGTACAGTCTCATCTCACTGCCTTCAGCCACATGTGAAACAAAGTGGTAGAAACAAAGTGGTAGTCTGGCCTCTCATTTCAGTTTGAACTTTTCCTCTTCCGCTACAGATTTTTAAGATCTCAAATGGTATCTTTTTACAATCAATGCTTACTACAAATCTCAGGTTGCAATCCTAGCAGTAGTAGTTCTGCTAGTGAGTGAACCTCGATAGGAAAATAAATCTGATTCTCAGCCCATGACTATGCTATTTCCCTAAGATCACTTCCTTGCAGGCAGGTTGGTGACATCAGTGAACTCACTTGGTTATCTTGGTCCCTTCCTTGAAAGCCTCTTTACTGCATTCCACTCCAGGAGAGCCTGCTCTTCCCGGAGACTTGTCGACCTGGTACCATCTGCTCCCATAGTCGCCCTCCCATGCCTGTGGTTTATCTCTAGTGTCAGAGAAGAATGTAGTTTGAAATTTGCACATTCCAACTCCAGCATTTGGGGGAAGAACCTGCATCAGAGCTAGCCGGCATAGGGAGAGCAGGGCTGGGCAGTCACCTGTCACCTGGGCCAGTTCCCCTCACCCCACCCGGGGCTGCCAAAGCTTTGAAGAGCACCAAATAGGACCCCCTTATTTTCTGGGGCAACCTGTATTAGGGGTATTTGTTCCTGGATTTATGGGATGGGATGAAACAGCAGGAGTCAAAACCACCAGGTATGTTGACTTAGCCATACCCTGTGGGGTTAGATACACATTGCTAATGTCAGATAGGTGGGACCTGGTCAGCTATGCAAATAAGCCCATAATGGAATTGTGAGAATGAGTCTCCCTTCCTTCTCACTAGACAATGAGGAATTCCCCCTATGTGACCTCAGACAAGCCAATATCTTTCTTTGGGGCTCAGTTTTCTCCCTCTAAAATAAGAGTGGGGTGGTAAGACCAGACAAATTCTAAAGTCCCTGTTGAAGCCAAGGATCTATGACCCTGGTTTTTATCCAAATCCAAAAAGAAGGGTAGCCACGTGTGTAATAACTGGTTCTTTCTTCCCCTGCTGCTTTTTCTATTAACATAGATCTTCAAAGAGAAATTTCCACCCAAGATCCCTGAGTGTGTTGGAAAGTGGATTGCAAATTTCTCTGTGACTCAATTTTCTATTTCCATCATCTCCACCCTCACCTTAGCCTTTCTCAACAGTGGGATGTTGGAGGACTTGGATTGCAAATCTTAGGCTCTTGGATTTAATTTGTCCTATTTTGAGTCCCGCTCCATCCACCCACGGGACACTGGAGAACATCATGATCCGCCACATTCCTCTCACGCCTTTTCCCATTCATTTGTCAAACATTCCTCCTAAGTGCCATACTCTGCTCTGGTCTCTGGGGCTAATGAGATGAATGATCTGGCCCCTCTGTCAGGAAGTTCATTCCTGAGTGATGGAAGAAACATGTCGATCACCTGATGGCCGGTAGCCAATATCACCTGAGAAAGAACACCAAGGAAGGGCACCTAATACAGCTTGGGGGAGGCAAAGAAGGGCCTGCTTGGGTGAAATATCGATGGGAGCTATAGCAGGTGCTGTCAGTACCCTCCTATGGTCCTACAGCCCTCCATGGAGTTGCGGATTCATGCTCTGGGAAAGGCAGATGTGCCCAGAAGTTGAAGCTGCTGGAAGAACCCTGGAACCAATGAGAAGCAGAGGCTGGCTCCTCACCACTTGATGCAAGAGATTGAGTCAATCATAGAGGAGTGGGGGAGCACCCAGGCAGGAGGAATAGCTCAGGGAAAGCCATGGGGGATAGCACCTGGTGTGGCATTCTGCATGATGTGGCATTTGGTGTGGCACTTGGAAGACACATACTTCTTGGCTCCTTCCATGAAGGGAAACACTTCATTCATCCTTTTCTGACCTCCAAGACATGCTAGAAGAGGAGAAAGGACTGGAAAAAAATGACTGGGGCCTCCATGAGAGGTGCCCAGTGGGCCCTGCCCAGGATTCTTCTGCAGTCCTATGTCCAGTGACGCAAAAAGTCAGCTCAGTGTATTTTAAGAATAAACTATGGAAGAAAATTTCTCACTCGTTCTGACTTCTTTCATGATTTGAGTCTGTCTATCTGGGGAAAGTTCTTTGCGCTTAAGTTAAATGCTGAAGCCCATGGAAGGTGATTGAACTCAGTGCTTAAGTCAGACAGGTCACAGCTCACTAGTTAAGTCACACAGTGCTCCAGAACCTACTCAGCTTCTGTGAGCCTCAGTTTCTTTAACTGTAACATGAGAAAAATCATACCTGGAGAGGACTCAGTAGATAACACATATGACATTAGACTCTATCTTTTTATTTTTTATTTATTTTTATTTTTATTTTTTGGTACCAGGGATTGAACTCAGGGGCACTCGACCACTGGGCCACATTCCCCAGCCCTTTTTTGTATTTTATTAGAGACAGGGTCTCACTGAGTTGCTAAGTGCCTCACCATTGCTGAGGCTGGCTTTGAACTCAAGATCCTCCTGCCTCAGCCTCCCAAGTGCTGGGATTACAGGCGTGTGTCACCGTGCCCAGCTTAGGCTCTATCTTTTTAAAAAGGGTTTGTGATGATGATAGTGTATACCGTCACTGCAGGAGGCAAGGGCAAAGCCACCCCTCTACCTAAGGAGGGACAATAAGCAAACTCCCATGCAGGGTTTGTCATTAACCTTCCCAATTCAGGGGCCTGACTGGACAGCCCACCAAGATTGGGTCTGCTGGAGGGGTGTTGACCATAATAACAGAACAGCCCAGAGGGCCAAGTTCAGACAGCACGGTCAGCCTATCTATGGAGGCCAGACTGTTGCTACCACTGACGGACTAGCCAAGAAGCACATGATAAGAAGCCAGTGTGGAGGGCCCAAGCACCAGACAAGCACAGGGTGATAACCTCAGGGATTTCCTCACCCAGGGCCTCTCCAGACACTCACCCTAGGGGTGCACAGAGGAGTGCCCCTAACGTGGCTCCCTGAGATCCTATTTTGTAGACCTTCCTGGCTCAGCAATTTCCTTCCTCCTGGGATCTCTTTTAAACAGGGCACATTTCAGTGGATTTGGATTCTCCGATCTGGAAAGCCTTGCCTGGATTTCGCAAGCCCCTGCTGACCTCAAGGTGGCCAATCATCTCACCTGGGTGGACTAAGTTGGTTTAACTCTGAAGGAAGCCACAGGCTTTGATTCTTGTGTGGGGAACTCTTGGTGCCAAGGCAGAGGGAAGGGGCTCGCTGCAGGCTGCTCACTGGCTGGTCCCTCTGAGCCAGCCTCCTTGTCCCTCTCCTTCCCCCTTTCTCTCAACGTGGACTCTCGGTCATGCACAGTGCCCTGTCTCTAGCTCTGGAGCCAGGGCCCAGGTGCTCTGGGTGGAGACTGCACTGGCCCAACCCCAAGCATAGAACAGAACTCCCCAGGACCCCCAGCCCCAGCTTGGACAGACCAAGCAATATGTTTGAGCAACACCCTTTCCCCTCACTGACACCTACATTACAAGGGTGTTTTTGAGGCTTTGGGTAGAGAAGATGTCAAAGGAAACCTCTAGGGACTTAGAATTACCTAATTAAAGCCAATGGGCCAGTTTCTAAGGTGTTCTGCGGCTGCTCAGGGCTGCCCAGATAAGGAGTGACAGGAGGAAAGATAAGAAGTTCTGGTCTCAGGATCTGTGCTCTGGGAAAAATTAGCCCAGGCCTGCTCTCAGACCTCTTAGTCAGGCTGGGAGAAATGAGGGGAGAGGGTGAGATCAAACGTTCTTAAGTAAAATGAGTCATCTCTGCTCTTTGGAGTTCTGGGGAAGAAGGGTGCTCTCTGCTCTAAACAACACTGTAAACAAAGCTCATGCTGTCTCATCACATCTTTAAGAGACCTGGGGCCTTTGGTAATCAGGAGCCATCATCCCAGTCCCTGGACAGGAATGTTCTTTCTCCACTTCTGCCTTCTTTATTTGATCCCACTCCTTAGGAGAGACAAACATCGACACTGTCACTGAACTGGTTCTCAGAGCAACCAAATTCTTCTTGGGAAGGATCTGTCTCCTGTCTCCTCTGAAGTTCCCTTTTCCTGTCACTTTCCTGTGAATCTCTGCAAGCCCTTCCCTAGACTAGAGTGCCATGCCTTCCTTGGGAAAGGGAGCTTCAGCTCACTGTTACTAGCTCACCATTCAGCCTTCGCCCATTCCAAGAAATGAGAAGCACCTGGCAGAGAGGATGGGATTCCTGAGAGATGTCAGAGGTGCCTCTTCCTCACTGTGCCAAGAGCCACTCTCTCCCCCCATTCCTCAAGCCTGGAGAGGTGGAGTAAGGAAAGGTGGAGATGGGGAGGGCTGGGAGGAGGTGCTGGGTCTGGCGAGGGGCAGGCCCACTCCCCAGAAGGGAGGAGAGAAACAGGCAATGTGGTGTTGGCTAAAGGCCACAATGTCTTGGGGAAGGAGGGGCTGCAAGTCTGGAGAATCTCAGGCTCTCCGTGGATAGGGAGGGGGAAGGGCGGCTGAGAGACAGTCATCCCTCCGGCCTTCAAAGCCCAGTTGCCCTCTAAGTCACTGGTTTCTGGAATACATAAAACAAGATTGAACGAAGACTGTCAAGGGGTATCCAGGGGTGCCACACTGCACAAGGACAGCTTCTGGGTGAGTATGACATATTGGTGGATGCATGTGTTTCTGGCCTCAGTTTCCAGGATCTTTCTCCCTGCCTTGACCCCCAACTAAGCAAGAGGGAGGTCCTTTCCCTGGAGCCTGGGTGGTTGCTCAGATCTAGCAGTCAGCACAGAGCCAAGGCAGAAGCACACATCTGTAGTAACAGGCGGGTATCAAGCAGTAACTTCAACACCAAGGCTTGCGCAGAAGTAGCTTTGCCGTTCCCAAGCCAGTCCACAGCAGCGTGATCTCCCACTACCTGATCTCCCAGCTTCCCTGTGCAATGCCAGCTAGTCCTGAAACTCACACCTAGCAGCTGTCAGCCATCCTTCGCTGGCAGTGCTGACACTAAAGACCTTAGATTTTGTTGAAACCTATGTAGGACCAGGAAATGGTTGACCCCCAAGGCCGTTTTCTTCTCCTGAAGGCAAACCCGAACTTGCTCCCCAAAAAGAGGACCTCAGAATTTATTTTATACAAACTAGAACTCACCTATGGATGGGCAGATCTAACGGGAAAATCATGACAATTGAGTGTTGTTGGATATGACAAAAATCTTCCCTGAGTTCCATATTTCTATCCCAGCAGAACATCTTCCCAGTGGAGGATATTCACGGCTATGAAGCTGCAATCTGTTTACAGCAGAAAGGGGAATATTCCCTCCCTACTGAAGCTCAAGAGATAGGGGTAAATAAATGGAGGGAGATTACTGGGAGATTCAGGCCCACAGTGGACCAATGAGGGAAGCCTCCCACAAGAAGAGGGAAGGGCGTTGCTAAGAGAAGAAAGGGCAAGAAGTGTCACTGTGCGTAGGGTACTTGGTAGGGGGAAAGCGGATAGGGGCAAAAGGGCAAAATCACCGTGCACCAGACGACACATGAAATGTCGTCCACTGTGAACATCCAGGGCCTGCACCCTGGGGGGTGGGAGTACACGTTTGCCCTTTTGGGGGGTGTTTCACTGGATTTAATGGGTTGCCCGGCTGTCTTTCCCCCAGGTTCTCACCATGCGGTGGACCCTGCTGCTACTGCGGCTGCTGAATGTGCTGCACCAGAGCCAGGCAGAGACTTTGCAGGCGAGGGTCCCGCTCTTCCGACTCACTCAGCAGGGCCCCTGGGAGAGCGATGGCAGCAACGCCACGCGCTCGCCCTGCGAGGGGCTCCCGGCCACAGGAGCCACGGCCTTGACCCTGGTGAACCGCAGCCTGGAACGCTTGCCCAGCTGCCTGCCGCGCTCGCTGCTCAGCCTCGACGCCAGCCACAACCTGCTGCGCGCCCTGAGCTCGCAGGAGCTCCGCCACCTGCCGCAGCTGCAGGTGCTGACGCTGCGCCACAACCGCATCGCGGCGGTGCGGTGGAGCCCCGGCGGCCCAGTGGGGCTGCACACGCTGGACCTCAGCTACAATCAGCTGGCCGCCCTGCCTCCCTGCGCCGGCTCCGCGCTAAGCAGCCTCCGCGTGCTGATCCTTGCTGGGAACCCACTGCAGGCGCTGCAGCCTCGGGCCTTCGCCTGCTTCCCGGCGCTACAGCTCCTCAACCTCTCTGCCTCCGATCTGGGCCTCCGCGCCCAGGGTGGCATAGCCGACGCAGCGTTCGCTGGGGTGGACGGCGAGCCCCTGGCCACGCTCGAGGTCCTGGATCTCAGCGGCACGTACCTCCAGCGACGTGAGTCCGGGTGTTCAGCCGCCCGAGCACAGAACCGGGCTATGCACACGCTGCCTGGGGACAGGAAGTATTCCTCTAGGCGTGACCCTTGTGTTTAGTTCCCAGTAGCGGTCAACAATGACACTAGCTACATTTCCCCAGCAGTGGGAACTGTTAATCTCCATTTTATGTAGGAGGATACCAAGTCACAGAAAGGTGAAATGGCACAGGTCATTTAATGCTTGGTGCTCCCAAATCCAAGCCCAACCATCTGGCCATTTTGGGTCCAGAGCCCTAAACCATAGTCTTTTTTTTTTTTTTTTTTTTTTTTTTTTTTCTTTTTCTTGTACCCAGCGCGCTTAGGCACTGAACCACATTCCCAGCCCTTTTTAAAATACTTTTTTTTTTTTTTTTTTTTTTTTTTTTTTTGAGAGACAAGGTCTCACTGAGTTGCTTAGTACGCCACTAAGTTGCTGAGGCTGGCTTTGAACTCGTGATCCTCCTTCCTCAGCCTCTCAAGCCGCTGGGATTACAAACTCTCGCCAACCTGCCTGGCATGGTCACTATTTTCTATTGCTTCCCAGCATGGCTAGATGAATGCTTGTGGAATGGACATGTTAATGGTCACTTTGGGGGTTGATTGATGGATGAACTTGGCAACAAACGTGCAATCAATGTGAAGTAACTGATGGTCTGAAGATGAATTCATTGATTTTTCTACTCCTTTGGCTAACATTGTTTCTGTGAATGTTGAATCATTTGAATAGGACACAGGCAAGAGGTGAGGATAATGGTTCTCTTGTGCTTGGTGTTCTTACTTTGATTTGCAAGGTTAGTTTTATTGTTTAAAACAAACAAACGAACACTTGGGCTGTGACTGTGGCTCAGTGGTAGCACACTTGCCTGGCATGTGTGAGGCACTGGGTTCGGTTTTCAGCATCACATATAAATAAATAAAATAAAGATCTATCAGCAACTTAAAAAAAATCCATGGGTTCGTGAAAAGTCTTTAAAAAAAAAAAAAAAACACTTCATGTGTCTGTAACCACCTGTCTGTCAGGGACAAAGGAAAAAAAAAAAAAAAAAAAAAAAACACCAAGAATGGAGAATACAGAAGGGAAGATGCACATTCTCCATTTATTGGGAAAGCCACAAAATTTAGCTTCTGGTTCTGCTCTGGGCTTGATCCCCTCTCCTTACTTACATTCCTCAAAGGTTCCCCACTCCTGCGAGCCATCACAGTGAAGTCTGGTTATTTGGTGTGTGGAGTTTAATCAGGTGAGGCAGCGGTGGGCTTGGAATGTCCTAGGTACCAGTCTTACTCTGTCCCTTCTCAGCTGTGTGGCTTTGGGGCAACGATTCTCTTCTCTGACCTTGGCCAACTTGGGCTGGAAGAAAGGAAGGACTGGTCATCTGTGAGGGCCCTTCCAGGTGAAATGGCCATTCTTCTGAGATCCCCAAAGTCAATCACTGCGCCCTTGCTTATGACTCATCTTGTCACTTTTGTTGTTTCCTTAATGATGGGCTGACCTGGATTTGTGCCCTTTTGGGTGATGGACAGTGTCCCCTCTGTGTTTCAGTTGAACCTGGGTGGATCAGAGACCTGCCCAAGCTCATGTCCCTTTACCTGAGGAAGATGCCCAGGCTGAGGATCCTGGAGGGAGGCTTTTTCAAGATGGCCCCTAGCCTCCGGCATCTGGATTGCCAAGCCTCCCCAGCACTCACCTCTGTCCACACACATGTCTTTCAAGACACTCCTCGTCTACAGGTCCTTCTGTTCCAGAAGTAAGTATGTCTAAGGCACATCTGAATCACATAATTGATTTTTGCTTCATTATACTATGTTGAATTTTATAGAACAAACTGGATCTTAATCTTTCTCTCGCTGCTCTTCCAAATCTTCTCTAGGATTTTTATTCTTCCTCACCTTTTGGGGCAATTGGGACAGGTTTCAGATCCACCCAGCCTAATATGCAGCAATTCAGTCCAGTTCATAGTCATATTAAAGATCCAAAGTCAGCCTGAGGTGGTGGTGCACACCTGTAATCCCAGCACTTGGGAGGCTGAGGCAGGAAGGATCACAAATTCAAAGCCAGCCTCAGCAATGGCGAGGCACTTAGCAACTCAGTGAGACCTTGTCTCTAATAAACTACAAAACTGGGCTGGGGATGTGGCCCAGTGGTCGAGTGCCCCTGAGTTCAATCCCTGGTACAAAAAAAAACAACAACAACAAAGTCTTAGATATCCAAATTTCTTTTCAGGCCAGGCTAAAACAGAACTTTTTGGATAAGGGACAGTGTCCATACAGAAGGGTGCAGTGGGAAGTGGGGATGAGGACATCAGGCCTCCTCTCTACTGGATCTACCTCCCTCCCCACGTCATACAAGTTCAGTCCCTTGCAGGGTTTGAGCGGGTCTGGGGAGGAAAGGTCTTTCAGCTAAGATCTGAGGTTGGTGCCCTCTGGCATGGTGCTTGTCCAGTGTGTCCCACTCTAGTGCCCAGGAGCAACCACTGACTTGGACGACTTTCTGTTTGTTTGTTTGTTTTTGGTACTAGGGATGGAACCCAGGGGCACTTTGCCACTGGGCCACATCCCCAGCCCTTTTTATTTTGAGACAGATTCTCACTAAATTGCTGAGGCTGGCTTTGAACTTGCAATCCTCCTGCCTCAGCCTCCCAAGCCACTACACATGTGCCACTACACCTGGCAGAGCCTGATATTTTTAAATAAAAGAATAATAATACCTCCCCACCTGCCTTTCAGAATCCAGTGAGATACTATTATGAAAGTACCAAAGAATCCTGCAAATACTACTGGATGTATTATTGAAGAAAAATCCCTGGGAAGTTTTGAAGTGGCTCTTGTTAGTTCTGTTTTACTCAAAAAAGTCACTACAGATGGAAGTTTTCTTCCAAAAAGCTGAACAGTTATTCAAAGACAGAGCCATTCACTCCTTCTGTCCTTGATTCATTGAGCACTGGTGTCGTATGCCATCATCTATGGTACATCTGCAGTTGAATCCATTCAATAAAGTTCTCATTAAGAAATTTGGGCTGGGGGTGTAGCTCAGTGGTAGAGCAATTGCCTAGCATGTGAGAGGTCCTGGATTTTATGTCCAGCACTACAAAGAAAAAAAATATCTACCAATTATTGTCACTGGTCTATAATAAAAACATTTGCTTTTTTGTAGAGATTTTCGTCCATAAACACCTTATGGGTTCATTTTGATATGACCTATTGACATGAAAGTGTTATCCTTATTTTATATGAGAAATGATATCGACTCTATTAGGTTGGCAAAAAAATGAGGTTCAAAATCATCGAATGTTTTACCCAAAGCAATATCCTATAATCCCTAACAGAATGATTTTTCCATAACACCACCATGCCTTTCAGGGAAATTTTTTTTTTTTTTTTTTTTTTTTTTGGTACCAGGGATTGAACTCAGCAGAACTCAGCCACTGAACCACATCCCCAGCCCTATTTTGTACTTTATTTAGAGACAGGGTCTCACTGAGTTGTTTAATATCTCGCTGTTGCTGAGGCTGGCTTTGAACTCCCGATCCTCCTGCCTCAGCCTCCTGAGCCACTGGGATTGCAAGCGTGTGCCACCACACTCAGCTTTCTGGGAAAGTGGCACACTCAGCTTTCTGGGAAACTTTTCACAAGTGTTTGTAAAAGCCTGAGTTAATTGATTTTTTTTTTTTTTCCTTTTTTTTTTTTTTTTTTTTTTGTGTGTGTGTGTGTGTGTGTGTGTGTGTGTGTGTTGTTCAGTTGCAACTTGAGTTCCTTCCCTCCTTGGACCATGAATTCCTCCCAGGTCCTATCCATCAACCTCTTCGGCAACCCTCTCACTTGCAGCTGTGAGTTGTCCTGGCTCCTTGTGGATGCAGAGAGAACTGTTCTAAGCAGGTAACACATTTACAAAGCTAGATGCCTGAGGTTACAGTCAGCCTTCTGGAGGTAGAGTTGTCTCAGCTTGCGTTGGTCAGAGCATCCTCCATTTAGTTACACCAGGGTGGTGGAGGCTCTGTTCCCTTTCCAGAAGGGGCAAAGAACATGGAGGAGCTGCCTTGGGAGATTTTATATGGGTCATGCTGGTAGGTGGTGACCTCACTTCCACTCAAAATCTCAGTCAGAGCCGGGCGCGGTGGCTCATGCCTGTAATCCCAGCACTTGGGAGGCTGAGGCAGGAGGATCGTGAGTTCAAAGCCAGCCTCAGCAATGGCAAGGCACTTAACAACTCAGTGAGACCCTGTCTCTAATAAAATACAAAAAAAGGCTGGGGATTTGGCCCAGTGGTGGAGTGCCCCTGAGTTCAATCCCCGGTACAAAAAAAAAA
Organism: Tamias sibiricus; assembly: GCA_025594165.1. Taxonomy (NCBI): domain Eukaryota; kingdom Metazoa; phylum Chordata; class Mammalia; order Rodentia; family Sciuridae; genus Tamias; species Tamias sibiricus. Next base: position 183,384,132 of record CM046659.1, on the reverse strand, counting down.
AAAAAAAAACTCAGTCAAGGAAAGTTGGGATTTGTAGTCTAGCCATGGGCCCAGTGGGAAAAGGAAGTGGGTCAGGTGAACAGCTAGCCCGTCTCTGCTAAAGCAAGTGTCTCTTTGCCCCATTTTACAGACAAGGGAAATGGGTCCCAAACAGATGAGGTATTTGCTCAAATTCATGCAGCCACTGGATCGAGAAGTCAGGTTGTATCTTCCTCCAAAATTAGACTCTCAACCACCAAACCCTGCTGAATCTCTAAGATGGAGTCTTGCTTCCTGCTACTGGGCCATTCATCTCAAGGCCTGTAGGCTTGCTGAGCTCTCTTGTGGGACAGGAAAAAAAACAAAAACAAAAAAAAGAATTCTTATGCAGGTTTTGGCTGGAAGAGCTGTTTTTGCAGTGGGGGAGCCACACCCAGGCTGGTACCAGGAGAAGATGGGAACTGGGGCACTAGAAATATCCCCCATGCCGAGTACTCGCCAATCAGCTCCACCAGCCAACCACTCCTGTTTCGGAAAGAGTCCTCCCATCTGCAGGATTCTTTTCTCACCCCTCACCCAAGCCCAGCTGTGATGTGGGACATAATCTGTACTCCTGTTCCCCACGTTGCTTCCCAACAGAGGTGCCGGGCCCTCTACCATCAAGGGTCTCTTGCTATGGTGTTGATGAAGGAGTTGAGTTCAGGCTGGAGCCAGAGTGTGGCTTCCTACCACTGCCGACTGTTGATCTGGTGGTTACTTAACCTCTCTGCGCCTCTACTGCCTTAACTATAAAATGGGTATAATGGTGCCCACCTCATAAGGTAGCATACACTAGTTTACAGTAAAGTGTGAAGGATAGTGCCCAGCACATGGCAAGCACTCGGAAACGTTACCAGGTGCGAGTGTGAGTATTATCACTAGTACTCACTGCCAGGAAGCAGACAGGTGAGAACACAATGGTAAACTACCCTTAGAGAGTCGGGGTGCCCACAGTGCTCGCCCCAGGTTTAGGTTCTGCCACTGACTAGCCATGGTATCTTGGGCAGTTGGTTCTTCTTTCTGAATGTCAGTTTCCCTCTGTGCCCAATGGGAGCGGTGATAGGAGCCTTCTGAAGAGATTTCTTGAGGGTCAGTGAGGCCACGTGTGAGGAGCATGTGCCAAGTTGGACGTGTTGGCAAGAGACATGTTGACTAGGCTTGGCAGGAGGGGACAAATGCTCTGAGGATTCAAAACCCAGCCCACAAGCAGCCCCAGAGCCAGGCATCTTCTAATTGGTTGGCTTCCCCTCTAGGGCGGAAGACACTATGTGCATACCAGCTGCTGGATCTGGAGGTCCCTTCTCAGTCCCTCTTCCCCTCTCCCAGCTGCCTGATCTGTGCAGGTCAGACCACAGGACCACCGTCCGGGCTTCAGACCCACCCTCCTTTGACCACTCAGCCTATGCACCGTCCACACAGGCTCCCTCCACGCAGCCTGCAGGAGGCCAACAGAGCGTCACCAACGCCCCCTCCCACACTGTGGTTTCCCTCTCACAAGCTGCATGGACACATGGTGATGCTGGGGAGGGGACTGCCCACTCCAGTGTCAACTCCACGGCAGGTTACCGTAACTTCAGTGTTCCACCCAAGGCTGCCAGCACAGCTGGGACAAATCATGGAGGAAAACAGACTACCAGGCTTGTCCTTGAACCTAACGTCTCAGCTGCCTCCACCACACTGGCCAGCAAACACCGAGGTCTCTTCCCCAACTCAAGGAACCCCGTACGCACATCTCAGCCTGATCAGAAGACACAGGCCACCCCCCAGGTTCCCCAGCTGAGTCCTTCGGAGGGTGGGATTCCAGTCCTCCTGTTGGGCGACTATGGTGAAGAGGAAGGGACCAAAGAAGAGGTGAGCACGCCTGACCAGTATGTCCCTTGTGATTACCACCCCTGCAAGCACTTGCAGACCCCATGCGCAGAGCTGCAGAGGCACTCAGGGTGCAGCTGCCCTGGCCTCAGCCGGGAAGACACTATCCCGGACCCCCCCAGGCTGCAGGAGGTGTCAGAGATGACAGACACCTCAGCACTCATCCTCTGGTGTGCCCCTAACTCGGTGGTGCATGGGTACCAGATCCGATACTCCGCAGAGGGTGAGGCAGAGAACCAGTTGGTGGTAGAGAACATCTATGCCACCGCCCGTCAGCACCCTCTGTATGGGCTCTCGCCTGGCACCACATACCGCGTGTGTGTGCTGGCAGCCAACAGGGCTGGCCTGAGCCTGCCCCAGGCCTCGGGCTGGAGAAGGCCATGCACCAACTTCACCACCAAGCCCAGCTACTTGGGCATCTTTGCAGGACTGTGTGCAACCAGCAGTCTGCTGCTCGTCGGCACCCTGGTGCTGTCTGTGTGTCTCTGCAGGCGGGGTTGGCCATCACGCAGGCAGTGCTACAACACACACTTGGTGGCCTTCAAAAACCCAGTGAATATACTTTGAATACAAACTGTTTTATGTAAAAAGATGCTCTATATGTATAGTATGAACTGTAATACATACTACTATAAATAAAAATTAAAAAAAAAAAAAAAACCCAGTGATGGCTGAAAGGGTAGCTCAGTGGTAGGGTGCTTGCTTAGTGTGTGCCAGGACCTGGGTTCAATCCCCACTACCAAAACCACAACAGGAACAACAGCAAAATCAACCAGCCTTTGGTTATCTGCTGGAGCTCCAGATTCTCAATTAGTCCAGTTTCCTTCTAATCAAACTCCATCTACGTGTAGAAAAGAAGATAGAGGACAAAACAACGACAAAACAGTGGCCTGGTGGGTTCCAATTCCATGAAGCCAGCATGCCTGGGACACACAGGGAACTTGCCACACTGTTTCTTGACCTAAGGAACAACTGCTTTCCCTTCCTTCTACTTTGCTCAGAAACCTGATGGTCAACGCCACTGTCACTGGCACCTGCCATTCTTTTGTGTGGTCTCATTTGGGTTTTCAGCAGTAAGTGCTCCTCAGTATCCAGTAGAATAGTATATGCAAGCAGGAAGAGAAAGCAGAAATTACATAACCCAATATCTTTTGTCATATGGGAAATGACTTCCTGGGGTCTTCTCAGCCAGAGTCCCCTTATGGTCAACCTTTGGCTAAGGCACAATGAATGAGCTGTGTTATTCAAGGACTCAACTCCTGTGGATTCTTAATCTGAGAACTGGCAGCCAGGGAAAAGAGCTACTGTGGTTTCCTGAGGCCTTCTGGGTTTATTAGTTGCATTTCAGGATATAGCAAAAAAAAAAAAAAAAAAAAAAAAAAAAAACCTTCCTGCCTTACAGTTAAAACTGGTCTTCTGGGAACATCTGTGAAATACAGGAAAAGGCTGTTAGCTTAAAAGTCAGCATTTAACTGCATTTCACCCAAGTCTAAGTGGACAAAGGTACTATGAATTCCTCTTTAAGGAAGCATAAGCTTACTTTTGGAAACTTTGTTTAGATCTAGAAAAGAAATGAGCAAAAGAGAACCTCTAGGCTCTGGCCAGAAGCCAAAGCATCTCTCAATTATATCAATGTCTTATGATTTGTGTCTTAGTGTAGGATGCATCTACTCTTTCATTTATGACAAACTTAGGGGGGAAAAAAGTGATTCTATCAAATTATAACTGGGGCCTTATTTCTAGATTTTAACATTCTGTATTAGCATTAATCTTCTGTGGCTCCCATATTACCACAAACTAAGTGACTTAGAACAGCAGAAATTTACTATATAGTTCAGGCCAGAAACCCAAAAGCAAGTTAGCAGGGTTAGTTGGTTGGTTCCTCCCGAAGGTGCTGATGGAAAATTTTTCTGCATTTTTTTCCTTCGTTTCTGATGGTTGGTGGCAATCCTTGGTGCTCCTTAGCTTGTAGACATCATTCCATCATCTCATGACGTTGTATCCGAATTTCCCTTTTCTTGTTGACACTAGTCATAGATTAAAGCCCACTGTAATCCACTATACATGATCCTGACCTGATTAAATCTGCAAAGACCCTATTTCCAAACAAGGTCAATTCACAGGTACTTAAGGTTAGGACTTGACCATATCTTTTGGGGGACATGATTTACCCCACAACAGCAATTTTTTCCTGTTGTAAGAAAAAGCCATTTGAATCCTATATATATTTTGTTCCCAAAACATTCTGCAGAAACTAAGCCTATCACATTTTGAACTGAATAACTGAACATTATTATATTTCTAGGTGTTTGAAAGAGCTTCCTGAAATTCTAATGTGTATCGCTAATTTCATCACACATGTAACCAAGAGAATTGGACTGATTTAAAAGATCTCTCCCAGCTCCTACTTCAAAACTGCAAAAAAGCCAAAAATGTGACAAATTAATGTACAATTCTGATGTGTAATTAAATGATCCCAGCGTTTTTACTAATATTGTCTATTCTGTGAAGACTTGAACTCTGTGATATTTTGAGTCTGTATGCACAAATACTTGAACATGCCTAATTTACTATAACTGCAATATTTTATAAACTGGCTGAATTTATAACAATCCAGACTCCAAGAATCTGAGGGGATTTGGCATTTTTTTCTAAATAGTAGATGTGGAAAAAGCATATAGAACAGAGCCAAATTGTCCTTAATCCCAAAGAGACTATGGATCCAACTCATGTCACCCCAAATAGCAACACTAAAATGTAAATAAGCTTAACAAGGCATGAAATTCTAAATTTTCCCATAACTACAAGTCTTTTTTAAAAATATTTTTCTGTGCTCACACTTGGCTGGTGCCGAGACGCCCTCTATGTACCTCTTGGATGGTCCATCAGTGGGATTCCCACCTCTAGCCTATGAGAAGGTGAACAGCCAGCTCCATGCCAACCTTCTTTTCCTTCTTACCTGCCTCCACATAAGATTCAGTGTTGGCAGTGTCCCTGACTACAGGCTTCAGAAAGCTCCAAGCCTAGAGTGGCTAAACTGCTAGTCTGACAACAGGAAAGCCAGGACCAGCAAGCAAGAGGGAGCACGTTGATGCACAGTGCTAAGAGGCACAAACTTTACTTACAACTTCCCATTTTAATTTAAAGCAGCTCAACAGGCTGTGACTAGATAATCTCACAGTATGATTTCATGTTATACTTGGGGTTAAAACCAGGAACAATGGGCAGCAACAGACCTCCACAATTAAGAGGAACAACCAGCACTACCTAGTCTTCTTCTCCCCAACTCAAACCCCCACTATCTTCAACATGATAGTGTAGCAGTAAGGTCTTTTAAATTAGATGGTCCCAAACCAATGGCTTTTATAACATAAGTACATCTGAAAATGGACTTCATGAATCAGAAAACTTACATAACAGGAGAGAATGAATACATGCCATGGAACAACCCAAGTTGAAGGTACAGGTTTTTTTCCCCAGCTTTTATTTCTTTAACTTCTTAACAAAACAAGATTTCCCAAAGTTTAAAAAATCTTTGAAAAATATACAGTTTCATATTATTTACACAATATATGAGTACAGGTTCCAATATCATACAAATATTGTTATGTTAGAAACACAGTTGAAAGGCATATGTAACTCACTGCTTTTAGATGAAAGACTAATGGACAAGTTCTCATATTTCAACTATCTTTGTTACTTGTTATCCTGATATATGAACTATTAGGCACCTGAGAGGCTGGAAGACTACTGAACATGAGATGAGCTTCAATACCTTGTATTTTGTTTGATGTTATTTACTTTTAAAACTTACCACATTTATATCTCTTTACAACTTTGCTTCATTCACAGCTAACTTTATTCTGACTATCCTAAATGACCAAATATTAACTACATGAACTGTTAATGTATACACAGATCTAAAATTCAAACATAAAAATGAATAGCCAAGCTGTATAAGATATATATTTAATCCCAGGGAACTCCCTATGGCTTTATGAGCAACCTAGATTCCACAGACAGGTGTCAACACTTCAGTTTACATGCTCTGAACTATATTTAAAAAAAAACGTAAAAAAGGACTGAAAATAATTGGAATAATTCATCTCTTTATATTCAAGAAACCTAAGATTAAAAATTCTAAATTATACTTTTATTTATATTTAAAAATACATTGGAAATTCTGTATATGCCCATGATCAAGCTTATTTTCAATGCACATTACTTCAATTTTGATGACATGGTTTGTTCTGACAAGTCCTTTTACAAGCTGAACACTAAAATAGGAAAACTCCTGTAGATTTTTGCTGGCATTGCCACCGATGATGTGTATTGCTTCCTTGTTAATGGTGATGGGTGACTCTCATCTGCCTTTTATCACCTGAACAGTTTTCCGACCATAATGATAATAACTGTAAGCTGATGCAGCTGTGGTGAAAGCTGTACAATACCTTTTATGGGAGGAAAGAAAGAAGATTTAGTCATCAAATCTAAAAAACAGTGACCATGGGAATCATAAAGAATTCATGGGGGGGGAAGGTGGTTAAATGAGATGGATATCATTATCCTAAATGCATGATTGAAGACCTGAATGGTACGAATATACTTTGTATACAAACAGTTGAATGTAAAAAGATGCTATATATGTGCATTATGAATTGTAATACATACTAATGTTATAAATAAAAAATAAATAAAATATAAAAAAAATTCATAGCCAGGCACAGTGGCGCATGCCTGTAATCCCAGCACTTGGGAGGCTGAGGCAGGAGGATCGTGAGTTCAAAGCCAGCCTCAGCAATGGCAAGGCACTTAGCAACTCAGTGAGACCCTGTCACTAATAAAATACAAAAAAAAGGGGCTGGGGATGTGGCCCAGTGGTCAAGTGCCCCTGAGTTCAATTCCTGGTACCAAAAATAAATAAATAAAATAAAATAAAGTATTCATGTTAAAGATCTATTTAAAAAGCAAAAAAGACATGTCACAATTTTTTTTAATTATGCTGGGCGCGGTGGCGCACGCCTGTAATCCCAGCACTTTGGGAGGCTGAGGCAGGAGGATCGCGAGTTCAAAGCCAGCCTCAGCAATGGCAAGGCACTTAGCAACTCAGTGAGACCCTGTCTCTAAATTAAATACAAAAAAAGGGCTGGGGATGTGGCCCAGTGGTCAAGTGCCCCTGAGTCCAATCCCCGGTACCAAAAAAAAAAAAAAAAAACAATTTTTTTAAATTATAAAAATCTAAATACATATCATTTTTTCAACACCTCATTTGAATTACTAATGTCAAACAAATTAATCTAGTTAATAAGCCCTAAGTGTTAATGATAAAATTAGCAACTGTCATTTTTTCAAAAAATATTTTTAGTTATAGATGGACATAATACCTTTATTTTATTTATTTTTATTTGGTGCTGAGGATTGAACCCAGCTCACACATGCTAGGCAAGTGCTCTACCACTGAACTACAACTCCACCCCAGCAACTGTCATTTTTAGGCAGATATTATTCTAGATGTCTCATGTTCTCATTTTATTCTCACAATAAGTTCTTCCTACAGATGAGAAATGAAGACAAGAAAACTTGCTTAGAGACTATGACAGAATTAAGCAGGCACCTGGCTTGGTTTCAACTCTAAAGCCCATGTACTCTTTCCACTGTTCCATGCTGCTTAGAATATTAGAATCTATTTTTTTATACATTTTTTAAAATTCTAAGGATATCTGCATAATTTAAGTAAAATTCAGCTTTCTTCATTTACTTTTCCTTAAGTGAACTGCCAGGTTAATCAAACTCCTCTTGGGATGACATTAGGGATGCCCATGGCATGAGGAATACTAGCCAATTAAGAGGTTACTTCCTAGGACAACCACTTGATTATGTTTCCACCAGGTGATGTAGAATCATTGCTACTGAGAACTAGGTTGGATGCTTTAGAAAATCAATAAAGGCAAGTCGATTTAAAAAATACTATCAAAATAAATATAAGATGGCTGTGAAAAAAAGACTAGAAAAATATGGTAAACATCTAGATGTATCCTTTACTTAGATTGCTTTGTAAATGTCTAAAGTTCTTGTATAAGGATGCATGTAGCTCAGTGCTAGAGCGCTTGCCTAGCATGTGCAAAGCCTAGGTTCAATCCCCAGCACTGTGGGGAAAAAAAAAAAAAGACAAAATAACAATCATAAAGTTCTTGCATTACCTTGAAGAAACAAAATATGGAAATCAGAAAGGCTGTATATAAATGTGGTTTTTTCAAGAGAAAACTCCCAATGATGGACCTTATACTCAAAGAAAAGAGCTTCCATTTTATATGAATGAACACACAAAATGAACCAGAATAAATTTTTTAGATTAAAATTAAAAACATTTAGAGTATGTATCATTTTAAAAGATTCTTTGGTTTAACTGACTGATTAACCAATCACTTTCTGGCCCAGACTGCATCAAGCAAGACAGTTTTAATTATTGGTAAAAATGGACCAAAAAGCCGGGCGCGGTGGCGCACGCCTGTAATCCTAGCACTTTGGGAGGCTGAGGCAGGAGGATCGCGAGTTCAAAGCCAGCCTCAGCAATGACGAGGCACTTAGCAACTCAGTGAGACCCTGTCTCTAATAAAATACAAAAAAAGGGCTGGGGATGTGGCCCAGTGGTCAAGTGCCCCTGAGTTCAATCCCCGGTACCACAAAAAAAAAAAAAAAAAAATGGACCAAAATACAGTTCAAAAATGTACCAAATTTTGAACTCTGAAAGTCTGTGGCACATTTTGAACTATGAAAGTTTGAATTTTCAAGACTATAAACAAACAATTAACATAAATTCAAACTCCTTTCTCCAGGGGTCCCTCCCACTATAGCCCTTCCCAAGGTTGGACTCATTTTCCCCTATACCACTGTTCTCTTACAGACCTTGTTGAGATCTGTCCTCCACCTGATGGCTGCCCATTATTGGTATCTTCCTATACAAAATCTACCTATACCTCATGGCTCAATGCTACTTCCTCCCTGAAGCTAACCCTCTTCCTATTACCTGAAAGAATCTTTCCTATGCTCAAACCCTAATGCATTAGCAGTACCCCTCATTCCTCTTAATTTTTATGAAAACTAGCTTCTACACCCCATTCTTGAGAGTAAGCTTCTTAAAAATGATTATTAATCATAAAATATGGTCTCAGCTTTATCCAGTTATGTGTCCACTAAACATAAAGTCATTCTAGGATTGTCAAAGTAAGCCACTGTGTTGATATTCTCCAAAAGCAATTCTAAATTTAGCTTACCAAAGCATCTGGAGGTAAATGCAATCAGCATAATTGAAAACTGGAGCTGCCAAAGAAGCTGCCACCAAGATTAACTGAACTGCTGTGTTTACCTTAAAAAAAAAAAAAAAAAGTTACATATGAGTTGTGCAATTTGGATTCTGTTTCAAGCATAGCCCATCATGATATACTCTCAGCAGGCTTAATGATGATCTGCAATATCCATGCCAAAGAAGCTGGCATTCACAGGTGAGAACACATAAAAGGGTCAGCTTCACTCAGCCATCTGTCTCCATAGCTGCCCATTACAGTGAGGGTAATGACTATCAGAAAAATACCACTACCTTGAATTTCCACAGCAATCCATATAATGTTGGAAAATTCATTCCCTTTTTTCCATCTGCCCATTAAAACAGTCCTGTGAATATGGAAATAATTAAGCTGCCTCTTCCTAGCTGAGAAGGACATGAATTAGGTGATTTGCCTGCAGTCACAGAAGAGAATCAAACCTGTAATCCAGATTCCCCACTGCCTTATCCAATGTTCCTTTAATTTGTCTGCCTGTCAGATCATGTGAGGCTAGAAAACAGAAATATACTCATCTCCATGAAAGAAGAGCCCTACCCTAAAAAATAGCAGTGGGGAAAAAAGGAAACAAAATAAGAAACAGTCTGAAGACACCCTCTACTCATTATAATGAGAAGTGTTTTATGAAAGAGTCTGTGATTATGAAGCAGTGGGTGATGTGTGCAGAGAAGCACCTCAGTTCTAGCAATCATTCTGTAGCCAAATGATAAGGATTCCATTTCATTTACAAAACTAAATGATAAATTCTATCTGGAGGACTTCCTTCAAGAACACATTGTTTTGATGCAATTTGTCCCAGCACCTCCTTAAGCCACTTTCTATGTAGTGCTACATTCAAATTGCTATACTTAACATAAATACAAGTCACTGAAAGCCAAAAAAGCTCCTATGTATGTACGTAAAAGTCCACCCCATAAGTCTTTAACAAAAGCAATGGTTCTTCTGTCTTGAATATGATCAGCTTCCCTAACCTGTTAAATCTTTGCTAAGAGATAACAGGAAAGACTTGAGCAAATTAAGGCTACCAGAAAAAATATATATATGGCTTCATAATATTTTTCTTGTGTGCGAAGACTGGTGTACAGTTATTATCTTGAAAAAGAAGGCAAATAAAAGGGATAACTAAGAGTAACAGTTGTCTTAAAAAAACGAAACCTTTTTCCTATCCCTTTCCACTTTGTGGTCACTCTTAAAAATAAAAGGGCCTTTTTCATATGATATTTTCAGTAGAAAGGTTAACAGTAAAAACACAAGAGTCTCTTGAGGATCTCTGTATTATGTCAATCAAGAATTTCAACTCCCTTCACCTTCTCTGGCCTATCATATTACCCCCAAAGCTTAAACTCAGACCACCAACATGAGGCAAAACATAACATAAGGATCCAAAAGGTTTGCAGGACAAAAGAACTGGGTTACACTTGTCTACCTGACCACTTTTTCTATCTCTCTACTCAAAATGTGTTTAATTTGACCCATCTTCAGTTGCTCTTGAAGTTTGTATTGTGGAAAAAATTCACAAAGGAATAATTCAAAAGGATATTGTGTGTCTCTTACCTTGCTGATGAACGTTGGTTTTAACCTAGCAGTAGCATAACAAGGATTGAAATACTTAGCTAGTGTTCGCTGGCAGAGGACAAAAAAAGATAGTTTCAATTTATTGTTCAAGTTTAAAACATTTTATTATATGTAGATAAGTTACTGAATACTTATCACATGCCTAGCCCTATAATTGAGAACCCCTTATATGCAGTCTTCTCATTATGTTAAATAAGAGCATCCACATTCCTTACAAATCATACCTAGGCTCTTGAAAATCAATTCTTTAAAAATTGCCTATTTATTTCTCAAGTCCTACAAAATTCTAAGGTACATCTTTTGCTAAATAAAATAATGAAACTCTTATCACTATTTTCTTAAAAAAACAAAATGCATAAAATACTGTTTTATTTTCACTGGACTGGGAATCAAAAAAGGCTATTATGCTATGCTTATGTGCTCAAATATTTGCATCATCAATGACCAAGTATGTAAGCAAACCATCCCATATTTGTACAACTGTGATTTTAGAAACCAGTTCTAGACAATCCATAGTAAAGGCTACATAAGACAACAATATGGCTTAGGGCCTTGTGAAATTCCTCTAACAGTTTGCTGCTAGGAATGGGGACCAGCTGTGCAGGATTTCATGTACCACTGAAAAGAGTCGGACTTAAAAAGAAATGTGCCTGGGGCTGGAATTGTGGCTCAGTGGTAGAGTGCTCGCCTAGCACGTACGCGGCCTGGGTTCGATCCTCAGCACACCACGTAAAAATAAATGCATTGCGTACAACTAAAGTAAATAAATAAAATGTTAAAAAAAAAAAAAAAAAAAAAAGAAATGTGCTTTTTTTAAAATGGACCAATCATGAGTTCCATAAATAAATACCTTAGTATGATCCAAATAGCACAGTTAAATTCTTTAAAAGTTTCTGGTAAATGAATAAAAAATATTGCTACAAATTATTCCCACAAAGCAAAACAGCATATAGTACAAAGAAAGGCAAAATAAAGATTTTTGCCTTAAGTTATAAATAATGCTAAAAGAATAATTTTTGGAAAAATACTCACCGGTGTTGGAAGAGTTCGATATCTGACATAAAAAACAGCAGCAATCAACATTACATCTCTTGAAATTATCATATAAGTAAGTGGAACTGAAAATTAAAAAAAATAATAATTTTAACAAGGATTTTGCAAATTACTAATATGACTATGACTACAGTGAAGCCTCATGCAGCTTTACCATGAACTGATGTTTCCTATAAATAAAAATTTCATGATAAACATTTATTGATGATCTTTAGATTCATTTTTTAACAAAAGTAAAATGCTCACATGAGCACTGGTCTTTAGATTCTTTTTTTTTTTTTGGTACCAGGGATTGAACTCAGGGGCACTCGACCACTGGGCCACATCCCCAGCCTTTTTTTTTTTTTATTAGAGACAGGGTTTCACTGAGTTGCTAAGTGCCTCGCTATCGCTGAGGCTGGCTTTGAACTCGTGATCCTCCTGTCTCAGCCTCCCAAGTGCTGGGATTACAGGTGTGCGCCACCGCACCCAGCTTTAGATTCATATTTTAACAAAAGTGAAATGCAGACATGACTTTCAAAGTCTCCATCTGCCTTTCAGAATGTTGGTCCTCTTACCTTTTTGTTTTTTCCTTCCTGTGTTTATAAGCTAGAAGTCAGCAGATACCAGTGACAGCTTCACTCAGCCCCTCCTCCCTAAATTTCTTCTTTGTTAAAATCCTCCCTAAATTTCTTCTTTGTTAAGTCTCAGCTTTGTGAATTCAGGGGGGAAAAAAAAATCACCATGCCCATTAGAATTAAATGGAAAGAGATGATAATGAGGTTAAGAAGGATGCAAGAGAACTTAAAAACTTATCTGGAGCTTTGATTACTTGCTTCTGCATTTTAGACTATTCTCTGAAGAGTAAAATCTGCTATATGTACAACTTGTGGAAAAACAAAAATATTTTCATTCTAGTCTAATCTAGACAGTTCTACCCAGGCAACTATTATTTTTCTCCCCACACAGGCACTGAATGAATGTTAACTTGTCTATTTAAAAAAAAAAAAAATTTATTACAGGTTGAGTATCTCTTATTCAAAGTACTTAGGACAAAAAGTGATTCAGATTTCAGAATCTGGAATATTTGCTTAGGCTTTATCAGCTACATCCCCAATCTAAATATCCAAAATTTGAAATGCTCCAAAATCCAAAACTTTTTGAGCAAGTCATCAGGAATGCTATGTTCCTCAGATTTTGCAACATGGTCCTATAATCAGAGCCAAAAGAATATTTTAGATGGATAGCCAAAGCATCTCTACTCTTGTTGAATGAGAATGGGAAGGCAGACACTTACTTTACTTTATATCTTTCTGCACTAAAGGAAGTTTTAACCATAACCCTATATCTTTTCTAAGAAAGAAAAAAAAATTAAAGGAAAAAGAATCCTGAGGTCACTCAGTTCAAATTATTTCAATTATTGAAATAAAAGGATCCTTCCGTAACGGTTTCAAACAACCCTTTTATGAAGCACATGAGGTTGTATTTGTAGTCCTGTCCAGTCTCGACATTCTATTGGCTCTATCATTTGAACAAATTTCACTATTTACAGATTTAAACTTTATGTATATATGTATGTACATACGTACTGGGGATTGAACCCAGAGGCTCTTAACCACAAGCCACATCCCCAGCCCTTTTTATTTTGAGACAGGGTCTCACTAAGTTGCACAGGGCCTCACTAAGTTGCTGAGGCTGGCTTTGAACTTTTGATCCTCCCTATCTCAGTCTCCCAAATTGCTGGAATTATAGGCATGCACCACCACGCCTGGCTCAGATTTAAACTTTCAAGCTCTATTGGTCATAGATATGATATAAGTGCTGATGATAATAAGTGCTGGCCCAGTCCTCTATGACAACACTATTCCAAGGAGAAAATGCTTATACACTCAAGTAACAGCATATTAGCCAAGCTTAAAAAAACAGCAAACCATGATTTTCAGAAGCATTTTTTAAACTATGGAACAAACTTTTCTATAGCAATCATTAGCTGGTAAACTCTAACAACAATCAGACTTCTAAAATGCAGCAAACTCATGCAAATTAAAGTTCATGCATATTAACCACAAAGGAACATGCAAGACTACATGTCTATGGAATTCAGGCTATATTGAGCAGTGCACTGGGCTCAAACCCAGCAGTGTGACCCAGGGATTAGTATCTATGGACTCATTTTATCACCTGCAATTTTCTCATGGGTCACCATTAAAATATTCAATTCACCAAGAAGATATCAACAGCATGATTTCAAAGGATACAAAGCAAAATCAGAATTGCAAAGAAAAATAACAGAAAACTAGACACACAGAAGGATATGTTAACCCATTCTCCCAGTAACTAACAGAATAAGCAGAACAAAAGAGTAAGAAAAGTCAATAAAGAAAGAAAAGATTAGCCGGGCACGGTGGCGCACGCCTGTAATCCCAGCACTTTGGGAGGCTGAGGCAGGAGGATCGAGAGTTCAAAGCCAGCCTCAGCAATGGCGAGGCACTTAACAACTCAGTGAGACCCTGTCTCTAAATAAAATAAAATTAAAAAAAGGGGGGAGGCTGGGGATGTGACCCAGTGGTTAAGTGCCCCTGAGTTCAATCCCCAGTACCACACACACACAAAAAAAGAAAGAAAGAAAAGATTGCAGGGCATGGTGGTGCACACCTGTAATCCCAGCAGCTCAGGAGGCCGAGGCCCTAAGCAACTTAGTGAGATGTTTTTCAAAATAAAAAATAAAGGCTGGGGCTGTGGTTCAGTGGTTAAGTGCCCCTGGGTTCAATTCCCAGTATCAAAAAAAAAAATAAAAAATAAAAGACTCAACAGGATTGAAAACTTGATCTAATGGATATATACAGAACATCAGACCCAATTACTGCAGAATATAAATTCACTTGAAGTACATGTGGAATGTTTAACAAATTTATACACTAAATTGAAAGACTAAAATCATAGACTAAAACCATAAAAGCTAGAAAAATCTCCCAAAATTGACAATGAAATAAAAAACACTTAGATTATTAACTATACAGGTGAAGGAGAGAATCATAATAGAAACAGGAAAATATTCTATAATGGACAATAGAAACACTAATATCAATAAACAAGATGCAACAAAAGTGTTATTTAGGGGGAAATGTATAGTCTTACATGCAAACTTTAGAAAAGCTAAAAAAGCAGTGAGTTACATTCTTATCCATCTATAGCTGTACTCTCTAATACAATAGCCATATATAGCTATTAAGTACCTGAAATGTTAGAACTGTGAGGTGCAAAAATGCAAAACAAACACAAGACTTCAGGCATAGTATTTTTTAAAAGTCAATCACTTCTTATCAGTCATGTTGAAATGATGTGGTTTAAAATATACTAAGTTAAATGAAATAATTCATTGTAATTATTTTCACTTGTTTTAACATCACTACTAGAAAATTTTTAATGACATATGTGGTTCCTACTTTATTTCTGCTAGAGAGAACTGATTTAAAGAATTTTGAAAAAGAATGGCAAAGAAAACTCAAATGAGAGAAAACAAACAGAAAAAGGAGCAAGGCTTAATGAAGTAGTAAACATCTCAGAGAGGTTTAACAAAACCCAAAGTTGGTTAACTCATAAATAGACAAGTCTCTGGCAAGATGGATCAGGAAAAAAATTAAAGAAGAGGAAAAGAGTCAATAGCTTATAATAAAATTTTAATAATACAGATGAAATCGAAGAATTTCTGGAAAAACATCATAATTTTTAAAATGGTCAAAAGAAGAACTATTAAAAAGATGAATTATTAAAACTGAATAATCCCATAATAACTAAAGAAAAATAAATCTCCTCTTTCAACTCTCCCTTGAAGAAAACTCCAGGCCTTAAGGGCTTCAACAAATTATATAAAACATTTAAAATTGTAAAATAACTATAATCTCACAAAAACATTTACAATAATGGAAAGAAAACAAAAGTAAAACCAAAAATTCCCTCGCTTGTTTTATGAAGTTAGTTATAAATTTGATACTAAACCTAACCAGGATATTTGGAAAAAAAGAATTCCAGAACCGGGCATGGTGGTGCACGCCTATAATCCCAGCACTTGGGAGGCTGAGGCAGGAGGATCCCGGATTCAAAGCCAGCCTCAACAATGGCAAGGCACTTAGCAACTCAGTGAGACCCTATCTCTAATAAAATACAAAAAAGGGCTGGGGATGTGGCCCAGTGGTCAAGTGTCCCTGAGTTCAATCCCTGGTACCAGAAAAAAAAAAAAAAAAAAAAAAAGAATTCCAGACCAATTTCATGAATCTGTATGTGAAATCTTCAACAAAATTATAGCAGACTAAATCCAACAATATCTTCATAATTTATTGTGGCCATATTGTATTTAAACCAGGCATTTCAGGTTGTTTTAACAGTGGAAAATCAATATCGTACTTGATCCCACATTAACAGCTAAAAGGGAAAAATGATCTGATCATCATAATACACTAAGAGCTGGGTGCAGTGGCGCACACCTGTGATCCCAGCACTTGGGATGTTGAGGCAGGAAGACTGCAAGTTCAAAGCCAGCCTCAGCAATGGTGAGGCACTAAGCAACTCAGTGAGACCCTGTCTCTAATAAAATATAAAAAAAAAAAAAGGGTTGAGGATGTGGCCCAGTGGTTGAGTGCCCCTGAGTTCAATCCCTGGTACACCTCCCACCCCAAAAAAGAGAAAAAGAAAAAAAAAATACACAAAGAATTTTCAATATCCAATTGTGATAAACATTTAACAACCTCCTTCCTAAAAGACATGAGTTTCTGAACTTGAAAAAAAAGGAACTCTACAAACCCCTACAGGAACCTTCAATAGTGAAATGTTAAATGCTTTCTCCGAGATTGGGAATAAGACAGATGTCACTCCTCCTTTACTTTGCACTGCATGGTGCAGTAAAGTAATTAAAAGAAAAGGTCAAAGGATTAGAAAAGAAAATATACTGTTATTAATCAGTGCATAGCAGAGGATGTAGAAAATCCCACAGAATTCATATTATTAAAGAATTAAGTTTTGCTACATATAAATCAACATTAGAAATAGAACCGATTTTCATCATAACAGCAATTATTATAAAATGAAAATTTAAAAGCTATCATTTATAAAAGCATCAAGAACTAACTACTAAGTACTTAGGAGTGAATCTATCAACAAATTTATTACCTCTCTGGAGAATAGTAAAAAACTTTTAGAGATGTTAAAGATCCAAACAGACACATGATGTTTGTGGACTAGAAAAAATGTTAATTACTCCAAATAAAATGTTAATTACTCCAAATAGATCTATAGATTCAATGCAATTCTAATAAAAAACTTAACAGACCCCCCACCCCATAGAATTACTGATTTGGGGAAAAATGATGCTAAAATTTATACACAAATGGAATGGTCTAAGAATATCCAAGGTAGAGGGACTTGCTCTATCACTTATCAGAACTTTTAGCAAAGCAACAAGAAAAGTGTTAGTGGTATAGACAGGCAAATCAACAGGACCCATGTATACATGGATACTGCAATGAGTCTGGTCAATATATGTTTATTAATGAACAGTGCTGGGATAACTGAGTATCCATATAGGTACGTAGAAAATGAATTAGATAAGATTTGGATTATTTTTTAAAAATCAACTAGGAAAATACGTCCTTAAAGATTTCTAATATAAAATATAATCACATATAATGGAAAAAGTAGCAGCTGAAGTAGAAAATGAACATGTAAAGTGGCATGAAACTTCTCTACAGCAAGATAAAATTTGGAAGTCTAAGAGCGTCCTTAGAATTCTGAGTGAAAGTGATCTGCAATTGAAAAATTATGCCCAGTTCAACTGCCAATGAAGTATGTAGGGTGAAACAAAGACATTTTAAATGTCTAAGACTGCCAAAAGTTTTGCTGCCACACTACATCCTTTTATAGAAAACCAAAGGATGCACTTCACCAAAAGGGATAACTTGGTAAAAAGGAAGACATGAGAGCCTGGAAAAAAGACACAACACAGAGAGAGAAAATGCAAACTCCCACAATGGTAATGAAGAGAAAACCAGCTTGGAAAGCAACCCATTCCAATTACTTAAGTGAAGTTCACAGCAACATTACATAATACCAAAAACCTGGAAACAATATTCAACAGGAAAAGGAAGTGGCCAACCTGAATAAAACAACATAACAAAATACAGTGTAGCTTTTTAAAAAAATGAGAGGCATGAAAATATGCACACTAAAAAAAAAACAAAACAAAACAACCTGAAATTTTGAATGTCCACAGAATGCTCTACAGGTTTTTTTCTCTAGAAATTTATATGCATTAGAATGAGAGAGTACTCCCTCCTCCTTAAGTCCCCCCAATTACATATATACCTTCTAACTTTCAAAGTAGCACATAAATATAAACATTAATCTAATTTATTTTTCACTTGGTTTGATAATTTAGAAGACTGAAGGTAAAGGAGAAAAAGAACTTTGAGCTTGAGGAGACTACACTAGACTTAACTGCCACTATACTTCTTTCCCATGAAATATCAATAATGATATGACACTGAAGGGCCATATGGCAGCTTCACTGTCCTCAGATTTCTAACTCTTGGGAGGAAAAAACAGTTTAACCTGGATCAAGGGGAAAAAAAATACAGCTGAAGTAGAAAATGAACATGCAAAACACAAAGCAAAAGATCAGAAAATGTCAGAAAGTTTCAGATAATATACAAACTATATGTGTGATTTGAAAACTGCACAATACTATTCTAAATAATAGCATGAAATTTTACAGATACCTTCAGGATTCCAGAGTTCTCATTATAATTAAACTGTACTTTATAAAGATAATCAGTGACTTAGGAAATCTTTAAATTACTTTTAAAAAGTTGAGCACTAAAAATATTGACTAGAGCACCAAAAGATTTTTAAGTAATATGAATTGGCACTGTGAAATATTTGCTTAATTTAAATTTTAAATAATCTTACTAGGAAAATAACTGCTTTTATTAATATAACAAGGATATAAATTCTAAAATAAACAGTTTGATAAGCAAAATAGTCCAACAGTTTAAAATTAAGGAAACCGTTTAAAGTTGAAAAATAAATTTTTGGAACAAAAATAATGTCTCTCAAGAGATATCCTAAGACCAATGTCATTCTTTCCTATGCTATTTAAAAGTACGCATGATGGCGTTCTTACCTGGAATAAGATCTGCATAGGTCAAGCTAACATATAAGATACTGATAAGTATTTTATCAGCAAGTGGATCAAGAGCACTTCCCAAAGCTGATTTTTGATTGGCCCAGTTTCGAGCAATAAATCCATCCAACTGAAAATAGAAGTTTTTTTTTTTATAAATGTCATGATAAGAACACAGTAGATACCTTGAAGTTTAAGAGATACCAGAAATACAACTACACTTTCATAACATGTTAATAAAATCTCTTCTGTTTCTTATCCCCAAACAGTATTCTCATTCTTTTAAGTTAACAACTGGTCTGAAAATAATTTCAGATTTACATTACTTTTGTCGCCCCTCAAAGCCTTATTTCTCACTATTTTCACAGTATCTCTGTGGAATGAAACCAGACATGAATTTAGAGGAAACCATACAAAACTCACAGAAAGCATGACTGACAAGGCTTTGAGCCCTAGGTTACATTTACTATAGCCAAAACAGCTGCCTTTATTTACGAGAACTACTCTACCTGTGAGACACCGAACATCTTCCTGTCTACTTTTCCATAATATGATTCAATTCCTTAAACTTATTTTTAATTTTATAATTTATTTTGGTCAGTCCCATTGTTAAATCTATATCCTGACTGTTATCTGCATTACCTGAATCTTAATAAAAAGCTTAATCTTCTATACCTGGTCTAGTTATAATGCTGATACTTAAAATACTTATTTTTATTACTTATTATTGAAAACATTTTAAAGCTGAGGCTGAATCAGTTGCCAGTGGGTCAAATGGGGCCTGAAGCCCAGTTTTATTTGATCTGTCAAAGCTTTTAAAAATAGTAACTAATTGCCAATATTTACCATAAAAATCCAGATCTACAGCCTTACTTGAAAGAAACCTTTGTTTCTTTACCTGGTCAGGCTGGAGCCACAAAACCAAATATTGCCTAACCACATTAAACAAAGCAGACATTTTCTGGTTTATTCCAGTTCCTACTACGCTTTTTACTCATTTAACATCAACCTTCAACAAATGTTTGAATTTTTTATTCATATTTCTAAGGAAAATAAAATTAACTTAGATGTATAAATACAGTACATTTTAAATGATTAAAAAGTCTTCCATATCTCAAGTATTCCATGAGTTAAAGGAGACAATAGTTCAGAACAGTGGTTAAAAATGTGGTCTTTAAGCCGGGCACGGTGGCGCACGCCTGTAATCCCAGCACTTTGGGAGGCTGAGGCAGGAGGATCGCGAGTTCAAAGCCAGCCTCAGCAATGGCGAGGCACTTAGCAACTCAGTGAGACCCTGTCTCTAATAAAATACAAAAAAGGGCTGGGGATGTGGCCCAGTGGTCTAGTGCCGCTGAGTTCAATCCCCAGTACCAAAAAAAAAAAAAAAAAAAAAAATGTGGTCTTTATAGCAGAATAGAACTGGTTCAAGTCCTGGCTCTGCCACTTACTGTGTGACCTTGGGCAAGTTATTTGGCCTCTGAGTTTCCTCATCTGTGAAACAGATAATATCACCTACCTCAAAGGGTTGGGTATCTTCAGCACATAATGAGATTTAGTATTTGTTCAGTGCTCAGCACTTAGTAAATCCTCAAAAAAAGAAAGCAGTTACTAGCTATTACTATCTTGATGGAATAATCCATTTTCTTCTTAAGTAGACTAAAGGCAATGTTGTCTACCTTTAGAAAGCATCAAGAATGGGGAGCTGGGGCCTTGTAAGTTCCAACTTGCAGGCCAGTTATTTGATCTCAGGAGACTTAACCTCCCACTTTTTCCTGTCTTCTTTTAACCTCTACCCTCTTGTTCTCACTACTCTGATTCACACCAGACAGATTTCAAGGTCAACCATCACCATTCCTTAGTAAACATCTATAACTTTGTAAACTCTATTCTCCCTGGATCCCACCACAAAACAACCATCCATGTATTCCAGGACTATAGGCAAGCAGCTCAATTCTGCCAAAATACATACATGGTTGGAGCAAAATTTGGTTTCGCTCCAAATTTGTGACCACAAATCTCTGGCGGCACTCAATACATACTGCCTGGCAATCTTATACTTGCCACTGGTATTCACCTTCTCTTTCCACACTACTTCACTTTTACTAAACTCTCTCATTCTAACCCATATCCATGTCTATATTTTCCTTGAGGGAAAAAAACAAAAACAAAAGCCATTTTCAGTACTCCCTCATATTCCCACCTCCAAGATGCATCCATTCATCTTCACTGTATTCCCTGATCTCTATCCCAAGCCCTTATCTTCTGTGATTTATCTCATTTCTTTCCCATCTCCCCTGCATTATCAATCACTTCATTCCCACCTGATCATTCATCAGCTAATAAAAAACACACCTAGTACATGTATCTTCAAAATTACCCTTACTTCTCTATCCCACTACATAGCAAAACTTCCTTAAAGAAACACCCACTATCTTACCACCTCGCATTTGTCATCAGCCCACTGCACTAGTCCCCACTCCTCTAAAGCAGGCTTTTTCAAAGGTCATCTATGAATTCTGAATTTTTATATTATTTGACCTCAATGCATGCAGCACTTTCTTCACTCTGGGACATTGCCTAATTTTTCTACTTTCTCACCAAATATTCCTTCTCAGTGTCCTTCACTGACTTCTCTGTTCTTCCACTTGTTGCTCATTTCTCGAACCTTCTCATTTCCCTTCTTTTATTCCAGCCTAGATATTTCACCCAGTTTTGACCAAATATACCTGACTGCTCCCAAATCCGCACTTCTGTAATGATGACTTCCTAACTCCACACTATACTTGACTTCCAACTGACATCTCTATATGGACAGGCATCAGAATTCTTCCTATTTTCCCCCTAAACTCCAAATGTTGCTCATTCTAGAAAATATTACTTCCACACACCTGGCTGTTGAAGAGAGGAAATTTTTTAAAAAGTAACAGCCTAGTGTTCATATTTGATTCCTCGTTCACTCCATATGTCCACTTTGTCAACATATCAACACCATCTTCAAAATATTATCACAAACCTATCTACTTCCAACTCCAACTCCCATCCCAGTCCAAGCTACCTCCATATCTCTTTCCTACGTAAGCTTCTATTCTTACCTTCCTATAGACCATTTCCTATATACAATGCAATCTAGACCTGCCAATCCCCTGCTAAACCAGAAGTCTGGCCATCTGATTAGTGGCCAATCTGGAGCCATCAAAACTTCCATGGAGTAAATGAGAAATACGATATCAGTCAACTCAGGTTTCCATGCACATCATATACATTTAGGAGCCTCTCTTCTGCATAGTGAATATTGCAATCTCATGTGGCAGCTAACTATCCCCTCAAAACAACAACAACCAAAAAAAAAAAAAAGAAAGAAAGAAAGAAAAAAAACTAGCAGACAAACAAAAATGGTGAATCCAATAACTGAAAAAATTGTCCTATTATGTAAAAATTTTCATTATCAGTGTCAAAACCTTTGACAGACTTGGAGATCACACTAATGAGTGGAGACCTTTAGGCTTCAGAGATAAAAGAAGGCACAAAGAAAAGAGAGAGATTCTAAAAATGGGACAAGGTGGTGACAAATAGGAGCTAACCTCTGGAAAAGAGCTAATTTGAGAGGCTATATTTGGAAATACCATATAACAATGCAAACACTGTCCTTTGTTTATCATTTAAAACCATCAGGTAATTCTACACTACTCACCAATGCTACTACTACTAGGAAGGTAGAATTTTTGTTTCTATGAACCTCAAAAGAAACAGCTGACATTGTAAAGAAAGATGCTATGTCACTTTTATTTATAATAAGTTAGTTTCTCTCTAGTCTCACTGAATTAAATATCAAGCAAAGCTTTTCAAAAGCAAATTGGTTTGAAGAGGCACCAAATTATTATTACATATCTGGGTGCTCACATGGATCTCAAACCAGCCCTATGCAAGAAGTTATCATCTATTTCCACCTACTAACTTTGTCCTGATTTGTAATTTTTCCTCTACATTTTCTGTACTGCCCCCAACTGTTTTTGTAGGATGTGTAGTTTTATAAGTTATTTCAAATCCTTTATGAAACAAGGTCGGTGATAATTACAAATAATGTCATAGATGATGACAGTCCACAAAGTAATATAAGCCTTCTGTTATAAAATTATGTCCCCAGTTCTAATTTGAAATGACTCAATAAATCTACCCTCCCCTCAATCTGGACATACTGGTATCAAAGAGCTCTTTTCTCGTTTGTCCATCTCCTAGGACAGTGGAAGAAGGAAGGATGTCCAAGTGCCCCCTCCAAAAGCAAGGTCTTCTGCAGGGTAGTCAGAGGAGTATGGAGCAGAATCAGGGACAAATTTGTGAGGTAACTGCAGCCTCATGCTAGCATTACAGCTGAGAAGAGCTCTGGCCTCTACAAGCTCTCAGGGCACATCCTAGCTCCCTTGGCCATAACAATTGTTTTCTTCTCCACTAGGAAAACTAACTCTTGTTGCAGATCAGAGAATTTCTATCACAATAAATGGAAAAACAATCTCATAACCTCTCTCCTTTATTTCTATCCCTAAAGCAAGCACTCAGCTCTTGGGAACTTCTAAGGTTATTCCTTTTATAAAGAAGTTTAAAACCAAGAGTAAAAAGTTCCTTGTTTCTTCCTAAAACCTTTACTTCCTCCCCTTAGACTGTATAAAAAATGTTCCACGCAGATGCTAAAGACAAGTCCTTACATAAAGAACTAGGTCAAATTCATCTTGAGGATTTTCTTCCAAGGAAAAGCTGACTAAGGCTGTGCTATTTCAGGGCAATAGTAGAGAGCATGGAATGTGAAAGGGAGCAAAACAACCATGCATTTAAAACTTACCAAATCAGTTAGCCCAGCTAAAGCAAAAACTCCTAGTGCAACATTAAAATCTTCTTCAATAACCAAATATCCCAAAATTGGGGCCAAGCCAATTCTTGTCATTGACAACATATTTGGGATTGTCCATGGATTTTCATACTGAAACATAAAGACAACAAAATCTAAATTAGAATTAAATATTAAAATCTAAATTAAATTAAATATTAAAAATTCACACTTTAAATAAGCTTATACATAAAAAAGTACACTTAGGGGCTGGGATTGTGGCTCAGCAGTAGAGCGCTCGCCTAGCATGTGCGAGGCCCAGGTTTGATTCTCAGTACTATGTAAAAATAAACACATTGTGTACAACTAAAGCAAATAAATAAATATTTTAAAAGTACACTTAATAAACTTAAGAATAAGCAGCTACATAAAAGCCAGGAGCAGTGGCACACATCTATAATCCCAGCACTTGGGAGGCTGAGGCAGGAGGATCGTGAGTTCAAAGCCAGCCTCAGCAATGGTGAGGCACTTACCAACTCAGAGACCCTGTCTCTAATAAAATACAAAAAGGGCTGGGGCTATGGCCCAGCGGTCTAGTAACCCTGAGTTCAAACCCCCAGTACATCCCCCCCAAAAAAAACTACATAAAGTTTAAATTTAATACTCATATGTGTGTATATATATAGAGTGAGTTTCCAATCTAAAGACTGAAGAGACAACATGTATTATGTAAGTTAAGCTTTTATAATTTAGTACTTTCAACATTGCTTTTAAAAGTGAAATTTCCGAAGAACTTATAGACAGTCTAGAAAGTATTAGAAAAAAATCAAATTATCAACGCCAGGCACTGCAGCTTCAAACATTTATTGCAATCAACTTCCCTCATTCTCTTACACAGACTTAATTCTATAATCTCATCACTAAGTCAGAGTATTGCTGGAAAAAAATACAGACAAGGAATATCTTCATTTTCCTATGACAGATATTTGTAAATATGTTCAAAACAGCCATGGCAATGTTATAACCATCAAGTAGAAACCCAGTGCTTTCACAGCTCCCATATGGGAAGGCTGATTCCTTGAAACTTCATTTGGAGCCAAGCTGTTAGAAGTTGGCATTAACCAAGGAGCTCTTTGACAGCTGCTCTAAAGAACAACCCTTCCTTGCCAAAAAGAATCTGATTCATAAGAAGGTATTTCAATTTTAAAAAATCTCAGCCTAATGGAGCTAAGACTCTCTGCACAACAGGGTATAGAAATAACAAGAAAATGACTTTCCCTAAAGCCTGGATTTTTTTTCTCCACTGAATCAAGAATGACAGTTTCACCCCATGAGACTTTAAAGAACTAACCCTACTTAACTCTTTTCTTAATCAGTAACCAAGTTGCCTGAACCTTTCCTCTTTCAAAATTTCATGAACTACTATTTAAGAAAAGGCGTTTTCTAAAGAAAGCATTCTCTAAAAATATTAAGTTTGAGTTTATAAACAGAATCCAGCAAGAAAGTACCTCAGTGCACAGGGGTAACAGAGTGACTATTTCTGGGGTCAGGTGGCAGAATACTGTAATTGAAAACTATGGAACAACTTCATATTTCCCAGTGAACAGTCACCAAACAAGAATCAAACCTCTACTCTTGGATTTTTTATTAAAAATAGGGCCACATTATGTAATTACATGAAAACATTGTAAAAATATACTCCAAATTCAAGTTCAAATATCACAGTGTTTTAGAGGCAGGAGTGGTGGCGCACACCTGTAATCCCAGCAACTTGGGAGGCTGAGACAGGATTGTAAATTGGAGGCCAGCCTCAGCAACTCAGCAAGACCCTGTCTCAAAATAAAAAAAATTAAAAGGGCTGGGGATGTAGCTAAGTGGTAAAATGCCCCTGGGTTCAATCTCCAGTATTTCCACTCCCACAAATGATCACAGTGTGTCAGAGTCCAAAGGAAAAAAAGATCAAAGTCTGTTGACAATACTGTGGTACAGAGTAAGTCAAATACTTGATCCAAAGTTAAAATGACTCACAGAAGGGGAAAAGTAATTCATGATTGAGAAAATGGGATAACAAATCAAGATCAGAATGAAGAGCCCCAAAATAATAATCTCAGAGATACCTATCAGGCAAAATTAAACACAAAATTGCTAAAAGCCACTTCCACTTTGGTGTATTAATAAATAACTGAATGTTATTGGAACAGTTAAAGACTTCTTTTGATCTCTACATAAAATGTTTCAGTAAAATAAAGTACCTCGTTAATTTCTAGCTATTAAATTTATAAAAAGTTTCAAAGTTAATATTAGGAGAGCTAATCTCAGATTACCCAACCAGATAACCTGTGGCATACTCGACCAACTACTGCCGTTCTGGGAAGGACTTCAGCCAGGACAGGGCAATTTCAAAGCATCCAGCATTCAAACCCCAACATGCTTTAGCTATTAGTGGAGTTGAGACTCCTGCCAGGATGTGGCCACCTCAACCCATGCTGTACAACTGATGAAAGCAGTACAGGGGCCCACTGAAGACCTAACAATTGAAGATGTAATAATTGCATGAGCCTTGCTAACATGACATCAAAAGCTGTCTCTCTCACTCATGCTCTGCTGTCTTCTGCCTATTTCAAAAGGTAAGTGGACAGGTTTTTTTCTCCGTTAACAGTTTTAATCTTTCCCTATAATTCGAGGTGAAAGGACTTTTAAAATTACATCTAATAAACTATTTAATTATCCTTCATCCTAATGTGTCAGGCCAAATTACGGTGAATCAAACCTGCACAAGTAAAGGGAAGGGACTTGTATACTTTTCTGAAGGTTTCCACAGACTCGCCCTACACGTTAGGGATTCGCTTTAGAAAACTGAAAATAAACTTTCAATAAGGCAACCGAAGACTTTTTTTTTTTTTTTTTTTTTAACTAGTGCAATGCGCATAGGCGCTTCCGGCAACGAGTGCAGATAGAAAAGCATAAGAACGGGGTTTCTAACTTGACAACCTAAACTGTAGGCGGCCCGGACAGTGCCCCTGAAATTCACCCTGGCCGAATACTTGAGGAAGTGTTGTAAAAGTTCTGAAGCCAAAACGTTGGGACAGCCCACCGTCTGTCACTCACGCCCAGGACCAACCCCGGCAAGCCGGCGCCCCTCGCCGCCCCCCCTCGGTACGTACCTGACTGGGGGCGCTCGCCGGAACCCACCCGCCGCCCGGGGCCTCCGCCGCGGTGTCCCCTCCTGCCGCAGGCCCGGGGGCCGCTTTGCCCGCGCCGGAGCAGTGGCTCCGTGGGCCGGCTCCGGGCAGCCTCAGGGCAAGCGCGGCCGGGCGCAGCGACCAGCGCTCGGCCTGGCAGCTCAGGCAGCAGGGCACGAGCGGCAGCAGGGCCCCGCGGGAGCGCCCCTTACCCGGCCGCACCCCTAGCACCCAAGCGGCCGCACGCAGGGCCCCCCATGAGCCGCGTGCTAAGCGCGAGGCCAGCATGGCCCTGCGGCCGTGCCGCGAGGACCGAGGCGGCGAGAGCTCAGCAGCCCGGGTCACCGGCCAGCCGCTTCTCCATAGAGACCCCGCAGTCCCGGAAAAGCACGACCGCTGCTGCCTCCATACTAGTTTCAAATCCCAGCACGCTCCGCTTATACAGGTGGCCTGGAGCCGCCAAGGAAGTACGCCTTCGCGACGGTTTTGCGACACCGACGCTACCCGGCTCCCCAACGCCCCCGGGCGGCAACGGGAGGTGTGTACCGCTAAAGTCCGCGGGCTTTACGGAAGTGGTCGGTGCGTAGCGCTGCCTCTGCCCGGCTGCGGGCGAAACCAAGGCCAGTGGGCTGGGAAAGGGGGAGAGAAGCACGGCCTGAGGACTGTGTGGCCAAAGTGGCTGGAAGGCAGCAGGCGTCATCTAAGGCCGCAGTGTGAAATCCTCTGAGGCCAGTGGTCGGCATAAAACCCCCTTCAAGGTGTGTGTGGAGCCTTGGGGTCCTTGTGGGAGGCTTAAAATATTAGTTAAGTATCTGGTGTAGCATAAGTACTAGCTTGCTGCTCCCTTCCTGCTTTTTATTAAAACGAGCATAAACATTTATATGTAAAATAGGAGTAATGGAGAATGACAGTAATAAAAATTGTTAATTATTTACCCGGGAAGAGTACTTACTATAAAGGCTAAAGTGCATTATCTCATTTAATCCTCCCAATTCTAACACAGGCTCCAGTATTACTTTTAGTTTAGAAAATAATTTAGAGGTTAAAAAACTTGCTTGTTCTAAGAAAATCCCAAGTAGTCATGAATCACTTAATCACTGATTATTATATATTCAGTATTAACATGTTATATATTATAACACATTAATACCGTTGGTTGTTTGAAGTGCCACCACCATTGAGCTACATTCCCTGCTGTACCAAACAATGTGAATGGTTCTTGTGGCTTCCACTATACCCTTCCAGGGAGGTCTGTGATGGCATACCCACCTTAAAGTTGACTTAAAGACAAATTGAAATTGAACGTAATTATAGACCTGAGCATTTTATCAAGATTACCTTTAATTTCTTATGCAGATGTTGAAATGCTAATACTGAGGGAAAAACTAAATTTTTTGTTCTAGCATTGTAGAAAGGGTGATTTTGTTTCTAAACAAGCACTGGAATCAGACATTTACAATTCTCCTAGGTAGACACAGATTTTGAATAACCCTGGTAAGGGGGAGTTGGGCAGAAGGAAGGAGAGGAAAGCCTAGTCCAGAGCTTTTATTACTATAGTGGTTCTAAACTTGTAGGAGGGTAGGCCCCCTATTGGGCAGGAAGTGAAACAAACTTCAGGGTTTGTGGACTGAAGGGTTTGATATAAAACCTTTAAGCTGATTGCAGGGAAGAAGTAAACAACTAGCTGTTAGTTTGGCCTTGTGATTAGTGAATGCCAAATAGAAGATACAGAATCTAAAAGAATATGGAACCATTTCTTCTGATAAATTAGGTTTATAATCATCTTTTCCCCTATGATTTTACCTAATATTAGTCTTTACAGACAGTTACATTATCATCTAGCTTTTCAAAAAATCAGTTTTTAATATTCACATTGAGTTGTATGGTTATAATCCCACATTCATTTTAGCTTTGATCTTATTATTGGTTAAATATTCAATGTACATTGTTTTTAAAAATTTTTTTTCATTCATCTGGTTTGCTGAAGGTTTTAGTAGATTTTCCAAATGGCTCACACGGTTTGTATGTTAAAACATGCTGGCTATATACATGAATGATAGTTTGGCTGGCAGCCAAGTTCCATTTGAGTTCATTCACAAAATGTGGAAAATTCTGACATTAGTGGTCCAGTCTACCTGAAGTAGAACTGGGAAAACTCACTAGCATCCTATGAAAAGCCTTCTTTAATTGTTTCTGGATGAGACTTCTCTTTAGAATTCAGCAATTTAAGATGCCTATGAAGAATCTCTTTGTTGCTGTTCTGGTGAGGATAGGGTATTTGGTCTTTTTGCAGAGGTTCCTGGAATATAAGTGACATAAATGGGGCATGGGGGCAGTAGCACATTCCTATACAGCATCCAGTATGGCAGTAGGATGCTAGCAGTTTCCTTTTCAGGCCAGTTCTAAGGCATGGTTTTACAAACTGCTTTGGAAGCTTATCCTTTTGGATCATCGGCCTTCTTACAATTCTGTAAGCTAACCAAAATTCTTCCCCAAAACTCCTTCTCTTGCTTAATCAAGTTCTATTGTTTGCAACCAAGAGTCTACAAAAACTAGCCTGTGGGCCAAATCAGACACACTGCCTATAATTACTAAGTGATTACATTAAAAAAAAAAAAAAAAATCAGAGTATTTTATATTCTCAACATGAAAGTTTTATGAAATTTAGATTTTAGTGTTGAAAAAAATTTTTATTGGAACATGGACAGGCTCATTTGTTTAGGTATTATCTGAATGTTTTCTCTGATGAACATCTAATATGTAAAACTGAAATATAAAAATAAGACAAAAATTCAACTATAAATAATTTATATTGTTTAGATAAAACAATGTAATTTGTTTTGGGTTTTTTTTTTTTTTTTTTGGTACTGGGGATTGAACTCAGGGGCACTCAACCACTGGGCCACATCCCCAGCCCTTTTTTGTATTTTTATTTAGAGACAGGGGTCTCACTGAGTTGCTAAGTGCCTCACCATTGCTGAGGCTGGCTTTGAACTCACAATCCTCCTGTCTCAGCCTCCCAAGTGCTGGAGTTACAGGTGTACGCCATAGCACCTGGCCCAGTAATTTGTTTTTAGCTTTTTGGAGAAGCTATAGAATTTTAACACATGACTTTATCACTTCTTATATTAGTTGACCATTATCTAACACTTTCTTCCTATTATATTGCTTTTGGAACATTATCTCAAAGAACAATTTTTTGCATAGTCTTCATTTTTGAGATGGTTTTAAATGGAGTTCCCGACATGGCAAAGCCATTTTACATAGTTTGCAGCTGGTAAACCTTTGGGCCTTTTTTCAAGAGGAAACCTTGGTCATTGAGTGATCCAATAAAGTTTTCAAAATCAGCAACCTAGAAGAAAACATCAAAAAAATTAGCCCAATAAGTAACAGGCCAAATATGACTTATTGATCTCTCCAACAGTAATATGCAACTATCAAATTTCTTGGAGAAATAAAAATTATTTGCACTTTTTAACTGTACCTCAGTATATTTTTACTATAAAAACAAAAATTAGACTAGCTTTAAAAACTAAGCAATTTTACCTAAACACGTAAACTGTATTACACATTTAGAAGTGTGATTACATTGATTTTTTTTCCTAGAACTCTGAAGTAGGAAGAACAAATGGAATGATGTACATTTAACAGAAGAAGAAACTGAGGTTCAAAGACATTAAGATGACTTGCCCACAGGGATTGTGGGCAATTCCCGTATGGAGACTGGGTCTTACTACGATGCTCCCTCTAGCTATGAAGATATTGAAAAAACTTTGTAAAGAGGTAGGTATAAATCCTAAATAAAAACTGTTTTTGTTCTCTTATACATTAATGAGCCTCCTGAAATTATTATTAAAAAATGATTAAGTATTTAGCTTATCATACCTGAATGTTTAGCTCTTTGGCAATCTGTCGAAGTTGATGAAATTGAAACAGATTATTATAAGTTCTTTCAGCAATGCTGTTGAGGGCAGAAATAAATCTTTTTGCTGTTGACCTATTACTCATTCCAGAGCCATGCTGTGATCGTTCAAAATCTAGGTTTCCAAATTCATCAGAGTAAGTTCCCAGCATGCTTAAAGAAAGGGAAAGAAAATGTTATCCAATGTGGCATGGCTATAGAAATTTTTGTTTTGGGCTTATAAGTTATAAGAATAACTTGGATCCCAGCAACTTGGGGAGGCTGAGGTAGGACCACAAGTTCAAGGCCAGGCTTAGTAACTTAGCAAGACCCTGTCTCAAAACAAAACATAAAAAAATAGGAAGGACTGGGGATATTGCTCAGTGGTAAAGCACCCCTGGGTTCAATCTCTAGTACCAAAAAACAGGGAAAAGGAGAAGAAAACAAAAACCTAGAAGTAGCAAAGATTCAAACTAAGCAAAGATTCAAATGTATTTTCTGAGTGACCACTTTGAAATTCAGTATGGTATAGATCTGTTTAGAATAAAAATATTTTGGACACAGTTACTACTGCTTTTAAGAAACTTCTAAATTTGAAAAGAGAAATACATAAAAACAGAGTTGAGAAACTGTAACAACACATGGAACATTCTTTTTAAATTATGAAAAGAAGAAATTCTAAACATAATAAATTTAGGCTTTCTTTGGTAAAGACATGTTCCTATTTCCTAGAGAGGCATCTGGCAAAGAAAAGACATTTAAAAATACTCTATGAATAAACGAGGTTTATGCTGATTTGCAGTAATTATGGTTAGGTATTATCTCCAGTTCTTTTGCTTTCTCTTATTTTTACAGTATCACCAAGGAAAGAAATATGCACTTGACAGTGAGTTTTAGCTGGAAGTCTGAAAACACCAGTTAGAGATTAAATTAACCAGCCTGTAACCCAGCTTTATTGCCAACTCCCTACCTGTACAATGGAACAGATACAAACTCATCTCCAGGTTAATAGGCAAAGATGTTATTTAATCAGGAATTAATCAAATAAATATCAGTCACCTGCTAGGCAGTGGACTCATAGTGGTGAACAAGTACAATCCCTGTCTTATGGAGCTCATACGAATAATCTTAAAGGTCACTAACAATAAACTTTCACTTGTGTTCCTTGAATAGATAATAGCCCACATTAAAGAAAATAAACTGTACTAATAGGAATATGGGTCATTCAAATAAGACTATAATAAAACAATAAATCTTATGGTGAGTATTTTCCTCTCTGAAATAAAAGTATACTATTATTTAGGCTTTTACAATTAATCTATAGTATGCTTCTTTCTCATAAGTTGTCAAAAATATTTTAGGTTAATAATTAGGTAATACTAACCTTAATTGTATTTTTTACCATACGCTATACAATTTAATCCTCCCCCAAACCCTATAATTTAGAGACTATTATTCCCATTGTACAGATGAAGACAACAAAGTCTTGGTAAGATTAAGTGACTTGCCAAAGGTCACACAACTAATAAGTGGCATATCTGGAATTTTAATCCATGCTACTCTGCTGCAGATATGAAGAAAGATATGTAAGATTCTTGAGCTACTTTCCTGAAATAGAAAAAAAACTCAAAAATAATCTCCAGCCTTTAAAGATCACTCTATTCTGTTATGTTTCCTAGTATATTTTCAATTTTAGAAGAAAGCTTATGTGTACCATTTACAAAATGGAAACATAATTTTCAAAAAAATATACAGCTGTGTGCCCTGATAACTCAGATGAATGTCACAGTTTAGATTTTTCTTATTCAAGCTTGGGCCAATTAAAATGCTTGCCAATTAAAATGTAATTTTACAGGTTCAAAAACCACTTCATTGAAGGACAAACCTTCACTTCATTGAAGGACAAACCTTCACTTCATTGAAGGACAAACCTTCAATGAAGCTGAAGAGATAAGAAACTCTAAAATAGAAAATTTAAAGAATGAACGATTACTAAGCTCATTTTCAGCATTAAATGAGGGCCTACTGTGTGCCAGGCATGATTCTGGGCCTTGGAAATACACTGTGGTAAATGAAACTGAGAAGGTCCCTGCTCTCATAGGCTAAGGAGAAGACATGTTTAGTATAGCAAACATAATTCAATGTAATCTCAATATGTTTAACTTGGTCTACCATGGAAATAATGCTATATAATTCCAATCATTTGCAATCCACTCTCTTTCCTCACTGTTGCTAACAAACTCTAATATACTGAATTAAAGAAAAAGTTCCTCCTCTTCTATAGGCTGCTTACAAGAGAAAGAAATGAGCTGCAGATTATTGCCCAGGCCTTCAGGAGGCAGTTTGGGTTCCCTTCTATTCATAATGCATACCTGCAGAGGCAGCTGAGGGAACCAAGCAGCCTCTATGTATGAGGCAGTACCAGCCTGAGGATGAAGAAAACTAGGAAGTCTTTCCCCATTAGGAAAGGGAAGAAAGGATCTCCAGTTCAGGGCTACTGGAAAATTTAGAATGATAACACTGAGGACTAGACCCTAGAAATTCTTTGAAAGGTGTAATTTTGGAAAGTTCTGATATGGGATCCAAGATTTGCCAGTTTTTGAAGGCTTCAATTTATGGTATAAGCCAGAGGAAAGGGGGTATTCTCAATATCATCATCAAAGCCAGCACTGAGACTAAAAAAGTGTCTATTGAGTGTCCACTACTGTGTCAGAACCATATTTATCACCTTCTATAGCATCACTGCATGACACATCAGAGCACAATCCTTTGTGGTGTGTTTTGTACAAGAGGAAACTGAGAGCAGAGTATAACTTGCCTAGCAGCTCCAGATTGGACTCTACAGCCCTTGTTTTTCCAGCTGTAAGGCACTATAATTCACAGCCAAAGAGAAACAACTAGGCAAAGCCACCTAGTTCTGACACCATGCAAGCCCCAGATTATCAGCACCTAGAAAACAAATCCACCTACCTTTGATGAAATAGAAATGACTTAACATAAGATAAAATAATCTCTAACATACTTTGGCCTTGGAAAAATAGAATCCTGATTTAAATTTTTATTTGCTGTGAGGGCATATTAAAAATAATAAAATGAATACCTAAATTATGATAAAGTTATGAAGATGAGGGGAAAACTAGGCAGTGATATGGAACAATAACCAAAATGCATTCTAAATGAAATCAGGTATAGAATGTATATGGTATGCTACCATCTGTCTGCAAACGGGAAAAAAGAAAATACAGGTATGTAGTTGTGACAAATATTCTGTATCTGAAAGTCACACAAAAAATTGGTAATATTTGTTGCTACTAGAGCAGGAAGATGAAGAATTGGATAGCTGTTAAACAGGTTAGGAAGAAAGCTTTTCTACTACCTACCTAATATTTTAACTTTGGAATTTTGAAGCATGTAAATGTATTTAAAATCTAAAAATATTTTTTAATTTGGGGAAAAAAGAACCCTAAAATAATTAGCTTTTACTTTTACTGATTAAAAAAATAAATACATGTCTAAGGTAGCCATATACACTCAATTAATTAGAAACCTTTCTACCTTCTAAAATTCATGATCTGCCTAATGATATAAAATGCAAAGGATACAAGTGAGCATTATTTATCAAAACTGTAATATAATTACCTTGTAAGCAGAAATATCACTTTTGAGAATGTAGTAAAATACAATTTACCCACAAGTGAAGTATCTTATATAGAACATTACTTATGTAGCACTGTTTCTAATAGCAAAAGAATCAAAAATATTCATGAATCTAGCAATGAGGGACTGATTAAATAAACTACGGTATATCTATACACTAAAATGCTATGTAACTATATAAAAAGTTCCCTACAGCTTAATAAAGAATGATCTATGGATATAGCATTAAATTAAAAAAATGGTACAGAACAGTGTAAACAATATGCTGTTTAAGGGGAAGTAATGGGTGTCTCAGTGAAAAAGGGTGTGAGGTAAATAGGACAAAAATAATTTCAGAACAATATGAATGTATTACCTATTCAAACATGTTTTTAACTACCTTCCCCTCTCCAACCCTCCCACTCCAGTACTGGATATTGAACCCAGGGGCACTCTACCACTGAGCTATATCCCCAACCTTTTTTATTTTTTATTTTGAGACAAGGTCTCCCTGCATTTTCCCAGTTTACAATAATTCTGCATCAACCTCCCAAGTTATTAGGATTATAGGCATGGAATACCACACCCAGCTCAAAAATTACCTAGAGATTTACACAGCCAGAAATATCTTAAACCAAGAAAATACAGTTTCTTTGAAGGAAAATAAATGATCTCATATGCTAAATAACCTTATTAATGATATAATTTGAGATGGGAAGATAGATAATTGCCATTTCATTTAAAAATCATTTAAAATTTTAATCTCACCTATATTTCATAATTTCAACTATATCCTCAGCATCTTCTTTGGTTGCTTCCTCTCTTAATTCTAACCTTGCTCGTGCCTTTGAAAGAGAAACAAAAATTTTAAGATAACAAAAGATAAATATGTTTACCATTGTTTGAGCAGATATTCTATGTCTAAATTTATTCATTCACTGTACATAACAACTGACTTTTGAGGGAGATAGGAAAAGTCAGAATTACAAAAATAACTAAAAAGCTTCAGTATAAAAATAACACATTTAAAATATTGATAGAACTTATTTCTACCTACTAACATCTTTATCTGAGAGTACTCACTTCAGAAGATTTGATTATTTTAACTACCAAAATTCTTTTAGCATCCCACAATGTGAAATTAAAAGATATTGCTGTCAGAAAAGTAGGTATTATCCTTACAGACCTGTTATGTAATCCAATCAAATGCCCTAGTACTTGACACATTTCTTACCAAATACCCCAGTGTGGACTTTTCAGACACTTCAGGAATCTCTTAATGCCATTTAAAAAATGAATAAAAGGACAGGCATGGTGGCACAGGCCTGTAATCCCAGTGGCTTGGGAGGCTGAGGCAGGAGGATTGTAAGTTCAAAGCCAGCCTCAGCAATGGTGAAGCACTAAGCAACTCAGTGAGACCCTGTCTCTAAATAAAATCCAAAACAGGGCTAGGGATGTGGCTCAGCGGTCAAATGTTCCTGAGTTCAATCTCTGGTACCAAAAAGAAAAAAGTTATATAGTAAGTAACTGGTCCTGTGCCTAGAAAGAAATGGCTATAGTGACATGTAACAGTTGTGACCAACTCTTTTTAAACACTTTTATTAGCCATTTTTAACATTTCTCCATAGGAAGAAAAACTAAGTTAGTTATGCAGTAATTTGATAAAAATGGAAATCATATCTACCCTCTAATTGCCATAAAAAAAGGTATGAATAGAAAATTAACAAACCTCTGTTAGACGTATCAAAGATTCCAACTGCCTAGTAGTGATTGGTGAGCTATTTAACCGCTGGCTCTGTTTCCGGAGCTCCAGGTAGAAATCTTGAAGAACTTGAGCAGCTTCTGTGGATAGCCTTGGGTAGACATACTGTCGAGCATAGCCAATGTACTTTCTCAATAGCTGGTGAGGAATCAGATCTATTGTTTCTCCAGGAACCATCTAAAGCATGATAGAAAGGCCCAAGATTACAGAATAAGCACAAAATAAAATCTTCCTGCTAAAATAACTTGTTTTAGAGAAATATATAATTCTAAAATATGTACTTCTAAACAAACCAAACATTATAGCTGTAGTTCTCATTCTCATTGACTTAGATGATTTCTAAGTTTACATAAACTCTAGTATCACTGTATGAAAGTTTACATATTATTGCTCTATCATAAACCAAACATTAAACTTTTTTTTTTTCTTTTTGGTTGCTGGGGATTGAACACAGATCCCATGATGGTGCCATACACCCAACCTCTGTCACACTGAACTTTTTTTCTTTTTTAAATATTTATTTGGTTTAGTTGTACACAATGCATTTATTCGTACATGGTGCAGAGGATCAAACCCGGGCTGCGCACATACTAGGCAAGCGCTCTACCACTGAGCCACAACCCAACCCCATGTCACACTAAACTTTAACATTCAAATAGAATCAAGCTGAAGGATTAAGGAAAAACATGTATACCTTTAGTCTTTCTGATAATGGTTTCTCAGAAACCACTTCAAGTATGGAAGTATTTGAATCTTGACTATTCATGCGAGCTACTGTGGCACTGCTAACAGTTCTCTGCTTTCCAGCTCTTATTGCAATCACATGTTCAGAAAGTAAGTGATCGTGCTGCTCATTTGGGGTATCTAACAGGATAAAGACCAAATCGAATCTGGATAGTAGGGCACTCCCCATTCTAGGAAGTATGAAAGAAAGAAGAAACAATGATTGGAATCAAAACAACTAGAAAATCTACAAAACTATTTACTCATTTGTTTAGTGTAACTAGAAAATCTACAAAACTATTTACTCATTTGTTTAGTGTCCAAGTTCCATGTAGAACTTCAATCAAGCTTTAGGTTAAAGACATCAGCAAATAGCTTTTTGGATTCGATATATCTATCTAAACCGAGATGACCCTCAATAGATGAATGGATAAGGAAACTATGGTATATATACACAATGGAATATTACTCAGCATTAAGAGAGGATAAAATTATGACATTTGCAGGTAAATGGATGGAGCTGGAGAACATCATGCTAAGTAAAGTAAGCCAATCCCAAAAAACCAAAGGCCGAATGTTCTCTCTGATAAGTGGATGTTGATCTATAATGGGGAGGGGGAGAGGCATGGGAAAATGGAGGAACTTTGATTGGGCAAAGAGGAGGGGAGGGTAGAGAGGGTGCACGGGGGCAGGAAAGATGGTGGAATGAGATGGACATCATTACCCTAGGTACATGTATGACTGCACATATGGTGTGATGTTACATCATGTACAACCATAGAAATGTAAAGTTGTGCTGCAGTTGTGTACAATGAATCAAAATGCATTCTCTTGTCATATATACCTAATTAAAATAAATAAGACACAAAATGAAATCTGGAGTGACTGAATAATGTGATGAAGGCACCAAAACAGATCTATGATACCACTAAAATCAGAGTCCAAGTGTCCTAATTTTTATTCAAGAGGATCTTTCTCATTTTTATAATTGTGACTGCACTAAAGAAAAATTCCTAATAGATTGACTTTTTTGGTGGTGACAGCATGGAAATTCCCCAAATCCTCAAGTATATTGTGTATTTATTTATGTATCAAAGACTATTTTTATATTAAGAGTATAAATCATTAAGTATTAGGAAGTTAGCCAGGTGTGATGGTAAACACCTATAGGTCCAGTTACTGAGGAGGCTAACGCAGAAGGTTCATTTGGACCCATGAGTTCGAGACCAGCCTGGGCCATACAGTGAGATCTTCATCTCAAAAACTTAAATAAATAAGCCAGGTGCAGTGGCTCACACCTGTAATCTCAGCAGCCTGGGAGGCTGAGGCAGAAGGGTCACGAGTTCAAAGCCAACCTCAGCAAGATAGCTTCTTTTTCTCACTTTTGCAATACTTAAATATGTTTTCCCCTTTCCATATATTTCATCCAAACTGTTCAAAACTAATTAGAAGAGAAAGTACACATGCTTAAGATATAAACACTGATTTTTTAAAAAGTGGGATCACACTATATATGTAAGTATGTAGCATGGTCTTCTCAATAACAAAGTATAAACATGGTTTTCTATCAGTACATTCAAAGCTACTTTCATTCTTAAAAATTGCTACTCTCTACTGTGCAATTTTAATAGTTTTGTTTCTGCTTTCCACCCTGCAAGCATATCCTTATGCCCTTTTTCTGTGACCAAGACTCCTAAAAATAAAATGGCTGAAACAAATGAGATTATACATTTTAAAACATTGTGATAAACACAGCAGGTCATCTCTCAAAATACTAATGGTGTATGTGAGAACCCATTTCCCCCACTCCTTTGCCAATAATGACTGTTGAAATTTAAAATGTTTGCCAATCTGGTAGCTATCAATGGTACTACACTGTTTTTTAATTTCCAATATTCAAGCACATTTTTCTATACTAGAACTTTTTAAATTTCTGTGAACTATCCATTTATATCCTGTTATCTTTTTATTGATTTATAAGGGTTCACTATCTTAAAGGTATAAATAAGACTTACTTCAAATTCTCAGAAACTGTTTTGGCTTTATTGTAGTGTCCCCCAACTGGATTTGCAGCAGCAATAATGGAAGTTCTTGCAGGAAGGCTACAAACCACACCAGCCTTTGCAAGGCTAATACTTTGCTGTTCCATGGCTTCTAACAAGGCTTGATGTTGGTTCCCCATCTTATCAAATTCATCTATTCCACAAATGCCTACAATTACAGTAGAATAATATGGACCAAAATATTTTTCTTTGGTCAAGTTCCAAATTTTATAAGATAGATTGTTCTACAATAAATATTATTTTAATTTGTTCCTAGCAGTTAAAATTTTAAAATGTCATACAATGGAAAATTACTGTTTGCTTTATAGCAACTAATATACTTGTCTTGTTTAACTAAATTTTGTGTAATTTTTATTCAGTCACCACTTTCCATACACACAGCATTATGTTGTGAGAGTTGCAAAAATG
Source organism: Tamias sibiricus (assembly GCA_025594165.1). Classification (NCBI taxonomy): domain Eukaryota; kingdom Metazoa; phylum Chordata; class Mammalia; order Rodentia; family Sciuridae; genus Tamias; species Tamias sibiricus. The sequence goes on along the minus strand of CM046659.1, from coordinate 183,344,630 downwards.
AAGATATAAGCATACCCAAAATGCTTATGGACTTAAACTTGCACAGGTAATATACACACAATTCAAGAATACTTTAAAAATCCTAGGAGATATGCATAATTATGTAAGATGAGTTTTCTGGAGTGGGGAGTAGTTAAAAGGAGGAAAATCAAGAAAAAGGTACTATTTGGGCTAGGTCTTGTAGGGATAGTGGGATAGCACAATTTGAGAGGAAGAGTTATGGGCTCTACAGAACAGAAAACTCTAGCACAGTTGTCAGCAATACCAGGTTCTAATCGTACACTTGCAGGGAATCACTTAACCTACTTAAACCTAACACAAAGCACCACCACTGATTGAAGGCATTTTATGTGCTAAGGCAGTGATGTTATATAATCCACAAGTTAATGAAACCTCCTAACATCACCTTGTAAAAATTTTCTTCCCACCTTCCCAGACCAGTTAAATTAGCTGTTAAGGGTCATATCTGAAGGACTTTGCTGTGGGTTAACCTCATGTATATGTACTCTATACCCAAGTAAACTTATTAGCCCAGAGGTGCTATGAGAAATAACTGCTGATTAGTCTTCTGTATAAATGTCAAGATTCCATGAATCCACTTCTGTTTCCATTTACTGGGTTCTGTACTTCATGGAGCCAAGTACCTTGTATGTCAAATGCCCTTCATTTTCTGTCTCTATAATTGCCCCTCTAATTATTTTAAACTTTGTTTTTTTCTTTTGCATTTGCTGAGATTATCTTAAACCTTCCCCTGTACTTTTAATTCTCCTTTGGCAGGATTAGTGTTACATGCTGCTTTAATAATTATATTGCTACTCATCAACTTGCTATCTATAATGTTCTTACCATGTCCTCCCCTTGTTTTATTTCATTAAATTCATGTACTTATTAAACGCTTGAAAAATTCAGGGTGAATTTTCATTGGTTCCTTCAATTACAATTTTATCTAGACTGGGCACTTTTACTGTGCATGTTAACTTCTTTTCTTTATTATGTTATTTCTGCATAGCTGCCATTCTATCTTGCTCATGTTTAAGGATGACTGTTTTGTCCAAGTCTATTTTAACACAGTGTGTATGAATTTTCATCAACACTCTTTTTTTCCTACTATAATTTTGACCCATTTTTTTCCTTTTTATCTACAATTTGTAGGCTAGGGTGTTAACCTTACCTTTCAGTAGCCCAAGCATTTGGAAAAGGAAGCAAGGGGGCTTTGTTGGACTTTGTGCCACCTTTCTTACTCATCTCTGTTTTGAAAAGGTTCACCCCTCTCTGTTGAGAACGTGTCCATGTTCATAACAGAAAATTCCTGTACATTAGCCAGTCTCAGCTGTTCAGTGAGGCACTCTGGGTGATGGTAAAAGCCTTCTGTATGGTTTGTTCCCTGAACCTGACAGGGGTATGTGAAAGCTTTATCTCACCTTTTCCATGTGTTGCCTATTGCTCTATCTGCCCACACCTCTCTGGAATCAATGGTGTTATTGGAAATTATCAAAATGACTAGTCCTCTTCCTCAGAGGTGGGGATGGGGTAGGAACAAAGTCAGAGCTACTTCTTCTCTGGCTACTACTCTGCAGAGTGTAAAGCAGGAAACAACAAACTTTTTTATATAAAGGAATAGTAGTATATATCTCAGTTTTGCAGGCCACTACAGTCTTGCACATTTTTGGGTTCATTTGTTCTTTACAACCCTTTAAAAAACATAAAAACCAGTTTTAGCCTGTGCACTGTATTAGAACAGGTTGCAGGCTGAACTTGATTTCTAGACTGAAGTTTGCTGACCCCTGATTTTAAAGCTTTAAACTCTGAACATCTTAAATTCATTTTCCTGTTCAAATATAAATGTTAAATTATGAAATTTTAACATTTTTTGTCATCTCATTAGGTGATGAAGAAGGGAAATATTATGCAGCTTTATTACTTCTTTTATCCCCTGAAAGTCTTCAGTAAAGATTTTAGTAGGACCCTGTGTTTGTTTCTAGAACCCAATCTTTGCTGACCTTTCCTTTGTATTTTTTTCCTTTGTATTTGTGAAATTTCTTTTTATTTTAATAGTTCTATGTTCACCATCCTAGTGCTAAGCTTATCTACCCTATATTTGGTAGAGATGACACTGGCTCTTCACATTATTCATTTTAAATTCCAAATTCCATTAGGTGTCTGTACAGCTAAACCTCCAAATCACCTTCAACTTCTAATTAATGAAAAGTTTTATGGTTTAACAAAAAGTATCCTTTCAATCTGCATTATTTCCTTCACCTGGTATCTCAGCAAAAATACTCTCACTTCTGATGTGAGCTATATCATAACCAGGTAAATGGTTTTCTAGTTTATTAACTCAATATTTATTGAATAACTTCTACATACCAGTACTATAATCTAGGCATGCAAGACAAAATTCCCTGCCCTTGTGAAGCTTACATTATTCTCAGTTGACAGGAGGCAATTAAAAATGTAAATCATATGGAAAGTGGTAGGCACTATGGAAAGAAAAAGTAGTGTAAGGAGAATAGGGCCTGCTAAGGCAGCAACAGAGTGAAGGATGATGCTATGACTACTTAAAATATGTTTAGAGAAAGACTTGCTGGGGCAGAACATTTGAGCCAAAACATGAAGTAGGAAAGGGAACAATGCTTGCAGACATACCTGGGATACATTGGATTAATAATAAGTAGAAGGACCCTGATGCATGAATGGGATATGCCTGGAATTCTGATGATGTTCAAGGTCCAGCAAGGCCAGTATAGTTAGAGAAAAGGAAACAAGAGGGAAGTGCAGTAGGTAATGAGACAGAAGAGTTGAATGGCCAGAATGTGGTGAATTGGCCACCCTCATGACTTTGGCTTTCACTCTGATCAAGATGGGCAGCCACTGGAGGAAGCTGAGCAAAAGAATAACATAACCCAAGGTTTTATGAGATTACGCTACTTTGTTAAAAAAAAATAGAAAGAGGTAAAATCATCAAAGGCATGCCAATTAAGAGATCATAGTAATAATGTGAGAGATGATGATGTCACAGACCAGGGTAGGAGCAGTGAAGAAGTAGATACTGGATAGATTTAAACATAAAGGAACAAGATTTACTAAGAGGTTAGATGTGTGTGTATGAAAAACAAGTCAAGGATGCCTCCATGTTTCCTGATTTAAGCAAATAAAACTACAGAGTTATTTACTGATGAGGAATAAGTCTGAAAGGCAAGATCAGGATTTTGCCTTTAGACATGTTAAGTTTTGAGAAACTGGTGGAGATACTATATAGATAAAAATACATGTTTGGAGTTCAAAAGAGAAAAGATTATAAATTTTGGAATTTTTTTAGCAGACAAGTAGGTAAACAAAGCTATAAAACTAAGTTAAGTTCAAGACTTCCAATAAAATATAGACTTGGAAGACAAAAGGTTCAAGAACTAAGAACCTAAAGTACCTGCTAGTTTAAGAGGTTGAGGAGATGAAGATGCACTAAAGACTGAGAAGGAATAGCAAGTGAAGTAAGAAGGAACCTAGCAAAGTGTGGTGGCCTGGACACCAGAGTTTCAAGTGTTTCAAAAGGGAGGAATGATCTGCTGTGTCAAATGTGCACTGGACTTAGAAATAATGGAGATCACTGCCAACTGAAAGAATATTCTCCACTGGACTGGAATCCGGACAGTTCCTGACATATGCATAAGGAACATGTTTTAAGGCATCACAAGGAAAAACTTTTAAGTACTAAAGTCCAATGTGAGAATCCATTCTTGCTGAGTCCTACTGGATTTCTTATAATCTGTCACCCAAATCCTGAAAAACCCTAATAAGATGAATTGAAATACAGCAAAACTAAAATTCTAAAGTAACAGCTCAACTTTTATGGCAAGTCTCTTTTTAGTATAGGATGACATCTACCTTCTTTTGAGTTTCAAGGTAACCAGAACTATTTTGAGCTAAGTAACATTAATACATACAATATGTACTAACTGAGCACCTAAATACTAGTCAATTGGAACAGGCAATCAACGAGATATCCAAATCCTACTCTACAGAGAGCTTACAAGCTCCAAAACAGGTTTGAAAACAAATGATCAGAAATGTAAGGGGTGATATGAAATTAGAAGTGTAGGGAGTTTAAACAAATTTTATCTAATTATTTTAATTTTTATATATAATTGTGCTAACAGATTCTGAAAATGAAGGACTTAAGTACCAGTTTTAATTCTATAGTATAAATAAAAATTATAAGTACCATATTTTCAAATATGAATTCTGAAATTCATTGGCAACTCACTGGTTAAGACAATGCTATCCAAATGCCTCTTGGACCAAATGTAAAGCAAGTGGTTGAAAAAAGAAACAGCTTTTTGAAAAAAAAAAAAGACAATTATTGAATAGTGGGAAGGGAAGGGGGAGGGAAATAGTCAAGAGTAGAATGAATCAGACATAACTTTCTTATGTTCATATATGAATACACAACCAGTGTACCTCCGTATCATGTACAACTACAAGAACAGGAAGTTATACTCCATGTATGTAATAATATGTCAAAATATGCTCTACTGGGCATGTATATCTAAAAAGAACAACAACAAAAAGAATTATTGATTAGTATCCCTGTTATCTCTCACCTTGATCACCAAGTACTAGAGCCCCAGCTTCCAAAGCAAAATCACCAGAGGAACTATCTTTTGAAAGAGTTACAGTTAGACCAGAGGTAGTTGTAGTGTTACCACAGACATACACACCACGTGGAGCAACGTTGCATACTGCCTACAAAAGAAAAAGTGTAAAAGAATCATTCAGAGTAAAAGGGAAATGATAGCTAATACTTAATTGCTCACAAATGTTAGCTACATGCCCAGAATTCTCGTAAGAGCTTTACTATACAATCTTCACCACCACGAAGGGAAAAGTATTTATTCCTATTTACTGATGTAGAAAGTAAGGCTTAGTGAGTGAGTGAAGATGAAATGAGGTATGAAGGTGGGAAACCAGGATTCCATCAAACCCAGGCAGTCCGACCTTAGAGTTTGTGGTCATGTGAATGTTCGACACAATTCCATTCTATGCTCATTTTTCAAGTTCAAATAGCCAATCCTGAGTACCAATTTTAATTTTGAAAGCTCGATGCTTCTTTAAAGATCAGATAATAAAATTGCTCAATATGTGTTTACCTTCTAAGTAGACAAGTTATGGTAGGTCAGAAAAGTAAAAAGCACTGAGTTAAAAGCACCAATCTCTGAAGTCAGGCAGACCCATTAAAATCCTGGATCCACCATTTACCAGGTATGTAGCTCTTGGATCTCACCAAATCTGAACTTTATGTTCTATCACACTATTGCCCTGAGAATTAAGTGAATAAATGAAATTGTATATGCAAGGCACTTAACCTGGTACCAAGCACATCATAAGCACCCAACTCAAAAGCCACAGTGTATGGATGTGCGCTGCCTGATTCCAGGAGATGGCATTTGCATTGTTTTGTGTTTTTTTTTTCCCTTGCATTACAGTTGTATATACTGAAGGGATCACATTGTTATCTTTGACAGTGGTACGCACTAGATTTGTGCAGGGCACACCCCAAATGACCCTGATACTGGCTCAATAAACAATTATCATTATTTTTGTTACTTGCAACTCCATATTTTTTAGTCTTTTTGAAAAACTTTATGATATTTTTAAAAATATTTTTTAGTTGTCAATGGATCTTTTATTTATTTATATGCGGTGTTGAGGATTGAACCCAGGGCCTCACACATGCCAGGCAAGTGCTCTACCACTGAGCCACAATTCCAGCCCTTTATGATACTCTTTGAGAGTGAGATGGTTTACTAAACAAAGGAAAACAAGCTTTAAATTAGGTAAACAGCTCTTAACTGTGTTAGCCTAATTTTTAAAAACTTGGCTTAATGGGGCTTACATGCAATACCCTCCTTTGTTTACAATGTTTAATTTCCATTAATATTACAGCTTCTATTTTAAATTCAGTCAAGAGTTATAAAAGCATTTATTCTGGTTCTAAACATCAAGAAAAGTTAACAATGTCACTTGTTGGTACTAAAACTTGTTCAGTACCCTTTAACGTATTTTGGAAGCATTTATATTCTAAGAGGCATTTTTCTCTCACCCCTCCTCTTGAATATTCACACAAGTACAAAAGATAGAAAAGAGCGGGGCACGGTGGCACGCGCCTGTAAATCCCAGCACTTTGGGAGGCTGAGGCAGGAGGATCGCGAGTTCAAAGCCAGCCTCAGCAATGGTGAGGCACTTAGCAACTCAGTGAGACCCTGTCTCTAAATAAAATACAAAAAAGGGCTGGGGATGTGACCCAGTGGTCGAGTGCCCCTGAGTTCAATCCCTAGTACCACCAAAAAAAAAAAAAAAAAAAAAAGAAAAAGAAAAGAAAGCCATAACAATGCAAATCTGCATGTTTCTCCCACATATTTTGGTTAAATATCCTGCTTTCATTTTTATTATGAACTTTGTTTCACCTACAACTGTGTATTGTACCTCCATTATCATGCTGTGGCAAGAGCTCAGAATAGATTTTTTTTTTTTTAAGTAGGCTTAGCTCATCAAAAGGAATCAAACATGGATGCAATACTTCAATGGAATTAAAATGATGACTGGCTTAATATTCAAGCACAGGGAATAAAGAATGACTCACACCTGAGGGACACTGGGGTTACAATGCAATGGCAAGATCCAAGCAGTTCTCAATCTTGGCTGCACATCAGAATCACTATGTAGGGTAACACATAAACAAATACTGGAACTCTAACTTGGAGACTCATAATTCAATTGGCATGGGCTGGCCGCAGTATTTTCAAAGAGCTCTAAAAGCTGATGAAGTCAGGGTTCCCAAAGATTCAGTAGCTACAGGACTATACAACTCACAGGGAGCCCTTGATCTGGCCACATTTTCCCACTAGGCATGGAAGAAGGGAGTCACAAGGGGCTTCTGAATTAAACCCGTATGGCTGGCCTACCAGGCCACCACTCTGAGGAAAACTATATGCACTCCAACAAACAGCACCTACTGGAGCCATCACAAATCCAGGAGGGAAAAAGCGCTGGGAAAAATCTTCTTGGTGACCAACAATTAACTGATCACAGAAGTTGCTTTGCTTTATATTCAGAAGAAACATGGAGAAGCATATAGACAGATCCCTTGCCTCTATCAGATTGTTCTTTAAAGCCCAATACAGTGTTTATGTGCTTATATGGAGAGAGAATGGGTGATCCTATTTTACCTCCTTAATTAATCTGTTCATATAAGAGGTCATATCACAATAATAAAGAACAGCAAAGTATTGCTAGATTTAAAAAAAAATCAGGGAACTAGTTAACATTTCATTTCATTATAGTTGAAGTATCAGACCAGGCTGCTTGTGTAGCCTGTATGTCTGGAGATTGATTCAATTTGAAAATAGGGTCAGATACACGTTATATGTTACTTAAACTCCAGCTTACCTTTGCCACCAAACAAAGCAGATCCTCTAGGAAAAAAACACTCCATGCTTTGAGAAAATTCACTTGTCAATGACTCATATATTTTACAAGCAAAAGGTCAAACATTAAACAGACTGATATATATATATATTTTTACCTGTAGCATCTGACTCTTTCCCAAGCCTGGATCTCCAACAACAAGTACGTGTGGGTCTCCTCGAATTGGAATTCTGTTTTTGTCATCTGCATATTTCTGGCTACCTCCAAAGAGTGCTAATGCCAAAGCTGCTTTAACAAGCTCAGGTGTGAAAGAGAAAAAAACAAATAAGAACCAGAAAAAAACCCACAAAGATGACTAACAAAAGGAGTATTCTTCAACACTGATATGTTTGAGGATATTTTTAAAGCATGATTGAACTTTAACTTTTTTATAATAAAAATCTAGAAATGAACTATAACATAAATGCTTAAAAAATAAAAGCATGAATGCACTAAAACCAGAAATGTTATCTTACAAATTGCTAAGTAAAGGCCTAATTTGCAATACATAAATCCATTCCATAAAAGTGAGAAATACTTATGGTCCCAGCTTTTTTTAACTTAGTCACTTTTAAAGAAACTCATTCCTATGAAATGTAGTTGGTGGGCAGCTTTTTCTTACAAGGGGCTATAGTCTGCCTCCCATATCATTAATTCATGGAGAATAAAGACACATTAAAATGAGTAGCTTTTTTTTTTTATAAAGTATTAGTTTGTTGACTTTATATTTCTTAGTGAAGATGAAGTAAAATACTTACTTCATGACCAAAAATGACAGGGCAAAGTGAGCTGAAAAACAGAATACAACTTATAAATTCTAACTTAAAATTCTTAATCCAATAGATGTATTTTTTTTTAGTATTTGCTTAGCTTGTTTTATTTAGAACTAAAAAAAGACAAGTATAAACAATTTACATCCCCTCAAAAAGTAAATTTCTAACAGTTCTTAATCTATAAAGGGAAGAATGCTTTAAAAAGTGTGCTTGTGGAAGACAGACCCAATATTTGCAAAGCACTGTAAAGTAACCAAATATGCTACTGATTTTCTGACAGAACTAGCCATTAAAATGTACCATACTTATGATCTTCCAATTTAGGACCCATCATCACGTGTATTTTATATGAACAGACATCTTTAGGCTTGTGTACCCAAGTCGATGAAAGAAGGAGGCTAAGGAGTGAGCTCAGTACAAAATATGTTTAAGATGGGATAAAATTTCATTTTTTTTAGTTCAATTCTGAAAGAGTCTGATTAAATAAGAATCTGAATATAAAGAAGTATATTTACATTTGTCCATTTTATGAACAAGGAACAAACAAAAATGGACAGGGTGGTAGAGATATAATCAGGAATAAAATGTAACTCCTTTTCCATTTTAATATATGTAACCACAGAAGAAGTTGGTGCCCTGCTCATAATCCCATTGGTACTTACTGTTGTGCATGTTCCTGCCTAATTGCTGCTTGCGTCCTACCAAGCAGCTGTACCTGCCTGCGAAAGGGCTTTCTATGGCCCCAAACGCACCATCAGGTAGGATAGGCAGGCCAGAAGTGCTGGTGTGTGTCATATCCTAGGAGTAGCCTCAAACTAGGGCCTTGGCGGGGGAAAAATATTGAGGCTTTTATAGAGTATAGTGTTCCAGAAGCCTCAGGAGGATTATGTCCTGGATACTAGTAGTAACATGTTCATTAAAGCTCCATACACTGACTGTCAACCTTTCTCTGTATTACTTCTGTCAGTATTTCCAGGATCACCTCCCAAATAAATGATGTTTAACCAGATCATTGCTTCCAAAGGAATCTAAATATAGCTTTTCACTGTTTTCTCCCTTCTCCTTTCATGGTCCTCCATTTGTTATCCAGTATGGGTCAACAAATTTTTTCTTAAAGGGTTAGCTAGCAAATATTTTCAACTTTGTAGGCTAGCCTGTCTCAGTCACAACTGCTCAATGTGTAGAGTGAAATCAATCACTGACAATATGTAAATGAAGTGGGTGGGCCTACATTCCACTAAAACGTTATTTACAAAAATAGGCCTAGTTTGTTAATCTGCTAGATTAATAAATGTAGGACCATGAAAAATTCTAGTTCTGATGCTGAAATAACAAACATGGTGGATAAAAACAAACTCTGGGAAGAAAACCCAAGTTTTTCACATTAACTTGTCTTCTGCGAGCATGGCAGAAGGACCATTGAAAACATTCAGTTTTCATTTATAACCAATAAGAAGAATCAAACAGGTGTTTGGATTCTTCTTGTGTGCCTGCTCACAGACAACTCACACCCAGATCACCCCACCCTAAGTTAGAGCATCCTCTCAGAGTAGGTCTGGATGGTTATTTAGATGGATTTAGAGGATTCAAGAATAAATAACCTCTAAATGCAGAAAGAGAAAGCATCAAATTCTCCTAGAGCCCAAAGCGTAGGTGAAAAGGAAAGCAAGACAAGCACAACTTTTCTGATAAAATCCATTTCAAAATTTTCTCAGTTCTTTACCTCTCTTGGGTACATCTATTATTCGGTTTCTTGTTTTGCCCCTATTTCCTCAAAATTATCAAAAAAAAGAAAAGTTGTCAAAGAAGTATCAAAAATAGGGCTAAGAATGTACCTCAGTGGTAGGGCCCTTGCCTAGTATGCAAGAGATCCCAGCTGATGTGTGTGTAGGGGAATACCAAAAAAAAAAAAAAAAAAAAAGAGTATGCTCTGTTAAATATCATAAGCATGTTACAAAATATGACTTAAACCTTCAGAATAACCTTCTGTTGTAGACTGGGTAACAAACTTCTTGAGGTAGTATATATTCCTTATTACTTAAACTAGAGATCAGAAATTTTTTTCCCCTAAGAAGCCAGTGGCAGGGGCTGGGGTAGTGGCTCAGTGATATAGAGCGCTCACCTAGCATGTGCATGGCCCGGGTTTGATCCTCAGCACCACGTAAAAATAAACACACTGTGTACAACTAAAGAAAATAAATATTTTTTTAAAAAGACAATGGCAACATTATGAGCTAAATATATGTTTTCTTATAATGAAACGAGTTGTCACACGTGCTCAACTCTGCCACTGTAGCACAAAAGCAGCCAGAGACACTATGTAAGTGATTGAGTGTGGCTGTGTTCCAATAAAACTTGATTTATGGACACTGAAAACTGAATGTCACATAATCTCATATGTCATGAAATATTCTTTTCCTTTCAACCATTAAAAAATATAAAAACCATTCTTAGTTAATGAGCTATGCCCAAATGAGCTGGGATTTTGTCTATGGACTGTAGTTTGCTGATCATTTTGACTAGCTTTTATTATTTTTAACCCAGAGTACCCCTAACTTGTATACATGTAAAAAAATTTCAGATACCCTCATACATACTTGACAATAAGTTTAAACAGGTTTTCTTCAGCTTGAATCTCTTGGATAGCATAAAGGTCTTTAAGTGAGAACTCCATCAATGTCCCATGCTTACAACCATCTTCAGAGGGCTTTGTTTTCTGTCCTTTGCTATTGCTAACAGAATTTGCTTCAATGTACAAAAGGAACATGCATTTATCATTCTTGTTTCGAGAACCTGTAAATTCAAAGTATTGGATACAATAATTGGCATTCATTTGCCCTACGACTCAACTAAACTATTAAAGAAAGTCACAGAGAGCTATAAATAAATATTTATTTTGAAGGAAAAGTTTCATCTATGTAAGCAATGAGGAATTTCCTAAATTGTTTGAGATTTTGAAGTATGAAGAGAAAAGATGAATACCAACAATTCATTTTTGAAAGAATATTAAAATGAAGAAAGAGCCACCCTGTACCTTCTTCAGCATTCGAGACTTTGACAATTCCAGTAACAGTTACTGTGTCTCCTGGTACACAGCTATCCACCAGGTCATGAACAAGTTCACATTCTATTGTTCGTGGAATTCGACCTGCTTCTCTCTGAGCATCAGACATAAGCTCCTGAATTCTAAAAAGTTGGAAAGTTTTCAGTTAGAATACATACTTACATTGGGTTCTTTAGCATATTAACTATTCTAAGTTCACATGGTACTGAGCTAAAGGGCAGATTGGTTTAAAGAAGATCAATAACATATCGAAAATTACTTTAGCAATTTCCAATTCAGGATGGCATAAAGGACATGCGTATTTGCCAAGCCTCCCTCTGAGGAGCAACCAAAATAAAAGTTACTAAAAAAAAGCAAAAAATTGTTTTGGGGCATGCAGAGGTGTCATCAGTAAAATTTTTGAAAACAGCAAGTAGGAAAGTACTGATCGAAAAAACAAATAAAATCCAGAATGCATACAGACAAAAATTATAAGGATACAAGAGAAGTAGCACTCAATGTTCTCAGCAGAGCCCTAGAAGAGCTCCCAAGTTGGAGATGGCAGGAATGAAGAACAAGAAGAAAACAGAATTATCAACTAAAAGATAATAGTATTCAGAATTTTTTTGGAAGGTGGGTAGGTAGCCAGGTAGGGAAAGAATGAGTACTTAAGCATCTGGCAAAAAATAGAGCATTGTTCTACAGAAATGTATCTATTCCCTATATATGGGAAGCTAGTGTCCAGTGAAGCAATCAGAGCTCTAGAATAAAGCCTTTTCATTTGACATTTGAGAAGCTGACACCAATTCAAAAACATGTAAGTCAAAATTCTTACTTTTTTATTCAGGAATGAGGCCTCATGAGAAAAACCTTCCACCTACAAAACAGCAAAGGAAACATATCCTACTCAAAACAATTCCTCTTTTTTTTTTTTTTTTTTTTTTTTTTTTTTTTTTGGTTACTGGGGATTGAACTCAGGGGCACTTGACCACTGAGCCACATCCCCAGCCCTTTTTTTTAATTTTATTAGAGACAGGGTCTCTCTGAGTTGCTAAGTGCCTCGCCATTGCTGAGGCTGGCTTTGAACTCGCAATCCTCCTGCCTCAGCCTCCCAAGTGCTGGGATTACAGGCATGCGCCACCGCGCCCGGCACAATTTCTCTTTTTTCATCAGATGTTTAAGAAAAAAATGGCAGTAATTCAAGGAGAAGAACGTTAAAAACAAAAAGCAGCTAAGAGTGTTGAGAAAATGTTGCTGCTATAAAACAAAAATAAGCTGCTATAAAAAAGAACTATGAAAAAACAAGAGTAAAATCAGGAAAATTAAAAATGTTTATAAAAGCCAAACATTTAGAGAACACAAGAAAAAGCCAAAGAAATTTCAAGAACAACATAAAGAAAATTGAAGCGTGAACCAAAAGTTAAGACAAATGAACAAAGGGATGCATCCCACAGGAAAACCAAAAAGAGAAAAAAGATACTGTACAGTTGAAGATGATTGCAAGACAAAAGGACCCATCTGCTTAGGAGGATGAAGACATGAATAGATAAACCCTCACTGTTTCAGAACCATAAAGAGATCACAAAGGAAGGAAAGTCCAATCCCCTCAAAGGAATAAGAATCAGACCTCTCATCAACAACAGGGGAAATGATGACAAAATAGACTCTGGTAGCCAGGTAAACTCTTACCCAAGCTAGGAGCCAGACATATTTCCAGACATGAAAGGACCCAGAACTTTTTACCTCCCATGCACACTTTCTAAAAATTTACTTAATAATTTCTCCAGAAAAATAATATTTAGAATTGTTAAAAGTAGAAGACAAAGTCCAAGTTGGGAGGCCTAATTTCAATTGTGCAATGAAGAAAATCCCAGGATGAAGTAGAAGGTCTAAAGAACAAGAGATCTAGATTCAAATAGGATTCAGGAAGGTACATTTTTTCATTTTCATTTTTTTTTAAATAAAAGGTGAATTCCATGCATTCAATAATATATTTAAGAAAGAATGTATGGTTTGGATATGATATATCCCCCCAAGGATTCAAGAATTCAGAGACTGAGCCCAGAGATGGGGCCTACCCTTGCTCTGGCTTCCAGTTTTGCCATGTGATCTCTCCTTGGGAGACTATTACAATTAGAAAACAGAAAATAAACTTTAACCATTTGATGTAACATCAGAATGTCTAGAAGTAGAAGACATGAAAGTTAGTATAGCATCTCTAATGTTATCTACTCACCAAAAGTAGATGCAATAAAGCCAAGGAAGAAAGAGACCAAATATAATATATTCAAAGTTGTGTAGAACTGCCCTTCAAAATAATTGAATTTTTAAAAAAAATTTATATGTATAACTTTAAAACATTTTTTATTTAAATAGTTAATGTAAGTATAATCACAACATTAGAATATTAACTTTGGAATACATTCTCCCAATCCTCTTCAGAGCATGGCCAGGCACCATCCATCTAACCTTTATAACTTCAAACCTTGTTCCATGGTTAGCCACATTTACCCTCATTGTACATTCAAAACTAGTACAGTAAGTGCTGGGGAGTAGCACTAGCCAAATTACATTGTTATACTGTGTGCCTATACGAATATGTAACAAATGCATCATTACATACAACTATATCGCACCAATAAAAAATGTGGGGAGGGTTGGGGTTGTGGCTCAGCAGTAGAGTGCTCGCCTAGCAAAGTGCACGGCCTGGGTTCTATCCTCAGCACCATGTAAAAATAAAGGCATTGTGTACAACTAAAGCAAATAAATAATTTTTTTTTTTTAATGTGGGGAAAAAAAACTAGCAGAGTAAAGTAAGAAGTCTCAGAATGACACACTTTGACATAAATAAATGTTTGTATCTATTTCTTATTAAAATAGCATACATTTACATGTGTCTCCTTTAGAAAAATTGTAAAACATAGGTAAACAGAAGGAAAAAAAAATAAAATGCCTCTGCCTTCTTTGGTGGTAAAAGTCACAGAGACCTGATTTCCAGGACATAATCCTATGCAAGAGTCTTAAACACTTCCTCTTTTATAAAATAAGGTGTTTGTAAAAATCTCTGAATAGTACATACATATATGCTATACATTAGGGTCTTGGTTTTTACAGGGAATAATGGGGAGAAGCTAGGACAAGGCTTAGTGGCAAGCCACCTCATCTTTTCCCTAAGTTCTATTTTTTAGGACCATCTCCTATTTCAGCCAGGTTTCCTGAAGAACATTCTAGACTTCAAAACTAACCATTATTTTATATTTAGGGATGAGTTATAGGCCTGTGGCTAAGGAAAAAAAAAAAAAAAGGGACAATTATTGGATGAAAAATACAGACAGCAACAACTACCAGACTTATGTGGGTAGTGGGGGGAGCCTATAGGAACATAGTATAAAATGTCTAGTGGGCAGTGAAAACATGAAATGAAACAGGACCACCTCTAAGAGATTTTCTGAAAACATCGATATTATTTATATCACAACTCATTATGCAATGAATCATACAGCTTTGTTTATGGCCTACATCCAGTTCAATGAATCACATGATTGAAATATAAAATGAACTATTTCTCAGTAGCAATAAGACATAATGTTTACATCCTTTCTGGAATCCAGTAGAAAATAAATTTCAAATAAAGACAGTTACCATTTCAACATACAAATTTGTCACTGAATAGACTTATTATATGCTTTATCATTTTTACAGATAAAAACTATAGTACAATACAATAAAATTATAGATTTACTCAGCAGTATGAAAGATCCTAAAACCTGCCCTCTTTTAAGTCTGGATTGCTTACTTGATTGACTGCCAGTCCATTGTTACTGTGAGAGGAGAACTACGGAGAGCAGCAAAAGACTTCCCTCGACATGCAGGCACAGGACACTGCAACAAATAATTCACATTCAGATTTTGATAAACTACAAACACATCTCAGGAAAATTCAAGTTTGCTTCATTAAAGTAAACCCACTAAGAGCTGTAATGTTCCGTTTCCTACAGCAACAGTTTGATGTCGTGAGCTTTCAAGGCATTTGTCCAGCTGGTCTCTCGCTCCTCCTGCTCCTATTCTTTCTGCTGTGGGCAGAAGATTCCTTGCTCTGCCTCTTAGACCATGCACTCATTCTTACCTCTTACCTCTGTGCCCATGTAGTCTCCCATGGGCTCCTTGAACACTCCTCCTCCTTCAGTCCACATATCCAGCCCCAATCTTCTTCTTTTCGAAAGCCTTTCCTAGGTCTTTAATCCCCAACTCTTGTCTAGCTTCCCTGTGTGCTGTTCATATGGTATTTTTCACTGTACCACACAGACAGTCCTCAAAATAAAAGCAAGTTCTGTTCAAGTTTTCATAAGTCACTTGCTTGGCTTTTGGACCTCAAGATACATTTATAATTAAAATAATGTTTTCCCTGGCTGGGCACGGTGGCGCACATCTGTAATCCCAGCACTTGGGAGGCTGAGGCAGGAGGATCTTGAGTTCAAAGCCAGCCTCAGCAATGGCAAGGCACTTAGCAACTCACTGAGACCCTGTCTCTAAATAAAATACAAAAAAAGGGCTGGGGATGTGACCCAGTGGTCGAGTGCCCCTGAGTTCAATCCCTGGTACCACAAATAATAATAATAATCATAATGTTTTCCCTCAAATCTTTCAGACCTTACTATTCTCCCATCAAGAGAGAGAATCCATAGCTACTTTGGGAGGCTGAGGCAGAGGATTGCCAAGTTCAGGGACAGCATGGGCAACTAAGTGAGTTCCTGTCTCAAAATAAAACAAAGGGTTGGGGATGTAGCTCAGTGATAGAGCATTTGCCTATTATGCCCAAAGCCCTGGGTTCAATTTCCAGTACAGGGTGGTAGGGGGAAACATATCTTAATTCCTTCTCCTAGAATCTGGGCAAGCTGGTGACTTACACTGTAATCAACAGAATGTTGACCAAAGTGATGTTGCATGACTTTGAAGGCGCTAGCTTATAAAAGGCAAAGCCATTTCTGCCTATCAACTGGACTTTCTCACCTTACAGCTATCAGCACCCACGTGAGCAGACCAAGTGCTCTGATCTACCAAACTCTGTGTGAAAAACAAAACCAGCTCATGCACAGAGGCCACACGGAGAGGTCAGAGATGGCTGGCCAACCAAACCATCTTACTGTTCCCAACTCCAGCCACAATCTATCTGATTATATCTCCAGAGACCTGGAGCCTCAACTACATAGGAGAATAGTTCTTCCAAACTCCTGACCCAGAAATAAAATGATTATTATCATAAGCCTCTAAGTTTTAGGGTGATTTGTTATGCAGCAAAAGAGTGACTAGAACAGAGATCACGGAACAACCATCTTTCTGAAGACTTTGATTCACACACATGCAGGGCCTCTTCACAATAGCACTCATCTTCTGAGGCAGTGTTACTCCCCACTTTACTAGAGCGCATGGAAAAAAACTAAACAAATATTGTTCACAGAAAACATCCCATTTAAGTCAAAATTTAAATTCTGGCCTCTGAGCTAAGGATGTGCCTTGAACTTGAGCTGAGGTAAATATGGGATGGCACCCATTTATAAAAACAATGATTATTCAGGAACAATTTTTGCTCAGTCTACTACATCCTGTTCTCTTAAGAGGAAAAAAGCCCTAGTAGTTCCATTTACAAATTCTTCCAAGAGATGGTAGAATGAGATGGATATCATTGCCCTGGGTGCGTGTATAAATACACGAATGGTGTAAATATAATTTTAAACAACCAGAGATATGTAAAAATGTGCTCTATAAGTGTAATATGAATTGTAATGCATTCTGCTGTCATATGTAACAACTTAGAATAAAAGAAAAATATTCTTCAAGGAATCATTTATTTCACTAAAGATTTAACCCTTTACAAGAATGTTTTAAATGTTAGATGTATTTAAGTCCAAAAGTGGTAAAGGCAATTCTAGAAAAAAAAATAAGATAGGGCAAATCATGATGCCTTATACATTTTAATCAGATCAACATAAAAAACATGGAACAGAGCTCACACAGAACCAATGACATGAAGGGCTGGGATTGTGGCTCAGCGGTGGAGTGCTCACCTAGCACGGGTGAGGCGATGGGTTCGATCTTCAATACCACATAAAATTGGGTAAATAAAATAAAGGTGTTGTGTCCAACTACAACCAAAAAAATATTAAAAAAAAAAAAAAAAAAAAAAAAAAGAACCAATGACATGAAGCAGATTCACCATGTCTACAGGAACATAGTGTACCGCAGAGGAGGCATAACACATCAGAAGCAACAGAAGGTTTAATTAATAAATGATGACAGTACAACAAATGGCTTTTCATCTAAAAAGTAGATTCCTAACTTCATGCCACTCAAGAAATTAGATGCCAGATGAATGAAAGATCTTATATATAAAAGATAAAAGTTTTAGAAGAAATGTAGGAAATAAGTTTATAATGCTTGAAATGAGAAAGAGCTTCTTATGCAGGGCACAATGTATAAAATTTATGAAGGAAAAGACTGATCTAATTTGACCATTTCAAAAACTGTACAACAAAAACCACCACAAGGCTAAAAGATAAACCAAAGACTGGAAGAAAATAATGACTTAGTCATTCAAAACATATATAGAACTTCTATCAAGAAACCAATGAGAGTGCCGCCAGGCCCAGGCTCCATCCAGTCCCTCCGACCTCCGCCCCAGAGCAGGAGACAGCATGGACAGACCTGCCAACTCTGCCTGAGCCCAGGACGACCTTCACCTGTGTGTGGCCAGCCCCAGGTCAGTCCCCACAACGCCCACTGGTGTGCGACCAGCCTCCAGCCAGCCCCGCAGACCTCTGCCCCAGAGCAGGAGACAGCAAGGACTGGCCAGCCAACTCTGCTTAGAGTGCAGGCGGGCCCAGAGCAGTCCAGGGGTCCTACATCAGAGTGCCACCAGGCCCAGGCTCCATCCAGTCCTGCCGTCCTCCGCCCCAGAGCAGGAGACAGCAAGGACAGACCTGCCAACTCTGCCTGAGCCAAGGCCGGCCCAGCGCAGTCCCGCGGACCTTCACCCCAGTGCGGTTAGCCCCAGACCACCACAGGAGCTCAGACTCAACCAGTTTGGCCCACACCAACCGGTGTGAAACCAGCCCCAGGTAGCATACTTTGAGGGTCAGTGGCAGGTTCTGATAGTCCAGCACTAAGGGGAGGCACAGACAACCTGCAAGGGTATTATAAAAATGTAGGGAAGAATCTGTAATAACTCAGATCTACACTGCAAAAAAGTAAAGCAAATAGACATCATGAAAAAAACAGGGGAGGAAAATACCCCAAACAAACCAGCATTTTACAATAACAGAACCCATGCTCAGCGAAGTTGAAGAAATGTCGAGAAGGAGTTCAGAAGGTTCATAATTAAAATGATCTGTGAATCAAAAAATGACCTAAATGAGCAAATACAGGCAAAAATTGACCACTACAACAAAGATATGAGAGAGCAAATACAGGTATCAAAAGATTACTTCAAAAAAGAGATCGAAACTCTGAATAAAAACCAGTCAGAAATCCTTGAAATGAAGGAAACAATTAACCAAATAAAAAACACAATTGAAGGCATCACCAACAGACTAGATCAACTGGAAGAAAGAACTTCAGACAATGAAGACAAAGTATATAATCTTGAAAATAAAGTTGACCACACAATGAAGATAGTAAGAAACCATGAACAGAACATCCAAGAAGTATGGGACAGCATCAAAAGACCAAATCTAAGAATAATTGGGAAAGAGGAAGGCACAGAGTTTCAAACCAAAGGAATGCACAACCTCTTTAGTGAGATAATATCAGAAAATTTCCCAAGCATGAAGAATGAATTGGAAAACCAAATACAAGAGGCTTATAGGACACCAAATGTACAAAATTACAACAGATCTACACCAAGACACATTATAATGAAAACGCCTAGCATACAAAACAAGGATAGAATTTTAAAGGCCGAGAAAGAGAGGAATCAGATTACATATAGGGGAGACCAATTCGTATCACAGTAGATTTTTCAATTCAGACACTCAAAGCTAGGAGATCATGGAACAACATATTCCAAGCTCTGAAGGAAAAGGGATGCCAACCAAGAATCTTATACCCAGCAAAATTAAGCTTTAGATTTGAGGACGAAATAAAAACCTTCCATGATAAACAAAAGTTAAAAGAATTTACAAGTAGAAAGCCAGCACTACAGAACATCCTTGGCAAAATATTCCATGAAGAGGAAAAGAAAAACAATGATGAAAATCAACAGAGGGAGGTAGTACACTAAAGGAAAAAAACAATCAGAAGAGAAACCATATCAAGGTAAATACCAGAAATAAAAATGGCTGGGAATACAAAACACATCTCAATAATAACTCTGAATGTTAATGGCCTAAACTCACCAATCAAAAGACATAGACTAGCAGATTGGATCAAAAAAACAGGGCTGGGGATGTGGCTCAGCGGTAGAGCACTCGACTAGCACGTGTGCGGCCCGGGTTCAATACTCAGCACCACGTAAAAATAAAACACATTGTGTACAACTAAAGCAAATAAATAAAAAAAAAAAAAAAAAACCCAGACCCAACAATATGCTGCCTCCAAGAGACTCATCTCATAGGAAAAGACATCCATAGCCTGAGGGTAAAAGGTTGGGAGAAATCCTACCACTCATATGGACAGAGGAAACAAGCAGGGGTTTCCATCCTCATATAAAATAAAGTTCAAGCTAAAGTTAATCAAAAGGGCTAAAAAAGGACACTATATACTGCTCAAGGGAACCATACACCAATAAGACTTAACAATTATAAATATTTGTGCCCCAAACAATGCAGCATCCATGTTCATCAAACAAACTCTCCTCAAGTTTAAGAGTCAGATTGACCACAACTCAATAATTCTGTGTGACTTTAACACACCCCTTTCACCACTGCATAGATCTTCCAAACAAAAGCTGAACAAAGAAACTATAGAGCTCAAAAATACAATAAACAACTTAGACTTAACTGACTTATATAGAATATTTTATCCTTCAACAAGTGATACACTTTCTTCTCAGCAGCACATGGAACCTTCTCTAAAATAGACCATATACTAGGTCACAAAACAACTCTGAGCAAATACAAAAAAATTGAGATTCTACCCTGCATTCTATCTGACCATAATGGAATGAAATTAGAAATCAATGACAAAATAAGAAATAAAAGCTACTCCAACACCTGGAGACTAAATAATATACTACTGAATGAACAATGGGTTGCAGATGACATCAAAGAGGAGATTTAAAAATTCTTAGAGGTGAATGAGAACACAGACACAACATATCAAAATCTCTGGGACAAGCCGGGCGCGGTGGCGCACGCCTGTAATCCCAGCACTTTGGGAGGCGGAGGCAGGAGGATCGCGAGTTCAAAGCCAGCCTCAGCAATGGCGAGGCACTTAGCAGCTCAGTGAGACCCTGTTTCTAAATAAAATACAAAAAAGAGCTGGGGATGTGACCCAGTGGACGAGTGCCCCTGAGTTCAATCCCCAGGACCACAAAAAAAAAAAAAAAAAAATCTCGGACACTATGAAGGCAGTTCTAAGAGGAAAGTTCATTGTATTGAGTTCACTCCTCAAAAGAAGAAAAATTCAACAAATAAGTGACTTAAAATTACATCTCAAAGCTCTAGAAAAAGAAGAACAATCCAACACCAAAAGTGGTAGAAGACAGGAAATAATTAAAATCAGAGCTGAAATTAATGAAATTGAAACCAAAGAAACAATTGAAAAAATTGACAAAACAAAAAGTTGGTTCTTTGCAAAAATAAATAAAATTGACAGACCCTTATCCATGCTAACAAAGAGAAGGAGAGAGATAACTCAAATTACTAACATATGTGATGAAAAAAAAAAAATCACAACAAACACTACGGAAATACAGGAAATAATTCGAAATTATTTTGAAAACTTGTACTCCAACAAAATACAAAACACAGAAGGCATCAACAAATTTCTAGAGTTGTATGATGTACCCAAACGTAAGCAGGATGATATACATAATTTGAACAGACCAATTTCAAGCGACGAAATAGAAGATGCCATCAGAAGCCTACCAACCAAGAAAAGCCCAGGACCAGATGGATACACAGCTGAGTTCTACAAGACCTTCAAAGAAGAACTGATACCAATACTCTTCAATTTATTTCAGGAAATAGAAAAAGAGGGAACACTTCCAAACTCATTCTATGAAGCCAATATCACCCTGATCCCCAAACCAGGCAAAGACACATCCAAAAAAGAAACCTTCAGACCCATATCTTTAATGAACACAGATGCAAAAATTCTTAATAAAATTCTAGCAAAACGAATACAGAAACATCAAAAATATAATATACCACGATCAAGTGGGGTTCATTCCAGGGATGCAAGGATGGTTCAACATACGGAAAACAATAAATGTAATTCATCACGTCAACAGATAAGAACCATATGATTATCTCAATACATGCAGAAAAAGCATTTGACAAAATACAGCACCCCTTCGTGCTCAAAACACTAGAAAAACTAGGGATAACTGGAACATATTTCAACATCATAAAAGCTATATATGCTAATCCCCAGGCCAACATTATTCTAAATGGAGAAAAATTAAAAGCATTCCCTCTAAAAACTGGAACAAGACAGGGATGCCCTCTTTCACCACTTCTATTCAAAATAGTAATTGAAATGCTGGCCAGCCCAGAGCAATAAGACAGATGAAAGAAATTAAAGGGATACAGATAGGTAAAGTAGAACTCAAATTATCATTATTTGCTGATGATATGATTTTTTTTTTTTTTTGGGGGGGGGGGGTACTGGGGATTGAACTCATGGGCACTTGACCACTGGGCCACATCCCCAGCCCTTTTTTGTATTTTATTAGAAGCAGGGTCTCACTGAGTTACTAAGTGCCTGGCCATTGCTGAGGCTGGCTTTGAACTCGTGATCCTCCTGCCTCAGCCTCCCAAAGTGCTGGGATTACAGGCGTGTGCCACCGCGCCCGGCTTGATGATATGATTTTATACCTAGAAGACCCAAAAAATTCCACCAGAAAACTTCTAGAACTCATAAATGAATTCAGCAAAGTAGCAGGACACAAAATCAACACCCATAAATCTAAGGAATTTCTATATATCAGTGACAAATCCTCTGAAAGGGAAATGAGGAAAACTACCCCATTTACAATAGCATCCAAAAAAAATACTTGGGAATCAACTTAACCAAAAACGTGAAAGACCTCTATAATGAAAACTACAGAACACTAAATAAAGAAATTATGGAAGACCTTAGAAGATGGAAAGATCTACTCTGTTCTTGGATAGGCAGAACTAATATTGTCAAAATGACCATACTACCAAAAGCACTATACAGATTTAATGCAATGCCAATCAAAATCCCAATGACATTCCTCATAGACATAGAAAAAGCAGTCATGAAATTCATCTGGAAAAATAAGAGACCCAGAATAGCTAAAGCAATCCTTAGAAAGAGGAGTGAAGCAGGTGGCATCACCATACCAGACCTTAAATTATACTACAGAGCAATAGTAACAAAAACAGCATGGTATTGGCACCAAAATAGGCTGGTAGACCAATGGTACAGAATAGAGGACACAGAGACTAACACATATAATTTCAGTTATCTTATATTAGACAAAGGCACCAAAAATGTACATTGGAGAAAAGATAGCCTTTTCAACAAATGGTGCTGGGAAAACTGGAAATCCATATGCAATAAAATGAAATTAAACCTCTATCTCTCACCATGCACAAAATTCAACTCAAAGTGGATCAAGGATCTAGGAATTAGACCAGAGACACTACACCTAATAGAAGAAAAAGTAAGCTCTAATCTCCAACATGTTGGATTAGGCCCCAAGTTCCTTAATAAGAATCCTGTAGCACAAGAATTAATACCAAGAATTAATAAATGGGATAGACTTAAATTACAAAGCTTCTTCTCAGCAAAAGAAACAATCAGTGAGGTGAACAGAGAGCCTACTAATTGGGAACAAATTTTTACCACATGCACATCAGATAGAGCACTAGTCTCTAGAATATATAAAGAACTCAAAAATCTTAACACCAAAAAAACAAATAACCCAATTAATAAATGGGCCAAGGAACTGAACAGACACTTCTCAGAAGAAGATATACAATCACTCAACAAATACATGAAAAAATGCTCAACCTCTCTGGCAATTAGAGAAATGCAAATCAAAACCTCTCTACGATTTCATCTTACACCTCTCACAATGGCAGTTATTAAGAACACAAACAACAATAAATGTTGGAGAGGATGTGGAGAAAAAGGCACACTCATAAATTGTTGATGGAACTGCAAAATGGTGCAGCCAATATGGAAAGCAGTATGGGAGATACCTTGGAAAACTTGGAATGGAACCACCTTATGACCCAGCTATCCCACTCCTTGGTCTTTACCCAAAAGACCTGAAAACAGCATACTACAGGGACACAGCCACATCAATGTTTACAGCAGCACAATTCACAATAGCTAAACTGTGGAACCAACCTAGATGCCCTTCAGTAGATGAATGGATAAAGAAAATGTGGTATATATACACACAATGGAGTATTACTCAGCAATAAGAATAAAATCATGGCATTTGCAGGTAAAGGGATGGAGTTAGAGAATATAATGCTAAATGAAGTTAGCCAATCCCAAAAAGCCAAATGCCGAATGTTTTCTCTGATATAAGGAGGCCAATTCAGTCGGGGTTGGGATGGGGAGCATAGGAGGATTACAGGAACACTAGAATGGCCAATGGGGAGGAAGGGGAGGAAGGGTAAGGGAGGGGGCAAAAGGGTGAAAAAAAAAAAAAAAGATGGTAGAATGAGATGGATATCATTACCCTAAGTGCATGTATGAAGTCACGAATGGTGTGAATTTACTTTGCATACAACCAGAGATTTGTAAAAATGTGTCTATATGTGTAATATGAAATGTAATGCATTCTGCTGTCATTTATAACAACTAAGAATTAAAAAAAAAAAAAAAAGAAACCAATGAACTAACAGGAAATGAACAAAACATGCAAACTTAAAACTGAATAAGGAATAGCCAATAAAGAGATGAAAAACTCAACAATATTAGAAATCATAGAAATTCATATAATAAATAATAAATCAAATACCACTTTAAACCTATCAAACTAGCAAAAATTAAAAAGTCTAACAATACCAAGTGTTAATGAAATATGAGGAAATAACTGCTTAAAATTACTGATAGGGCTATAAGTTGGGACCAATACTCTAGGAAGTAATTTGACAACAACTAATATAATAAAAAATGATAGCCTTTAACTTTGAAGTCTTTAGCTAAGGAGAGGAATGCCCTCTGATACATCATTTGTAAATGTAAAAAAACCAGAAACATCACAAATGTTCACCACCAAGAAAATGGATAACTACCAGGAGAAAGGATAAATAGTGGCTATTCATTTAATAGAATACGCCACAATTGTAAAATGAAAGAATTAGATACATATTAAAATAAGTAGAATTCCCGAATAGCTGCAAAATGTTACATTCAGCACACAATTTATGTAAGCACAACATAAAACTATCCTTACCTATAAGATGAAGAAAAAAGATGTAAACTTGAAGAATACATACTAATTTCAGAATAATGGCTGCCTCTCGGGACAGAAAAAATGGAATGGTACTAGAGAATGGAACAAAGGGACTCAACTTTAAGTATAAAACTTTACTACTTTAGTTTTGTTAAAAAATTAAGCTAAAAATTGCAAAATATTTACATTTGTCAACCCATATGGGTGACACATAGATGTCAATTATATTATTCTCTATACTTTTTCATAGTTTTAAAACCCATATATTTTTTTTTTAAAAACGTCAATAAAGAACCAGGTATGGTGGCACATGCCTATAATCCCAGTGACTGCTAAGGCAGAGATCCCAAGTTCAAGGCCAGCCTCAGCAATTTAGCAAGGCTATAAGCAACTTGGCAGGACCCTATCTCAACATTTAAAAATTAGGGGCTAGTGTTGTAGCTCAGTGGTAGAGCACTTGCCTAGTATGTGTGAGGCACTGGGTTGGATTCTCAGAACTGCATATGAACAAATAAAATAAAGGTCCAATGACAACTAAAAAAAGTTTCAAAATAAATAAAATTAAAAGGGCCGGGGTTATAGCTCAGTGGTGGAGCAACTCTGAGTTCAATCCTAGTACCATAAAAAGAAAACAAAAGAAGAAAGAAAACAGTAAATAAAAACAAAACACATTAATTTCCAAATTTCTAAATTTCCTTTATTTAGAAGGAATAAAGGAAAAAAAAAAACAACTTGATGTATGGTACCTATTAAGCCAAAATATAGAAACATGAATGGAAAGGCTGCATAATAACTTCATGATAATGATTGTCTTTGGGAATGGTACAGGCAAAGGGTTAAGAGAAGTTAATATTTTATAGCTTTAAAAATATATCTGGAGGGGCTGGAGTAGAGTTGGTAGAGTGCAAGGCCCTAGGTTTAGTCCCCAGCACCACAAAAAAATAAACACACACACACACACACCTGGAGCTGGAAAAAATAAATTCTAGGTGGTAAGTAAAAGAATGTCTATTTCTGTACTTCTTGTATCCTGAAGTATTTAATAATTAAAAAAACAAGAAGTTCTGTGTTCACAAACACTGGGAAATGGAATCTGTAAACTGATTTGCCCTCATTACCAAGGTAAATAAAGAAGCAGTTATAAAAATATATCACCTTTGTGGGAAGATTGTATTTTCCATCTGGAAGAGGAAAACTTTGAACCTCTCCACATGCAGCACAAAGAAAAGCCATCTTGGTGCAAAGAGGCTTTATATTACTGACACGAACCACTGTCCCTCTTAGAGCAATGTATTTTCCATAGTAATTTGCTCGGACATTCTTGAGATGTGTCAAGGGCTCATAGTTGTATATCCTAAAAATAAAACAAGAACATATGTATAATAAGCAGAAATTTGATGTCTGTAGTTTCACAAGTTCTTTTTAGGAAAAACTATGGAATTCCCAAACAATATCCCCCCTTTATATATCAGAAATTTCCCAAGAACTAAATTACTGTTAAAAATAAAAATGTTGCCAGGCACATGCCTGTAATCCCAGCAGCTTGGGAGGCTGAGGCAGGAGGATCACAAGTTCAAAGCCAGCCTCAGCAAAAAACGAGGCACTAAACAACTCATTGAGACCCTGTCTCTAAATAAAATATAAAATAGGGCGGGGGATGTGGCTCAGTGTCCCTGAGTTCAATCCCTGATATTACCCCCCCCCCATAATGTTAAGTCTTCCCTTTTCTTATTCCAATAGGCTTCTGTCTAGGGGAAAAAAGAAAAAAAAAAAAAATTAAAGACAAAAGCAAAAATACAATGCATATGGGAAAACCTATATATTCAACAACCTTTGGGTTTCTAACTTATTTTTAAACAACTGCTAGGAATTATTCAATAAATTTCAGAAAATAAAAATAAAATCCTGATTTTATTTATTCCTATTTATCTCAATTTAAAATGTTAGAATACAATAAAGATGAATTCAAGAAAAATAAAATAATTTCATTTATTCCCTGTGTCTAGTAGAAACCTAATAATTTAACAATATACATACATACCACTTAGGGTATTATGTGGATTATTAAATTTATACATCAGAGTCTTGATAAGTACATATCTAAAACCAATATTTACAAGTTGGAAAGTCAACCTATTTGGGCAGAAAATGTTGATTACTGTCATGATCACTTTGAATAATTTTCAGTGAGTTCACTGTGGGTATGATGATCTACAAAATTAGCAGGAAACTCATACCATTTTTCCTATTTCCTTGTTTGTATAAAAGAAGGTTCTCATTCGTAAACAGTCATTCAGGCCATATTCTAAATAACACCAGTAAGTTGCTCACCTTGCATAAATATGTGGCACATTTACCATTGTTTCCCCATCACTAGACAATCCTTCTTGGGCTTGTAATTCAGCTGCATGCCTTTCAAGGTCCTTAGTTAACACCTAAACAGAACAAACATTTACTCAAAAGTTGAAAAATAAAGTATCCTCTTTAAGCAGAACTTGTATAGAGAATCTCCATTTTACCAATATAAATAATTCAGAACAAGACAGAATAAGAACAAGACTCTAATAGCCCTTGGAAAGTCTGATATTTAATTACAAATACTTATTTTGCAGTGGATTGTATTTGGCATTTTGCTGTTCCTGAATGGGAAATGTTCAGCATTCCTGTCTGCTACCTATTGTCCCAAATAAATTTAAGTTCTTCTAGTAGTCCCCAAAGCCATTATACTCTGAGTTCTATAAAAATTTTTTTTTTTTCTATTTCTCCATATCCATTGATTAATCAAGATAGGAAAAGTAATGATTTTTAAAATACCCAATATCAGTTCTGTTGGCATTTGATACTAAATAAATATATAATACCTACTTGTGTGCTGACAATTTAAGAGGCTAAATTAGATGCCTACATATAGCTATAATTGTTATAAGGACCATAAAGATTTATAGATTAAAATGCCACATGAGTTTTGAAAACAATTTCTAAGAAAGCTTTGATAAAGCAAAAAGAGTTAGGCCCACAAGAATTTGGATATGTGAGGTGAAGAGAATGCTATATGAATGGACAACATGTACAAGAGTATTTAGAGAATACGAGAAGGAGCTCAGTTTAGTTGGATCATAGTGAATATAAGAGAGATGAAATTTAGCCAGATCTTAGAAGGCCTCCAGTGTCATATAAAAGATTTTGACTTCATTTAGAAGAAGAGTGACCAGTTTTCAAGAACAAATCATATTTTACAAAAGCAATTGTTTAAGAACAATAAAAAAAAAAAGTTGGCAGTATGAGATAGATATCATTACCCTAAGTGCATGTATGAAGTCACAAATGGTGTGAATATACTTTGCATACAACCAGAGATATGTAAAAATGTGCTCTATAAGTATAACATAAAATGTAATGCATTCTACTGTCATTTATAACAACTCAGAATAAAAAATAAATAAATTTTAAAAATTAGAAAAAATAAAAAAGAACAACAATAAAGGCCTAGCCTAAGACAGAGGCAGTAAGGAGGTAGACTTAAGAAACATTTTTTTGTTTGAACTTGCTATATTGCCCAGGCTGGCCTCAAACTCTGAGCTCAAGCAATCTTCCTGCCTCAGTCTCCCATGTAACTGGGACTCTATCAGCATGCCACTACACCCAGTTTAAAAGAAATTTTAGAAAGAGAAATGAAAGGATATGGTTAATAACGAGCTGAATGAGTCTGAAGACAACAGGCAAGGTTTACAGTTTAGGATTTCTAGGCGTGTAGACCTTTGTGATGAACTATTCCTTGTACCTGCTCAGTGTCCAAATTCTAGCTACCCTCTTATGACCTACTGTAATCTCTGAGTCTTCCTGTGAGTTCTCCCCCTACAGGTGAGGGTCTTACCTTTGCCTCTGAATGCAATCAGCAATATAATCTATGCCTGTCCTGGATTTGCAATTCTTTACCTTGATGTACTTACCTGTTTGCTGGCCTGAAAAATGCTTTCATATATCTGACCCTGAGGAAAAACTCAGGCAGGAACAAAACATACTCTTATTTCTATTTTACATATGGGAAATGAAGTGATCTGCTTCATGCCACAGAACCTAGATCTGAAATTGATCTTCTTGCTCCAAGTTCATAACTGGCAACATCACAATGCCTTGTCTTATCTTCCCTATGAGACTAAACAGTGCCCCAAAAACAAAGTTTAATTTCTGTCCCATCTTTAATGATATTAAGCTAATTTAAACAAATTAGAAATAAATGTTATATTTAGATAAGCTTTTATATATAGAATGAATGGTATCTTTTTAAACACAAGATTGTGAGCCTTCAGTTCAAGCCAGTAGTAGCCAGTATGTTAATAAAATATTTATTTTTTTATTTTTTTAAAGATAGCTATTGCTTGCTAGATGCCTAGTCTGAACTCAAACTTGCAATACTTCTACCTTAGCTTCCTGAGTAGCTGGACTTACAGGTATGTACCACCACACCCAGGTAATCTTAGTATTTTTTTTAAAGAAAGTCCTGACACTGGAATCTTTCTTTAAAATTCTGATGTAAGTCAGCACAAGATAAATATTTACCTGATGTATTGCCAGACCCATGCAAGCCAAGATTTTCTCAGGTGCATCCCTTAGTTCATTTGCTATATTTGGTATGAAATTAGTTATTTCATCATCTTTTGTCAATTCTTTAAAATCCACCAAAATACTTCCCTTTCTTTCTATTTCATCCTAGAAAAGAATAAAGTTTGAGAGTAACTATTGGTCTTTTAGAGTCAATTATCATAACTGTATAAGTATACGCTCTGAGAAAGCACACCATGTTTATATGGTGAAAATGCTAAGCTAAGCACTATATAAGCTTTACACCAAGCACAGTTCTAACATTTTAAATATATTAACTTACTTATACCTCTTAACAATTCTTTGAGGTAGTTACTTATACTATTACTTCCAAATGATAGCCGAGAAAAATTGCAGCACAGAGAAGCTAAGTAATTCACCAAAGTCCATACTGTAGGTAAGTGGCAGAGATGAGATTTTTTTTTTTTTTTTGGTACTGGGGATTGAACTCAGGGGCACTTGACCACTGGGCCACATCCCCAGCCCTTTTTGTATTTTATTAGAGACAGGGTCTCACTGAATTGCTAAGTGCTTCACCATTGCTAAGGCTGGCTTTGAACTCACGATCCTCCTGCCTCAGCCTCCCAAGTGCTGGGATTACAAGCATACGCCACCATGCCCAGCCCAGCCAGAGATGAGATCTGAATGAAGGCAGTACAACTCCAATGCCTATGACCACAATCACTAGCACCTCAAATATACTGTTCAATAAGATGACAAATAAAAGTCAACCAGTAGTGTTACTGTAAGGAAATCTTACCTTATCATACAAGTCAATACGCCTTATGAAAAATTTTTCAAATGCTTGAATCTTCTCAATAAAAGGAGAGTTATCACTGTAAACTAATCCAACAAACATGGCATTAGCACTAATAATCACACGTGTACACAGCATGTTTTCATGAGATAAAAGAAACACTATAAACTTGACAGATTTTTTTTTTTTTCTTCCAGTTGTTCTGTATTCTGATTACATTTAAATAAGAACTAACATAAACATACACTTAAGATTCTAGAACACGTTTAGGCCTGCATTATCTGAAATGCAGACTGGAAATCTCTCTCTCTAAAAGCCCCAATGTCTGGGAAACCTTTAATGGAGTCTTAGATACCTAATTGGACATATCAGTTCAAGTGGCTTACACAACCGCTAAAACCAAAAAAGATCAAACCCAGGGCCTTGTGCATACAAGGCAAGCACTCTACCACCTGAGCTATATCCCCAACCCCCATTTTTTTTTTAACATCCTAAAATTATATATTTTCAAGTACCCTTTCAGAGAAACAGGATAATGAAATAATATAGAAGTACATCTGGTTAAGCCTAAGGCACCTCTTGCACTTTATTTTTAAGATGAGTCCCAAAATCACTTATAGTGTTCTGAGGTTAAACACTAGGGGAATAACTGAAGCATTGGTGACTAATGTATCCTGAAGCAACAAGACAATCTATGAAACACATATGTCTATTTAATAGGGGGTGGGGGGGAAGACTACCAATATGGAAAACATTTGTAAAGCATCATTCATAAAATGAATTGTGAGTGTCTGGTATGGGCAGGGTCTTGACTTCAAGCAGTGTAACATAGACATATATATATATGTATATATATGTATATATGTGTGTGTGTATATATATGTGTATATATATACACACTCATAATAAATATATATGTAAACATACCCATACATATAAAAAACAAAATCCATACCTTATAAGAGAGATAACGAACACATAGATGTTATAAGAGCACAGATAAGATAGCTCCCCCACAGCTCCCCGCATCCACACAGATGTATAACAATGACTGGTATTCAGAGAGAATTTCTTTTTTTTTTTTTTTTTTTTTTTTTGGTACCGGGTATTGAACTCAGGGGCACTCGACCACTGGGCCACATCCCCAGCCCTTTTTTGTATTTTATTTAGAGAAAGGGTCTCACTGAGTTGCTAAGTGCCTCGCCATTGCTGAGGCTGGCTTTGAATTCACGATCCTCCTGCCTCAGCCTCCCAAGTGCTGGGATTACAGGTGTGCGCCACCACGCCCAGCTCCAGAGAGAATTTCTTAACTGGGTTTCTATGCAAATCTGTGTTGGTTATTTGCTCCTGGTTCCAGGTCTATCATTCTGTTTTCTGTTCTGTGATGCTCTGATCAAGATCTGCACCCTACATTTCCCAGATTCCTTTTAGGTTCTGCTGATTAGAGGCACTTTAAAAACTGGAAGAAGGCAGGAAGTGGGAAAGGAATTTCTTCTTGCTTCCAATTCTTTTCAATATCTCTGCAGCTGCAGAGGATAACTACAGTTCTAGCCTCCAGGTCCAAGCAACAACTAAGTCATGCCCCCTGAGTTACCAGTGACAACCAGTTTCATTTATATCAGTGGTCTAGGCACAGTGCTATAGTATATCCCTCAGGGGCCGAAGTACAGCTTTATAGGGTGCCCTTTAGAGGTCAAAACAGCTATGTCACCACCTTTAAATTCCTAGGTTCTGATAATCTCAGTATTTCTTAACCTTTGCTACAGTTAAAGAATGGCTACTATTTCTTTAAATTTACTACTTTCTGGGGTTTTACTTTGATGTTCCTTTTCTGCTCTTTCAGTTTTTCATCTGAATGTTCAATTTCTTATAATAAACCCCTCTTCTGAAATACCTAGTGTTGTTTTATTTTACCACCTGATATAAAACCTAAAAATAATGCTCTTTAATATAAACATAACTTAATTGAAAAAACAAAGATTAGGAGTATGTAGTGGTAAGCCAAATAAATCGCAGTAATATAAGATGTAACAAAGACAAGTTAAGGAAATATAACTTATGGTACTTTTTGTACTTTTAATTCTACCTTCAGAGAAATAAAGCTTCCAGCCTTTATATGGTATGAATTGATCCAATGTTGACTGTAGTAGCAAAGGCTGTGGGATTTGTTCTGGAAAACAAAACAAAACAAAAACTAGAATGCTAGGTTAATAAAAACAAAGAAAACTTTTTTTTTTTTTTCCAATTTGTTTCTCCTTTCAACAATG
Organism: Tamias sibiricus; assembly: GCA_025594165.1. Taxonomy (NCBI): domain Eukaryota; kingdom Metazoa; phylum Chordata; class Mammalia; order Rodentia; family Sciuridae; genus Tamias; species Tamias sibiricus. The sequence continues at coordinate 183,312,127 of CM046659.1, read as the reverse complement.
AAATTACATTAATAGAGCACCTAAATTAAAGGCTTTTGTAAGAATTTTGCATAATAATTTTCAAATACTTGCTAAGGAGTAACATCAAATAAAAGTCAGATTGAAGTTTGAGCTAAATTATCTGGTCTGATAGGGATGAACTGTTTGCTCCCTGAAGGAAAAAACTGAACAATCATTGCCTCACATGGTCATACATACCAGAACTATTTTTTCCCATGGCTTTATTCAGATTAGGTCTGTGTTCTCTTCCCCTCCATTTTCCTGAAAAGTTCCCACCACCTCTTCCTCTTCTCCAGCTTTGAAATCTTCCACTTCCAAATCCTCTGCCTCTGCACTCGCCACTCATGTCTTCTAATAAATATATTAGAAAAGACTTCACCAAAACAGGAGGGAAAAAATTGTGCTCTTAAAAATGTATTAATGTAATACAAAACAAAAATTATTCTGTTTTTGAGTAGCATACAGGTTTACAAAGTTGTTCACTATGGGAGAAAACCCATTCCACAATTACTCTTCTAATTTACACCACTTTTTAAGGCATACAGTAGATGTTTTATTAAGTACATTAAGTGCTCAAGGTACTATACTCTAACAGTTTTCAAGGAGCTTCCATGACAGAAACAAAGACAAGTAATTAACTCTAAGAATCTTGCTTGCTGTGTTTAAAACTTATTATAGAGCAGGAATAGTTGAACATAATTCTGAATTATGAGATACCAGGGATACATCACCATGGCTCCAATCCCACAGTGTCATATCCATTTTATGCACAATTTTCGTAAAACTAAAACTGTTCTTTAAAAACTACGTTCTACTTACAAAACTCCACATCCTACAGCTACAAATAAGAATATATCTGTACTGTAATACAATTCATTACAAAAATTCATTCTGTACAAATCTCTATTTAAAGAGAACTTAGTGAATAAGTTAATAACTAAAAAGTTCACGATTCCAGGGCACGACAGGGCTCTAATCATTATATCTAGACATTACACACTGAGAAACTAAAGCTCAGAGAAATTAAGCAAACGGATGAAGATCAAAGTTGTCTGGCGACCGTACAGCAGTCAAACTGTCTGTCTTCAGACTCCCAAGCTGAAGTGCCCCTTCGATAACGCTACGTGCCATACCCTTCTCAAACGAGAAAGTATGAGAATAGTAATAATTCCAACACAAACTTAGGAGGGCAAGACGAGAAAGAGCTGCCCACTGGCAGCTGTGCGTCGTTAAATACTTCATTTACGTCTCCTCAGGCTGTTCTTACTTGCATGGCACGGGGACCCCCAGTGTCTCCCACTTCACGACGTGCTAATACCAACGGCCTGATTGTCCCTCGGGTGAAAGCACACGGGGCTAGGAAGAGCTTCCAGCTTCTCAGGCGACCCCTATCAGGTCTTGAGACTTTCTTCAGCAGTAGCTCTCTTGACGTCCCTGCACAAGGCCAGATCCCTTCAGTCACAGAAGCTCAGGGACTTCAGTTTTTCCACCTCGGCCTCTGGAAAAAATCCGGAAGCAGAGCGCCCCAACAGCACCTCAAGACACTATCCAGTCTCCCTCTAAATTCTTTTTTTGGCGCTTCAGTGACGCATTTCCGTTTCAGGAGGCGGTGAAACGAGAAGGGAGGGGCGAAGAGTAGCCAATCGAGGAGTTCGGTCGGCCGGAAGTTGTGGAGTCCCAGGGAGCAGTCCGGAGGACCCGACCGGAAAGCGGAAGCGGCGCACAGCACGTGGTTGCGGTGCTGGTCTGAGGGCTTCAGATTCCCAGGTGTTGTGCGTATTGAGGCTGGCGGCCGCGACCGTGGAGAAAGAAGAGCAAGGCGGTTGGGGCTGTAGGGACGCGGCGGAGCACCGAGAGTGGCTGAGCGTCATGGAGGGCTCAGGGGAACACCCGAGCCCGCAGCCACCGCTTCCCGGGGATAACCGCATCCACGACGGCGACTTTGTAGTGCTGAAACGGGAAGATGTGTTCAAAGCCGTGCAGGTCCAGCGGAGAAAGTAAGTCAGGTTGCTGGCCTTGGGGTCTCGCGCATCATCTAGATACTCCCTCCCTTCAGATCTTCCAATAAACCCCTTCCTCCAGGATCCTATTCTTAACTCACTGGATCTCCATCCTCCGCCGTCGTTGCCTCCTCTCAAATGATTCTGTCACAGAGGCCTTTTCCTCCAAGATTCTTTCCCAACCTTGATCCGCAAGATCTCTCATGCCCCTCCTACCTTCCCACAGAGTCCCACTTCTCGACTTCATACCCGGCGGTGTACCTTCGACATCCTTTCCAGTTTTGCCACAGAGACCTTTCCCCAGAATTCCATTATTGGTCCTTGATTGCTCAGCTCGCATGCTTCCCTCTCCACCGTCTTCGTCCCCGCTCCCCACCACCTGGGTTTCTCTAGATTCTTAGGATCTGCTCTATGTTCTTACAGACCCCCACTCTCTTCATCTGTGTTCTCACCTTACCTTTCAGATTCTCCTCTCTGCCCAGCCCCGCTTTCCTCACGGATCTCCTTCCTTTTTAATCCCTGAGCCAGGATCACTCCCACAAAAAATAACCTGTTCCACCTAGTCTGGCCTTCCGGCTGGCCTCTTCTCTCTAATCAAGTGGGAATACCTTTCTACGTGGAATAAGAAAAGAAGACAACTTCCCTTAGAGTGTGTAGTCTCATGGGTTTGTTTGTTGTTGCAATGCTGATTATCAAACCCAGGGCTTCACATGCTAGTAAAGTGCTGTACCACTGAGCTACATCTTCAGTCTTGTATTAGCTCTTGATAAAGAAGTAAGTTGCAAGTTGAATGCAGTGTCAGGAGAATACCATGCTGCAGACTTGAAAGCTAGGCATTAGATACTTGGAATTTCTGATAAATGCTTATTTCACATAAATTGTTTTACTACTGTTTTCATCAAACTGGTATTTAAAGTGAAGCAGATATCATTCAAAATTAGTCATGTGTAAATCCCCAAAGCACCAAGCTGGTAATAACCAGGCTTCTTTTTACACAAGCATCAATTTGGTAAAGAAAAGATTATGGGGATGAAGGTTCTTCTAGTCAATAAATGGAATATCTGCACCAGCTTTTAGGCATTTAAAAATTACCCTTTGGTGAAATTTATTACATTTTGGCAGTTGAAATTTTTATAACTATCCCTCATCACTGATACACTTCTGCATTCTTGAAGTCCATGTTTTTTTTTTCTGTTCAGAATTTTTAATTAGAAATTCTGTGCTTGCTCAGTTATCAAGAGGAGTAACAATAAATATTGGCAAGGATGTGGGAAAAAAGGTACACTCATCCATTGCTAGTGGGACTGCAAATTGGTGCAACCACTCTGGAGAGCAGAAGAGATTCCTCAGAAAAGTTGGCATTTGACCCAGTTATCCTACTCCTCAGTACATACCCAAAGGACTTAAAATCAACATACTGCAGTAACACAGCCACATCAATGTTTATAGCAGTTCAATTCACAATAGCTAAACTATGGAACCAACCTAGGTACCCTTCATTCAACAGATGAATGGATAAAGAAAATGTGATATACATACACAATGGAATATTACTCAGCTGCCAAGAATAACTTTTATGACTTTAGCCGGTAAGTGGATGGATCTGGACACCGTCATGCTAAGTGAAATAAGCCAATCCCAAAAAACCAAAGGTCAAATGTTCTCAATATGAGGATGCTAATATACAACAAGTGGGTAGGGAGGGAAAGAATAGAAGTTCAGTGGATTAGACAAAGGGGAATGAAGGGAAGGGAGAGAGATGGGAATAGGAAACACAGTGTAATAAATCTGAAATAATTTTCCTATGTTCATATATGAACACACCACTACCAATGAAACTCCACATCATGTAGAACCACAAGAATGGTTTATTCTTTAACTTTATTCTAAAATTATATTCCACGTATGTATAATAAGTTAAAATACATTCTATGTATATCTAAAAAGAAGAAATTTTTAAAAGGGGGGAGGATTGTGCCTGCTTCCAAGTATATAATTTTTGGAGCTTTCCAATACTAATTGCTTGAACTTTTTAGTTGAAGTGTAACACAATTGTAAGGACGCAGTTTGATGATTAAGCCCAATTTACACATCTGTGTAATAACTATCCAGGCATTTTTACTTTCTTTTTCATACTATTCCAGTAAGTGCCTTAATTTTCAAGCATAGTTGTGCTTCTCATTATGTGCTCTTTTAAACAGGAGCTTTTTCATTACCAAGAAGATAGCAGCATCTTTAATTCTAATGGGTACTCTTTAGGCCTGATTTGGAAACACTTACTGTTGGTCCCTCTTGGCAAATCCATAATGTGTATTTTTGTTTTAATTAGAAAATGACGCTCTGAGCTCTGCTGCATCCCAGGCCAGACTCCCATCACCTTTCCCTCCAGGCTGCACTCATCTGGTTAGGTAGAAGTGGTTCTGCCTCTCTGAAAAGGGCAAGTCCTACTCGTCCCAGTGAAGATGGGATGTCCACATCCCCTCTGACTGCACATGCCCTTCCTGCCTGGTGCATTGGTCTGTCAAACCAATCAGTTTGAATGAAACCCCTCTCTGCCTTTGCACATCAAGTAGACTGGCAGAGGCATAACTCAACCAAGCTTAGATCCATTGGTTTATTAGCACCAAAGTGCCTGAAGGATGAGGGTGGTAGATGCATATCTGAGCTGAGTTTCAACTTCTAAGGGGGTTGTGTCAGCAAATATTTTGAATATCTGGCATATGTTAGTTTTGGACCCAGCAAAGCATAAGAATTGGCCCTGTATGGATCACTTAGGATCATGCCATATTTACATCATGTGGTTCAAGTAATATATAATGAAGATAGAACATGTATACATCAAAGATGAGGCAGGATATAAGGAACCAAAAAAATGAAGGTGACATACCTAGGAACTAGCAGTGGTAGGAAGCATTTGATGAGATCTCGGGTGATACAGCATGCATTGTGTTACTCTCCAGGAGCTCAAAGGAAAATAAGGAGTAAAGTGGGGCATAAATAGGACAGACAGCACATCTTCCAAAATTCAGAAATTTTTGGATGTGGCCAGTCCCTGAAGGTCAATGGTACTTCCTAAGGTCATTTGGCCTTTGCTGAGAAATACTGTGTAATATATTGGAATTAACCAGACCTTTGGATTGGACAGACCTGAATTTGTATCCCAGCTTTAGCACCTTGTAACTGAATCTTGAACAGAACATTTTCCCCTGGGTCTCAGATTTCTCTTTTGGAGAGAGCTGTTTCCCAGGATTAGTATGAGAATTAAAAAGCATGAATATATTTGGCACATACTGCCTAACCTCTGGTTGATGTTCAGCAGCAGGAGTTAGTTTTCTTCTTTTGAAAGGAAAGGTTTTTGTTTTCATGGGTTTCCCCTCATAAATATCAGTAAGATACAAATCTGGGTAATAAGAAAATCTTAAAAGTTTCCTGGCCCACAGTCACTGATAGTAGAGCATTGTCAGTGTTAGGTTCCATTTCCAAATGTATAGAAATGTGTAGATTGCCAGTAATGTTAATTTGAAATGTGATTTGCTTGTATTAGATAATTTTTCAGTAAAATGGCTATGTAGACCAATACCAAAGAGTTCCTTGTTCTTGACTGCAATCCTTATCATCTCAGTGATTGTTCTGTTTTGAGACTTGTGAGTTGTGGGGGGTGTCATAGTGTGTGTCCAGTGACCTGGCAATCTTGGTGACCCTGTATGCTGTTCAGGAATCTGCAGAGCCTATGAGTTTGGACATCCTGGTAGGCTGTACAAAATGGGGTCAGATGATGCAAAGAGAAACATCTTTTGTCTTTGCTTCCTCTTTCCAAAATTCAGTGTTTTCCTGGCTTCTTTATTTTTATGTCTCTGCCCCCAAAACAGTTCCCTATAGTTTATCAGTTTGTGTTGTTGATCATCCATTGAAAAGATCACTTTGGAAATAAATTAGAATGAACAGACTTTTCTTGACCGGATACAAAAGAAATCAGTTAATTGATTGCTTTTTCTTCCCCCAGAAAAGTAACTTTTGAAAAACAGTGGTTCTACCTGGATAACGTGATTGGCCATAGCTATGGATCCACATTTGAAGTGACCAGTGGAGGAGGTCTTCAGCTCAAGAAGAGGAAGGAAGAGCCTACTTCAGGTGCACCACTTAGAACTCTATCTTGGTGGAATGAAGCAAATACTACCTTCAACAATGAAATAACCTGGATTCTGGCTCTAGCCCACCGTTAACTGACTCCCTGACCTTGAGCCAGGCAGTCAATCCCATGAGTCCTTGCTGCTTTATTGCAAAAAACCTTTTCAGTACCCAGAAGCTAAGAAACTGCTACAGAGTCATGGAGAGTGTGAAGATTGGGATCTGGCTTTGAATAAAGTGGCTAGGTTTAGTGCCTGCTTTATTACTTAACTTGCAACTTTGGGCAGATGATTTGATTTGTATGATTCTAATCCATTAATGGGATCCCACAAACATGATTAATGCCTAGGTTGTGATGCGTGTTTAGTGATGTAGCCTTCATAGGAAAATCCTAATGGTGCCTTGCCTATAGTAAGGTCCTATAATTTTAGCTGTTATTAACTGAAAATAAATTCTTGTCTGTTTAAATAAACATTCTTAATAAAATATATTATTTAAATAATTACTAAAAGTTAGTTTAAATACTGTTAAAGTTCTAAGTCAGAACGATTAATTAGATACTTTAAAATTAACATCTGTATTTTTATTAAGTACCAAACAGGTGCCAGGCATGATTAGGGCACTATGATTATAGCAATTCATAAGACAGAGTATCTTATAAAATGTATTTACCAGTGGAGAATAACCAAAATTATCAAGTGAACAATCAAACAGCATGATTTCTGGTGATGCTACATATGAAAATAGTAAAGCAGGGGGTGTGTACTAGAGCCTGATTGGACAAGATGAGCCTTGACTGGGATGACAAAGAAACAGCCAATTGGAGATCTGTCATAAGAACCTTCCAGGTAGAAGGAGCAACAAGTCCCAAAATTCCACTGAGGGACCTTGGTGGAAATGTTCAAGGAACAGAAAGAAGGGCAATAAGCTGATGCTTAGGGGTCAGGAGATGAGGCCAGGAAAGGGAGGAAGGGTCCACATCAGATATGACCTTGCAGGTCACCTTTGGAACACATTCTCATTACTGTCAGAAGCCACTCTATGCTGTTAATCATCTAAATAGATGCACTAGTTTTCATTTTTAAAAAGAGCACTTTGGCATCCACATGGATAGGAAGAGGGCAAAAGTTGGAACAGGAAGATGCATTAAAGGCTTGGATTAGTCACCGCAGGATAGGCGAGTAGACTACAATGAGGGCAAAGGAACTGGAAAGCCACACTGGAATGGCCAGTGGGATAGATGTGGTAATTTACTTAGAGAAAAAAAAAATTGTTAAATAGTTTCCGATAATAAATGTCATTATCATAGAGCAATTTCTTTTCCTTAGAGACCAAAGAAGCTGGCACTGATAATCGAAATATAATTGATGATGGGAAATCTCAGAAACTTACTCAAGATGACATAAAAGCTCTGAAAGACAAGGGCATTAAAGGAGAGGTAATATTCAAAGGATTTTTAAATTTTTGTTTGTGCTTGGTTTTTAGAGCAGACTTTACCAAAGGCAAAATGGAAAAAATAATATTATACTTTTGTTAGAAATAGGTTATAATGTACACGCAATTCAGTAATCAAGACTTTGTTTCTTATTTTCAAGAATATAAGAGAATAACATTACTAACAGTATTATTGTTAGAGAATTTAATAACAATACATATTAGGATTTAACTTTATTTTTAGTAATGTTTTCAGCCAGTGCCCTTAGAAATGACAGCATTTTTTAATCTCTTTTTATTGTATATTTCTGTTCTTTACCTTGGTTTAAATGGATTTATAAAATACTTTATTACAAATTCTAAATAGAGTATAGAACTACAGAGTTGATCTATTTGGACTTCTGTGGAAGAGGGACTGAAAAATCAAACCTGTGGATATATTCTGGGGTAAGAAACCGTTGAAGTTATTTGTTCTGTGAAAGTGAAGTTTCAGAAAATCTGCTTGCTCCTTTTTTTTATAGGAAATAGTTCAGCAGTTAATTGAAAATAGTACAACTTTCCGCGACAAGACAGAATTTGCTCAAGATAAATATATAAAAAAGAAGAAAAAAAAGTAAGTAGTTTTAGTTTGAAATAATGAAAAATATTTGATCTTTTTATGTATTTATGAAGATATGTCACTAAGAAGTAAAATGTTTTAAGCATTTGTTAAAAACTGGTGTTCTGTTTTTAACTCCCCCAGATATGAAGCTGTCATAACTATTTTGAAGCCATCTACCCGTATTCTTTCAATTATGTATTATGCAAGAGAACCTGGAAAAATTAAGTACGCTTTGTTTCCTTTCAAAAGTATAATTGGGGGAAAATGTATCTTTAAGAAAGTCATGATTTTAAATAAAATGAAAAACTTGCTCACCTGCTTAAAGTGCCCTCCTACCTCATAAATTGTAAGTCCTTTTACTGTCACCTCCAAAGCAAACACTAGTCTTTATCAACATAATTTTTATTAAACAACTGAAACTTGAAAAATGATGATTAAAATTTCAGGCTTTACTTAGCAATAAGTGAGTGAATCATCCTTTTTTTCCCTTAGCCATATGAGATATGACACACTAGCCCAGATGCTGACATTGGGAAATATCCGTGCTGGCAATAAAATGATTGTAATGGAAACGTGTTCAGGCTTGGTGCTGGGTGCAATGATGGAACGAATGGGAGGTAAGATTTAACATTTTTAAGTTCACTAAAACCCTACTCTAATGTTAGTAGAGAGGCCTAAAACTGTAAACTGATAAAAAGCTGGATTGAGGAAACCCTATGTAGTGGCACATGCCTGTAATCCCAGCCCCTCTGGAGGCTGAGACAGAAAGATTGTAAGTTCAGGGCCAGCTTTAGCAATTTAGCAAGGCCCTTAGCAATTTAGCAAGACCCTCTTTAAAATAAAAAGTAGAAAAAAAAAAAAAAAAGGCGGGGGGGTGGGGAGGGCCTGGGGATATAGCTCAGTGGTAAATCACCCCTGGGTTTAATCCCTAGTCCAAAAATTAAAAAGTTGGATTGAGTTACCTCAAGGTAACTTTTATAACTACTGTTCTGGGACCTTCCTTTGTGGTCTGTATATCCTATCCTACTGTGTTGGTACCCTTGTTGATGGTTGTCCTTTTCAGCTTCAGTATTAGTGGGGGATGAGTGTTGGATCTGTGGCTGGCTAGGATCTTTAGGACAGTGATTTCAGTAAAATAGCTGATGCTCATTTTATTGACTCAAATTGAAGGGATTGAGTGGGAAGACTACTGGGGATGTATTATCTTCTGGAAGAATACAATACAACCTGATTTGCCTGTTCTATCTCTGACCCTGTGGAAGACAAGGTTTTATAAACTATGCCACTTAATGATTGGAGTAAGAGACAAATTCACATGATCCCAGGGTTTTTAAGGGTAATATCAAATGGGGGTAGCTTCTTTAAGACTTCTTATTTATCTATTTTAGAATTATGTTTTCTTCACTTGAAATATTCATAGACTCCAAACAGACTCACCAGACTCTAAATAGACCCAGAGGAACTGTATCATTCCTCAGCCTCTAAATAGAGTAAGAAAGTCTTACTATGGTGGAGAACTCTCTATGTGTAGTCTAGAGTTTCCTCCATTGTGCAGATGTTTGTTTATTTCATTTGCTCAGGTTTTGGCTCCATTATTCAGCTCTACCCTGGAGATGGACCTGTTCGGGTAGCAACAGCATGTTTTGGATTTCCCAAATCTTTTCTCAATGGTCTTTACGAATTCCCCCTCAACAAAGTAGACAGTCTCCTAAATGGAACATTTTCTGCTGAGATGTTATATGCAGACCCAAAAGACAGTGCATCAGTTGAAGAAAGTAATGGTGCACTTGAGGAAAAGCAGACTGCTAAACAAGACAATGAAGACATCATGGCAGAGGCCCCAGAGAGCAATCACCCAGAACAAGAATCAATGGAAGTTGTTCCTCAAGATCCAGAATATAAGGAGCCTAAAGATAGAGGAAGCAAAAAAGATTATGTAAGAATGTCAAGAATCATATCCCTTGTAATATTCTCGGGGCTTTTATTAAGTAATGAGATTTGATTTAGCTGTGGAACGTCCCTGCCCAAGATGATAAATATCAAAACAGACGCACTCATACAGGTGCACGTGACTTAATATTTGGAATGGAGTTATGTGTAGTTGCTTGGTGGGGGTTTTATAACAGGTTTTCTTGTGTGTTTTCATCTTTCTTCTAAAGACCCTCCTTCTGTTGCTTTAGTCTGAGTTGATAAATATCCCTGAAATGTTTGATGAACTAGAGTATTTCTGTAAACCTGACTAAATGACCGCCACACATTGGTTTCTTTCTTTCTTTCTTTCTTTTTTTTTTTTTTTTTTCCTTGAAGATTCAGGAAAAGCAAAGGAGACAAGAAGAACAGAGGAAGAGACAATTAGAGGCTGCTGCTCTACTAAGTGAAAGGAACGCAGATGGGTGCGTTAATAAAGAATGTAGGGTGCTTCTTTGGTGCTCATGGGCTCTGCTTCAAATGGATCAGCACTCTCTTTCTGCCTATCTGCTCTGATTCTACTGGGAACCGAGATGAGGATTCTATCTTGGGTTTTTACAGAAAGGCTGGATCTGGCAGAAGTGGGAAATTGATGGTGTTAGTCTGTTTCGGAAGAAATCTGAGTATTCTCCAGTGACAGTGCATCTGACAAAGCTGTGTGGTCACACTGGGTGCAAGGGGTGGGACATTTAAATAGCCATGATACTGGCTAATGGCAAGATCTAGTGAAAACCTCCTGACAAGGAGAGTTAGATTTAGGTTTCTACAGAACCAGTATATACAGTGTTGGACTTGTTGCCAGAAAAAAATTTGAGTGTCATCAAGTGCTACTTGGAGTTGCCAAGCTCTCTGAGAGATCTGCCCCAGTTTGTGTTTCCTAGAAATAAGTAGCTCATGATTTCATTGTTTTGAATTTCTAGAATGTTATATTTAAATCTTTCTTGTGTGAGTTGTATCAATAGATAAATTTATTTTAAGTACATTTAGAACTCTATTCTTCACTTCAGAGTAATAAGGAAATAATTTATCTAACATTTTCCTTGCAGTTTAATTGTAGCCAGTCGTTTCCACCCCACTCCATTGCTGCTGTCTTTGCTGGACTTTGTGGCCCCATCAAGGCCCTTTGTGGTCTACTGTCAGTATAAAGAGGTAATACTGGAACAAGGTGGACAAGAGTTCTTACATCTGAATTTTGATTCTCAAACTGCAGCATAAGAAGTATTTCTTAACAGAACTCTGTTTTTGCCTTCAGCCTTTGTTGGAATGCTACACAAAACTACGTGAAAGGGGTGGGGTCATCAACCTCAGGCTGTCTGAAACCTGGCTCAGAAATTATCAGGTACATATTCTTAGTCTGTCCAAGGAGCTGCTCTCCAGAGTTGCTGGCTCCCTACAGTAGTACTGGAAGGGGTTAAATAGCAATATCCCTGTTTCTGGCTATTGCAATGGATATGTTTTTCTTCCCGTGACTCAGTGAAAAGGCCCCTGACCTTTCTTGACCGTCTTTTCATGTCAGAGTGCGTTATGCTGTGACTCCAGCTCAGAGGCATTTAAAGTACAAACAGTTGTAGTTCTTATTTCCCCAAGGCCCCGACATCTCTGTGGAGGGGGCAAACTGATAATAGCAAAATCCCCAGGTAAATGAGAAAGTGGCCCTCTCTCTCTGCTAGAAAATCTTCATAACATGTTTTCACGATTTGCTGGTGGAGTCTATGTCAGTCAGGTTTTCTGAAAAACATATGCCAAGATGGAAATCGAGTATAAGATTTATTGGGGAAAATGCCTTTAAAAGATAAGGTGAGCCGGGTGCTGTGGTACATGCCTATAATCCCAGTGGCTCTGGAGGCAGAGGCGGGAGGATCACGAGTTCAAAGCCAGCCTCAGAAAAAAGCAAGACACTAAGCAACTCAGTGAGACCCTGTCGCTAAATAAAATACAAAATAGGGCCAGGGATGTGGCTTAGTGGTCGAGTGCCCCTGAGTTCAATCCCCGGTGTCCCCAACCAAAAAAAAAAAAGAGAGAGAGATAAGGTGAGAGGAAACCTGATTAGGTGGTGCAGGTTGATACCTATAAAGTGGGAGGGTGGAAGAAGGAGAACAGGGGAGGAAAAGCCTTCAGTGCTGCTCTGAGAAAGTCTCAGCCCGGCCATTGGGGACCCCAGGAATGAAGATTGTACTGTGTTGGGCAGAAATGGTCTACTTCTGGCATCTCTGCTCAGTTACCACTGAGAGCAGGCCATGGTGTCCCTCAGTATGATTACTATAGTGGATCCCAAAGCAGCAGCAGCAACAGCTGATTTCTGCAGCTTTCTGCTGCTTGGATGTCTCAAAGCCAGTTCCCTCATCTGGGGAGATTGGCTGGGGATCTTTCATACTGTCACACCCTGTTCTATTGCTTGGCCTCTTGTCATACTGTGATAGGGATATTGTTGATCCCTGAGTGACCCTACCCTTCGTGGAAATTGTCTTATTTAATTAAGGTAACAGGAGAGAAGAGTTCTTGTCAGTTAACAAGATAGCAGGGAAGGGAGTTCTGAGTATGCATCTAGTAGCCCCCTTTTCCATAAACCCAGGTGCCATGTTGGCTATGAAGCTTCCTAAAACCAAGAGGAAAGTAGTACATAGACCCAGAGTACTGCACAAACCATTTGCCCAATTTCTACACTGTCACATGAAGGAATGAGCTCTAGAAATTCACCCATTTAAATCTTCAAGAGAATCTGTTAATGACTTTTAGTAAATGTATCATTAGCATGCACTTTTATCACCTTGGGAAAATGTGAATGTCTGTTTTCTGTTTTGTTTAGGTTTTGCCAGATCGAAGCCATCCCAAGCTGCTGATGAGTGGAGGTGGGGGGTACCTTCTGTCAGGCTTCACTGTTGTCTTGGACAACCTTCGAGCAGACACCAGCCTCAAGTCCAGCGTGAGCACTTTAGAATCACACAAGACTGAGGAGCCAGCAGCTAAAAGACAGAAATGCCTGGAGTCTGGCTCTTAATTCTTCAAGAATGGCTTTGATTTTTTTTCTCAGGCATTCTGCAGTTAAAACTTAAACTTTAAATGTCATAACTAATTGTTTATTTCATATTCTAAGAATGAGAACATGGCTGTATAACCCTTCCTGGAAAGAAGGAATAGCCTTTGTCCGCTTCTGACACAGATGTGTTTTAGTCTGTCCAAACTGCAACTCAAGTATGCAGTAGTGGATTGATGGGACAATTTTGTTTATTTAACAAAAATCCTCAGAGTATTTCTACTCTGCAAATATCTTGAGAATTTCAGAATACTGAAAATGTATTTATACAAAACCTTGTTTGCATTTTAAGCTAAGTGGAATAACACAATATAACTAAAACTTGATGGGTACTGAAGGAAAGGAATTTGTGGAAGAAATTTCCTCTGCTTATTCCATACTCTTTAACAAAAGCAATATGAATGTGTGAGTATATGAGATTTATAGTACCAAAAATATCCACTTTGTTCCCCAATGTGGAATAAGCATTTTTTAAATGCTAGGTTTTATTATTCTAATAGTTGTCAATCTGAGAAAGTTCCAAGTATTCATTTTACTTTTTTTTTTTGGGGGGGGGGTACATTAGAAAGATTTAGTAGGTACTTTTTGGCATTAATTTGCCAATCCTTTTATCCTCTGTTTGAAATAAAGTTACTAGAATTTTTGTATGATATTTAATTAAAGAAAACAATAGTTTTCCCCAGAGACTTTAAGGATATACAACATGCATGCATGTATATATGCACACTTGTGCACACACGTATACATATGTATGTATAGATGATTGTATATGCATATATACACACATGCACACATGTATATGGGTGTATAGGTGTTGTATATACACATATACACATATATATACACAGAATGTACTACCTATATTAATACACACAAAGACAGAGAACATACTATTTATTTGAACTAATGTAAAATTTTGTGCAGGACTTAGACCAGTTCTCATTGCATTGATGTTGCTCCTTGTCAAATGTTTTTTAAAAGTGCCTTTTTCTGATATTATTAATACTGGTCTGAAGAGCTCTGCCGTGATTAGGTGGTTAACCTTTTTTAAGCTCTGAAAAATTATAATCAAATTATTTAATCATCTGTTGCAGCAAATAAAAGTGTACTGAGCAAGCCAAGGCTCTTATCCACTTGAGAATCAGTCTTGCTCACTAGAACATGCTCTTGTGTATTGTTCACATTGTCATAGTATAGATGTTATCATCCAATGAGGAATCTCGGAAAAAAATTTTTCTCCTAACAGCATGTGCTATTCTTACAATAGCCAATGTGATTACCAACAAGTACAATTTTGATTCCTTTTTCTTAAAACAGTTGTTTTTAAAGAATAAAAGTGTTTCCTACTATGATCTGTGTAACTATCATTAATGATGCAGTCATGATGCCATATTGATAGCTTCCAGCCAATTATGATGCATGGTCTGTCTTGTTATAGAGCGCACCTCTGAACATGAATCAGATTTGTCACCTACCCATATGCAATTAGTCAAGTTTATCAAGAAGACAAAACTGTGTAGATGAGATTCAGTAATGTTGACTCCTCTGATCACTGTTAAAACAGTGTTCTACTTGGGACTCAACCAGTTTCCAAGCCCCATTCCCTTCCCTAACCTCTTGACATGGGTTCTTAGTTTTCAGAGGGATGGGTTAGGTCTCAGCTACCAAGGCCCTGCCTGTACATGCTTCTGCCATGGGAGACAACCTAACTCCTCCCCAGCAACAACAACAAAAGTGAACTTGTGGGTTTTTTTTTTTTTTTTTTTTCTCAAATGTAATTTACTTCTCTGAGTATACATGACTTAATTCAGTGGTTCACAAACTTACTCTGCCATAATCCCTCTCATAGCATTTCAGGGATCAACAAACTAAAAAGGACCTCAGCAAATATTTTAGGGTTTAATCACAATTATTCAGCTGTGTCATAGTGTGAAAGCAGTGTTCCATTAAAATTTCATTTACAAAATACCAACCAGAAGAGAAACCAAATCAAGCTAAAGACCATAAGTCAAATAATAATGGATGGGAATAAAAATCACATCTCAATAATAACCCTGAATGTTAATGGCCTAAACTCGCCAATCAAAAGACACAGATTATCAGAATGGATTAAAAGAAATGACCCAACAATTTGCTGTCTCCAAGAAACACACCTCATAGAAAAAGACATCAACAGACTGAAAGTGAAAGGCTGGGAAAAGTCTTATCACTCACATGGCCGGCGGAAGCAAGCAGGGGTTTCCATTCTCATATCAAATAAGGTAGACTTCAAACCAAAATTAATCAAGAGGGACAAAGATGGATATTTCTTATTACTTAAGGGAACCATCCATCAACAGGATATAACAATCATAAATCTGTATGCCCCAAATAATGGAGCACCTACATTCATCAAACAAACGCTTCTTAAGTTCAAGAGTAAAATAGACCACAACACAGTTATTCTAGGGGACTTCAACACACCTCTCTCACCAATGGATAGATCATCCAAACAAAAGCTAAACAAAGAAACTTTAAGCCTCCTCAAAACAATTAACAATTTAGACCTAACGGACATATATAGAATATTTCATCCCTCAGTAAACGAATACACATTTTTCTCAGCAGCACATGGCTCCTTCTCCAAAATAGACCATATTTTATGTCACAAGGCAACTCTCAGCAAATATAAAAAAAATAGAGATACTACCCTGCATGCTATCGGACCATAAAGGGATGAAATTGGAAATCAACGACAAAACAAGGAATAAGAAAAACTACTCCATCAACTGGAAGCTAAACAACATGCTACTGAATGAACAAGGGGTTGAAGAAGACATCAAAGAGGAGATCAAAAAATTCCTAGAGGTAAATGAGAACACAGATACATCATATAGAAATCTCTGGGACACTATGAAGGCAGTAGTAAGAGGAAAAATCATTGCACTGAGTTCATTCCTTAAGAGGAAAAAAAACCAACAAATAAATGACTTAACATCACACCTCAAAGCATTAGAAAAAGAAGAACAGACCAACTCCAAGAGCAGTAGAAGACAGGAAATAATTAAAATCAGAGCAGAAATTAATGAAATTGAGACTAAGGAAACCATTCAAAGAATTGACAAAACTAAAAGTTGGTTCTTTGAAAAAATAAACAAAATTGACAGACCCTTAGCAATGCTAACGAAAAGAAGAAGAGAAAAAACTCAAATTACTAACATTCGTGATGAAAAAGGGAATATCACAACAAACACCTCAGATATACAGAATATTATTAGAAATTACTTTGAAAACTTGTACTCTAATAAAATAGAAAATACTGAATGCATTGACAGATTTCTAGAGTCATATGATTTGCCTAAACTGGATGTGGAGGCTATACATAATTTAAATAGATCAATTACAAGCGAAGAAATAGAAGATGTCATCAAAAAGCTACCAACAAGGAAAAGTCCAGGACCTGATGGGTTTACAGCCGAGTTCTATAAGACTTTCAAAGAAGAACTAATACCAATGCTCTTCAAACTATTTCAAGAAATAGAAAAAGAGGGAGCTCTTCCAGACTCTTTCTATGAGGCCAATATTACATTAATTCCAAAGCCAGGCAAAGACACATCCAAAAAAGAAAACTTCAGGCCCATATCTTTAATGAACATAGATGCAAAAATCCTCAACAAAATCCTGGCAAATCAGATACAAAAACATATCAAAAAGATAGTGCACCACGATCAAGTGGGGTTTATCCCAGGGATGCAAGGCTGGTTCAATATTCGGAAATCAATAAACATAATACATCACATCAATAGACTTAAAGACAAAAATCATATGATCATCTCAATTGACGCAGAAAAAGCATTTGACAAAATACAACACCCCTTTATGTTCAAAACACTAGAAAAACTAGGAATATCAGGAACATATCTTAACATAATAAAAGCTATTTATGCAAGGCCCCGAGCTAACATTATCTTAAATGGAGAAAAATTGAAAGCATTCCCTCTAAAAACTGGAACAAGACAGGGATGTCCCCTTTCACCACTGCTATTTAACATAGTACTGGAAACTCTGGCCAGAGCAATTAGACAGACGAAAGAAATTAAAGGGATCAAGATAGGAAAAGAAGAGCTCAAATTAGCACTATTTGCTGATGACATGATAATCTACCTAGAAGACCCAAAAAACTCTACCAGAAAACTTTTACAACTAGTAAACGAATTTGGCAAAGTTGCAGGATACAAAATCAATACACATAAGTCAAAGGCATTTGTGTACATCAGCGACAAAGACTCTGAAAGGGAAATGATGAAAAATACCCCATTTGCAATAGCATCAAAAAAAATAAAATACCTGGGAATCAACCTAACGAAAGAGGTGAAAGACCTGTATAACGAAAATTATAGAACACTAAAGAAAGAAATTATAGATGAACTCAGAAGATGGAAAGACCTACCTTGCTCTTGGATAGGTAGAATTAATATTGTCAAAATGTCCATACTACCAAAAGCATTATACAGATTTAATGCAATTCCTATCAAAATCCCCATGTCATTCTTCAAAGAAATAGAAATAGCAGTCATGAAATTCATCTGGAGAAATAAGAGACCCAGAATAGCCAAAGCAATCCTGAGCAAGAAAAGTGAAGCAGGGGGCATCACCATACCAGACTTTAAATTATACTATAGAGCAATAGTAACAAAAACAGCATGGTATTGGCACCAAAACAGACTGGTGGACCAATGGTACAGAATTGAGGATACAGAGACTAATACATTTAATTACAGCTATCTTATATTAGACAAAGGTGCCAAAAATGTACAGTGGAGAAAGGATAGCCTCTTCAACAAATGGTGCTGGGAAAACTGGAAATCCATATGCAACAAAATGAAATTAAACCTTTATCTCTCACCATGCACAAAACTCAATTCAAAGTGGATCAAAGACCTAGGAATTAGACCAGAGACAATACACCTAATAGAAGAAAAAGTAAGCTCCAATTTCCAACATGTTGGATTAGGCCCCAAGTTCCTTAATAAGAACCCTGTAGCGCAAGAATTACTACCAAGAATTAATGAATGGGATAGATTTAAACTAAAAAGCTTCTTTTCAGCAAAAGAAACAATCAGTGAGGTGAATAGAGAGCCAACTAATTGGGAACAAATATTTAATACATGCACATCAGATAGAGCACTAATCTCTAGAATATATAAAGAACTCAAAAAACTTTACACTAAAAAAACAAATAACCCAATCAATAAATGGGCTAAGGAATTGAGAAGACACCTCTCAGAAGAAGATACACGATTAATCAACAAATACATGAAAAAATGTTCAACATCGCTGGCAATTAGAGAAATGCAAATCAAAACTACTCTAAGATTTCACTTCACTCCAGTCAGAATGGCAGCCATCAAGAACACAAGCAACAATAAATGTTGGAGAGGATGTGGAGAAAAAGGCACACTCATACATTGCTGGTGGGACTGCAAAATGGTGCAACCGTTATGGAAAGCAGTATGGAGATTTCTTGGAAAACTGGGAATGGAACCATCCTATGACCCAGCCATCCCACTCTTGGGTCTATTCCCAAAGGACTTAAAAACAGCATATTACAGTGACACAGCTATCTCAATGTTTGTAGCTGCACAATTCACAATAGCTAGGTTGTGGAATCAACCTAGATGTCCCTCAGTAAATGAGTGGATTAAGAAAATGTGGTATATACGCACAATGGAATTTTACTCAGCAATAAAAGAAAATAAATTAATGGCATTTGCAGGTAAATGGATGAAGTTGGAAGACATAATGCTAAGTGAAGTTAGTCAGTCTCAAAAATCCAAGTACCAAATGTTCTCTCTTATATAAGGAGGCTATTTCAAAGTATTGTTGGATGGGGTACATAGGAGGATTAGAGGAACACTAGAATGGTCAAGGGAAGGGAGGGTAAGGGAGGGAGCAAGAGGGGAGGGAGGGGGGGGAAAAAAAAGAGGTGGTTGAATGAGACTGATATCATTTTCCTTAATGCGTGATTGAAGACCTAAATTGTACGAATATACTTTGTATACAATCAGTTGTATGTAAAAAGATACTAAATATATGCACTATGAGTTGTACATATTAAAAATTATAAAAATAAAAAAATTAAAAAAAAAAAAGAAATAAAGGAAAGAGAAAAAGGAAAAAAAAAAAATTTCATTTACAAATCAAATAAGGTAGACTTCAAACCAAAATTAATCAAGAGGGACAAAGATGGATATTTCTTATTACTTAAGGGAACCATCCATCAACAGGATATAACAATCATAAATCTGTATGCCCCAAATAATGGAGCACCTACATTCATCAAACAAACGCTTCTTAAGTTCAAGAGTAAAATAGACCACAACACAGTTATTCTAGGGGACTTCAACACACCTCTCTCACCAATGGATAGATCATCCAAACAAAAGCTAAACAAAGAAACTTTAAGCCTCCTCAAAACAATTAACAATTTAGACCTAACGGACATATATAGAATATTTCATCCCTCAGTAAACGAATACACATTTTTCTCAGCAGCACATGGCTCCTTCTCCAAAATAGACCATATTTTATGTCACAAGGCAACTCTCAGCAAATATAAAAAAATAGAGATACTACCCTGCATGCTATCGGACCATAAAGGGATGAAATTGGAAATCAACGACAAAACAAGGAATAAGAAAAACTACTCCATCAACTGGAAGCTAAACAACATGCTACTGAATGAACAAGGGGTTGAAGAAGACATCAAAGAGGAGATCAAAAAATTCCTAGAGGTAAATGAGAACACAGATACATCATATAGAAATCTCTGGGACACTATGAAGGCAGTAGTAAGAGGAAAAATCATTGCACTGAGTTCATTCCTTAAGAGGAAAAAAAACCAACAAATAAATGACTTAACATCACACCTCAAAGCATTAGAAAAAGAAGAACAGACCAACTCCAAGAGCAGTAGAAGACAGGAAATAATTAAAATCAGAGCAGAAATTAATGAAATTGAGACTAAGGAAACCATTCAAAGAATTGACAAAACTAAAAGTTGGTTCTTTGAAAAAATAAACAAAATTGACAGACCCTTAGCAATGCTAACGAAAAGAAGAAGAGAAAAAACTCAAATTACTAACATTCGTGATGAAAAAGGGAATATCACAACAAACACCTCAGATATACAGAATATTATTAGAAATTACTTTGAAAACTTGTACTCTAATAAAATAGAAAATACTGAATGCATTGACAGATTTCTAGAGTCATATGATTTGCCTAAACTGGATGTGGAGGCTATACATAATTTAAATAGATCAATTACAAGCGAAGAAATAGAAGATGTCATCAAAAAGCTACCAACAAGGAAAAGTCCAGGACCTGATGGGTTTACAGCCGAGTTCTATAAGACTTTCAAAGAAGAACTAATACCAATGCTCTTCAAACTATTTCAAGAAATAGAAAAAGAGGGAGCTCTTCCAGACTCTTTCTATGAGGCCAATATTACATTAATTCCAAAGCCAGGCAAAGACACATCCAAAAAAGAAAACTTCAGGCCCATATCTTTAATGAACATAGATGCAAAAATCCTCAACAAAATCCTGGCAAATCAGATACAAAAACATATCAAAAAGATAGTGCACCACGATCAAGTGGGGTTTATCCCAGGGATGCAAGGCTGGTTCAATATTCGGAAATCAATAAACATAATACATCACATCAATAGACTTAAAGACAAAAATCATATGATCATCTCAATTGACGCAGAAAAAGCATTTGACAAAATACAACACCCCTTTATGTTCAAAACACTAGAAAAACTAGGAATATCAGGAACATATCTTAACATAATAAAAGCTATTTATGCAAGGCCCCGAGCTAACATTATCTTAAATGGAGAAAAATTGAAAGCATTCCCTCTAAAAACTGGAACAAGACAGGGATGTCCCCTTTCACCACTGCTATTTAACATAGTACTGGAAACTCTGGCCAGAGCAATTAGACAGACGAAAGAAATTAAAGGGATCAAGATAGGAAAAGAAGAGCTCAAATTAGCACTATTTGCTGATGACATGATAATCTACCTAGAAGACCCAAAAAACTCTACCAGAAAACTTTTACAACTAGTAAACGAATTTGGCAAAGTTGCAGGATACAAAATCAATACACATAAGTCAAAGGCATTTGTGTACATCAGCGACAAAGACTCTGAAAGGGAAATGATGAAAAATACCCCATTTGCAATAGCATCAAAAAAAATAAAATACCTGGGAATCAACCTAACGAAAGAGGTGAAAGACCTGTATAACGAAAATTATAGAACACTAAAGAAAGAAATTATAGATGAACTCAGAAGATGGAAAGACCTACCTTGCTCTTGGATAGGTAGAATTAATATTGTCAAAATGTCCATACTACCAAAAGCATTATACAGATTTAATGCAATTCCTATCAAAATCCCCATGTCATTCTTCAAAGAAATAGAAATAGCAGTCATGAAATTCATCTGGAGAAATAAGAGACCCAGAATAGCCAAAGCAATCCTGAGCAAGAAAAGTGAAGCAGGGGGCATCACCATACCAGACTTTAAATTATACTATAGAGCAATAGTAACAAAAACAGCATGGTATTGGCACCAAAACAGACTGGTGGACCAATGGTACAGAATTGAGGATACAGAGACTAATACATTTAATTACAGCTATCTTATATTAGACAAAGGTGCCAAAAATGTACAGTGGAGAAAGGATAGCCTCTTCAACAAATGGTGCTGGGAAAACTGGAAATCCATATGCAACAAAATGAAATTAAACCTTTATCTCTCACCATGCACAAAACTCAATTCAAAGTGGATCAAAGACCTAGGAATTAGACCAGAGACAATACACCTAATAGAAGAAAAAGTAAGCTCCAATTTCCAACATGTTGGATTAGGCCCCAAGTTCCTTAATAAGAACCCTGTAGCGCAAGAATTACTACCAAGAATTAATGAATGGGATAGATTTAAACTAAAAAGCTTCTTTTCAGCAAAAGAAACAATCAGTGAGGTGAATAGAGAGCCAACTAATTGGGAACAAATATTTAATACATGCACATCAGATAGAGCACTAATCTCTAGAATATATAAAGAACTCAAAAAACTTTACACTAAAAAAACAAATAACCCAATCAATAAATGGGCTAAGGAATTGAGAAGACACCTCTCAGAAGAAGATACACGATTAATCAACAAATACATGAAAAAATGTTCAACATCGCTGGCAATTAGAGAAATGCAAATCAAAACTACTCTAAGATTTCACTTCACTCCAGTCAGAATGGCAGCCATCAAGAACACAAGCAACAATAAATGTTGGAGAGGATGTGGAGAAAAAGGCACACTCATACATTGCTGGTGGGACTGCAAAATGGTGCAACCGTTATGGAAAGCAGTATGGAGATTTCTTGGAAAAACTGGGAATGGAACCATCCTATGACCCAGCCATCCCACTCTTGGGTCTATTCCCAAAGGACTTAAAAACAGCATATTACAGTGACACAGCTATCTCAATGTTTGTAGCTGCACAATTCACAATAGCTAGGTTGTGGAATCAACCTAGATGTCCCTCAGTAAATGAGTGGATTAAGAAAATGTGGTATATACGCACAATGGAATTTTACTCAGCAATAAAAGAAAATAAATTAATGGCATTTGCAGGTAAATGGATGAAGTTGGAAGACATAATGCTAAGTGAAGTTAGTCAGTCTCAAAAA
Source organism: Tamias sibiricus (assembly GCA_025594165.1). Classification (NCBI taxonomy): domain Eukaryota; kingdom Metazoa; phylum Chordata; class Mammalia; order Rodentia; family Sciuridae; genus Tamias; species Tamias sibiricus. The sequence continues at coordinate 183,289,224 of CM046659.1, read as the reverse complement.
TCCAAGTACCAAATGTTCTCTCTTATATAAGGAGGCTATTTCAAAGTATTGTTGGATGGGGTACATAGGAGGATTAGAGGAACACTAGAATGGTCAAGGGAAGGGAGGGTAAGGGAGGGAGCAAGAGGGGAGGGAGGGGGGGGAAAAAAAAAGAGGTGGTTGAATGAGACTGATATCATTTTCCTTAATGCGTGATTGAAGACCTAAATTGTACGAATATACTTTGTATACAATCAGTTGTATGTAAAAAGATACTAAATATATGCACTATGAGTTGTACATATTAAAAATTATAAAAATAAAAAAATTAAAAAAAAAAAGAAATAAAGGAAAGAGAAAAAGGAAAAAAAAAAAAATTTCATTTACAAGCCGGACACGGTGGTGCACACCTGTAATCCCAGCACTTGGAAGGCTGAGGCAGGAGGATCGCGAATTCAAAGCCAGCCTCAGCAATGGCGAGGCATTTAGCAACTCAGTGAGATCCTATCTCTAATAAAATACAAAAAAGGGCTGGGGATGTGGCCCAGTGGTCAAGTGCCCCTGAGTTCAATCCCCAGTACCAAAAAAATTTCATTTTCAGGCACTGCATTTTGAATGCAACCACTGACTATCTGGAGTAGGCAGCAGTCCAAGATGTAAGGGGAAATCCAGAGTTTCTTAGACCTGTAAGCCAATCAGCAACATTCCACCCCTCTTTTTGTATGTGTGTGTGGTGCTGGGGATTGAACCCAGGGCCTTGCATGTGAAGCAAGCACTCTACCTACCAACTGAGCTATCTCCCCAGTCCATGCACCCCTCTCCTTGCTGGTCTTCTCGCTTAGAGAACCCTACTGTATCCCAGCTTTCTTCCCGACCTGATTTCTTTCACTGATTCCTTCTCATCACTGAGACTTCTAAACACTGGTGTGCCCCAGGCTCAGCCATGCACCTTTCTTCCCTCTACTACACTGGCTCCCCAGGATAATGACGATTTGGGGGCTGATCAAAGAAAAAGATATGACCATGAGGTGGCAGTAGCACACATATTTGCTTCACTGGGTGACTAACATTCTTTACCGGTTTGTATGAGGAGGAGAGGATGAGTATGTTCAGAGGCCTTGGAACAGGGTTGCTACTCAGAAAGGGAGGAAGGAAGCCAAGGTACCCCTACTTCCACCCCAAGGAGAGGGGACCTGATAAAGGCTGCTCATCTTGGTGATGTTGCTCAGCAGGATTCTTGGGAAGCAACTTGGGTTCATAAACCACAAGGCTCTGTCCTATCAATGGCTGTCAGTGGTTGACCTTTGTTTAGTTTGCTGTGTGGGGCAAGGGGGAGGAGAGGACTAGCAGACCCTAAATGGCTAAATAAAATTGTTTATAGCAGATCTAAAATAGATTTTTTTTTTCTTGCATAGGTGAGCTAAGCAGTCTGGCCTTGCAATGAAGCAATAAGCAGTCCAGGGGGCCACCTCACAGAGTTCATCCTTGACTCATTTTATAATGGGAAGTGACCTCACCCAGTTTTAAGGCTTTAAATGCCATCTCCAGGACGATGAGTCCCAGGTTGTCTTCAGCACAGACCCTTTACCTCCGCGCCTGCCCTGCATGCCCAATTTAACTTCCACATGTGTTTATGATTGTCTTAAATATAACATCCAAACCTGAGCTCCACACCTCTCCCTTCCCAAGCCAGTCCCTCCTGCAGTCTCCCCCAACTGTTTCCCCAGTTGCTCAGGCCTAAAACCTTGGTATCATTGTCCTCTTGTTCCTTCATGCCACACCAAATCCATCAGCCCTACTTGTCAGCTGTCTCCAGAATAGATCCAGAGTTTGACAACTTATCCCCACCTCTAGTGCCAACACCCTGGTTCAAGATCATGATGTCCCACCAAAATTAAGGCCATGATCTCTGTCTCTTCCCTTACTTTGTCAACAGCCTTCTCTTAACTCAGTAGCCAGTGTTGTTATAAGATAAAAGAAACTATGTCAGCCTTGTGTTAAGAACTCTAAAATCACAAAAACAAATACTTCCCAGGACCTACAATACCCTGAGTGGTCTGATCCCTGCTGCCTCCCAAACCTCACTTCCTGTGACAGTCTCCCACACTAGCCTCCTTGCTCTTCAAACACATTGCTTTCTCAGGGCCTTTTCACCTGCAGATCCCTCTGCCTGAAATGCCTTTCCCCTGAGTGTCCACATGGCTCATGCACTCACTTCTTTGAGGTCTTTTGTCAATAGGTACTTTCTCAATGAGGCCTACGATGTATCTGAGTGTTGGTTCCTAGACTGCAGAGTTGTAATTAGTGTAGTTAGTTACTTATTTTAGCACTCAAGATCTCCCAGTTATACTATGTTTTACAATGGCATGCATTTTCACTTTATGATGGGGCCCTTTCTCTCCTCCTGTCCTCTGTGCTATGTAACTCCTTCTGATAGTATATTAGAGGCCACGACAATTAAAATATTCAAATTTTTTAAAGACAACTCTAAAATAACAACAGGTGAGTGCATCTTTTTTCCTCTTTCCCTTCCTTTTTTTCTTTCCCTTCTCCCTCCCCCAAGTTTACTGTGTCTTTTGATTGCATCCTTTTCTCTGTGCTCAATCTAATCTCATGTTGTTCGGTTCACCATGGCCCTTAGAGCATATGCACACACACACAGAAACCCCACATAGCCTAGATGTGTATTAGGCTATATCATCTAGGTTTGTACAAGTGCACTTTATGATGGTCACATGAAGAAATCACCTAAGGACTCATTTCTCAGAACATGTTCCTGTCACTAAGCAACACATAATGTGTGTGTGTGTGTGTGTGTGTGTGTGAGAGAGAGAGAGAGAGAGAGAGAGAGAGAGTAATGTGTGTGTGTGTGTGTGTGTGTGTGTGTGTGTGAGAGAGAGAGAGAGAGAGAGAGAGAGAACTTGCCAGGCTGGCATTTGGTGCATTGCAGTGTTTTGCTTTCTCTCTTTTAGTGAGATCAACTCCTATCCATCTTGGGCCCCTCAAATGCTGTTTATTTAAGAAATGATTTTTTTTCCACTGGACTGCAATTGGAAAAAAAGCAGAGTCTTACTGTGTTTTGTGTTTGTGCACAAGTTAAGCATTTCTAGTACCTTACATCTTAGTATCCTACATGTCTAGATAGACAAGGGTTATAACTCTGATATCTTACAACTGTGGTTTAATTATTTGTTAAGATACCTGCCTCAATTTTGGATGGTTTCTTAGGTCAAGGTCCCCCAGGAGCAAATCCTGAGATAAGAATTTGAGGATAGGGGCTGAGGTTGTGGCTCAGCGGTAGAGCGCTCGCCTAGCATGTGCGCAGCGGGGGTTCGATCCTCAGCACCACATAAAAATAAACGCATTGTGTACAACTAAAGCAAATAAATAAATATTTTTAAAAAAATAATTTGAGGATAAACAGTTTATGGGGGAGGTGTTCCCAGGAAACACCACTAAGGTCACCAGAGGGCAGCACAACAGGAGGGTAAAGGCTGCCAAGAAAAGATGGAGCAGGATGATGGAGAAGGTCCCTGTGGTGTCACTTGGGCCCAACCCACTTGGGAATCTCAGAAGGCAGTGAAGAATATGTGCCTCAGAGTTATTCCACTCAAGGGAGGTAGTAGCTAGACTGTCTTATTATAGGTTGAATCATGTACCCTGAAAGACATATTCAAGCCCCACCCCCAGCACCTCAAAATATGACCTTATTTGGAAATAGGATCATGGCAGATGTAATTAGTGGAGATGAGATCATATTGGAGTAAGATGGACCCTTAACCAAAATGACTGGGATCCTTCTATCAAAAGACTGCCATGGGCTGGGGTTGCGGCTCAGTGGCAGAGCGCTCACCTAGCACGTGCGCGGCCCGGGTTCGATCCTCAGCACCACGTAAACATAAATGCATTGCATTGTGTACAACTAAAGCAAATAAATAAATATTAAAAAAAAAAAAAAAAAGACTGCCATGTGAACAAGGGACACTCAGGGAGAGAAGATGAAATGGCATAGGAAGAGGACCCAGAGATTGGAGTTATACCTCCACCAGCCAAGCAATGACTGGGGCCACCAGAAGCTGTAGGAAAAGGAAAGGAAGTATCCTCTTCTATAGACTTTGGAGGGAACACATCCCTGCCAATGCCTGATGTGGACTTCTGGCCTCCAGAACTGTGAGGGAATATGTTTCTATTGCTGTAAGCCCCCAGTTGGTGGTACTTTCTTATGGTAGCCCTAGAAACTAATGTGATACTCATATATCAGTCCTTTATCCCTATGAGGCCCCTATGAGGGCCACCTCCAGAAGCCACAATCTCCCTAGCACCCCCACCCCCCGGCCTTTGCAAATAGCCAGTCATGACTCTACGGCCAGGGAAAAATGATCCCATACAGAGAGATAGTAAGCAACCTTCTAGAAGTACATGCCCAGGTCAGAACAATTTGCTGTCAAATTCATAGTACCAGTTGACTTGCTTCCCATATCATAAAACTACAACTCAGCTGGATAAAGTATGTTGCTGAAAGTTTATCTGGAAAGAAACTGGTTAAATTAGAAAAGCAATTCTTTTATTTTATTTTATTTATTTATTTATTTTTGGTACCTGGGATTAAACCCAGGGGCACTCAACCACCAAGCCACATCCCCAGCCCTATTTTGTATTTTATTTAGAGACAGGGTCTCACTGAGTTGCTTAGCACCTCAATGTTGCTGAGGCTGGCTTTGAACTTGGGATCCTCCTGCCTCAGCCTCCTGAACCACTGGAGCAAAACAATTCTTGACTTAACAGAGGAGGGGAACTAGACTTCCTAGATGGATAAAAGTCAACTTGTGATGTAATCACAAAAAGTTAACAACTGTGTTTCCCAGATGTATATGCCGCCTCTCGGAGAACGGCTCATTACCTGAACTGCAAAACAGTAGAAACAGCCAAGCAGAAGCTGTCATTGGTGAGGAATGAAATGACAGGTAATAGAAGGAAAAAGGGAAATTGTCCAACTGTCTTGCAATAAGAAGTTACAGATATAAAAATGATAGCATCCAACATTTTCTATGCCATTGACATATACCAGGCACCAGGCTGAGTGTTTTGCATGAACTTGTATCATTTTGTAAGAACCCAACCAAATAGGTGTCCTATTGATGATTCAAAGAGTGAAAGTCACTTTCTTGAAGCCTCACAGCTACTGTTACACAGTAACAAAGTCAGAGCTCTGTTTTCTTACAGGGTAGAAATCAGGTCTTGAGGGAGGGACCAAGGATCTCTCTAAGAGGCCAGATGTTCTGTGTGCCAATCTAGGGTTCATCCTGTTATCCAGGCTTCTTTTCAGCTAAGGGCTGGGGCAGAGCAGCGGGGAGCAGGAGGCCCTTGGTTGGCTACTCCTAGAGCTCCCTAGTTTATAGGATTTTTATTTGTTTTGAAATGGACTTTCATAATGTTGCCCAAGCTGGCCTTGATCTCCTGGACCCAAGTAATCCTCCTGCCTCAGGGTCCCAAGTAGCTGGGACATACCACTGTACTCAGCTGATAATGAGGATCAGCTGCTTTTTATTTTATACAGCTCCCTCCCCACCCCAAACCCTCATGCTGGAGATTGAACTGCAAACCTTGTACACATTAGGGAAGCACTCTACCACTAGATATAACCCAACCCCTAACCACCAGCTTATAGGATTTTTAAAGTAGTATTTTATTATTTTTTTTTTAAAACAGGTTCTTCAAGCCTAGCTAATCTCTCTCAGCTGGGGCAGCAGATCATTTTTTTTTCCTGATCTCATTCTTGTGCATTGTTTTACTTCAAAATATTTTCCTTTATTTTTTCTATTATATATCCAAAGACCAACAAATCCTTTCATCTTTCAGAATTTACAGAATAATTTGAAAATCACACTCCTCCTAATTAGCCCAAAAGAACCTGAGAACCATGAATCTTTTGGTCTCAGGTGAATCTTTTATTATTTCAAATCGAGACAAACATATTTTCAAAGATAGTAGCGCAGTCATTGTCACAAGCATGTTAATATATCTATTTTGCAAGAAAGAATATGCTACAAGTCATGCTATTCATATTTTCAATAGCATTCTGGCAAAAAATTAATGACATTTTCGATTGTGTCAAACATTTAATGAGTAGTAAATTCCACTTTCTGCCTTTGGATAAATAAATTGTGTCTTTCAGTGAAGTGGTGGAAAATAGATAATGGGAGGGCTGCTCCTTAAAACCACCCACTGCTCCAATAATCATCAGCCCCTTTGACTGAACTTCTCCGCTATTTTCTGTAGTTCCAAATCCATTGCAGCCAAGTTTTCAAGTTCTTTTTCCTGGGGGAAAAAAAAAAAAAAAAAAGTGGAAATGTGAGGTTCCAAATCAATTGATATTACTATAGTTTGAGGGGGTATGAATTTTAGGTGTTCTACAGGGTACACAAGTCAACCTACATCAGTGGTTCTCAAAGAATGATCCTCTGACCAGTAGCATAAATTCTTGGGTCCCACCCAAAACCTACTGAATCAGAAACTCTTGGGGTTAGAAATCCCTCATGATTCTGATGCACATTCAAGTTTGAGAAGCACCAACTAACACACTAATGGGGGTGGGGAAACATTGTTTGGGTGGGTATATCTTCAGTAGTATTATCTCTCCCAGGTGTAAACTTCTGATTGTAGTAGGACACGAATCAATAAAGACACACCAAAGTAACTAATTTCTGTACCATCTTGTTTTCCCGACCCCGGGAGATAGTAATGAGCAGTCAAACGATTAAGGGAAAGACATCAGAATGGTGTTTGTTAACCTTGACTGAACACTGCAATCACCTGATGCCCAGGTAAGCACCCAGTATCAATTAAACAGAACTCTGAGGTGGATTCCAAATAGGGTAATGTTCAAAGCTCACCAGGTGACTCCATTGTGCAGACAAGGTTGAGAAACATCCCGCTAGAGAGAGGTGGGTAGGGATGTGGATCACGACTGGATGGTAGATGGAACTCAACCCCAGAGGTGGCCTCCACTTGGTTTCTAGGGCTATGTTCCCATGGTGAAAAATTTCCACCAGTTTCTCCCAATTAATATTAGATGGTGTTGAACATATTACCCTTGACCATGGTAAATAAATTTTACACAAAAAGCCCCACACTGTACCTCTTCCTCTGTCAGAACTCTCTGGTCGGCTGTCTCCTTTTCATTTTCTGACTCATGGTGCGGGCCCATCTGTTCCTCAGAGTCATAGAAATCGGGAAATTCAGCTGACTTCTTCCTGTAGTGAAGGAGCTGGTCCAGCTCAGCCACTCTGTCATACTGCCTTTTCAGGTCCAGTTTGGGGGCCCTAGCAAAGCTTCTCTTCTCATATCCCCAATTCACATCATCTGAGTAGGGCTTTTTCTCCCACCAGTCATAGCTGTATTCTGGAAAGAAATTCTTCTCACTCAAGGTCAGCCCATTTTCCTCTTCGCCTTCAAGAAAACTGTCATCTGTGTTGTCTTTCCTCTCAAAACGGCTGCTCTTCCACTGGAGAGGGTCGTAGTACGGGTTGAACAGCACCCCTAACCTCTTCCTCTTTTCAGTGGTGTGACGGGAGGCATGTTGTTTGTCTTGTAGCCTAGCTTCCTCCCTGTTCTCTTTAAGGTCCCTGGGGTCCTCCTGCTGCTGCCACTTCCCTTGGGGTCCTTCCTCATCGTAGTTGAGGTAAGTTCTGTCCTGCTCCTGCCACTCACCTTGGGGATGCCTCTTGGCCTTATCCATCTGGCTTTCTTGGACATGGTGATAGGCTTCTCCCAAGAACCTTTTCTCTTCTATGGCGTCAGGAGTAGAATAGGCACCTAGTTCCCCTCCTCTGCCTCTGGGATGGGGTCCCGTCCCCCTCTCATGGCCGCTCTCTTCCTCACTTTCCTTACGATACCCGTGTGCCATGTTGTCAAGCTCTGAGCTGGGGGGGTTCCTCTTGTCCTCCTCCTCCTGGATCCCGGCACTGTGAGGCCTCGAAGCTCTGTATTCCTCACTTCCTCTGCCCCCATAGCGCCCCCTCTCCAGATCCTCAGGAGACTGGACACCTGGATAATTCCTCACTTCTCCCCCATATTCGGGTTCTTCCTCCAAAGTCCTGTAGTGGGTTGAATGGTGGTCCCTCTTCTCCCCAGCCTTTGCCTCCTCAGGTTCTTCCAGGGTGTGTCCCCTTTCCTCAGAGGGAGGATTCCCTTCCTGGGAGGACCTGTCGGGCCTGCTCCTCGCGTGGTGGTGTCTGGGCCTTGTGCGCCGTTTGGTCACCTCAGAGGCAGCGTCTTCCTCGCTCTCCTCAGATTCCTCCTTGCTCTGGGGTTGACTTTCAGACTCCTGAGGGTGTTCCTCCTGGCTCCCCATCTCCTCTGCACTCTCCTGGCCGCTCTTCTCCCTGCTGTGTGTCTTCTCCTCAGAGTGCCCAGCAGGGAGTGGATCTGATTTGGCCACTAATTCCTCTTTGTTCTTGGCTGCAGCCTGGTTTCTTTTGTTGAGAAGAGTGTTCCCTGTCTCCTCTGGCCCTTCGAGGGGTTTCCCCTCACTGGCCTCTTCCCCTTTCTGATAGTTCTCTCCCTCTTCTTCCTCTCCGTCCTCTCCCTGGCTCTTCTCGGAATGGTGTGCCTTTGCTTCTTTGGGGACTTGGCTGTTGGAAGGGTGGGGGTTCCTTTGGGGCTCCTCTGCTCCCTCTCTGCTGTGCCCGCCTCCCTCTGCCCACTTCTCCGTGTTTGCCCTTGTAGCACCTTGAGGATCCTCCTCCCCGAGGTCTCCTGCTTCCTCCCCACTGGAGGGTTTGTGGGCTTCCAAGGTGCCAACTGGATCTCTTAACAATCTTACTTCAAACTTTGTGTTTTCATTTTCACTTTTCTCTGCATCTTGGACCTCTTTTTCACCTACAATGAAAATGTAAGGGTAAGTATAATCAGTCATGCTTGTGAGTCGACAACTACCAGCCTCAGTCATCACCTCAAATCTTGAGAACCCTAAAAATTATTTATTTTATTTATTTGTTTTTACGTGCTGCTGAGGGTTGGACCCAGGGCTGCACACGGGCTAGGCGAGCGCTCTACTGATGAACCACAACCCCAGCCCCTGACCCTAGAAATTATTTAGATAATTGTTTTTAAAAATTTTTTAGTTGTAGATGAACATAATACCTTTGTGTTTTGTTTTTATTTATTTTTATGTGGTGTTAAGGATCGAACCCAGTACCTCACACGTGCCAGGCAAGCACTCTACCACTGAGCCACAACCCAGCCCCTAGATAATTTTTAAATTAATAAAAAATATACTCCGGTTCCTTTTAAAATGCTATGGAAGCTCCTTAGATACATTTGAATTTAATAATAAATTCTCTATATTTTTAAGTTTTCATAATATCCAGTCAACATTTCTCATTGGGACTGTCAATGATCAAATCGAAATACAGATAGATTTATGAAATATTAGAGTGTAGAACTAGAAGAAATCTTAGAATTCTTCCAGTCCAACCTCCTCTTTTTGCTTATATAGAGGACTCTGATACTCAGAATGGTATAATTCAGGACCATTCTTTCTGTATTTACTTGAAGTAGAGTGACAAAGTTAGCATTGAATGAATGATTCTAATTATACCCCAGGTAAATAAAGTTAGGCAGCCCAAATAGGCAACATCAAGATTCAAAGGGGATTTAAAATTTAATTATTTGTTTATCAGACTTGATCATCCAATCAACCATGTAGACAACCTGGAAGTAAATGGCACTCTAACTTCGTATAATTATGGGCTGCATAATGATGTTTCAGCCAACTATGGACCAAATATATGATGGTGGGCCCATAAGATCACTTTACCTACTGATGTCATAGCCATCTTACTTTGCATAAGGACACCCTATGTTTTCACCACAACAAAACAGCCTAACAATGCATTTTTTAGAATGCATCCCATTGTTAAGCAATGAATGACTGTGATTGGTGATAAGAAGGGTATGTATATATTTTTTTTCCTGAGAAAATGGCACAGCAATGGAAAGGACCATTTCTTCCTTCACTCAGGTCCCATCTACTTCACATGTTCTTAGATGTTGAGTATAATTTTCAGAATACTGAGTTGTCTTTCTGTTTCATGAGTCAGTAGTAGATGGTTAACTGTTATGTTGCTATTCTCTTCCATTTTTTCCAAATATCAACAGTTCCTTTACTGATCTTCCTTAATCAAGATGGTCTGTACCTCTCATGAAAAGATATATGCAGTTAACATTGTCTTAGTGGTTAGCAGGGAGGACTTGAACTTCAACTTATTTCACTAAGTTTAGATAGAAAGCCTGAAGCCAAGGCTGCTGGCATCAACATCTGCACTATTGCGGGAGCCACTAGCCTCTGTGGCTATGGAACAGTTGAACTATGGAGCACTTGTCTAAACCAAGACATGCTGTATGTGTAAAATGTACACCAGATTTCTAAGACTTCGTATGAAAAAAAAGAATGTGAAATATTTCAAAAAAATTTGTACTGATTGTATGTTGTAATGATAATATTTTGAATGTATTAGAGAATACAAATATATTGGATATATAAGATTATATATTAGATAAAACCTATTTGGATAAAATGAAATGAATTATTGAAACAAATTTTATTTTTACTTATTAAAAGTATGGCTACCTGAAGGGCTGGGGTTGTGGCTCAGCGGCAGAGCGCTCGCCTTGCACGTTCGCGACCCGGGTTCGATCCTCAGCACCACGTAAACATAAATGCATTTCATTGTGTACAACTAAAGCAAATAAATAAATATTAAAAAAAAAAGTATGGCTACCTGAAAATTAGAAGTTATATTTGTGGCTCATATTATTTTTCTACTGAAAGACACTGATGAGTCATTTTGAGCTGATATTTACAAAAGGAAAAAAATTGATCTCGTTTTGTTAATAAAAAAAAGTCCAAGAAATAACAGTCTGTACCTCTCTATTTAAAGCCCAGCCTGTCACGATAATAATATTCTCAAGTTAATGAGACAATAGGAATGTTCCTAACCTTTCATATCCAGATACCCGAGGGCTGGCCTTTCCATCACTGGTCTCTTTGTCTTTTAAGAGTCAGTGATGATGTGTACAGCATTGGGGCAGGGCTAGCAGGTGGGCACAGGTAAAGAGGGAGGTTTTGGGTGGTACTGAATATTTGTATGCCCCATCCCCAAAATCTTAGGTTGAAGTCCTAATTCCCAATGTGCTGGTATTAAGAGGTAGGGCCTTGGGAAGGTACGACATGAGGTTGGAGCCCTCATGATGGCATTGGTGTCTTAATTGAGGGAGACAAGACAGAGATGATCTCTTTTCCCCACATGGGGACACTGTGAGAAGGTAGCTAGCTATAAAGCAGGAATGGGCCCTCACTAGACAGACACCAGAAATAACCGTTTGTTGTTCAAGCTATCCAGTTTGTGGTACTTGTTACAGCATCCTGAGCTGAGATAGGCAGATGCTGATGATGTCATTTTGGAGTCACCTGAAGGACAGCTGATCTGAGATCAGACAGATCTCAGCCTCCAGGGAAAGGGGCCATGTGGCCTGTGGGTGCATGCAGGTCATAAGTGTCAGGAACAGAAGTATTTTTATTTCTTCTCAGTTAAAAGTGTACTGCCTGTGGCAGCTTGTGTCTAAGGCTTAGCCACTTCCTCCTAAATTTAGCTTTAAGCCCCCACAGGTGAGATTGGAAAAGGGCTGTGGCAAGCAGCACACAGTTGTCGTCAATCTGTAAAACCAAGGTGTAAAGTTCACCCTTACTTTAAAGTTAAAAGGGGAAAATGCACCTTGTACTTTTGCCATGCTGCAAATCAAGATCCACCCTAGTCAAAAAGACCTTTTTACCTGCTAAGAAGTTGGCCTATGTATTCCCTAAAGTCTCCATAAAACAATGATTCTTCCCTTCTCCCCAAATGCTCATTTGCTCTATGAGCATATGCTGACTCAGAGATGTGGAGGAGAGAATGGGAGGAGATGGGCTTGGGATGGAACAGAGATGCATGCAGGAATCTTGCATCAAATTGGCCAAAGCTCTACCCGTCTTCTGGTTAGCTTAGAATATATTGCCAAGAGAGAAAAGACCAGAATAGGATAGATATTGTAAACTGGTGGCCCAGAAATGAGCTCTATTTGGCCTAAACAGTATTTTTAGTAAATCTGAATTCAGAGGTAATATTTAAATGCCAGGAGATGTGGCTTAAAGAACAACACTTTAGCTGGGGATGTAGCACTTACTTGCCTAGCATGCAGAAGGTCCTGGATTCCATCCCCAGCATGGGGGAAAAAATTAATAAATTATTTAATTAAATTAAATTAAAATTTTAACTTCTTTTGAAAAGTTGCAAAATCTGATAATAAAGTCTGTAGTTCTCCACAAAAGGATAAGAGTTGAAAAACACATGTTCCACTCAGAAGGGACATGTGACCTCAAATTTGTGACTCACTTCCTATCCTGCCTTACTTCTTTTTTTTTTTTTTTTTTTTTTTTTTTGTGGTACCGGGGATTGAACTCAGGGGCACTCGACCATTGGGCCACATCCCCAGACCTTTTTTTTTTTGTATTTTTTATTAGAGACAGGGTCTCACTGAGTTGCTAAGTGCCTTGCTAAGTGCCTCGCCATTGCTGAGGCTGGCTTTGAACTCGCGATCCTCCTGCCTCAGCCTCCCAAGTGCTGGGATTACAGGCGTGCGCCACCGCGCCCGGCTCCTTACTTCTTTATATTATCTGTCTGTCTGACCTGACTAGTTTTTGAGGCTGCAACCCTGGAGAGCTCTTAAACTTTTCCTGTCTCAGTATTCTGCCACTCTCCATGTCTTTAAGGTTCTTATAGACATGAGTCATTTGGTTTCCACCATTTTCCCTGATGCTCTCTCAATAGACACCAAAAGACCTCAGGACACAATTAGTGACAGGCAGAAGCTGGAATTGCTATGGTTACAACCTGAGGACTAAGCATATGACTTTGGTAGGCAAGCAGAGCCTGACATCTAATACCTTTTCCTAAGCAATCATAATTGCATCCTGACCTTACATGACAGACCCCTCACTTCTTCGTGTATCCGCTAAATAATGGGAAAGGGAGATAGCAAGATAGGGTTGCCCCAAGGAGCAGTCTTTACTCCCTGCTGAAGATCCACTCTGCTCTCACTTCCTGTAATGGCTGGAAAGGAAAATTGACATGAAATTCAAAGAAAGCTATGTGAGCTGGGAGTGATAGGAGAGCTTCCATTCACTATCTGTGGAGTCCCTGATTCACTCCACAAAGTAGACTCCCCATACTTACCATGTTTATCCTGAAAACCCCAAAGGCAGATTGAGCTTCCCAGGTTACTCTTTGGACCAATTGCTAATACTTGTTTTTACCATTTTATAGATGAGAACTCATATGCAGCAATTGCAAGAGAATGTTATCTTGCAACGAGAGATTTTAAAGGCAAAAAAAAACCAAACAAAAACTACTGTTTCTACCTCAACTAAAAACCTAGAAGCAGAGGCAGTTATTGATTTAGTCTGACTTCAACCATTAAAAGGACTGCATAGTTTTGTAAAATTGATCTCATAATGTCAGTTCCCAATGAATGCTGCTTCTGTCACTGTTCAAATCTTGTTTCCCACAGAAGCTCTTTAGTACAAAGAAAGCATCCTGGTCTTGACTCAGAAGGCCATTAGTCTGACTCATTAGGATGCTTTGCTTTTACCTTATAAACCCTTCAGACCTGGAACTAACAGTGCCTTCCACTCTAATAAGCTCTGCACTAAAATGTCTTAACTAATCTGTTACGTCTTCGAATTGCCTTTCTAAGTTTCTAACTTCTCTCCGTTGGAAGAGTAGAGGGCAAAGTGATTTTTAAATCTAGCTCTACCCTTTCGTCATCTAGCATTCCCCCAAGCCCCTCCTCATCTAATCACAAAAAAAGCACTTCCCATACCTCCTTCCACCCAAATGAAGATGTGTTTTTAAAATCCAAAATATGAAACCAAGAATTTGAGAACTGATAAACATCTCAAAGACTATCTTTGAGTTCATCTCCCTCATTTTACTTTGAAGAAATAATCATAGGGAGACAAAGGGTCTTCCCTTATGGTCACCCAGTTACCAAGTGGTAGAGCAGAGACTAGAAGTCATATCTCTGTATCCCCAGGCACTAGTTGGTCAATCAACACTCTTTCTCCTCCTGCCTTATGCCCTGGGTTCGTTTGTAGGTGAGGTGGAGGGAGCAGCTGTAAGGATCACTGCAGAGATGCCGGTCTGCCTGCAGCGTGGGATACTTACTCTTCTTTAGGATTTGCCGGCACTCAGGGGTGATAGATGGAATGTTGGACTTTGATAGAGCATTTGAGAGGACCTCAATGATGCAGCGAGTCACCTGGGGTAGAGGAGGAGGACACAAAAGCAGGTTGGAAAAACTGGTATCATTGGGACAATGACTCAACCCACAGCCACTGTCAGGTAGGCTTGATTATCTGACCTGTACTGATGCAGGATCCTTAATGCAGGGAAATAGATTTACAGTACCTAGATGAAGCTCCTAAGCCCCTACACAGAATGGTGGAAGAACTCACTGAATTGTGATTACCCCAGAAGGGAAATAAACTCCATTTCTGAACAGGTCAGAAGGAAAATGTTGGTTGTGATGACACAGCCATCCTCAGGAGTGCTAAACTTTCCCTAGAGGATATAGGAGCTCAGAGCAGGAGGGGCATCCTTGTCACCATTCTCTCCTGGATGAAAACCTGGCTTTGTAAGACTGTGTTTGGTTTGGTATGCTAAGGAGCAGGAGAAGCTAGAATCAACTGACATTTTGACTTACCATGTCTTCACTATGGTTCCTGTTATCCACTGGCACAGAGCTGACAGCTTTGAAGGAGGAAAAAGAGTGGGAAATAAATGGCTTGAGTTGATTTTTGGAAGCCATATACACCCATAATCCCCAAATCACCCCCACAATACTTGGAGAAAAGGGCAGAGTCAGAACTGAGCAGAGTGCAGATGGCTGGCGACAATAGCTGCAGTGGCCACAATTGCCCCAACTGAACATGCACACATTGCACACATGTACACACATACCCACACATACATACGTATGTGCATATGTAGGCATGCACATAAACACAGTTGTTTTTCCCTAGCAATGCTTAGAACATTTGGAAATGAATGCCATAAGAAATCTAGTATAAATCAAATATAGGTGGGAATATGGTTCAATTGGTAGAGTGTTTGCCTTGCATGCACAAGGCCCTGGGTTCAATCCCCAGCACCACAAAAAAAAAAAAAAAAAAAAAAAAAAAAGGTAAATCAAATCCAGAACAAAAATAAGGGGGGCTTCTTGGGTTTGATAATGTTTCATTTCTTGATCTGGATGCTGGTGACACAGTTGTCTTAAGTTTGTGAAAAGTTCATTAAGCTGTATACTCATGATTCGTGCAGTTTTCTATATATTTCAGTTAAAAATTTAAAACAAAAAATATACCCTCCTCAATACCCTATGCATACATCAAATGTGTACAGATCTGTGGCTCTCTCTGCCTATGCTTGTTCCCAATAAAATATCCATTATCATTAGGTAATAATTACCATTTTTTTTAACCCAAGGTCTTTTTCTGAACAAGTTTGCTTATGCATCCCTCTCAATGTTGTATTTACCTTCCCTTCTATTGTCTACAAGCATGTCAAGAATGTGGGAGGTATCAAGTTCTCCCAATACAGTGTGAGCTCATAAAATCATATGCAAATTGATGTTTAACCATGGGTTTACGAGAATATTTTAAAAGGAGAAAATTTTAATTTTATGTATATCAAATTTCACGAGAGAGTTTGCCTGCTTTTAAAACTCCTAGGAAGTGCTTCAGGTGATTTAAATTTTCCAGTGCCATTTTTTTCCTCTGTCAATGCTGCTTTGATCTTTTGTTTTCACTTATACTCTGTTTTGCCTGAGCCCTTTCCATTGGAGAAGCTCAAAGCATTTACAAGGGGCTGAGGATATAGTTCAGTTGGCAGAGTGCTTGCCTTGCATGACAAGGCCCTGGGTTCAATCCCCAGCACCGCCAAAAAAAAAAAAAAAAAAAGGCATTTACAGATAGGTCCATCTTTACAAGTCTCCTGGTACTCCTGCTATTACAGTGAAAGAAACAGTACAGAAATTTATTCCAGGCCCCTGAAACTAAAGAAGAACTAGCTGAAGGAAGAGCAAAACCCTCAGACACCAAACATGGGAGCTACTCATATGTAGTTTATTTATGACCAGTAATGAGACCTTTCCTTCCAAAATGCTTTGTTCCCCAAGCCTCTTTAAACATCTACCCATCCTCATCCAATCAATTGCATTCATTGGGTTCAACCTAGAAATAAAACACCTATTTAATTTGCTTACTTTACTGAGTTTTTCTTTACAAAGCATGGCCTAGGAACTACTTAAAGTGTTTCAAGAAACCCCAAATTGCCCAGATTATTAAAATTATTTTAAAATGCTTGAGAAGTGCCTAACAAGCTATGAAGACCCTGATTTATTCCTAAAATACAGGTCAGACAAGATCTCGATGACCAACCTTTGCTACTCAGGGTCCAATATTCTGGGCTACATTTTTATAGACCGAATGGCTGTTATTTGAGAACACACTTACTCCGACACTTTTTCTTTCCATTGAAAGCTATAAAATCTTCTGGAAAGAACTAACTGAGAGAACTACTCTCTTAATACACTATGTTGGATTCCTGGCAGGAGGCCGCGCCTCCCAGGCAGAAGGCCACACCTCCCAGGTACTTTGTAAAAAGACTACCTTTCCCAGGTGCCCTCGCTGCTGCCCCCTGATCTCCGGCAGCCTATGGAGACACTCGCCCCCCCAGGGGCCTGCCTGACCAGCAGTCTGCTATTTAAGCCAGCCCCGGACTGAAACCGCTCTCTGTTCCTGCCAGTCCCTGTTCCCATTTGTCCCTTCCCTATCCCTCTTCCCTTCCCTTCCTTTCCCTACCCTTGCCCACGTGGCACCCCAATAAACCCTTTTATTTCACTAACACGGTGTTCCCGGCTAAGTTAACTGTGTTCAGCATTTTCTAACACACTAGAAGTTGCCTTTTCAAAATTCAGCTTTATTAAACCTTCTTTGCTAATGCAGTTTCAGGCTAATACTTCTATCTTCTTTCACAAATGTAAAATAGATGCTTTTATTAACTACTGACATTGCCAAAGTATTAGCCGTTATTAGATTGAGGGGGGGAGAAATATGTTTCTTCATTATTCTAACAATTGGGGCTTGCATTTGTCATTACAGAATAGCCCTGTTTCCCTAATCGAGGCTCTTCAGACTCTTTATTTTTAAAAACTTATTTAAATTCTAATTAGTTATACATGACAGTAGAATGCATTTTGACACCTCATACATAAATGGGGTGTAATTTCTCATTCTTCTGGTTGTACATGATGTAAAATTGCTCCAGTCATGTAATCATATATGCACATAGGGTAATAATGTCTTCAGACTCTTTTTGATGGAAAGGAGCTAGACTCAACTTGTGGAAGTACATTATACATTTGGAGAGACATATAAATGTCAATGTATTTCTTCCAATAGAATCTGTGACAGTGAAATGATAGCCAAAGCAATGTAGTTAAACTTAGTTTTGTAGAAAGTAAGATTCTAAGAGCACAAAAGATAAAACAACCTAATGCTCATGTTAAAAGTAATCAAATGGTTTAAAATTATATCAAATAATATAATAAATCTGAGAATAACTTCTAAAATATTAATACTACATAAGACTATTAGGGTTTGATTCCATATTGAAAATATAACTGCAAAACAGATTAAGCAAGCTCTTCTGCTAATAAGCTACAAAGACCTCAAAGTTCCTCCTAAAATGAAAGTCAGTCAAGCTCTAGATGCCAGAAACCTTCTTGCCTAGAATAATATGGTGATCATGGGGATACTTCACTTATATTAATTTTTAAAATGCACAACAGCTACCATAGACAGTTGTGGGACTTCCTCTAGATGCTCTTAAGAGTAGAAAATGAACTAGATGGCTTTCTGAGGTTTCCCCTCAGCCCTGTGATTTTTCCATATAACAAACTCCAATTGAGGGATACGATGTCTCATTGCCAAGGGTGTGGAAGGGGGATTGGGGGAGATGATTGCTAATGGGCTTTGGATTATTTTGGGGAGGGTGATGAAAATGCTCTGAAATTTGATATTGGTAATGATCACACAGTCTGTAAATATACTATGAACCATTGAATTATACACTTTAAAAGAGTAGATTTTGTGATATGTGAATTAGAGCTCAAGAGACATTTAAAAATAATATTATATCTCCATTTTAGCTGCTATTAACATATGAACCTTGATTACAATATCCTCTTGTATGAGAGATCTGTAAGTATTTTACCATCATAGTTGGTCCCACTTATTTAAGTCCCACAAATGTCACTTATTTTTTTTTAGCCTGTAACACAGTAGACAGCATTTCTTTGGCCTTTTATGCAATTACTTTTTAAAAAATATATTTTGACCATAAAAATTCTAAATTATTCATTTGGTTTCCTTTAATTAAATTGAGAACATTTATTAGCAATTTGTAAGAATGACAAAGATTTTAGAAAATTCTGAATGATGTAGTTTGCAATAAAATAAATTACCATTGGCTTTCATTTTGTCTCAACATTTTTTGACACAGAAATTGCCCTCGACAAGAGTTTCATACTCATGGATATGGGTATAGATATGAATATCCAATATCTCAATCCTATACAGGAATCTCAACCTCAGAAGAAAATAATTTCCGATAGGTCATCAAAACAGCTAAAGAAAACTTCTATTTTAATTTGGTGGTGGTATACTTATGTCTTAATAGACTGCTTACACATAGGAACTTTACTTCAAAAACACACACACACACACACACACACACACACACACACAACTTCAAATCTTCCAAGATCATTTCTCTGAGGTTCATAGTAGTTTGAAAGATGAACACACAATCTTCCACACATAAAAAGAAATTATCAAATACCTACTACTTAAATTTTCATCCTCCTAACTTGACTAAAACAAACTATTTTCCACTGTTCCAGAGATACTTTTGTGTTTATTTTATACTCTAGTTATTTTCCTGGAGTATAGAAGTCTAGTGCAGCTTCCATTCATAACTTAAAAATGGATTAATTGAATGCAAAATCTCCTCTCTCTCGATATGAAAAAAACTGCAGAAATATATTAAATGTGTACACACATATATATGTGAACATACATATACACACATAAACATATTAAGAAAAAAGGTTTATCTTTTATGCATATGGAACTCAGTTTTACCTAATTGTTTATGAAGTAATAGAAATAATAATAACATAAATTATTCAAGTGCCAACTAATATCATACTACATAATTCCCACCTCCCTGTAGTCACCTGGCTATAAAAAGTCAAACAAATACAGAATCATACCGCAACAGTTACTTTCTAGACCGGCAGAGAGAGTGTGACATCTTTAAAGGGAACAAAAAATGTGGGGTTTCCTTGGAGGTGCGGCGCGCTTTCTCCATCTCTAGCTATGGGAAAACCACATATGAAAAAAAAACGAGATTCTCCTGGCTGGGCTAGGGAATCCTCTGGCTTTTTCCAAATCAAACGGGAGCACTGGCGGGGGTGGGTAATCTAAGGGAAACAACCGGGGGAAGGGAAGAAATGAATAACCTCCAGTAAAGGGGGAAATCTTGCGCTTAACCCTCCCTGTTTCCATTATTCGCCAGCCAGGACGCCCGGAGCTGCGGGGAAGACCGGGGCTGGCGCTGTCCGCGGTGCTGAAGGGCCCACCGCGCCCACTCACCGGCCAGCACCGCGGCTCCCAGGATGCTGAGAAGCACCGCCGGCTGCATGGCCCCAACTTGCCCAAACCTACGCGGAAAGAGGATGCGGCTGGACCAGGGAGGCGATGTGCAGAAAGAAGGCGAGATGGAGATTCCTCGGAAAACCAACTGTGCGTCCCGGTCCCCGCGGTGTGGCGCGTTTGGCGCAGGCCACGCTCTTTTAAAGGGCAGGCGGGGGCCGCAAGTCCTGGGAGGGGCGGGCAGCCAGAAGGCGGCACCCCCTGGCTCAGCCCTGACGTCATCAAGCAGCCCCCGGGGCGGTGGCGCAAGTAGGCGGAAATTTACGCTAGTCCAGGCTCCTAGGTCTGGAGCGGGGGTGGGGAGTAAGGCGGTGGAAGGAAAGGGGTGAAGGGAGGTAGTGTAGATCTGAACACGGGGAGAGGCAGGGGGTTTGGCTTAAGTTGTTCAAGCTTGCTCCCCGTCTACCCCCGACACACCTCCAAATTTAAAAACGTGTATTTGAGGCTGTGTGCATGTGCGTGCAGTTCTGCTCAGAGTGTGTGCATGACTAGGTCTGTTTTGTGACTCCACTACCTAGCTGAGGGAAAGATTGCTGCTAACGAGACAGTACTAGATGGTCGTTCAGGGAAAATGAAAAAGGAAGTGATGGCTTTAAAAATAGAAGGCACAGCCAGGGATTATGTGACCTGCTGTTCCTTCAGATTTGGGGTCTTCGTATCTATCTACCTATCCGTGATTCTATCTATCTACTATTCGTGATTTCTCCCACCCCTCCAAACATAATATATACTCATAATTTGAAAAATCAGAAGATACCAAAGAGCGTACTCCCACCTCAATTCAATTCTCAAGTTCCCCCATCCCCCTCTTCAGAGTTTCTTTCTGTGGTTTAGGTTTGGTTTGGTTTGGAACACATACAGCTGCATTTTCTTTTGAATGTCTGCACTGTTACATAGTATGGATACACTGGAATTTAAGCCTGCCCCCCCCCCCCGCTGGGAATTGAACCCAAGAGCATTTTACCACTGAGCTACATCCCCAGCTTTTTTTGTTTTTGTTTTTTAAGACAGGGTTGAGGCTGGCCTTGAACTTGCAATGCTCCTGCCTCAGCCTCCAGAGTTGCTGGGATCACAGGTGTGTGCCACCATGTCTGACAAACCAGTGCTCTTTCTGATGGACATTTATTTAGGTTGTTACCCTTTGTCCTTCAATTACTCCTTTACAACAGAAACATAGTATTAAGGGTGGCTTATGGAATAACCTGCTTGCAGGATCTAGAACACCCTGTGCATACTCTTTTGCTTTTAAATTGAGTAGGAAAGTATTTTGTTATTATATGTGAAGAGATGAAAACATCTTACAGAGTATTTTGACACAGACTCCCTCAGCCGAATGAGGAATCAGGAAAAAACATGAGGTAAGAATCCTACAGAGAAGAGAAACAATCTTCTCTGATAACACAGGCTTTGGGGAACAGGGCAAAACTTCATTTGAGTTCTCTTCATTCAGGGAAAGATGTTGTCTGCATGCACAACTAAAAAGAGGTTCCAGACTCCTTTTCCTAAAAAGTAATGAGGCTTAAATTCTTTTTGCATGTGCTGAGTGGTTGGCTACATCTTCCTGAAAAAAGCTGGGAATTATTTCACCAAAACTGGAGCCAAAGAATATTTCAAAAAGTAGTCATCTTAAAAAAGGATATTTGTAGAAAAATTGGTAAAATTGGAATATGATGTATGGATTACATCATCTTATTGTTTAATTGTCTAATGTTAATTTCCTGCTTTTGAGAATTAGTACTGTGGTTATGTAAGAGAATGTCCTTGTTTTTAGGAAAAGCACATTGAGGTCTCTAGAGGTAAAAGGATCTCATATGTACAACTTATTCTCAAATTTTTAGAAAAAATGCAGAGGTAGAAAAAGAAGAAGAGAGAGTGCTGAGGCAAATGGGATAACATGTTAGTATTTGGACAATTGGGGTGAACGACATATAGGGATATTTATACTACTTTTTATATTTTTCTGAAATCTGAAATTCTTTCAAAACAAGAAAAAGAATGTTTGGGGCCCAAAAGTCTTTGTTCAAAACCTCTGTAAAGCATTGTGCACAGAAAAAGGACATGTCAAATGAGGCCCTTCCTTGGTGTTGATAAGTGAGAGATTCTTTCTCCACTGTTGAAATTATGTAAGGGTTCCAACTGCTCTTTAAAATGTACTGATTTCCAATAGTCCTTTAAATCACCACCTTCCAGAAGCATCTGCATTCTGATTTTCTAGTGCTTTCCTTTTTTTCTTGCTCCCTTGAAAAGCATGGGGTCAAACAACATTAACATCATTTTGTGGCTTTTCAGATTGTGCTTGGGTTGAGTTTGTTAGTCATCAAGAAAACCTTGATGTAGGAAAGATCTTTTCATTATTGCCAATTGGAATGGAGTGGGGGAGGCAGCCCTGGCCTACAGTCAGTGCCCACATTCAGACTCAGCTTTCCTTTTTTAATTTTTTATTATTTCATAAGCTTTTTATGATTTTACCTCTCACATTTATATCTCTTTGTGCCTGAAGAAAAGAAGTTATCAGGAGGAGCATTTCTGAAGAATTCTCTGAAACAAGATAAAGAAGGAAAATTAATGTTTCCTTTAGGAAGCAGGGTTCAGAATAAACATGGTATAAGACAGGAGTATAGTCACATTTTTTACCATATCATCACCCAATTGTCCTGAAAATTTTCTATTAAAGTAACTCTCCTTTCCTACCTGTTTTTCAATGTTGTTTAAAAAAAAATCTAGAGTCCATATATGGGTTTGTTTCTGGACACTTCTAGACCATGGATGCATTCCATTTCATTGTTCTACTTGTTTCGTGAAGCAGTACCACACTTTCTCTGTATCATATCATTTAATATGTTTTGCTATCTAGTGGAAAAGCTCTTATCACTTTGTTTTTCTTTAGGTGGGTATTTTTCATTCTATACATTTTTTATATGTACCCTTTACATTTCCATACAGATTGTGAAATCAGTTGTCAATTTTCATAAAAAAAAAAAATTAGGGCTGGGATTGTGGCTCAGTGGCAGAGCACTTACCTCACACATGTGAAGCACTGGGTTCGATCCTCAGCACCACATAAAAATAAATAAATAAAATAAAGGTATTGTGTCCATCTATAACTAAAATATATTTTTTTAAAAAATTAGAATTTTGAGAAGAATTATATTAAATCTACAGATCAATTTATGAACAGCTGACATCTTCGCAATTTGGGGCAGTTAGCTTTTTTTTTTTTTTAACAGCAAAACAATATAGAAAAGTTTATTTAGTTCATACAAATAAAATATATGGAATGCTTCCCAAATTTGTGTGTCATCCTTGCACAAGGGCCATGCTAATCTTCTCTGTATTGTTCCAATTTTAGTATATGTGCTACCAAATCGAGCACCAGAGTTAGCTTTTTGATTGCTAATAATATTCTGGATACAGTCTTATCTGAAATAGCACAAAATACCAGGAAAAAACGCCATGGAGAAAAGTTATCTCCCAAGAATTCTCTCAAAAAAAAAAAAAAAAAAAAAAAAAAGGAGGGAAAACAAACATGTCTTCTTAAGGGAACAGAATTTAAGACAAACCCTGGTTTTATACACGGCTTCTAAAATAGTCCCTCCTGGAAAATGAAACCAATAAGGGGAATTTGACACAGGAAATAGCAGGGATTAGAAACATTAAAAGAGCAAATAGGAAAAGGCAAGGAAAGCCAGAGATTAGCAACCACAGGCAGCTGCTTCACCCCTAGGGATGGAAGGATTAAGGAAGGATGTGTCCTCCCTGCTTCCCAGAAACACAGGCCACTTCATAGAACCGGGAAGCTCTGCAGGCCAGGCAGGCAGGATTCATGGGGAGGAAGGGTTGTCTGATGGAAGCTGGAAATAGAGAAGAGAAGCAGCTTCTGCTAGAGATACATCCTCTTCTTCCCAGGAAAGGGGGAGAAACACCTTGGCTTTTCCTTCTTTTGACCATTAGTGCTTCTTAGTGGCTGAACCTGTCTGGGACCTACTGACGAAAGCCTGAAAAATACTGTTTGCAAGGCCAGTTCTCCCATCGTCCAGTGATGCAGAATGGTGCAGAGGAGAAAAGTGGAAAGCAAACAGACAAATAAATGGCATATAGACCAAAACCACCCAGGAGTATAGGTATCACTAGTTCATTTTATTTGCCTTTATGAATGCTGACTATGTGTCAAATACTCTGATGAACGCATATTCCTCTTGCTATAGTAAATTACATAGTCAATCCCAACATTAATGGTGCGAGGGGGTGGGTACACTCCAATTGCTCTAGGAGAGTCCAGCAGCCAATTAGGGAGTAATGGTGGGCGAGGTGTGGAGTAGGCTCCAGTTTCAGTGATAGAGGGTGAGAGAGCACGGCATGTCAGGGCAATGGCATTACCATGGAAACCACTTCCTTGAAAACACAGAATTCCCTGTGTTTGTAATCAATGATATAAACATTCATATCATGATTTTAAGTTTTTGGGGTTTTTTTATTAATAAAAAGCACCATATCAACAAGTCATTTTCCTTGGGTAGTTTGGTCCCAGAATACGTTTAGAATCTGGGTTCTTATGTCAGGTAAGACTCCTGATGCACTTAGAAGTATTTATGAAATCACAAACCAAACCTTCATCTCAAGAGAGGATGGAAATTGTTTTGTTAATCTACCAAATTGTGGATAATGTAACGCCGTGCAACTTGCATGTAGATAGGTACTAACAAACATTAACACTTCTCAAGAAAAGTCAAGAGGTAAAACCACAATCATTTCAGTGTGACAAAGCAGGGAATGTTCCTCTCAGTCTGAAGTTTACATATAATGGAATGTGGAGATGAACAGATACATATATATATGCACACACGCACACATATGAAAAATAAAGACACTGACATTAGAAAGTAGGCAGGAGAAGTATGCTTTGGGCCTAATGAGTTGATAAGACCATCAGGCTCTTGACAAATCTCTAGAGTTAGCAAAACATCACGTGATACAGAACTAGAATGGCGGGTGCTTCATGTTCTTTTATATGTCTCTCCCTCCAAGACATGCGCACTAGGTAGAGTAGTTTCATTTTCCAAAGCACTTTCACTAATGCTGCACATTGGGTTTTTATAGAAAAAAAAAAAAAAATGATGAGACAGACTGCTTAGGTCTGCAATATTCACTTCACAGATGAGGAAAATGAGGATAAAATAAAAAACAAAACATCTGGTCCATGATCACATATTAGTAAGAGGAAGGACTGAGATTTCGTTTTGATTAACTTTCTAAAATTAATTTTTGCAATTTGTTTCTAAAAATTGAATATGTTAACATAAAGCTAAGTGTTAAGCACACAAATCTTAAGGTATAAATCATTAGAGTTTTACACATGTATACACCCATATAGTCACCATGCAGATCCAGAACATTCCCAGAACCCCAGAACGCTCGTTCATGTCTCCCTATCAACACTCCCACCATATGTAGCCACTCTTCTCATGTCTACCACCAGACATTATTTTCTTTTTTTTAATTTTTTTATTATTTATTTACTTATTCATCATGCACAAGTATAGTATCTTTTTACATACAACTGCTTGTATACAAAGTGTATAAGTACCATTCAGATCTTCAATCATGCATTTAGGATAATGATATCCATCTCATTCAACCACCAATTTTTTTCCAACCCCCCCCCTTACTCCCTCCCTCCCCTCCCTTTCCGTTGACCATTCTAGTGTTCCTCTGATCCTATGTACCCCCTTCCAACAACTCTGTGAACCAGCCTCCTTATATCAGAGAAAACATTCGGTATTTGGATTTTTGAGATTGACTAATTTCACTTAGCATTATATTCTCCAACTTCATCCATTTACCTGCAAATGCCATTATTTTTATTCTCTCTTATTGCTGAGTAAAATTCCATTTTGTATATATACCATATTTTCTTTATCCACTCATCTACTGAGGGGCATCTAGGTTGGTTCCATAACCTAGCTATTGTGAATTGTGCTGCTATAAACATTGAAGTGGCTGTGTCACTGTAATATGCTGTTTTTAAGTCTTTTGGGAATAGACCCAGGAGTGGGATGGCTGGGTCATAGGGTGGTTCCATTCCCATTTTCCCAAGAAATCTCCATACTGCTTTCCATAGCGGTTGCACCATTTTGCAGTCCCACCAGCAATGTATGAGTGTGCCTTTTTCCCCACATCCTCTCCAACATTTATTGTTGTTTGTGTTCTTGATAGCTGCCATTCTGACTGGAGTGAAATGAAATCTTAGAGTAGTTTTGATTTGCATTTCTCTAATTGCCAGTGATGTTGAACATTTTTTCATGTATTTGTTGATTAATCGTGTATCTTCTTCTGAGAAGTGTCTTTTCAATTCCTTAGCCCATTTATTGATTGGGTTATTTGCTTTTTTGGTGTTAAGTTTTTTTAGTTCTATATACATTCTAGAAATTAGTGCTCTATCTGATGTGCATGTATTAAATATTTGTTCCCAATTAGTTGGCTCTCTATTCACCTCACTGATTGTTTCTTTTGCTGAGAAGAAGCTTTTTAGTTTAAATCTATCCCATTCATTAATTCTTGGTAATAGTTCTTGTGCTACAGGATTCTTATTAAGGAACTTGGGGCCTAATCCGACATGTTGGAAATTGGAGCTTACTTTTTCTTCTATTAGGCGTATTGTCTCTGGTCTAATTCCTAGGTCCTTGATCCACTTTGAATTGAATTTTGTGCATGGTGAGAGACAAGGGTTTAATTTCATTTTGTTGCATATGGATTTCCAGTTTTCCCAGCACCATTTGTTGAAGAGGCTATCCTTTCTCCACTGTACATTTTTGGCACCTTTGTCTAATATAAGATAGCTGAAATTATATGTATTAGTCTCTGTGTCCTCAATTCTGTACCATTGGTCCACCAGTCTGTTTTGGTGCCAATACCATGCTGTTTTTGTTACTATTGCTCTATAGTATAATTTAAAGTCCGGTATGGTGATGCCCCCTGCTTCACTTTTCTTGCTCAGGATTGCTTTGGCTATTCTGGGTCTCTTATTTCTCCAGATGAATTTCATGACTGCTTTTTCTATTTCTTTGAAGAATGACATTGGGATTTTGATTGGAATTGCATTAAATCTGTATAATGTTTTTGGTAGTATGGACATTTTGACAATATTGATTCTACCTATCCAAGAGCAAGGTAGGTCTTTCCATCTTCTGAGTTCTTCTATGATTTCTTACCAGACATTATTTTCATCTGTCAAAATTTTGTATAAATGGCATCATACAGTTTGTGCTCTTTTTTGTCTGACTACTTTCACTTTGTTTTAAGTCTGTAGGGATTCCTGCATGTTGTTATGTATAGCAAAAATTTATTTTTTAAATTGCTATGTAGTATTCCATAGTGTGAATGTGGAAGAATATGTTCAAATATTCAAATATCCACTGCTCGTGGATATTTGGACTGTTCCCATTTTGGAAATATTATGAGTAAACATGCTCTGAATACTTGTGTACCTGTGTCTTGTGTGACATAGGCACATTTTTTTTCTAATGAATATACACTTACATATATACTTATTGAGTCAGATTTAGCAGACACTACTAGTTTTCTGATATGGCTATACCAGAGAGAGACTGGGTTTCAAATCTGGGTTGTTTGGATGTCACATGGTGCTCTTGTGTGATGTAACACCCTGGTGCAAACCCCCTGGAGTTGGGAGTGGGGCATTTCATTCCAGGATACCTTGGGCAGAAAAAAACCAAACCGCATTTCACTTACTTGACACATTTGCTCAAGGCCTGGACCTAGAGACAAAAATTATTCCTGTTTATTCAGTGTTAATGCAGAGTCAATGCAGGAAGAGTACTGAAACCCACCGGGAAAATACTTCATTAATTCTGTTCATTTCCTTAACATCATTTGCTTTAATATTTATTTCTAGAATTGACAGCAGAAAGACTAGATCAATGTGGCAGAACAAGAGGAAGCTCCAGTCTTCTTCAACTTCAGGCTCCATAAGAGACCAGAGAGATGCTTTACACACATGCATCTGCACGGAAGTCAGGCCTAGATAAGTCTGTCGGGATGGTCTGAAGTTAATGAAAAGCCTGAATCATTGTTCCAGGATCAGGAGGGGAGATCCTTCAAGAACATGCCTGAAGGAGGTTGTGAGAGAAGAGTTGAAGCTGTTTCCTTCATGTACCTTCCAAATTCATCATATGAAAATGCTGCATGCAAAATATAAGATTGAAAAATGTCTACATATTGTTTACAAATATTGATGCTACATCATAAGAGGAAGTACTCGGACAACCCCCCCCCCCAAATAAAAGCAGATGAGTTCATACTAGTGAAGAAAGATCTCAGACCCTCAAATAGGACTAATGCAAAATATTGGGGGAGCTTTGGGGTTCCTTCAAGCCCAGAAGCAGAAGGGGACTTGAAGGTAACTGTTGGAGAGTCTGGCTGGGGTCCCTGGTGGAAACACAAGTATGTGGCCCTTCCCTCCTCCAATTTTAGCTGAGGTGCCAAGCCCTCATCCCATTCTGCTGGGGTTCTTTCCACCTCTTAGTAGCAACTGCTCTGTATCTTCATGCCTTGAAACTCAGCCTCCTTCTCCTCTTCCTCTGAAACAAACCTTCTTTCTATGGCACTCTTCTAGGGATTTTTGAAATTTGAGCTCATTCCAAAATATGTATTTAAATATGTCACATTTGCAGCACTCAGCCAGAATTGATGGCTAGGATCCTCAAATCACACCACTTGCAGTCAAATATGGCTGATATTGAGAGTCTGGAAGCAGACTTGTGTGATTGTTTTGAGGTCTCCCTCTCCTACTCTGCCTGCTGAATTCATTTGACCCTCCCCCCTGCATTCATCCTCAGGAGTCATGAAATGTAAGTTGGTTCTGCCTCTGTGATTTTGAGAGATTTGGCTGACTTTGCTCTGAGAGGAGTCATTCCGCTGATGCAGAATTTTTAATTATTTATGGTGAATATTAGCACATACTAACTCCCAGGCAGGCCTCTCCTCAACAAAAATGCTTTCTGTAGAGGTAAACTCCAGGAAAACTTCATGTAGGCTAATTTCAGTTTTACACCCATGAATATTTTATTTCCCAATAACTCATAATGGTCCTAGAGGAACCATTATTGTTAAGTAAATATTCATCATCTGAAACCTACCACAATATAATTGCCCATATTTTTTCTATCTCTGGGTAACAGAGATAGAAGTGTACCGTGGGTCACTTCTAATAAGTTTTGTTAAAGGATTGTTCCTTTCTCTCAGCTGCTTTTCCTTTTTCTTTTTACATTTATTCACAAAGCTCAGGAAAGAATGCCAAATAATTTTAGCCTTCAATAGAAACACAGTCTTGTCTGAAACTGTTAATTACCAATAAATGAAGCAGTCTTAATCTTTTTTTTTTTTCTTAAGAAGGTATGTTATCTTAAATGGCATAAAAAAATAAAAGACTTGCTAAATGTTTTTTTTTTTTTTTTTTTTTTTTTTTTTCCCACCTCCCAGAAGCACAGTGGAGAATTTACCTTTGGAAAGGACGAAGAACATTTTCAGGAATGTGACCCAAGCGGTGGCGTGGGAACCCAGGTTTTACAGACTAAACAAAATCATCAGGGTTCTTCAGAACTGGAGTCTGCTGGAAGATGAATTAATTTCTAGGCCAGAGGTGGAAGAGAAAGTAAAAAGGCAGCCATAAGTTCCTACCAATTTCAACACAGGGATGAATTGAAAAAAAAAGTTCAGAGAAGCATGAGGATGGGAGTTGTCTCTAGAGAAATAAATGGTCTTGTCACTTCAAAGTGAACCTAAGTCCCTCGTTTCTTTCTTTTTTCAACATTTTTTTACCTTTATTTTTATCTATCTATCTATTTATTTATTTATTTTTATGTGGTGCTGAGGATTGAACCCAGCACCTCACACATGCTAGGCAAGCGCTCTACCCCTGAGCCACAACCCCAGGCCCCCTCATTTCTTAAATTCACTTAAAGGCTCCATGAGATGGACAGACAGCATTCTTCAAAGGCTAGAGCAATGATGTATTTGTACAGTAACTCACAATATTTCATTGTAAAACTTTGGATGGTATTTTGGACAGTGGGAATGTGAAGGGACAAAGGAACAAGAAGTGCATGTAAGAGGCACCCTTTGCTCTTGGTAAACCCACACATGATATTCTTGGAAGTGGCTACTTCTTGCTTTGAGGGTCACATAGAAGGTCACACAAGGCTCAGATCAGGTGTTGAAATGCCAAGTCAGTCAGTAGCCCCCAATCTGTTTCTTTTCTTCCATTTCTCCTGGCCTTTCTTAATGAAAGGAAGACACCAAGACAACTTTGGGAGATGAGGCAGTAACTCAGAGACTATACTCTGTCTTCTTGTCATTCTGCTGCAGAGTAAGCATCCAAAACAGCCCAGTTGCATCATCTGCCTGCACCTCAAGAACCTGACTAACATCCCACCATACCACATCCAAAGGGGAAAAGACAATCAGCACAAAATGTGCTATTATGAAGTGCTAATAAATGCTGGGAGGCTCCGAACTCAAATTATCCCTGGAGCCATTTCAGAACAACCTGTTCTAGAAGACATCCAAAGTGGAAGGAGAACATAAGTAGAATTTCAGATTCAGTGCAGAGGTTCCACCAGGGACACCCTTCCATTAAGAATCTTCTTAGGGGCTGGGGATATAGGTAGAGTACCTGTCTCACATGCACAAGGCCCTGGGTTCAACCCCCAGGACCACAAAAAAAAAAAACAAAAAACAAAAAAAAAAAAAAACTTCTTAGGATACCTCAGCTCATAACCCGTGGTTCTTAACTGAGTAGGCCAACTCTGCTCTGGTTTCACCTGGAAATGATAACTCTCATGGTAATAGCCTTGTGGGGTGGGAAGCCGGCGTAAGTGGACATTTCTGTGAGTACTGCAGAGTAGGTAGTGGGTTGGAAGTCCTTCCAGAATTCCTAGCAAGAGGGTTCTTGTTTATCTCTGAAGCATCTGGCCCCACCTCAGAGATGACTGCCTGGATCAGGTGGCCTGCATCTTAGCAGGGTTAAGGAGGTGTTGATCTCAGAGCATCACTTGACTGCTTCTGTAGTTTTCATTCATCCAAAACTAACACATTTTACCTGACACTTACGAGCTCAGCCACTTCTGAGTCTAGGAATCTCCTGTAGTCTCTTTTAGGAGAGACACAGAATTCAGCATCATGTCACATTTATAGGTTGTCTAGCCCCATCTGCAATCTGAGTTCTTATAACTATTCTTATAACTATTCTGATTTATCTCTGTCCCGTTCCTAGTCACCTCCATTCTAGTCTAAGATTATATAATGTATGGTTAAGAGTTTTAGACCTCAAGTCAAATCCCACTTAGGCTACTTATCAGCTGTGTGATGTGGACAAGTAATTTAACTGTGAAATTTGCTTTCCTTATCTATAAAAGGAGGATAAGCTGGGTGCAGTGGTGCACGCTTGTAATCCCAGTGGCTCAGGAAGCTGAGGCAGGAGGATCAAGAGTTCAAAGCCTCTGGACGGGCATGGTGGCGCACGCCTGTAATCCCAGCACTTGGGAGCCTGAGGCAGTAGGATCGCAAGTTCAAAGCCAGCCTCAGCAATGGCAAGGCACTTAGCAACTCAGTGAGATCCTGTCTCTAATAAAAAAAAAATAATCCGGGCGTGGTGGCGCACTCCTGTAATCCCAGCACTTTGGGAGGCTGAGGCAGGAGGATCACGAGTTCAAAGCCAGCCTCAGCAATGGCAAGGCACTTAGTAACTCAGTGAGAACCTGTCTCTAATAAAATACAAAAAAGGGCTGGGGATGTGGCCCAGTGGTTGAGTGCCCCTGAGTTCAATCCCTGGTACCAAAAAAAAAAAAAAAAAAAAAAAAAAATAATAATAATAATAATAATAATAAAATAAAAAAACACAAAAAAGGGCTAGGGATGTGGCCCAGTGGTCGAGTGCCCCTGAGTTCAATCCCCGGTACCACAAAAAAAAAAAAAAAAAAAAAAAAAGAGTTCAAAGCCAGCCTCAGCAAAAGCGAGGCATTAAGCAACTCAGTGAGACCCTGTCTCTAAATAATATTTAAAAAAAAAAAATAGTGCTGGGGATATGGCTCAGTGGTTGAGTGCCCCTGAGTCCAATTCCCTGCTACCCCTCTTCAAATAAAAGGATAGGGCCGGGCGCAGTGGCGCATGCCTGTAATCCCAGCACTTGGGAGGCTGAGGCAGGAGGATCACGAGTTCAAAGCCAGCCTCAGCAATGGAGAGGCACTTAGCAACTCAGTGAGACCCTGTCTCTAATAAAATACAAAAAAGGGCTGGGGATGTGGCCCAGTGGTCAAGTGCCCCTGAGTTCAATCCCCGGTACCACAAAAAAAAAAAAAAAAAAAAGGATAGGGAAGGTGCATGGGGGCAGGAAAGCTGGTGGAATGAGGTGACATCATTACCCTAGGTACATGCATGACTGCACATATGGTGTGATGCTACATTGTGTACAACCATAGAAATGTAAAGTTGTGCTGCAATTGTGTACAATGTATCAAATGCATCCTGCTGTCATATATACCTAAATAAAATAAATAAATAAATAAATAAATAAATAAATAAAGCACAATGGTGGGCCAAGCCAACTGATAGGCACAGGAATTTTAGTCAAAGTTATTATGCATAAACATAAATGCATTGCATTGTGTACAACTAAAGCAAATAAATAAATATTTTTTTTTAAAAAAAAGTTCTTTGGAGAATGACAAATGAAAATAGCTAATGAGGATGGCTCAGGGAGTCATATTCTGCAGGGAGGTTGATGAATCCCCCTTTCTACCGCTGAACAGTGCAGAACAAAACTCATCTTCCCTTCATGACTTTCTAAAAAAAAAAAAAAAAAAAAAAAAAAAACGGCCAACGTCAGAGGCCTGGGCTGTGCAGCAAACAAGCTAGTTTTATTTTTTTTTAAATATTTATTTATTTGCTTTAGTTGTACACAATGCCTTTATTTTTACATGGTGCTGAGGATCGAACCCGGGGGCCGCGCACGTGCGAGGCGAGCACTCTACCGCTGAGCCACAACCCCAGCCCCCAAGCTAGTTTTTGTAAACCCTCTAGCACTGTGCCTGATGTGTGGCACTTGCCACTCAAGACATGGTAACCTCTATTATGTTTTTTTAAGAAGTAATGACTTTATTGAGATACAAGTTTCATATAGCAAAATGTATCCTTTTAAAGCATACAAGAGGGTTTTAAAAAGTGTTTTTTCAGAGTTGTGCCATCGCTGCCACAAGTCTTCATCATCCTTCATGGAGAACATCCTCTTCAGTGGTCTCCCTGCTTTTGTTCTTGTCTCTCTTTTTTATTTTGAAGAAATATAATTTTATTGCTTTTATGTTCACAGAGTAACTGTATTAATAGAAAATGGAAGGTTAGAATACATTTGCTAATTCTACTTTATAAATATAAAGATCAGTAGATCAGGTAGATAGAACTATATAGTAATATTATTTATTATTATTACCCAGTAAGAAGATAAAAATCATCATGATTATCACATTGGTGGTTGCAGCAGTATTTTATACATGATGATTTTCTAGAAGTTCTTTCTGGTATTGACTCTACTTTTAGGCAGGTTACACATTTCCTTGGGTTGCTTTTTAAAATTTCCTTGTCACCACAGGTGTGGTGGTGCACACCTGTAATCTCAGTGGCTCAGGAGGCTGAGGCAGGAGGATCACGAGTTCAAAGCCAGCCTCAGCAAAATCAAGGCACTAAGCAACTCAGTGAGACCCTGTCTGTAAATAAAAATTTTAAAAAATGGACTGGGGAATTAAGTGCCCCTGAGTTTAATCCCCAGTATCCACCCCCCAAAGAAATTTCCTTAGCAAATGCTCTCACAGGAATTTCAAAATAAAATTTCCATGAATCTTGACAAATGTCAAGTTTTTAGAGCCCTAAAGTGTTGCTCTTGTCTCTTTACAATCTACCCTCCACATGGAGCTAGAAGGGGCATACTAGAATGATTAGTCAGGTATTGCCACCCTTCTGCTGGAGATGCTCGAATGGCTTCCATCTCTCTCACAAAGCAAGAGTTCTTATGGTGTCTACCAGCCCTTTACGATCTGGTTCCATTACCTCCCTCACTTTTCTTCCCACGGTCCCCCCCACATACACTTCTCCAGCAACACTGG
This sequence comes from Tamias sibiricus, assembly GCA_025594165.1. Taxonomy (NCBI): domain Eukaryota; kingdom Metazoa; phylum Chordata; class Mammalia; order Rodentia; family Sciuridae; genus Tamias; species Tamias sibiricus. The sequence goes on along the minus strand of CM046659.1, from coordinate 183,255,198 downwards.
CCCCTGTACCATCCCTGATACATGCTAAGCACCTTCCTGCCTCAGGTCCTTTGCACTTGCTGTGCCCTCACACAGGGCAAGAGCTCCACATGCTCCCTCCCTACCTCCTTTAGAGCCTTGCTTCAATGTCATCTTCTCAGCGAGACCATCACAGACCTTCCCTCTCTTTCTTCATCAAAGTTCTCTATCCTTTCTCCTGACTCACTGTTCTCCAAAGGATTTATCACCATCAGTAAAACACCATATATGTTTTACTTATTTGTTGCCCATCTCTCCCAGCAGAGTGTAAGCTCCGTGAGGGCATGGGGTTTTGCCTATTTCGTTCTGCAGTCTGCTCCCAGTACCTAGAGCAGGACTTGGCTTGTCGTGGCTTCACAGTGTCTGTTGTTGAATGAATGCATGATATATAAGCAGAAATAGGAACTGTAATTAGGGAAGGCATTCAACCAACAGATGGTCTAGTGTTGGGGCCAAAACTATGACACTGAGTGATTTGGGGAAAGGTGGGCATTTTGTATCCACACAAAACAAGATATGGACTATAGCCCCTTAGCACAATTCAGTTTGACAAGAAACCTCCCTCTGAAAGTCTGATATTGCATGCATTGTTGGAATTCAAGGACAATTACGTCCTACAGTAACTGACCTCAGTGAGCCTATTAGGAATTCGAGAAGCAAATAAATACTGATGTTCCTTTTTTAAAAAAAAATATTTATTTATTTGCTTTAGTTGTACACAGTGCGTTTATTTTTACGTGGTGCTGAGGATTGAACCTGGGCCACGCACGTGCTAGGCAAGTGCTCTACCGCTGAGCCACAACCCCAGCCCCCTGATGTTCCTTTTTTTATGATGGGATTTCTCATGACAAACCTCTGGCAAATTGAAAAATCTCACAATTTAGAAATGCATTTAAAACAATCTGCAGAATACCCTAGCTTAGCAACACAGCCCACTGTGGAGAATCTGTTGTTTTCCATCGTGGTCATGTGACTGGGAGCTGTGTTTTACTGCTGCTGCCTAGTATTGCAAGAGAGAATTGCACTGCACATGGGTAGCCTGGGAAAAGACCAAACTTCAAAAGATGTTTTCTACTGAATGTATATGGCTTTTATACCATCATAAAATTGAAAAATTATAGGTCAAACTATCATTGGAGCTCATGGACTGTCTGTAATTTTAATACAGGATGTTGAGTGCTACCTTGGAGGAAAACACAAAATACAAGTTAGGGCCAATGGAGATGTTGAAGGTTGGCAGGGGGCTCTCAAGGCTTCCACTAGCGGTGATTCTGAACTGACTTTTAATAAACATATCAGACAAGTTTATTATTTCATGGGATGGGTAACACTGAAGACAAAACAGCAGTTTCCAGGCAGTGGGCCGCTGGTGTTGGAGCTGGCTCATACCAGCTGGAGAGCCACGTGATACATTTTCAGGGATCTCAGGATGGGTTAATACCACATTGGTAGCTTGAATTTTGCGATGATGGGAGAAATTGCAGCACAGAAACTAGCTGTATGAATATCAGGGTTTCCCTCCCCATGCCTGCTCAGGACAGCTGGTTGCTAAACATTTACCAGCACACACCTAGGCACAGGACAGTTGTGCTACTGTGACTTGTCTGAGGGGATGGTTATAGCAGCTGTCAGTCAGAGAGAGTACACCCGGTGATAGGATGTGAGCAGGGCCTTTGTAGCAGGTGATATTGGACAACTCAAAGCAAATGTACTGGATGGAATAGAGTCATGTCCACCTGGAACCTCAAATATGCTCTGATTTTGAAAATAGGGTCTCTGAAATGTGGTCAGTTACGTTAATGTGATGTCACATTGGATTAATGCCAGTCCTAAATCCTGCAACTGGGGAGAGGGAGCTTTGGATAGAGAGACACAGAGGAGACCCAGGGAAGGTCATATGAAGAGGGATTTTTTTTTTTTTTTTTTTTTTTTTTGTACCAGGGATTGAACTCAGGGGCACTCGACCACTGGGCCACATCCCCAGCCCTTTCTCTTTCCAGTTTCTTTTGTGGTTGGCAGCAACTCTTGGGGCTTGTAACTGCATCACAAAAATTCCTGTGTCCGCAGCTGGGCGCGGTGGTGTACACCTGTAATCCCAGCACTTGGGAGGCTGAGGCAGGAGGATCATGAGTTCAAAGCCAGCCTCAGCAATGGTGAGGCATTTAGCAACTCAGTGAGACCCTGTCTCTAATAAAATACAAAGAAAGGGCCCAGTGGTCGAGTGCCCCTGAGTTCAATCCCTGGAAGGATTCTTTTCTATGGGTTCCAGAGGGAGAAGGGCCCACAGACACCTTGATTTCAGACTTTAAGATCTGGAATTGTAAGAAGGCAATTTCCTGTTATTTTTAAGCCACCCTAGGAAATGGACACAGAACTGTCAGAATAAGGACAAAGAGGCAGGAAGGTGGGAGGTATAAGGACGCCTGAGGAACAAGGAAGAATAAGAACTGTTGGCACTTATTGAGGGCCTTCTTAAGTCTCCTCCACTCCTATGATGTGCTTCCTGCATTGTAAATGTCATTTCTGTTCATCTTTAAAATACTCCCATGTCAGGTAGGGCCATTCACTTCATTTTGTAGAAAGAAATACTGGCGTTAAGAGAAGTTAAGCAACTTTTTGAAGATTGCACAGCTTGCACTCATTTTTCTCTTGTTTTTTCTCTTCATGCAGCTTTTAATGACAGAACTGATATCTAAAAGAAATATGTTGACTTTTTTTGAGGGGAACTTGTTGACTTTTAATACCCATATTCCTTCCCCTCTGATGCTCTACCTGGAAGGTGTTCTTCCCAAGTGGGAAAGGGCCATCTCAACAGTATCAAATGATGGAGTCAGTGATGAGGTATTAAAACTCAAATAAGCTGGGCACAGTGGCGCACACCAGTAATCCCAGCACTTGGGAGGCTGAGACAGGAGGATCGCAAGTTCAAAGCCAGCCTCAGCAATGGTGAGGCACTTAGCAACTCAGTGAGACCCTGTCTCTAAATAAAAAATACAAAAAAAGGATTGGGGATGTGGCCCAGTGGTCAAGTTCCCCAGAGTTCAATTCCTGGTACCAAAAGAAAACAAAACAAAAAACTCTTCACACACACACACACACACACACACACACACACACACACATACAGGAGATTTTAGGACCTGCTATAGTTTGGATGTTGAACAATCCTCAAAGGCCCATGTGTTAAAAGATTGTTCCCCAGGTAGCACTAATGGGAGGTGGTGAAAATTTTAGGAGGTAGGGCCAGTGAAAGGTCCTTAGGTCATTGAGAGTGACTTTGAAAGGGATTGTAGGAACCTGGCCCCTTCCTCATTCTCTCTTTTTTTTCTTTCCTGGCTATCAGGTGGGTAGATTTGCTGCTGTGTGCTCCTGCCATGTTAGCAGCCTTGTCACCGGTCCAGAACAAAGGAGGACAATCAATCATGGACTGGAACCTCCAAAACTGTGAGCCAACCCCCCCTTTTTCTCCTTATAAGTTAATTATCTCAGGTATTTTGTCATAGTTATGGAAAGCTGACTAATGTAGGACCTCAGTACAGTTCAGGGCCTTTTTCATTGCAAGGATCACCTCAATCTGGTAGATAGATTCAGAAGTCATTTAAGAATAGAATTTTGAATCATCACAGAAATGCCAAGAAAAAACCTCTGAGAGAACTGAGACCCATTATGTACATGGAAACCAATATTATGTACAGAAGTGATCTGAGAGCTGGTGTTTATGGTGGCTTGAATCTTTTATTTTTCTCAAATGACATCTTTCCTTTGGCATCACAATTACATATCATGTTAAAGGGAAAAAAAAAAGATCTAGAATAGCAGGCAAAATTCTATACATTGTTACACAGAAGAAAAAATTACTTAAAAATAGATATGTTCCCATCAGAATTATAAGAAATAACATCAAACAATTGTTGTTAGTATGTGACTTCATTTATAAAATATTTAACTGATAAAAGCCACCAATGATTCCCCTTGGTAGATACATACAAAAAACTGCTCTGAGTTATATAATATTAGGATTGCATTGAATTTGTATATTGATAAAGGTAATCAACCAATTACCTAAACAACAGGGCATTCCTAACACAGGTGAACTAGTTGAATAGGGCAAGAAAAAGTTATAATTTCATGAATTCCCTACCTTACTTTGTTTGTTAGTCAGCTTTTCATTGCTGTGACCAAAATACCTGATAAGAATAATGTAGAGGAAGAAAAGCTTATCTTGGCTCATGGTTTCAGAGGTGCAGTCCATGGTCTGTCTACTCCATTGCTCTGGGCCTGCGGTGACGGCATATCATCATGGCAGAAGGACGTGGTAGAGGAAAGCTATTCAAATCATAGCAGGTGGGAAGCAGAGAAATGGGAGAAGGGGTGGCAGATGAAGACCCACCCTTCCAGGGCATGTCCCCAGTGACCACCTTCTCCAACCACACCCCACCTGCCTATAGTTACCACCCAGTGCATTCACACTAGGATGGACTGATTATGGCACAGCTCACATAATACAATCACTTAACCTCTAAATATTCATGAGTCTACACAGGAGCTTTTGAAGGACACTTTCTATCCAAACCATAACGTTTTGCTTAATAAAATTACAGCCTATATATATGGGATATGATTTCTCCTCTTTTTAAAATTTTATTTGTTCTGTTTAGATATCCGTGACAGTAGAGTATATTTTGACATATTATACATGCATCGAGTATAACACAATACCTTTATTTTATTTATGTGGTGCTGAGGATCAAACCCAGGACCTCACACATGCCAGATGAGCGCTCTACCACTGAGCCATAGCCCCAGCCCAGGATCCCATTCTTGTGGTTGTACATGATGTGGAGTTTCACTGGTAGTGTATTCAAATTCATAGGAAAGTTATTTCAGATTCATTCTACTTTCTTTCCTATTCCTATCTCCCTTCCCTTCCCTTTATTCTCCTTTGTCTAATCCACTGAACTTCTGTTCTTCCCCTCCCTTCCTTTTTGTGTGTTAGCATCCGCATATCGAAGAGAACATTTGACCTTTGGTTTTAGGGATTGGCTTATCTCGCTTAACACGATAGCCTCCAGATGCATCCATTTATTGGCAAAAGTCATACATCATTCTTTTTATGGCTAAGTTTATATATATATATATATATATATATATATATATATATATATATATATCCCACTTTCTCTATCCATTCATTTTTTTGAAGGGCACTTAAGTTGGTTCCAAAACTTAGCTATTGTGAATTGAGCTGCTATAAACATTGATGTGGCTGCATCACTGTAGAATGCTGGGTATAAGTCCTTTGGGTATATACCAAAGAGTGGGATAACTGGATCAAATGGTGGTTCCATTCCAAGTTTCCTGAGGAATCTCCATACTGTTCTCCAGAGTGGTTGCACCAATTTGCAGTCCCACCAGCAATGTGTAAATGTATCTTTTTCCCCACATCCTCCCCAACATTTATTGTTACTTGTGTTCTTGATAAATTGGCATTCTGACTGGATTGAGATGGAATCTCAGTGTAGTTGATTTTCTCTTTTGATAACTAAATTTATTAAAAGTCTTAACATTAAAAATGGTGACTTTTGCCTATTTGGTTTAAATTGGAGAGGGGAGGGTACCAGGAATTGAGCCCAGGGGCACTTTAACACTTTAACACTACATTCCCAGTTTTTTCGAATTTTATTTTGAGACAGGATCTTGCTAACTTGCTGAGGCTGGCCTCAAACTTGTGATCCTCCTACCTCAGCCTACTGAGTTGCTGGGATTACAGCATGCATCACTGCTCCTGGCTTTTTTAAATTATTAAAAATGTGATAGTTAGAATCTTTTATCTGTGATTTTTAAGACTCTGGGGTCTGAAGTCTGCTTCACAGAAGGAATTGGTTTGTCTTAGGCCTGAGTCTCACTGGAGCACTCAATGCAGAGATGGAAAACTGAGAGCCCAAAGGCTGAGCTTGACCTTCTGGTGGGCTGTGTTTGGTCTGCACTGGTTGATCGTTTTAAATGTTTGAATTTAAGCCTTGAACTGCCACTTAAACTCTCGTGTTTGCCACATTCTGTCTCTTTATGGCCTTACAGCCATGCAGTTCCTATAGTTGGTCACCTAGGTGGCCTTTGAAATCATTTGTTTCTGTGATCCTTGAAGGGAAGGTTTCCCCACACTTGAAGAATTACTTTCATTATCTTGATTATGCCTCTAATTACCACAAGAGACATTAGTTCTTCATACCTCAGGGTGAAATGATGAGTGGAATTGCTTTTCTCCTCAAGTCTAAAGCCATCTCAGAGGGAATGGAAGTCTTATGGGGAGGCTTAAATCTTGGAGGCAAAAATGATGCAGATTAAAAGTCAAATTGAGTGGGACCAGGTAGAAAAGGACTTTGAACAATCAGAGCACAAAGCCAAAGGAGAGAAGAGTCCCCACTGATGAGTGACAGGTAGTGTTGCTGCGAGAAAAATTCCTTCCCAGCATTTCTTGGGCAATTTATACACTTAGTCTCAAATTATGAGACAAATCAGTTGGAAAAGTAGAAAAATAGGAGAAAGTATTTCAATTCTATTTCTCTTTTCTGCAGTGCGAAGAATTGAACCCAGGGCTTTGGGCACACTAGGCAAGTGCTCTACCACTGAAATTACCTCCCCAGCCCAACCCAATACAATTCTCCAGAGAAAATTAAAGCTTAACAACCATCAGAGACACTACTAGTTTGAAGGGATCCACTGAAAGTAAAATCAGGAAACACTGATCCAGGAATTGAAGGCTAAGGTGAACATTTCTAGGAACCAGAGAAAGAGAACTTCACAGAGATGTCATGGGGTGATCAGTCTGTCTTGCTCATAGCTGTTACCAGTTAGAAGTGTGTTTTCTTGGCTGTGATGTCCATAGCTCAATTATGCCAGGGCAGTGGGGGAAGTGGCTGAAAGGCCAAAGAAAGTGCCTGGAAAAGCATGCAAGACATGTGATTTATTGGGGAATGCTTACGAGACAGCAGTGACTGCTCTGAGAAGAGCTCAAGGGTAACAGGTTGAACAGATAGCACCTCCATCCCTCAAGGTGCTTCTCCAAGCAGTCTTCCTGAGTGTTTGGTCCAATGGTGGCCTTGGACAAGTGACACATATCCTTTCCACAGTGCCCTCAGTTTTATCCCAGTCACCACTGACAGAGGGGTTTTGTGTTAGGTTGTAGGAACAGTGACATCATCGTATTAACTTGCTGGGTTTGCTTGTAAGAGCAGCATCCCAAGTGATACCGCAGGCTATAGGTGATGAGTTCAGCTCCCTCGCTTGTTGAAGTATAACATTAGAGAAGCACGCTGAGGCAAGCATATAAAGCAGGGTTTATTTAAAGAAAGGTAACATAGACTTCTCCCAGGATGGCCATAGCTGGTATCCTGGTATCCCAAGAAGCGAGGGTATTCTGCCTTTTTTATAGGTCTTAGGCTTCCTTTGTTCTCTTGCTCTCTTCCCCTTATCTCTCTCCTTCCTGCACACGTGACTAGGCCCAGGAGATGCTTGGTGGGATGGCCAAAAGGTGAGAAGAGGATGGGCTCTTAGAGGGGTCAAGTTGGAGTGATCTGGGCAAGAGGGACAATCCCTGAGACAGCTTACCTTAGCAACAGGTTGGAGCAGGGACAGGTTATCTTCATAAGGGTGGAGGAAGGGCATGGAAGGAATTAACATTTCAACTCCTCCATTTTCTGGATCTGACCCTTGCCTATCTGCCTGTCTAATTCTGACTTCACAAGGAGCAACTGTCCTAGGGTACATGCAAGAAAGTAGCTTTCTACAGATAACACTAATCTGCCCTAGTTCCCAGTGTGCATAAGAGAAAGCCAGTGTTCTTCAAAATAGTGCATATCTGGACAGCCAGGCCAAGGCTTGTCTTCATTGTTCCATTAATTTGGCTAGGTTTTGGGGAAAAAAAGGGAACATTGAGGGACACACTGTTTTTCGGTCCCCTTCTTCTTTAAGATGATACACACTGGCCCTGACTACTGCTAACTGGGAGTCATACTTGAAGATAAAATAAATATTAATAACTTCATACTTTTTATAGCATACCATACACAGATCCTAGAAGTGTGTTCCCAGAAATAACGTTTGGAAGTAAAAAGTCCACAAATCAGTGACTTTGAAATGTGATTTTTGTGCAATGCTCTGAACTTTGCTAAATTAGATTCAAATGCTGGAATATTCAAAACTTAATCAACAATATTTGGTGGCATTTTGCAATGTTTGAATATTTGCTATAGGCTAAAGTTCTTTATAAATACTACTAAACAGAATATGTCTTATTTACTTAAAAATGTTAAGAAACTTATAATAATGAGTAGAAAATTTCTGATTTCTCACTCTCCAACCCCAAGGATTTGGGAAAATTACAGCAGATGAGGATTAAAAAAAATAATAATAAGTGAGCAAGAGTCTGTTTTGAAACTTCGCCTAGGGCCAGTCTTGTTCTGGGAGGAAAAATAATGGTCTCCAGGAGGCAATGGATTTCTACAGGAAAGAAAAATTATCTAGCAAATGTCACAGGCTACAGAAGCCACAGGGATTTTTTTTTTTTTTTTCTGGCTTGTCTCATCTTCCATGTTATCAGTTTCATCTAGAAACATCATTTTATTTTAGTCTTAGCTGAGAAGTCAGCTCACTTGCCTAAGGAGTCCTGGATTGCCATTTTGATCATGGAATCAGATGTCTTTCACTATTCTGAGACCCAAAGAGCCCTGGGTGAAATAGCAGGTTCTGCAGCCTCCCACAGACCCACTTCATATGTTCCAGTCCAAACCTATTTGGGTGGATGGAACAAGATGTGATCAAACCATATCAGTTTCTCAAAGTGCTGTGATTGCTCTTTTGAAAGGAAATTACTCTTTATCTCTAGTGTGATAAAGTGTGGGACAATGTGTCTGCACCAGATGCCCTCTCGTCCTGGCAGGCTGGCAGAGAACATGAATGAAAGGCATCAGGCATGTGGTTATCTTCTCACTCCAGTCCAAGTCACAATGGGAACCTTTGGGTTGCTTATCAGAGCCCATAAGCAACAGTGTTGGGATGTTAGTAATAAACATTAAGCCAGCAAGATGTGTATTATCATCTTGCCTTTGATGGTCATAGATCACCCATGATGTTCTGCAGAGCAAATCTTTGCAGGATTAAGGAAGTTGCCATGATATTTGCTTAAAATTTGAATCTGGAACCCAAGTAAACATAAGCCCGGTTTATTAAAGATGGACCCTCAAAATAGGCAAGCTGTGGCATTTCTCCAAACCCTTCAGACCATGAAAGAAACCCTTCAGACCATGGGTAAGCAGTACCTGTCTGAAATGGTTTAAATGTAGTGTTGCCTGGACTGAAAGAAGTTGATTGAGATGACCTATGAAGGGCCTGTTTGTTACAGCCACCCCATCCTGAAATATTCAGTTTATATAAACAGCTCATACTTGGGTAAAAGAAAAAATAAATAATGAAAACCAGAAAGACCTCAGATTTCAAGAGACCTCTTCACTAATATGAGATCACATAGCTAACTTCAGATGGTCTTTCAATTCATTTGGTAAATGTTAGTAGGCTGTTCGTACACCAGACAAAATTGACCACTGAGCAAGTGTGTTCGCATTCACCAACATCCCAGCCTCTCTCTCTCAGGCCTTGCCAGGTTGCCAACCCATAACTGGCTGCTCTTCAGTTTAAATAAAAGCTGCCCAGAGTCCTGAAGGAACTCGGCCTCTTTCCCCAGAGAAGAAACATATTCCATTCCATCAGGACATGCTCCCTCCGGCAGCACATATACCATTCTATCAAGATCACAGCTCTCCGCCTCTCTCAAACTCATCATGTGTAGCAAATCAAAAATCTCTTCAAAACTGTCAAAGCTGACAAGGCCAGATGAAAATACATTGGCTGTGGACTACAGGGTTTTGAAGAGGGCAGAACATTATTAGCCAAATGGGAGAAAGTGGGATTTAGTGAGCCAGTGAGCATTTATTCAGTTACTCCAGGGCTGAGGTCAGTCTGTGGGCTGCTAATGAGTTATTGGGTGGGTTTGAAAGACAACTGCAGAATGACCCTGCCACGTGGTGGAGAGATACCGAGAACTAAATAGTGAGACAAGCAATTTGTACCAATTGAAAATTTGTTTTTTTGGGGGGTGGTAGAGGATGTGTGCCTCCTGACTGATTCTGGGGAAGCTTGTGCTGGGCTTCGAATGAGTGGGGAACTGAAGGTTTGTCCATGTGTGGAGGATGAGAGGGTGACAGTGCAGCCGATGCGGAGGGAGTCCCTGGTTGCCCCCTTGGGCCTTGGCAGTTTGTACAGGTCAGCCTCACTTCCAACTGGAAGCATCTGCCTCTTTGCACCAGGGCTTTGTCTAGTGGTCAAGGACTGTTCTGCCCATGCACATAGTAGGCCAACCATCCTGGAGAAGGAGTACCCTGCTATCCACAGCTTTCAACCAAAGACTGATGGGAATTGGTGTTTAAATGCCTCAGCTCCCTCATTCCTTATGCAAGATATCTTGAAGTCTTACATTCTGCACCGGCTACAGTTTCCCAGTAAAATCCATCTCCAGGTTGGGTGTGGTGGCACATGCCTGTAATCCCAGCAACATGGGAGATTGAGGCAGGGGGATTGCAGGTTTGAGGCCAGCCTGAGCTATTTAGTGAGGCCCCAAGTAACTTAGTGAGGACTTGTCTCAAAATAGAAAATAAAGGGGGCACGTGGGATGTGGTTCAGTGGTGAGTGCCCCTGGGTTCAATCCCTGGTACAAAAAAAAAAAAAAAATCAATTTCCAGTAGTCCACAATGGTAACTTGCTTGATTGCTTGATAACTCTCCTCCTACCAGCTTCCTTCCCTCCTCTGTCTCAGTTCCCCATTCCTCTTCTCAAATAAACTATTTGCACTTGAATTTGTGCCTCAGAATCTTTTTATGAAGGGAATCTAAACTAGACACACAGGCAGTGGAGACAAACATTTTGAAGGTCCTTGTGGCTCATCATTTTCCATCTTGTAATCTGTGAAGGCAATCAGAGAATGGAGCAAATGGGGTCTGACAAACACTGTTACCTCCACCCAGAAAATTCAAGGGCATCTTTTCCTAGTAACACAGAAACCCTGTGCCTTTGGGAATAGCTGTCACAGTGTCAGCTCTGGCCTCGTATTATTTAACCGCACACCATCACCTCCCATTATGGAACTTGAGAGCCATCAGGAAAATGCTGAAAAAACTGGTGGCAGAACCCTTGCTGTTGTCTCAACAAATCTCCTATGTGCCAGTTCATCTCTAACCCCATCTGACATGAAGGAGCATGAAATAATTTTAAGTGCAAGTCTAATCACTAATGGAACCCTTAGAGAACAAGTCTTAATGCTCCTGAAAGTTAATGAGCTCATACGGGCACCTCAGCACGAGTCAAGTGGACAGATTGATTTGGGGTCTTCCTCCAAGCTTGGGCCAGGTGACAATCACAGAACCATGAAGACACATGGAGAAACTGTTTCCTCTTAAATGAGGTTAAAGCGCTTGCAAATTTAGCACTCAGAGTAATGCTGTTTGGGGGGTACAATGCATTTGGGCTTGTGTGGGATAGCAAGTGTTGGCTATGTCTATATGCTAATAAAAGTTCAAGTGGGGAGTTGGAGTGGTCATTTGACATCATGGGTGGTTACTTAGCATCCTAATGCCCTTCCTTCAGCAATGTGGATCATGATGGGGAGGCAGGATCTACTTCCTGCTATAGATAGAAGTCAAGCCAGATGCCCTTTCCCTGGTCCCTGGTCACTAGAGGACAGTCATATAATCCAGACTCAGCAAATCACATGCTCACACTAGGACTTTTCATTTGGACTCAGGGACAGTTTAGAATTCCATAGCAGCTGTGGCATCTGGCTCTGTGCTTCGGTGTGGTGATGTCCAACAGCCACAGTGGCAGCAGGACCAGAGTTTGAGACATCCTAACCTGATTGTCCTTGAAGCATGACTTTGGCTGTGTTCCTGCTGCCCAGCTTCCCTCAGATCCTCTTTTTAAAACCTGGTTATCATTCTTCTAGTCAATTCTGTCAGCTACCTACTGTCTCTCCATCAGAGAACTTAGAGTCCAATTCTCTCGTGTGCAACTCAGTATCTTGACAGGCACAGAAATTGACATCCCATTGTGTTCAGAGTCCCCTCTGGAGGTCAGAGACCTGGGCTCCTGTCCAGGGAGCATCTAGATGTTAGTGGGGAGGACTTTGTCTCCTTCCCTTTAGCAGGACTAACTGCTTAATTGCTAAGGTTACTTTCCGACTCTAAAGTTCTATGATTCTACATGAAGAGTTGACCAATGAAGGATGCAGAAGAGTTTCTGTGTCCTTAGTGGTAGTGGGTGGGGATATAGAAAAAAATATGTCACTGTGTGAAAACCACAGTGGGATTGAGTACAAATCAAATCACTTGTGTGTCTTTAGTCACTACATGTGCACAGGTGCATAAGTCCCCCCAAAAGTGAATGTACCTGCTAAACATCACTTCGGTATATCAAAGGTGAGAAAATTCATGGTTCAATTAATAAAGTTCACAGACAACTGTTCTACAAATGGGCCCTGTGAAGACAAGGAGAATCAGAGATGATAAGACAATAAGAAGGACTGGCACTTTTACATCACAGCAATCTAAATAGTGTCAACCTGAAAATAAAGGTGGGGAGTGGGAATGTAACTGTTTACATTTACATGCATAAATTATGGGGGACAGGGAGTCATTTATTTTTAAGCCTTCCTATAAGCAAAGGGAAGATCACACTATAGAAAATGCAGGAAAAAGCCGGGTGTGGTGGTGCACACCTGTAATCCTAGCACTTGGGAGGCTGAGGTAGGAGGATCACGAGTTCAAAGCCAGCCTCAGCAATGGTGAGGCACTTAGCAACTCAGTGAGACCCTGTCTCTAAAAAAAAAAAAAAAAAAAAAAAAAAGTGCTGGGGATGTGGCCCAGTGGTCGAGTGCCCCTGAGTTCAATCCTTGGTACCAAAAAAAAAAAAAAAAAAAAAAAAGCAGGAAAAACCAGTGGAAACATTATGAGTCAGGAAAACTTTCATGGTTAAGGGCAAACCAATCTATTTGGAGGGTGCTTCTAAAATAGCTTTAGAGGAGAGGGGGACTACTATAGTTTGAAAGTTGCATAAGAGGTATTTCAACCAAATACAATGATAAATCCTTACGTGGCTCCTGATGCAAATACATCAACTCTAAAAAGGCTGAGACAATTGGGGAAAAAAGGCATGTTTTTTGAGACAATTGGGGAAAATTTGAGAGTTAAATAGACTAAATATTAGAGATGATGTTAAGAAATTATTGATGATTTCCTTGGGAGAATTCATGGTATTTTGGTTGTTTATAAAAGTCCTTCTTCTCTCTTCTTTCTTCCTTCTTCTTTCTTCTGTCTTCTGTCTTTCATTAGAGCTACAGAATGAATTTCCAGGTGCAATAAAAGAATGCCCAAGATTTGCGTTAGAATACTCTAGAGCAGTACTACTCAGAGTGTGGTTCATGGGTTGGCGCCAGTTTGCAATTGTGTTCTCTTAGACTGTAATAAGTATGGGAACTGACAATCAGTATTTAGAAATGGTTGTAATACATGGACATTGCCATGGCATCCAAGGCGTGATTGGTGGACTCATCTCTTGACCAGGATGGAAGCTAGTTTAGGTGCTGTCAAACTCGCGTGCTAAGTTGTGTGTGGCATGGGCCTGAGCTATGTGCTGGTATGGGTCCATGACAAACTGAAAATCAAATGAGAACATCTCTTGCCATTGATAGCCTTAGAAACAATGCTTTAGCATACACACAAAAGGGAGGGAGGGAGGGACACTGAAGAAAAAGAGGAGCAGAGAGTTGATGACTGTTGATGTTGGGGGATAAGCACGTGGGGCTCTTCCCTCTACTTTTGTGAGTATTTGAAAATCTACATCATTTGGTAGATTAAAAAGTAAACAAAACAATAACAACAACAACAAAAACCACCCAGCCTATCAATGAAGATATTTTAAATATATGTTTTAAATGTATCTTTATATGTTTAAGCATATATTAAGTATATATTTATATCTAAACATAGAGTACATATGTGTGTGTCTCAAATAAAATAACAGAAATGACATGCAGACCTACAGTTCACATAAAGATGGCATGTAATGATTTAAGTAAACTTTGTTTTCCAGAGAAGTTTTAGGTAAACACAAAGTAATTTGCTGGATCATGAGCTTGGTAAGCTTTTATTATATAATAAACTCTGATTATATAACAAACTCCTCCGGGTGATGGATCCTGTATGATACCACTTCTATGTCTCCATAGCACTCATCCCAGGCTATCGCAGAGTAAATGGTGCTTAATAAACATTGGTTGATAGGCTGAACTCAGGAAATGAATCGTTAGGAACAGCAGTTTAATTCTTCGTGCAGTAACTCCATGCTGCTCAATCAATCTGAAAATCAGTCTCTTGAATCCACCCTCTTGGAGATTTGTCACAGAGTGTTTGAGCTTGATGGGGATATGGAGCTGTGTTAATGTCCTCATTTTGCAGACACAGAAATGAGGTCCAGAGGCATTATACGAGCCTCACTGGACACACTGCTTATTAATGATGATGTTGTTTCCTCTCACGCCTACAGTTGGACTCTTCCGTCTGCCGAAATCTCTCTCAGAGGGTACAAACCTACCTCCTACTCTGGCACTTGTTCTTGGTTTTAAAATTGTATGGTTTTAGTTGTAGAAAGAAAAAAGTTGTCAAACTGGGTGTACCAGGAGGCTGCACAGGAGTAGTGATTACAGAGCAGATTCAAGTCAAGATCAATATTTACTCAGCACTGGTTCATGCCTGGCCTTGGTAGGGTAAGCTCTCTGATCTTCAAGAACGTTCTGTCTATTCAGGGAAAGAAAATGTACACATGTGAAGAGCTAAAAAGATGGCCCTGCTACGAAAAATGCAAATGAATATCGGTGAGAGCCCTGGGGATTAAAGAATGGAATGTTCGGGAGGGCTGGGTCCCAGAAATGTGAAAAGGACAGATGACCTGGGTTACAGCCATGTATATCTGGGTTGTGCCTCATCCTGTTGGCATTAAGGAGCTGTTTCTGTGTAGTAGATATGGAAAATGATGAGCCCCAAAAGTAGTGAGACGTGGGGAAGGGGGAGTGAGAAGGAAAGTCATACATTGAGAGCATTGATACTTTCCCAATACATTCTTTCCCAAGCCCTGAGGAAGTGGTGTCCATCTAACCTGGAAAGGCAGTCTCTGCAAAGAGGCCGAAGCATTAACCCTTCTGTAAACAAATCCTTCCCAGATACCAACCACTGACCCCAGGCCCTCCATCAGGTCCAGTAAGATAAATTCCAGAAACTGACCCTAGACTCCTTCCCATTTCACTCCGTAAAACAGACCCCAAATTCCTAAGCACGAAAACTGACCCCTTCACTGATTGATAGAACGAACTCCAAGTTCCTGGGTGCCCAAAGAAAATTGATATGCTCACTAGACCACCTCTCAGAATAACCTGTATAAGCCTGGGACCTTTCTTTGTTCAGGGGCTCATTTTCCACCAGGAAAGTGGGTCCCACCACGGCATCATTTTGTCCCTGCATCCCCTGCTCCTGTGTGAAACTTCGTTCCTGAATAAAGCACTGAGCTGATTTGTGACGTTTCCGTTCATCCTGGTCGTTTTGTGCTAACACTGTGGGGCACTGGATGGGATCCCCTCAGTGATCTGGGAAGATCCATGTGGTAGCAACAGTGTGTAGGAGAAGCTGGAATGGGAGGAGCAGGGAGAAAATTAGGGAGATGAAAACCTGAAGTAGGTGATGACAGTTGGAAGGGAAAGAAAAGACAAGTGTTTACCTAAAGATGTGAAAAAATCACACCACTACGTGCCAGGCGACAAACAAATCTGAACTGATTTGCACCTCCTGGATTAGGTACAACTGATATTCCTATTTTACAAATGAGTAAACTGAGGCACAATAAGACGAAGTAACATGCCCGAGGATACACACTAATAAATGGCAGAGTCAAAATTCACACCAAGGCAGTCTGGCTCCCATGTCTCTGCTCTAAACCACCACTCTGTGCTACAGATGGTGAGATATTTAGAAGTCAGTCATGATGAATGAATCTTACACTTTGTCCACCCTGAGTAACATAGGAAATATTAATGTCTATGATGGATTAGAGACATCTAATGAGAATATCAGCCTGTGGGAAAGAGGATACACTTGGTTTTTCGTATACATTTCGTATACATTTCGTACACATTTTGTTTATAAGTAGAATGTCTCATGGGAAGTTAGAGCTATCAGACAGGAGCTTGGTCAAGATGGGAAAATTGGCAGATAGATGATAATTGAAGTTTTGAGAGAGGATCAATTCAAAAGAATGGTATGTGTGAAGTTGAACCCTATGAAATTGCAGGAATGTGGCTATTTGGACCAAAGACAATGGACTCAAGATTGTGCCTTAGGACACGAGGACAGGTTCAAGTCGGGAGACAGAGGAAATGCTTGGGGACTGGGAGCCTATGCAAAAGCATGTGTTCACATTCTTTTACACTATTTGTTTTTAAATTGCATTTTTGTTTATTTTTGAATAAGCAAGATGGTTGATACTTCAAAAAAATTTTTATCCATTAGCATTACAAGGTACAGAAAACAGAACCCACTCCAGCTAGTTTAAGCAGAATGGGATTTGCTAGAAATGCATCAAAATCTAGCAAGGCCTGGGGGAATAGGCTATAAGCAGGTGTTCTAGCAACAATCCCCCTTGTCACACCATAGAACTAGAGAGAACTAGAGAGATATGGCGGTCCCACTCCTGTGCCTCAAACCTGTGCTTCTCAACCATGGTCAGCAAAGCTCTCCCCTTACCCTCACCAAGCCCAAAGTCACACTGCAGCTGCCTCAGTCAAGAAGATATTGCCGCCCCTTTTAACCTCAGAACTATGCTGTCTCTGTTTCCTCCACTCAATAAAATGGATGTCCCATGCTCTGCCTGTTTCTTCAGAAGTCATTTTGAGTCTCATACTTATGCTGGCTGGTGCAACCCAAGTCACATTCCTGTAGCACAACAGCAGGAGAATCTGGGAAAGGTGTATTCTCAAGGCTGGATGAGCTCTAAATACAGAGAGGTATTCAAATATATTTGGGCATATGCAAATGATAGCTGTCCATGAAAAAATACAGTTGAAAAATCTTTCTCACCCTTGGTGGAAGGTCATTTCAAAAATGGCACCCAATAAACCATGCCCCTTTATATTCATGCCCTTATATAATCCTTTCACACAATGACCCTGACCATGGCCATGTGACTTGCTTTGGCCAATGGGGCATCAGCAATGTCATGCAAGCAGAGGGCTGAAAAACGCTTTGTGCAGTAGAGCCAGGGTGCTGAATGCTCTAAGATGATCTTTGGATGTCTAGCAACTGGGGCTGACTGTTGACTGGAACTCTACCTCCAGGTAATACCCCAGTCAACATCCAGCCCCAACTGCTAGACACCCCAAGGTCATCTTAGAGCATTCAGCACCAGTTGATCAGCCAGGTGACTGAAGCTACATAAGTAGCCTCCAGCTAACTGCTCAACTAAGTCTGGCACAAGTTGAGATCCTCAAAAATTAGTAACTAAGTGTTGCCACCTGAAGCGATGGCCGCTTGGAGCAACGAAGCCGTGGGAAGAAGTTCAGAGGCGAACTGGAGACAAACAGCTTTTATTCTGATAACTTTTCTCTCTGGCTCTAACAACGACTAACACGCACCACACACACCACCAAAAAATGGCGCAGACCCGATCAGCAATCTCGGCTCAAGTCACTCGAAATCCCGGGCCAAGTCCTGCGAGATCCCGGACCAAGTCCCGTGAGACTACGGAAGGCGGCAATGCCCAAATCTCCGTGGCCCATAGTCAACCGCAATTTAAGCCATCTCCCCAAACAGGGCTCCTACAACTAAGGGATAGGGATGTAGCTCATTTGGTAGAGTGATTGCTTCACATGCACAAGGCCCTGGGTTCAATCCCCAGCACCACACACACACACACACACACACACAATTAGTAACTAAATTTTTAATTCTGCCGGGCGTGGTGGCGCACGCCTGTAATCCTAGCACTTGGGAGGCTGAGGCAGGAGGATCGCGAGTTCAAAGCCAGCCTCAGCAATGACGAGGCACTTAGCAACTCAGTGAGACCCTGTCTCTAATAAAAATACACAAAAGGGCTGGAGATGTGGCCCAGTGGTTGAGTGCCCCTGAGTTCAATCCCTGGTACTAAAAAAAAAAAAAAAAAAAAAAAAAAAAATTTTAATTTTGAGGTGCTAGATTTATGTGCAGTTGTAAGAAATAGTAGAAATCTTGTATATTCTTTACCCAGCTTTCATCAATACCAGTATACAAAACTATAGTACAATAGCACATCCAGGATATTATCATTGAGACAGACAGATTTTGCTCAGATCTCTCCATTTGACTTGTACTCAATTGTGTATATTTAGTTCTATGTATTTTTTCTTTATCTTTTGTTTTGTTTTTTTATGGTACAAGGGATTAAACCCAGGGGTGCTCTACCACTGAGTTATATCCACAGCCTTTTTTATTCTTTTATTCTGAGACAGGGTTTTTCTAAGTTGCTGAGACTGGGCTCGAATTTGCCATCCTCCTTCCTCAGCCTCCTGAGTTGCTGGGGTTACAGGTGTGCACAGCTGTGCCCAGTATTTCTATAAGTTTTGTCACGTGTAGGTTCTTGTATCCACTACCGCATCAAACAGTGATGTTGGTGATTTGTAAGGTTTATTTGTTCAATTATCTTGATACTTTTGAAGAATCAGGGTTTTTTGTTGTTGTTGTTGTTTCATTGATTTTCTACATTATTGTTCCCACTTGCATTGATTTTTGCTTTTAATTGTATTATTTCCTACTTTCTGCTTGCTTTGGGTTTATTGTGTTCTTCTTTTTCTAATTCCTTTTATGTATTTATTTATTTTGTGGTACTGGGAAATGAACCCAGGGATGCTGTACCACTGACCTTCATCCCTAGCCCTTCTTTATTTTTTATTTTGAGACAGGGTCTCACTAAGTTGCTGAGGCTGGCCTCATACTTGTGATCCTCCTGCCTCAGCTTCCTGAGTCACTAGGATTACAGGTATGCACCACTGTGCCCAGCTTTTTCTAATTTCCTGAAGTAGAAACTTAAATTTTGGATTTGTGGGCTGGTTTCTGGTGTAAGCATTTACTGTCATGCATTTCCCACTCAGTCCTGTCAGCAGTACTTAAGATTTTGTGCTTGCCTTGTAGGTTTAGATGTTGTTGGTTATTTTATTTACAAGGGTTCTGTTTAATTTTCAAGTATTTGAAGATATTCCTGCTATTCGGTTATTAATTTTCAGTTTGAGTCCATTATGGAAGTTCTTTAAAAAGTCTGGGGGGCAGCGCTGGGGTTGTGGCTCAGTGGTAGAGTGCTCACCTAGCATATGCACGGCCCGGGTTCGATCCTCAGCACCACGTAAAAACGGATTGTGTACAACTAAAGCAAATAAATAAATGTTAAAAAAAAAAAAAAAAAAAAAAAAAAAAAAAAAGAGGTCTTGCTGGGATCTGAGGATCTGAGGAGTTGGCTCATGAAGGCCTTATTTTTTTTTTTTTTTTTTTTTTGGTACCGGGGATTGAACTCAGGGGCATTCGACCCCTGGGCCACATCCCCGGTCCTTTTTTGTATTTTATTAGAGACAGGGTTTCACTGAGTTGCTAAGTGCCTCGCCATTGCTGAGGCTGGCTTTGAACTCGCGATCCTCCTGCCTCAGCCTCCCAAGTGCTGGGATTACAGGCGTGCGCCACCGCGCCCGGCTTGAAGGCCTTATTTTTAAGGGAGATGGCGACTAGTCACCGTCACGGATTAGAGGCGCTTCAACTGAGGAGCAGTGGCAGCAGAGGCTGAGGTAGAAAAGGACAAGAAACTATTGAACATGGAACAAATGCGGCCACCTCACAAATTCACTGCACCCCATAATTTATAAAGCTTTTTCAGTTACATTTTGCACATATACATGTTATAGTCATTAGACATATGAGAGTGCCATGAAGACTCTGAGACATAACAATTACCTCATAACTATAATTTGCAGATAAGGAAACTCAGACTCAGAGAGGCTGAGTGACTTGCCTGAGGATGCACAGTGACAAAGATGGATCTACAACCTACGTTGTCTTTGTCTCCAAATTCCAGTGTCTTGTTGTGTCATAGCTATTTTCTGGTACAGAAGATGGGAGCAAAGGGAAGAGGAGGAGCTAGAGAGAAGCAAATTATGATTAAATAAAGGGTGGTTTTGAAGGACAAGTGTGTGTGTGTGTGTGTGTGTGTGTGTGTGTGTGTTGGTACAGGTGTGTGCAATTATTTTTATTTTTTTAAATAAAGGAGATCTGTAAATACATGACATGAAAGGGAGATGACAAAGGAGAAGGATTAGGCTACAAAACAATGGGGTTAGAATGTGAAAATCAGAGGTTTAAGCATTATTCCATCCTTACTGCCAAGAATTCTAACCACAGCATCCAACAATTGCACACCAAATGTTTCTTACACCATCTAGTGAGCCAATGCGGCAAGCATGAATCAGAATCTTAGGGGAACTAGCAAAGGTAACCAGGAAACTTTCAAAGTTTGAATACACATGAACTACATTCTCATGAAATAATACAGGGGGCTTATGGCATCTGACAGTAAGCTGCAAATCCTGAAGGAAGCAGAAGAGAAAATAACAGAGGTCAGGATGCTAAATCTAGTCTTCCATGAATGTACCACCCACTGGGACAGCAGCTGGAAAGGATTCAGTTGGCGGATTTGGAGAATTCTTGGATGGGTTGCTGGTAGAACCACTATCTCTGATGCACAGCTCTGAGGGATTAAGAAAGAACGAAAAAAGCAATGAAAGAATAAGGCCAGTGGGTTTCAGACAAGCAAAAAGGCCTGCTCTGGACCCAGGCATAGTTGCCAAGAGATTCATTTATGCTGGAGGGATTGTCATTCTGATTGCCTTAATATATTCTTTTCTCTGAATGTGAACTTGATCTTGAGAGGACTGAATTCTCAGATTTGCAGGGAAGACAATTATCCAAGCACTGTGAAATGACCTGAGTATGAACAGGAATGGAGAGAGGAAAAGGAATAAACAAGTAGTTTGAGTCCAAATGCAGAAAAAAAAAAAAAAGAATCTTGTCTGTCATTTAGTTGGATGCACACAAACCAATGCACACATGAAACTGATCATATCTGCTTCCTTTTGCTTCTGTTGAAGGATGTTGAAGTAAATTACATTAAGGTATTTCACCTCTAAATCTTTCAGCGATATTTCTAAAGATAAGGACATCTTCCTACATTTTGTTTCATAAATATAAATGGTTGAGCATCAGCGTTTGCTGGGTTGGGTTTGCTAGGCAGGGGTGAATATAACAGAGCTCACGTTCCTTGGATGGGGTGGGGGATACGAGGTTTTGGTATAATTAAGTTACAAAGGTGTTTCTCATGGTGCTGTGGGAGTGTGTAATAGGGAGACCCTTCCCAAGGTGAAGGAGAAGTCTGGAAAGACCATTCTCAGGAAGGGACCCTCCAGGCAGAAGGAACTACATGTGGTATGGCCCTGAGGAGTGAGGAGAGGCGGCATCTTGGACCAGAGAATTAAGTATGGATTCTGGGGCCACCTCTACTACAGATTAGCTCTCCATGTTTCAATTTCCCCACCTCTAAGTGGGCATGATAACAGTGGTGTTTGAAATGATGGCTGACACTTGGTATGCACTCAACTACCCTAATCCTAAGATGTGTCGGTTAAGGAAGTGGCATGTGGGCAGAGGCTGCCAGTAGCTAAGGGCAACCAAAAGCATGGAAGGGATTATGTGACAAGTCAGGTTCTATATTTATAATTTTTCAGGGGTTTACTTAATTACAAAGGTGATGTATACTTTCACATTAGAGTACCCATCTGTCCACATCTTTGTCAACACTGGATAGGATTGAACTTTTCAATGTTTGGCCAACCATATCAACTTAAAAACTATTTCCTGATGAAAGATTGAGTGGTTTTCATAGTTACTGACAGTTTGAATTTCTTCTGTAAAATGCCTGTTCCTTCTCTTAGTTCATTTTTCAACTTGTATACCATTTTAATATTTATTTAGAGAAGCTCTTCATGTGTAATATTGAACTCCTGTTTGTTAATGTCTGTAGCAAAATTTTGTCTCCCAGTCTGGCACTGTATTTCAGCATTGCTCTTCCTTAAAAAAACAAGTAAACAAAAAGACTTTAAGACTTCATATATAGAAGACTAAAGAGAAAGCACACCTCTACATACTCATCATCTGGACTCGGTACCTTGCGGACATTTTGTCATATGTGCTTTATCTTATTTCCATTGAACTATTTTATTTTTAACTATTTCATTTGTTTATTTGGTATTGGGCAAACACCCAGGGGCTTTTTGCCACTGAGCTACATCCCCAGCCATTTTAATATTTTTATTTTGAGAAAAGACCTTCCTAAGTTGCCCAGGCTGGCCTCAAACTTGTGATCCTCCTGACTTGGCCTCCTGAGTTGCTAGGATTACAAGCATGTGCCACTGCACTGGGTGATTGAAGTATTTTAAAGGAAATTACAGATATTAAGATATTTTATCTTAAATACATTGCTGAAGGCCAGCTTCAGCAAAGATGTTAAGTTCTTCCCGCTTGGTACTGAAGGGAACGTCGACGACAGGAAAATAATCCACACACAAGTCAGGTTGTAGAAATCCTTCTACTGTTCTAATTTTACTTTTCTCAGTATGGCCTCTTATACATCCCAACAAGCACAGTAATTCACATTTTTTCTTAGGGAGGTAACATAAAGGAATTTCAGTAAAGAAGATTACAATAAAGGGTTTCCAGAAATTAACTATACAATAAAAATTTCCAGTAATTAACTATAGGGGGTTACATTAGGTTTCCAGTAATTAACAATAAGGAATTTCAGGAATTAACTATAATAAAGAATTTCCAGTAAGGAATGTTAGGAATTAACTATAATAAAGAATTTCCAGTAGTTAACTATAAAAAGGTTTCAGGAATTACCTAGGGAAGATCAATTATCCTAACTCCTGATTAATCTTATCTATAGGTAGGGGAAGGTATTCTAAAAATCTTAAAGCTAATGTTAAAAATTCTTTAACTCTAGGTATGCCTGATCATAAAGTTATATTGCCCTAGTATCTTCTTTAAACTTCAACTGGGCTCATCCTACCGGCTTAGCTAGTTTCTGGCTTTAGATTCCACAGGGCCATTGAACTGGTTTTATTATTGATAATTAAATATATTAGAACCCGGTGGTCATACAATAGAAATACATCAAGAGTACAGACAGAAAGCACACAAACTTAATTCTTGGTGGTCGCATAAAGTGGCATCTCATCCGCAAAGAGGAGCCGAGCTCAGACCCCCAGGCATTTGGAGGGAGCTTGGGCTCAAACTCATTTGCATAACCAAGGAAAAACCCAGATTTCTGGATAAGCAGGCGGACACCTGGCTTGATTCTTGGTTTGGAAGAACTAGGCCCACACAGCCCTGAATTAACAGGTTGGGGGTCAGCTCAATTCCAGGTTGGGGAGATCTCAGACTCACAGCCCCGAATTAACGGGTTGGGGTCGAGCTCAAATCCCCGGATGAGAAACCCCACAATACATGAGTATTTGTCTCTAAAAATAAGTATATTTTCTCACAAAAACATAACGCCATTATCACAGATTTATAACTTTGAGTCCAAGTTTTTTCATTGTTTTGTAGTCAGAACTGTCAGTCTTTTCTTCTATTGCTTTGCATTGCCATCTGTTTTAAGAAGGACTTATTCATGCAAAGATCATAGAAGCACTTATTCATATTATAATCTGTAACTTTTATACTATTATTTTTAATATCAAGATCCTTAATCCATCTGCAATTTATTTTGGTATATCATTTGAGATGGATAGCTCACCATTTATTGGATATTTAAGAAAGTCATTCTTTATGAGCATTTGAAATGTTATCCTTAACAAATTCTAAATTTCCACAAATATGGCAACTTATCTTCTTCTCTTGATTAAAATCTTCTAAGCATTTCCCATTGCCCTTAGAATAAAATTCAAATTCTTTACCCTGACCTACAGGGCCACAGTCTGTGATTCTGAAGTTCACCTACAGCCCTGTCCTCTGCAGATTGTGCGCCAGATGCTTGGGACTTCCTTCTGTCTAGATACTTCCAGCTCATTCCAGGCTGAGTTTCACACTAACCCTACACGCGCTGCTCCCTCTGCCTGGATTCTCCAGCCACTGTGCCGAGGCTCCTGCGATTCCTGCAGTCCTCACCTTGACTGCCACTTCTTCAGTCCTCCTCATGCCACCCAGTCCAGAGTGCCCACCTCAGCCACCACCACATGATTCTTTATTTCCCCAAAGCACTTCTCACTCTTCAAAATCACCTTGCCTTTGTGCCATGAGAGCAGATCTTCTGGGTCTGCTTCACTGCAATAGTTGCCCAGTCGCAGCTGTGGAATGGATGAATTGTTGGGTTGAAAAGATGTGGTTTTATAATTCTGATAGAGGCTGCCAAATTGCCCTGAAAATGGCTAGCCCAATTGGCTCTCCCATTGCTGCTAACCAGAGCACCTGTCTCCCTGAAAATTCTTATGCACTACATATCTTCCAACTTTTATTTTTTCTTATTTTATTTTTTCCAAATATATTCAATTTATTTATTTTTTAATTTGTGTATTAATTTTTACTGGTATTAGGTATTAAACCCAGGGGCCCACTACCACTGAGCTATATCCTCAGTGTTTTTTTTTTTTTTTTTTTTTTTTTTTTTTTTGAGACAAGGTCTTGCTAAGTGCTGAGGGTCTTGCTAAGTTGCTGAGACTGGCCTGAACTTGTGATCTTCCTGCCTCAGCCTCCCCAGTTGCTGGGATTACAGGTGTGATTACAGGCGTGTACCACCTCCTTTCAACTTTCGATCATTCTCCAAAATATTAAAATCGAGACACAAAACAAACAACAAAATATGTCATTGTTTTCTATATTTCAGTTTTTTACATTTAAGTACAATTAGGCATGATTTCATATTTATTAATGATATATGTGTGTGTATATACACATACACATAGATGGTCCCCAACTTACAATGGTTTGACTTAACAATTTTCTAAATTTTTGATGGTATAAAAGTGAAATGGTATTTAATTCATATTCCATACACAGTCATTAGAAACCAAACTTCAAATTTAAAATTTCTGTCTTTTGCAGGACCAACAACATATGATACTCCCTTGAAATGCTGGTAATTAGCCGTAGCTCCCAACCAA
Organism: Tamias sibiricus; assembly: GCA_025594165.1. NCBI lineage: Eukaryota > Metazoa > Chordata > Mammalia > Rodentia > Sciuridae > Tamias > Tamias sibiricus. Next base: position 183,229,805 of record CM046659.1, on the reverse strand, counting down.
ACAAGTGATCACAGGAGAAAACAACCCGTACTCTATAGTATACTGTGTTGCTAAGTATAATGATTGGTAGGTTAGGTGTAGTGAATGCATTTCTGACTTCCAATATTTTCAGCTTAACAATGGATTTATCAGGGCATACCACAAATTAATGGACTTATCAGGTCATATCAAGATCCACTTTTGGGTCTGGGGATACAGTTCAGTTGGTAGAGCACTCGCCTCACATGTACAAGGCCCTGGGTTCAATCCCTAGCAACACACACACACACACACACACACACACACAAAGTCCAATGTAAATTGAAGAGCATTTCTATAGTTTTTCCTAACTGTTCATATCCTTTGCCATTTTTTTCTCTTTGATTCTTTTTTAATGATTTTTTGAACTTTATTTTTTATTAATTTTTGTATTTGTTTTAATTAGTTTACAATAGAATGCATTTATGCACTTTGATATATCATACATAGATGGGATCTAATTTCTCATTTTTCTGAGTATACATGTTGTAGAATCATATTGGTCATGAAGTCACATATATACATAAAGTAATAAGGTCTGTTTCGTTCTACTATCTTTCCTATCCCCACATATAGAAATGGTGAAAGAGGACATCCTTGTTCCAGTTTTTAGAGGGAATGCTTTCAATTTTTCTCCATTTAGAATGATGCTGGCCTTGGGTTTAGCATGTATAACTTTTACAATGTTGAGGTATGTTCCTACTACCCCCAATTTTTCTAGTGTTTTGAACATGAAGGTACGCTGTATTTTGTCAAATGCTTTTTCTGCATTTATTGAGATGATCATATGATTCTTGTTTTTAAGTCTATTAATATGATAAATTACGTTTATTGATTTCCATATGTTGAACCAACCCTGCATCCCTGGGATGAACCTCACTTGATCGTGGTGGTGCACTATCTTTTTAATATGCTTTTGTATGCAATTTGCCAGAATTTTATGGAGAATTTTTGTATCTATGTTCATCAGGGATAATTGGTCTGAAGTTTTTGTTTGTTTGTTTGTTTGTTTTTAGTGGTAGATGGACACAATACCTTTATTTTATTTATTTATATGTGGTGCTGAGGATCGAACCCAGTGCCACATACATGTGAGACAAGCACTCTGCCACTAAGCCACAATCCCAGCCCTGTTCTGAAGTTTTCTAATGATTTTTAAGAATTCTTTTTGTTGAAGAAAAAGTCTATTATATGCATTTCAAGTGTTTTTCCTAGTTTTGCTCTTGTTATGGCTTTAAGTTTTTTTTTTTTTTTTTTTTTTTTTTTTTTTTTGCCTGTAGAATTTTATGTTTTTAGGCAGTCAACTTTAGCAAATCTTTCCTTGTGTAATTTTTAGGCTTTTCCATTCTTAGAAAGATCTTCCCTATGCCAAGATATCCAGATCTCTCTCTACATACATATGTTTTAATCTAGGATTTTTATGATTTTTTTTTTCAACTTTGAAATCTTTAACCCATCCAGCATTCATTTTGATATGGGAGGCAAGATGAGGAATCTAGTCTTTTTTACTCTCCCTTCCCCAAAGTGGGAAGCCAATTCCTCCAAGATCATTTGCTAAAAACACTATCTTTTCCTTATAGATTTGAAATGCCCCCCCTGATGTTATTAATTTTTGGGTTAATTCAGTTTATTTAAAAAATTTTAAAGACATATTAAGTTTATCCTGCATAGTACCCACAAAAGCATGGATTAGATGTAGTAAGATGTAGTAGTTGTATTTTTCAACATATGGAACTGAACAAATTAACATTTAAAATAAACAGTGTCCATGTGGCACCAAAAGTGATTTTGTATGCTAAAAGCAGTTTGAGGACATTGGTCAGGGCACTGCTATCAGTTCTCCGAATGAAAACCTCCACTTGGAAGCTGGTTGTGGGGCCTGGCTGGTAATCTGATCTGTTGCCTGAGCAGAATGCTGGTTGCCCAGTGGGGCTGACTTTGTGAAAATCACCCAGAGTTTTGGTGATAGGATATATGCACTTTTTCCAAATAATTATCATCTAATGAAATGTTTTCCAAGCTTTAAAAAGTTTTAAAAGTATCGCTGTACTGTTTTGTGCTAATTACTGGTAAAACACTCTGTTGCACATGCCCTTAAACACAAAGACAGAGTTGGGGGGTTGGGCAGCTCAGTGCAAGCCTGCAGGCTTAGCAGGCAAGAGACTTCAGCTGGGTTCCCCCCCAAGCACTGATTACACAAAGAAACAGTCAGACTAACAAAAGGAATGACCTACACAAACTTAAAACACCAGTAGAAGTTTTCTTCTTTAGAGTTCTGATGTTTTTGCAAGCAGATTCATCCTCACAAAGGTCCCAGTAGGTCTGAAAAGGGCCAAAGAGGATATCATAGGCCAATCACAACGTTCGTGGGATGAAAAGATGTCAGTGAATTTATCTGCAAGACGGAATTAGTCAATAATGCCAAAGGCCAGAGCCTCAATATTCTTATCTGTTAGTCTTTATTAAAGGTTCACAGAGATAAATGGAAAATTCTATCCTAACCTCCTGGAGATCAAATTAAGGAGTGTGATTACAGGGAATCAAATATCTTACACTGACCTGTCACAAATACTTACTCAGAAGCAAGCAAACATGTACCATGATGTTTTACCCTAAGGTGATTCTGGCTTTTAGACTTCCACATTCTCTGCTTTCAGAGTCTAACTCTTGCTGGGCACCCTCAGCACTGATAGTCATAAAGATTACACACTTTCTGATACTAAAATCTCCCTGTGAAATAGAAGCTGCTGATTCCTAACATGGTGATTCAATTAGCTTTTATTTTTTAATCCTTTAAAAACATTATAAAATAACCCAGTTTCCTTCTGTTGGTAGCCATGGAGACTAATTGCAAATATTTCAGTGGCTCAACAATACTAAAAATGACAACATTCTTCAAGGGCATCTATTAATATGCTTTACATTAAAAAACAACAAAGCTAGCAACCTTAAGATTCCACTAGCAGGTTTTCAATTGTAAGTCCCACTGGTTTCACAGCTATTTGGGAGCCCATTGATTAGGAGAAAGAGGCATATGATGCTTATCAAAGGAAAAGCTGGATCTTACTTTTTGATTTCCTCTCAAAGGCTTATTCATTTCCAATTTTCTACAACATAGGTCTGCTTCCACTGGTGTCTCTGCCCTTCAACTTGGAAGTTTCTTACCGCTGGTCTGCCCTGAACTGGAAGCCTGAGTATGTCACAGCTAACCTTTAAAAGGCTCCTCTCTCCATTCAAGAGTCCCCAAGAGACCTTCCTGAGATGGTTCACTTTTAGGCTGCTCCATTTGCATAATCTGCTTTCTGGAAAGCTTTGGAGCCTTATGCCAATTAAATTTCACCTCAAGTTTCTCAAAGTCCAATTGTAGCAGGTTGCCAGCTTTTGTTGTTTCCCCCAAACAAATGATATAACCCTTTCTGTCAAGGTAATTTGCTTGAAGAACTGTCAAGGCAGGGATTAGTATGAGGTTCCAATTATACTTCAAGAGAGCTCTGTGCCAGGGATGTAATTCCACCAACAGAGTCTCAAACCAGCATTCAGGACATGACCTGCAGAGCGGAGCATCTGCCAGTGCAAGCCTGCAAGGACTATTTAAAGAGCTCCGGGCCTGGAGGACAGGGGCAGGATGGCAGGGAGGCCCTGTTCTGGGCAAGTGTTTGTAATGGAGCTCAGGGTATTGGAGGCAAGGACAGGAGAGGGTGAGGGCAGGGGACTGTTCAGAGGATGACAAGAGGATGCTGGCAGCAGACAGGCATTATTAAAAATAACAAGAGGAAGGTGGACCTAGGCAAAGGTTTCCTTATTCTCTTCAAGCACAAACTGACAAGCCCACAAGGTGTCAGGCTAGAAGATCATAACTGCACTTACACATATTTTGGTGGGTGTTTATTTCTTCTCACCTTTCACATTGCAATATGATGGAGACAAAGAAACTTTTTTTTTTTTATTTGTGAATTTTAGCTGTTATTTTAGGTGGTCGAAATTTTCCTTCCACATTCCATTAATATTATAAAATGAAATTCTGGCTCTTGGAGGAGGGTCAAGGCTAGCATGGCGTACTTTTTAGAACCATATTTAAAGGCTGGGCAGGGTGGCACACGCCTGCAATCACAGCAACTCGGGAGGCAGAGGCAGAAGGATTACAAGTTCAAAGTCTCAGTAACTTATAGAGGCCCCAAGCAACTTAGTGAGACCCTATCTCTAAATAAAACATAAAAAGGGTGGGGATGGGGCTCAGTGGTTAAGCACCCTTAGGTTCAATCCTTGATACCAAACACAAACACATAACCAAAAAACACCATATTTAAATCTCTGTATTATTTCAGGACTTACGATCTCAAGCATGTCGTCTCCATCTTACAACTTGGTTTAATTCTTATACTTGATTCAGTATAGAGCTTTATCCCTTCACAAAACTTACCCCACTAAAGCCTGTTCTCTTAGGTTGGACTCTCCCAGGGGTAGACCCTGAGCCAAGGATTCAGATATAAGAGGTTTATTAAGAAAAGGCTCCCAGAAACACTGGTAGGTAGAGTGGCAGGAGGAGGATGGGGAGAGGGGTGAAGCAGAGCAAGGCTGTGATGTCCTGCAGAGTCTCAGTCTTGGCCTGATCCTGAGAAGAGAGAACTCTGGAGCATAAATTGAGGCAAGGAAGCCAGGCTTCTGTCTCCTAACCCTGCCAGTTAGTGGCCTTGACCAGGGTGAGTAGTAGGTGGCATAAGAGGTGGGGTAGCCACAGGGTTCTCCACAGAGGCTGACTGGCTTCAGGACAGGTTGCAGGTACCAGTGTGTAATTGCAAAGCATTTAGCTGGGGGCTGGGCATACACAGTCAAGAAGAGACCCCAAGGGACCTGGGGGGGCCGGGGGCTGGGGGCGGCAGGTACCAACAGCACCGCCACAGTGCTGTACCTACACTGCTGCCTGCTCTCACCACCAGCACCAGTTATGGATCTTTCATCACATTCTGCTGCAAAAGGAAATGAATAATATCTTTTGAAAGTCCTGGAGTTGGCTTTTCATTATCTAGAGAAGCACCTACTTCCCCCAGTGGGTAGAAGTGTGCGTCCCTGGAATGCCTATGTAAGACTGAGCAGCCATCCCGGTTGAAGATGACCCGGGCCATCTGGAAACAGCGGAGGGCATACTTTTGGCTCTCCTGGCCCCCCAGCTCAGTGATTTTCTGAGACAGGCAATGGCAGACAGATGCAGAAAGTGGATTCCCAGAGACTGGCTGCAGATGGCCAAACACTTCATAGAATCTATCCAGGGATTTCCGAAGTTCATCTTCCTCTTCTGTGGTCTCTGATTGGCCTTTCACAGAAGGGTCAAACCAGATGTTCTCAGAAGTCCAGGAGCCTTTTTGTTCAGTATTTGGATTACTGCTGTCTGCAAGACAAAACACATTCCAGTACTCAAGCACACAATAAAAAATATTGGAAAGCAAGCCAAGAGCAGATGATGTCTCTTTTCAGTTCAACACACGTACTGCTCCTGGGGAACTGGCAATGGCAGAATCAGCTGATTTCAGAATCTGTTCCCACTAGCATGGCCCCTTGTCACTTACTTGCTCACCACAAGAGCACCTTACTTGCATGTATCAGGGATTTTCAACCTGGGGTTTCTGCATGGCAGGGTCATTGTGAACTTGGATGGGAAAAAAATCATTTTTATTTTTATTAACCACTACCTAAAATTAAGCATCTCCTTCCATGATGAATGTAGGCAACAAACCACAATATTAGCAGCAATCCTTATGACTTTGTCACCAATAGATCACAGTTATTTTCATATCACACTGTAATGTCTTAAAGATGCTTTGAAATATTTATGCTTATCATTATGCTACAGACTGAATTGTGTTCCCACAAAATTCATGTGTTGAAGCCCCAACCCCTCATGGGATTATATTTGGAAAGGGCTTTTAAGGGGTAACTAAGATTCAATGAAATCATAAGGATAGGGTTCTAATCCAATGGGATTGGTGGCCTTATAAGAAGAGGAAGAGGTGGAGGAAGAGGAAGAAGAAGAAAGAGACCAGGGAACGACAATGTGAGCACACAGTGAGAAGGTGGCCGTGTGCAAGCCAGGAGAAGAGCCCTTGCCAGAAACCAACCATGCTGACAGCCTGATCTTAAGACTTCCAGCCTCTGGAACTGTTATGGTATTTTACTATGTCACTCTAAGGAGACCAAGACACACTACTTTGAAATTACCATTTTACATCCATCAATGGATGAATGGATAAAGAAAATGTGGTATGTATACATAATGGAGTTTTTTTCAATGAAAAATAAAGAAAAATGAAATTATGTCATTTGCAGGAAAATGGATGAACTAGAAACCATTATATTAAGTGAAATAAGCCATACTCAGAAGGTCAATAGTCATATGTTTTCTCTCATATGTGGAAGCTAGAGAGGAAAAAGGAAAAGAAAATATGTGGGGTAATGGCAGAGTGGATCTCATAGAAAGGGACCAGGGGGAGGGAGGAGGGGAGGGAAAAGGAAAATACTGGGAAATGATATTGGCTGAATTATATTTTTATATTGTGTGCATGTATGAATATGTAGCAACAAATACCACCACTATGGGCTGGGGTTGTGGCTCAGCGGGTAGAGCACTTGCCTCGCACGTGCGTGGCCCGGGCTTGATCCTCAGCACCACGTAAACATAAATGCATTACATTGTGTACAACTAAAGTAAATAAATAAATATTTTAAAAAAATACCACCACTATGTACAACTATAATACACCAATTAAAAAACAATGGAAGTGTTATAGCATTTTTAGAAAGAAAAAAAAAAAAGAAGAAAGAAATTACCACAGTTATTATTCCCAATTACTAGATCTTATGGTTTATGCATTAAAAAGCATATATTCATTACAATAGCATATATTTGTTTTAAAAATATTTCAATAACTACATTCCAGTGTTTTTTTCTTGGCAATCCTATATTCAGTATTTTATTTTATGTATTTGAAAATATTATTCTGAGAAAGGGTTAATAGGCTTCAGCAGACATTAGAGGGGCCCATGGCACAAACACTGTAAAGCCCTTGATTAAACAGTTCTTAGCATTTACACAATTCAGATATTTTCTTTCTTGATGTCCTATAATAATTCTAGAGACTATTTATTTCTAAATTAAAATTACCATCCTCGTATATTTTCAAAGGCAGAGTAAAAAATAAACTGAGTCATTTAACCATAGACAATAAGAAATAGGAACTGAAACCAAATTCTAGTCCTTTCTGAACCTCTCTGATTCTTGACATAGGGATCTCTTAGGTCTTTCGAAACACGGGCTTTCTTTCCTATCAATGAGTTCAAAATAAGACTTTGTACAAATAATTAATCTGAATTATTTAATTTGCAGAATTCCTTACATATCTGTTTTATTCCATAACATTTTATATTTTAAATCAATGTATGTTTTCCCTTTTATACATAGATAAAAGCTTTCATAAATCATTAGCTTTGAAAATTACCTGCTCCTGCTAACTTAATTAGCCGCTATGATTAAAACATTTGTATTAACTAATGATGAAGGAAAGTGCTTGGTGCAGTGGGTGGAGCTTTAGACAAAGGGAGGATTTGGGATTTTGCCCTAGTTTTGCCAACAGTTAGATACGTCACCTTAGCCAAGTCATTCAGCCTTTCTGGGCTTCAGTGTTCTTATCTTCAAAGCAAAGTTTTACTAAATCAACTCTCTCTCTTCTAGAGTGTCTATGGTATTATAAGGATCATAGAAGTAGAGAATCCAAAAAGAATGTGGACACATGTCCTGAGACACACACACATGGGCAGGCATTTATTGATCCAACACACATTTATAGAAAGCAAATATTGAGGCAAATCATTGTAAGTTGCTGTAATATATAGCAAAGGATGGCAATATGGTTTGGATCTGGACTGTCATACTTCTAGGCATCAAACAACTGAAAAAATAAACACAGGATATACAAAGATACATAACAATGTAATGACATTAACTGGAACAGTGTGGATTCAATGGAAAAATGCAGTATAAGGTAATGATCAGCATGTAGCAGAAGGCCACTTGTAAATTTATCCTGAAAGAACCAAAAATCAGAGACCACAGAAACAGAGGAGGAGGGCCAACAAAGACCAAGTTGCAAAAAAAAAAAAAAAAAAAAAAAAAAACAACAAAAACTACTCCATGACTGCTTCTAGTTCTCCTCCTTTACCAGCTGACCATGTTCCCAGCACCCTGAGACTTAGCCTGGAGGTAGGAGAGCAAGAATTCAGAGTGGCCAGACAAGCTAGTGTGACAACCACAGAAACCACGGCTTTAAAAGAATGCACTCGAAAGAGATGGTATTTCCACCATTCTGGTTCCCAGAAAGCCTAAAACTACCTTGTATGCCCCTCAATCATGGAAGGAAGGGAGGGAAGAAGAGGAGAAGGAAAAAGACAAAGAGGAAGAGGAAGCTAAGGAAACTTCCCTTGACCCTGCTAGGCCCAGAGCATCTGCTCAGTTTCTGCCTGTTTTCTCCCAACAACCCCATTGCTGAAATGATGTGTCCCGGGTGGGTAGAAGGAGAGGGAGGCAGATGCTGGCCTCTTGCTGGTCCTGATGTCAGAGAAACAGCAATAGCTTGTATTTTCAGAAGTTCCAAGTTCATGAAAACCAAGGAAATACTCAGCAACTGCCCAAGACTGTAAGAGACTAAAAAGAGACATGAAAACTCAAAGCAACAGGTGATTCTGAACTGGACCCTTTTACTATAAAGTACATTACTGGAACAATTGAAGCACTGTGAATGGGGTTTGTGGATTAGGTGGTAGTAATGCATCACTGCTAATTTCCTGATGTTGATATTTCAATTTCATTATGTCCAAGAGTGTCCTTGTTTGGAGAATAATCAGGAGTGAGAGGCATCAGGTTGGCAATTTACTTTCAAATAATTCACAAAAATAGTTATTTGTATTGTATTTGAAATTTTCTATGAGTTTGAGGTTGTTTTTAATAATTTTTTTTTTTTTAATTTAGAGGGATAATTGTGAAAACTTCCCTTGGTGTTCTACTTTAAAATTAAAACAAACAAGTGAATAGAAAAAGCCTAGAGACATGGCAAAAAGCACTTGCCTAAAAAATAGTATTACTATTAATGAACCAAAAGGAGAAGGAAGGAGGATGAGAGTCCACAATGGCAGGGTGAGTTATTCCTTTGCCACCTTCTTCCCCACAGATGGTCTTGCTTTAGGTAGAAAGGTAAGAAGAAGGGGGTTGAGAAGGGGCTGCGAGCTGGGAGATGCCCAGAAACTCTGGGGAATTTGGAGAATTCTTGAAATTTGCCTACCTAAGGACACTTCAAATAGCCTAGCATGTCCTGGTAAGTATTTGGTCAATATACTTTCATATACAAGATGTCAAATATTCATCAGAGTTTCATTTTTTAGGTTTAATTTCTGAAATCCAGTATCTACAAAAAAAGCCTCAAAACTAGCCTGCCTCCTGAATTTTTCATAAAAACACCAAGCAGAATGAAACCCATCTTCATAGAAACAGCCCTTCCCCTTTCAAAAGAACAATGACATATGGTTTGAGTCATTTACTATGTCAGTAAATTCTCTCCAATGTGCCTCCAGTCCATTTCAGTCTTTGGTTTTCTTTAAAATGTGCTTTGCTACAACTACAAAGCCTTCTCTCTAGCCCTGTTGCTGTTGTGGTCTTTCCAATGTCACTGTTTCCTCGCCACCAAGTGAAGCTCATCACCTATCCCTTCCTGATTCCTGCGTGTGGGGAGAAAGGTGGATCTCCCATAACCCGGTCAGTTCCTGCTCAGTGGTCCATCCTCCCAGCTGTGTTCAAACCCCATCTTTTCCTACATGCTGGTATACTGCAAATTCTCAGGGCTCTCAACTACTTACAGAAAACCACTTTTGGGAGAGTCTAAGGAAGTTTGGGTATTAGTGATTGCAAAGCGCTGCTTGCACTGAGTGAAGGGGTGCAAGGATGTAAACATCCTGCAATGCATAGCTCAATCCCACACAACAGAGAAGTGTTCTTCCCCAAAATGCCAATAATGTCCCCACCTCTATTTACTCCTACCCTGAAGAGGAACATTGACTCAAAGGACGGATTTTTGGAAAGAGAGAAAGTGCATGCTGAATCCCACTGTACCGTATCTTCCTGTTACACTGCATCTTCCTGCGTTGGTCCTTGCTTTCTTTTCCTTCATACCCTTTTCTGTTCCTCTTACTTCTGCTACCCTATTCCATACTATATGGAGGAAAGGATCATAGAATGAACACAATTCAGTGATACCGCAAGCCCAGCCCTGAAAGGCTGCATGAAAGTCTGACTGGCACTCACACCTCTGACTGCATATAGCTTTGAGAAACCAGGCTTCTTTCCTGACCCTTGAATGCATTAAGCAAGCTCCCCTTTAGAACCTTTGCATTTGCAGTTCCTCTGCATGTAACATGCTTTCTTCATATGTCTACATGATTGGTTCCTTCATCTCCTTTAGTTTTCTTTTCAGATGTGACTTTTTCAGTAAACTCGCAGCATCAGTCAGAATAGGCTAAGTTATACTGCATAACAAATAAGTGCCAAATCTCAGTGATATGAAATAACAAAGGAACAGTTATCACTAGCTATAGAAATGTTTCACACCACAAGAATACACATATACAAATAGTCTGTTCACCTTACCCCTAACCTAGAAACCAGTCTGATGGAGCAGCAGTCAGCATACTAACTGCTCAGTGACTGTATATAACAGAGCTAAAAGAGCATGTGGAGGGGCTGGGGTTGTGGCTCAGCGGTAGAGCACTCGCCTAGCACGTGCGTGGCCCAGGTTCGATCCTCAGCACCACGTAAAAATAAAGGCATTGTGTACAACTAAAACAAATAAATAAATATCTAAAAAAAAGAGCATGTGGAAGCAGGCAGTGAGTGAGGAAGCTCTGTCACTTCTATTCACATTCCAGTGATCAATGTGTAGTCATATGACCAAGACTCATTTCAAAGGATAAGCATGAAAAATTATCCTATAGGGAGAGAATACTGGTGAAGAGCAATTCAGTCTATCATACCTTCTCTGAGCATACTATTTAAAATTTCATTTCCCATTTTTACAATAGTCAAAAAGTAGAAGGATAGCCGGGCGCGGTGGCGCACGCCTGTAATCCCAGCACTTTGGGAGGCTGAGTCAGGAGGATCGCGAGTTCAAAGCCAGCCTCAGCAATGGCGAGGCACTTAGCAACTCAGTGAGACCCTGTCTCTAATAAAATACAAAAAATGGGCTGGGGATGTGGCCCAGCGGTCTAGTGCCGCTGAGTTCAATCCCCGGTACCAAAAAAAAAAAAAAAAAAAAAAAAAAAAAGTAGAAGGAATCACATTCCCATGATAAACAAAGTATGGAATGTGCATACAATGGAATAATATTCAGCTTTAAAAAGGAAGATACTCCAACACATACTGTAACATGGGTGAATACTGAGGACATCATGAAACAGACCAGCTGCAAAAAGGCAAATACTGCATGTTTCTACTCTGATGAGGTACTTAGTCAATTCATAGAGACAGAAAGTACAACGGTACCACGGGCTAGGTGGGAGGAAAGTGGGGAGTTGTTATTTAATGCGTACAGTTTCAGTTTTGAAAGATGAAAAGTGTTCTGGAGATTGGTTGACAGCAATGTGAATGTACTAACAAAGGGCATATTTAAAATGGCTAAGATGGTCAATTTCTTGTTACACATATTTTACCACAATATTTAAGTAACTACGTTTTTCTTGCTTCCCTAAATCAGGCTATCCCTACCTCCCCTTCCTGACATATTTTTCCCCTTTTTTTTTACTCTTTTGTTACCTGCTATATCCTGAGGGCCTAACATGGGTGCCTAGTATATGGTAAATACTCAGCTCATTAAAATATTTTCCTTTTAGTTGATGAGTTCCAATTTCAAAGATATAATTAACCTTTAGCATATAAAGACCTATCTATTTTATGTTTAATAAATCCAGAGTTCCACATACTAATACATTTGTGGAATGAATAAAGAAGTGAATGAAATTAAGGTTAACAAAATTCTAAGAGACATGTAAGCAGAAAAAGTCCGAGCAGTTGAATTTCTACTCCCAACATACCTACAATTCAAGGACACTTCCTAAGGACTGGCACAATATAAGGAAAGATATGAAACACTTTGTAATAGCAAATGATGGAATTCCACACAGTGTAATAAAGGATGATCTGAAAATATACACATTTCTGTGCTATGCAATACACTAGCTACTAGCTACCTCTGCTAATGGGCACTTGCAGAGCAGTTAGTCTGAATGGAGATGCAAGCATAAAATCATATCAGATCTTAAAGATTTAATAAGAAAAAATATATATCTCAATAATTTAAAAATACCGTGTTGAAATATTTGATGTATTGAGTTAAGTAAAATATATTATGAAATGTGGCTACTAGAATTTTTGTGTGTGTGTGTGTTGCTGGTGATTGAACCCAAGGCCTTGGGCATGTCAGGCAACCACTCTACCAACTGAGATATATCCCCAGCCCTAGAAATTTTTAAATGACATCAGATTATATTTCTGTTGGATAATGGCTGATCTACCCTTTATAGTTGTGATTTAAGAAGACTTTGGCGCCACAGTTATCTTTCCTGAAGGTTTTTGTTTACACTCTTGGAGATCAGGTAACATTCTAAGGCAGCCTGGATGAAGATTTGCAGTAACATTGTATTAGTCTGTTTTATGTTAGTATGATGAAATACCTGAGGCTAAGTAAGTTTATAAAGAAAATAGATTTATTTACCTCACAGTTCTGGAGTTAAAAGGGCTCACATCAGATGATGGCCTTCTTGCTGACAGAGGTCTAAGGTGGTTTAGGGAATCACATAGCAAGAGCCAGTGAGAGCCAGAGAGTGTCTCTCATGTGTGTGACTCTCTTCTGTTCTCTCTCCCTCTTCTCATAAAGCCACAAGTATTCAATCATGGGGGCTCCTCCCTGATAACCTGGCCTAATCCTGATCACCTCTTAAAGGCCTCACCTCTAAACACTATAGATGGATTTAGATTCCACCTTCTTAACCCCCATGAGGGAAACTGAATCTCAACACACAAACCCTTGGAGGACAAACTCAAACCATTCAAACCATAGCAAACGTGTTGTCTTATCTGTTAGGGAAGCATGAGATGTCCACACCCTGGTGGTCAGTGCTGTGTTGTCCTCTGCTAGCTGCCCCTGCAGAACACTCCTACAAGGAAATGAGGTCCAACTTTCTAAAGTGGCCCAGATGTCTCTGTCTTTCAGACTCAATAATTACAGACCATCTACCACCCAAGGCACAGAGTTTGGCCCAGAGATGACTGCTAATGTCCAGGACGCAAAAGCTAAGTAAAGCCAGGAAGAACAGATAATAATGCGATGGAAAAATGAGTCATCTTCCGACAGAGGAAGGAAAGCCATGCCAGTTGGGGGAAGGCCAGAAGCAAGATGTGAAGAGAAATATGTCCAAGAGCTTAGAATGCAGTGGTCTGATGCGGGTAGAGAATTCTTACAAGAGAGGAGAGGCCAGATTAGGCTCTGGAGGCTCATGTGCCAGGCGGAGAGGCCAGGCAAGCACTGTTGATCACCAGCCAGCTTCAGGCATTCCCTACTGTAAAAGCATGATATTATCAAGGTGACAGTACTCACTAGGGATACTGGGAAGTTTATCCAGGACAGTCTTCGTTTATGCCTATTGTCTCAATTAGTTATTAACAGTGCCCTCTTTCACTCTGGGAAGGGCCCCAGATTACATTATTCATAACGTATGTACAAGCATCATGATATATTGATGGGCAGATAGAGCTGGGTTAACAGTGCCACGTTCTCACCACATATTCTGTGTCACAGGATGAAGCAAGGGGCTGAGATTAAAGCTGGAATAATCCCAGTCCATGGTGTAAATATATAATGTGTGTACAGATTTTGCTTTCTGATATATCTTGGATTTGTTCTACTACTCCAAGACAATCTTCCTTTTCTTTTCCCTCTTTTCATAATTGGTATTTCTTCTACTCCCGTGCTGTCTAGGAACCTGGTTACTGCCAGTAAGTGAAGGCCCCCCTTCACTCTACCCATGTGCCCCTCAAAGGTTTCCTCTTTCTGGTTTTATCTGGATCCCCCCACTCTGCTGTGTAAAATAGCAGCACTGGCACTCTAAGGCACATTATATCCTTTCTTATTAATTATAAAATTAATGATCCAAATATCAATAAACTTAAGCTTGCTTTTTCCTGATAGCAATCCTGCTAAGAACAGTTTATACCTTTCAAAATTTGCAACGGTTCCTTTAAAGGACAAAAACCACACACTCACAAGAGAGGGTGTGTGGATGTCAAGATAATTTAATCCAAATTAACACTTCAAAAGGATGGATGCTTTTGTCAGGTGCTTTTGAAGCCACAGTCTCTGTCTGTGCTTGTTTACATCTGAAAGCTAAAAGTGGATGAATCACCCAGAGGAAAGTGGCATATGCTGTTACCCTTCATCCTAATGACGAACAGATGCAAAGCACAGAAGATGGGGGTCCTCTAAGAGGCCACTATTGAGGAATAAAATGAATGCTGGAAAAGAACAGAGATATGTGTGGACAGTAAAGACCCCTCAAATCAGGTGCCTGGCCATTTAGTGATGTCAATGGTCTGATTTATAAGTTATTTTACTTTTGCAAATTTTATATTTTCTTAAGAAATTAAAATGTTCTTCTTCCCCATATTTTTGCTGGCACATTATAATCATACACAATGGTAGGATTCATTGTTACATATTTGTACATGCACTCAATCTAACAATATAATTTGGTCAATACTGTTCCCCAATAAGAAATTAAAAATGTTCTAAAAATTATGGAGAACTAACAAGCTCACACTTCCCCAAATTGACAATTTATATAATGTCACATTTGCTTCAAATCTTTTTTCTTATTAAGTATTTCAGTTAAAGTTGACTGCTCTCTCATAGATATGAATGTTTCCTTCCAGTCCATTTTTATCTATCTATCTATCTATCTATCTACCTACCTACCTACCTACCTATTCATCTATCAGCCATACAGCACTGCTTTGTGTATGGTGATCATTTTAATTTTACTTTCAATATACAAAGTTTTGCAGCTTGCTTCAAAGGTTTTTACTTTCCAAAGTTTTACATCCTACTTTTGATACACAAATTTCTGTTTCAATTTTATAATTTTTTACTTCTAGCCATTGTTGACAGATATGAATCTGCTTTATGGTATTCTAGTATAGAAACACACTACTATTTTTCATGCATTCTTTTGCTGATGGACACATAGGTTGAGCCTGATTTTTCACAATCACAAACAAAGCCTCAGTGAGTTTCCTGACACATACTTCCTTGTGCAAACTTGTAAGACTTTCTCTTGAAATACACCCAGAAATGGAATTACTGAGTCAAGGGGAATATGCATTTCAGTTTTACTAGATCCTGCCAAACTGCTCTCCAAAGTGGTTGTAGCAATTACACTCCCACCAGCAGTGTCTGGGTTTTCCTGTTTCTCCACATCTTTGCCAAACCCTGAAATTGTCAGACATTTCAAATTGTATCACCTTATTTGGTTTGCATTTTCCTAATTACAGTATGGTTGAGCTGCTTTCCCCACACTTATAGGCCCTTTAAATTTCCTATTCCATGAACTGCTTATTCATAATTTTTTTCACCATTTTCTATTGTTTATTTTTTTTTTTTTTTTTTTTTTCTGTTCCCTCTCTTTTTGTATCTTCTTTTTAATGGCATATAAATTAATTGTTAAGAAAACATTTTGTCTGATTTTTCCTTGATTAACCTCATAAATAGACTAATCTCTTACAAGGAAGAATATGAGAAATAAAGACTTCTGAGAAAATATAACTTTGTTTTAATGACAAATCTCAAGCAATACATCACTCACAGTGTCAGCTTATCACTACCAAAAGGTGATGATGTTGTGCTTCAGCTCCATTTAATAAAAAAGTCATGTACCGAGCTGGATCCAAGGGCAGGGAAAACATCTGGCTCAACTGGGTCTGATTTTTCAGACAAGAAAACTGAGACAAGGACCAAGTTTCCAGACTTACTGGATGAAGGGATGGGCAATTAAAACATAAAAAGCTCTATCTGCTCATTAATTTTTCTAATTCATGTAACCTTCATATGGTTATCATTTGCCACCATAAGAACCAGTGGCAGGTTTATATATTGGCAAAAGTGGGCCAGGCAGCAGCGGAGTGAGAGGGCCTCCATTGATGATTCAGATAATAAAAGTAAAGGACTTACCGGCTTGGATCATAAAAATGTTTAACAATTCTCTTCTTTGCTATGAGATTGAAGCTTACCCTGAAAGTTGATTTACCTAGTTTTACATTTTGTCATAAAGGTATAAGATCAGAATTTATTTATGTATGTATATATGTATTTATTTTTGTGGTACAAATGACTGAATCCAGGGCCTTGCACATACAAAGCACACATTCTGCCACTGAGTTCTGCCCCCAACCCTAAAGAATCAGAATTTGACATCTTTGCACCTAGAAAAGCCATTGGGAATTATCTGGTTCAACTCTTCTGAACTAGAACCTTAGAGCTAGAGCTGAGACAAATAACTATGATCCCCAGACCCTGCCTAGTGCTGGGGAATAGTTCTTGGGCCCTTCTGTATTTCATGTTCAAAGAAGAGACAATGAGGGAGGCTGTCAAACAAGAAGAAAAGAGACAAGGTCCTCTAGGAGTCATTTGGAGTTCAGAACATTACCAAAAGACTTAAAACAATAATTTTAAAAATATTTTCCCTCAAATGGTTTTTAAACTTTCATCTAACATAGGAGATTTCTGCAGATTTGTTTAATATCCTGGCCTTGATGCATAAGGAACCTTGTGAGCAGAAAGGAAAAGCCAGTGATTTGGATCTTGGTTGCTATGGCAACACTGCTATTTTGATTATGACTGTTTACTGTAGCAGAGTTAAGTTAAATGTGAGCAGCCAACTAAAACGAGGCTTGAAAATTTAACCTTAACTGTAAGAAAAATATAAGCTCTTTAAAAATGATACTTCAAGCGCATTGATGGATACATTAAATTTAGCAAGGAGATCATTCCTGGTTTTTGAGGAAGCAGAAATGTGATCCTTTCTTGAAGAGGAATGGGAGCCTCATACAATCTGCCCAAATCAACAAGTCAATATTTGGCAATTTTAAAACCTAAAGAAGAACTGAACAAAATTCCAATGAACACAGACAATCCCAGTGTTGACATCCACTATAGGGGTTTCTAAGAGAATATAATGTCTGGGATAGACAGCGAAGTCTGACAGCTCTACCCAAAGTGGGGGCTTTGTTAGATGCAAATTTTTGCAATGGATCTGCACATTGATCTAAGAAATCAGAGATTAAATTGTAAACAAATATACCAAGGGCTGGGGATGTAGCTCAGTGGTACAGTGACTTCCAGCACTGTAGACAAAAACAAAGAAACCCCACCCACCCACCAGAATGTATTTATATGGTTCAGGGATCCCCTCCAAAATCATCACCCTAGGGGCCAGGTCTTATTTGTAAAATGCTAACACTGCTCAGAGCATGTTAGGAAATGTCTTTACTCCTTCTGGAAGTTTCCTCCAAATGTCCTCCCTGGAGACACATCTCCATTCTCAGATGACAGAATTGCCTTTTTAAAAATTGTGAACAAGCATCATCAATGACATCTGGTAAATAATGTAGCTGATTGAGCACAGTAACATGACATGGGGTAAAATGCAAGGTTTATCTACAAAAGGAAATACTTTTCTTATGTTTCATGAGCTGTTTCTAAAAACAATCCTCACAAAAGAATTCTAAAGTCAGTTCTGTGCAATAGCAGGACAGTTTTAGTATGTATAAACTTTCAAACAGTTGCATTGCAAGGTGGATTTAAATTCTGGCCTTGTAAAAAGCTCATGGTCACAGATCACAGACATTTGTGCCCTGGCTGAAGAGGTGTTTGCAAACGCTGATTTTGGATTTAAAAGACTGAGCTATGTGACCTGGGCAAGTTACTTCACATCGCTGAATCTCATGTCCTCCTCTATAGAATTTCTATACTAATAGCTCTTATCTCATAGGACTATTGAAAAAATTAAATGATTTATTAACATAAAGCTTAGCCCATAGTAAACACTCAATAAATAAAAGATATTTTTGTAATCATTACCATAGTAACAAGAGTAGTACCCATAGCAGAGTTGCTGTATCTAGGTATTAAAGTGTTTGTCATTTAACATCTGGGATTTAAGAAAATAAATTGTAAATGCTTTTGTATTTCTACTACACAGTGATAGATGCACATCATAAGGAAGGTCCAGATGGACAAACAGTTATGTGTGACTGGAAGGAACATCATCTTTTTCAATAGCCACTACCCCACCTTGGTAACACAACTGAAGGGATGAATCACAGTGAACACCACCCATCTCACAGCAGTGGGACTATGACTACAGAGAGGTCCCAGGTGCACCCACTACAAAGCAAACATGATCCCAGCGTGGGCAGAAACAGCAGGTGCCTCAGTGTGTGGGAGTGTCAAATATTGAAGCTCAGGCTGGTGGGGCCCTCCAGCTGTCCCCAAACACATCCTCCCAAGGGGCATTTGCACCAGAGTGTGGGTGGGACTGAAACGATACAACCTCCAGAGCCTGATGGTGGTAGCAGTTTTTGTAAGTTTAGGGCAACTATAAATCAGGTAAAGAGCTTCAGGGAAAAGTTTGGGTTAATAAAATACACCAAAGAAGGAGCATAGGCTATATTAAAAAACAAAACAAAACAAAAAGATTGTGAAATTAGACAGAAAAGATCTAGGGTTCACAGAATGATTGCAGACTGAGTCAGAAATGTGCTGGAGTTAAATTTAGAAAGGCAAGATGAAACTGGGAAATACAAGAAGAACAGTTATAGGAGTCAATTCTGAACCCCTACTTCCATTTACACTTAAATCTGAGGCGAGTAAAGCTTTGAGCCTTCTCTTCTGGAGCATATAACTGCAGATAACATGGAAAACTCAAGAGAAATTGGGAGAGGGGAGTAAAGCCCCCAAACAAATTTAAAACTTCTGTAAAACAACCTATACAGAAACTCATTACAGAGAGCAGAGAAGTACAAACTGAGATGGACTAAACAACAGAAAATATTAGCCAGGATGGGTTTGGGATGTACTTGTGTTGAAAACATTTCTAAAGAGGATTTCAAATACAGAGTTGAATTTCTACCTTTAAAAGGACACTCTAGACAGGTTTTAGAGATGTTATAAATTTTTTACAAATATGGTGGATATTATAAAAATCTCTACATTACTGAACATTTAAAAGTATTAGATAAAATATTTTTAAAATTCTTTCAAGACAGATGCAGTGGCTCATGCCTATAATAATCTCAGTGGCTCGGAAAACTAAGACAGGAGGATCGCAAGTTCAAGGTCAGCCTCAGCAACTTAGCAAGGCCCTATGAAACTTGGTGAAACCCTGTCTTAAAATTAAAATTTAAAAAGGGCTGGGGTAGCCAGGCACGGTGGCACACACCTGTAATCTCAGCACTTGGGAGGCTGAGGCAGGAGGATTGCGAGTTCAAAGCCAGCCTCAGCAATGGGACCCTGTCTCGAATAAAATCCAAAAAAAAGGGCTGGGGATGTGGACCAGTGGCCCCTGAGTTCAATCCCCAGTACCAAAAAAAAAAAAAAAAAAAAAAAAAAAAAAAGGGCTGGGGACTGGGGACTGGGGATGTGGCTCAGTGGTTAAGTGGCCCTGGATTCAATTCCTGGTACCAAAAAAAAAAAAAAAAAAAAAAGTCTTTCAAGATACATGACTGAGCAGGCAATAAAATAAGGACAGTCCTTAGAGACCATAAGCAAAATGAAAGTGGGAATTCTAAGAGGTTACTCAGACCTAACATGTCAACTTCAATGGCTACATAGGGCTCAGAACAGGAAGCTAGAGCCATGGCAAGATAGGATGTTTGAAAGGAGATTGATACATAAAGCCAAGAGTCCTGAAGTTACACCTTCAAAGAAAAGGTGAACTAGAAAAAACAAATCTTGCAAAAGGTCACAGTAAGAAAACTTGCCTAGGCCTTGATCTAGGTGGAGAGAGAAAAACAAGAAACACCTCCCCTGAGATTTAACCACAAGCCAGAACTCATATTTGTGGCCTGAATTGTGATCTAAAAACCTCCAAGCCAGGTATTTATTTTAACACAGTTCTAGATTGATGTGCCCTCATAGATCTATTGAAAGCAAATTTTAATCTTAGAAGAATGTGCTCCCAACCTGCAGTTCAAAATCCCTACACATAAAGTTCCAATGACCATAAGCTCACAATAAAAACAATAATTACAAAATCTACACTGTAAATAACCTTTATTGAGAGGGAGTAAACAAAAAGAGCCAACACCAATATGAGACCCATAGAAACTTTAGATATTGGGGTTAAAGAAATTAAATAGAGAATTCAAAGTATAAATAAGGAACAAGAAACTACAAAAAATGAAGAGGTACACGAGAAAAGAAACAAAAAGAGCAATTAAAAATGCAATTTGTAGAAAAAGTAAAAAATTACAGTACTAGATATGTATATGGGTAAAACAGAAGTCTAGACATAGTTGGGAGGAGAAATTAAAAATAGAAATCAGAGTTGAAGACCTTACTTAGAATTTAGCATAGAAGCCGGGCGCAGTGGCACACACCTGTAATCCCGGCACTTGGGAGACTGAGGCAAGAGGATTGCAAGTTCAAAGCCAGCCTCAGCAATGGTAAGGCACTTAGCAACTCAGTGAGACCCTGTCTCTAAAAAAATACAAAAAAAAAAAAAAAAAAAAAAAAAGGGGGGGGGGGCTGGGGATGTGGCTCAGTGGTCGAGTGCCCCTAAGTTCAAACCCCGTTGTAAGAGCCTTAATGAGGAGGTAGCTAAGATGGCGGCTGGCTGAGAGCCAAAGAGGAGGCGTTTAATTGTTTTCTCCTGACCTTAATGTAATCAACTAAGAATCTTTCTGTGCCCGTGAACACTGTGTGACGCACCTGTAAGTTGAGCTTGTGACACGTGTATACTTGTTAAGGTGAAGAGTATTTAAGCAGGTAGGGCTGGCGATAGGGTTGTTGGGAGTTGGAGTTGGAGTTGGAGTGGTTGTTGGAGTTGGAGAGAGAAGTCAGAAGAGGCAGCAGAATAAAGAACCTACTCATTCCTAATATGCCTCCAAATTCTTTCCCGCAGTATCGTTGCTGCAGGCAGCAGCAGCTGCAGGCAGCAACACCCCGATACCAAAGGGGGAAAAAAAAAAAAAAAACTAGAAAAAGAAAAAAAAAAAAAAAAAAAGAATTTAGCATAGACACAAGATGATGGAGGAAAAAAATAAATAATATGTTAGTCAAAGTGAGATAGACTAATATGCATCTAACAGAAATTTCAGAAAGAATATGGGGCAGTGTACAATGAGTTAATGGATGGGAATTTTCTAGAAACAATGAAAAGCATAAATTCTCAGATGTAGCAATCGCAATATTTTGCAAGTAGGATAAAAGAAAAGCTATAGCTAGGCACTAGATAAAACAAAATATCGTTAAAGGCAAAGGTAAAATTCTGCAACAATGAAAGGAGGAGTTACTTATAAATGAATGGCAATTAAGTTGGATGAGACATCTCCATGGCAACATTGCAAGCAGACAGCAATGGAATAATGCCTTCAGAGTTCTATGGAAATAATTACTAACCTAGGGCCATGCAGGAAATGATGAGGAAATTAAGACATCAGTTTCAGAAGTGGCTGCCAATAAAATCATAAATGTCAGAGTCAGATTGCCCTTGGCTCTAAGAGATTAACATGTTCAAAATTCATATAGCTTGTATCAATTTATAGAGATTTTGCCTGAAGGCAGAGGAATTGTGAAGGACTATTAATTAAGTGGACACAAGTCTGCTTAATTTACCAAGGTAGTCCAGCTATCTTTGAAACAGTATTCCAACTTAGATTTTGATTCCAAATCATATGTGATCATCTTCAAGTATAATTCATGTTCATTCTACATTTTGCTCTGAAAGTTTCATTCCATAAGTCAATTATGTAAAATCATTCAAAATTGTTAAAGGTTGGTTTTATAAAAAAAAAAATAAAAGTTCTTGATGTTTTGCAGATGACATTTTCTCTCTGTGTAATCAACTATTTCCATTTGCTTTTCAAGTGACTACTAACTCTATCTTTCTGACTCAGCTGATACCTACCGCTCTGCACTTCAATACTCAGTGCACAGCCTTTGGCCCTCAGACCAAGATATTTGTTCCAAACACTCTTTTGAAGAAAAGGGGGAGTAATTATTTTTACCCTCTCATGATATTCACTCTCTTTGAAGAGATCATGCAAAAGAAGTTATACAGCTTAATTTGAAGAAGTTTCCTATTAGCTAATAAACTAATCACCAGAAAATAGGCAGGGACAGGGCTGGGGATATAGCTCAGTTGGTAGAGTGCCTTGCATGCACAGGGCCCTGGGTTCAAATCGTGGGGGGGGGGGGGGGGGGGAGGGCCAGCACACACACACACACACACATACACACACACACACACACACACACAGAAAGAAAGAAAGAAAGAAAAAAGAGAAAATAAACAGGGGGGCTGGGAGATATAGCTCAAGTTGGTAGAGTGCTTGCCTCACATGCACAAGGCCCTGGGTTAATCACCAGCACCACAAAAAAAAAAAAAAAAAAAAAAAAAAAAAAAGAGAGAGAGAAGAAAAGAAACAGGGACAGAGCATCATGAAGTTATTGCTGGTAACATTTACTACCTTATTGACATTTTAGAATGTTCTGTTACCTAATACCTTAAATTTATTTCATTTCATGTATAAATGCATAAATCTAAAAAGGAATAAAATCTTGAAAGGAACTATGAAGAAGGAAAAAATAGAAAAATGGCCTAGTTATAGTGGTCATTCTGAATGACTTAATTTTTTTAAACCTCCAAGTGACAAAACTTCAAATGCATTTGATACTTTAGCTCCTAAAAGGAACCTTCAGAATCCATGTGCATAATCCATCTTTCATGCACATTTTTTTTTTCTGTATCTTGATCTGGGTAGTGGTCACATGGGTAGATACAAATGTAAAAATTTACCAAGGTATAACACATATTTGTGTACTTTATATAAATTGTACCTCAATTAAAATATATCTACAAACACATATATTCCATGTCTTCAGTAAGTCTTAGAGATAGCACAGAAATTAAGTTATTCAAAAAGATTTCCAGGAGGTTTCAATGTTCAGTTAGTGCAGTAACCAGATAATGTTCTAAGCACTTTAAATGTCTTGCCTTATTAAATCTTGGTGTAGTTTGGATTAGTGTCCTTCAAATGTCTTGAAAGGCTTGCTTCTCAGGGTGGTGTTACTGGGGGTAGTGATACCTTGGGAGGTGGGGCCTAGTGGGAGGTCCTTAGGTCACTGGGGACATGTGCTTGAAAGAAACTGTGGGATGCTCCCCAGAGATTCTCAGCTTCCTCACTCAAGATGTAAATGGTTTGCTCCTCCACTGCTCCCATCATGACATGCTGCTGGGGCCAAAGGCCCAAAGCAATGTGGCCACCCGATATTATACTGGAACCTCCAGAACCATAAGCTAAAACAAATCTTTTCTTTTTGCAAGTTAATTGCCTCAGGTATTCATTATAGTAACACCAAGCTGACTAATAAAAATCTCAAAGCCCTATGAGGTAAGTTAACTGTTCTGGGCTTCTGGTTAAAACCAACTTAAATCACTATAGTTACTGTAAGCAGAAAGATACATTAAGAAATGTTAGCCGGGCGTGGTGGCGCACGCCTGTAATCCCAGCACTTGGGAGGCTGAGGCAGGAAGATCCCGAGTTCAAAGACAGCCTCAGCAATGGCGAGGCACTTAGCAACTCAATGAGACCCTGTCTCTAATAAAATACAAAAAAGAGCTGGGGATGTGGCCCAGTGGTCAGAGTGCCCCTGAGTTCAATCCCCAGTACTAAAAAGAAAAAAAAAAAAAAAAAGAAAGAAAGAAAAGAAATGTAATACAATTGATTTTACTGAAGGGAGAGTTGCAGAAATAGACTATAGGATAAGCTTTTAGAAATCATTCCTCAAAACATTCAGCAGAACCTGAGAGCCAAAGGGAATGCTGCTTCCATCACTATTAGGAACTTAAAGGATTAGGAAGCTGCTGCTACAGATGCTGTTCCAAACTATCACAGCTGCTGTTACAACCAAAGCTTCCCAGTCAGAGAAATATCAGTAGAATAGACAGAGGAGATTGAGTGGGAGGGAGGAGAGACAGGGTAAGGGAAGAACAGCAGAATGAATCTGACCTAACTTTCCTATGTACATACATGAATATACCATAAGTAAAAAGTAAAAAGAAAAAAAAATGAGTCAAAACATCAGTAGAGGGACAGGAACAGGGGGAGAAAGCAGGGGAAAGAAAGGGAAGTATTGGGGTCTGAATTAGAGCAAATTATATTCCATACTTTATAATTATATCAAAATGAACCCTAATGTTATGTATAACTAAAAAGAACCAATAAAAAAAATAGAGGAGGGGGGAACTTCCCAATCAGGAAGCTGTCTGCTGAATCAGGGAACTATCAATACAGCAGCTAGTTCTAGAACCATGTTTTTTTTTTTTTTTTTTGATAGCAGCTAAAGATGAAGGCTCCATGATGTATCTCTCTTCCCACATAATCTAGGTCTGAATTCAAAGGTTTATGGGAATGCATTTGATTAGCAGATCCTGACTTATAATCAGAACACTAGCTACTAGAGATTCTGAAAATGGAAAGTTCACATCCTCTGTAAAATAAGAAATCATGCTAGAAGGGAACTGGAATGGCATTGAGTGGGCTAACTGACAGAGTCACAGATGACTAAACCGAAGCACAGAGATTAAGAAACTATTCAAAGACACACAGGTAGTAAGTGGCAGAGGCAGTATTAAAACCCAAAAAGTATGTCCCCAGAGATTAAGCATATAAAAGAACAATAATACAGCACATGAGCAAACTCATAGGTAGGAGGTCTCCATTCCTGTCATACAAATTTCCTCATTAGAATAGTATTGAATAAAATTTGTCTGCCCCACTTAAAACACAACACCAACAAAAAAGCACAGTGTGTGTATGTGTATGTGTGTGTGTGTGTGTGTGTCTGTGAACACAAGGCTTTGTGCATGCTATTCAAGCATTTTTACTACTGTGCTACATCTCCAGCCCTTTTTATTTTTTATTTTGAGATAGGGTCTTGATAAGTTTCCCAGGCTGGCAAGCACTTGTGATCCACCTGGCTCAGCTTCCTGAGTCACTGGGATTACAGGTGTGTGCCACCATACCCAGTTTATAAATAGCAACTTGTAATTTACTGTATTCATTAATTCTAATAGTACTTCTAGGAATTGAGTCTCACAGTTCCTCATCTTCTCAATTCAAAAGATGTTAATTTATGTGGCTATTTTACCTGTGGTCTAGAAAGTTATCTCAAGTATTGTGGGAAGAGGGAGGGGGAGGGGGATCCAAAAATCATTCTTCTACCATACAGTGACTGAAGACACCCATACCTAGGCTTTTTTTTTTTTTTTTTTTTTTTTTTTTTTAGGTACCAGGGATTGAACTTGACCACTGGGCCACATCCCCAGCCCTTTTTTGTTTTTGATTAGAGACAGGGTCTCACTGAGTTGCTAAGTGCCTCGCCATTGCTGAGGCTGGCTTTGAACTCGGGATCCTCCTGCCTCAGCCTCCCAAGTGCTGGGATTACAGGCGTGCACCACCACGCCTGGCTTCATACCTAGGCTTTGATATCCATTTCCAACTCCAGGTCCTTACACCAGCTTCATGATACAAATAAAATATATCCGTTAGTTATTTTAAGACTTTCTAGTAGAGCATATTACTGATTCTTCCTTCAGTAGTAACTCTTAGATGCAACAGAATGATTGTTATTTAGCCTTTGCTTGGAAAGCTGACCAGTATATAGATTTTATGGACTAGGAACCTTAAGACTAACACTTGCAACATATTCTCTGTTATCTGAAACTGTATTGACTGCCTGTCTATCTAATAATCCATCCATCTATCCATCCATCTACCGATCTCTATTCATTTATCCATCCATCCATCCATCCATCTATTCATTCCTCCTTCTATGACTCAGATATCAGAATAAAAACATTAAGCCATATCCAAAATAAATATATCAATAAGTATATACTATGGCTGTGAGGAAAGAGAAGAGTTAAGTTCCAAACCATAGGATGGAAATGTTGAATGTTCCCCACAAAAAGAATTTATCAGCAAATTTTTAAAATATATATTTTTAAGTTGTTGATAGATCTTTTATTTTATTTACTTATATGCGGTGCTGAGAACTGAACCCAGTGCCTCATACATGCCAGGCAAGTGCGCT
Source organism: Tamias sibiricus (assembly GCA_025594165.1). NCBI lineage: Eukaryota > Metazoa > Chordata > Mammalia > Rodentia > Sciuridae > Tamias > Tamias sibiricus. Next base: position 183,203,331 of record CM046659.1, on the reverse strand, counting down.
ACCGCTGAGCCCCAGCCCCAGCCCCAGCCCTGTCAGCTATTTTTAAAAGATAATTTTGAACAGAAATCCTCTCTGGGGCGAAAGAAAGATAAAATGCTTCCTTTGACATGGCAAGTTATAAATTGAAAATATGTCAGTTCGGAAGGTAAATATTTGCTAAAGATTAAGAACATGGCAAAGGTACGTCATTAAATCAAAACTAATTAAAAGGCTCAATTTAATATCACACACATCTATTCCATTTTTTAATAAGTTTATAGCCTCTACCGACCATAGCCCAATCTGTTTCCATGGCGTAGAAGGAAATGACAAATATCCTTAACATGACTTCCAACAAGGTGAGTCTGAGTTAATTATTCCGTGTGCAAGTGAAAATAGATTTGGTTAAATAAATGAGCCTGCCAGGCAAGTTCATCAGCCACATGCTGGATAGAATTTCCTATTAATCAAACACATATCAAACTGTATCAGTGATGTGCTCACAAGAAGAGCTGCTTATAACTTAATTTTGATTAATAACTAAGTTTTAATTCTATCAATATAATATGTGCTCAGAGATTTTAAAATCACACGAGGCTACAGGTCTTATAATGAAAAAGAATAGTTCCTTTCTCCTTCTATTATCTTTTTTTCCCCATTTCTCATAGTCAACTATAGAAACTTACCATTCTAGTTTTTTAAAATCATTATGTATTTAATTAATATGCTCATATACAAAAATGCATCACTTTTAGATAGTATTTATTGGTATCCTATTACAGTAGCTAAGAATTTAGGCCTCAAGCTGGATGTGGTGGTACACGCCTGTAATCCCAGCAACTCAGGAGGCTGAGGCAGGAGAATCGCTAGTTCAAGGCCAGCCTCATCAATTTAGCAAGGCCCTAAGCAATTTAGCAAGACCCTGTCTCAAACTAAAAACTAAAAAGGGCTGGGGACATGGCTCAGTGGTTAAGCACCCCTGGGTTCAATCCCTGGTGGGAAAAAAAAAAATTATTTAGGCCTCAGATATATTCATATGTGTAGATACAAAAGCTTCCCTTTCCCATTTTCTAAATATGGTTTTTTTTTTATTAAAACACTATTCAGTGTTTACATTATTATAAACATATAAATATTGATCACTGCTAAATAGCCTAAGAACATTTTTCTCTTTTTTTTTGGTACTGGGGATTGAACTCAGGGACACTCGACCACTGGGTCACATCCCCAGCCCTTTTTTGTTTTTTATCAGAGACAGGGTCTCACTGAGTTGCTAAGTGCCTTGCCATTGCTGAGGCTGGCTTTGAACTCGCGATCCTCCTGCCTCAGCCTCCCAAATGCTGGGATTACAGGTGTGCACCACCAAGCCCGGCTTAACATTTGTCTTTTTTGTAAAATATCATTATATTAATATATTGCTGCTTCTATGGTAAATAGTTTTTTCTCTTCTGCAGTTTCATTGCCTGTTCCACAGTTGTTGACCTGGGACTACACTCTATTCCTCTGCTAAATTTCTTGTATCATTTCTGTTTTGTTTTTTTTGTTTATTATTCCTCCTTCATTGTTCCTGTTTCTTTCATGTTCTTTATTTCTTATTAGTCTTGATCTTTGTATTTTGTAATAGAGGATCTCTTCAAGTAGCTGGTGATCTTTGGCTGTGGGTTCATATTTAAGGGTGAGGCATTAAAATGTTAACTGTGGGTAGGGCTTATGGATTGAGGGGCTTCGTACAGTATGTCTGAACTGTTTTGTCAGAAATGGATCTTCCTATTGCTTGACTAACCAGAAAAAGATGGGTAAGGATACTGTTTCAGACTGAGAGATTCAAAAAGTCCTCTTTGTGGTGACAGCATTTAACCAGAGAACTAACTGAACAAGGGTGGGAGCAATGCACTGATCTGGGGCAGGTTCTAAACAGAGGAAATGACCAAGGCCCAGAGATGGAACAGGTTGCAAGGATGAGAATAAGCCAGGAAGCCAGAGCCATGTGAACAAAGGAGATCAGGAGGAAGGATGTGCATTTCTGATATCTGGGAACGATTTTTAGATAGGTTTTGTCAGGGACATTAAAAAGCCAAACATTAAAATATTTCATGACATTTTGTAAAAATGAATCCAAATTATTTTAAACAATATTTGACATCAGACATAGAAACTCATCAATAGTTTTCCTTTGGTGAATCAGGCAAGCTAACAGTTATGTGATATTTTTTACCCCATCCAACCTATTAAGATTCTGAAAAATAAAAAAAAATCCATGCCTCATAAACACTTAAGAGACTCTCTGAAAAGATACAAATCTCTACACAGAGGTCTCAACTAAACCAAAGGAAGTAACTCATATTGTTGAGAAAAACCAAAAGCTTAAAAAAAAAAAAAAAAAAAAAAAGCAGTTGTCAAGGCAACAAGAAAAATAATTAGAAAAAAGTTTTCAACTCAAGAACTATCACATTCAGAAGCTAAAATTTTATTTACTCTTAATAATCCATTTTAGAAGATGGGGTGTGAATGAAGAATCCACAACACAGGGGAAACTCACTAGTAAAATGTCACTTATGAAAATAAAAATGACTTCTACAGTTTGTAGGCTAAGTCATGAGAACTTTTATTTTTTAATTTAAAAATGATTCTGCAACTTCCTGCATGGCACAATTTTGCAGAGAACTGCCATTTACTAGTGCAACACCAAATGGTTATTGAGAGACCAGAAGGTCAAATAACTTGCTGGAGGGTTTCCAGGTCCTTCTCCTTGAATGTCTGTAATTTCAGAGTGACTCAGGATTGACTTTAAATGCCATCTGTTCTCTTCCACCAACCACTCTGCCAAAAATCCTAGCACTCACATGCCATCAAAAAGGTTCCTGGGCTGGGGTTGTGGCTCAGTGGCAGAGCGCTCGCCTTGCACATGCGCGACCCGGGTTCGATCCTCAGCACCACGTAAACATAAATGCATTGCATTGTGTACAACTAAAGCAAATAAATAAATATTAAAAAAAAAAAAGGTTCCTGACTCTCCCCTTCCCTGGTTTCTCCACTTGGAAGCTTCCACAGTCCCTGGGGACTCTGTGTCCTCCGCCTATGGAAAGCCTTCCCCAGTTCCCCAGGTGGAGCTGGTCAGCCCTCACCCACACTCCACAGCATTCAATATATGATATCAACAACTGTTATGCCCTTCTGAACATTCACATGTGTCTCTTATCTGTCACTTCCTAGAGTCAGGGACCCTGTCCTATCTATAGTGTCCTGGCACAGGGCTAAAGTAAATGTGTTTGAGTGAATTAAAAAAAAAAAAAAAAAAAAAAAGAAGAAGAAGAAGACTGAATTATAATATACTGCCCTAGTTTTCAATGCTAAAGGAAAATCCCAAATCACCAATTAGCAGGAAGACTCTGGAAAGCTGGTAATGGAGCAGGAGGCAAATGTTGTCTGGTTCCAGATAAGCCCTCACTGGTGGTTTGACTGTTGAACCTCTTATTTTCCAAAGTATGTTTGTAGAATACCATCTGTGTCCTCTGAGATTCTAGCAAGTGTTCCAAGAAAAATTAAATAAATAAGAACTAGATTTTCTAATAAGTTTGAGAAGAGCAGGGTGCTATGGTCTGAATGTTTGTGTCTTTTCCAATTTCCTATATTGAAATCATAAACCCCAAGCTGATGATCTTAGGAGGTGGGACCTCTGGGAGGTGATTAGGCCGTGTAGGAGGGCCCCTTAGGAATAAGGTTAGTGCCCTTATAAAAGAGACCTCAGAGAGCCCTGGTGTCCCTTTCTCTATGTGAAGATATACCTAGAAGGCACCATCTGTGAACCATGAATCAGGTCCTTACCAGACACCAAAGCTGCTGGCATCTGGATTTTGGATTTCACAGCCTCCAGAACTGTAAGCAATAATACATTTCTGTTGTTTATAGACCACTACTATATTTTATTATAGTAGTCCAAAGAGACTAAGACAGCAAACAGATCTTTTTATAGAAGACCTCTGCACAACAACATCTTGCCCCTAGAACTAGAGGAGAATGGGATGAGTGAGGCAGAAGTGCTACCAACAGCTAGATAAATGCAAGCTGTGTTTACCTTATTATTACTTTTCACCCCCACCAAACTCTGTAGATTTTTTTCACAATAACAATTAAGCACTTTAAAAAAAACTATTTATTTATTTGTTTTAGTTGTACACAATGCCTTTATTCTTACGTGGTGCTGAGGATCGAACTTGAGCCACTCAAAATGATAGTCGAGTGCTCTACCACTGAGCCACAATCCCAGCCCCACAATTAAGCACTTTTAATGTTTAAAAGATCTAATTTACTCAAAGAACTAGTCAAATTAGAATGCAACCCAGCTGGATGAGTTTTGTAATATTTTTTGCTTGTATTATATAAATGACCCCTTTCCTAGTTTTTTCCTCTGTATGAAAGTCCCACACTGTTAGTTTCTCAAAAACAAACAAAAACTTTGAAAAGTTATATTGGAAGAGAAGAACTCGGAATAGTGAACCATTCCCAGAGACATGAAGACCCTACCATAAACCTTCCTCCTGCAGGCAGCTGCTCCCCAGGCTTTCTAGGCCTCCAGGAGAAGGCTTGGATGTGAATGACAGCTCCCACTTTGCTTTCCCAAAAATTGAGTACTGCCTTCCTAACAGCCAGAACATAAATATCACCATTATAAACTCACCCTCATGCAGATATCTGGACCCTGATGGTCACAAAGGGAATGAAATGTAAACAATCACCTGAAGTTTTGGCTCCTCAGCACCAAAGGATAGCAGGAGCATTGCAGATGAATGGGAGGTTCCAAGAGAGAGGACTACTAGGCCACTTCAGGTAACTGAGCATAGGCTCAGGGTTAGACAAAACAGAAATGATAAAGATACAAATCCAAACTATAGCCCGCTTTTCTTTTCTGAACAATTCTCTCTCTTACCTTCTCTCTTTGTTTCTATCTCACAGACAGACAGACACACACACACACACACACACACACACACTCACTCACACACACACCCCACAACCGCCACCACCACCACACAGCAGGGTACTCACTTAGATGGACTGTGCTCAGGACAGGCAATAATTTATAGTAACCCAGTTAAGCAGAGGTCTAGAGATAATGCAAATGTCACATTGCCCTAAACCAGAGCAGAACAGAACAAACAAAACAATGTACCCATTAAGGTATTTTAAAGGTAAGGAGAAACAGTATATCAGTGTTACAGGGGTGAATAATCAAATTTAAATGAGGATCATTTAAATACTTCAGGAGACAAAGGAGAAACTAGGGACAAAGCTCAGAGGAGTCTGGAAGGAAAAATCTGAAGAAAGTCAAGAAGGAGAGACGCCTAGGAGTCTATTTTAGGACTGTCTTAGGACTCTATTTTTAGGAGGCAAGAGCAAGAGTACAAAAGCAGTAGGTTGTGTGCACCCAGGAGCCTGACAGCTCCAGGTCAGAACAAGGGGGCCCTGTCAGCCACTTAGCACTGGCTGGCCTTCATGTGGTTCCAGAAACATGAAGAACAGTGCAGCATTGCACAACTGCCCAGAAATCCAAGTGGCACCTAGAGAAGCAAATCTTCAGACTGCAAGGCAGAGAACCAGGAGTCATATGAGATTTTAGTCTAAAAGCTGTTGGATCCAGGCCTGCTTTGTAGATGAGATTGAGGACAGTGAAATTAGTAAGCAGCATGGTTCTATCCTGGAGGAATTCTAAGTCTTTCTCAGAGGTTTGGAGTATATGATATACACTGACCAACCTAATTTCAAAAATTTAAGCTGTGGACATGAGGAGCTTGAGTTACAGGTCACGTGACACTATTTTCCAGCAAGACAGGAAAGCCCAGATCTTAATCCAAGTTACACCTTTGTGTGTGGTGGAAAGAAAATGGAGGTAGCAACATATGCAGGTCCCGCTTGACCCAAGAACCCTACAACAGTGGAGAAGTTTCTCTCCTGAACTTACTTCAAATTGTCTTAAGAAATGAAAACAAAGTGGAGGGGGCGGACAGGAGAGAGGAGGACAGAGGGCATGAAAGCAATGGAATTATAGGAAAAGCAAAAGAAGGAAAAATATAACAAAATAGCTTAAGAGTTTCCCTCTGTATGGAAGGATAATAGTGTTGGTCTTCTTTGTTTTTATGTTTTTTTAAAAATATTTCCTAATCTTCTACAATAAACACATAAATAGGAAAATTTTGAGAGGTCAAAGGGATTAATCAAATTGAGACAGCTCAAGGGAAACAACAAAGCTATTGCCGCGTAAAAGCTATTGCTTGTTCCTGCCTCAGGTAGTGCCTCCATTCATCTTCCTATTTCTTCAAGGGCAACAAACAATCACTTCTTATGTATTTATTAAACATCTACCAAATTCCTGATCCTGGATAGAGAAATGAAAGATGTGGCTGGTGGCTTCAACAAAATTGCAGTCAAGTACCAAAAGAAATGATGAATATATATTAACACATATGTATATGCACATAACAGCATTAGCTCTGAATCATCATAAGCTCTATTAATTTTCACAAACTGAACATACCCAAGGATAATCAGCACCGAGATCAAGAAACAGAACAGCACCAGAACCCCAGACACCCTCCTTATGTCTGCTTCCAGTTATTACTGTTCTAAGGTACTTCTAAGGACTTTGAACACCTAGATTGTCTTTTAAAATACTTTACATACATGAAACCACACTATATGTACTCTTTGGTATCTGGCTTCTTTCACTCATCCTTATGTTGTGAAATTCATCCATGTTGTATATAGCAGCAGTGAGTTCCTTTGCAATGACAGATTTCCATTGTAGAAAAACATCACCATTTACTTATACATTCTACTGATGACAGGCATTTGGGTAGATTCTAGCTAGGGCTGCTATGACCATTTCAGGGCACGTTTTTCCATGAATGCATGGATGCACTGCTGTTAGATACCTCCCTGGGAATAGAATGACTGCGTTGTTGTTATATACATATTCAGCTTTTGGAGATACTGCAAATGTACGATAGCTTCTCAAGAGAATTAAGGGCCCAGTTCTACTGTTTTCTACATCATAATAATGGCATCATATACCAAGTCTGTGCCAAATCCAATCTATCACCCAAGATTGAGAGCCCCCTAAATCAATCTATTTTCATCTACCTTAAATATACTATATTCGTGAATATTGCCTAGGCTTCTTTTTTTTTTCCCCTGAAGAGCTGACTGTTAACTAAAATGGGCAAAGGAAATTATATTATAGCTAAAAGCAAATCATATCACAAAAGAACAAGCGGCCTAATAAAACATAACTTGTAATTACTATTCACTTCAAAATAAATCAAATTATCCATATACACTCAACCACTTACTGGTAAATTAATGAAAAATATGACAGTATTGAACATTTAATTGCTTCTATTACAAAACCTCCAAACTTAAGCTTAGCTTATCACACAGGCAAGGGGAAATTAGTTAGCAACAGATGCATCAGTAAAAACCTGTTAGAACACAGTTCCAGAGTTAATCTTCCCCAAGTTTATTATAACCATCTGCCCATTTCTTTTTAAGTTTTCACTTTAGACAATCCTACTTAGTACCTCCAAACAAATTGCTTTTTGCTTTTTTTTTGATCAGTATCTTTTCTAATATCTTCAGTTTATAAGTTTCTAAAAGCTCTGTCATCTCGAACTGCAAGTTTAATTTCCTTTCCAGCATTTTTTTTTTCTTCAGAATATTAAGCCTCTGGAAAATGGCAGATGAAAAGACCATTGAGCAATGTTAGGGCTTAAATAAATTAAGGCTTCTAGGCTATGTTGCTACTTCCTGTTTCCACAAGGTAATCTTTTTTCAGGTTACTAAACATCACTTGTGACCTTTAGAAAGAACTCCCTGAAGTCATTCATCAATAATAAAATCTGGTTTGACTATCACAATAGTGAATAATATAAAATGATGTCAACTTTCAATAATAAGATGTAATAATGCCTATAATATATTTTCAAAATTACTAAATAGGTTTGAGGTGGCCCAAATTACAATTAAATATATTTTACTTGACACCACAAAATTAAGAAAATACAAATAACATAATTAGGAAAGACAAATGAGAAGTAAAAATAAAGTATTTATAAAAGATTTATTACATACTATATACTGTTCTAAGGCCTGGATGAACAACACAAACGTGCAGCAAGCACCCTGCCCTCGTGGAACTAAAGATACAGGAGGGGAGTAAAACAGAGTAAGTAATTAACAAATAAATTCTAATAAGTGGTATACAAAGTACTCCCTGAGGCTATGACATCAACTAAATGTGGGTGGGTAGCAGGTATGTCAGGGAGTGACTAGGTTATGTACAACAGGTGATACAGTTAATGAGTGTAAAATGTGCTGGATCTACTATCCATAATCAACACCATTTGCAGCTAGGTAAATGACACTCATCATATCTTTCCATTACTCATTTCAATGCAACTCATTTCTTGAGCACTCATTTCTATTTCAACTACTTGGCAGCAACACCAAAGGAATGCAGAGATGATTTTCGGTGTGGTCACGAGGAATAGATTATCTAGTCTATAGGGGAAGCAGTCCCACAAAGGACCAGCAAGACCACAACATGAAATGTACCACATTGAGTTATTCACGGAGTCAAGTGTAAGGGAAGGCAGGGGAAGGCTCCAGAGAACAAGGTTATCCAATGATGGATGCTTCTAGCATTTATCCAGGCCTAGAAAAAGGACAGAGCACTCCTGGGAAAGGGACGAGGCATAAAAGGTTGAAGAGAGGTACAAAGGTCATGGTGTATTTGGTGAGTAGCCTGTAGATGGGCAGAATAGCAGAGGAGGAGACAGAGCAGTCTTGGCCTCTTGGCCATCTGTGTAGACTGCTGAAGAAAGTTACTTTGAGAAAATCTTGTTGTCCTATCCGAACTCTAGCTGAATGACAATACATCATTTTGAGTAAGTAGCAGAATGCAGTAATCCTCAACTAAATTACGATAGCCAAATAAATTAATTAGTTTTGCTATAACGCCATAATTATGTTCTGAAGAAACCTCACATTATTAAAAAGCATATTAATAAATAGCTATTTCCATTTGAGGAAAGGAGGGTTGTGCTTACAGAGAGTTAAACTAGATAATTTTTCCTATAGAAACTTCAACAATGAAGAGTAGAATTACTATGGAAGTCAGTATGGAGGGTCTTCAAAAGATAAGCAATGGAACTACAATAAAACCCAGCTATACCACTCCTTGGTATTTATCCTAAAGAATTTAAGTCAGCATACTATATTGATACATGCATACCCAATGGATGGAACTTCAGAACATTATGTTAAGCAAAATATAAGCAAAATAAGCCGAACTCAAAGAAGTCAAGGGTCTTATGTTTTTCCTCACATATGAAAACTAAAGAGGCAAAAGGAAAAGAAAGGTATAGGGCATGATCTCATAAAAATCAAAGGGAGATCAGTAGAATAGAAAAAAATATGGGGGTGGGAAGGGAAAGGGGAAACACTGGGGAAAGAAATTGGCCAAATTATACTGTTATATCGTGTGCACGTATGAATATGTAATAACAAATCCACCCATTATATACGGATAGCACAGAAAACCTGAGCCAAGTTTCACACCCACTAATAGCAAAGAAGCCCATGCTGCCAGCTGGACTCCCGCCAGACACAGAGTGCAAGGTGAGCCCTGTGCCCCCGGGGCAACCACTTCCTCCTTGCAGGCCCAGGGCTCCCTCAGGTGCTGAAATCACAACCCCTAGTAGTCTAGAATAATCAAACCCTGCTCCCGGCCCAGTCAATTACATAACAGCCAGTTCCTAGGATAAGAGCCAGTTCTCAGAATGAAAATTTACACTGTAAGGAAAATATTAATTAATAATGTTTGTTTAAGGTCTCTTACAGCAGATAAGATCATGAAAACAACGGTGCTCTGGAAAGTGAGGACTGCTCGATAGGTGTAACAACAGCAACACACACCCTGTTACTTGTTTTAAATGGCATCTCACCATCTTAACTCAGGCTGTCTTTGAGCCAAGCCAACATTGCCTATTAATACCAGAAATAACTTCCACAGCAAGCACTTTCTTCTTCTTAAGGAGGAAGACAGAAAAGGAAAAATGCTCCCTAGTCAGACCCATTTCTTATTTGCCTTGCAGGCTGCCAAACATACCGGCTCAGCCAAGACTGCAATGAGGAATCTGATAACTGGCTCTTTAAAACATTGCCAGGGGACTTCAGCTGTGTGGTGGGCTTTAGATAACAGTGACTGACTCTACTGACTGGCCTTGACCTCATTCTGCTCTTCCTGAATGTCCTCATGCAGGCTCTCATCCACAGTAGTGACAGAATTGGAGGGAAAGGTCCATTTTTGCAATTGTTCACTCGGCATCAAAGGCACGTTGCCATGATTACACACACACTTAGTTTTCATGTGTAAGAAAGGGCAGTGGGCAAATGACACTTGTTAATCAGTGATGTTCCACAAAACTTATATTAACAGGAGCCCCACAAAAGCAGGTGCAAACTGCTAATTTGTTTTAAAAGACTATACCTTCTCCTTCGGGTATGGTAGAGGGAGGGATTCGATAAAGTAATAAAAGAACATCATTTAGCTAAGCAATCCTGTGTTCTGAAAGGAAAGCTAAGGTTTCTAATGATTACAATGGTCAATGTGTACATATAAGCCACAGAAATCAATCCACAACTTTAAAGTATTAATTTCAACATTGAGTATTAGAAAAGGCAATCTCAATTTTAAGATATTCAAATAAAACTGACAAGAACAAACTTTAATCCACATTGTAGAAAACTGCAGATTTTGCCATAAAATTGTTCCACGGTGCATTTTTTCCCCTTAAAAATGCAACCTTAATCTAAAATTAAGTTTGGGCACCAGCTGATGGCAGGAAGCATGCTTTCTGGTCTACTGCTCAGATTGTACACCCCTGCCTCTGTGGGTGGGGCCTGAGTTTACAGAACTACCTGGGTTCTTCTTAAAATTCTCCAGTTACAATTGACAAGGAAGAGAGTGTACATTCACATCTTGCTTCATTCTATATCTATTAGCTCTGAGATTGTTTCCCTTTTCACTGTAACATTCCACTACTTGTTTCCCCCAAAATCTGACTTTTGCTTCTTTGTGTGAACAGCTTGGCTGCATTTCCAGCCAAGTATGGCCAAATGACTAAATCCTCTCCCCTGCAACGAGACCAGAAGTGATGGGTGCCCCTTCCAAGAGTGGCCCAGAAAAAATATTGTGTTCACTACTTCACACTCTTTCCTGTTTGGATGGATGGATGTGAATACTGATAAAGCCTAAGGAACCACATGATGGAAAGAACCTGGGCCCCTGAGTGGCTGCTTGGAGGAAAACCACCTTGCTGACTTGCCCAGGAGTTTCATGTGAGCAAGAAATAAATTTCTATTATGATAAGCAAAAGAGTGTGGTATTTATATCCTATTCTTAGAAAAGTTATTCAAAAGTTTAATAATATATTAAAATATGTCACCTAAAAAAGCTTGCAATTGACAATTCAAAATTCTGTTTTCAATTTCCCTATATATACACCCTAAAAGATGAAACTATAAAAGATCAGTGATTGCCAGGGTTTGAAGAAGAAGAAGAAATAGGCAGAGGAGAGAGGCTTTTCAGGAAAGTGGAAATCACTACTCTGTGTGTTACTATAATGATATACATAAGTCATTTTTACATTTGTCCAAATCCATAGAATGTATATCAAGAATGAACCCTCATGCAAACTGTGGACTTTAGGTGATAATGACCTATCATTATAGCAAATGCACCAATCTGGCGGGGATATTGGTAACAGTGGAGGCTATGCATGTGTGCAGAAAAAGACCTCTATATTTAAAACTGCTCCAAAAAAAGAAATAGGTATTTTTAAAATTCACTGGAAAAAAAAAGATAAGATTATTTATATAGCACTCTGCAAAAGTCATTAGGTCACCAGCAGGAAAGTTCATTTTTGTTTCCTTCACTTAAACCAGGGCTACCCAGCAGAACTTTTCATGATGGAAATGTTCTCTATCTGTTCCGTCCAATGTGGTGCCACTAGATCGTGTGATCATGGAAAACTTGAAATATGGCAAGTACAACTAAGGAAATGAATTTTAAATTTTATTTAATTTTATTTCATTTTAATTTAAGGAGCCTTATATAATTTCTGGCCACCATATTTGAATAGTGCTGCTCTAGACTGCCCCAGAATCTTATGGTTATCCAGCTCAGATTCTATTTCAGATATTATATTTCTGATGTTTCTGATATCTGGCATATAAAATATCATCTATATTTTTAATCTCTAAAACTTAAGAAAGAGGCAATACTTGATAATTCAGTGGCTTCTGTCCTAACCACCAAGTCTCAAATCCACCACGAGCTAAATGCTCCTACATGCAAATGGCTAAAAAATCTTCCTGCATAAACTAATCTTACCTGTTATCTCAGATAATATAAATAATTACATTACACTTATGTTTTCTTTCAATATCACTGTTTATGTTTGTGTGCATTTCAGTGTACTTTTTCTTTAAACGTTGTCCAAATAATTTTACTGTTTAATTATAACTTTGAAAGAAATGGCACATGTGTGTGGGGGAAGACATTCCTTGGACAGAAAGCCTGTTCAGGACAGGAACCATTGTAATTCACCAGTGATGTGCCATGGAGCAGCATTACAAATACTTATAAAACAAATTTTGTATTGATAACATTTTTGGTACATATGTTTTTTAATAGTATTTTATCAAATGACTTAATTGTAAAAACAAAAATAAAAGATTTATATTTTATTTTAATGCAGCCTAAAAAATCAAACACCTTGTTTTATCTTAAAACTTTAGAAAGTTACACACTTGAAATACATAGATTTTAACATTAAGATAACTTTAAAAATTATGCTGGGTGCGATGGTACGGGCCTGTAATCCCAGTGGCTTGGGAGGCTGAGACAGGAGGATTGCAAGTTCAAAGCCAGCCTCAGCAATTTAGCAAGGCACTTAGAAACTTAGTGAGACCCTGTCTCTAAATAAAATACAAAATAGGGCTGGGGATGTGGCTCAATGGTTGAGTGCTCCTGAGTTCAATCCCTGGTACCAAAAAAATAAATAAATAAAGATAACTTAAGAGTGTGAGGAGACCGCGCTACTGCTGCAACCCCAGCCGAACTCACAGCACACCAGCGTGAAACCGGCGATAGAAACCAGCGATAACAGCTGGTGGGATTGGTGCTGGGGAGCCACGGGAGCCACGGGAGACCGCGGGTCCACACACCAGTTCGAATCCACACTCCGCCTGACGCGACCCTCGGTACTGGGGCCCCGGACAGAGCTGCGCAGAGATCTGCGATGGGCAAGCGGGGCAGAGTGGAGCGGGCCACGGTCTGGAGCAGCGCTGTCTGCACCACAGTCACAGGTGTGGCTTCCTGGTGCGATCGGCGAGGATACGGGAGTCTGCGGAGCTGCTGGTGACTGGAGGGAGAGCACCGCCATCTTTGAAAGCTGCAGGGGCTGGTCCTGACGGAGGGGAGGAGACGGAGAGCGACGGCTGCATCCATCTAGGGACTCTCCAGCTCTCTGGAGACAACGCACAATTGGGTGAGACTTGGGTGGTCAGCAGGGGAAGGCGTTTCTGAGGCTAGCGCAGCGGCCACAAGAGGCTGCAGCTGTGGGTGGGCTTGGGGAGGGGGTGCCTTCTGGAAGGTCCCCTTCCCGGTGCCATTCATCTGCTGACACACGCAGTCCCCCTGGGCCACTCCTTCACTGATCCGTGCAGCCACTGGCCTAAGATGCAGCCTTGATTTCACTAACAGGATCACAGACTGTGATCCAATAGCAATTGGTTTGAACTGGAAAGGAAAAAAAGAGGGGGGCTTCCCAGGGCCCGTTTTGTCTGAGACTTGGGGTTTGACTTTTTTTTTTTTTTTTTTTTTTTTTCCTTTTCTTTTTATTGGTCTGCTTGATTTTTTGGATTGCAGGGAGGGTTTTTTTGTTTTTGTTTGTTTGTTTGTTTATTTTTCTTTTCCTTTTTTTGGCTTTGTTTTGTTCTGCTTTTTTTTTTTCCTTCCGCATTGATTGTTAGTGTGTTTGTTTGCTTCCGCTCCTTTTTTCTTTCATTCTTTTCCTCCTTCTCACTCTTGTATCTTTTCTTCCTCCTTCATCTTTCATGTTTACATCCTGCCAGTGCATACTAAACAGAGGCAAAAACAAGTTATATGCAAAACTTGGGATTTCTAGAACTGGCGCAATTGAACTGGGTAGCAAAGTGGTGTTATATATAGTTTACTCTCTATTTCCTTGATTCTCTCTCTCCTCTCTCTTACACCAATTCCTACTCTTTTATCATTTTTTTTTCTTTTCCAACTTACTATATATATAAATTGATCTTTTTACCTAATTGTCAACCCCATTCTCTTTCTTCCATCGTCTACTGATACTAAACCACTTCCACTAAAACCATTTCAATAGATATCTCTTTTCATACTTTCCAAGAAAGAACAATTCAAGACACTTCCTTCTTCCTAAACATAACACCTCTGTATCCAATACTTGAAGCTATAAAGCCCTATCAGAAGCGTACAGAGTAAATTGGAAATAATATCTGGGTTAACAAAATCTGTACATTGTGATCAAACTTGGATTTTCTGAATAGAAAGTGTTAGGTTTTAAAAGTGTAAAGGAATTATAAGGTGATCTGATAGCATTGTACTACAGGAATGACATAAGGTTTTAAGGTAAAATCGAAACAGTCAAGGTCCCACAGTGCAGGAAGAATAGACACACAAGCAACATGAAAAAACAAGGAAAGAAAATGACACAAACAAATCAAGATACCTCATCGGTAGATGTCATGGCAAGCACAGTTGGTCAAATGCCAGAGATGGAATTTAGAAATTACATATGCCAAATGTTTATGGAACTTAAGAATGAACTCAAAAATGAGATGAGGGAGCAGGTACAGGAGGCAAAAGATCATTTTGACAAAGAACTCCAAAAACAAATACAGGAAGTAAAGATTACTTCAATAGGGAAATAGAGGCTCTAAAGAGAATCCAAACAGAAATTCCAGAAATGAAAGAAGCAATAAACCAAAATAAAAGCTCAATTGAAAACATCTCCAACACAATGGACCACTTGGAAGAAAGAACCTCAGACAATGAAGACAAAATATATGTCCTAGAGAAGAATTTAAACCATACAGCAAAACTTGTTAGTAATCAAGAACATAACATCCAAGAATTATGGGACAGCATAAAAAGACCAAACTTAAGAGTGATCGGCGTAGAGGAAGGGGCAGAGTTTCAAGCCAAAGGAATGAGTAATCTATTTAATGAAATAATTACAGAAAATTTTCCAAGCTTGAGGAATGAAATGGAAAACCAAGTTCAAGAGGCATACCGAACACCAAACAAACAAAATCTCAACAGATCCACACCTAGACACATTATAATGAAAATGCCTAATACACTGAGCAAGGAGAGAATACTAAAAGCCACAAGAGAAAGGAAGCAAATTACATATAGGGGGAAACCAATCAGACTATGTTCAGATTTTTCAACCCAGACCTTAAAAGCAAGAAGATCCTGGAATAGCATATTTCAAGCTCTGAAAGAAAAGGGATGTCAACCAAGAATCTTATATCCAGCAAAATTAAGCTTTAGATTCGAAGATGAAATAAAACTTTCCATGACAAGCAAAAGTTAAAAGATTTCACAACTCGAAAGCCAGCACTTCAGAGCATCCTGGGCAACATTTTTCATGAAGAAGAAGAGAAAGATGATAACGAAAAATCACCAAAGGGAGATATTAAACTAAAGGAAATACCAACCAGAAGAGAAACCAAATCAAGCTAAAGACCATAATTCAAATAAAAATGGATGGGAATAAAAATCACATCTCAATAATAACCCTGAATGTTAATGGCCTAAACTCGCCAATCAAAAGACACAGATTATCAGAATGGATTAAAAGAAATGACCCAACAATTTGCTGTCTCCAAGAAACACACACCTCATAGAAAAAGACATCAACAGACTGAAAGTGAAAGGCTGGGAAAAGTCTTATCACTCACATGGCAGGCGGAAGCAAGCAGGGGTTTCCATTCTCATATCAAATAAGGTAGACTTCAAACCAAAACTAATCAAGAGGGACAAAGATGGATATTTCTTATTACTTAAAGGAACCATCCATCAACAGGATATAACAATCATAAATCTGTATGCCCCAAATAATGGAGCACCTACATTCATCAAACAAACGCTTCTTAAGTTCAAGAGTAAAATAGACCACAACACAGTTATTCTAGGGGACTTCAACACACCTCTCTCACCAATGGATAGATCATCCAAACAAAAGCTAAACAAAGAAACTTTAAGCCTCCTCAAAACAATTAACAATTTAGACCTAACGGACATTTATAGAATATTTCATCCCTCAGTAAACGAATACACATTTTTTCTCAGCAGCACATGGCTCCTTCTCCAAAATAGACCATATATTATGTCACAAGGCAACTCTCAGCAAATATAAAAAAATAGAGATACTACCCTGCATGCTATCGGACCATAAAGGGATGAAATTGGAAATCAACGACAAAACAAGGAATAAGAAAAAAACTACTCCATCAACTGGAAGCTAAATAACATGCTACTGAATGAACAAGGGGTTGAAGAAGACATCAAAGAGGAGATCAAAAAATTCCTAGAGGTAAATGAGAACACAGATACATCATATAGAAATCTCTGGGACACTATGAAGGCAGTAGTAAGAGGAAAATTCATTGCACTGAGTTCATTCCCTAAGAGGAAAAAAAACCAACAAATAAATGACTTAACATCACACCTCAAAGCATTAGAAAAAGAAGAACAGACCAACACCAAGAGCAGTAGAAGACAGGAAATAATTAAAATCAGAGCAGAAATTAATGAAATTGAGACTAAGGAAACCATTCAAAGAATTGACAAAACTAAAAGTTGGTTCTTTGAAAAAATAAACAAAATTGACAGACCCTTAGCGATGCTAACGAAAAGAAGAAGAGAAAAAACTCAAATTACTAACATTCGTGATGAAAAAGGGAATATCACAACAACCACCTCAGATATACAGAATATAATTAGAAATTACTTTGAAAACTTGTACTCTAATAAAATAGAAAATACTGAATGCATTGACAGATTTCTAGAGTCATATGATTTGCCTAAACTGGATGTGGAGGCTATACATAATTTAAATAGATCAATTACAAACGAAGAAATAGAAGATGTCATCAAAAAGCTACCAACAAGGAAAAGTCCAGGACCTGATGGGTTTACAGCCGAGTTCTATAAGACTTTCAAAGAAGAACTAATACCAATGCTCTTCAAACTATTTCAAGAAATAGAAAAAGAGGGAGCTCTTCCAGACTCTTTCTATGAGGCCAATATTACATTAATTCCAAAGCCAGGCAAAGACACATCCAAAAAAGAAAACTTCAGGCCCATATCTTTAATGAACATAGATGCAAAAATCCTCAACAAAATCCTGGCAAATCGGATACAAAAACATATCAAAAAGATAGTGCACCACGATCAAGTGGGGTTTTATCCCAGGGATGCAAGGCTGGTTCAATATTCGGAAATCAATAAACATAATACATCACATCAATAGACTTAAAGACAAAAATCATATGATCATCTCAATTGATGCAGAAAAAGCATTTGACAAAATACAACACCCCTTTATGTTCAAAACACTGGAAAAACTAGGAATATCAGGAACATATCTTAACATAATAAAAGCTATTTATGCAAGACCCCGAGCTAACATTATCTTAAATGAAGAAAAATTGAAAGCATTCCCTCTAAAAACTGGAACAAGACAGGGATGTCCCCTTTCACCACTGCTATTTAACATAGTACTGGAAACTCTGGCCAGAGCAATTAGACAGACGAAAGAAATTAAAGGGATCAAGATAGGAAAAGAAGAGCTCAAATTAGCACTATTTGCTGATGACATGATAATCTACCTAGAAGACCCAAAAAACTCTACCAGAAAACTTTTACAACTAGTAAACGAATTTGGCAAAGTTGCAGGATACAAAATCAATACACATAAGTCAAAGGCATTTGTGTACATCAGCGACAAAGACTCTGAAAGGGAAATGATGAAAAATACCCCATTTGCAATAGCATCAAAAAAAAATAAAATACCTGGGAATCAACCTAACGAAAGAGGTGAAAGACCTCTATAACGAAAATTATAGAACACTAAAGAAAGAAATTATAGATGAACTCAGAAGATGGAAAGACCTGCCTTGCTCTTGGATAGGGAGAATCAATATTGTCAAAATGTCCATACTACCAAAAGCATTATACAGATTTAATGCAATTCCAATCAAAATCCCAATGTCATTCTTCAAAGAAATAGAAATAGCAGTCATGAAATTCATCTGGAAAAATAAGAGACCCAGAATAGCCAAAGCAATCCTGAGCAAGAAAAGTGAAGCAGGGGGCATCACCATACCAGACTTTAAATTATACTATAGAGCAACAGTAACAAAAACAGCATGGTATTGGCACCAAAACAGACTGTGGACCAATGGTACAGAATTGAGAATACAGAGACTAATACATATAATTACAGCTATCTTATATTAGACAAAGGTGCCAAAAATGTACAGTGGAGAAAGGATAGCCTCTTCAACAAATGGTGCTGGGAAAACTGGAAATCCATATGCAACAAAATGAAATTAAACCTTTATCTCTCTCACCATGCACAAAACTCAATTCAAAGTGGATCAAGGACCTAGGAATTAGACCAGAGACAATACACCTAATAGAAGAAAAAGTAAGCTCCAATTTCCAACATGTTGGATTAGGCCCCAAGTTCCTTAATAAGAATCCTGTAGCACAAGAATTACTACCAAGAATTAATGAATGGGATAGATTTAAACTAAAAAGCTTCTTTTCAGCAAAAGAAACAATCAGTGAGGTGAATAGAGAGCCAACTAATTGGGAACAAATATTTAATACATGCACATCAGATAGAGCACTAATCTCTAGAATATATAAAGAACTCAAAAAACTTTACACTAAAAAAACAAATAACCCAATCAATAAATGGGCTAAGGAATTGAGAAGACACCTCTCAGAAGAAGATACACGATTAATCAACAAATACATGAAAAAATGTTCAACATCGCTGGCAATTAGAGAAATGCAAATCAAAACTACTCTAAGATTTCACTTCACTCCAGTCAGAATGGCAGCCATCAGGAACACAAGCAACAATAAATGTTGGAGAGGATGTGGAGAAAAAGGCACACTCATACATTGCTGGTGGGACTGCAAAATGGTGCAACCGTTATGGAAAGCAGTATGGAGATTTCTTGGAAAACTGGGAATGGAACCATCCTATGACCCAGCCATCCCACTCTTGGGTCTATTCCCAAAGGACTTAAAAACAGCATATTACAGTGACACAGCTATCTCAATGTTTGTAGCTGCACAATTCACAATAGCTAGGTTGTGGAACCAACCTAGATGTCCCTCAGTAAATGAGTGGATTAAGAAAATGTGGTATATACGCACAATGGAATTTTACTCAGCAATAAAAGAAAACAAATTAATGGCATTTGCAGGTAAATGGATGAAGTTGGAAGACATCATGCTAAGTGAAGTTAGTCAGTCTCAAAAATCCAAGTACCAAATGTTCTCTCTTATATAAGGAGGCTATTTCAAAGTATTGTTGGATGGGGGTACATAGGAGGATTAGAGGAACACTAGAATGGTCAAGGGAAGGGAGGGTAGGGGAGGGAGGGGGAGAAAAAAAAAGGTGTTGAATGAGACGGATATCATTTTTCCTTAATGCATGATTGAAGACCTGAACTGTACGAATATACTTTGTATACAAACAGTTGTATGTAAAAAGATACTAAATATATGCACTATGAGTTGTACATATTAAAAAAAAAAGAATGTTAAAAAAAAAAGATAACTTAAAAAATTAAATTACAGGTTATTCCTGTGAAACTAAAATTTGCTAACATTTAAAATGCAAAACCTTTCAATACAACTCTTTTTAAAAAATATATTGTTTTTTAGTTGTAGATGGACACAATACCTTTATTTTATTTATTTATGTGGTGCTAAGAATCAAACCCAGTGCCTCACATGTGCTAGGCAAGTGATTTTACCACTGAGCCCCAGCCCCAGCCCTTCAATACAACTTTTAAAAGTTAAAAAAAGTTAATACAGTAGCTGGGCAAGGTGGCGCACACCTGTAATCCCGGTGGCTCAGGAGACTGAGTCAGGAGGATCATGAGTTCAAACCAGCCTCAGCAAAGGCAAGGCACTAAGCAACTCAGTGAGACCCTGTCTCTAAATAAAATACAAAATAGGGCTGGAGATATGGCTCAGTGATCAAATGCCACTGAGTTCAATCCCTGGTACCCCTCACCCCAAAGAAAAAGTTAATAAAGTGGTCCCCATTATGGTAAAAAAGGGGGGGGGGGGGCAAAAAAATTAACAAATTTAAAAAACCAAATTATTTTCTATAATCAGAATTACATGGAGTACCTGAAAGAGAAATGAGCTAAACCAATATGTATCCTTGTATCACATCTACATTTTCCTAGAGTTCTCCAGATGTTGCCTACACAGTCAGTTACTGCACACCATGTGCACATTGAACACCACAACAATTCTGAATTCCTCAAACCCACAGCATGGGATTCCCCTGAAAGTAGGGTGGGACTGGGCTGTTATGCTGACAACTGCTGAAGCAGCTACAGAGGCAAAGGCCAAGAGAATCAATCTCCCTGCCATGACCCACAGGTTCCTGGTAACTAAAACCAACTTCTGAATATAGGCATGCTTGGAAATCTAAATGCTGCATACAAAACAGTTTCTACAGGAAAAAGAGAAAAAAAAAAAAATAACCTCTGCTTTTTAAACAACTGACTTATAAAAGTTTTTTTTTTTTTTGGGGGCGCGGTGGGGGGGGTACCAGGGATTAAACTCTGGGGCACTCGACCACTGGGCCACATCCCCAGCCCTTTTTGTATTTTATTAGAGACAGGGTCTCACTGAGTTGCTAAGTGCCTTGCCATTGCTGAGGCTGGCTTTGAACTCACGATCCTCCTGCCTCAACCTCCTAAGTGCTGAGATTACAGGCGTGCGCCACTGCGTCCAGCTAAAAGGTATTTTTTAAAAACATATCTTAGTGTTACCCAAACACATTATATTTAAATCAATTTTATACTGGGAAGAAATTTGGGGCACTAAATATGGTCAATTTGTATACACATGTTTATAATTTTGACTAATTATATTTACCAAGTTTCTCATATTTTTTTAATTTTATTTTTTAATTTGTTCTAATTAGTTATACATGACAGTAGAATGCATTTTGACATGTTATACACAGATGGAACACAACTTCTCCTTTCTCTGGCTGGTCATGGTGCAGAGCCTCACAGGTAGTGTAATACATGCTGATCTATTTTAAAATATTAAATCCAGATTCCTTTTAATGCCACTTATCCAGTGACTAGTAACATTTCTCTCCCTGTGAGCTCTTGTTTTCATCTTGCTCAATTCCCTAAGCCATTTCCTTTTCCAGGAAGGAAATGTCTCATTTCACTTAAGCCATGGTCATGGGGGAAATTCATGTCAAAATTCTAGTCTACTCCAAATTATGTTTGACAGTTACCATAAAAAAACAGCACTTCCAGTCCTCTTCACTAAAAGGTAAAAGTAGATGCTAGTACTGGTAGGCTCTAGCTCCCTCACATAAGCAGAATCCTGCCGATTCTATGTTGTCACTGCTTCATATGACAAATAACACTTTAGATCAAGGCAAAAAAGTAGTCACATAAGCAAATAATTCACCTCAGAGAACTGTACTATTTCATTTAAAACACAGCCTTTCAACACAGTAAAAGAGAAATATTCATTTATTTGCTCATTCATTCACCCAATATTTAGCACAAATTTATTGAGCAGCTACTACGTTTGAGTCCAGGGTATTACTAAGTTTGTGCTAGCTGATGTGGCTTGATCTCGGATGGAATAGAGGAGGTAGAGTCGTTACCTTACTCAGAACACATCTGGAGTTAGGGCCAATGGGACTTGCTTAGATTGGGTACAGGAATGGAGGGAAGGGGGCATAAAGAATTGGATGAGCTGGGTGTGGTGGCGCACACTTCTAATCCCACCTCTTGGGAGGCTGAGGCAGGAGGATCGCGAGTTCAAAGCCAGCCTCAGCAATGGCAAGGCACTTAGCAACTCAGTGAGACCCTGTCTCTAATAAAATACAAAAAAGGGCTGGGGATGTGGCCCAGTGGTCGAGTGCCCCTGAGTTCAATCCCTGGTACCAAAACAAACAAAACAAAACAAAAAAGAATTGGATGAAGCCAGACATGGTGACATACACCTGTAATCCCAGCAACTGCAGGGCAGGTGGTATGGGGTAGGGCTGGCAGTGAGGGTTGAGACAGGAGGATTGCAAGTTTGAGGCCAGCCTCAGCAACTCAGTAATACCCTGGTCTCAAAATAAAAAATAAAATGTGTTGGTAAAGCACACCTGGGTTCAATCTCTAGTACAAAGAAACAAAAAACTGGATGAAGAGAGGACAATTAAGAGAGAGGTAGAGCTGTTTGAGGGCATCAAGAGCTCTGTTTGAACCTGCCAAGTCTGAGGTGCTTAGTAGATGCCATCTGGGGATGCTGAGTAGTCACTGGTAGCCCATGTCCAAGGCTTGGGGGACAGGACTGGCACCATAGAGGTGAAAAAAGAACACCAAGGGACAGAGGACAGAGGGTAGAGGGAAGCGCCTTGAAGAAGCAGCAAAGGAAATCGAACAAGAGCAGCCAGTGAGATGGGAGGAGAAGCAGGGGAAAGGGGTGGCCCAAGAGCCAAGGGAAGGACAGGGAAGGAAGGGAGTCACCAACTGCATCAAATGCCACTATTTGGTTTACCATGATAAAGACTGAGAACTGTCCACTGGATTCTGGAAGACAAAATACACCAGAGCAATGCTGTAACAGTGGTGGAGTACGTGGGGGCAGGGGAGAAGGTTAGAGGGGGAAGGCAAAAGCCTGACTGGAGAGGGTGGAGAGAAATTGGGAAGGGAAGAGGTGGAAGAGTGGGTATAGACAAATTAGGCACATCTTTCACAGCCTTTTGCTATAAAAAGGACAGAAAAACGGGGCAGTATCTGAAGAGAAATATGTGGTCAGGAAGGATTTTTTTTTTTTTATTTTTAAGATGGAAACTCTTACGTCATCTTTGTATGTTGCTGAGAATGAGCAGGTCAAGAGGGAAAAAATCAATAGTGTAGGAGTGAGGAGATTATTGCAGGTGTTATGTCCGTGACCAGGGAACAGGAAGTAGGATTAAGTAGATTGACTGCCTTCAATAGGAGCACAGACAGTGCATCCTCTGTAATTGTTGAGGGCATCTGGGGACACATGCAGGTGGTAAGGGGATGAGAAAGATTTTTCAGTTTTCCCAGCAAAACAAAGAAGCAAGGTTTGCGCTTATGGGGTGATCCCTAGCAAAGGCAGAAATGGCTTTCTGTAGACAGAGACAGTAACAAGCCTCAGGGATGCATGGGGGGGCGCCAGAGCCCACCTGGCAGCCCAGCTCCCAGCAAGGGACCTGCCAAGCCCATTTCTAAGGAGAGGAATACCTACTTAGCAGCCAGGAGGGCACAAAAGAAAGCAAATCTCTTGGGAATCAGGACCAGGCAGAGAAATACTAGCAACCTTTTAGCAATGCTTTAAAAATAAAATCTTTGATCCATTTGCTCTCAATTTTCCCAGAGAATTCTTCCTACTCAATTAGAAAAATACTAAGGTTTCAATAGAAAAAATAGGCTAAGGTCCATTAGAAAGAATTCATATTTTTTTTTAAAAAATGTGAATGGCCAATACATATGAAAAAATATATTTTATCCATAGAGACAGAAAGTGGGTGGTGGCTGCCAATGGCTGGGCGCAGGGGTGGGGTAGAGCATTAAGTGTTTAATGGGCACAGAGTTTCAGTTTGGAAAGATAAAAACATTCTGAAGGTGGATAGTAGTGATGGTTATACAATAATGGGTATTCTTTTTTTTTTTTTTTTTTTTTTTTTTTTTTTTTTTTTGGTGCTTGGGGATTTGAACGCAGGGTCTCATGCATGCCAGGCAAGCACTTTACCACTGAGGCACATTCCCAGCACAATAATGGGTGTTCTTATTGCCACTGAACTATACACTTAAAAATGGTTAATATGATACATTTTGTTTAAATGTAGTTTAACATAATTTTCTTCAAAATTGCATTTTATTGGCAAAAGAAATGCAAATTAAAACAATGGGGTGACACTGCACATATGCTATGTCTTTGGTGAGGACACGTAGTAGGCAAGGATATCTGCAGAATGAGTGAATGTCCCCTATGGTTGACAGAGGTGGGGGATGAGCCCCTTCCCAGCCTGCTGGGTGCAGGTTAAGCAGGTGTCATTTTCCCAGAGAGCCACAGGACTCAAATATTTTGAGTAATTTATCTGTCAGGAATCTACTTTAAAGAAATAGTAGCCAGGCTCAGGATATCTAAATGCATATATCTTGATCCACTGCATGCTGGAAGGCCAGAGGGTACCACCAGTGGGCAACAACTGGGAGAAATGTCTGAAAGATACAAAGAACAGTGGGCAAGAGACCAGGGAACCCACCACTCTGCCCAGATCCAAGAAGACTGTGAGTTTCCTGGCAGAAATCTGAAATCATCCTAAAATCAGAAACCAGAGGAGCTGGAAAGAGAAAGAGTGGGGAAGGAGTCCATCTGTATATTATTTAAAGGGATCAGAACAGCTGAGTCAGGTGTCTCTAACACACTTATTGTAAACACACATCTTTCCAGACTTGCCAGCTCTAGTGTGTGTATCAGCACGGCACAATGCAAAATACATGGAAGGTTGTGTTCATAGTGAAGTATCTGAAAGCAAAAATATTAATAATAGGCAGCAAAAATGGTTAATAAATTGTGGCACATTTATGTGTTGGAATATTACTTGTCACTAAAAATTATTATATTTCAGAATCTAAATGACTTAAGAAAAGGCTCACAGTATAATAAAAATAAAACTTACACAAATGGCAAAATTTGAATCAGGTCTGTGAATTATATAATAATTCTGTATCAATGGTGATTTTCCTGATTTTGATAATCATGCTGTAGTTTAAAAAGAAAGTAACACTGTACATGGTGGCACACATCTGTAATCCCAGTGACTCAGGAGGCTAAAGCAGGAGGATCATAAGTTTGAGGACAGCCTCAGCAATGTAGTGAGGCCCTAAGCAACTTAGTGAAATCCTGGGGCTGGGGCTGGAGCTCAGTGGTAAAGTGCCCCTGGGTTGAATCCCCAGCACCAAAAAAGAAAGAAAGAAAGAAATTCCCTATTTTTAGAAATATACACGGTACAACGGCTTCAAAGTATCTAGAGGGTAGGAAGTGGAGGGATCATAAATATACTTACTCCAAAATTATTTCAAGAAAAAATTAACATATAGAGAGAATGATAAAGCAAAATGTTAACAATGGGAGAATCTGGTAGAGGTTATAATTTTTAACAAAATCCAATAACCCAACTTGGGGGAAAAAAAAAAAAAGAAGCAGCAGCTAAGAAATGGATAGGAAACTTACAGGAAAATAAACATGTCCAACAAAATTACATAGCATAATCATCAACTTCACTAATGAGAGAAATGCAAATTAGAACAATAATGAGTTCTTGTTTTTTAACCATGTCAGCAAGGATATGGGAAAACAGGCATTCCCAGACATTTTTGGTACTGCCTTTCAGAGTTATCAGCAGTTCTCTAATGAATTTGGAAATGTGCATGCCCTTTGATGCATCAAGTCCACTTCTAGAAACCTGTTCCACAGACTGAAAAAGTCAGATGTAAAATCTCATGGAGAACATAATCCTTACTAGGTTAATTAAAAAGTTACAAGTAAATCACAAAAATGGTAACAATGATTATCTCCAGCCTTTAAAAAGGAGACTTTCTTCTCTTCATTCCTTTAAAAAAAAAAAAAAAAAGAAGAAGCCTTAAAACAACTGGAATACAAATAAAAGCAAATTTAGTTAACCTCTATGTACCTACCACCCAGCATTATTATTATTGGAGGTAGGGTGGGGGACCGGAGATTAAACTCAGGGCCCTTAACCACTGAACCACATCTCCAGTCCATTTTTTTATATTTTATTTAAAGACAGGGTCTCCCTGAGTTGCTTAGGGCCTAAGTTGCTGGGGCTGGCTTTGAAATAGTGATCATCCTGCCTCAGTTTCCTGAGCTGCTGGGATTACAGGCGTGCGCCACTGCGCCCACCTGGCTCACCCAGCATTATTAACAAATATTGATGGTTACAAGGAAATAAATCCATCCTATCTTTCCATCCTTTTCCTTTTGATGTTCCTTCTTAAGCATGTGAGATATATATACATATACATACGTAAATATATATTTATGTATATAAATAAGATATACATAAATATATAAATAAGATATACATAAATATATATATATATTTATTTATTTTGTGTGTGTGTGTGTGTGTTGCTGGGGATTGAACCCAGGGCTTTGTGCATGTGAGGCGAGCACTCTACCAACTGAAGTTCCTTCTTTATTAGTTTTCTTCTTTAAGCTTTTCAGTATGTCCCAATGGCAGTCTTTTACTCTTAATTTACAGCCTTTTGAAAAGCAACATTGGCTCCATGTATGCATAATACATTAATATATACTCTGCTGCCATGTATATCTAAAAAGAACAAATTTTAAAAAAAGAAAACCAACACTGGATATAAATAAGCAATTGGTCTGCACACTGCTTATTATGTCCAGGGACTTGTTACTTGTTACTTTGCAGTGTTGCAGGGTACCTCCATTTGCATGCCATAAGACTGGCTGGTTGCAGGATTCTGAGTTGATATCAAATGTCATTTGGGAACCAGTAGCTTTCACATTCGAGTGCCCAGGTAACTGCAGTAGGACTCTACCGTGGAATACTGAACTAGCAGCTGCAAAATGACTGATCCAAATGGAAGGACTGTGCTGAACACCTTTCTGGTTCAACTACTTGGTCACTGTTGAGGAAATAAAGGTCCAGGGCAACCATGGGTCTTGCTGAAGACCTGACCCCAGGTCTGATGTGGAAACAGGCACTGCCTGGGGCTGGATTCTCTTGTTTTTCCCTTTTTGATAAGTTAGGACAAAAAGGCACCCAGGCCATATTTGAGAAGGTGTTCCCAGAATAGCTCCACTGAAAAAAGGCTCCCTCCTCAGATTTCCCACAGGGTGAACCTGGCCAGTGCCCCCTGCAGTGAGCTACAGCATAGAAGAGAAGGGGCTTTCCCGTGCACCTGGAGCCTTGTTCTTATTCAGGGTGAGATTTAAAACTTTTAAAGTCTTCTTGTTGACTCATCCCTGACTCACAGGAGTCAGTTCTTGGACCCCCAAGAATGATAAGGAACTATACAATTGGTCTTATTGCTGGGATTCAGAGACACACAGCCATACAGCTCCTAGTTTGTACTTTAAATCTCCTGAAAAAAAAAAAAATAGCTGAAGTAAATGTCAGTTCACTTGAGCCAACACAATGAGCCAATTAGCTAAGTAAAATTCTGAAAGTCCAAGAGTCCATGTGGTGGCCCACCTCCAAGATGGCCCCTACCTCCTGGTTGTCACACCCTGTATATTCTTCTTCCATATTGTACTTGGGCTGGTCTGTGTGACTTACAGAATATGGCAGAAGTGATACCTGCTCTCTGTCTTCTCTCTCTTGTCTCTCTCGTGTCAGGGACACTGACTGCCATGTATTGACAATGCTCAGCAGTCCTGGGGAGAGGCCTCTGGAGAAGAACCAAAGACTCCAGGTAAGGGTCACCTGATGCCCTCATAGAAGCAGACCCTCCAACTTTGGTCCAGGTTTGACCACAATTCCACGAGACAGCCTGAGTCAGAGCATCCGGCTAAGCCACCTGGATTTCTGACCTCAGAAACTGTGAGATGGTCAATGTTTGTTACCTTAAGTCACTGGTTTAAGGGTAAATTGTAATATCTCCCAACTGGTAATCAAACTCCCTCTCCGTCCACATTTAGTATGCTATAAACCGTCTTTACCAAGTGTTGCTGCCTGAAGCGCTGTGGAGACAAACAGCTTTTTATTCACTTTTCTCTCTGGTTCTAATAACGAAACAAGTGTTCGGCAATTTTGGCCAAGTCACTCAGATCACGCAACAATCCCGTGAGACTACGGGTGGCGACGCAAATCTCCACGGCTCTAGTCAACCGCAATTCAAGCCAATCCCCAAACAGGGCTCCTACAACCAAGCACTTGGGAGGCTGAGGCAGGAGGATCATGAGTTCAAAGCCAGCCTCAGCAATGGCGAGGCACTAAGCAACTCAGTGAGACCCTGTCTGTAATAAAAAAATACAAAAAAAGGGCTGGGGATGTGGCCCAGTGGTCGAGTGACTTCCATGCAATTTTTTTTTTTTTTTTTTTTTTTTTGTGGTACCAGGGATTGAACTCAGGGGCACTCGACCACTGGGCCACATCCCCAGCCCTTTTTTGTATTTTATTAGAGACAGGGTCTCACTGAGTTAATAAGTGCCTCGCCATTGCTGAGGCTGGCTTTGAACTCGCGATCCTCCTGCCTCAGCCTCCCAAAGTGCTGGGATTACAGGCGTGCGCCACCGCGCCCGGCCCATGCAATTTTTAAAACCTCATAATTAATACATTCATAATTGATGGATCCATAATTTAGTTTTTCAGTTGATTAAACTCTAATACTAAGATAGTTCAAAGGACTACAAAATCCCTGCTAGACTATCCAATACCCAAGCAAATTATATATGTCAAAGAAGGGTTAGGAAACTCTTTCTTTTATGGGGCTTGAGGGAACTACCTTCCCAGCAGGTTCTCCCTGAGGTAGTTAAGGATTTCTGGATCTAGGACAACACATCAGGGGTTTAGGTACATCCTGCCTGAATTTGTCTGCTCCGGTCTCTTTCTTCAAAACACTGTAAATCAAAGGCCCACGCTAACCCTATATGTGATGAAAAGGAGACAAGATCAAAGGGAACATAAATAAAATCTTTCCCTGTGAGATAGTATGGTCAGTTGGCTAAGCTATCTATCCTTTAATATCAGACTCAAGTAATATTTTTCTTTCTTTATTTTATGGACTTTCCCTTGTCTTTTGCAATGATTCATTTGTAAACTTTCCCAGGTGAAAATATCACTGTGGGAGAGTTCTTGCTAATCTCAATATTTTGGGGGCTGGTTTGCTGAGTGTTTCATTGCCAGGTGGTAAACTACAAAATGGCAGAGATTGATTGCATTTAACTCACACTTCATCCCCCCAATATGTACCAGGCACTGTGATAGCTCATTAATATCTGCTGAATAAATGCACCGAATTTCCTTTCCATCTCTGAAAGCCTACCAAAGAATATCTGTTGAGTGCTTATGGCTACAGCACAGTACAAAAGCTGTCAGGGCCATAAAACTTAATGTAGAATACCACTTAAAGTATTTAGAAAGATTCTCAAGTCTTCATTATTTGTCCATTTGGACCCAGTAGGTTTTTAGGCATAAACACAAAGGTATGGCTTTCCTGGCAAGTTACATGATATTTAAATATTCTATGCCATTCCTATGGTACCTGAAATCAAAAGGCATTCATTGAGTACTTCCTATATTTGATGGAGGCAAAGGAATTATGAAGATGAGCATTACAGTTAATAAGCAAAGTTGGGATTGGAAATAATAAATACAGGTAAGAGTACAGACAATTCTTTTTGTTTCTTTCAGATGTTCCCTATCTTCAAATTCTTCTATACCTAGCATGGATTGGTTTTAAAGTCAGAAGAAAATAAATGGTCCTCCAACAGTGGTAGAAGGGGGAAAAACAGTGTTTGGGCAAATCAGTAAAAATGAATACAGGGAGCCGGGCACGGTGGCGCACGCCTGTAATCCCAGCACTTGGGAGGCTGAGGCAGGAGGATCATGAGTTCAAAGCCAGCCTCAGCAATGGTGAGGCACTTAGCAATTCAGTGAGAACCCATCTCTAATAAAATACAAAAAAAAGGGCTGGGGATGTGGCCCAGTGGTCAAGTGCCCCTGAGTTCAATCCCCAGTATCAAAAAAAAAAAAAAGAATACAAGGAGAGGTAACACCTGGTAGTACACCATAATGACCAAAAGCATGAGCTTTGAAGTCTACAAATCTGGGTTCAAATCTTAGCTCTGCTGCATATTAGCTGGGTCTGTGAGCAGATAACTTTGCCTTTCTGAGTCTCACTTTTCTGATCTATAAAATAGTGATAAAGGGTCCTCTTTAGATAGAGAATGAGGATTTGAAAAGATGAAACAATAAAGGATCTTGGCATACAGATAAAGGTGCCTACTATTTTTATATCATTATCGGTGATGGGAATAATATTTGCTGCAGCTCTTGGGGTTACTCTATCAGCCCTGAAACTCCTTCCTAATACATAGCTATAAGCCTTCCCCTGCTCTGTTCTTCTATCACCTTTCTGTTTTACTTTCTTCTCTACTTTTTTACTCCACTGGCTTTGTCTCCACCAGTAGAAACCAGTAATACCCACAGTGTGCTTAGGTCTGCAGCAGGAAGGACATGGGATTTAGTCAAGTGAGGCAAGGGCCGGGCCATGTAATCCAGGGTTCCTGCCATCTTGCCAACCCAATATGTGTTGTCAAGCTCTTACTCTTGGCAACTCTGGGTTATCTAACCTATAAAATGAGAACTGGGCCAGGCATGGTGGTGCATGCCTGTATTCCTCCAGCTAACACAGGAGGATTGCAAGTTCAAGGCCAGCCTCAGCAGTTAGCAAAACCCTGTCTCAAAATAAAAAGTAAAAAGGACAAGGGATGTGGCTCAGTGTAAAGTACCCCTGGGGTAAATCCTCCAGTAACCCCCACGCCCCAAATGGTGACAGGATACCTGACTTTACTTACAAGAGAAAAATATCAAGATGCTGGGCATGGTGGTACATGCCTGTAATCCCAGCAACTGGAGAGGCTGATGCAGGATGACTGCAAGTTTGAGATAGCCTCAGTAATTTAGCAAGATCCTGTCTCAAAATAAAAAATAAGGGCTGCCAATGTAGCTCAGTGGTAAAGCACCTCTGGGTTCAATCCCTACTACCAAATATATACATATATCAAAAGAAAAATCTAAGTAAACAGCCTCCAGCAATGACAGAATAACTGGACCAGACTTTCTCTTCTGCAGCAAACAATTAGAAAACTGGGTGAAATGTATAAAACAATTGTTTTCAGATACTGAACTCTGGTGGCATAAAACCTTGATCCCTGAGCAAAGGGGAACAAGTAAAGTTGACTACAATTGCTTTACCTTTCTGCCTGGAAGCACTATCTGGACCACAGTGTAGAAGGAGGGAACCCAAGCAGAGCATAGCGGACTCACTGACTCTCAGCAGTCTCCAATCCCCCCACTGAGAAGACAGAGATCAGAGACTCAGATGCCTGGATGTGTGCAACAGAGCCTGGGGAGAGAGAGCCACACAGAGAAAGGGCTCCAGCAATCAGCAAAGGGATTCTTCTGAGTCTTTCTCGGCATTAAACTGTTCATGTTTAGGATGAAACTCTATAAAAGCAGGGCAGCCAGGGGTGCTGTGAACCGAACAGCTCCCAGAGCTCTCCCAGGGTTGGGAGACATGCATGTTCTGACAGCCAGAGTGGAAAGAACGGTGGAACACCTGGATTATTCAGGGAAGACCCAGAAATGCCACGCTTTGCATCTAGCCAGAGAGTAAATGCTACTCTAAAATCTCCCCAGAGATCTTAAAAGCAAGCCTTGAAAGGATCACAATGATGAGTGAGCAACTTAACTGCCTTCTAAAACAAACTTTAATACTTTTTGAAGAAAGAGAGCAAAATCCAGACATTCAACAATGTCATATTATTAAGTCCAGCATCTAATAAAAATATTAGATAGGAGAAGCAGGAATACACAAACTGTAACCAGAAGAAAAATCAGACAGTAGAAACAAATATTGAAATTACAGAGACGATGGAATTAGCAGGCAATGATTTGAAAGTAGCTATTATAAATATCCTCAAAGACTTAAAGAAAAGTATGAACATCATAGACAAAGGAATAGGAATATCTATGATAAGTTTTTATACTGGCCCTTTTATACTGTCATACATTTTAGTCATAAATTAACTCTTGAGTAGAATGTGATATCATAGAAAAAGTATGAAATGGAATCAAATCAGGAGATCAAGTTCCAGTTCTGCCAATGTCTTGCTATGGTCCTCAGATCCTTACCTGAATTTTCTAGAGTTAGTTTCCTCCGTTTCCCTATCTGTAAATTGTAGATGTGGACCTTAATAATTTTCCTATTTTTAGACTCATACTGCCTCCTGTTCACCCACAGACAATGGATTCATAAGCACAAGAATTCACTTATTTAGCATTTCACTTGATTTTCACTTTTCAATCAGGTTGTGTTTGACAAATCCTGGGTTTGCAATAGTGGAACTTTACTATATCTAAAAAGAAATCGTCAGTGATTTTTTAAATCCTTCTTCCCTGGGAACCCTTATTTAAAACCAGAAAATTATCAGATGCAGCAGAATACAACTATAATCCCAGCTACTTGGGAGACTGAGGCAGGAGGATCATGAGTTCCAGACCAGTCTGGATAACTTAGCAAGACCCTTTCTAAAGTAAAATAAAAAGAGCTGGGGAGTAACTCAGAAGCAGAATACTCCTGGGTTCAATCCCCAGTATGTGTGTATGTATGTATGTATGTATAAATAAATACAGAACATCATTACTCAAAGAGAAGGTGTCTTTTGAATGCTACATTTACAATAAAATCACCAAAGACTTTTTTTTTTTTTTTTTTTTTTTTTTTTTTTTTTTTGGTATGGGGGACTGAACTCGGGAGCACTCAACCATTGAGCCACATCCCCAGCCCTATTTTGTATTTTATTTAGAGACAGGGTCTCACTGAGTTGCTTAGCACCTTGCTTTTGTGAGGCTAGCTTTGAACTCACCATCCTCCTGCCTCAGCTTCCAGAGCCACTGGGATTACAGGCATGCACCACTGTACCCAGCCACTATAGAATTTTTTTTTAAATATTTTTATTTACTTTAGCTGTACACAATGCAATGCATTTATGTTTACGTGGTGCTGAGGATCGAACCCGGGCCGCGCACGTGGGAGGCGAGCGCTCTGCTGCTGAGCCACAACCCCAGCCCCACTATAGAATTTTTAAAAATAAATGTAGTGACCAGGCATGGTGGCACATGCCTGTAATCCCAGTGGCTTGGAAGGCTGAGGCAGGAGGATTTCAAGTTCAAAGCCAGGCTCAGTGACTTAGTGAAGTCCTAAGCAACATAGCAAGATGCTGTCTCTAAATAATAATAATAATAATAAAAGAAAGTAAAGTAAAAAGGGCTGGGAATGTGGCTCAGTGGTTAAGTGCTCCGGGGTTCAATCCCTGGTACTCCCAGGCCCTCCCCTCCTCCCCACCCCTGCAAAAAAAAAAAAAAATAGTTAGAGTAAAAATTTCCTTTGTAACACTTATGTTTCAGCCAATTTTATGACCAATAATTCGTGAGCCTCAAATTCTACCAATTATGCCACTTCTCTTATATAAAACAAAGCCCTAAGTGTAGGAAGAGAAGGGTGTCACAAAATCCAATGTAGGATAAGCCTAAGAAGGGATTTTTCAGTGATTATGTGTAGCTGTATCAAGAATCCTTTTTCTGGGGTGGGGGATAGAAGTTCACTGGATTAGACAATGGGGAATGAAAGGAAGGGAGATGGGAATAGGAAAGACAGTAGAATGAATCGGACATAACTTTCCTAAGTTCATTATGAATACATGTTACTTGTGTAACTCTACATCATGTACAACCACAAGAATGGGAAGTTGGGGCTGGGGTTGTGGCTCAGCGGCAGAGCGCTCGCCTCGCACGTGCGCAGCCAGGGTTCGATCCTCAGCACCACGTAAACATAAATGCATTGCATTGCGTACAACTAAAGTAAATAAATAAATATTAAAAAAAAGAATGGAAAGTTATACTCCATGCATATATAATGTCAAAATACACTATATTGTCATGTATATCTAAAAAGAATAATAAATAAAGAAAGAATCCTTATTCTAGAGCAAGGGTCAGCAAACTTTTTTGTAAAGGGCCAACCAGCTCTATACTACTTCTCCTCCTTTTTTTTTTTTTTCTTTCTTTCTCCTACTCCTTTTCTTTTCTTTCTTAAATAGTTCTTTTAAAAATGTAAAGGCCATTCTTGGCTGGCAGGTTTTATGAAAACAGGCCTTGGGCTAGTTCCATGTCCTTAGGCCACAGCCAGCCAACTTCTGCTCTATGGTCTTGTTTAGATATCACTGGCTTCCACCTCAGACTTCAATGAATTAGAATCTGTATTTTAACAAAATTCCTGGGTAGTTGATAACACTGGTTTAAGACAGTGGGGGTTTTTGTTTGTTTCTGGTACCAGGGATTGAACTTGGGGGGAGGGGGCATTTAACCACTGAGACACATCCAGAACCCATTTTTTAAATTTTGAGACAGGGTCTCTCTAAGTTGCTTAGGGTCTCTCTAAATTGCTGAGGCTGGCTTTGAACTTGAGATCCTCCTGCTTCAGCCTCCCCAGACAATGGTTTTTAAGCTTGGATGAAATACTAGAAGTAACTGGGGAGTATTTAAAGATCCTGATTCCCAGGCTGCTCTCCATACCATTAAAACAGAGTTTCTGGAGGTGAATCCCAGACATCAGTATTATTCAAGTTCCCAGGTAATGTCAGCATGCAGCCAAGCTGAAGAACAGCAGTTCAAAAAGATCTGTTACTTAGAGCTGGGTGGGGTGCACTGGCCTATAATCCCAGCTGAGAAAGGACTGCCAAATTCTAGCCCAGCCTTAGCAATTTAGGGAGACCCTGTAACTAAATAAAAAAAATTTAAAAGGGCTTAGAATGTAGCTCAGTGGTTGAACATCCCTGGATTCAATCCCTAGTGCTACACGTGCAAAAGAGAGAGAAGGGGTGGGGTGAAGACACTCTCTCTTAGTACAATCAAATCAATCATCAAGCTTATCTCGTTAGTAGGAAAAGCAGCCCAATTCTCTGCCAGGGCTACTCCTTCTCAGAGATGAATGGATTCCAGAACTATAAGGTCTAGAAAGGAGCAAGAATGATGACAAAGAACACTGAGAAAATTCTTGATACCTCCTGTTAGAAAACTGCTGAAACATAGTTAACTTAGCTGGGAACACCGTGTTAGTGAAATAAAAGGGTTTATTGGGGTGCCACGTGGGCAAGGGTAGGGAAAGGAAGGGAAGGGGGGCAGGGAAGGGATGGACGGGAATAGGGACAGGCAGGAACCGAGGCAAGCGCGAACAGAGAGCAGGAACAGAGAGCGAGTTCAGTCCGGGTTTGGCTTAAATAGAGTAGGGGCCATAAAACCCCCTTGGAGTGAGTCCTTGTCCTATAGGCCAGCAGAGGTCAGGGGTGGGGTAATGGACAGGGGACTTGCTGGTCAGGTTTTTTGGTCACGCTGAGGATCCTGGGAGCTGTAGTTCTTCACAAGGCACCTGGGGAGGTGCGGCCTTCTGCCTGGGAGGCGCGGCCTCCTGCCTAGAATCCAACACCTCCTTCCAAGGCTCTGGAGGTATATGTCACTAGAAAAAGCAATTTTGGAAATATAGAACTTATTTAAAAGGATGCTAGCAATTTCAGCCTCAAAAGTTAAACATTTACCTAATGTTTAATGAGCTAAGCTATATGGATTCTCAAAAAAATAATAATAATAAAGGAGAAGAAAAAGTCTAGGACTCTTAAATATATACTACCTAACATTCATCTTTTTCAACTTTGGAATTATTTAAAGGACCTAATTCAATCCTTCAGGGTTTTGCTCAAAATATTTAAATTCTGAATATTTAACTGAAAATATTCAGTTATTTCTAAATAACTGAGCGGTCAGTACGTTTCTTCAAGATGCTTGGATCCTATACAATTTCACACGTGAGACTTACTTTACACAGTGTTAATAAATATTAAATACCTTTAAAGATGGTTCTAGAATCTATACCCAGCAGTCATAGTAAAGAAATAATCTAGTTTGAAAAAATAATAATGTATTTTGAAAAAAAGCAGGCTCATTTCTTGGCAAAAAATAAAAATCTAATTTAAAACAACCAATTAACTCTGTGTGTGTGTGTGTGTGTGTGTGTGTGTGTGTGTGTGTGTGTCTGTGTTTGCTTTGTAATGTGAGAAAATAGTGCTATAAATATAGGACCATTTCTTGTTCTTTTATTTAATATTTGCATTTTCTCTTTCTCCACAGAAGAGTGGCAGTTTATCACAGAACCAGTATCATAAGCAAAGGAAAATCATATGAATTTACTCCCTTAATCCCAGAGTTCTTCCAGTCTCTACAAATGTGTCATCTTATCAGAGAGGCCCTTCCTGGGCACCTTGTTTTAATCACATCCCCATCTTTAATACTGCTTTCCTTTTCTTCATAGCACCAGCTCATAGATACTTCTTTGTTTAATTGTCCATCCCTGCTTTAGTACCCCACCCCAATCCTGGGTAGAATAAAAAAGCCCCTTTGACATCAGAGTCTTTGCTCTGTTCACTGTGTGTCCCCAGAGCCAAGCATGGGGCCTGGAACAGAAGAGATGCTGAATGAACATTTCTCAAATAACTGAATGAACAATGTCTACTGCATTGAAAAGAATCCAGTCATGAGGGGTTCTCCCAATATAATAAGGAGAAAACAGAAAAGAACTCATTGTGTTGGTGAGACACAGACCCAGTGAAAAGTAACACACACAGCAAAGCTACTTCTCATTAACCTCCTGATTTACTTTATAAAGCAGAGAGACACTTTTGTGAGTTCTGTTAAGACTTATATAATCTAAAAAATATGATCCACAAAACTTTTAAACTTGTTTTCTTACAAGAGGCCACCCATTCACTTATTTAGTGATTGCTGGTATTTTTAGAATTGAAAGGAAGGACTCTAAGTTTTTATGCATCCTAATATATATATATATATATTTTTTTTGGTACCGGGGATTGAACTCAGGGGCATTCGACCACTGGGCCATATCCCCAGCCCTTTTTTGTATTTTATTAGAGACAGGGTTACACTGAGTTGCTTAGTGCCTTGCCATTGCTGAAGCTGGCTTTGAACTCATGATCCTCCTGCCTCAGCCTCCCAAGCATCCTAATATTTAATCAATATACTTTATTAATAATATTTCTTAACATTTTCCAATAAGCACCCAGTAAAGAAAACAGTGTTATATATGTTACATACATCACAGTTTCTTTCACAATCATTGGTCTATAGACGATGAAATTCTTACCAGCCATGGTCAAGTGAAAGAACCAGGGATTACAGAAAGCTGATCTTTAATTAGGACCTTCTTTCATTTTCTATATTAAAATATCATTTCTTTTATGAGATTATGGTGGATTTATGGAGACAGTGGTGTACACTATTGCTAACATCTTTCCTTGGCAAAGTAAAAAGTTGGGCTAATCTATATGGATTCTCAAAAACATAATAATAATAAAGGAGAAGAAAAAGTCTAGGACTCTTAAATATATGACCTTAACTTTATCCTCATAGTAATCCTACAAATTCAGTTTTTTGTTTTTTCCATATTTTTATTGGTACATTATGATTATATATAATGTTGAGATTTGTTTTTATATATTCATACATGCAAACAATGTAACAAAATAATTTGGGCAATATCATTTTCCAGTATTTCTCCTTTCCCTTTCTTCCTACCTCCCCTGGTCCCTTTCCTTCACTATACTGATCTCCCTAAATTAAATATTATTAATTCCCATTTTGCAGATAAGAATTAAGGTTCAGAGATAAAGTAATTTGCTGGCAGTGGAAAAGATGGAATTCAATGCAAGACTCCAACTCCAAAATACATGGGCACTTTACCACTTAACCACATCCCCATACCTTTTTATTTCTCATTTTGAGACAGAGTCTAAGTTGCTTGCTAAGGCTGGTACTGACCTTATGATCACCGGGCGCGGTGGCGCACACCTGTAATCCCAGCATTTGGGAGGCTGAGGCAGGAGGATTGCGAGTTCAAAGCCAGCCTCAGCAATAGCGAGGCACTTAGCAACTCAGTGAGACCCTGTCTCTAATAAAATACAAATAAGGGCTGGGGATGTGGCCCAGTGGTGGAGTGCCCCTGAGTTCAATCCCAAGTACCAAAAAAAAAAAGAAAAAAGAAAAAGAACTTATGATCCTCTTGTCTTGGCCTCCCTAGTTGCTGGAATTACAGGCATGTGCCACTATACCTGGCCAGATACATGTTCTTTTGTGTACAATTCTGTTGCCACAGAGAGACATTTGGTGCTAATATCCTTAATGTCAAAGATGCATTATTAGAATGCATTATTTACAGAGGGAATTTAAAACACCTGAGACTTTTGTCCATTTTGTGAGATGTCACCTTTCTGAGGGCACATGTTTTCTAATCTGATCAGTAAAGGCCTTGACTCAGATGCAACTGGTCATGGTTCTGCTGTCCTGTGACTTGATGGGACCACAGGGGAAAGATACTACCTCTGAGAATTAAGGGGATCCAGGAGATAGCCATCCTGGAACTGTCACTTAGGAGGCCATATGACCTGAGACATTTTTGTAAGCTGTGATTTCAGCACCATAATTAGAGAAGAATGAGCCCTTTTCTACCTGCCTTCAGGCTTGTTTGGATCAAATACTTGGCAGAGATCAGCGCTCAGTAAGTGTAGGAAGAGTGTATGCTGAATGAACTAATGCTGTGTTACTGTTGCAAGAAAACTAAAGGTCAAGGGTGATATATTATTATCAGGTTATCAGAGCTTCTTAGAGTTGGAGATCTAGTCAAAGAACAGGTTGATCTTAAAATCCAGGATAACTGCAGAGTTAGCAAAGGATTAGATGACAGAACTATGTCTGGTAGTAGGGGAAACAAAGAATCAATGGGACAGCACAATCTGTATGTACCTACTGTTTATCCTTACCCCACCTCGGAAATTACATTTGCAATGGTAGAGTGATGGGATATTTTAAGCCTTAAAGAGACTCTGCAGATAACTCAGGCAAATGCCCTCATTTCAGAGAAAAATAATTAAATGGCTTGCCAAATGTCCTGCATCTAATTAGAGGCAATAATGAGCTTAGAATTCCTATCTCCTAATTGCCATCTAGCCTAATGCTAATATCACTTCACCACAATATCAGTTCCTTTAGTTACTCTGAGTCTAAGGTGGTCCATTATGAACAAAACAATTTTTGACAAAAGCACAGTGCATAATAAACTAGATGCCAGAAAGTCAAAATAGCAATGAGACCTCAGTATCTGGCATCATGGTTTTATAACCCAGAACTACTGGGCTAAATAATTCTTAATTGTGTGTGGGTTGCAGTTCTGTGCATTGTAGGATATTTAGTGGTGTCCCTGGGTCTCTACCCTCTAGATGCCAGTAGCACACCCAAGGCCATAACAATCAAACTTTGTCAGATATCCCCAGAGGCAAAATTGCCCCCAGTGGAACTACTTGAGTTAATTTACACTGAGGGAGGATGGATGCAGTTGTTGTAAGATGTTGGATAAGAGCAGTCAGAAGAAAAACCAGTCCAGAGAGAGCTGGAGCTGCTGAGGGCCAATTGCACTGGGCAATCAGTGGTGGCAGAGTGGCAGTCCCCTCAGGAACAAGATGAACTGTTGTAATGGGGTCCACCTCACATGAGACAGTCAGCTTTTCTACCTGGATGCTGCTAATCAGACACCTGAATGTAGGGATGTAACATAAAAGGAAATGTGATTTAACTGTGAACTCACAGCAAATAAATCTAATTCTAAGGATTTACTTAAAAACAGTCATATCCAAGCAGCTTGGGATAGCAATATAGTGTTCAAATTTGACTACATTAATGAGGCTATTCATCCACCAAATGTGTCAGGTAAGAGACCCACTGCAATATTGTTTATAAGAGTAAAAAAAGAGGGGGGTAACTTAAACATCCATTGACATCCATTGTGGCCAAGTCATAAAATGGAATACCATGAAGCTCCTAAATATATGAGCAATCTACATGTACTAACATAGCAAGGTGCCTCAATAAAGCATTAAATGAAAAGAGCAAGATACAAATGAAAAGAGCAAGTATGGTAAAATTCCATTTGTAGTTTTTAAAGGAGATATGTGTGTTATTTGTGTGTGTAAAATATGTGTGTAGGTATATATGTGCCTAGGTATATGTGTCCATGTATATGTGTATATATTTATATGCTTATAATTGCATGGAAAATACCTGGGTGCTTTGTTTTTGGCTTTTTGGCAGTCCTTGGGATAGAATCCAGGGCTTGTATGAGCTAGACAAGTGCTCTACCACTGACCTATACCCTCATCCCACATGGAAAATATCTGGAAAAGTATTTAGAACTTATATAATGAAGGCCAGGCGCGGTGGTGCACGCCTGTAATCCCAGCACTTGGAAGGCTGAGGCAGGAGTATCAAGAGTTCAAAGCCAGCCTCAGCAATGGTGAAGCACTTAGAAACTCAGTGAAACTTCGTCTCTAATAAAATATCAAAAAAGGGCTGGGAATGTGGCCCAGTGGTCAAGTGTCCCTGAGTTCAATCCCCAGTACCACACACAAAAAAAAAAAAAAAAAAAAAAAAAGAACTTATATAATGATTACTTCTAGGAAGAAGCATTG
Organism: Tamias sibiricus; assembly: GCA_025594165.1. Classification (NCBI taxonomy): domain Eukaryota; kingdom Metazoa; phylum Chordata; class Mammalia; order Rodentia; family Sciuridae; genus Tamias; species Tamias sibiricus. The sequence goes on along the minus strand of CM046659.1, from coordinate 183,162,545 downwards.
AGGAGACCCAGGACTTTAATATTTCCTTTCACTCTCTTCTGTACTATTTTTAACTTTTAATAAATAGTCATGACAAAGGAATGCAAGGGGTACTTCTTTCCCAATAATTCTGGGATTCATGACTTAGTAAACTGGGAGCATTCCACAGAAATAGGACTCTGTAATTTATGAAACTGTTTTAAAGGACTGGGATGGGTATTATTGTCAGAAATATTCTCAGACGTGAGAAGTCTATACTGTATTTCCAGATTTTATTTTTTTAATGAAAGTGATATAAATGTGTCGATTTTGAATTACAATTCAAGTATAATCAAACATAGCCAAGAACAGCACTCAGCCTAGCATAGGAGGGGAATGATGCGAATGTTGATCAAGGAGAGGCACAGCCCTGCAGGGCTCCAACTGGAAGCACTGGATACAGTCCTAGCACACAGCTACTAGGTAACTGATTTCTAAGCCAGAGTATGTTCATGAATAAAATGAGAAAATTACAGGTAAAGGTTACAAGACCATTCAGTCACTCTTAGGTGCTAAAATCAGATCTTTTGTGGAGAGACACAAGAAGTGGCATTCTAGTCAAGAGGGTGGCCGCCCTGTTACCACTCCAAACCTTCTACACACTCTCTGGGTGCACAGAAACAAAACCACAGGATATAAATACAAAATGTTGGTGTCTTAACTGATCTGCATGTCACGGGCAGACAAGATGGCTGAAGCCAACTCTGCCACCATTCTGCAATAACATGGTGATGCTGAATTTCCTTCCGTCCATGGCCAGAATTTCTGTCTATGGTCAATAGCTCCTGGGACAGCACTATGGGCCTCTGTGCCGCTTCTTTCAATTCTATTGCTTGATTTCTTTCAAGCTATACCTAATTCTTTCAAAAGTTGGGAGACAGTTTATCAAAACCTCATGCTTCTAAGAGTAGAAATGAACAAAAGGTTTTTTTTATTGAAGATAATCCACTTTCTCACTGTAATCTCACAAAGAGATCATGTCCCAATAAGCTTATTTTAAGTTGAAAATATTTAAGTTGAAAATACATTCAGTAAGTCAAATTCAGAAGGTTAAAGGTTATATGTTTTCTTCCATATGAGGAAGCTAGAGAGGAAAAAGGAAAACAAAGGTAGAGATGGATCTCCTAAAAATCAAAGGGAGATGAACAGAGGAAAGGGTGGGAGGCATGAAGGTCGGGGGAAATGCTGGGGAGTGATACTAACCAAATTATAGTGTTACACTGTATGTATGTATGAATATGTAACAACAAATCCCATCAATATGTACAACTATAATGCACGAATAAAAACTGGGGAAATTTTTTTAAAGAGCCAAATTTAATATCCTAATCTACTCCACATCATAGCTCAGCAACACAGTACACTATGAAGTAGTGGGTCCTTCCCCACCTCCTGTGGTCATGGGGCTAACTGGGAGCTATGGCTCACTGCCATGCCCAGTGTCACAAGAGAAGTACATACCACACATTGCTAGTCTGGAAAACGATCAAATTTCAAAATTCAAAGTATGGTTTCTACTGAATGTGTATGACTTTTACACCATCACAAAGTCAAAAAAAAAAAAAAAAACACAAGCCACTTTATTGTTAAGTTGGGGAGCATTTATATAGGAAAATGATCAGTTCTTTATAGCTGTCATAAGGGGATGAGGCAAATGACAGAAGAAAATAAGACAAGCAAATATTCTAATTTTCACCAGAGAGGAGATAGATATAACCCATGAACCCACACATTAAGGAGCCCTGAATGTGATTGTTTTGCAAGAGTTTAATAGCATGGAGGTAAGGACTGTCGTCTGTGTCACCTCTTATGTGTCCAAGACAGGTGAAAAAAACTAGAGTTCAGATAATTTGCCTAAGTACATTAAGTAAAAAGTGATAAAGCCCTTCCAACTCCAAAGGCCACGGTTCCTCCCCACTCAACAGAGCAATGGAGGTTACCAGGCCCAGCTGTCAGTCCTGCCGCGTTAAGCCTATCTCAGACTGATAACAAATTTAGCAGACAGTTTTAGAATTTATATTCCCATATTGTTGTCTGCCCCAAATAATTTACTGTTTACTTATTTATTTGTACTAGGGATTGAATCCAGGGTTGGGGAATATAGCTCAGTGATAAAATACCCCTAGGTTCAATGCCTGAGGGTGGCAGGGGGCCATATTCATATTTACTGCAGCTTCATGACTGTTAGACGAAGAGTCGGGCAGGCAGTGCAACTCTCCTAGGCCAAGACAGTCTTCTAGGAGGGAAAAAGGATATTTTGGTTAGTGTTGTAAGATTTGGGGGTCTTCTTTCTTTTTGTGGTGCTGGGGATCGAACCCAGGACCTTGTGCATGCTAGGCAAACACTCTACCACTGAACTATATCCCCGGCCTGATTTTTGGTTTTTCCTCAGTTGATCACTATGGACTGTTCTTCCTGACCTCCACCAAGAAGTCCTGGGCAAAGCAAAGGCTTTATTTCACTACCAACAGACAACTCTCTGTTCCATAAGCAAACTGCAGTGGAGTCTGAATTTGTACAATCTCTTTGGTTGTCTCTTCCCAACACCGCTTCCTCCCTACTCCACCCCTACAACAGGAGCGCCTCATGCAAAGCTGAACAAGATCCTACTTCTTCTTCTTTTTTTTTGGTACCAGGGATTGAACTTACTCGACCACTGGGCCACATCCCCAGCCCTTTTTTGCATTTTATTAGAGACAGGGTCTCACTGAGTTGCTAAGTGCCTTGCCATTGCTGAGGCTGGCTTTGAACTCGCAATCCTCCTGCCTCAGCCTCCCAAGTGCTGGGATTACAGGGGGGTGCACCACTACGCCCGGCAAGATCCTACTTCTTAAAGTAAATTCCTGTCCTGGAGAATATGTGCAAGTTTCCATGCCAGTCTCAAGATGTATGGGGCATTGGCATACACAATTAGGTGACAAAAATAGCAGGTAGCCACCTTTGCCAAGTGCAAGTTCTGCAGTGGAATTCTTGGGGTACACACTGTGTTAGGCCATAATTGAAATGTTCTCATATGATCACAAATCATCTCTAAGATAATGAAAGATCACAAGATGTGGCAGACCCTGAACAAACAAAACTGACCTACAGGGACTATATGGTCATATAAAAAAATATACAGGAACTAGATTACTTTTTTCTCTAACTACACTAGTGTTTTACATTAATTATATTGATCCAGCCATAGGAGTATGCAATTTCCCCTTTGAAGAGTCAGGACCCAGGCCTCCAAACCCCAACCAGCAAGCCTGCCCACCTGCTCTTTTCTCATTTCTGTTTTATTCATTTAAATGTTAAACCCAAGGCCTAGGCTTCTGGTGACTCCCCTAAAACCACACACCTCCATGTTTGAAGCAAATCCCCACCAACCCAAAAGTTTTTATTTTATCAGATTTTCATAATGATCTGCAAACACAGGAGGTGAAGATCAAATGTCTTCAAAAAGCTATCTGGTCTTCAAAAAGACCATATTAAAATATAGCCCCCCACAGGTGAGAATAAACCTAGGATGGGGAGAAGATAAAGCCAGAACTGGGAATCAAGCCAGATGAAAGCCAGAGCAAAATGAAACCCTCTTACACTATTCCAAAACTGGCCCTGGTCCTACAGTGTGAGCAACAGAGAATTCTGTGGTACAACTATCAGAAGAAATCTCTAGAAGCACTGCCGCATATTAGGTATGCGCTTAGAGAAATTGCTTAATCAAGGGGTAGTGTTGCATATGATGGTCTCTGACAAAGCTCTAGAGTTAGACTGCTTGATTCTACCATGTCCTTATAGCTTCAAACTAGCCTAGCTGGGCCTCAGTTTTGTCCACTGTGAAATAGGGATAAAAACAGTATCTTTCCCTTTGATTACTGAAGGATTACCAGAAATAATGCCAAGTAGATATTTAATAATGTCAAATACCATGATTACTATTTTTGGGTGATTTAATAATCCCTTTGTAATAGTTTTTGTGACCTTTGCAGTAAATACTAGAGGAGATTTATTATGATCTCTATGCTAATTCTTCTATTTCAGAATCTTGTGGCCACATGTTTTAAAAGTATGTTCTTAGTTCTGCTACCAGTAATGTTACCAGCTACCTAGGCATTCCTTAGGCCAGTCAAGTTGATCCATAAAATTAAACATCACAATGTTTTTCTTACATTCTATTTTCTGTAGATATGAAATGAAGTCTACAGTGATTTGGATATTTCTAAGCTCAAAGGACATAATGACAAAGTGGATTTTCCACCTCCACAGCAATAACACTACCTAAGAACATCTTATATATAATTATGTATGATGCTTTCCACTTTTTTCAATGCTTTCATAACTACTCTTTTTAAATTTATTAATTAATTAGTTTGTATATATGCCTACTTTTTCCCATCAAGACTGAAGGTGGCTTTAAGGATATATAGAAGTCTACAAGATGGTAAAACAGAATCTAGAGAAAGAAACAAGGACCCAAAATTCCTGGGTAAGGGGAAGAAAAGGTATTTCTCACTTTTTCACAGACCAAAAAATGGACATAGTCACTCACTAAATAATTTTCTGAAGGTACATGAAGTTAAATGCTAACAATGACTTGATACTAAGCAAGCCCTAAAAAATGATATACTGGGAATCTAAAACATTGAGAAATTGACTTAATAAAAAAAAAAAAAAAAGATGTCAAAGAGACCACCATCCAGAATAAAGTGGGGATGGAGAAATGAGGATTCTTCTAAGGACCTTCCTAGGAGAAGTCCTAGGAGCTGGATGTGGATGTAGCCTGGTGGGGAGTTAGTGATGACAGCAACAGTGAGGACTGCTAGCAGGGACCAAACTTATGAAGTACCAGGTACCATTCCAAGCACTTTCTAAGCATTATCTCATTTCATATTCATCATAGTGTCTTATGATATATGTCCTATGTTTAAATTTTACAAATGAAGAAAATGAGGCCCAGAAAAACAAGTCAGAGCTAGTGAGTAACAGATTTGGCTCCAGGCAGTCTGACTCCTGAACCCAATCCTAACCTACTGTCTCCAGAAATCCACTGCAGACAAAAACCACCAATAGAAAAGCAGGGCCTGAAGGACAAGGACATCCTTTTGCAAAGCTGAGAAGGTGAGAAGAGCGGGGATGGTAGGTGGGTCAAGGAACTTGCAAGGAAAAATAAGAATTTGACTATAAAACAAGGGAAGTTGGGGTTTAAATCCTCATGCTGGACAAGCCTTTTATTTGGATCCAAGCAGTAGCCTGCTGGGCAGAAGCAATTCCTTGAAGTAATACCCTATCACAGGGGTCAGGACTCGAACTTGTTTCTGAACCTTGTCTGTAAGAGATAGAATAATAGGATAATAATAATAATAACAATAAGTTTTAAAACTAGCATTTGCTTTTTCCTGTGGTAAGTTTACAACCATCATTCAATTCAATAAGTATTAACTGAATACATACTATGTACCAGGCACTGTACACTAGCCACAGTAATTCTGAACACAAAACCTTTTTGAGAAGACTTGGTATAACTGCCAAAGCATATTAAATACTTATCAAATATTAGGAAATTTCTAAATTAAAATAGAGCACTCATCCTCATTCTCCCATCTCTGGGATACAGGTGGATACCAATCTCATAGGCATTCCTGTTACAATGCTCTAAGGAATTGCTGTTTTGTACAGGGTCCTCTCCTCCTGCTCATAACTTTAGGAGACACTGCCACCTTCTACAGTAGTCCTGCCCTGTGCAACTTTGAGCTGTGGCTTCTTCCTTCTACCAGATTTATTTACCTTTTTGAGGAAGGCAGTAAAGCTGTATGACAAACATTTCCAATCCTCCCCTCTCCAGCCACTGTCAGGATTGCACTTCCTCGTTCCTTTACGGAAATGGAGCCATGTAAATAGTTCTGGGCAATGAACTGTGAATAGAATCAATACTCGACGCTTGTCATTTCCAGGACAGATCATTTAACTGCCCATGTAAGGCCCCCTAGAGTTCTCGTTTCCCCTCTACATGGCCGTAACAACATCTGGGATGGTGGCTGCTACATCCCTAAGTGATCAGCCCTTCTTCAGCCCTGAGTTCAATACCTGGTACCAAAAAAAAAAAAAAAAAAAAAAAGAGTTGCCTCAATGCCCTCATCCCTTGAGTCTGAGCTGGCTTGTGACTGCTTTGACCTACAGAAGACATGAGAAGAAGGGCTGGCCTTTAAGAGGCCTGCCAGTTTCTGCTTCCCTTCTCTTGGAAGACTCACTCTTGGGATTTTCCCTTTCAGAATTCAGCTGCCATATTGTTAGAAGCCTGGGCATGGAGAGGCTATGGGTGGCTGCTCCATTTGACAGCCCAGCTGGGCTCCACGGATGACTAGCATCAACTGTCAGCCATGTGAATGAGCAGTCTTGAACTTACCAGACCATTCAACCCCCGCAGTTGACTACAGCTCCAGTCAACATCATCTGGAGCATAAACACCACCCAACTGAATCAGGTTGACCCACAAAATTGTGAGAGATAATACAATGGTGGTTGCTTTAAATAACTAAGTTTCAAGGCAGAATTAACAGTGTGACTACTGAAGGAAGGAAGCAGCGTGCATCATCCTTAAGATGTAAACATATTTATCTTTCCCTCATTTTCCTCTACCTCTTTCCTTCTCTCTCTCCCTTCCTGCCTCCTTCTTTCCTTATTTTTCCTTCTTTCATCAAGAAGGGTAATGTTAACCAGGTGTGGTAGCACATGCCTGTAACCCCAGTGACTTGGAGTCTGAGGCAGGAGGATCACAAGTTCAAGGTCTGCCTCAGTAACTTAATGAGGCCTTCAGTAGCTTAGTTAGACCCTGTCTCAAAATTAAAAGTAAAAAGGGCTGGAGATGTGGCTCAGTAGTAGAGCACCCCTGGGTTCAGTCCTGGGTACTTAAAAAAAAAGTAGTTTTAAAGTTTTAAGCTACATTACACACTGTTAGATAAATAAAGGGTAAAGTTTTCTGTCATCACTTGGAGCAAAAAATAGAATCCACAGCTCTGTTTCTGTTTTTCTTCCCAGTTGTTTTCAATATGCTGAGAGACATTTGATAAATCTCATTTTCCTGGCTAGTTGCAAACAACTTCAACCTCTCATGCCTGTTGAAGGTTGAGTTAATATTTGAAAAGTAATATGCAGCCAGATGCAGTGGTGCATGCCTGAAATCCCAGGGACTCAGGAGGCTGAGGTAGAAGAATGGCAAGTTGAAGGCCAGCCTTGGCAACTTCATGAGACCCTTTCTCAAAATGAAAAATAAAAATGGGCTAGGGATGTAGCTCAGTGGTAGAGCACCACTCTACTGGGTTCAGTCCTCAGTACTGAAGAAAACCTAGACCATCAAGAACCACGTATTCCCACTGTTTTATATCACCCTAAATCTGTTAGCATGGTGCTTGGTAAAATCAGGACAACCAAAAATTGTTTCAATGGAATGATTAGACCTATAATAAACATGCTATATAATATAGTCTCACAGACATGGCTCTGCTTAAAGACACCTCAAATTCACTGGGATCCTTAATCATAAATTATTTGTAGATCCAGGCGTGGTAGCTCATGCCTGTAATCCCAGCACTTGGGAGGCTGAGGCAGGAGGATCCAGAGTTCAAAGCCAGCCTCAGCAATGGCGAGGCACCTAGCAACTCAGTGAGACCCTGTCTCTAATAAAATACAAAAATGGGCTGGGGATGTGGCCCAGTGGTTGAGTGCCCCTGAGTTCAATCACTAGTACCCAAAAAAAAAAAAAAAAAAAAAAAAAAAAAGATTATTTGTAGAGCCAGGTGCAGTGGTGCATCACTTTAATCACAGTGGCTTGAAAGGCTGAAGCAGCAACTCAGTGAGACCCTGTCTCTAAATAAAAAATATATTTAAGCCGGGTGCAGTGGCGCACGCCTGTAATCCCAGCACTTTGGGAGGCTGAGGCAGGAGGATCGCGAGTTCAAAGCCAGCCTCAGCAATGGTGAGGCACTTAGCAACTCAGTGAGACCCTGTCTCTAATAAAATACAAAAAAAAAAAGGCTGGGGATGTGACCCAGTGGTCGAGTGCCCCTGAGTTCAATCCCTGGTACCACAAAAAAAAAAAAAAAAAAAAAAAAAAAAAAATATATATATATATATATATATATATATATATACATACATATATATATATTTAAAAAAAAGTGGGGTTCTGGGGATGTGGCTCAGTGGTTAAACATCTCCCCCACCACCAATCCAAAACCAGGTTCAAAAACAATAACAACAAAAAAAGATTATTTGTAAAGACTATATAGGAACACCTTTCAAATACAAATCAAAGCACTTTGTAAATGAGAAACATGTCTTGACAAGTACACAAAACTTATGCTGACAAGATTATATGAGAATAGGATTACATAATTTGCCTAAAATTATATGCAACATTAGCGGAAAATACTGTTGGGGAATTGGTTCCAAGACACACACCTCCACACCCCTTATGGATAACCAAATCCTCAGGTGCTCAAGTCCCTTATATAACATGGCATAGTATTTACATATAACCTATGCAATCCTCCAATGTACTTTAAATCATCTTGAGATTACTTATAATACTTAATACTGTGTTAATAGTTGTTATATTATTTTAACAAAAAGAAGTCTGTATATGTTCAGTTCCAACACAATTAAAAAAAAAACACATACACACACACACACTTATTTTCAAGATGGGTACAGTGGCACATGCCTGTAATCCCAGTGGCTCAGGAGGCTGAGGCTGGAGGATCGCAAGTTCAAAGCCAGCCTCAGCAATGGTGAGGTGCTTAGCAACTCAGTGAGACTCTGTCTCTAAATACAATACAAAATAGGCTGGGGATGTGGCTCAGTGGTCGAGTGCCCCTGAGTTCATTCCCTGGTACAAAAAAAAAAAAAAAAAAAAATTTTTTTTTTCAATCCACAGTTGGTTAAATCCACATATGTAAAACCCACAGATGTGAAACCCACAGATACAGAGGCCAGCTATGACTAATGGCAAATGCTTGAAAGTATTTCTATAGATACTTTGGGTCAGTGTTAATCAGAATTTCCTCTCTGAAGGCTCTGTCTCAGTACAAATCCTTTATCTATCTATCTATCTATCTATCTATCTATCTATCTGCCTCATTCTAAGCAACATAAAGGAACTTAACCAAGAAGTGCAGACCAGAAACCAATGCTTACAACACTACTAGTTATAATAACAGCAGTGATGACAGCTAGCCTTTACTATGTGTACTGTGCTGTCGGGTGTCTCACTGAAAGCTATGAAACAGGCAATATTATCATTCTCATTTTACAGATGAAGAAACTGAGCAAAGCAAAATGTAGCAACTTGCCCAAAGTCAGAAAGCTAATAGGTACAGAATCAAGGTCAAATTCAGACAAAACTGAAAATAAAAATGTAGACTATTATTATTATTATTATTTTTTAAGTATGGGGAACATTTAAAACCAAAAGGAAACCAGGTGGTGGCAGGAAGCAGAAGGATCACAAGTTTAAACAACTTAGCAAGACCCTGTCTCAAAACTAAAAAGTAATACAGCTCAGTGATAGAGCACCCTGGGTTCGATCCCCAGTACTGACATGATTTCCTTATGTTCATATACGAAAACACGACCAGTTTCACTGTATGTACATCATGTACAACCACAAGAATGGGATCCTAATTAGAATAAGTTATACTCCATGTACATATAATCTGTCAAAATACATTCTACTGTCATGTATATCTAAAAAGAACAAATAAATATTTTAAAAGAGATAAGCCCTCATGTATATGGTCAAATGATCTTTGACAAGATGTCAAGACTGCTCAATGAAGAAAGGAAATGGTGCTGGGAAAACTGGATATCCATATGCAAAAGAATGAAGTTAAACATTTATCTTATACCAACTACCAAAATTAACTAAAAAAAAAAAAAAAAAAAAAAAAAAAATTAAAGACCCAGGGCTGGGGTTGTGGCTCAGTAGTAAAGGGCTTGCCTAGCATGTGTGAGGCACTGGGTTCAATTCTCAGCACCACATAAAAATAAAATAAAGATATTGTGTCCACCTAAAACTAAAAAGTAAATATTAAAAAAAAAGGTCCACTGACAACTAAAAAAAAAAAAATTAGCTGGGCGCGGTGGCGCACGCCTGTAATCCCAGCACTTTGGGAGGCAGGAGGATCACAAGTTCAAAGCCAGCCTCAGCAATGGCGAGGCACTTAGCAACTCAGTGAGACCCTGTCTCCAAATAAAATACAAAAAAGGGCTGGGGATGTGGCCCAGTGGTCGAGTGCCCCTGAGTTCAATCCCAGGTACCACCAAAGAAAAAAAATAAATAAATAAAGACCTAAACAAAACAAAACCCCAAAACTATTAAATTCCTAAAAGAAAACACAGGGGAGCCTTCATGATGTTGGAACTGTCAATGATTTCTTGGATACGATACCAAAAGCAAAAACAGACAAATGGGACTACATCAAACTTAACTTTTACATATCAAAAGACACAACAGTGAAAGGGAGAAAATATTAGCAGGACATATATTTGATTGGGGGTTAGTAACAAGAATATGTAAAGAATTCCTACAATTCAAGAATAAAAATATCAAATAACTCAGTTTTTTAAATAGCAAAGGATTTCACCATTAAAAAGTAGAAAATAAGTACTGAGGTGAGGAGGTGGAAAAACTGAACTGAGCATTGTTTTATAAAATTGGACTGCATAAATTTGGAGGGAGTTGAGTTATATGTTCTAGATACTAGTCCTTAGTGAGATAGGGAATTTGCAAATATTTTCTCCCTATCTATAACTTCTCATTCTTGTCATGTGAATTTACAAAATAAAAGTATTTAATTTGAAAAGGCCAGATTAACTAATTTTTGGCTATTGTATTTTTTAGTTTGATCGTTTCCATTTGTTTCTTTCTGTAACTTACTTCTCTGCAGATTTTGTATTTTTTCATGTTTCAATAGAATTTATAATTGATTACTGAAGCATTTTTACAGTGGCTGCTGTAATTCCCTTGTCATAGTCCATCTGATTTCTCTCAGTGTTGGCATCTATGACACTGTTTTTACACTCAAATTATGATTTTTAGTTCTTGGTGTAACAGGTGATCTTTGGTTGTACCCTGAACATTTCCAACTATGAGGTTTACAGAGTATGGGTCCTATGTAAACCCTTTACTTTGGCTAGTAGTCATCCTGTTTAGGTTTAGTACACAGGTCCTAGCCTACTTTTGAGGGTTGTGGTTTCAATGACAATTAAATTTTCTGAGTATCTGATGTTTATTTGGTTGACTTGATTTATCTGGCATAGTAGGGGTACTGGTGCCACCTGAAGTCATTTATCTAGGTGTGGCCTCCAGGCCTTAGCCTCAAGGTATGGGTATCTCTTAGTGGAGAAAGGAAATCTCAAGCCCCCCGAGAGGGGAGGCTTCCCAGACCAAGCTGCTTTTTTGTGCCGGCGTCCCCTTTGCCTGTGTCCCTGGCTGCCCAGTGTGTATGGTTAGAGAATAGGAGTCTCAGGTCCTAAGGACAAGGAGGGCTGCCAGGCTGGGTCATTTGTTGTTTAGGCTGAATCCTCTTGTGTGTCTACTGGTCACTGGGGTATCACTTAGCAGGGGAAGGATATCGTAGGCCCAGCAGAGGAGAATGCTTCCCTTGGCCACTTGATCCCCCTTGCTGGGTACTAGGCTTTTCCAGTGATGGGTAGACAGCCAGTCAATCTTGAGGAGAAACAAACCTACCTGGGACACTTTCTTCTTGTTAGATTGCAGGTCAGGAAGCACAAGGTCCGGGTCACCTTCTTCAGTTGGGTAAAAGGACACAAACATGCTGCTGCTATTTTGTTCCTCTAGTCCTAGGGCCCCAAACCAATTCACCTTCTTCTTAAACTCTTTTTTTTTTGGGGGGGGGCAGTGTTAGAGATTGAACCTAGGCCTCTTACATGCTAGACAAGTACTCTACTACTGAGCTGAATCCCCAGCCCTCATCTTTTTCTTTCATATCTCCTTTGGTTGCCTCTTGCATTTCAAGTTGTCTACAGTAATACTTAGCAGGGAAAAGCAAGGAGTAACAGGTCCATGCCATTTTGTTGGGTTAGAAGTCCCAAGAGTTTTTAAATTACATGATTGCTCTTAAGTGATAATGTAATTTCATCAAAGAAAGAGAAACTTAAATCCCTTTGGTCTTGTCAAAATAACAGCAACAGCCGGGCGCGCGCACCTGTAATCCCAGCACTTGGGAGGCTGAGACAGGAGGATCACAAGTTCAAAGCCAGCCTCAGCAATGGTGAGGCACTTAGTAACTCAGTGAGACCCTGTCTCTAAATAAAAATACGAAAAAGGGCTGGGGATATGGCCCAGTGGTTGAGTGCCCCTGAGTTCAATCCCCAGTACCAAAAACAAACAAACAACAAAAAACACAACTTTTACTTTTACTTGGCAAATATACATAGAAAAATCAGATATCACTATCTATACTTTGCATCCTTGTCTGCAATCAACCAAACAGGATAAATGAAAAAGGTCTCTTCAAATCACAACACATGCACAGTGAATATACCTAACAGTGGTGACCTTAAGACAAATTCTCATATTTCAGTGGAGTAAAGTAATCTCTAATAATTTTTAATGTTACCTCTAGTAGGCACAGAACTCTGCAAAGAATAAATGTCAAAGGTCTAATGTCTGGTACATTTAAATTCCTTTTCTCTGTAAGTTTCAGGAATGTGCAACAAGTAGCCACTAGAGGGCAGTAGATTCAAACACTGCCCTATGGCAAGAAAGCCAGACCCTATAGATAACTGTTTAGAAATTACTGGCTGAAAACACAGCATATTATTTGAACCAATTTCCCCAAAAACTCTACTTCTAAAATGGCGTTGGCCACTAAGTAACTTCCTCATCTTTTTATTTATTTTAAATTCTCTAATATTTTTCCAAGATCTTTGTGAAAGGAGATTCTGAATATATTGTATAAAATATATATATTGTGTTACATACAATATAGTATAAAATATATATTGTGTAAAATTAATATATTGTATAAAAACAGGGGTATATTTTATAAAATATGAAAAATTGTATAAAAATGGGTATGTTTCTATTTGTTTGATTTTTAGAATTTACTTATATTTTCACCTCAATTATATTTTTTTTTGAGAGGGGGGGTACCAGGAATTGAACTCAGGGGCACTCAACCACTGAGCCACATCCCCAGTCTTATTTTCTATTTTATTTACAGACAGGGTCTCACTGAGTTGCTTAGCACCTCGCTTTTGCTGAGGGTGGCTTTGGACTCATGATCCTCATGCCTCAGCCTCCTGAGCCACTGGGATTACAGGCGTGCACCACTGCACCCAGCTTGTATTATATTTTTATCAGGGGAAAAAACTCACAATGCTATAAAATGTGATAGGAATAGTTAAGAAAGTATGTTTAAAAGCAATCTTTCTGCATATCCTTAAAGCCATAACCTCACACATTGTGACTAGAGAAATATCTGCTGAATAAATAAATAATCCACTAGGAATATACATACTTTCTTCATGAAGAGGAAGCAGAGGAAAATTTTACTCTCAGGAGCACTGTCTCTTCTGACAGCTGTTCATTTTCCTATTTTCTTTTCACAGGAAAAAAAAGTCAGGGAACAGTTTGGGCTAGTCCAGACTTTTTAAATAAGACTTTTATATAAATAAGAGTTAAACAGTTAAGCAGGGCCTAAGTAGGAGTATTTAGTTTTTAACTCAAAAACTTTTTTTTAAATTTTTTTAGATATCGATGGACCTTTATTTTACTCATTTAGTTACATGCAGTGCTGAGAATCAAACCCAGTGCCTCACATATTTGAGACAGACGCTCTACCACTGAGCCACAACCCCAGCCCTTAACTCAAAAACCTTTTCATACTATCCTACACAAATACAGCTGAAATTTGCTGATAAAGTTACAAACTGATTGGCAAGGCAGGTGATAATGCTATATTATCTATTTTAAAATTTTATCGAGTTTCACTTGTATGTGTTTTTCATTTATTCAGTCCACCAGCCTTTACTGAGCACCTATTACACACCAAACACTGTCCCCTTATTCTCTACTTACACACCAGGATCTAGGTTTAGTAGGTGGCAGTTGTACACACTGTGTGATCAGAACTGGCAGAGAGCAAAACACGAATCCTGCCAGTCAAGCATGGGGGACCCAGGAATGAATAAGCACTTACCCTGAAGAGTTATGTTCCAATAAGCTGGGTTTTGTAACTTCAATTATGTCAGCACCCAGCTATCAAAAACTCTAGGGAACAAAAGGGCAGCCACTCAGGAAAAAAGAGAGGAACTTCAAAGGGCAAAAGGAAGAATAAAAATAGTTCTGGAGCCAGAAGCCAGGTGCTGTGGTGTATGCCTATAATCCCAGCGACATGGGAGTCTGAGGCAGGAGTATCACAAGTTCAAGGCCAGCCTGGGCATCTTAGCCAGATCCTCAGCAACTTAGGGAGGGCTTGTCTCAAAATAAAAAGTACAAAAGACTAGGGATGTAGCTCAGTATAAAGAGCCCCTGGGTTCAATTTCCATTTCCAAATAAATAAATAGAAAGGTTTTGGAGCCAGATGAAAAATTCCTTCTGTGTAGAAAAATGTTTCATTCATTGCCAGAGTTCAAATTCCTATTTTCTTCCCTAGGTTTGAACAGAAGTTGAACCTACCTGGTTCAACTAAACTAGGAAGGCAATGCCTCCTCTCCCGTTAGTCTGCAGGTTAGAACTTCTTCCACAATGGAAAGAGTAGAAGTTGAGAGTTCTGTGAACAGTGGACACAAGGCTGGTCAACTGAGCCAGGAGGCATGGTGGCCCCTGAGACTACTGATATCACTTTGCAGATATTCAGAGTGAGCAGAAAAGAGCCAGCAGGGAACTGAAGAAGTATCTACAAATGTTTTAAGGCTTATTGCTGAATACATAGTACTCAAGTGTACCTGATGTTTACATTTCTTTAAAGTCCTTCCTTTGAAGTCAGCCTAACCAGACTGAGTCTCAGCTTTCTACCAGTCTTGGGTAATATATTAACATGTAACCAACCTCTCTAAGGCTCTATTTCCTCATGGGTAAGATGGAGATCATAACAGTATTTACTTCTTGGGAGTGGCTGTGAGACTCAAAGGGGACAATGCCTATGAAATGCATTTGGCACAGTGCCTGCAGTGAATGTGTACAATGACTGAGAAATGATCAATCTTTCAGTCTTCCCTTAATTACAGATGGACTTGTTTGTCCTATAGATAGGTAACAATGAATTTTTTAAACTAGAGGTGGTGTCTGTCTGGCTACTATAATCAAGTTGTTTTCTCATATTTTAAAAAGATACAGTTGAGTGACAAGTCACAGATGAATGCTCACTTGGAGAAGCCTTTGAGGAAAGCTGTTGGGTCAGACCATGAAGTCACTGCTGCAGACGTGGACACTGCAGATAAGTGCCCTGCGGCTGTGACTGGTGACAGAAGCATGACCTGTTTTTCAACTCAGTTAGGATTTCTTTTAAATAAAACTGTAACTGCAGACAGGGTACACAAAAGTAAACAAGCCGGGCGCGGTGGCGCACGCCTGTAATCCCAGCACTTGGGAGGTTGAGGCAGGAGGATCGCGAGTTCAAAGCCAGCCTCAGCAATGGCGAGGCACTTAGCAACTCAGTGAGACCCTGTCTCTAATTAAAAAAAAAAAAAAAAAATACAAAACAAGGGCTGGGGATGTGGCCCAGTGGTGGAGTACCACTGAGTTCAATCCCCAGTACCAAAAAAAGGTACCAAAAAAAAAAAAAATTAAATAG
This sequence comes from Tamias sibiricus, assembly GCA_025594165.1. Classification (NCBI taxonomy): domain Eukaryota; kingdom Metazoa; phylum Chordata; class Mammalia; order Rodentia; family Sciuridae; genus Tamias; species Tamias sibiricus. The sequence goes on along the minus strand of CM046659.1, from coordinate 183,146,727 downwards.
AGAACTTGGGGCTGGGGTTGTAGCTTGGTGGTAGAGCACTTTCCTAGCATGTGTGAGGCCCTGGGTTTGATCCTCAGCACCATATAAAAATAAATTAATTAAATAAAGGTATATTGTGTCCAACTACAACTAAAAAGTAAATATTAAAAAGAAATAAATAAATAGAGAACTATATTGTTTTTTACTGAAAAGAAAAGGTTGTAGGGGTAGGCATGGTGGCACATGCCTGTAATCCCAGTGGCTCTGGAGGCTGAGGCAGGAGGACCATGAGTTCAAAGCCAGCCTCACAAAAGCAAGGTGCTAAGCAACTCAGTGAGACCCTGTCTCTAAATAAAATACAAAATAGGGCTAGGGACGTGGCTCAGTGGTTGAGTGCCCCTAAGTTCAATCCCTGCTACCCCCCAAAAAAGTGGGGGGGAGATCAGAGTTACACAAGTTGTGCACATAGAGAGTTACTCAGGAAATAGGACTTGCCAGGTTGCTAAGTGACCTTGGGTAAACTTTCTTCGTTATCCTGAGATTCAGCTTCCACCATGTGGAAAATGAGAGAATTACTGAAGCTTGGTGGCTCCAAACTCCTTTTGGTCCTGGCAGTTTTTCTTTGGATGAATGCTGGCCTGGAAGCCCACACTGTAAATAAACAAGCTAATACAGATATGCACAGGTGGGGAGTCCAGGTCCCCTACAAGCTCACATCTCTCTCCAAATCCCAAATCTGTATTTCCTAAAGGGCTGTCTATAGAGCATCCATCCACCAGCCCAGAAGCTCTAACCTTGTGATGCTCAGTCATACACACCTGCAGTTTCTTTCACTACCAGAGCCACACAATTAGGACCCACTATTGTTGCCTTCCACCAGCAGCAGGCAATGTGTTCAGAATGCTGTTCTGGATCTGAAAATTCAGTCTAGATGGTTAAATCTGCATAACTCAACCTAGGAAGAGGCAAAAAAAAAAAAAAAAAAAAAAAAAAGAAGAAGAAGAAGAAGAAATGTACTGCCATATAAAATACCTGAATTTTCCATATAAAACCCATCAATTTAGCATATGATAGGAAATACTCGGTTTTATGCTCAGTCATGCCTCAGAGAATTGGCTTAATAATTACTGTCCTGTTCTTTCCTTTCTTCATTGTATCTTGGGTCCAGTGTGGATCATTAGCTACTAGATTGGCTATCACTAAATGCACCTATAAAAAGATGTCTTTAACATTATTTACATGTACAAAATACACCCTTATTCCTATTTAAAAACAGCAAAAACATCGCCAGAATATTGTAATTATTAGAAAACTTCTAGCCCAAGTTTTTGACTCTAAAAGCTTATAATTGCTTTCATATGGGAATAAAGTTTTATAGAATTACAAAGAGATACCATATGAATTATATTTATTCATTCTTAAATATTAAATGCCCTGGACAAAATATCTAAAGATAAAGGTTATAAAAGGCCTTTGAAGATTGGGATGTTGACAAATTCCAAAAAAAAAAAAAAAAAGAATAAAGGAGCATTAAACCACTATTTACTTTAAACTTATAGCCACCCACCAGCTAGGGCCTTTAATCATCAAAGACTTATTGTGTTTAACATTCAAATCTGCTGTACACATTCAACTAATTTCCCCAACACTGTTCTTAGACAGAAGTTCACATTTAAGGAAAGGGCTGAGATTTCCTATATCCGTATTGCAATGTCTAAACAACAACTTCAGAGAAACTCTTTGTCCTGTATTAGACTTCACCTTGGGTGCTCTGCAGGACAAAGCTTCCACAGGCCCTGATAAGATATACCACAGAAGCTACCAGGAGCTTACGAAGCCACAGCATTATAAACAGGACTGTGCTCCCAGGAAACCTTTGTGACCTAGCTTCTGAGGTCACTGTAACCAAGAGTATCTGTCTCTTAACTGGGCTATTCCCATTCTGTATACTCTCTGCTTCCCTGGAGTCCAGCAGCAACGGAGAAAGGAACAAATACCTAACAGGGAGTTCAAGTCCATCTAGTCTGAACTTGGAACTAATTAATAGATCCAATTCGGTAGACTCTGGAGTTGATCAGGGGAAAGAGGGCACATTCCAAGGAGAGGAACGAAGGCATTGAAGTTTTGACTCAGCCTAAAAGCAGGAGCAGTGGGCCAGTGCTAATTAGAAGTTAGATACCTCCAGGGGCCCATGTTCACCTTACGTGCACCTATGCAACCCTGCCAGTTGCTAAAATACTGCAAAACCATTGTATCAGCAGTTAAATATTTTAAATAAATACTGAACACCAGATTATAGAGTCCTGAAAATGAAGCAGAGGAATTTTGACTGGAACTGGCAGTTAAGAGGCAGTACACACATCTCAAAGTGATTTAAACAAGAAATGCAATGGAAGCAGTGTCCCAGGAAGACCTTTTTTGGCAACAGTGGGTCTTCTGCCATATCTCACCAAGAAGGGCTGCTGGGAGGAGTTTCATAATCCCATGCCTGGCTCCAGTGAAAAGTCATTTCCTCTGCCAGTGCTTCATGAGAACTGGCTGCCTCAAAGCTTCAGAATGGACATATGTTTACTAAGACATCTCATAGCCCTGCCTTACCTGCCTTTGCATACCAGAGTGAAATGATCAAGACTTTTGAGGTTTTTCTGACTAATAGCCTGGGATTCTTATCAACCCATTAGTTTCTTGGAAAGTGCTCTTAAGACTCATGTTTCTTACCACTAATAGCCTCCTCCAGGGCATGAACAGTGACATGGTAGTTGGACACATAAGATAAGGACAGGGAAGTGTCCATTAAATTTGGCTCCTCAGAGCAGGTTTAGTCCAGTGGGTAGATGGGGTGGAGGGCATGTGCCCGGGCAAGAGGAGCAATCATAGATGAAGAAGCAGACAGGCGTAGAGCTGGGAGTGTAGCTCAGGAGACCAGCACATGCTTAGCATGCATGGGTTCAATCTCTAGTTAAAAAGTGCAGGCAGCCCCTTCACAAAGCATGGCTGGGAAGAGCGAGGCAGAGGAATGCCACAGCTACAGATGGAATAGAAAATCCTTTACAAAAGTTAGGCTTAAGCCTGGGTCCACATCATTGTAACCAAGCTTTTACAGTGTTCCTGCTGCCTCATAAGCCTGAGGCTACTCTTCTCTTGCCTACTACTCTAGAGGTTAGAAAGTGACACTGGCTCCAACCCTGAAAGTAGGCCCATACTACCCACGGATAAGCCACCTACACACTATCTGCCACCTGCCTGGATTTCTTTCTTTCTTTTTTTTTTTTTTTAACATTTTATTAGTTGTAGGTGGACACAATGCCTTTATTTTTATTTATGTGGTGCTGAGGGTTGAACCCAGGGCCTCATACATGCGAGACGAGTGCTCTACCACTGAGCCATAGCCCCAGCCCACCTGCCTGGATTTCTGAGTGCTCTCGTGCTAGTTTACCTGTTGCAGCACTGGACACGACTACCTGTAGGCTACCTCAGCAGACCACTCACTCTATTGCCAACTGTGTGTCTGGGGCTTGTGCCTAGAGATTCTGACAACTGGGATGATCTGGCTGAATGTTAATAGTCAACTCCTGTCTCATATTTCACCTAGTAGCTGGGACAGTCACATACCAGGTTCACCCTTAGACCCACCCCCCCATTCCACTGTAAGCTACCTGCCATACTCTGCCAATTCTTGAGACAGTTAACTCTATTTAGAGCCAAGCACAGGCAACACAAATATAGACAAGAGTGTGCCTCACTGAGTGAGTACCAGGGTAGGTACAGACCAATGCTGTTACCATGAATGACTATCCAGCTGTAAACTCTGGTATTCACCAATCCCTGAAAGATTAATTTCCTAGCAACACATAACAGCAAACAAATAAACCAAGAATATCAGGTTGGCCTGGAACCTGAATGTGTTAAGAATCTGAGATAGAATAGAAGCCAATAGAACACCACTGCTTTTTGGGGGCTGGGGTTGTGGCTCAGCAGTAGAGCGCTCACCTAGCATGTGCACGGCTGTGGGTTGGATCCTCAGCACCAAGTAAAAATAAATAAATAAAATAAAGGTATTTAAAAGAGAGAGAGAGAGATTAGGAAAAAGAAGAGGAAAAAAAAAAAAAAAGAACACCACTGGAGATCAATGTAAAGGTTGGCATGGCTCTGAGCAGACAAGAGTCAGAGTTGTCAGAGCAAGGTTAAAATGTTGGCAAAAGTCAGCCGGGTGCGGTGTTGCACGCCTATAATCCCAGCACTTGGGAGGCTGAGGCAGGAGGATCGCGAGTTCAATGCCAGCCTCAGCAATGGCGAGGCACTTAGCAACTCAGTGAGACCCTGTCTCTAATTAAATACAAAAAAGGGCTGGGGATGTGGCCCAGTGGTCGAGTGCCACTGAGTTCAATCCCTGGCACCAAAAAAAAAAAAAAAAAAAAAAAAAAATGTTGTCAAAAGTCTGTTGAGGAGCCACAGGGGAAAGAACACATAACTACCACTACCAACGAACATGCAGTGATAGGAGAGAAGGTGGACTGAACTTGCAAATGGAAAATGAAAAATCCAGGCCCTTATACAATTTTGAGAAACTAGAGATGGAAAATTATCAAATCCAAGTAAATCAGGCTGGGCTATTGGAACAGTGACCACCTGTAGTCACCTGAAGCGATGGCCGCTTGGAGCAAAGAAGCCGGGGGAAGAAGTTTAGAGACGAACTGGAAACAAACAGCCCTTTATTCTGATAACTTTTCTCTCTGGCTCTAACTACACCCTCACATGCCGTCCACGCTCCTCTAACCTCCAAAATGGCCAGACCCCATCCGCAATCTTGCTGAAGTCCCTCGAGATCTCCGGCCAAGTCTCGCAAGATCCCAGGCCAAGTCCCGTGAGACTACAGAAGGCGCCAATGCCCAAACATTTCCAAAGCCCTTAGTCAACTGCAATTTAAGCCATCTCCCCAAACAGGGCTCCTACAACCACCCTCATAGTTCAGGATTATCCATCCCAAGTTCATTGCTTGGTAATGGTCATATTACCAGTGATGACATTTCCTTTCCAGTGATGACCTTTGCAGACAGTGTTTAGGACAGTACTAACTTTTGTTTTTTTTTTTTTTTTTTTTTTTTTTTTTTTTTTTGGTACCGGGGATTGAACTCAGGGGCAATCAACCACTGGGCCACTCCCAGCCTTTTTTGTATTTTATTAGAGACAGGGTCTCATTGAGTTGCTAAGTGCCTCACCATTGCTGAGGCTGGCTTTGAACTCGCGATCCTCCTGCCTCAGCCTCCCAAGTGCTGGGATTACAGGCACGCGCCACCACGCCCATCTAGGACAGTACTAACTTTGTAGACAGTAGCTCTAGGACAAAAATTAATATTTCCATGCTATGTAAACAAAGTTCCCGGGCTGGGGTTGTGGCTCAGCGGTAGAGCGCTCGCCTAGCACGTGTGCGGCCCGGGTTCAATCCTCAGCACCACGTAAACATAAATGCATTGCATTGTGTACAACTAAAGCAAATAAATAAATATTAAAAAAAAAAAGTTCCCCTTGGGGTAAATAAACCTGATCATATTTATTTCTGCTTAGTATAAATTATTAGAGATGATATTATTAAATAAACGGGTGGCTGGTCTTCCATTTGATTCTAATGTCTGGCTCCCATCATGGCTAGAAGATGCCATCTTTACTTAGTTCTGAGAAAGCTGAATGAACTAGTCCTTTTTTTCTTTTTTTTAACACACCTAGTAATCATTATGAGTAACAAATGGCATAATACACAAAACTAATAGAGAATGGCAGAATGCACAACAAAATCAAAATTGTTTTTAAGTAAGAAGTCTGAATAAAATATATCAAAAACTTAACTAATTCCTCCTAACCCCAAATAAGTTGTTTATTCTAGCAATCTAATAAAACTTGCCTAAACTTTTCAGCAGTTCCTTATCTTAGTTGTACCATCCCTTTGGTCATTTCCAAGGTTAGTAATGTAATTATTTTCCCCACAAAAATGTGATTTAAAACTGCCCCAGACAGGCACCATAGCACACACCTGTGATCCCAGAGACTCAGGAGGCTCATTGAGGCCAGCCTCAATAACTTAGTGAGATCCTAAGCAACTTAGTGAGACCCTGTCTCAAAATAAAAAATAAATAAAGAGGGTTGGAACCTAGCTCAGTGGTAAAGCACTCCTTTGTTCAATCCCAGTACCAAAAAATAAAAACATTGCCTCTGCGAGAAGAAGTGAAGGTTAAAGGAAATAAAGCCAATTCTTGACCAGGAACTAAATTAAATAGAAGGCTTACTGATCCTGATTACTCTACATCAGAACAGACTCACAAGGGAGTTTAAAATATTTTCATAGAACACTTCAAGACAATGACAATAAGAGCTGGGGATATAGCTCAGTCTGTACAGTGCTTGCCTTGCATGCACGAGCCCCTGGGTTCAATCCCCAGCACCACCTAAAAAAAAAAGACAATGACAAGCACATGTGCTATAGTTTGAATCTTAAGTATCCCTCAAAGGCCTATGTGGTAAAGGCTTGGTCTCAGCTTGGTGCTGCGGGGAGATGGCTGAACCTTTAGGAAATCAGGCATAGTGGGCATCGAGGGCATGCCCTGAAGTGGACAGTAGGACCCCAGCCTCTTCATTCCTCTCTCTCTTTCACTATCTGGTTATGAGGTGAGCAGGTGAGCAGTTTTGCTCTGTCATGTACTCCCACCCTGATATACTATGCTCCCCAACCACTCACTAGAGGCTTAAAAGCAACGGGTGCAACCAGTCGTGAACTGGAACCTTTTTTTTTGTGGTCCCAGGGATTGAACTAAGCGGCACTGGACCACTGGGCCACATCCCCAGCCCCTTTTTTGAATTTATTTAGAGACAGGGTCTCACTGAGTTGCTAAGTGCCTTGCTATTGCTGAGGCTCGCTTTGAACTCATGATCCTCCTGCCTCAGCCTCCCAAAGTGCTGGGATTACAGGCGTGCGCCACCGCGCCCGGCATGAACTGGAACCTTTAAAATCTCTAAAACCATGACACTTTTCTCTTTATCAGTTGATTAACTCAGGTTTTTGTTCTATGGCAATAGAATGCCACTGTCATCAATGAATTCATCACAAAAGCCTACATTTTCTTCATATCCAATGAGTTCTCTTTAAAAATACATATTTTAGCCAGGTGCAATGGCACATGCCTGTAATTCCAGTAATTTGTAAGGTTGAAGCAGGAGGATTGCAAATTTGAGGCCAGCCTTAGCAATTTAGTGAGACCCTGTCTCAAAATAAAAAATAAAAAGAACTAGGGAAATGGCCCAGTGGTAGAGCACCCCTGGGTTTAATCCCCAGTACCAGAAATAATTAATTAACTAAAAATAATGTATTTTGATTTCTTAATAACCACAATAACAAAAACAACATAACATGAGGCATCCATATATGGCAGATACCGTGAGAAGTACTTTACATTATTCCTTGAGTTAAACCTTATTCCATGAGCATTCTGATTACCGTTTTATAGAGGACTCTGGAACTCAGAGGTATTAAGAAAAACGCCCCAAGTCACACAGCAGTAAGCAGCAAAGCTGAAGCTGGCAGGTCTGCAGACCTCCAGGTTGGATAATGAATGTGTAAAAGATGAGCTTTCAATTAGAGATGGTCACTAGCTACATCAGGGAATTGTTGTTAAGCTTAAATAATAGACTTTTTGGCAATTCAGTCAGAATCAGGGAAACTTATAGAAAAGTTGTTACTTAAATACAGAGTAGCTCAAAATACACCCCACTGTCATGTATATCTAAAAAAACAATAAAATAAATATTTTTTTAAAAATCGAGAGTAGCTGGGGGTAATAGCTCCATGGTGAGAACTTGCCTAGTATTCATGAGGCCCTGGGTTCAATCCCCAGCGCCATACATGCACAAAAAACGATTAAGTCCAGAGTATGCTTCATTATAGGAGGAATAGTCTCTATTATTAACAGTAACACATTTTAAAAAAATTAAAAATAAAAACAAAAAAAGCAATTCTACTCTCTCCTTGTTGAACAAAGTGTGTGTCTCTGAGTGCATTTGGATGGAGATCAGAAAGGGACCCAAGATTAAAAAGAACTCCAGGAAACAGTTCCCCCTCATTGTTCCATCAGGGAGGCTGTCCTTTGAAGTCTCTCCCTACAGCTTTCCTTGGGTTATGATGTTTTTCTACGTAGGACAATAAATCATTCCTCTGAGATCTGCTACTGGAAGAAGGAGAAACAAACCATCACACACCAGTGTATCTGCTAAATTGTTTTTGTTAATTTGTTTTAAACTCTGCTTGTTACCTGGATCCACATCAGAAGAGCAAGAAAGAGAATGGAATTCCACAGAACTAAGAGCCTCGCTGTTGGCCTCCTGGCTGGGTCTCTGCAGCACATAGTCTCTAATGTCGCATGCTGATGGTAGGTCCAAAGCACAACTCTCTCCTGACTGGCTTCCTGGACTGGCTTCCTGGGCTGCCATCATCCTAATCTGGAAAAACAAATAAATAAACAACAATTCAACACCAAAGGCACTAATAGCAGAAACCTTCATTAGAGCCATTGCTTAAAAAATCTTAAAGATCAAACAACAGTAAAACCAGAATAATTTCCTTTCCCCTCTTATTAATGGTCTTCCTTGTCTTTGCTTCAGACCCACCATTTGTTTACCATGTTTTCGTCACCATGGGAAAGAAATACTCTCAGCTAAAAGACACCACTAATCATTTCAGCTGTAAAACAGGCTATATATTTGAAAATGAGAAAGGTTAAATCACAGACCACTTCCCCCACTGAAATACTGTGTAGGACTAATTCAAGGGCTACAAGAATATTTGATAGCTGGGTGCAGTGATGCATGCCTATAATCCCAGCAGCTTGGGAGGCTGAAACAAGAGGATCACAAGTTCAAAGCCAGCCCCAGCAAATTAGCCAGGCCCTAAGCAAATTAGTGAGACCCTGTCTCAAAATAAAAAATAAAAGGCCTAGGGATGTAGCTCAGTGGTAAAGCACCCGTAGATTCAATCCCCAGTACCTAAAAAATTTTTAAAAACTAATTATTTGATGAGGGGGAAATGTTCATAACATAGCAAATGTGGAAAGGTTTTAAGGTTTGATCTGAATTTTATAAAACAAAATATTGCATGCATGTGTATGTATGTGTGTGTGTGTGTGTGTGTGTGTGTGTGTGTGTGTGTAATAAAGAGATGTAAAGCTAGGGGCAAAAAGTCCAGAAGGATATATTCCAAATTAAGTACAATGAGATGAAGGCAATTTGCATGCTCCCCTGTGGCTTATTCAAACATGCAGCCAGACAGTTAGTTAGCATATCAGGCTTGGTGCCAAGCATGGAGGATACAAAAGGTGAATTTAAGAGACACTTCTCTCAAGGAGCTCGTAGTTTGGGGTGATCCACACACAGAGACATATTATGTTAACATAGCGAGTCAAGGCAGAGAAGGCCCAGAAGGAGGCCATAGTCTCTCTGGAAGAACTTACCTCCACCATGGGGCAGGCCAGGATATGGCCATAGTCAGAAGCAAGCAGTTTGGACAACCACAAGTGATATGGGGTATTGGGAATTTCAAGGGAGAGATAAGTATTGATCATCACTGAGTGGGTAGGGAGGGAAAAACACTGTGTCTCCACTGAATTGCCAAGGAGCCCTCCTCCTCCTGTATTGACAGTAAGGCCTTGCTGCTGTCAGCCAGCAACTTGGAATAGAAAAACTTTCTGAGCTCTGGAGGCTTTGAAGGTGAATTCTTGGATTCAGTATTTGAACATTTCTTGTGTTCCCTACCACTCCTGGGTCTGTTTATTTGTGGGGCACTGGATTCTTACTAGAGGATTTTCTGCAATGTACCCAGCCCTGTCTACCTCTCTATGAAATAATGACGAGCCTGGGCAGATCCTGGACCTTTGCTAGTCTCTGCTCCATAAGCTGATATCATCAGTAAATTTTATTATGGCCAGTACCAGGTGTCATGAATGCCACCAGCTATCATGAATCGTGCAGAGAATTTATGTCATCATAATATTCGTGTTTGGCAGCTGGACAGCAGATGGATTGAAATTTAAGCCTGCTTAATTATGATAACAGGCAGTCTTGTAATAGGAAATCACTCACCTACATGGTCTAGGTGAGAGGAAAACCATGTGAACCAGGTCAGAGCCCTACAGGTCAAGAACAGGAGAGAGATTAAGAATACATTTAGGGCTGGGATTGTGGCTCAGCGGTAGAGCGCTCGCCTAGCACATGCGCGGCCCGGGTTCGATCCTCAGCACCATGTACAATAAACGCGTTGTGTACAACTAAAGCAAAATAAATAAATATTAAAAAAAAAAAGAATACATTTAAGCCAGGCATGGTGGTACAAGCCTGTAATCCCAACAGCTCAGGAGGCTGAGGCAGGAGGATCACCAATTCAAAGTCAGCCTCAGCAATTTAGTGACACCTTAAGCAACTTGATGTGGCTTAGTGGTTAAGCACCTCATGGTTCAAACCCTGGTATTAAAAAAAAGAAAAGAAAAAAAAAAAAAAGAAAGAAAGAAACAGAGAATAGAACTTAATAACTGAATGAACAAAGGGGTTAGAGAACTGAGAGTTAATGAGGAGAGACAGTTTTGGTGGCTGGTTTTATTATCAACTGAATTAGGAATAGGTTTGGGAGGAGGCAGTGGTCCAATTGAGGAATATTACACTGCTGTTAAAAATGATAATCAAAGCCTGGGGAAGTAGCTCTAAGGCAGAACATTCACCTAGCTTGAGCCCTGGGTTCAATCCCCAACACAGCACATGGGGCAGAGCTGTTAATCAGTACTTAAAAGATCTCGAAGACATGTTTGAATAAAAGAAGCAATTTCAGAATAATGTGAGCAGTATAATAAGAGCACTTGACATTTACTGAGTGTTTGTTAGATTCCAGCCATAGTCCTAAGAGCTTCATCTGCAATAAACCTACGAGGCATTATTACCCTCATTTACAGCCAGACTTAGAAAGCAGCTGCACTAGGATGAGCCCTGCTTGAAGGCACAGTCCCAGTGCTGTAGCCTAAGCTACACCTTATAGCAAAGACAGAAAGCATGCAGAAACAAATCAACACTGAAGCCTGGGGAGATCCTTCTTGTTTTCGGACACATGGTCACCCAGTCATGTGCTGTTGTGGACATTCCTTCAGGCAGAGAGGGAGCCAACATATCAGCTGATTTCTCCTGAATCCAGGGGAATGATCAAGGTTCCCAAAGAAGCCAGAACGTCCTGTCTATTCACAAGTGCTGCATTAACCAACCCTGAAGTTACAGCAAACACCTCCGCGGCAGGCACCTTTGGCTCCCTCTTCTCCTCCAGTTACCTAACACTCTGCAGACTTCCAGAAGGGCACAAACAGGTTACTGAATGATACTGGCATATCCTGCCTATTTTCAAAGGTGCCTTGAGTAAACCATCAACTGAGAGCGTGATGAAATAAAAGGAATCAGCCAGACACAGTGGCACATGCCTATAATCCCAGTGACTGGGGGGAGGGGGAGGGAGTGGGCTGAGGCAGGAGGACAGCAAGTTCAAGGTCAACCTCAGCAACTTAGCAAGATCCTTCCCAATTTAGCAAGACCCTGTCTCAAAGTAAAAATAAAAGAACTGGGGATGTAGCTTGGTGGTAAAGCACCTGGGCCAAAAAGAAAAAAGAAAGGAAAGGAATCCTTTCTGCAACAATTAGCACAGTGATGTGATATCTATTCTTTGCTTTTAGAAACGCTTACATTAAAACGCTTACATTAAAAGCCTGGCGTAGTGGCACACATTTTGTAATCCCAGCGGTTCAGGGAGACTGTGACAGGAGAATCGCAAGTTCAAATCCAGCCTCAGCAACAGTGAGGCACTAAGCTACTCAGTAAGACCCTGTCTCTAAGTAAAAGACAAAATGGGGCTGGGAATGTGGCTCAGTGATTGAGTGCCTCTGATTCAGTCCCTGGTACCAAAAAAAAAAAAAAAAAAAAAAAAAAAAGCCAAATAAAAACAAAATGGGCACAGGTCTCCCAAAAGAGGGGGGAAAGCCTAATGAAAGGTAAATCCTTTTAATTACAAAATAAGTATCTGTGCATCTTCTTCTAAATATATTATTTGGAAAGCAGTGAATATGTACAGGAAAAAGCAAGCAATGAGACAGCTGAGCCCTTTCCTGTAGTCTGAAACAGCCTGGATAGCGAGGAGGATGCAATGGTTATCCTTCGCCCCAAACTTTTTTTTTTTTTTTTTTTCAGGGCTGGGTATCAAACCCAGGACCTTGCGCATGCTAGGTATGTGTTCTACCAATGAGCTACACCCCATCCCAGCTCTTTCTCACCCAAATCTTTTGATAGGTGCCTCAACTTCTCCCTGCAGGAATACTTATCTTTCTCTCTTAAAACTTCCCTCCAGGCATGGTGGCGCACACCTGTAATCCCAGCAGCTGCACTGGCTGAGGCAGGAGGATCTCGAATTCAAAGCCAGCCTCAGCAGCTTAGTGAGGCCCTAAGCAACTCAGTGAGACCCTGTCTCTAAATAAAATCTAAAAAAAGAGACTGGGGATGTAGCTCAGCAGTTAAGCACCTCTGGGTTCAAGCCCCAGTACCAGGAAAAAAAAAAAAAAAAACTTACCTAAATATACAATCTAAATAAATATTATTTTTCAATACTAGAAGTCTAAACTGTCCTGGTGTTGGGCAAAAGAAGTCCCTAATTACGTAAAAGCCTATTTACCAGAAGGAAGCAGCCACTATTCTATTACTTTACAGATTCTTACAACCTACAAATACAAGTCCATAAGAAGTGTTTCAACTTGACATATTTTTTTCAATTAAGTCACTTCCGGGCTGGGGTTGTGGCTCAGCGGCAGAGCGCTCGCCTCGCACATGCGTGGCCCGGGTTCAATCCTCAGCACCATATAAACATAAATGCATTGCATTGTGTACAACTAAAGTAAATAAATAAATATATATAAAAAAAGTCACTTCCCTCCCAATATTTCTGGGTACTGGGGAACCCAAGGGTGCCTTCCACTGAGCTACACCCCCAACATTATTTTGTTGTTGTTTGTTGGTACTGAAAATTGAACCCAGGGGCACTTAACCACTGAATCACATCCCCAGCCCTTTTTATTATTTTGAGACAGGCCCTAAGCTAAATTGCTTAGGGTCTCCCTAAGTTGCTGAGGATGGTCTTGAACTTGTGATCCTCCTGCTTCAGCCTTCTGAGCCACTGGGATTACAGCCTGTACCACCATACCCAGCCCCTCCTAATATTTTGCATGAAAATTTCAAATGTAAAGAATAGTGGAAAGGGAAGGGGATATGACTCAGTGGTAGAATGTTTGCCTAGCAACAAGACCCTGAGTATTTCAATCCCTAGCAACACACTCATGCACACAAAGTAGAAAGAATTATACAATGAACAACCACAAAGCACCACCTAGATTCCCTCATATTTTATTATAATTTATTTCATAACTACTCATCTTTTCAACTCTACTCATTCATCAATCCATCATATTTTAATAGATATTTTCTTTAAATCTTAAAACAATGGAAGTTGAGCTGGGATGTAATATGATCGATTTGAATTTTCAAATGGTCATCTTAGCTGAATGAAACAAAACCTGGAAGATCCTGAACATACCTGGAGTTAGAGAGAGTCAGGCTCCAGCCCTGTTGTCACTGTTTAACTATGTCAACTTGTGTAAGTAACTTATCCTCAGTTTGCTCATCTAAAGTATTATTATCACACATAATATGGTCATATTTGTTAATTTTCTCTTTCTCTCTATATATATATTTGTATTTATATATCTATATATACATGTATACCTATATATGTAAGTATATAGATATAGATACATATGTATATATATGTATCTATTTATAGATACATATGCTGATATATATATATATATACACATATAGATATATATGGAGAAAATTAACAAATATGACTATATTATGTGTGGTAATCATACTTTATTATTATTATCATATATAGATAGATAGAGAAAGAGAGAGAGAGGGAAAGGGAGGGAGACAGATAAAGTAAATGGAGCAAGCCGGGCACAGTGAACTATGCCCCCAGTCCTAGTCTTGTAATTTTTTTTAATATTTATTTTTTAGTTGTAGTTGGACACAATACCTAATTTTATTTAGTTACTTTTATGTTGTTCTGAGGATCGAACCCAGGGCCTCACATGTGGTAGGCGAGTGCTCTACCAGCTGAGCCACAACCCCAGTCCCTAATTTTTTTAAGGTATAAAAGTATAGCAAATAGCCAGGCACGGTGGCGCATGCCTGTAATCCCAGCACTTGGGGAGGCTGAGGCAGGAAGATCGTGAGTTCAAAGCCAGCCTCAGCAATGGTGAGGCACTTAGCAACTCAGTGAGACCCTGTCTCTAATCAAATACAAAAAAGGGCTGGGGCCGGGCATGGTGGCGCACGCCTGTAATCCCAGCACTTTGGGAGGCTGAGGCAGGAGGATCGAGAGTTCAAAGCCATCCATCAGCAATGATGAGGCACTTAGCAACTCAGTGAGACCCTGTCTCCAAATAAAATACAAAAAAGGGCTGGGGATATGGCCCAGTGGGTGAGTGCCCCTGAGTTCAATCCCTGGTACCACAAAAAAAAAAAAAAAAAAAAAAAAAAGGGCTGGGGATGTGGCCCAGTGGCCAAGTGCCCCTGAGTTCAATCCCTGGTACCAAAAAAAAAAAAAAAAAAAAAAAAAAAAGTATAGCAAATAAAATGTTGTTGCTGGATGTGGTGGCACACACCTGTAATACCAGCAACTCAGGAGGCTGAGGCAGAAGAATAACAAGTTCAAAGCCAGCTTCAACCCTAAGAACTTAGCAAGACCTTGTCTAAAATAAAAAATAAAAATGGCTAGGGATGTAGCTTAGTGGTAAAGCATCCCTGAGTTTGATCCCCAGTAATCCCCTCCCAATAAAATAAAATAAACAATAAAAAGTTGTCAAGAAAGAAAAAAAATCACAAAGAAAAACTTCCCACAACCAGGCTCCTCTCCCTCCACAAAATTCTCAAATAGCCTACAAGTGGCTCATTTCCTCAGGTCCACCAACTCCATTACTCCACTGCATAACTTCCAGAAACTTCTCTGAACACTTTTTCAATAAGTCTTTCTCATGGTTGTTCTCCCACCTTGTTGCCTGTGCCTGTTCTCCAAAGCTCTCTTCTTTCCTTTCCTTCTCTGGGACAGCAATGACCACCCAGTAACTTCTCTCTAGCCCAAATCCCCCTTGCATGTTGGGCCCCCTCTCCTTCCCTATTTCAGGCATGATGGCTCTCCTTCAGGTTCTCCCACATGCCCTGCTTCTTCCCCCTACACTTGCCCTCCTTCCAACAGGAGTGCATCTTCCTCTCCTGGATTATGCTTCTAAAACCTGGAAGAGAGCCAGGAACAGTGCCACAGGACTGTAATTCCAGCAACTTGGGAGCCAGAGGCAGGAGGATCATAAATTCAAGGGCCAGCCTAGGCAACTTAGGAAGACCCTGTTTCTAAAAAAAGACTAGAGATGGGGATGTAGCTGAGTGGTATAGTGCCCCTGGGTTCAATTCCAAGTACTGAATAAATAAATAAGACAAAAAGAGGGGACATTTCCTTTTTTTTCTTTATTACTTCCCCCCCCCTCAATATTGGGGTTTGAACCCAGGGTCTTTTACCACTGAGAGACACCCAGCCCTTTTCATTTTTTGAGTCAAAGTTTCGCTGAGTTGCCCAGGCTGACCTGAAACTTGAGATTCTCCTACCTCAGCCTCCCAAACAGCTGGGATTACAGGTATGTAGTATAAGGCCTGGCAGGAGGGACACTCCTCAATTTACTCTATGCATCCAGAATTACACTGACATCAAAAGTGGGAGAAAAAGACATCACAAGAAAACTACCAACTGATATTATGAACACCAGCACAAAAATCCTCCATAGAATACTAGCAAACCAAACCTAGCAAAATATAAAAAGGATCACACTCCAGGGGCTGGGGCTATAACTCAGTGGTTGAGCTATGCTTAGCAGGCACAGGCCCTGGGTTCAATAATCAGCACTTCAAAAGAAAAGAAAAATAGAAAGGATTATACTCCACAACTAAGTGGAATCCTAGGAACTCAAAGTTGGTTGGTTTTGTTTTGTTTTGTTTTTGGTACTGAGGATTGAACTCAGGGGCACTTGACCACTGGGTCACATCCCCAGCCCTTTTTTGTATTTGATTAGAGACAGGGTCTCACTCAGTTGCTAAGTGCCTCACCATTGCTGAGGCTGGCTTTGAACTCGCGATCCTCCTGCCTCAGCATCCCAAGTGATGGGATTACAGGCGTGTGCCACCACGTCCAGCTAAAAAACTATTTTTTAAATGTTGAAAGAAATTAAAGCACTAAAGGAAGAGAAAGACATCCCATGTTCATGGACCACAACACTTAATATTTTAAGATCAGAAGTCTATTTTAATATTACCCAATTGACCTAAAAATCAGCCCAATTTCTATCAATATTCCAGCTGGCTTTTTTGCAAAAGTTGACAAAATTATTTCAAAAATTCATATGAAAATTCAAGGAATTCAGAATAGCCAAAACAATCTTGAAAAGGAAAAACAAAATTGGAAGATTCATATATTCTGATTTCAAAACTTACTAAAAATATATATTAGTCAAGGGTGTGTAGTACTAGCAGGCAGACATACAGATCAATGGAACAGAACTGCAAGTTCAAGAGTAAAACAATACATTTATGGGCAATGGATGAAGCAATCTGGAAAAGAGTTTGGCAGTTCCTCAAGAGGTTAAACACAGAGTTACACTTTGATTTGGCGAATGCCTAGGTATGTGCTCAAGAGAAAAGCATATATCCACATAATAACTTTACACAAATGTTCATAGCAACTTTATTCATTATGCCCCAAAAATGATAGTTACCCAGACATCCATCAACTGAGTAACAGAAAATAAAATGATATATGCATACAATGGAATATTTTTTGAGTAATAAAGAAATTTAGTTCTAATACAAGCTACACGGACAAGCTTTGAAAACATACCTACTGAAAGACACCTGTCACATACAGGATTCTACTTATATTAAATTAGAAAATTATAAAGCACACCAGTTATTGCCTAGCTCTGGGGGGAGGGGGGTCATAGTGAATGAAGAGTGATGCTACTGGTGCAGAAATCCACCACAGTCCTACGAATAAAGAGTTTTTCTTTGGGGTGATGAAACTATTCTAAAAGTAGCTTGTAATGATGGCTGCAGAAGGCTGTGAACGCACAAAACCCACCGAATCTTACACTTTAAATGAGCAAATTTTACAGTATGAAAAAATTCTTAAGAAAGCCATCTTTAAAAAAAAAAAAAAAGAAAATCAGAAGAACCGAAAATCACCCAGCACTGCTGCCTGTACATTCCGGGCACTCCCAAAGCCCAGGCAGCCGCAGGGCGCCTAGGGTTGAGGCGGAGGAGCGAGGGGGCGGGGGAGAAATGGTAATAGCCTACGGAAATCGTCATGGCTTTCTAATTATGAAAATAGAATGACCAAACACGTGGCTGTGATTCCTTGGCCCCTTCCCTGCGCCCTTCCCAAGGCGCAACAGAGTAGATGAAGAAAAGTGGCGGAAAAAAATAACCGGGCCCCAGTTACACTCACCGCCCCACCACTGCCAGAGTCCGGAATCCGGAAGTGGCGGCACCATCTTTGTTGAGGGAAAACCGAGGCGCGAAAGGAGGTTCCTGAAACCATCCTTGCTATGGGCAGGCGAGGGCGAAAAAAAAGAGAGCCCGGCCATCTTAACTGAGGGCATTTTCCGGCGTAGGCAGTTCACTGCACGTTGGTGATTTGTAGAGGACGCCTATTTTCAAGTACGCTTGGTAGATACCAAGGGAACAGCAAATATATTTAAAGTCGTTAAAAGGTTAAATTCCTCAGCTCGGGAGGCAGAGACAGGAGGATCGCCAGCCTCAGCAACGGCAGTGCGCCAAGCAACTCAGTGAGACCCTGTTTCTAAATAAAATACAAAATAGGACTGGGGATGTGGCCCAGTGGTTGGTGCCCCTGAGTGCAATCGCCAGTAGCACCCCCCGCCCCGCCAAAAGTTCAATTCTTACTGTTTAAAAAAAACATTAAAAATAGGGAGAAGTTAAATAAAGAACATGAAAGTATTTTAATACATTAATTCATTCAGACAGCTGGACACAACTGCCAGAATTGCAGGACCATATCAAAAGAAACCAGAAAAGGGACTGGAGAAAGACAAAATGACAACAAGGTCTAATCAGTGTTCTGAAGAGCTAAGCAGAGGAGTTTGGCATTACAAGCAGAAAAGGACTGACTAAAGCAGAAACAGAACAAAAAACGAATTGTTGGGCTCAGAGTTACTTTTTTTTGGGTTAAAACAAGATAGCCCGGTGAGGTGGTGCACGCAATTAACCCCAGTGGCTGGAGAGGCTGAAGCAGGAGAATCAAAAGTTCAAAGCCAGCTTCGGCAACTAGGGAGACCCTAAGCAGCTTAGTGAGACCTGTCTAAAAAAGAAAATACACACACACACACACACACACACAATGTTCTGGGGAGGTAGCTCTGTGACAAAAAGCATTCCTGGCTTCAATCCCCAGTACCAAAACAAAAGGAAACACAGAAGACTTCCTTATTGCAGTGACAGGCTGACTTGAACTTCCAGTTTAGGGAAAATTTGTTTCCAAGTTGGTTTATGTGGCACTTAGCACAGGTGATTCCATTCTGGTTTAGTTTGGTCTGCTGGAGCCCACTACAGAGTCCAGTCCAGTCCAAAGTTAAAGTTACATAAATTTTAACAAGAATGAGAGCAATTTTTTCTATTTTAGCATCTTCTTGAACTAATCCTAAATACTTATAACCTCCTGGAGATATTTATAATTGGGATAAGACCCCACAAATTAGGACTCCTGCATTTAAGATGAATATTTTTAAATAACCCTGGCTGTGGTTTGGCCAACCACATGCCCACTGCCATGAAGATACACAGGAGATATTCCCATCACTATCCTCCAAACCCCTACCTATACACAGACTGGGTTTGGGGTTTTTGTTTTGTTTTATTTTCTCATTAAATACTCCATGTTTGTCTTCTCTTATGGCTGAGTTTTTCTCTCATGACAACTTTCCTCCCTTAGAAATATTCCTCTCAGCCGGGTGCGGTGGCGCACGCCTGTAATCCCAGCACTTTGGGAGGCTGAGGCAGGAGGATCGCGAGTTCAAAGCCAGCCTCAGCAATGGCGAGGCACTTAGCAACTCAGTGAGACCCTGTCTCTAAATAAAATACAAAAAAGGGCTGGGGATGTGGCCCAGTGGTCGAGTGCCCCTGAGTTCAATCCCTGGTACCAAAAAAAAAAAAAAAAAAAAAAAAAAAAAAAAGAAAAGAAAAGAAATATTCCTCTCTTCTTTGGTCTTTTTCATACATCTCAACTTTAGAGAATTCTACCTCCTGGAACCTTCTCTGATCAGTCAAACAGGAGTTAGTTGTCCATGTTCCTCTATTTATCCTGATAACTCTATATTCCTTTGCCCTTTCCACTTTCCCTGCCAAACTGTACCTGTCTCAGGGGCAAGGATCAGGTCTATCTTGTACTCCAGACCCCAGCTCAATGGCTCACATATAACTGCTCAGAAATTGCTGTTACATGTATGAATGAATAAATATCTCCCAGGTATTTTCCATATACACCCTACTCAACCATTACACTTTCCCAGAAGTCTCAAAGACATGATTTCTTCATAACCTTGTTAAGCAGTGAAACAAACCTTAAAGCTTTTTTGCCATTGTCACCTGTACTGGAGGGAAAAAATTGTGTCTATCTTAACTTTCAGGTATTCTCTGGTGGTTTTCCCATAATGAAGCTCATCTTTCCGATGAGCTTCTTGGAGCATATTTCTAAGTCTAGAGTGACTTTCCTTGCCATATAGCACACCTCTGACCATCCTCTCTCACTGTTTTCAGTACACAAAAAATGAAAACTAATTGAAGTAGTCGTGGAAACAAAATCTTAACTCTGCAGAGACAGCAAAATCGAGTTTGTTGCATTCCAAATGTAAAGTATAAATCATTTCGGATTCCCTGCTTTTTTGTCATTGATTATTTAAAGGTTGTAAAAGTGAGTTATATCACAATTTTATGAAGCTCTTTATATTTCATGGTTGATTTTCTGCCATCAGCTAAGCCAGCTACTTCAGCAGAAAGAAGTCACTTTAGTTGAAAGACCAAAATAGCTTTTTCAAAATAGGGTGAGGTTATTTGCAATTACCTTGTCGCTCTTTGTCATGCTGAACCTCAATCTATCTAATTGCTCTCTCACTTGAGAACTTGACTTTAAGAAAGGAGAAAGGAAACAGCAAAAGTTCATGGGTTAAAAAGTAGTAACCCTGCCGGGCGCGGTGGCACACGCCTGTAATCCCAGCACTTTGGGAGGCTGAGACAGGAGGATCGTGAGTTCAAAGCCAGCCTCAGCAATGGCGAGGCACTTAGCAACTCAGTGAGACCCTGTCTCTAAATAAAATACAAAAAAGGGCTGGGGATGTGGCCCAGTGGTCAAGTGCCCCTGAGTTCAATCCCCAGTACAAAAAAAAAAAAAAAAAAAGTAGTAACCCTCAAGGTATTTTATTGCTTGTTCAATCATGCAATATTCTAATGCCATAATTAATAAATTGACAATCAAAAGAAAAATATTGTTGGGTGCAGTAACATAGGCCTGAAATTGCTGAGGGAAAAAGATGCAAGTGTGAGGCCAGCCTCTCATCAACTTAACTTTGAGACCTGGTCCCAAAATGAAAAATTAAAAACAAAGGACCAAGGAGATAACTCAGTGATAGAATGCCCCTGGTGATAGATGGGCTACCCCCCCCCCCCCCAGAGTTTTCCACATCCTGAGAGAAGCAACCTTGTTTCATTCTCCGGGCAGGATGTTTCTTTTCCCCGGGCAAGAGCCAATAGGCTTAAAGGTCGCCCTGTTCTATGGGCAAAGAGCCAATGGCGTTGGGGTTGCTCTGGTGCACCTCCCACCAGAAATCCCTATATAGGGCCCTGTTCGAGAGACTCAGAACAGACACACAGATGCACACATCAGCTCGTCACTGCTGAGAGGAGGAAGCCACTCAGACACATCAGCTCGACCCTACAGATAGGAGGAAGCCACTGCAACAGCTCCAGACCCATCGCCTCCAGTCGACGGCAGCTGCCCCAGATGACAGCTCCAGACCCATAGCCTCCAGTCCAATGGCAGCTGCCCCAGCCGGCAGCTTCAGACCCATCGCCTTCAGCCCAATGACCGCTCCCAGCTGACAGCTCCAGCCTCCAGCCAGACAGCAGCTGCTTTAGCTGATAGCTCCAGAGATCCCAGCCGGTACAACCAAGTACCCACCTTCTGTCCAGAGCTTTCACACTCCCTTCTCCCTGACTCCCCTCTCCCACCAGAGCTTGCACACTCCCTTCTCCCTGACTCCCCTCTCCCAGCACCTCTTCGACCTTCGACCAGAGCACCTCTTCTCCGGTTTTGCTACCAGCCACAAAGGCTGTTGAATAAATCTCTTGGCTGCATGGCTGTCCCCAGTGTGATGTTTTGCCCTTCACCTGGGTTCAATCCACAGTATCAAAAAGAAAAGAAAAGAAAAAAAGAAAGGCTGAGGCAGAGTGGAGGAAAGGAAAGGACAGGCTAGCTAGCTGTCAGCTAGACTGTGAGCTTCCCCAGCTAGACTTGAGGATCCACAAGGGTGGAAGTGTGGGTTTTATTTCCCAATAAATTCCCAGCACTTGGACAATGTTTCAGTCAATAACTTCTTATATACTTACAAAGAACAAAAGCTTGAACAGTAAAAACTAAAATCAGTACTAACACAATGCTAGGCAAATAGTAAAGACTTTTAAAATCCTACTTGATGGGGCTGGGACTGTGACTCAGTGGTAGAGCGTTCGCCTAGCACATGCGAGGCACTGGGTTCAATCCTCAGCACCACATACAAATTTAAAAAAAATGTCCAACTAGAACTTAAAAAAATCCTATTTGATGGACATTCTATGATGCTAAGAAGAAGAATTTCCTGGAAACTCAAGCATTCTAGGATTAATAAAGAGCACAACATTTCATGATGTTAGGCGCAGACACATCTGATCCAGTCCAGAGCCACCCTCAACTGTCTACACTCAACAGCAAAGCAGCAAGTGCCCTGAATGTGGAATCAGGAGTGGACTCAATGTGGATTCAAGTGCTTGAGTTCTGCTCTCTTACCAACCAATTATATGACTAAGGCCATTTAACCATCTCTTGATTTCTTGATTCCTTGATTTCCTCATCTGCAAAAAAGGAACAATAAATGCTTTCTGGTCTTGGTTTATGCCTATAATCACAGTGGTTCAGGAGGCTGAGGCAGAAGGATTGCAAGTTGGAGGCCAGCCTCAGCATCTTAGTGAGACCTTCAAAAACATAATGAGACCCTCAACAACATAGTGAAACCCTACTTCCAAATTAAAAATAAAAAGGGCTGGGGATGAAGCTTATGGGCAAAGTGCCCTGGGTTCAATCCCCAGTACCAAATAAGAGAGAAAGAGAGAGGTGGGGGGCGGTGATTGATTTCCAGACTTTTCTTTCCTCTGGCTCCCCCCCCCCTTTTTTTTTTTTTTTTTCTTTTTGATACTAGGATTGAACCCAGGGGTGCTTAACCACTGAGCCACATTCCCAGTCTTTTGTTTTTCATTTTTTTATTTTCAGACAGGGTCTCACTAAATTGTTTAGGGCATGGCCAAGTTGTTGAGGCTGGCTTTGAACTTGCAATCCTCCTGCCTCAGCCTCCTGAGTTGCTGGGATTATAGGCATGAGCCACCATGCCCAGCCTTCTTCTTTTCTTTTCAGGTTCTGGGGATCAAATTCAGAGCATCTAGTATGCTAGACAAGCTCTAATCCCAGCAACTTGGGAGGCTGAGACGGGAGGATTGAAAGTTCAAGGTCAGCCTCAGCAATGGCAGGGCGCTAAGCAACTCAGTGAGACCCTGTCTCTAAATAAAATACAAAATAGGGCTGGGGATGTGCTCAGTGGTTGAGTGCCCCTGAGTTCAATCCCTGGTGCCAAAAATTTTTAAATTAAAAAAATTTTAAAAATGTTCTACATTTGTTTTGCTAGAGTATTTTATATAAGCTTATGTTACTTTTGTAATTCAAAACAATTATAATAATGCTAATGATAGCTAAGTCTGGTAGAGTGCTCTAAACTGTACTAAGGGCACTAATTATGTGAATCTCCTTATTTAATCCTCATAACAACGCTGTGATATGCTACTATTAATATATCATTGCACAGAAGAGGAAACTGAGGCACACAGATTATAATAACTTGTGACAGAGCTCATAAATAGCCAAACTAGATAAGATATTAAAATAGATAAACTGTAAAGAATGCTATTATCTAAAAAGAATGATAGTTACTGCTACAGTTCAGATCCTGAATGATCCCCCAAAGCACACATGATAAAGAATTGGATTCCGGCCTGTGGTTCTATGGGAGGTGATGGCTTCCGAGGGGCGGAGCAGTGGCTCACTGTGTGCAGGGCAAAATGGAACCACAAGCAGATCTACCAGCCCAGTCAACCCAGCTCTCTTCCCCCCACCTGACCATCGTGCTTCTGGCTATTGGCATGTTCTTCACCACCTGGCTCCTCATTTATGAGATTACCTCCACCAAGTACACTTGCAATAACTACAAAGAGCTCCTCAACTCCTTGGTGGCCTTACCCTTCTTGGGCAATGGAATTCTCTTCCTCCTGCTGTGGGTCGGCATCTACATATGAACTCCCCAAGCTACCCACCAGGTGGCTTCACCTGAATCCCTGCTTTTGTAAATTAATTTTTTAACTGTTGCTGGAAGTGTCCCACCTGCTGCTCACACACACACACACACACACACACACACACACAATATACATACAAGCATATGCATACATCATGTATATGTATATATTAGTGGGAGGTGATGTAATTTTTAGGAGGTGTGCCCTTGAAAGAGACATTGGAACCCTGACCCCTCTTCTCTCTGTTTCCTAGCTACCATGAGGTGAACGGAACTTTTCTGCCACGTGCTTTGCCATGATGTACAGTGCCACCACAGACCCAAAAGCAACAGGGCCACGCAACCATGGACTGAAACCTCTGAAACCCATGATCCAGAATAAATTTTTCCTCCTTATAAGCTGATTATCTCAGGTATTTTGTCACAGTGATGGAAAGTTGATATGGTTACTATTTCACCTTTAGCAAATAATTTAAAATAAGTTTTTGAAGGAGCCCCAATTAGGGAGATGGCTATTGCGGTCAGCTGGAAGCCATAAGTTCCACCTGATAATAAGTATGTATGTGACGCACCTGTAAATGCACGTGAGGTACCCGCAAAGCTAAAGGTATATAACCGGGTGAAAGCGGTCGGAGTCAGGAGAAGAATGAATTCACTCAGTCAGTCATGCAGTCGCTCGATCGGAAGAAGAGTTCGGGTCGGAGAAGAAGAAAAGAATCAGAGCGGCCAGAACGTAGGCAGAGCGGTTACAGAAGAGAAACCAGATAGAAGAAGTAATTCCTGGTCAGAGTCAGGCCGAGGCTCCCGAGGAAGAAAGAAGAAAGAACAAAGAAGAAAGAAGCTCTAAAAGCTAAGCTCTCTCTCTCTCTCTAAAGAAGAAATCTCTCTCTTTCAAGCTCTCTCTCTTTCTCTCTAAGCTCTAAGAAGAAGAAGAAAAAGCTATCTCTAATCTTTCTCTCTAAGCTCTTTCTAAGAAGAAGAAAAATCTTTCTTTCTCTAAGCTCTCTCTAAGAAAGTAGAAGTAAAAGTAGTAATAGCTTTACTCTGCCTCTGAGAGTTTTTCTCCCGCGGCGTTGTGGCTGGCCACGACAGGCAGTTTACAAGTTTTGAGTCAGGTGTGGTGGCACAGACCTGTAATCCCGGAGACTTGGAAGGCTGAGAGAGGAGGAGGGTAAATTCAAGGCCAGACTGGGCAACTTGGCAAGGCTCTCAGCAACTTAGAGAGACCCTATCTCAAAATGAAAAATAAAAAAGGACTGAGGATGTGGTTCAGTGGTGGTTCAATCCCCAGTACCAAAAACTAAAATAAGAATAAGTTTTAATTAAAGAAAAATTGAGTCAGATCATACTGAATTCATTGATTTTTAAAAATATTATTAAAATAGATACAGTAGGGCTGGTGATATATCTCAGTGGTTTTTCCATGCATGAGGATCTAGGTTCAATTCCTAATTCTTTTTTTTTTAATGGATTTTTAAAAAATATTTATTTATTTGCTTTTAGTTGTACACAATGCAATGCATTTATGTTTATGTGGTGCTGAGGATCGAACTCGGGCCACGCACGTACTAGACGAGCACTCTACCGCTGAGCCACAACCCCAGCCCTCAATTCCTAATTCTTAAAGAAAAAAAATAAGAAGATGTAGCAGACAACCTTGTTCTGAATATCTGTGACCCAAATTTCTGTGTGTGTGTGTGTATGTTTTCAGGCCTAAGGAACAAATCCATGGTCTTGCACATGCTAGACAAGCACTCTGTCATTTGTTAAGTCCCCAACCCCTTCTTGAGGATTTTTGTGAGAGGGGGAGGGTAATAGGGATTGACCCCAGAGGTGCTTTAACCATGGACCCACATCCCCAGCCGTTTTTATTTTTAATTTTTATTTATTTATTTATTTTTGGTACTGGGGGTTGAGCTCAGGGGTAATCGACCACTGGGCCACATCCCCAGCCCTTTTTTTGTATTTGATTAGAGACAGGGTCTCACTGAGTTCCTAAGTGCCTCACCATTGCTAAGGCTGGCTTTGAACTCATGATCTACCTGCCTTAGCCTCCCAAGTGCTGGGATTACAGGCATTCGCCACTGTGCCTGGCTCTTTATTTTTTATTTTAAGACGGTCTCACTAAGCTGCTCAGGTCTTCGACAAGTTGCTGAGCCTGGTCTTGAATCTGTGATCCTCTTGCCTCAGCCTCCTGAGCTGCTGGGATTACAGGGGTGCACCACCGGGCCCAGCTCTCTTTGTAAGTTTTAGAAGCATCACTCATGTGTGCTATAAAACTCCCAATGTCAGATTGTCTCATTGCTAAAGTGGCTTTGCTTAAAAGCCAAGAGAGGGTAAAATCACTAATAAAAGGATAAATGAGGAGAAATGTGTAATTATGAAACTTACATGCCCCATGCTGATTGATGTAGAAAATAAATATATGAAGACAGCCCTTCCCATGGGCTTATTATCTTAAATTGGCTCCCTCCTTTGTTGTGGATGGCCATATAGACTCAGGAGAGAGGCAAAGTGCTAACCTCATGTCTGCAGTGATACTTGGAGTGGGCAGAACCTGTGGCTTCAGATGTTCCTGTTCTATAAAATGGAGGTAATAAAACCTATCTCGCCAAGTACTTGAAGGCAGGGAACTGGGCATGAAGCACAGTCTTCCTGTGTAATCAAAGGGACTGTTCTTGCTACTCCCTTTTCTCTGAGAGAAGCACTGACGTACTGTCTACTGATAGCATCTATTACAAATACCCATTATCAATAAATTCTTACAACCGCATGAAATCAGTGGATTTCTCAGGAGCATAGCCAGCCAAATGTTCCTGGAATTCCAAAAGGCCAACCTCTCAAGAGAGTGTTAATAAAAATTATAGGAGGCCATTATTTTGGACTAAGCTCCTGCATTAGGCCCTAACAGACAAGGCTAAAAATTTAAACGGAGTCAACTCATGTTTAAGTTCCCATCATTAAGCTATAACTAAGCCGTTCATTTGACCTTCCAAGAAATCAGGATTAGAGAGACAGAGCCAAATTTCCCCAGTGGGCCAGTTTCAGTTGGCAAGATAATGAAGTTGCCTTTGCCTTAATCCTTACACCAAATAAGTGACCTTATGTCAACTCATCAGTTATTTTCCTATTGTTCTATCTCCCTTCCTACACCTTACAAGAAAAATAAACAAGGGTGGAGCACTGGCCTAGTATTTGTGAGGCTCTGGGTTCAATCCCCAGCATTGCAGTAAAGAAAAAAAAAAAAAAAAAAAAAAAATTAAACAACCAATCTGCTTTTTGCTCTCTGTTTCTGTTTTTCTTCAGCTCTTTTTTGTCTAAAAAATCAAACTCCTCTGCTTGGCTCATTGGAATACTTATTCTATTTTATGGAACATAATGTTGCCCGATTCTATGATTGAAAATAAAGCCAGGGGCTGGGGTTGTGGCTCAGTGGCAGAGCGCTCACCTAGCACGTGCATGGCCCGGGTTCGATCCTCAGCACCACATAAAAATAAACACATTGTGTACAACAAAAGCAAATAAATAAAATATTAAAAAAAAAAAGAAAATAAATCCAATTAAGATCTCTGAACGGTTATGGATTGGATGCGAGGTGTCCCCCCAAAACTCACACGTGAGACAATGCAAGAAGGTTCAGAGGAGAAATGAGTGGGATGTGAAAGTCTTAACCCAATCAGTGAATTGATCCCCTGTAGTCGCCGGAAAGGGACTGCAGCCTAGAACGGCAGCGCCGCGGGAAGGAGTCCGGAGACAGGATGGAGACGAAAATATTCTTTAATCTTACAAGAAACTACAATATATCTATACAATAGCGATAACCCTGTCTTTTCTCTCTCTGGTCTCTTCCCATGCGCCCGAGCAGCAATGGCGCTCGCTCGATCTGCTGAGTCACCGTTCAAATCTCTCGAGATCCTCGACCAAGTCCCGCGAGATCCCAGACCAAGTCCCGTGAGACTACGGAAGGCGGAAATGCCCAAAAATGTCTATGGCCCAATAGTCAACCGCAATCTTAGCTATCTCCCCAAACAGGGCTCCTGCAATCCCCTGATAGGGATTAACTGAAGGGTAACTGAAGTGGTAGGGTATGGCTGGAGGAGGTAGGCATTGGGGGCAAGGCTACTGGGTATATATTTGTATTTGGTGAATGGACTCCCTCTCTCTGCTTTCTGATCATCACCCGTGAACTGTTTCCGCTTTGTCACACTCTTCTGCCATTATGTTCTGCCTCACCGAGCCCCAAGGAATGCAGCCAGCCTTCTATGGACTAAGACCTCTGAAACCGTGACCCTCAAATAAACCTTTCCTCCTCTTCCGTTGTTCTGGTCAGCTAAAAAGCTGACTAAAACACTGAACTAAATTGTTGTAATTTTGTTTTTTGAAAAGGGTGAAGTTCAAAGCTGAGTACACACTTGTAATCCCAGGAGTTTGGGAGGCTGAGGCAGGAGGATCATTCAAAGTCAGTCTCAGCAACTTAGCAACTCAGCAAGACCCTATCTCTAATTATATGTATATGTATATGTATATGTGTGTGTATATATATATATATATATATATAGAGAGAGAGAGAGAGAGAGAGAGAGAGAGAGAGAGAGTCTGGGGATGTGGCTCAGTAGTTAAGCAACCCTGGGTTCAACCCCCAGTATCCCCCCCACCCCCCACCCTACCCCACCCCCGCCAAAGGGGTGAAGTTCCTGGCTAACTATCTGGTATTTTGAATAGCACAAGATACCTACTGCCTCAAATTATCTTTGTCACTGTATGTATTAAAGTTCCACCATTAGAAATGCATTCTTTTGAAAGCCAGGTGGGGTGGCACACAGCGCAAGTAATCCCAGCAGCTGGGGAGGCTGAGACAGGAGGATTGTAAGTTCAAAGGCATCCTCAGCAACAGTGAGGCACTAAGCAACTCAGTGAAACACTGTCTCTAAATAAAATACAAAATAGGGCTGGGGGATGTGGCTCAGTGGTTGAGTGCCCCTGAGTTCAAACCCTGGTACACCCCTTCCCCAACCAAAAAAAAAAAAAGAAAAGAAATGCATTCCTTGAATCTTGTAGAGTCCCCTTCAAAATGCAAAAGGTCTCCAAGCCGGGCGCGGTGGCGCACGCCTGTAATCCCAGCACTTGGGAGGCTGAGGCAGGAGGATCGCGAGTTCAAAGCCAGCCTCAGCAATGGCGAGGCACTCAGCAACTCAGTGAGACCCTGTCTCTAATAAAAAATACAAAAAAAGGTCTGGGGATGTGGCCCAGTGGTCGAGTGCCCCTGAGTTCAATCCCCGGTACCACAAAAAAAAAAAAAAAAAAAAAAAAAAACAAAAACAAAAGGTCTCACTTCAGCCCTATATACAAGTAGTGAGTTCTAGATTGGGTTTAGAGAATGGTGTTTCAAAAGCCCCATAAGAATTAGAGGGTGTCAGTTTCCCCAGAAAGGAGACACAGACCATCTTGCTTAGAACAAACCCTACAACTGAGGACTACAGACTTCTAGGTCATTATTTGACCAAGGCCAAGCTGACGGTCTACTTTCCAATTGCATGGAAACCTCAACTCAGGATGGGCTCCCTCTGATGTCACCTCCCTCCCCACACTGAAAAGCAGTTTCCCAGCAAACAGCCACCAATCAAAGCAGACTGGTGACTCACTGGCATAATTTCTCTCTTCTGGTTTGAGGGGCTGGGCTCTGGCAGAGATTAGATGTTGACAAGCAAGAAACCTAGGGACTTTTCCTTCCTCTGCACCCCAGAGGATTGGCTTTTCTTTAATTATTGTTATTATGTTGTCACTACAGATTTCCTAATCTTTTCCATAGAGAATGAGTCAGTATTCTACTCTGATTAAGAATCCCAAACAAGCTGGGCGCGGTGGCACACGCCTGTAATCCCAGCACTTGGGAGGCTGAGGCAGGAGGATTGCGAGTTCAAAGCCAGCCTCAGCAATGGCGAGGCACTTAGCAACTCAGTGAGACCCTGTCTCTAAATAAAATACAAAAAAGGGGCTGGGGATGTGGCCCAGTGGTCGAGTGCCCCTGAGTTCAATCCCCGATACCACAAAAAAAAAAAAAAAAAAAAAAGAATCCCAAACAGTGCTGGGCGCCGTGGCGCACACCTGTAATCCCAGCACTTGGGAGGCTGAGGCAGGAGGATTGTGAGTTCAAAGCCAGCCTCAGCAATGGAGAGGCACTGAACAACTCAGTGAGACCCTGTCTCTAATAAAATACAAAAAAGGGCTGGGGATGTGGCCCAGTGGTCAAGTGCCCCTGAGTTCAATCCCCAGTAACAACAACAACAACAACAAAAAAAAGATTCCCAAGCTGGACTGGAGTTGTAGCTCAGTGGTAGAGTGCTTGCCTAACGTGTGTGGCACAGGGTTCAATTCTCAGCACTGCATACAAATCAATTAAAAAATAATAAAGGTCCATCGATAACTAAAAAATATTTTTAAAAAAATCCCAAGCTGGGTCTGGGGTCATGGCTCAGGGGTGGAGGGCTTGTCTCACATACATGGGGCACTAGATATGATCCCCAGCACCACATAAATAAATAAAATAGATAGAAAAAAGGTATTGTGTCCATCTACAACTAAGAGGGAGAGAGAGAATCCCAAACTTTTAATGTTTTAATGTGGTTTCCCTCTTGCAAAAGAACTAATTATATCCACATTCTTTCTCTTACTATGTACTGTACTGTCCTCTAAAAACTCCAACAACACAAAAGTAAGACCCATTCCCAACTATTAATGCATATGTAATCTACAGACTTAAGAAGTTCTGGTGGTTAGCTCAGTGATAGAGCACATACATGCTCAGCTTGTTTGAGGCCCTAGGTTTAATCTCTGGCATGTGCACTGCGAAAAACACACACACACACACACACACACACACACACACACACAGGCAAGCTTGCACTGGGCTGTGCACAGTGGTGCACACCTGTAATCCCAGCAACCCAGGGGGCTGACGCAGGGACATCACAAATTCAAGGACAGCCTGGGCAGCTTAGTGAGACCCTGTCTCAAAACAAACAAACAAACAAATAAACAATAACAACGACAAAAATCTGCATGGAGTTGGAGGGTGGCCAGGAAGAAAGTCACAGGCTGTGGATGTTTCCACGTCTGCTGCATCCACAGTCTGGAGGCAGACACTCCCACACCCCGCCTCTCCAGGCTGTCATCTCAGAAATTCATACCATTTGGACTTTGCACTCTGAGCAAGGGTTTAGTAGCCCATCATGTTATGAAGAGCAGTGAATACATCCCCTAAATGAAAGTGACAAGATCAACGTCACCAGCCTTCTCCTAAGAGTCTTCCCTAACATTCCTCTCTGAATCTTCTGGGTTTCTCTGCCTCTGTGTGTCTGATATTGCTCATCTGCTTTACATGAGAAATTTAATGAGTCGAACCTGATATTTTTTAAATATTTATTTGCTTTAGTTGTACACAATGCATTTATTTTTACTGTGGTGCTGTAGATGGAACCCAGGTCGCGCACGTGCTAAGCGAGCGCCCTACCGCTGAGCCACATCCCCCCCCCCCCCCCCCCAACCTGATATTTCTAATATCTGTGCTTCTTGCAGGCGATTCCTTCCCTTCCTCCCTCCTGGTAGCGCTGCAGGAGGCAGGACAATAGTCCAAATAGAAGGCACTCCTTTTCCCAAGAAGACCATAAAAAGTCAAATTCGGTTCTCTGAGAAGGGCCAGGGAAAAGTCACTCAAGGGACACAAGGGCCCCTTTCTAAATCCATCCTCACCACGGTGTGCTCGCTCAACAGGGACTTCTGCTTCCCGTCAGCACAAGCTCCTCCCCTCCACCTTGATTATCTCAGATTTCCCTCCTCTCCCCTCTCAGTTGCTGACTTGCTTCCTGAGGCTGTTAGCCTCCTAATCCATTCAAATCCAGACCAAGACCTCCTCCTTCCCTCCTTTAGCTCAGAAGTAACAGACAGCCCCTTTTTGGGTCTCTGTGCCTGATCCTCTGCCCCAGCATGTGTTGAACCCAAAGAAGAGACCACCCACTCCAATTTTAAATCAAATTAAAGCAAGCTTATATTGTGTACACAAAGCCTGGCACTGGCTTTTTTCACCCAAAGCTGGGCCAGAGAACAGCACCCCAGCTCTCCAGGAAAAGGTTTTATAGCACAAAAAGTTACAAACGGGGGTGTCTTGGGAACTTACAGCTAACAGGATTCTGGCAAGCCTAATACAAAGGCAGGTAACAAGTTTGATCTACATGGCTTAACATTTCAAGGTAGGGGGTAAACTGAGATTCCAACATCAGAATTTATGAGATGCCGCTGAGGTTTTAGGGAGGATTGTTATCTGGTCAAGGAGAGCCAGCGTGGGTGAGTTTAGAGCATGGGCAGGAATTCCAAACAAGATTAGCCCTCAGAGTAGGGCCAGGCCAAATAAATATCTTAGTAAAACAGAAATGAACTTTTCATAACTTTTTGATGAAATGGCTCCCAATCTTAGGATAGAATTAGGTGGGTTCATCATATGTTCACAGGTCACTCACACTACTGGTCCTCCCTTCCCTTCCCTTGCCAATTGCTCCCTCTCATCTGGTCCACAGATAGATAGATAAGTCACCTTATCTATAATACATAAAATAGACATAATGTGTAGTACACATCCCCAATGGAAGAGTACTCAGCCATAAAGAAGAATGAAATTATGGCATTTGCTGGTAAATGGATGGAACTGGAGACTATCATGCTAAGTGAAATAACCTAATCCCCCAAAACCAAAGGCCAAATGTTCTTTCTAATATGCTGATATGGACGCTGACTCACAATAGGTGAAGTAGGGGAAGGAGTGAGGAGTGGAGTTCCATCCAATTGGACAAGGGGGAGTGGAAAGAAGGGAGGGTGGATGGGAATGGGAAAGACTGATTGAATGAATTGGACATAACTTTCCTATGTTCATATATGAATATACCACCAGGGTAACTTCACATCATGTACAACCACAAAAATGGGAAGTTATGCTCCATGTATGTATGATATGTCAAAATACATTTTATTGTCTTATATAACTAAAAAGAACAAATAAAAAATTAGAAAATAAATTTTAAAAAAATAGATACAATGTGTTGCATCTATTGCCTTCAATTTGTTATTTTTCTTGTTTCCCAGGGTGGCCAGCACCCCGCACCAGGGTTGTTTCCTGCTCAGAAGGTGTTGAGACACCTCTGAAAATGAAAGTCTGAAATATTTAGTAAAGAAATAAGAGACAGAGCCAGGAATTAGATTTAAAGGAAGTGGAGTGCCTGATATATCCAGTCCACATAGGAGCTAGAACGGAATGGCTAGAAAATGGCTCTGGTCCTTTATTTAAGGCAAGGACAAGGTTTTAACAGGTGGAATCTTGCTTCATGGTGTCTTGCAGTCAACAGCAGGTTGATTGGCATCTTGGCAAGCCACACCCATCTCTGAGAGGCTGTGTGGCTATGTGGCTCCAACAGGTCGACCCAAGTCCAATGCAGTGCTGAACCTGACAGCGGTAGGTAGGCTATCACATGTTCTGGGCAGTCTCAAACCAGCAGGAATGCCACTGGGAGTTCCCAGATACCAGACTTTCCTACTCAGTGACTTCCAGGACAACTGGGTTCACACACATTTCACAGGTAGCTTCTGACACTTTTGACTTTGTTTATGGTGATTTTTGCTTGCTTGCTTATTGTAATTTTGCTATGCAAATCTATCTATCTATCTTCCTTTCTCTTTTTCTTTCTTTCTTTCCGGTACCAGGGTTTAAACCCAGAGGTGCTTATTCTACCACTGAGTCACATCCCCAGGCATTTTTATTTTTTATTTTGAGACAGGGCCTCACTCTACTTCTAACTTGGTTCATAAGTTTCAATGGTAAATTCAGAAAATTTTTAAATTTTGTGGACTTCCTGAAGGCATTCAAACTATGGTTGTCTCTATTTAACTTTCATTATTTTATTAATTATTTCAATATTTCTCTCTTCTACTGGGTTCTCAGATTCTTTCTTTCTTTCTTTCTTTGCAGTATTGGGGATTGAACCCAGGGGCACTTTATCATGGAACTATAGTAACAGTCCTTTTTTATTTTTGAGAAAGGGTTTCCCTGGGCTGGGGTTGTGGCTCAGCGGTAGAGCGTTCGCCTAGCACGTGCGCGGCCCGGGTTCGATCCTCAGAACCACGTAAACATAAATGCATTATTGCATTGTGTACAACTAAAGCAAATAAATAAATATTCTTAAAAAAAAAAAAAAAAGAAAGGGTTTCCCTAAATTGGCCAAGATGGCCATGAACTTGCCATCCTCCGGCCTCAACCTCCTGAATCTCTGGAATTACGGCATGTGCCACCCTTCCAGCTGGGTTGTTAGATTCTCAATAGATGACCTTAAGTCTTATTGATTTTAGTGTCCCTATGGGGACCATTACTTCAAAACACCCAGGAGATATTCAATCAATATTGCATAAATGAATTAACAGATGCATAATATATGATGGAATGGTTATTGGTAACATTATGAAAATCTTACTAAAAATAATTGAGGAACAGTGTAGAGAATTTCTATTGCAATTTAATCAGAAATAAAATACAAGCAGAGGTGCCCTAAAGGCACACATGACAAAACTTTGCTCAGAGACATGAACAAGCAGAGCTGACATCAGGTTGAACCATAAGGTAGATGTTCAAAAAGAACTTAGAGGAAGGTGAAGCAGTGAGCTGAGGAAGATGAAGGCACCTGAAATCAACACAATGTCAATGAGGATGAATGATGCAGAATTAGCTCTAGTTACATATAACATAAAACTGAAACATGATAGAAGATTTTCTTTCATGTAAATGAAATCCAGAGGCAGCTGGGCTAGTGTTTATATATTGGCTCCAAGATTGTAATGAGACCAAAACTCCTATTTTGTTACTTTGCCATTTAAACGTGTGGCTTCTCCTTCATCCAAAATGACTGCTTGAATTCAAATTATTGTGCCTACATTCCAGCCAGGATAAACAGGAAGCCTTTTCTTCTAGGTGAAAGACACGCTTGGAAGTTTAACCATTATTCAAGGAGCTCTGTGCCCAGTTAAACATTAGAATGAATGATAGGGTATAAGAAACAGTCTCTGCCCTGACATACTGACAAATAATTAGAAGAATTAAAAGAAGAGCTACACAAAATTTGGAGAAAATCCATTAATGGAGCCAAATTTCACTTTTTTTTTTTTTTTTCATACCAGAGATTGAACCTAGGGCCACTTAACCACTGAGCCACATCCCCAGGCCTTTTTTTTTTTTTTTTTTTTTTTTTTTTTTGTGGTACCGGGGATTGAACTCAGGGGCACTCAACCACTGGGTCACATCCCCAGACCTTTTTTGTATTTTATTTAGAGACAGGGTCTCACTGAGTTGCTAAGTGCCTCGCCATTGCTGAGGCTGGCTTTGAACTCGCGATCCTCCTGCCTCCGCCTCCCAAAGTGCTGGGATTACAGGCGTGTGCCACCGCGCCCGGCCCCAGGCCTTTTAAAAATATATTTTATTTAGAGACAGGATCAGCCGGGCGCAGCAGTGCATGCCTGTAATCCCAGCACTTGGGAGGCTGAGGCAGGAGGATCGCAAGTTCAAAGCCAGCCTCAGCAATGGCGAGGCACTTAGTAACTCAGTGAGACCTTGTCTCTAATAAAATACAAAAAAAGGGTTGGGGATGTGGCCCAGTGGTCAAGTGTCCCTGAGTTCAATCCCCGGTACAAAAAAAAAAAAGAGAGAGAGAGAGAGAGAGATAGGGTCTCATGGAGTCTTGCTTAAGGCCTCACAAAATTGCTGAAGCTGGCTTTAAATTCACAATCCTCCTGCCTCAGCCTCCCAAGCGCTGGGATTACAGGTGTGCATCACCACACTCAGCTTAAACTTCACATTTCTTGTCCCTACACTCAAGACTGCTAAGTACTACATATCTGCACAGATAGTGGCCAACTGAGTGTGGCTGAACCCCAGGTGAACCGCAGCACCTCAGTTAATCCTGCTCTGGTACTTGGTTGGCTTCCCCTTCCACTTCCATAGAGGCTATTGCAAACCTTCACCTCTTAAAAGCATGGGTCCTTTTTGACTTCTAACAACCCAGAGAAAACAGATGCTTTCAAGCTTGAGGTACCTCAGCTTCCCATTTTTATATCCATAACCTTATTTATTTGGTTCTTCCCCATAACACCTCTTGAGTTTTAGGTTATGAGAGCTTTAATTTAAGTAATCAGTGCGTTAATCCACCGATATGGATTAACTGGGTGATAACAGTTGGCAGGTAGGGAGTGGCTAGAGGAGGTGGGTCACTGAGAGTAGGCCTTTGGGGTTTACATTTTGTCACTTGTGAGAAGCTCTCTCTGCTTTCTGATTGCCATGCCCTGAACTGCTTTCCTCTGTCATACACTTCTCCATGATGTTCTGCTTTACCTTGGGCCCAGAGCTATGGAGTCAGCCATCTTGATGCTCAGACCTCTAAAACCATGAGCCACATAAACTTTTCTTCCTCTAATTGTTCTTATTGGGTCTTTGGTCATAGCAACAAAAAAGCTCATGAAAACAGATATGTTCTGATTTTCAAAGACAAAGCCTCAATGATAACTAGGACTTTTCCTACAATCTTCTCTTTCCCAACACTTTGTAAACATTTTTGACCCTACTCTGACTTAGAAAAAGAAATCTTTAAAAGGCCCAGACCTCCTTGGATATATTTTTGTCTATCTATCATCCTCTCTCTCCTTTTTGACTTCTAACAACCCAGAGAAAACAGATGCTTTCAAAACAGAAAACAGATGCTTTCAAAAAGAAAACAGATGCTCTCTCTCCATTGTCCTAACTTCTAGGATGAATAATCTACTTTCTTTCCTCCCATCTACTCTTCCATCCATTCATCATGACCTTCACCCCCACTGCCTGCTGAAACTGTTCTGCCCAAGATCCCTAATGACCTATCAATGGCTCAACCCAATGTCCTCTTTCTACTTTTTCATCTTTTCTAACACTTCCTTGGCACATGGAACTCCTAATACTTCCCTCTCTGGAAATTCCTCCTATGGCTATTTAAATAAGATTTATGAGCTGGGCGCAATGGCACACGCCTGTAATCCCAGCACTTGGGAGGCTGAGGCAGGAGGATCACGAATTCAAAGCCAGCCTCAGCAATGGTGAGGCACTTAGCAACTCAGTGAAACCCTGTCTCTAATAAAAATACAAAAAAGAGCTGGGGATGTGGCCCAGTGGTAAGTGCCCTGAGTTCAATCTCTGGTACCAAAAAAAAAAAAAAAAAAAAAAAAAAAAGATTTCTGGTTATTCCTTTTCCATTTTACTTTCTGCCTTTACTGCTATTCAAGGCAATCCTTTTTTAGGGCTCCAAATTTCCCCAATCTGTCAATAACTTCCATATCTTTATCTTAAGCTCCAGATCAAAGAATCCAGCTACTTCCTGGGCATTTTCATTGGGATACTAATTTGCTCATAATTCTGTGAGTAGCAGTACAGGCTGGGTCTGGCTGGGGTGCTCTTCCGCTGATCTCACTGGAGTTCCCTCTGCTGCAGCAGTCGTCTGGTGCATCTTGGGCTTGATGGTTTAAATTGGCCTCACTTGCATATTGGGTGGTTGATGCCAGCTCTTGGCTGGGACACCAGGCTTGCTTACACCACTGCCTCAGTTTTCCAACTCCAGCCTCAATGTGAAGGCTTTTTAAAGTCTCTCTTTAGGTTTCCCTTACTAATGTCCCATTGGCTAATGTAAATTACACAACCAAGCCCTGATTCATAGGACAGAGAAATAAAACTCAACTTCTTTATGCACACACACACACGCAGGAGCCCTATTTGGGGAGATGGCTAAGATTGTGGTTGACTACGGGCTATAGAGATGTTTGGGCATTGCCGCCTTCTGTAGTCTCACAAGACTTGGGCTGAGATCTTGAGAGACTTGGGCCGAGATTGCTGATCCGGTTGGCGCCATTTGGTGTGTGGGTTTTTGGTGGTATGTGGTACATGTTAAAGTCGTTGTTAGAGCCAGAGAGAGAAGTTATCAGAATAAAAAGCCTGTTTGTTTCCAGTTCGCCTCTGAATTTCTTCCCACGGCTTCGTTGCTCCAAGCGGCCATCGCTTCAGGCGACAACACACACAAAACATATGTGTGTGTATATATAAATTTTAGTTGTAGATGGACCGATATGTTTATTTTATTTATTTATTTTTATGTTGTGCTGAGGATCGAACCCAGTGCCTCACACATGTGAGGCAAGTGCTCTACCGCTGAGCCCCAGCCCCAGCCCCTAAAACTCTACTTCTTGACGGAAAGAACAGCAAATACTTACAAGAAAAGGTCATGTATTAGAGAGACAAGAGTTACTGAAACAGACAACCTATCACAATGTTCTTCCTTTTCCAAACTTGTCTCTTCTGTCTCTTCTATCCCTGGGAACATGCCGGTGTTGTACCCGTACCAGTCACTCGAGCCAGAGTTGTTCTAGTCTACTCTCTCATCCCTTGCAGCAGAGACCATAGGATGGAGAACTTGATGTCAATTCCCATCCCCTTTCTCTGTTATACAGATATTAAACAGATGTGGCTTTCTTAGACAGTTTTGAAGCTACAGGTCATCATATGATGCAATTCTGGCCAACTCACAGAAGTCTGCACCTTTTCTTTATTTCAGTGCTGGGGATTAAACCCAGAACCTTGGTACTGGGGACTGAACTCAGGGGCACTTGACCACTGGGCCACATCCCCAGCCCTTTTTTGTATTTTATTAGAGATAGGGTCTCACTGAGTTGCTCAGTGCCTCTCCATTGCTGAGGCTGGCTTTGAACTCGTGATCCTCCTGCCTCAGCCTCCCAAGTGCTGGGATTATAGGCGTGCACCACCACGCCCAGCATTTTTTATTTTTATTATTTTATTTTGACTTATACATTTTTCACTTCAATTCATTCAAATTACTTTGTGCTCTTGCTTTTAATGTTAGCCTACTAAATACAGTGCTTCTAAAATTTTAAAATTTTTTGCTGTTTTTTTTTATTGTTCTAATCAGTTATACATGACAGCAGAATGCTCTTCGATTCATTACATACAAAAAGAGCATAATTTTTCACTTCTCTGGTTGTACTTATTTTTTTATTTTGAGACAGGGTCTTGCTAGGTTGCTGAGGATCTTGCTAAATTGCTGAGGCTGACCTTGGACCTGCAATCTTCCTGCCTCAGCCTCCCAAATTGCTGGGATTACAGGCATGTGCCACTCCCAACCCAACTCCTACAGCCACTGTTAACCAGTATGTAAAGTCTTAATGGCTCCGACTGCCCTCCAGTAGTACTTCTAACAAACTCTCAAACGGTACTGATCTGCTGATAGTGGGCAAATTGCTTTTGAGAAGTGTTGGTCTGGTGTTCTTTTCCTTCAGAGCATTTGTCTCAGTATCCATCTGTTGACAGACACCTTCCATTCCTCAATTAAGAGGTTGTCAAACATTTAGTGTGCCTCCAAATTCCCTGGAGGGATTGTTAAAACACAAATAGCTAGCTTCCATCCCTAGAGTTTCTGATTCAGTGGGTTTAGGTGGGAGCTAAGAATGTGCATTTATAACAAGTTCCCAGGTAATGCTGATGCGGCCTGTCCTGGGATCATACAAGAATCATTGTTTCAGTGCAAGGTTTCTTAGCCTTGGCTCTATTGACATTTTGAGCCAGGTAATTCCTTATTATGGAGGAGTTGTTCTATACATTAATGGATGTTTAGGTTCATCCTTCTTCTTTACTCACTAGATATGGCCAGTGGCCCCTCCCATTATAACAAAAATGTCTCAGATTGTTCCCAAATATCTCCCTGTAGAGAAAATTGTCCCTTATTGAGAACTACTATTATGAAGTGACTCTTTAATTTTCTTCTTTTTCTGATTATTATTATTTTTTTAAACTGGGAAATGAACCCAGGGGTGCTTTATCACGGAACTACATCCCCAGCCCTTTTTGTTTTTTATTATGAGAAAGGGTATCACTAAGTTACTGAGGCTGATCTTAAACTTGTGATTCTTCTGCCTCAGCCTCTGAAGTTGCTGGGATTATAGGTGTGTACCACCATCCCTTGGTGACCATTTGATTTCTATATATCTTCTTTAATCTCTAAATTTCATAATGTTTTTGTATTCCCAGTGCCACAGGTAGGCATTCTACTTGTTTAATGAATAAATACATCTAATTCCAACAGCGTTGACGGCCTTTCATGATTTCTTCGCCCTTTCTTATATCCTTTCTCTCATCACCAAAAATCATAAAAAGAAATCTTTCTGTCACTCCCCTACCATGATCAAAAAGGACAGACTCCTGAGTTTCTTTGGACAAGAACATAGGAACTGGGGCTGGGGTTGTGGCTCAGCGGTCGAGCGCTTGCCTAGCACATGCGCAGTGCGGTTCGATCCTCAGCACCACCTAAAAATAAAGGCATTGTGTACAACTAAACAACAAATAAATAAATATTAAAAAAAAAAAAGAGGAACCGAAGACGTTTCTGGTCTCAGGCCTTTGTTCAAAAATTCTGGTCCATCCTGGGGAACTACATCCATTGTTACAAATTGTTCCAGAGAGAGAAAAGGGTCTTATTTTTCCAGGATAAGGTGTGTGTGTGTCGAGGGGGGGTGATGTTTCATTTTCCCACTCTGTTCACCCCACCCTCCCACTGGGAGAAAAGGCCTATGGCAGGTCCAGCACCTGCCTCTACGAGAGTTCCTGGAAGGTGGCAGGACCTCCATGGGACAGATCTATGGATCGATGTTTATGGATGTTAGAGTATCAGGAAGATCTCAGTAACCAAGCCTGTGGTCATTGAGCTACTCCATTGTCCACCAGAGTGGTAGTACCCTAAAGGCAGTGACTATGCTGCCTGCCTTCTTTCTGCATTTTTATAGTATATTTATGTTCTTAGTTGTCATGAGCCATCCATGGGCTGTGTGTGGATTGTGTTGTGCATAGTAGCCTCCTGAGTGGAAAGGTCTAGCACTGTGAATTGCCTGTCAGGGATTGATCGCATAATGCAGGTGAGCCTCCCCCTCTCGCTCTGCCTAAAATCCCACACAGCATCTGAGATGGGTTTGATTTGCCAAGATGTCAATCAATTTGCTGAGCATAAAACATCAGGAAGCAAGACTCCACCCTTGAAACCTTATTCCTCTCTGATATCCCCGATATAAAATAAACGAAAAGTGGGCTCGAGCTCTCTTTCCCTTAAGGTCAAAGAGCTGTCCTGACCTCAATTCCAAAATTATTTCTGTGTTGTGTGATTTTTTCCTGCCTTCTTCTTAGCTTAATGTTGCAGCCAGCCCATTTAAACCGTTTGTCTCTTCTGCATGCAAGTCACGGTGGAGACTTAGTAGTGATCCTCTTTATAAATAATACATCAATCAAAAGACAACTCAGAATGAGAATTTTATGAACTATGGTAGGCTGGTAGAGGAAAAAGATATTTCTGGTCAAAGTACAGATGCTAATAACAGCATCTTACTGGGAGCTGCCTGTTCTACCCACACATCCAAAGACTCAATAGCAAAGGCAGGGAAGTGAGGATTTGGGAACTCTGGTGGAAAAGCAAATAGGAGTCAGAGAGTTTGCAGAACTGACATCCCAGCCTGTTCCTGTTCCTGCATAGTTGATTTCCCTGACTCACACCTACTGCCACGTATCTCTAAATCTGAAGCAGTCTGGTGAGCTTGTGCTGCCTCAGCTAAAGTAATTAGGGAACAAATTGTTTCATTCTGGATTGTCTTACACCACAAGTGCCTTGCTCTAGGTGCCAGCCAGGTTTTCAGGTCAGGTCTTGTGAATGCTGGAGGGTAGTTGAGGGTAGTTGTTCATTCACCTGTAGGGAGATTAACACTCATTTTGCTTTCAGGGCAATGAGAAGGAAAGTCTTACAAGGAGTGTAGTGGAGCAGAACTTTCTGGCACACTGAGTGTGGGTGTAATTTTATGGTGTTCTTCTGGATTAATTGACTCTTTGGCAGTATGGAATAAAAGTTGATTGAGCTAGCTTGAGAGACAAGCTATTGTTAAATGTATACTGACATAATTCATAGACAAGGACCAGGAGTAGGAGGGCTTCGGGAAGACAGGAAGCCAGCTCTCATTTCCAATCCTCTCACCCATCCTTCTATCTCCCTGGACCAGCTTTCTCTGCTTCTTCTCCCCACATGATACACTATGATTTTGCAAAGTTCCTGAGTTCACGTGTGAGAGCCCCAGCCTCCTGCAGACACCGACATTCTCCCTGTCCAATTGAGATTTTAAAGAAAGAATCTGATGGGTTCTACTTGCATCAGGTGTCCAGCCTGGGTCTAGCCAACTCTGTGTAGTACAAACAAGGATGGATAGGTCCACCCTAAGGGAGCAGTGGGGGCGGGGGGGGGCAATTCTCAGAAGCAGAACCTACATCAAGGATCCAAGTACTAGTACTAGTCTACTACTAGACTAATAGTGGTCTGTCGAAAGAAAGTTGAAACAACATATAATCCCACCTGACCCTCCTCATTCCCTCTGATCACCTGCTGGATCTCTCTATTTGCCAAAGTCTGAAGGGCAAATGGAAGATACAATGCAGGTTTTCTCAAGATAATCTTGTTATTTATACACCTAATACATATGGGGAGGGGGTACTGGGGATTGAACTCAGGGGCACTCAGCCACATTCCTGGCCATATTTTTTTTTTTTTTTTGGTACTGGGTATTGAACTCAGGGGCACTCGACCACTGGGCCACATCCCCAGGCCTTTTGTGTATTTTATTAGAGACAGGGTATCACTGAATTGCTAAGTGCCTCACCATTGCTGAGGCTGGCTTTGAACTTGCAATCCTCCTGCCTCAGCCTCCCAAGTGCTGGGATTACAGGCGTGCGCCACCGTACCCAGCTTCCTATTTTTTTTTATTTTATTTTATTTAGAAATGGGGTCTCACTGAGTGGCTTAGTGCCTCACTTTTGCTAAGGCTGGCTTGGATTTCGTGATCCTCCTGCCTCAGCCTCCCTAAGTGCTGGGATTACAGGCGTATGCCACCATGTCTGGTTCCTTATGCACGCTTGGAAGATAAAGCATTCCATTTTTGTCAATTGTAGGTAATTGTAGCATTTAGGCATGCCCACCTTCACAGTTACCATATATGAGATTTGAATGGTCTATCCACACAACATTCATCACTGTTTTGTACAACCTGGGGTCAGAAGTGTCAAAATTTTTTTTTTCTGAGCTGGGCACGGTGGCGCATGCCTGTAATCCCAGCACTTGGGAGGCTGAGGCAGGAGGATCACGAGTTCAAAGCCAGCCTCAGCAATGGTGAGGCACTGAGCAACTCAGTGAGACCCTGTCTCTAATAAAATACAAAAAAGGGCTGGGGATGTGGCCCAGTTCCCCTGAGTTCGATCTTCAGTACCAAAAAAAAAAAAAAAAAGCTCTCCATTACTCTGCACATTTTCAAGTGGTTGTAGGAACCCCTTGTAGTTACCTAGGAAGGATCTCAAGTCTATCATTAAAAGCAATTTATAGGAAATGCCGTAGGGTGAAAGAGCAGTCTCTCCCAGTAAATTTATCAGAGGAATTTGCCCTTTCAGAGTTGAGACTGAACTTGCATCTAGTTAGAATTGGGTGCTGCAGAAAGCACAATAAGAAAGAGGAGGAAATATTGGGGCAGAGAAGTTTATTTGGACTAGTTGCCAAAACTGGTTACACTGACCCTCCCTAACACTTTGGAAATTTGGTTCTCAGAGGGGGAAAGGATGGCAGGCCTTAGGGCTACATTAAACCCAAGAATTCTTTTGTAGTTTGGGCTGATTCTTCAGAAAAGTTCCAGTTTCATTGATACTTGGCTTTGCCAGATTGGGCTTTTCTCATGCCAGGATGCTGTTTATCTAATCAAACTTCCTCTCCCATTCACCATAACTCTTTTTTTTTTTTTTTTTTTTTTTTTTTTTTGTACCAGGGATTGAACCCAGAGGCATTTTAGCAATTATCCACATCCGCAGGCCTTTTTTATTTTTTATTTTGAGACAAGGTCTTGCTAAATTGCTTAGGGCCTTGCTAAATTGCTGATGCTGGCCTCAAACTTATAATCCTCTGCCTCAGCCTCCTGAGTCATCGGGATTACAGGTATGTGCCACCACAGCCTGCTCACTATAACTCCTTTTTGCTTGGATCTATTATATTCTTGGGTTCCAAGAAGGACCCATTGTTATGGAACTATAGATATTTACCAGTAATTCTCACAGTCTCTATCTTGGCTCTATGTTAACAAAAGATAATTTTCCCCCTCACCAGGGTACAAAGAAAAGGATATTAATCAATTTTGTTCAAACTACACAAATAGATACAAAGGCAAAGGACATTGTTAAACTCTATACTACTTGAGCCAGTCATGGTGGTCCATGCAAGTAATTCCAGAGATTTGGGAGATTTAGGCAGGAAGATTTAGGCAGGAAGTCCAAAGCCAGTCTCAGCAACTTGGTGAGGCTCTAAGCAATTTAGCAAGACCCTGCCTCAAAATTAAATAAATAAATAAATAAATAAATATTTTTTAAAGGGCTGGGATGGAGCTTAGTGGTTAAGTACCCCCTGGGTTCAATCTCTGGTACCGAAAATAAATTTTAAAAAATCAATCCTACACTACTTGAGAAAAATTGAAATGTATTTTATGCTCAGTGTTGCAACTTACATTTTCTAGAGGTGGACA
Organism: Tamias sibiricus; assembly: GCA_025594165.1. Classification (NCBI taxonomy): domain Eukaryota; kingdom Metazoa; phylum Chordata; class Mammalia; order Rodentia; family Sciuridae; genus Tamias; species Tamias sibiricus. Next base: position 183,102,229 of record CM046659.1, on the reverse strand, counting down.
CAATAATACCTGCCTTCCACCTCATCTTACAATGTAATGGACCATCCTCCTTTTTGCAGGTACAGCTTTGCTGCCTCCCCTTGAGTCAGAGTGGACTTGTGACTGTGGTGGAAGGGACACAACATGACTTCCAAAGCCAGATTATAAAAGAGGACAGGTTCCCTGGGATTCCCTTGGGAAACTCATTCTCAGAACCCAGCCACTGTGCCATGAGGAAGCCCAAGCAGTAGCACAGAGAGGCCATGTGTTGGTATCCCAGACAAAAGTCCCCGTTGAGTTCTTAGCTAACAGCCAGGACCCGTGCCAGGCTTGTGAGTAAGCAACTTTCAGATGGTTTCAGCCAAACCTCCAAAGTCACTCCCTGCTGTATGAGTCTTCCCAGATGAGGTCCCACCCATTGCGAGGCAGAGACAATCTGTCCCTGCTGTTCTTTCTCTGAATTCCTCACCCATGGATACACACTCAAAATAAAAGCTGATTGTTTTATGCTAACAAGTTTGAAACAGTTTTGCTATGGCACTCCTTTCCAGAATACTCAGGTACATGTGAGTATTGGAAAATAGTAGGCACACTTTCTTCCCACAAACACAATAACCATAACAAGATATCTGAAGGTTCCCCCAGCTTCCTTCTTCGTTTCTTTCTCCATTCCTTCCTTCTTTTCTTTCTTTCTCCCTTCCTTGCTGCCTTCCTTCCTTCCTTCCTTCCTTCCTTCCTTCCTTCCTTCCTTCCTTCCTGCCATTCTTTCTTTTTCTTGGTACTGGGGATTGAACCCAGGGGCACTTTATCATTGAACACAACCCCAGCCCATGTTATTTTTTATTTTTAGACAAGATCTCATTAAGTTGCTTAGGGTCTTGTTAATTTTGCTGAGGCTGGCCTCAAACTTGGGATCCTCCTACCTCAGCCTCCAGAGTCACTAGGATTACAGGCATGTACCACCATGCCCAGCCCTAGCTTGTTTCTTTCTTTTTTTTTTTTTTTTTTTTTGTTTTTGTTTTTGGTACCGGGGTTGAACTCAGCGGCACTCGACCACTGGGCCACATCCCTAGCCCTTTTTTGTATTTTATTAGAGACAGGGTCTCACTGAGTTGCTAAGTGCCTCGCCATTGTTGAGGCTGGCTTTGAACTCACGATCCTCTTGCCTCAGCCTCCCAAAGTGCTGGGATTACAGGCGTGCGCCACCGCGCCCGGCTTCTTTTTTTTTTTTTAATATTTATTTATTTGCTTTAGTTGTACACAATGCGTTTATTTTTACGTGGTGCTGAGGATCGAACCCAGGCCACACACGTGCTAGAGGAGCGCTCTACCACTGAGCCACAACCCCAGCCCCCCTAACTTGTTTCTTAGTAACAAATGCCTCAACCTACTAATAGAATCCAGAGCTGACCTTTCCTCTTTCTCCCAATTCATCTTTTCTTAGCAATTGTTGTGGCGAGAATTCAATGCTCTTATAGATTTTACAGAACCTCATGGAAATTTTTCCTTAAAATTTATTTTTGGGGATATAGCTCAGTTGGTAGAGTGCTTGCCTGGCATGCACAAGGCTATGAGTTCAATCTACAATGCTACAAAAAATATACATATTTATTTTTATAAAATGAAGCATCAAGCTGGAGATATAGCCCAGTTGGTAAGAGTGCTTGTCTCATATGCACAAGGCCCTGGGTTCAATCCCCAGCACCAAAAAAAGTAAAAATAAAATGAAGCGCCAAGCGTGGTGGCGCATGCCTGTAATCCCAGCACTTTGCGAGGCTGAGGCAGTAGGATCGCGAGTTCAAAGCCAGCCTCAGCAATGGCAAGGCACTTAGCAACTCAGTGAGACTCTGTCTCTAAATAAAATACAAAAAAGGGCTGGGGATGTGGCCCAGAGGTCAAGTGCCCCTGAGTTCAATCCCCGGTACCACAAAAAAATAAATAAATAAATAAATAAATAAATAAATAAAGTTAGTCAAGGAAGAGAGACTAAATCAGAGATTTATTTTGGATTCCAGAGGTGTGCAGAAGTTCTCTTGGCCTGCCCAGGTGACTCCACCAACAATTGAAATAAAAATGAATCTAGCCAGCCAGGTGTGGTGGTACACACCTGTAATCCCAGCACTTGGGAGGCTGAGGCAGGAAGGATCACAAATTCAAAGCCAGCCTCAGAAATGGCAAGGCACTTAGCAACTCAGTGAGACCCTTTCTCTAAATAAATAAAATACAAAAAAGGTCTGGGGATGTAACCCAGTGAGTGTCCCTGAGTTCAATCCCCGGTACCACAAAAATAAATAAATAAATTAATTAATTAATTAATTAATTAATTAAATAAAATGAAGCATCAAACAAGAACGAAAACTTCTTTTGGGAGGGTGTCCAGACGACAAAACTTGAGAGTGAGATTGCAAATAATACCCAGTTGGGAGAAAAAAATAATCCTATTTTAACGTTTCTGAGGCTTCCCCATCCTTAAAATATCAGCAATGCTGTTGAAATGGAATCTTTTTCTGAGATAATTTTATATTAATTTTGCTAGCATAAATCCCTCTTCAACTCTCTGCCTACCCTTCAATAGTATCTGTTGACTCAGACTTCACAGAGTAATCATTTCCTGATAGAGTGTTTTTTGAAATCAGTTACATTGAGGAAACTATTCATTCTTTCATTCATCAAATATTTGTGTTGGCTCTGTGGAAAGAAAGGACATCAAGGAGAGAGGATGTGTGAGACAAGAATCTGGGGTGGTACAGATGGTTGATTTAATCAACCTAAAATAAAGTGCTGTGTGATTTCATGAAATGCTCCAACACTAGTCCCAAGGAATTTACTCATTCTTCTGCAGAGTCATTTAATCTTTTTTTTTTTTTTTTTTTTTTTTTTTTTTTCCTGCACTGGGGATTGAACCAGGGATGCTTTACCACTGAACGACATTCCCAGCCCTTTTCTTTTCTTTTTTTTTTTTTTTTGTGGTACCGGGGATTGAACTCAGGGGCACTCAACCACTGGGTCACATCCCCAGACCTTTTTTGTATTTTATTAGAGACAGGGTCTCACTGAGTTGCTAAGTGCCTTGCCATTGCTGAGGCTGGCTTTGAACTCACGATCCTCCTGCCTCAGCCTCCCAAAGTGCTGGGATTATAGGCGTGCGCCACCGCGCCCGGCTCCAAGCCCTTTTTTATTTTTAATTTTTTAATGCTGAGACTGGGCCTCATTAAGTTGCTGGGCTGACCTGGAATTTATAATTCTCCTGCCCCAGCCTCCTGAGTCACTGGGATCACAGGCATATGTCACCATACCCTGCATGGAGAGTCATTTAATCTTTTATTCCATATTTTTAGTTGTAGATGGACACAATACCTTTGTTTTATTTATTCATTTTTATGTGGTGCTGAGAATCAAACCCAGTGCCTCCCACATGCTAGGCAAGTGCTCTACTACTGAGCCACATTCCCAGTCCTAGAGTAATTTTTTAAAAATATTTATTTATTTGCTTTAGTTGTACACAATGGGTTTAAATGGGTTTATTTATACGTGATGCTGAGGGTCGAACCCGGGCCGCGCATGTGCTAGGCGAGTGCTCTACCGCTGAGCCACAATCCCAGCCCTTGTCCTAGAGTAATTTATTCTCAATTTGTGTTCCTTGAAGTTCTTTTAGAATTCACTTATTTAATAATATCTACTGAATAACTTTTGTATATCAAATATTTATTCTTTTTAAGGGCGGCTACTTATTCTTTTGAATTTTACTGTTTTGTTGATTGTTGAGATGGGGGTCTCTCTATGTTGCCCAGGCTGGACTCCAACTCTTGGGCTCAAGAAAGCCTCCTGCCTTAGCCTTCTGCGTAGCTGGAGCTATGGGTATGCACCACCATGCTTGGTTTAGGATTTTTGCATTGGTTAGCTCAAGAAAGCCAAAGCAAGTTTATGTGTCTGGGTCGATTTCTACAGACTGTGATTTTCACACTTTATTAACATTCCACTTCACTGAAAAGCACAACTTGAGAAATAGATGATCAAAAAGCATGGATGATTGAAATCTTCTGACATTCTCTAGCCACATTGTTGACACTGTCACCTCTTCCCTATAAGCCTCAAAAAGCTGACAGCAAGGTAGGGTGCCCTGGTGCACACCTGTGATTCCAGTAATTCACGAGGCTGAGGCAGAAAGATTCCAAGTTTGAGGCCAACCTCAGCAACTTAGAGATACCCCGTGTCAAAATAAAAAAGGGCTGTGGCTCAGTGGTAAAGTGCCCCTGGGTTTAATCCCCAGTACCAAAAAAATAAATAAATAAAAAGCTTCAAGTTGTGTCTCATTAGTTTTATCCAAAGCAGATGTCAGAATTTCAAAATTTCCAGAAGATTAACTTATTTATTCCTTTTAACAATCATTAAGTGGGGGGCTGGGGCTGGGGCTGGGGCTCAGTGGTAGAGCACTTGTACTAAATGTATGAGACCCTGGGTTCAATCCTCAGTACCACATAAATAAAATAAAGGTATTGTGTCCACCTACAACTAAACAAATATTTTTTAAAAAATCATTAGGGGGGCTGGGCATGGTCGTGCATGCCTATAATTCCAGTGGCTCTGAATGCTGAGGCAGGAGGATCACAAGTTCAAAATCAGCCTCAGCTACTTAGCGAGGCCCTGAGTGACTTAGCGAGACCACTTCTCAAGTAAAAAATAAAAAGGGCTGGGGATGTGGCTTAGTGGTTAAGCACTGTGGTTTGATCCCTGGGAACCGAACCCAGGCCTTGTGCATGGTAGGCAAGTGCTGTACAGTTGAGCTACACTCCCAGCCCCTCATGCTCATTTTAAAGTAAAAGAAGCTGGGCATATTGGTGCATGCCTGTAATTCCAGTGACTTGGGAGGCTGAAGCAGGAGGATCAAAGTTGGAAGCCAGCTTGGGCAACTTAGTGAAACCCTTAGCAATCTTAGTGAGAACATGTCTTAAAATTAAAAGGTCTGGGGATGTACCTCAGTGGTAAAGCACCCTTGGTTCAATCCCAAGTACAATAATATAAATAAAGGAAAGGGAGGTACGGATTATGTTAAACAACTTTCTAAAGCCCACAGTGAGTGGGCCAGTGAATCTGAACCTGGAACTCTGACTTCAGAGCCCATGCTTTTAGCCATTAAACTATGCTGCCATTGAGAGTTTATATTCCTTTTCTTTCTTTTTCTTTTCTTTTTTTTGTATCAGGGACTGAACTCAGGGGCACTCGATCACTGAGCCACATCCCCAGCCCCTTTTTTTTTTTTTGTATATATATACATTTTTTTTTTTTTTTTTTTTTTTTTAGAGACAGGGTCTCACTGAGTTGCTAAGTGCCTTGCCATTGCTGAGGCTGGCTTTGAACAATCCTCCTGCCTCAGCCTCCCAAGTGCTGGGATAACAGGCGTGCGCCACCATGCCTGGCTATATTCCTTTTCTTAAAAAAAAAAAAAAAAATCCCAAAACAAAAATTCCAAGGCCCAATTGCTGGTGCATTTGGTTCTTGCTCTAGGCTTTCCTGCCCACTACAAACAGTCAGAAGCAATGATCTCTTGTACTCAATTTTGATTCAAAGAGAAATAGGATGCATTGTTTTGGCGAGCTTGGTCTTGGAAGGGACGTGTTTACCACTGGCATCCAGATCCTGTTGGATCCGGTTTGCACAACATTTCCAGCGCAGCAGTCAGTTCAGAAGCTACCAATGCATCTGAAACAAAACCTGGAACCATGTTCACACCAGGAATATTTAAGAGGTGAATACAGCTAACTTCTCATGAATATCCCAGGCAAAACGGGCAGGCTTCATTGGTCACTTAGGTGACAAGTATGTCTTTTCTTCATGTTGTTTCTGGAGTCCTCGGCCAGGATCTTGACTTTGGAGATCCAATAAATCAGGCCCAGCCTCTCATCCCAAAAACCAAACAGAAAAGATAAGGTGAAAAGCATGAAAGGAACTTTATCAGTGCAGCCACATGGGGAACACCATAGCCCTCTCTGAGGGCCCAACAATGACCCTGAGGTTTTCTAGAAAGCGGAATGACAGCAAGGGTCAGGAGTTTTGGACAACTGGACACCTATCTTTCTATCTTTCTTTCTTTTTTGAAATCAGGGATTGAACCACCCACGGGCACTTAACCACTGAGCCACATCCCCAGCCCTTTCTTATATTTCATTTTGAGACCAGGTCTCCCTAAGTTGCTTAGGGCCTTGCTAAATTGCTGAGGCTTTCTTTGAACTCACAATCCTCCTGCCTCAGACTGCTGAGCCTCTGGAATTACAGGTGTGTGCCACCGCGCCCAGTAGCTGGAGACCTTGCACAGCAGCCAAAGCAGGTGATTTTAATTAGGAGGTGTGGCCTGTTCATCGTTATCTCAAAATTGGTCAGGCGAGGCCTTGTGCTGGATAAGAAAGTTGCTATTGCCTGGAGTGCGGGGTGGGGATAGCTTCCACTCATCACAAGATATCTATTGATTCAGACCCCGTTTCTGGAATCCAAGGTGACTTGGAAGCAAAGGAGACAGATGCAAAATGGAGGCAGGGCTGCCAACTCTAATCTTGCTTTTAGCCACCCATTGGACATTTGCAGGCAAAAGTGAAGAGTCTAGGTCCTTGTTACATTACATTTAAAACTCTACATATCATCCACCTCTGGTGGTTATGCATTTATTGTGAAGGCCAAGTGAGCAATCTCAGATAATTATAGGGTAAATTCAGTTCATTTGTATTGTCAACATTAGTTGGCTTGTCTACAGTGGTTTCCTTAAAAAATCTCTACCATTGCTTTATACACACACACACACACACACACACACACACATACACACAGGGTGCAATAGATTGGAGATAGTGGGGAGTGACTATATAAGATATATGGCAGCTTCTCCCATTTAGAGGTGGAGTCAATTTTGAATTTGGACTTGGTTATGTAAATTACTTTATCTAATGGAACATCAGCAATAAGATACAGAAACTTGAAAAACACGTGTGCATGGAGGTTTACCTCTTATTGCTAGAAGATCTTTTGCCACCATATAAACAAACCCAGGCTGGCCATGCCTAGCTCTTACCAACCAATTCTTTCAGGGATGCTAACTCCTGCTCTAGCATCAGCTGTTGTCCTAAATTGGATGTGCAGATGACATGGTTCAGATGGGCTGCTCCATTGGGAGTTGTCCTTGGCAGAGTTACTTTTGCTTGCTATCCCTAATTCCTTTTGAAAAGATTACACCCCCCTTCCTTTATCCCAGCAGTCTAAATTCTAAAGAGATGGTCTATCTAAACAGTTATTATGTTAACTGCTAAATAATCTTTCTTTGGATTTACAGAACCCAGAACATCTGGTGCCCTTAGTTCTATGCATCAACTGACACAGGCATGTAAATTACTGTGCGATTTGACTTGCGGAAAAGTAATATGTCTAAAAAGAGCTACAGGAACTAGCCCCAGGGAGTAGAGGTCCATTGCAATGTTCCAAAGAAGAAAAAGGAGACACACACCCCAAATGACTGAGACTCTGCTTAGCACATAGCTTTCCTGACCAGATCTTCCTTCCTCTCCTATAAAAGTACTGTGTGTTAGCCGGGCACGGTGGTGCACTCCTGTTATCCCAGCACTTGGGAGGCTGAGGCAGGAGGATCGAGAGTTCAAAGCCAGCCTCAGCAATGGCGAGACACTTAGCAACTCAGTGAGACCCTGTCTCTAACAAAATACAAAAAAGGGCTGGGGATGTGGCCCAGTGGTTGAGTGCCCCTGAGTTCAATACCTCGCGCGCGCACACACACACACACACACACACACACACACACACACACAAGTCCTGTGTGCCCTGATTATCCCAAGATGGAGCTTTGAGGTTGACCTCCTCTTCTATTTAATCAAGACCCCAATCCTGGGGCTGGGGGTGTGGCTTAATTGTAGAGAGCTTGCCTAGCATGTATGAGGCACTGGGTTCAATCCCCAACACCACATAAAAATAAAGAAATAAAATAAATGTATTATGTCTATCTACAACTAAATTTTAAAAATCCTTGGAATAAACATGTTTCCTTCCTATACACTGTCCTCTCATAGATATTGACCTTTGACTGGTGAGCAGTTCAGACCTTGTTCTGGTAATAAGTGTGCTTGATATCTTACATTTGCTCCTCCAAATCCAATCCCAACCTTTCTCCATTCTGTTTCATATACTGGATGCTAACCTTTGGACTGCTTCAATAGGCCCTTCCCCCTGCCTTTCCTTTGGATCTAGTCAAGAAATGTTCTGGCTGGCAAATAGTAAGACTTCGTTTTCCTGAAGTCCTCTCCAAAGATTGCCACAGGTAGACTGTGTCCTTCTGCTGAAAGTCAGAGCTACCAAGAAGTTGCTACGCACTGCTACTGACCATTGGCCCTTCAGGCCTAGGAATGTAAATGGCTTCCACTCTTGCTAGCCCCCTTGTACTGCCCTATCCATTTTGGCTTCCTTAACCTGCAAAGGTCTTTCTAAATAGTCTATGAAAATTTCCTCGATTACTCCATGGGCATGTGTCATTGGCTTCCTGCTGGAAAATATACTGGGAACTCACAAGACTGATACCTGCTTTACCTGAAGGAAAGACCTGCCGTCTATGAGGATTTACTGCCTTGCCTCAGCCACTGGTTTTGCTCATCTAGGACACCCAACCCTCAGCACCATGCTCCCTGGGATAATGGGTAGGTTATGGTGTTTTTCCATTCTGAGCTGGATCATGCAGTCAGTTCCCATTCCCTCCCATACTAATCATCACCACATTGCAACAGTCCAAGCCCCAGGACTAAACAACACTAGGTTACTCCCTGTTCCCAAGTGCTTCATGCTACTGGAAAACCCGAGGAACGATTCCTTGCTCAGCTGTCACATGTTAGACTTGGCTGACCCATCCTGTCCTGATCCTTTGCCCAGCTCTGAACTCTGGGCACCTGCCTCCTGGCATGAAATCCAAAGTAGGTTTGCCAGTGATGAGTATCTAGCCTCTGCTCCCTTGGATTCTCTCTGTGGCATATACATGATGTAATATTTGTTGTAGTTACTTACAAATGTGTTGTTCTTCTAGATCCCCAACATTGTCAGATGATTCCTGTGGCATTATATGTTGTTTGAAGCAATGCAAGGAAGTAAAAGAGCTGAGGATTGGACTATAGCTCAGTGTAGAGCCCTTGCCTAGTATGCATAAGGCCCTGGGTTCTATCCCTAGTACTGCTACAAAACAAAACAACAAGAAAAACCACTCTGCACTAGACCAAGTAAGGTAGCACACACCTTTAATTCCAGCAACTTAGGAGACTGAGGCAGGAGGATTGGGAGTTTGAGGTCAGCCTGAGAAACATAGCAAGACCCTGTCTCAAAAAAATAAAGAGCCAGGTGCAGTGTCACACACCTGTAACCCCAGTGGCTTGGGAGGCTGACGCAGGTGAGCAGGAGGATCACAAGTTTGAGGCTAGCCTCAGAAACTTAGTGAGGCCCTTAGAAACGTAGCAAGATCTTACCTCAAAATAAAAAATAAGGGGCTGGGGTTGTGGCTCAGCAGTAGAACGCTTGCCTAGCACGTGCACAGCCCCGGTTCGATCCTCAGCACCACGTATAAACAAATGCATTGTGTACAACTAGAAGCAAAATAAATAAATATTTTTTAAAAAAATAAAAAATAAAAGTGCTAAAGATGCGTCTCAGTAGTTAAGTACCTCTGGGTTAATAAAAAATGAGAGAAAGCTACAATCCCTGCACTTGGGAGGCTGAGGCAGGAGGATCGCGAGTTCAAGGCCAGCCTCAGCAATGGTGAGGTACTTAGCAACCCAGTGAGACCCTCTCTCTAATAAAATATGAAAAAGGGCTAGAGATATGGTAAGTGCCCCTGAGTTCAATCCCTGGTACCAAAAAAAAAAAAAAAAAACAGAGTAAAATAATTAGAGAAAAAAGATAATTAATTTCACTATCTATTTTTTATGGGGTCGGTACCAGGGATTGAACTCAAAGGCACTTGACCCCTGAGCCACATCCCCAGCACTATTTTTAAATTTTTATTTATTTATTTACTTATTTTAAATTTTAATTTGTTATATATGACAACAGAATGCATTACAATTCATATTACACATATAGAGCACAATTTTTCATATCTCTGGTTGTACACAAAGTAGGGTCATATCATTCATGTCTTCATACATGTACTTAGGGTAATGATGACCATCACATTCCACCATCTTTTCTACCCCCATGCTCCCTCCCTTCCCCTCCCTTCCCTTTTCCCCTATGCCCTATCTAGAGTTCATCTAATCCTCCCATGCCCACCCCCAGCACATTAAGAATCAGCATCCTTAAATCAGAGAAAACATTCGGCATTTGTTTTTTTTTTTTTAAATTGGCTAACTTCACTTAGCATTGCATCCCCCAACTCCATCCATTTACCTGCAAATGCCATGATTTTATTCTCTTTTGATGCTGAATAATATTCCATTGTGTATATATACTACATTTCTTTGTCCATTCATCTACTGAAGGGCATCTAGGTTGGTTCCATAGTTTAGCTATTATGAATTGTGCTGCTATAAACATTGATGTGGCTGTGTCCCTGTAGTATGCTGTTTTTAAGTTCTTTGGGTATAGACCAAGGAGTGGGATAGCTGGGTCATAATGTGGTTCCATTCCCAGTGTTCCAAGGATTCTCCATACTGCTTTCCATATTGGCTTCACCAATTTGCAGTCCCACCAGCAATGTATGAGTGCCCCAGCACTATTTTGTATTTTATTTAGAGAGCGGGTCTCACTGAGTTGCTTAGCACCTCGCTGTTTCTGAGGCAGGCTTTGAACTCACGATCCTCCTGCCTCAACCTCCAGAGCCACTGGGATTATAGGCGTGAACCACCATACACTGTGACTATTAATTCCACACAGGGTAGAGCAGGAATGACTTGTCTCTGCTCCATGACGAATGGAGGCTCGGCTGGGAAGATTCGAGGGCTGGTGGGGACTTGTCAGATGGAGGCTGGAATCATCGGGACTTGTTCTCTTACCTGATTCCTGGGATGGGCTGGCTCAAAGACTGAGATCGCTAACTAAGTGTCTACATGTGACCTTGTGATGCACTACAGCACGGCAGTTTCAGCATTGCCAGACTTCTTACCTGGCAGCCCAGGGCTCCCAGAGTGGGTGTTCTAGTGAACAGGGCAGAAACTACCTGATCTTTTTTCTGAGCCAGATCTGGAAACCCAACCACATCATTTCCATGTATGCCTTCGATGAGAGCTGTCACAGCCCCCTGGAAGGGGATGAGATATACTCCCTCTCTCCCTCTCTATCTCAATATACTGGAGATTGAATCCAGAGACATTTTACTACTGAACTACATCCCCAATCTTGTGTGTGTGTGTGTGTGTGTGTGTGTGTGTGTGTGTGTGGACACAACACCTTCATTTTTTATTTATGTGGTTCTGAGGATCCAACCCAGGGCCTCACACATGCGAGACAAGCGCTTTACAGCTGAGTCATAGCCCCAGCCCCAGCCCCGATCTTTTTTTTATTTTCTGAGGCAGGGTATTGCTTGTTGCCGCCTGCGCTGCCGCTTGCAGCAACGACACCGCGGGAGAAAATTCGGAGGCAGGATGGAAATGAAAAAGTTCTTTTATTCTTCTCTCTCTGGCTCCAACAACCTCTCCAACTCCAACCACCAACTAACTAACCCTCACCTGGTTAAATACTTTTTGCCTTAACAAGGACACGTGCTAACAGCTCGAGCTTACAGGTGCGTCACGCAGCGTTCATGGGCATAACAAGATTCAGGTGAAAATACTTGAACACCTTAATGGCTCTCAGCTAGCTGCTATCTTAGCTATCTCCTCAATTAGGGCTCTTACAATTGCTAAGTTGCTGAAAGTCATGCTAATGTGCTGAGGCTGGCCTCGAACTTGTGATCCTCCTGCCTCAACCTCCAGAGTTACTGGGTTTACAGGCACATGCGTCACTATGCCCAGAAGAGATTCTAGCTATCTCTTGATAGGGGAATGATGAGGTCACATTGTGTAGAAATGGGACAGGATTTATTTTTGAGCCATCATTGGGAAATGCAGTCTGCCCGAAGAACTTTTACAGTCATTGTCTTTCTTAATTTTTTTTTTTTTTTTTTGTACCAGGGATTGGACTCAGGGGCACTGGACCAATAAGCCACACTCCCAGCCCAATTTTTGTACTTTATTTAGAGACAGGGTCTCACTGAGTTGCTTAGCACCTCACTTTTGCTGAGGCTGGCTTTGAACTCGCAATCCTTCTACCTTAGCCTCCTGAGCTACAGGTGTGTGCGACAGCAACCAGCTCTTTTAATCTTAAAGTGGTATTCTCCCATTTTATAGATGAGGAAACAAAGGCAAAGAGTAGATAAGTCTCATGAGCCATCTGTGGGCTGTGTGTGACTATTGCACATAGTAGCCTCCTGAGGGGATAAGCCTGGTGTTGGGAACTCCCTGTGGCACCCCTCCACAGGGATTGACCATCTGATGCAGGTGAACTTCCCCCTCAAGCTCTGCCAAAGAGCCGGGCGTGGTGGCGCAAGCCTGGAATCCCAGCACTTTGGGAGGCTGAGGCAGGAGGATCGCGAGTTCAAAGCCAGCCTCAGCAATGGCGAGGCACTTAGCAACTCAGTGAGACCCTGTCTCTAAATAAAATACAAAAAAGGGCTGGGGATGTGGCCCAGTGGTCGAGTGCCCCTGAGTTCAATCCCCGGTACCAAAAAAAAAAAAAAAAAAAAAAAGCTCTGCCAAAGCAAAGATCCCATATAGCACCTGAGTGGGTGTGACCTGCCAAGATGTCAATCAACCTGTTTACTGCAAGACATCACCCTTGAAACCTTATCCCCCTCTTTTTTTTTTTTTTTTTTTTTTTTTTTTTTTCCTTTTTGGTACTGGGGATTGAACTCAAGGGCACTCAACCACTGGGCCACATCCCCAGCCCTTTTTTGAATTTTATTAGAGACAGGGTCTCACTGAGTTGCTAAGTGCCTCGCCATTGCTGAGGCTGGCTTTGAACTCGCGATCCTCCTGCCTCCCAAGTGCTGGGATTACAGGCATGTGCCACCACACTGGGCTCTTATCCCTGCTTTTGATGTACCCCCTTAAAAAACCACTGGAGCCATTTTGTCTTTGTCTACTTCCAGAACCCATGTGGACTAGATCTATCAGGAGGCTTCACTTTCTGTAAATATATTTCTGAGTATTTGTGCTTTGTTATTTGCTAATTATTTGAGATTGTAATTTTTAGGGTGGCTTGGATTATCCTGGGCAGGAAGAAGAACCCCTTAATGAGATGCTGGCTGTCCCCCTCTGTCGCCGCCTACAGTAATTGCCGCTTGCAACAATGATACCGCGGGAGAAAATTCGGAGGCAGACTGGAAATGAAAAAGTTCTTTTATTCTTCTTTCTTCTAACTTCTCTCTCCAGCTTCAACAACCTCTCCAACTCCAACCACTCCAACTCCAACCCCCCTCTAATTAGCCTCACCCAGTTAAATACATTTTGCCTTAACAAGGACAAGTGCTTACGGCTCGAGCTTGCAGGTGCATCACACAGTGTTCATGGGCATAAAAGATTCTTAGATAAATGCATGAATATCAGGTGAAAATACTTAAACACATTTATGGCCCTCAGCTAACCGCCATCTTAGCTATCCTCAATTAGGGCTCTTACATTTCCCCCCTTTTGTTTTTAAAATAGGGAATGCTCTAGGGCGTCCCATGTACAACCAACATTCTTACCCATCATTGGATAATCAAGGCTGTGCCCTTGACTCCTGTCTTAGGTTGATATGTCGGCCACATGAGACTGTCCCGTGGATGGGTGATGACCTCATTGGGATCGACTGTGCCTGTCTTAGGTTGTCCCCGTCTGGGGATCTTACCCGTCATTGGCTATCAGCCGTCCAATCGAGCCCTTCAGGATCGACTGTGTGTGATGACTAACAGCCGTCCAATCGTGAGGAAATGCTGCGGCTTTAAGGCGGCAAGCCTTCTGCTGACGAGCCAAGTTCCATAGCGTATCAAGTTCTTTAAACAAATCAGCTGTCCTAAGTTCCATCAAATAACGCACTGAGTTCTTAGACAAATACCTGCAAGGCATTGTCCCGTAATGTCCCAAATAATGAAAGATCAAAATGTTCACTTGTTATAACACGTTGATCTAGGAGGCAGATCAGAGGCCACACTGCTGGTGAGGTTGTTTGATGCTTGAGCAGCAGGGATGCTTGTAGTGACTGCAATCCCTGCAGCTGTAGCAGCAGCCGTCATTTTATGTCTAGACAACGCCACCGGCAAATCTTCAGGGCCCGCTACCTAGAAACTCAAGCATCAATTATTAGAGGAAAGGCAGTGCCATTCCAGCACTGAGTCAAGACGCGAGTTATCAAACTAAAAAATAGAATTATTAGATCAGGTAATTAAAGTTGATCTCTGCTCACACATATTGCTGCTAGAGCTTCCAAAAACATAAGCCGGCAAAATATCACATTCACAACTGATCAAAGAAAGACTGAGGGTATTTAACTGATAAAACACTACATTAAAGAAAAATTAAAAGCCGGGCGTGGTGGCGCACGCCTGTAATCCCAGCACTTGAGCACTTTGGAAAAATAATTTGTTAGCTGGAACCCCCGAGTCTCTGCATACACAGCAACCTTCTATGAAATTACCTGTTGAAATAATTCAAATTAATCAGCTATTAAACAAATAAAGTTAATTACAAATAAACAATCCCATGTCAAATACCAAAATATCATGCCGGGCGCGGTGGCGCACGCCTGTAATCCCAGCACTTTGGGAGGCTGAGGCAGGAGGATCATGAGTTCAAAGCCAGCCTCAGCAATGGCGAGGCACTTAGCAACTCAGTGAGACCCTGTCTTTAAATAAAAATACAAAAAAGGGCTGGGGATGTGACCCAGTGGTCGAGTGCCCCTGAGTTCAATCCGTGGTACCACAAAAAAAAAAAATAAAAATAAATACCAAAATATCAGGTTATACAGTATTAGACATATTTTTAGCTGAAGAGAAGTCCCAGAGACACCTATAAATCAAAATTGAAGGTACTTTCACTTTTAAATTGTTTATCCAATTTGAATACTCTAAACTTAAATAAATTAAAGTTATATGGATCTATATATACATTTTATAATTTTTTTATAATATTAATTTTCATGAGAGCTTGGTTTTGTTATTTGTGACGTCACACTGGACAGACACACAAACATACAAACATATGTTTGTGACATCACATTTACATGAAATTTAGACAAATGCACAGACATAAAGACATATATAAAAAGAAAAAAATACAATTGTGTGTACACTAAAGAGAGATCTTCTTATCCCAGCTGGGAGGAATGAGACTTAAGTTGTGAGTTTTTTGAAGGAAAAAGCACACAGCTTAAAAGTTTCTTAGCTGAAAAGGCAAAGATGAGGTTCCCTTGTCGGAAAAAAAAAAAAAAAAAAAAAAGAATAATAATGCTTAGCTAGTTAATTATTTTGTTATTTGGAGCAGATTAAAAAGGTTGTTTTGGAATAAAGAGTACCTGGTAAGGAGCCGGGGCGCGGTGGCGCATGCCTGTAATCCCAGCACTTTGGGAGGCTGAGGCAGGAGGATCGCGAGTTCAAAGCCAGCCTCAGCAATGGCGAGGCACTTAGCAACTCAATGAGACCCTGTCTCTAAATAAAATACAAAAAAGGTCTGGGGATGTGACCCAGTGGTCGAGTGCCCCTGAGTTCAATCCCCGGTACCACAAAAAAAAAAAAAAGAGTACCTGGTAAGGGATGCTTGCTGTGATACTTGTTAAATATTGTTTGTCAGTTTTTTAATAATAGCACTGACCTGAATTATATAGTGCTAGTAACACAGCTCCCACGAGCTACATCAGTTGCTCGTGGTCGCAATGAGGTATAAAAGAGGATATAAGCTGCTGAAGATTTCACAGAAGAAATGGAGATATCAGAAACTTCATGATCATCAAATTTAAACCATCGCTGTCTTACTGCATTTTTACAATAGGCAGTGTAGTGGCCTCCATCCAGCCCACCGTAGTGATTTGAAACAGAAAACAAATTATATTTCTTTAAATTGTTCTTTGGACCAATAACATACGGTGACAAGTCAAGATTTTCTAAAGGGAAGTCCACAGATGTCTGTAATTTTTGCTTCCCCCTGCCATCATAGGAAAAATGTTTCAGATGTACTAAAAGAATAGGTGGTAACTTCCAGATTTCTATCTTTTTTAGAGAATCCCGTCGAGCTCTGCAAGAACTGCAATAAAATCTGTTGTTATCTGTGAGTTTTTCTTCTTTGGAAAATAATCTAAGGCAATCCTGTAATGTACATTTACTTGTGGATGCTAGTGGTAGAGATAAATACATGAAGGCCTCAAATGTCCTAGATTTTTTGTGACAGGTGAGGCACTGTACTGTGGATTTGAACTGACCCTGAAAAAGTGCAACAATAATAGACTCATTAAGCTGCTTATGTTTCTGCCAAGCATGTTCTGCAGCTTTAAAGTCATCGAGATGATCATTATTTTCTTCTTTATGTCTCTTTCGATTATCAGCTTTATTTGGGTCCTCATGGATTCCATCCATGAGGAACAGAAGCAATTCTTGTGAATCTTGTTGGCTGTACCCTGCAAACTGGTTATTGATCTTCCCAATAGTGATTTTAAAGTCTTTTGGACTGATATATCTATACTGTCCTGTCCACAGGGCTTTCCTGATTATACCAAACTCTTCTGCCACTTCACCTTTATGCCCCAACAAATTTGACCTGTTAATATAATCTTGATAACAGTTTTGGTTGAAATAATCAGCCAAATGTGGGGCATTACATAGGCACTGCAATATTTTTTTTTTTTTTTTTTTTGTGGTACCGGGGATTGAACTCAGGGGCACTCGACCACTGGGTCACATCCCCAGACCTTTTTTTTTGTATTTTGTTTAGAGACAGGGTCTCACTGAGTTGCTAAGTGCCTCCCCATTGCTGAGGCTGGCTTTGAACTCGCGATCCTCCTGCCTCAGCCTCCCAAAGTGCTGGGATTACAGGCGTGCGCCACCGCGCCCGGCGCGGCACTGCAATATTGAGTTCATATAACAAGCATTTCCCAAATTACGAAGTCCAGTAAGAGCTGGTCCAGATCCTCCAAAAACAGGATTGAGGTTCCAAATCTGAGAAGCAGAAAACCTTGGGATCTTAGTTTTAGGATAGGATACTG
Source organism: Tamias sibiricus (assembly GCA_025594165.1). Classification (NCBI taxonomy): domain Eukaryota; kingdom Metazoa; phylum Chordata; class Mammalia; order Rodentia; family Sciuridae; genus Tamias; species Tamias sibiricus. The sequence goes on along the minus strand of CM046659.1, from coordinate 183,085,015 downwards.
GCTTATCAGAAAGCCATGGTATTTTCAAAATTGTTTTTCTCAGTGGCCCCTAAAAAAATATCCTTTACCTTTTTTATGATGATTTAGCTTAATAGGGTTAGGACCCTGTAGATTTTTATTTTTAACACCTGCGGGCTTGGTTGCTAGGTGTAGTCCCATTTGTTGTAAAATGTCTCTTCCCCATAGGGTAACTGGCAAGCTGGTCAAAACATAAGGCTGGAATGTTCCTTTATGCCCTTCATTATCTTCCCAATTTAAAATTACAGCACTTTGTGTTGGGGTGTTAGTATATCCCAAGCCTCTTAAACTGGTTGAAGCCATCTGCAGAGGCCAGTGCTTGGGCCATTGTTGTAGATTAATGATGGAAGAGTCAGCCCCAGTATCAATCAGCCCCTCCATCTCTATACCTTGAAGTTTTATTTTGCACATAGGCCTCCATGAACAATCCTGAACCCAGCAAGCCATAGGTCCCGAGCCAGTGGAACCAAATCCTCTATTGTTCCTATTCTGCAGCATACTCTTGAATGAGTTCTGTAAACTGGGAAGGAGAAGCAGCTGAGCAATTCTATCTCCTTGGTTAACAGAGCTAATGCCTCTAGGTGAAATAAGCATTATCTTTATTTCTCCTTGGTAGTCGGAGTTTATAACACCTGGTGTTACTTGAAAACCTAATAAGCTTTTAGAACTTCGCCCGAGGATAAGTCCTACAGTCCCTGAGGGAAGAGGTCCCCTGACTCCCGTGGGAATCAGTTGAACCCCCATTTCAGGTGTCAGTACTATTCGGGCGGTGGAACAGAGGTCTAGTCCTGCACTTCCTCTTGTCCCTCTGACAAGGGAGTCAATGGGTAGGAGGGATTGTGACGAGGAATTATCTGGATGGATGTTTGAGGATATTCCTCCTCTAATGGCTCGTACATTTGTGGGCCCCGGGGCACTGGGCCCCGTGCCCCGTTTTTTGAATTCCTGGACAAAATGTTTCCATATATATCAAATTTAGATCTGCATTTATTGGCCCAATGATTCCCCTTTTTACACCTGGGGCAGCGGCCTGGGGCGTGGTATGAGCTTGGTCTTATTTCTCTTTGGGGATATTGCCTGGAATATCCTGATTGATTATAATTTTTAGGTTGAGCCCTTGTGAAATTTTGAGGGGAAGCACCTCTCATTGCTGCTGCAATCACATTGCCTGTTACAAAGGCATCGTTAATGTCCTTACATAATCTAATGTATATAGAGAGGTCTTTTTTATTTTTCCATGGTCTTACAGCATCTTGGCAATATTTGTTGGCAACTAGACGACTAAGGGCATTGCTTGCTCTACATCCCCGAATATTCTGCCTGCTGTTCTTAAAAGTCTGTCAGCAAAATCAGCACACGGTTCATTAGGCCCCTGAATTACTTTAGATAGTCTGCCTTGCAAATCACCTGTTCCTGGTAAGGTCTTCCAGGCTTTAACAGCAGCATTGTTTATTTGTGCGTATATACCAGGATCATAATGCATTTGTATTTGTAATTCAGCAAACTGTCCTTCACCTGTTAGCATATCTACATTACAGTCTGGGAAGCCTGCAGTCACATTTCTTCTAGCTATTTCTACACAAAGCTCTTGGAATTGTGACTTCCATATCAAGTATTGTCCTCCGCTCAATACTGCCTTGCATAACCCTTTCCAGTCTGAGGAAGTTAAAGTTAAAGTGTTAAGGGACTCCAGCATGCTTAATGTGAACGGAGCTTGGGGCCCATAGGTCATTATTGCCTCCTTGAAATTTTTTATTGTTTTAAAATCTAGGGACTGGTGGCAGGTCCCAATGTTCCTGCAGGTTTTGGCGTTCGAGGGCGCATAAGCACTCAGAAAGGCTGTTAATCTCTGCCTCAAGGGCACGCATACGCTCAGAAATACCCCTCATGGTTTCTGTAATGGATTCCACCCATGAGGGAGCAGAGGGCACAAGTGGTTCCTCTACTTGACGGTCCTTTCTGGCCTTAACTGACTCAACGGAGGAGGCTGTGCTTTCATGGTTATTTGGCTCCTCCTTACTACTATCACTTTCACTGGTAGTAACATCCTTAGTTTCAGATTCTATGGAGAGTATGTACTGTTCGGCTATTTCCAACAAGTCTCGGATAGCTTTTGCAACTCTTATCTTCGTTATTTTTGAGTTCACACCAATACTATCCTTACTGGTGTTATCTGACTCAGCAGAGGTTATGCTTTCACAATCACTTTCCTCCACACTATCAGCTATATCAAAAAACTCTTCCATAGCTTTTATTATTTGGTGCTTGGTTATTTTCGCACCCATCTTTATAAATTTCTCAGTTCTTACCTGCGATTCCGAGTTCCCTGTACGGGCCACCACTTGTCACTGCCTACAGCAATTGCCGCTTGCAGCAACGATACCACGGGAGAAAACTCGGAGGTAGACTGGAAATGAAAAATTTCTTTTATTCTTCTTTCTTCTAACTTCTCTCTCTGGCTTCAACAACCTCTCCAACTCCAACCACTCCAACTCCAACCCCCTTCTAACTCACCCTCACCCAGTTAAATACATTTTGCCTTAACAAGGACAAGTGCTTACAACTCAAGCTTGCAGGTGCGTCACACAGTGTTCATGGGCATAAAAAGATTCTTAGATAAATGCATGAATATCAGGTGAAAACACTTAAACACCTTTATGGCCCTCAGCTAACCGCCATCTTAGCTATCCTCAATTAGGGCTCTTACACCCCTCCCCCCAACCAGATAAGGAATTTGCTCAAAGAGAAAGTGGTAAAGATGAGTCAGTACTGCCTGGCATGGGCCAGTATTTATAGATGTGTATTTATAAGGCAGAAACACCTTGAAATCATTTGCAGGCCCTTCCTCTCACCTTTATCTATAGTGTTAAAAGATCTAGAATTTCAAGTTTTCCCTGGCTTTTTATACAATAAGGCTGTTTGTATTCTCCAAAAATGGCCAGAGCATGATCTTCCACCATCATGAATCTGCCATCACAAGGTGGGTTCCATTTCCCCTCCCCTGGCACTGCACTTGGGTTTTGGCTATTCCAAGAGTGCAGGGGAAGGGATGCTATGTGATTTCCAAGGCCAGGTCACACAATCCCACTGCCCAGCTCTGTCTTTGGGTTGCTCTCTCCAGGGGATTATGGTATGTGACGGAACCCAGACCAGCGGCTGCAGAAAGCCCACATGGAGAAGCCCGTGTGGAAGAGACACAACTCCAGAAGCTGGGAAGTCCAAGATCAAGGCACTGGCAAATTTGGAGTCAGGTGAGGGCCCATTTTATGGCTAATAGTTAGCAATTTCTAGCTGTGTCTTCACGTGGTAGGAGGGTTGAGCTAGCTCTCTAGGGCCTCATTTATAAGGGTACTAAACCCATTCATGATGGTGAGTCCTCAGAATCTAATCCCCTCCCCAAGGCCCTATGTCATCACGATGGTGATTAGGCTTCAACATATGACCTTGGGGTGGGGAACACAGACATACACATAGGCCTAAGTTCAAATTGCTAGTAATGGTCAAGCATGGCAGCGCTCACCTGTAACCCCAGAGCTTGGAAGGCTGAGGCAGGAGGATCCCAACTTCAAAGCCAGCCTCAACAACTTAGCAAGACCCTGTCTCAAAGGGTTGGGAGGCTGGGGATGAAGCTCAGAGGTAAATTGCCCCAGGGTTCAATCCCTAGGGGAATAAAAGGTAGGGGGGCTAGGGATGTGGCTCAGTGGTAAGCACCCCTAGGTTCAATCTTTACTACCAAAAAAACCCAAACCAAAAACAAAACAAAATTTGCTAGTTATTTGAAACATTGCTCAGTTTGAGTTTTCCAGACACAAGGACCTAGGTGTAGACCCTTTCCTTGGGAGGTGACCTTGGAAGCTCAGTGAGAAAGGGAAAAAGCCATGAAAGCAAATCACAACTTAAGGTAACCTCCTTTCAATCCCACTGGGGACCCTCTGAGAAAGTGGATGGAACCTGTCTTAGGACTATCACACCAAAGAGTGGGGAGACCGAATATTAGTGCCTCTGTCCCAAATTCATATGTTTAAGTCCTAACTCTATTTGGCTGTATGTGGAGATGGGCCTTCAAAGAAGTAATTAGGGTTAAGTGAGATCATGAGGGTGAAGGATAGAATTAGTGTCCTTCTAAGAGACAACAGAAAGGTTATTTTTGTCTCTTTCTTTGTCTATGTGTTGAAGAAAGGCTCTGTGAGACCATGGCCAGAATAAAAGTCCCCACCAGACATCAAACCAGCCAGAACCATGATCTTGGACTGCTAGACTTCAGAATTGTGAATTTCTGTTATTTAGACCCCGTAGTTGGTGGCATTTTGTTGTGGAAGTCTACATGGACTAGTTCTTGTGCCATCTTCCATTCTCATTGGTTGAAAATTTCCCTTGCCACCTTGGCTAGAGGTGGCAAGTTTTGTCAATTGGTCCCTGACTGCAGGTAAACTTGGAGTTGAGTCAAATTGCAGGAGCCCTGTTTGGGGAGATAGCTAAGATTGCGGTTGACTATGGGCCATAGACATTTTTGGGCATTTCCGCCTTCCGTAGTCTCATGGGACTTGGCCTGGGATCTCGCGGGACTTGGTCGAGGATCTCGAGAGATTTGAACGGTGACTCAGCAGATTGAGCTAGCGCCATTGCTGCTCGGGCGCATGGGAAGAGACCAGAGAGAGAAAAGACAGGGTTATCGCTATTGTATAGATATATTGTAGTTTCTTGTAAGATTAAAGAATATTTTCGTCTCCATCCTGTCTCCGGACTCCTTCCCGCGGCGCTGCCGTTCCAGGCTGCAATCTTTTTCCGGCGACAACATCAAATATAGGATGGCTGCACTATGTCTGCTAGAACATTGTTTCTATTCTCCAATTTATACTGTTGCATTGACGCTCCTTGTCTGTATGCCATTTTATACATACTGAAATATAAATTAGAAATAAATTTGTAAATTTGTCCCCCCTCCTTCTTTTGCTACTGTGCATGGTCCTTCTTCATGCTAGGCAAGTGCGCTACTACTGAGCTACACCCCCACCCTTCAGGACAGATTTGTTTAATCCCTGGGTATGGTCATTTATAATTGTGACAGATATGACCACATTGTTCTCCTAAAGGATTATATCAATTTACTGTTCACTGGCAGCATCTCTTTCTCCATCCCCTCTCTAATAGTTTATCGGGCATTTTGACCTTGCCAACCTACTAAATAGACACGTGTGTCTCATCATGGTTTTCATGTGTAAACTTCTTTTTTTTTTAATATTTATTTATTTACTTTAATTATAGTAAATACAATGCAATGCATTTATGTTTACGTGGTGCTGAGGATCCAACCCGGTCCGCACAAGTGCAAGGCGAGCGCTCTGCCGCTGAGCCACAACCCCAGCCCCTCATGTGTAAACTTCTTTTGGCTCTGTGTAATAGAATATGTGGCAAAGGTGAGGAAAAGGAAGTTTTCCAACTTCTTCAGCAACTTTAACTTGTATATCAGATCTTTATAGTTGAGGCATGGATATGCCAGAAACTTCAAAAGTTGTGATGTCTTTGGCCAGGTTAAGGTAGGAAGGAAATCTATTTAAATACAGTCTGGTCCAGGTATCACTTGAGCTCAGTGGTAGCCATGGTAACACTAGCAGTGTCAACAAAGCCAGCAAAAAAGTAGCTTCAAAAAAAAGTAGCTTTAGGCCAGGTGTGGTGGCGCATGCCTGTAATCCTAGCACTTGGGAGGCTGAGGCAGGAGGATTGTGAGTTCAAAGCCAGCCTCAGCAATGGCGAGGTACTTAGCAACTCAGTGAGACCCTGTCTCTAAATAAAATACATAAAACGGCTGGGGATGTGGCCCAGTGGTCAAGTGCCCCTGAGTTCAATCCCTGGTACAAAAAAAAAAAAAAAAGTAGCTTCATAAGCATCAAAGACCTTGCAGCAGATTAAAATCCAGGAAACCACAGTGGGGGTGGGATTGGGGTAACAGTAGTTTACGTCTGTGAACACCCCTAAATTAGTCCTGCCTACCCTCAGAAGCTGGGGGATCAGAGACAGAAAACTCAAGTGTGCTGTTTTAGTGTGTCTGTATTTTCATCTCTGCCTTTGTCCACAGCTATTTTACAAGGTTTTGCCACAGACACTATTCTTCCACCAAGGAGAAGGAATATAACATCCAAGCAGTTGAGAAGCATTATCTATTGTCACCTCCACTACTGACAAATTAGAATTGGGATGACTATGTAGAGCACAAGGAAGTTTGCAAGGAATTTAGCAGTAGGAAAATTTGGGAGGAACAGGTTGGGGAACCTACAGACCCAGAGTTGCATGTGGACAGTTTTAAGAGAGAATTTTCCTCTAAAATATTTAAATTTCTGAACACCTCACCTCAATAAAAAAATTTTTCATATTTTCTGTTAAAAAAAAAACTGAATTGGGCATGGTAGTGCATATCATGTAATCCTAATGGCTTCAGAGCCTGAGAAATGAGGAACACAAGTTCAAGGCCAGCCTACATAATTTAGTGAGATAGATCCTGTCTCAAAATAAAAATAATAGATGAGGTTTGGTGGCGCACACCTATAATGACAGCAGCTTAGGAGGCTGAGACAGGAGGATTGCAAGTTCAAAGACAGCCTCAGCAATTTAGAGTCCTAAGCAACTTAGCAAAACCCTGTCTCAAAATAAAAAGTAAAAAGGGCTGGGATTAGCCGGGCACGGTAGCACACACCTATAATTCCAGCACTTGGGAGGCTGAGACAGGAGGATCATGAGTTCAAAGCCAGCCTCAGCAACAGGGCGGCACTTAGCAACTCAGTGAGACCCTGTCTCTAATAAAATACACACACACACACACACACACACACACACACACACAATTGGTGGGGATATAACAGGGGTTCACTGGATGCTTTGACTACATCCCTTGTGGCTTTGAAATTTACATGTTTTTTTATTTTTCTTTATCCCAACCTTCTCCTCCTTGATCTTCTTTTCCCTGACCTTCTTCTTCCTAATCTCATTTTCTCGGAATCACCTTCATAAAAGCCCCCTGTTCCTGCTGATGGGCAAAATCACAGCCTTTGGGACAGGAGTCCCCCATGTTTCTCCTTTGCTAGCAAAGTAATAAACCTTCTTTTTCCTTTTTCTCAAAACTGTGTCCTCATTATTGGATTGGCATCGGGGACAAGGACCGCACTTTTGGCATCAGAGGGGGTAGGTATTAGGGATTGAAACCCAGGGGTACTTTACCACTGAACTGCATCCCTAGTCATTTTTATATTTTATTATTTATTTAGTTAGTTAGGTACTGGGGAATGCACTCAGGGGCACTTGACCACTGGGCCACATCCCCAGCCCTTTTTCGTATTTTATTAGAGACAGGGTCTCACTGAGTTGCTAAGTGCCTCGCCATTGCTGAGGCTGGCTTTGAACTCGCAATCCTCCTGCCTCAGCCTCCCAAGTGCTGAGATTACATGCGTGTGCCACCACACCCAGCTTATTTTTTTAATTTTGAATCATGGTCTCACTAAATTATTGAGGGTGTGCCTAAATTTTTGAGGCTGTCTTCAAACTGGTGGATTTCCTGCCTCAACCTCCCTAGTTACTGAGATTTCAGGCATGTGCCACCATGCTGGGCTCAAATAAAATTTGAAAAGGGCTAGGGAACTGGGCCATGGTGGCCGTGGCACATGCCTGTAATCTCAGCTACTAGGAAGGTTGAGGCAAGAGGATCACAAGTTCAAGGTTTGCCTGGGCACCTTAATGAGTCTTAAAATAAAAAATGAAAAGGTCTGGGCTTGGTGGAGCAATCCTGCAATCCCAGCAACTCAGGAGACTGAGGCAGGAGGATGGCAAATTCAAACCAGTCTCAATGATTTAGCGAGGCTCTAAGCAATTTAGTAAGATCCTGTCTCAAAAAATAAGAAGAGCTAGGGGTATAGCTCAATGATAGAGCACCATCCTAGCATGTGCAAGGCCCTGGATACAATATCCACTACCACAAAAAAAGGGGGTCTGGGGATGTACTTCAGAGGTAGAGCACTCAATCCCTCATACCCACCCCCCCCACACACAAATATTTTCATTTGACTTCTATTTTTGGTAATGGAAGCCAGATAATTAATAAATGTTAAAGAGGAAATAATAGCATATCTTTAAACCATCAATTAGGCAAGAATCTACAGAGGTAAGCATGGTACTCAGAACTGCTTTTGCCCTTGGAATATTTGTTGATCTGGAAGTAGACAACTACAGAACTGAGCATGAATTCTGATGGCCTCAAAGAGAAAGTGGTGAAGTGTCAAAGATCAGAGGCTGTCCAAGTTGAGGATTCTGACAGACCATATTCCACTTTGGGGTGGGACCAAGACTACAACCATAGACTAAGAGTGAACCAGAAGTAAACCAGAACTCCTGAGGACCTGAAGCTGGGTTTTTGTCACCCAAGAAGCCTGCGGAAACTTTAAACTTGAATTAAAGTTAAAGTGGACTAGTGTTGCCTCCAGATGACTAGTAGAAAGATACCATCATCCCAGGCCTCAAATTATTCCCACAGATCAATTCAACACTTAACACTCATCAGAGGTAACAAGCCACAAGAGGATATGTGCAAGGACCAAAAACAAAAACAACAACAGCCAATAGAAATAGATCCACAAAGATTTGTGATGTCAGAATTATCAAGCACAAATGATAAGATAATCTGTTTTCTGTGTTTGAAGACATAAAAGATAACCTTGAAAATCTAAAGAGTAAACCAGGTGTGGTGGTGCACACCTGTAATCCCAGCACTTGGGAGGCTGAGGCAGGAGGATTGAGAGTTCAAAGTCAGCCTCAGCAATGGCGAGGCATTTAGCAACTCAGTGAGACCCTGTCTCTAATAAAAAAATAAAATAAAATAAATCTCAAGAGTAAACAGACTGTAAAAGCTAACATAGTAGATATGAAAAACAGTTCAATAGAGCATTTGGGTATACAAAATAAAGAAAAATATATAAGCTAGTGTAGGCTCAGGTGCATGCTTGTAATCCCAAGAATTTGAAAGTTTAGGCAGGAGGATCACAAATTCAAGGCCAGCCTCAGCAATTTAGCAGGTCCCTGGGCAACTTAGTGAGACTCTGTCTCAAGCTGAAAAAAAAAAAAAAAAAAAGGGTGGGGGGAGGCAGGGATGTTGTTCAGTGGTAAAGCACCCTAGGTTCAATCCCCAGTACCAAAAATTAACTAATTAATTAGCTAATGAATTAATTAAGTGGAGGGTACATTATTCTTCCTGGGTTGCCAGAACAAACTACTAGACTGTGTGGCTTAAAACTATGAATTTAGGGCTGGAGTTTAGCTCACTAAGAGTGTTTGTCTGGTACATGGGAGGTCTGGTTTTGATCCCCAGCACAGCAAAAACAAAACAAAATATAAATTTATTTCCTCACAATTCTGGAGGCTGGAAAGTCTGAGATAAGGGTACTGGCGGGGTTGGGTTTCTCTTCCTAGCTTGCAGAGAGCTACCTTCTCACTGCTTCTTCATATGGAGGAAAGAGAGCATTCACATATTGGTGTCTTCCTAGGGTTGCTTTACCCCTGAGTTATATCCCCAGCTCAGTTGTTTTGATTTTTCATTTTGAGAGAAGGTCTTGCTAAATTGCTGAGGCTAGCATCAAATTTGCAATCCTCTTGCCTCAGCCTCTCAAATTTCTGGGATTATAACTATAGGCCACTAGGTCTGGCTTTTGTAATTCTTTCCCCAGCCCCCCATCTCTCTCTCTCTCTCTCTCATACCTGGGATTGAACTCAGGGGAACTCTACCTCTGAGCTACATTCCTGTTGGGCCTTCTGAACACTCTCGGCCAAGAGGATGGAAAGCTTTGGCTTTCTGGCTGCTTGCTACGCCCTGTTACAGACCTAGGCTAAGCAGGGGGCGTGGCTATGACGTATCATGAGAACTGAAACCCCTACTGCTTACTGATTAGCTGCTGTCCACTATAAAGCGTTGTCCACCTTTTTAATAAACGAGTTCCAGCACTGACCATTGACCGTGCTGACCATTGACTGGTATGTTCCTGTGTCTTCTGAAGGTGGGGGAGGGAATATCAGCGGCCTTTACTTTCCCAATCTAGTCTCATCATTGAGGTAGGCCCCTCTGGCCTCTTTTGCTGGACAAAAGAGGTCCATCCCGGGTACGGGGTGGGGGCTAAAGACCTCAAACCCTTATAATATCCCGACACATTCCTTGCCCTTTTTATTTTATTTTATATTTGAGACACAGTCTTACTGAATTGCTGGGACTGACCTTGAATTTGTAATCCTCCTGACTCAGCCTCCTAAATTGCTGGCATTATAGGTGTGTGCTGCTGCACCTGACTGGTATCTCTTCTAATGACATTAACCCTACCAGAGCCTTACCATGATGACTATAATGTCCATATTTTGTACTGGGGATTTAATCCAGGAATATTTTACCAAAGCATTATACCCCCCAGTCTTTTCTTCATTTTTTATTTTTAGACAGGGTCATGCTAAATTGCTGAGGATCTTGTTAAATTGCTGAATTTTAGGATGTCACTAAATTGCTGAGGATGGCCTTGAATGGCCTTGAACTTGTGATCTTCCTGCCTCAGCCACCTGAGTTGCTGAAATTACAGGCATATGCCATGGCAGCAGCTCTTTATTTAATTTTAATTGTCTCTTTAGTGACTCCATCTCCACATGCAATCACATTGGGGTTTAGGGCCTCAATAAACTAATTTTGGGTTATGCAATTTAGTTCATGGCAGATGTATTAGATACAGTTGAAGGAAGAATTCGTAAAGTGAAAGATATAGCATAGACAGACAAAAGCTATAAAGTACAGAAAATTTGATAAGAGAACTATAAGACAATGTGAGAAGGTCTAATATATAGTAAATCAAATTCTTAGAAGAAGAAAAGATAAAGAATGAGGCAAAAGCAATATCTGAAAAAAAAATAGCTAAGAATTCTTGGGAATTAATGAAGGACATAAATGTGTAAGTTCATGAAGACCAACAAAATCCATGTAGGATAAATAAATAGAAGTTCACATGTAGATATATTTTGCACAAATTTCAGAAACCAGAGAGAGTAATCTTACATGAATTTATAGAAAAAAAAGACATTACCTTTGAAAGATTTAATAAAAGCTAGTATTGATGGTATAATAACTTCAGAAAGAAAGTAACCACCAATTCAGAATCAAATTTATTACACAAGTATCCTTCAAGAACAAAGGCAAAAAAAAAAAAAAAAAAAAGACATTATGGACAAGTCAAAAGAAACATCTGGACATCAGTAAACATGCAATAAAGGAAATTCTAACAAGTGTCATATTAGGCAGAAGGAAAATAAGATGGAAGGTCAGGGATGAAAGAAGTACTGAAAGCAAAGTTCTCTATGTGAGTAATTTTAGATTAACATTCTGTACAGAACCAAAACAATACTGTCGTGTATGATCTTAAAATATGAAACTAAAATATAAAAAGAAACAATTGTTTCAATGGAATGAAGAGGTTAGAGGATTTCAGATTTGTAATTATAAAATTAGGCTTTTTTTTTTTTTTTTTTTTGTATCAGGGATTGAACCCAGGGTTAACTACTGAGCCACACCCCCAGCCCTTTTTATTTTTTATTTTGAGACAGAGTCTTGCTAAATTGCTTAGGGCCTTATGTAGGCTGGCTTTGAATTTGTAATCCTCCTGTCTCAGCCTCCTGAGTTGTTGGGATTACAGGCATGTGCCACCACACCCAGCAAAGCTAGGCAATTTTAGACACAGGAATATTTTTTTTTTATAAAGTAATTTGTAGCTGTAATATTATTATACCTAAAATCAAGGAGCAAATCCATATTTGATTACATAATTTTTTTTCAGAAGTGAGGGCTGTGTCTTAACTTCCTATATATACCATTTTGATTACTTATTTGCTTAATTACTTAATTAATTTAGGTACTGGGGATTGAACCCAGGGGTCTTTTACCACTGACACACATCCCCAGCCCTTTTAATTTCTTTAATTTTGAGACAGGGTCTCAATAAATTTCTTAGGGCCTCACTAAATTGTTGAGGCTGGCCCCAAACTTGAGATTCTCCTGCCTCAGCCTCTTGATTGGCTGGGATTACAGGTATGCACCTCCACTCCTAGCTCTTTTTAACTTTTTTGGGGTTTTTTTGGTACTGGGGATTGAACTCAGGGGCACTCAACCACTGGGCCACATCCCCAGCCCTTTCTTGTATTTTATTAGGGTCTCACTGAGTTGCTAAGTGACTCGCCATTGCTGAGGCTGGCTTTGAACTCGTGATTTTCCTGCCTCAGTTTCCCAAGTGCTGGGATTACAGGCATGCGCCACTGCACCCGGCTGCTTTTATTTTTTTTAACCTGAATATTTTTAGAAAAATAGGGGACAAAAGACAGAATTTTTAAGAATTCAAATCAGAATAAGATTACATACAACCTTGTGCACATCACCAATTTAAATAAATGAGTAAAATATCAACTGAACAACCACCCCAATAGACAAAGTGTGAGTACCCATATTGGGCTCACATCCCCTTCTTTCACATAGATGCCAATTTCTCATTGAGTGCACATTCTGTAAATTACAACTCATGTTCCCTTGCCAATTAAAGAGAGTCTATTCAATTTCTGTTCAGAAACTCATTCTATATAAGACAGTTTTTAGTAACACAAAAAAGCAGTAGAGAACCAAGGAACAGCCGGGCATAGTGGTGCATGCCTGTAATCCCAGTGATTTGGGAGGCTGAAACAGGAGGATTGCAAGTTTGAGGCCAGCCTCAGCAATTTAGCAAGACCCTGTCTCAAAATAAAAAATAAAAAAAGCTGGGGATGTAGCTCAGTGCTAGGTGGCTCCTGGGTTCAATCCCTAGTACCAAAAAACAAACAAACCATCAAAAAACAAAACAAACAAAAAAACTCACAAAAAATCAAAAACCATAACAATAGCCAAACCAGGAATCAAGGAACACCCAGGGGCTGTAGGGATAGCTGACACACTGGACATCATCAGCATTTCTGAGCTGCTACTTTTCTTTCTTTTTTTTTTAAACCATTTTAATTCATATATTTGTTTATCAGCTGTATCAAATAAGTATTTTTTAAAAATATTTATTTATTTACTTTAGTTGTACACAATTCAATGCATTTATGTTTACGTGGTGCTGAGGATCGAACCTGGGCCGCACACGTGCGAGGCGAGCGCTCTGCCACTGAGCCACAACCCCAGCCCAAGTATTTTTTTTTTTTTGCTTTTAGAATTAGTTTTATTTTTATTGCAACTATACGTAAACCAAACATCATTTCTTTGAGGAGTCTATTTTAAGCAGTAGAAAATTGAGAAATAGAGAACATTTTCTTCTTAAGTACATATTCAGAATATCCTTGAAGCTACAATGTTAAACATCTACAATGTAGTCACACTTTTTTTAAACATTTCATATTATACTTATAGAGCACATTTTTACATATCTCTGGTTGTATACAAAGTATATTCACACCATTGTGACTTCATACATGCACTTAGGGTAATGATATCCATCTCATTCTACCATCTTTTTTTTTTTTTTTTTTTTTTCAATTTTGCCCCCTCCCTTCCCCTCCCTCCAATGTTTTCTCTGATATAAGAAGGCTGATTCACAGTGGGGTTGGGATGGGGATCATAGGAGGATTAGAGGAACACTAGAATGGCCAATGAGCTGCTACTTTTTTTTTTTTTTTTTTTTTTTTGGTGGTACCAGGGATTGAACTCGGGGGCACTCGACCACTGGGCCACATCCCCAGCCCTTTTTTTTTTTTTTTTTTTTTTTTTTGTATTTTATTTAGAGACAGGAGCTCACTGAGTTGCTAAGTGCCTCGCCATTGCTGAGCCTGGCTTTGAACTCGTGATCCTCCTGTCTCAGCCTCCCAAAGTGCTGGGATTACAGGTGTGTGCCACCGCTTCCGGCTAGAGCTGCTACTTTTTATTCCTGGAAGTGTTGGCAGGGTTGCTGGCCAGAGGTATCACTTTCTCTCCTTCCTCTCCTCTCTGACGCAGAACTTAGTTCTGTGCTCATCATGTTACTGGGGTGTTCTATTTTAGGCTAACCTTGAGCAACTTGATGGATTTTTTGTTTTGTTTTGTCTTGTCTGTTTGTTTTGCAGTGCTGGGGGTTGAACTCAGTGCCTCACACATGCTAAGCAAGCACTGTACCAACGGGCTACACCCCCAACCCAGTTTGGGTTCTTTTGCTATTTGAACAATAGGTTTGCTTACAGCAGGCTTGCTGATTTATCTGCTCAGTCAGTGGGGCGGACTTCAAAAGCATCTACAGCACGTGATAGGAAAGCTGCAAGACCCCTCTGTGTTCAGAATAAGCAGCAATGTCCTAGAGCCTGTGCACACCAAATCTCTGTATCCCCCAAATCTGCATGTCCTGTAGTTCAAAGTGACTGCATATTTTCTTTTAAATTTTGTAAAGTTGACATCAGGTAAATATCAACTGACTGGGAGTAACTGCTTTTGAGAAAGGAGTGAGGTCTTCCTGCAGCCCAGCCATACAAGGGATGGAATTCTCCAAATCACAAACCTTCTTGAGCTGACCTGGACAGTTTTTTTGTTTTTGTTTTGGTTTTGGTTTTGGTACCTGGGATTGAACTCAGGGGCACTCGACCACTGGACCACATCCCCAGCCCTTTTTTGTATTTTATTAGAGACAGGGGCTCACTGAGTTGCTAAGTGCCTTGCCATTGCTGAGGCTGGCTTTGAACTCACAATCGTCCTGCCTCAGCCTCCCAAGTGCTGGGATTACAGGCGTGCGCCACCGCGCCCGGCTAACCTGGACAGTTTTAAGACAGTTTTACAATCCTTCCCTCCCTTCACTTTTCCTGGGCTGTGCTTGAAGCACTCCATGGGTATGATACAGTCTACTTGTCCATAGCTTCAAATACCTGGTTTTCTTATTACAAGTTCTAATACTTTGGTTTAGGCAACTCTGCGAAACTACAGCCTAAGAGGGATTTTTTTTTTTTTTTTTTTTTTTTTTTTTGCATTGAGGATTGAACCCAGAGATGTGTTAACACTGAGCTGCATGCCCAGCTCTTTTTCACTTTTTTATTTTTTGAGACAGGGCCTTGCTAAATTGCTTAGACTGGCCTCAAATTTATGATCCTCCTGCCTCAGCCTCCCAAATCACTGGGATTACAAACATGCACTATGACATGCCCAGTGATTATTTGTTCACTAACATTCCCTGCATTTCCCCCTCTTTGTACAAGAACTCCTTTAAAATTTTTCTACAGTGAAAAATACCTAGTCCCAAACCTTTTGGTCAAGATGAAATTGAAATTTTTAGAAAAATAGTTCGATAATTTTTGTTTAACTTATTTTTAAAACTATTTCTTTCTAGCCGGGTGCAGTGGCGCACGCCTGTAATCCCAGCGCTTGGGAGGCAGAGGCAGGAGGATCACGAGTTCAAAGTCAGCCTCAGCAATGGCAAGACACTTAGCAACTCAGTGAGACCCTGTCTCTAATAAAATACAAAAAAGGGCTGGGGATGTGGCCTAGTGGTCGAGTGCCCCTGAGTTCAATCCCCTGTACAAAAAAAAGAAAATTATTTCTTAGTTGTAGATGGGCACAATACCTTTATTTTATTTATTTATTTTTATGTGGTGCTGCAAATTGAACCCAGGACCTCACACATGGTAGGCGAGAGCTCTACTGCTGAGCCAGGACCCCAGTCCTTTGTTTAACTTACTTTAAAAGAAACTTGGATTTGTTCATCTTTTTAGAGGACAACATATCAACTTCACTACAGTGTGCAACTCATATTTGGATTAAGAGAAATCAAGAAGGGTTTGGTCAGCTAACACACTGACTTTATATCTCTCTGTTGTTACTGAAGAGCACTGGTATTACCAAATAATTAACAACAATCAATTGATTTAACCATACTCTGAATAAAATGTATCCAGCTGGGCATGGTGGTACATGCCTGGAATCCCAGGTATCAGGAGGGTGAAGACGGAGATAAAGAAGTTTGAGGCCAGCGGAAACAATTTAGGAAGACCCTGTCTCAAAATTTAAAACAATAAAAATGAAAAAAGAATGGGGGTGTAATTCAGTGATAAAGTGCCTCTGTGTTCAATTCCCAGTACTATAACAAATAAATTTTAGAATGTTCCCAAATCACAATTTTATGAAAAAAAATGCTATAAAGCACACCTGGTATTGGTAATATAATATCTATTATAATATATAATACAATCTATAATATGTAATGTAAAGTCATTATGATAGATTTGGAGCTTACAAATTATAAACTAATGAGAAAGGGCTTAAGGGATGACGAAGTACAAAACAGTGCACCAATTTGTGTGTGTGTGTGTGTGTGTGTGTGTGTGTGTGTGTGTGGTACTGGGGATTGAACTCAGGGGCACTCGACCACTGGGTCACATCCCCAGCCCTTTTTTTTTTTTTTTTTTTTTGTATTTTATTTAGAGACAGGTCTTACTGAGTTGCTAAGTGCCTCGCCATTGCTGAGGCTGGCTTTGAACTCCCAATCCTCCTGCCTCAGCCTCCCAAGTGCTGGGATTACAGGCATGCACCACCGCGCCTGGCTAATATTTTTTTTCTTTCTTTCTTTCTTTTTTTTTTTTTTGGTACCGTGGATTGAACCCAAGAGTGCTTTACCACTGAGCCATATCTTCAGCCCCTTTTTATTTTTTATTCTGAGACACAGTCTTGATAAATCGCTTAGAGCCTCCCTAAATTGCTGAGGCTGGCTTTAAACTTGCAATTTTCTGGCCTCAACATACTGAGTCTCAGGATTGACAGGCATATGCCACCATGCCCGGCCAATGTGTCAATTTCTTAAACCTTCACATTTTTAAGGCTTCCTGAGAGGGTGTAGGTGTAGAGGTGGATCAACCCACTGAGAATGCAGCAGTACAAACCATTCTGCAGGCTTTCCAGCAGAAATACTAACACTGTAATTTCATCTTTGCTTCACTGATTAGGTAACTGATAGAGAGTAAGCAGACTGACACCAACAAGTCAGTAACAAAACCAGGATTTGAATGAAACAGCATCCAATACTCAGACAGAAGTGCCAGGTACACCTTCTTTGAATTGGCAGCCCTGCCATAGTCTGAACATGACCTTACTTTTTCTCATATTCTGAATGCCAATACTAATGGGACTCTTCGTTTTCCAAGAGGTTTTTTTTTTTTTTTTTTTTTCTCTCTCCAGACACTAAAGGTTTGAATACAGAATAAACATGTAAAACTCCACAAGGCAGAGGATTTTGCTGAAGGCACATCTATTCAGGGTGGAAAGACTGGTAAACTCATGTCTCCCACATGAGCTTTTGTATTGAAATAGAACTAAGATGACGTCAATGTCAGCCCTAAAGGGTAAGATGGGAACCAGTCATGGGGGTACAAACCTGTAATCCCAGCAGCTTGGGAGCCTGAGGCAGGAGGATCAAAAGTTCAAGGCCAGTCTTAGCAACTTAGCAAGACCCCTCCAACCAGCCCAGTGAGACTCTGTCTCAAAATAAAAATAAAAAAGCCTGGGATTAAGCACTCTTGGGTTCAATCCCTGGTTTAAAAAAAAAAAAAAAAAAAAAAGATAAGAAGGGTAAAAATGAGCTGGGAGCTTGTAATCCCAGCAGCTGGGAGGCTGAGGCAGGAGGATCACGAGTTCAAAGCCAGCCTCAGCAAAAGCAAGGCACTAAGCAACTCAGTGAGACCCTCTCTCTAAAAAGGAAACATATAAAATAGGGCTGGGAATGTGGCTCAGTGGTCGAGTACCCCAGAGTTCAATCCCCAGTATCTCCCCCCCCAAAACAAGAAGGGTAAAAAATGGGGGGCAGACAGAGACAGTCCACCTATTTCTTCTCCTCCTTCACATTTGTGTCTCTTTTTATTTTGTACCATTAAGTTCCTTGCCACTGCTGAGGCTGGCTTTGAACTTGTGATCCTCCTACCTCAGCCTCTCAAGTGCTGGGATTACAGGTGTGCACCACCTCGCCCAGCTTCATTTGTCTCTTTTTCTCCTTCCCCTCATCCCCTTTCCCAACCCTGTCTCTTTTTCCTTTTTCACCTTTTTGGAGGATTGAACCCAGAGGCCCTCTACCAATAAGCCACACCCCACAGTCCTTTTTTTTTACTTATTTTGACAGGGACTCCCTAAATTGCCCAGGCTGCCCTCAAACTTGTGATCCTTCTGCCTCAGCCTCCTGAGTAGCTGGGATTACAGACATGCACCACTGTGCCCAGTAACGTATTTCTTTACTTTTTTTTGGCTCTGGAGATTGAACCCAGGATCACTTTGCACCAAATACATCTCCAGTCCTTTATTTTTATTTTGAGACAGCATCTTGCTTGTTACAGAGGCCTTGCTAAATTGCTGAGGCTGGCTTTGAATTTGTAATCCCCCTGCCTTAGCCTCCCAGGTACTGGGATTATAGGCATGTGCCACCATGCCTGGTTCCTATTTCTTTTTTTTTAATTCTAATTTGTTATATATGACAGCAGAATGCATTACAATTCATATTACACATATAGGGCACAATTTTTCATATCTCCGGTTGTATACAAATTATATTCACACCATTTGTGTCTTCATACATGTACTTATGGCAATGATATCCATCTCATTCCACCATCTTTTTTACCTCCATGCCCCCTCCCTTCCCCTCCCACCCCACCCCTTTGCCCTATCTAGAGTTCGGCTAATCCTCCCATGTTCCTCCTCCCAACCCCACTATGAATCAGCCTCCTTATATCAGAGAATACATCATATTTCTTTTTCTTCTGCCATAGTGCAGGCTATTCATAGGCTAAAAGCCATTTTTTAGAAAAGCTACATTCTAATAGAGCCAAATTCTACTACTCCCATCAGACTCATGGGTCTCTAGGTGGTACCCAGGGATGTTCAGGAGCTCCAATGTGTTGCTGCAGCCTGAGATTCACAGAATCCCCACCCCAGTCAGGTGTGGGTTTTAGATGGCAAAATTGCAGTTTCTAATCACCCTTTAGGGGGATGGGATCCTCTCTCCTTTCAAATCCCTTACCTGAAAAGAGGTATCTGCCAGGTGTGGTGGTTCACATCTGTAATCCCAGCGGCTGGAGAGACTAAGGCAGGAGGGTTGTGAGTTCAAAGTCAGCCTCAGCAATTTAGTGAGGCCCTAAGCAATTCAGTGAGAACCTGACTCAAAATAAAACATAAAAAGGGCTGGGGATGTGATTCAGTGTTAAGCACCCTGGGTTCAATCCCTAGAACCAAAAAAAGAAAGAAAGAAAAGAGGCATTCCAAGTCCATTTTGCCTCCCTTAGGGACAATGAGCAATAAATTAGCTATGAGAACAACTGAGGGTGTTTTCGGAGCATGCACTTTGCAGCAGGCCTGGGTTTAAACCCTGCCTCTGTCACTTTCCAAACCTGGGACACTGAGCAAGTTACTTGAGTGCACCAATATCCTAGTTTGAGTATGCCTGGAAGTTTGAGGTCCTGAGGCAAGGATTCAAGTGCATACAGTTTATCTGGCAGATGATCCAGAGAAAGCAACGAGGGGAGTGGGGGAAATGAGATCAGAAAGGGAAAGCAGACAAAAGAGGAAAGGGCTCCGTTTCCAAGCAGATCACTCCTATAGACAACTAGAAATTAATTCCTCTAGGGAACTCTGGAAGACTGTGTGTTATTTGCATCAAAGTTTTCCCAGCCAGCAGGGCAAGGGCTTTGGGTCTTTACTAGTCATTAATTAAGTGCTGCTTGGGGGCAGGGAGGAGCATTAATTCCCTTGTATGTTGGCCTTCAGAATAGGGTCCTGCAGCCAGAGAAAGCCCTCACGGCAAATAGTTACCTGCCAGTTGGAAATCTGGCCACAGTACCCAGAAATAGTGAGCTTGAGGGTGACAGCACAGAAAGTACATGCTCCCCCCCAGCTGCATTATCTGTCATCTCTAGAGCTCCCCCTCCTGTGCTCAAACGTAGGAACCCCTCAATCAATGGAAGCTACAAACATTGCAGCTGCAATAGGGAATTGAGAGAAGGTAAAATGACTACAGGTGTCTACATTCGAATCCTCAGAACAGGTGTATATAACTTTATATGGACCAAAGGGAATTTGCAGATGTGTGATGAAAATAAGACTTTGAGATGGGAGGGAAGTTTATCCTAAATTATCCAAGTGGGTACAAGGATATTGAAGGGTCTTTGCAAGAGGGAAGCAGGAGGGCTGCATACAGTGGTGCGCACCTCCCAGCTACTCAGGAGGCTAAGGCAGGAGGATCACAAGTTCAAGGCCAGTTTGGACAACTTAGCAAGACCCTGCCTCAAAAGAAAAGTTAAAGAGAGCTGGGGGGAACGGGCGTGGTGGCGCACACCTGTAATCCCAGCTGTTGGGAGGCTGAGGCAGGAGGATTGAGAGTTCAAAGCCAGACTCAGCAATGGCAAGGTGCTTAGCAACTCAGTGAGACCCTGTCTCTAATAAAATACAAAAAAGGGCTGGGGATGTGGCCCAGTGGTTGAGTGCCCCTGAGTTCAATCCCTGGTGACAAAGAGAGAGAGAGAGAGAGAGAGAGAGAGAGCGCTGGGGGTATGTATATCTCAATGGTAAGAATGAATGCCCTTGGGTTCAATCTCACTATTTTTGAAACAAAAAGGTCAGAGTCAGAAAGGAGATGTTATGTGATGGCAGCAGAAATCAATGATGCAGGCCAAGAGTCAAGCAACGCAGGTGGCCTCAAGAACCTGGGAAAGGCCAGGTGCAGTGGCACACCCCTGTAGTCCCAGCACTTGGGAGGCTGAGGCAGAAGGATCGTGAGTTCAAAGCCCCCCTCAGCAATGGCTGTTAGATAAAATTCAGGCTGGCAGGCCATACCCCCAGGTGCCTTCCCGGAAGTGCCCATCTCTCGTGAGAATCCACCCAGTACCAAAAATAAATAAATTAAGAACCTGGGCTGGGTGCGGTGGCGCACACCTGTAATCCCAGCACTTTGGGAGGCTGAAGCAGGAGGATCGCGAGTTCAAAGCCAGTCTCAGCAATGGCGAGGCACTTAGCAACTCAGTGAGACCCTGTCTCTAAATAAAATACAAAAAGGGCCGGGGATGTGGCCCAGTGGTCGAGTGCCCCTGAGTTCAATCCCTGGTAAACACACACACACACACACACACACACACACACACACACACACCACACACACACACAGAACCTGGGAAAGTAAAGAAACGATTCTTCCCTAGAGCCTCCAGGAGGAATGTGGTCCTGCTGACCCACATTACAGTTGTGACTCCACAACGGTAAGATAATAAGTTTAGTTGTTTTGAGCCACTAAGCTTATAGCAATTTGTCACTGGAGCCATATGCAACTAATACAGAAGGGTACCCTAGAAAGAACATGACAGTATTTCCTAAGAGCCAGCACTAAGGACTTTAAATATTTTAATCCTTCTACCAATTGTAGTTATATTTGCTGCATGGCCTTTAATTCATTTTGCCAGTCTGAATGTCCTCCTTTTGTACCTCTTCTGTTCTATGGCTCAATGATAAAAAGTTTTATATTAATGTTATCACAGTTTCCCTAAACAGAAAGCCAATTCTCATTGGAAAAAAACAGCCCATGGCAAAAGCTTCCCCTCCCTGCCAATAAAAAATGTGATGGCTGATATAGTTTCACTTGAAGCTGGTTGAATAAAAATTGCCTTGGCCCCTTTAAGTCTGGCTGATTACAACTGGCTGCTTTTTCTCCTTTGCTGTTTTCTCAGTGCAGCCATTTAATTATTCAAAGGAAGTCTCCCTGCTTTTTTCACAGTAGAAGTTACAACAAAGATCTTCCTTCCATCAACTCTAATGATGAAGTTTCCAGACCAAAGTGATGGAAACATCAGTGGTATGACATTCCCGGAATCAGTTCCCTTAGCTCTGCAGGGGAAAGCCAACACTTGGGCTTTGGAACAAGACATTCCTCCTTCGCTACAGCTTTGTCAGCAGGAATCCACCAGGGATTCGAGGCCAGTAACTATCTGAATATAAAATCACCATCAATAAACTGGGTGCAGTTGTGCACACCTATAATCCCAGCGACTCTGGAGACCAAAGCAGGAGGATCACAGGTTCAAGGCTAGCCCAGCAACTTAGCAAGATGCTGTCTCAAAATAAAATAAAAAGGACTGGGGATGTAGCTCTGCTACTGAGCAAGGCCCTGGGTTCAATCCCTAGTACTGGAGGGGGAAAAAAAAAAAAACATGGATACAGCAATGAAGTTTTTGTATTCTGAGAAAATTCTTGAAATTTGGAGAAAGAATCCCAATTAGCTTGAAGGTCATTCTGCTATTTTATTAGGCTTTCTTCTCTCTTCCTCCCCTCTACTCTCTCTTCTTTTGTCTCTAAATAGTGTTACAAATAAGGAGCAAATCACAACATGGGGTATCCCTTCACTTAAGAAAGAAAGCATAATGACTTAACCAGAAGGTGAAGGAAGACCTTTATGGACAGGTATTGACACTCTGGAAGAGGGAAGCAAAACTTTATTGCATTTTGAATCCTCCTCGTGTCTTATGGAAGATTCAGGCCTTTGATGCTTCTAAATTATTGCATCATTATTGCATTATTCCTCCATGTTACTTTCTCTGTCCTTCTGTTAGCTATAAATTCTTCACAGTAAGCTCTCCTTGATTATTTTTGTTTCTCCAAATCCCTGACAGTAACAGACATGTAGAATATATTCATCTATAAGTAAATAAGGTCCCTAAGGGATCACTCTTTAATAGGTCCAGGTTGGAGCCAAATGTCCAGTGCAGAGCCTGAGAGAGCTCAGTGATCACTCATTGACTATAAAGGAAGCCCCAGCTGGACACACTCCTATAATCCAGCAACTTGGCAGGCTGAGGCAGGAGGATTGCAAGTTCAAGACCAGCCTCAGCAACTTAGTCTGTGTCTCAAAATAAAAAATGAAAAGGGCCGGGCGCAGTGGCCCACGCTTGTAATCGCAGCACTTGGGAGGCTGAGGCAGGAGGACCGCGAGTTCAAAGCCAGCCTCAGCAATGGGGAGGCACGTAGCAACTCGCTGAGACCCTGTCTCTAATAAAATACAAAAAAAGGGCTGGGGACGTGGCCCAGGGGTTGAGTGCCCCTCAGTTCAATCCTCAGTACCAAAAATAAAAAAGAAAAGAAAAGGGCTGGGATGTAGCTCAGTAACAACACACCCCTAGATTCAATCCCCAGTACCAAAAATAAATAAATAATAGGGCTGGGCTGGGGATGTGGTAGAGTAATCCTGGGTTCAAATCCCCAGCCTCACCCCAGAAAGGGAATGCCACCCACCTCCTTTTCCAAGGATCTTGCACAGCCAGCACTAACTAGTCTGGTGACTTCACCAGTATTCTCCTGCTGTGCTTCAACGGAGATGCTAAAGAAACAAAGGCATACACAAAACTTTATGCAGTCAACAACCTGCACAAAATAGTTAAGCACCAAGCACCACACAGCTTTACGTTTGTGTCCTGGGCCACCTCATGGCATTTTTGCCTTCACAAGGAATGGAAGTCTCAGGACAGGTAAAGCACTTTTTAGAACACTCTTAGAAGCTGGGCACAGTGGTGCACGCCTGTAATCCCAGCACTTGGGAGGCTGAGGCAGGAGGATCGCAAGTTCAAAGCCAGCCTCAGCAATGGTGAGGCACTTAGCAACTCAATGAGACCCTGCCTCTAATAAAATACAAAAAAGGGTTGGGGATGTGGCCCAGTGGTCGAGTGCCCCTGAGTTCAATCCCTAGTACAAAAAAAAAAAAAAAAAAAAAAAAAAAACCACAACACTCTTAGAAGCTAAGTATGGTAGTACACACCTGTGATCCCAGTTTAGGAGGCTGAAGCAGTAGGATTACAAGTTCAAAGCCAGCCTCAGCAATTTAGTGAGACCCTAAACAACTTAGTGAGACAAAAAAACAAAACAAAACACTTTTTGTGGCTGGGCATATAGCTCAGTGGTAAAGTGCTTGCCTAGCATGTGCAAGGCCCTAGGTTTGGTCCCTAGTACTACATAAATAACAAAAAGAAAAAGAAAAAGAACTACAGAATGTATTATACATCTGTGGTTTGGGAACTTCAAAATGATGAAAGTGAAGGCTGGCTTCTTGGCTTTTAGAACTCAGAAGTCTCTGATAGCCTTGGGCTAGTTCTGAGAGATCCTTCCAAAGAAGGTCATGATTTCTCAACTGGCCTTAGAGATGTTTCCTGGGTGGGTGACCTTGGGAAAGTTATTTGACCTCTCTGTCCCCCACCCCTTTTTTTTTTTTTTTTTTTTTACGTCTATATCATGGAGCTGTCATGAAGACAAATAATCAACATCTACAAAGGACCTCTCAAAGATGGCAGATAGTAAGTGCACTATCATTGTTATCTATTACTATAATAGTTTTTTTTAAAAATATTTATTTATTTACGTTAGTTGTACACAATGCAGTGCATTTATGTTTATGTGGTGCTGAGGATCGAACCAGGGCACGTGCGAGGCGAGCGCTCTGCTGAGCCACAACCCCAACCCACTATAATAGTTTTTTGTTGTGCAGGAAAAACTCAGCAAAATAAAATTCCCATTCATTGTTGAACAACATTGTTTTGCATGTACACCAAACAAACCAAATGTTAAGAAACAAATACACGGCAGCTTCATACAAAGAGAGAGAGAGAAAGAAACAGAGAGAAAGGACTGGAAGTGTGGCTCAGTAGTAAAGCACTTGCCTAGCATGCAGGAAGCCATTGGTTTGATTTGCAAGAGTAGTGAAAAAAGAGGAAATGAAGAAAGGTGTTATATCTTTGGCCTTTTTTTTTTTTTTTTTTTTTTTTTGTACGGGGATTGAACTCAGGGCCACTTGACCACTGGACCACAGGTGCCTTGCCATTGCTGAGGCTGGTTTTGAACTCATGATCCATCTTCCTCAGCCTCCCAAATCCTTGGATTACAGGCCTGCGCCAACGCGCCTGGCTTCTTTTGGCCCTTTTAACCATTTCATACAAACCAACTGTTTATAGTACACTGTAACAGTGGTGCACCTTATACTTTGAATTAGCCCTTGCTGCTCTGTCACTGCAACTTATTCTTTTTATTTTTTTAGGCACAGGGATTGAATTTAGGGGCACTCGACCACTGAGCCACATCCCCAGCTCTATTTTCTATTTTATTTAGAAGCAGGGTCTCACTGAATTGCTTAGCACCTCACTTTTGCTGAGGCTGGCTTTGAACTCACCATCTTCCTGCCTCAGTCTCCCGAGCCGCTGGGAGAATGTACTGGCAGGCGCCACCGCGCCCAGCTGGCAATTTATTTTTTAAATGGACATGTTTCTTCCTCTTTCCCTCTCTGCTCCTCCCTAATCTCTACCCCTTCCTAATCTCAGGAGAAATAGGATTACCTTTCTTCCCCAACCTAGGCAGATTTATCTGTCCTTGAGTACACACCCACCATAAAAACAAGCAATCCAGACTTTGGTAATGGTACCAGATCTCAGTAATGACTATATCCTAAATTAACAAGTGAATTACAACTCCAACAGAGAACGTGTGGAATGTAGCCTTTGAATCACCTCTTTAAACACCACCCCCCACCACCACCACCATACCTGCTGATGGGCAGACTCACAGCCTTTGGGATAGGAGTCCCCTGTGTTTCTCCTTTGTTAGCAAAGCAATAAAACTTCTTTTTCCTTTTTTCTCAAAACTGCATCCTCATTATTGGATTGGTATGAGGACAAGGACAGAGATTTCAGCAACTTGGCAACACAATTAAGTGTATGTGAAAAAAAAAAAAAAATGCCCAGAAAAAGACTTTTTTGTTGTTTTGTTCTCTTTTCTTTCCTCCTTTCCCTCCTTCCCTCCTTCCTTCCTTCTCCTTACTAGGGATTGAAGACAAGAGTGCTCTACCATTGAGCTACATCCCCAACCCTTTTTATTGTTTTTTTTTTTTTTTTTTTTTTAATATTTATTTGCCTTAGTTGTACACAATGCAGTGCATTTATGTTTACGTGGTACTGAGGATCAAACCCGGGCCGCGCACATGCTAGGCGAGTGCTCTATTGCTGAGCCACAACCCCAGCCCTTATTGTTTATTTTTGAGACAAGTTCTCACTAAGTTGCTAAAGGTCTCACTAAATTTCTGAGCCTGGCTTCAAATTTGTAATCCTCCTGCATCAGCCTCCCAAATGGAGCCTGGGATTACAGGTGTGCAATACTGTGTGGCTATGGTTTTGTTTTTCTTTTTTCTTTTTTTTTTTTTTTTAAATATTTATTTATTTGCTTTAACTGTACACGATGCATTTATTTGTACGTGGTGCTGAGGATCAAACCCAGGCCGCACACGTGCTAGGCGAGTGCTCTACCGCTGAGTCACAACCCCAGCCCTTGTTTTTCTTTTTAAGGTTCCTACCTCCCCCTTTGAGATTGTAATGAACACAGTGAAACCACAAGACGGAAGTACCACAGAGAGTGCTCCGAAGGCTGATTTCATCTTTGAGAGCATCAAGTGTGGCTGTCCCCTAACAATATGTACAAAAATATAAAATATTAAAAATGTAAAACAAATTCCTTTCCAAGGTTCTTTTAAGGAATAAAACAGGGTCTTTGAATTTTCAGCTCTTTTTCTTCCCCTATTGCAAGCTCACCCTGTGGTTTTGGTGGGTGATGGAAGGCGGATGGGTGGGCCTCCTTCCTCCTAGGTGACCCATTTAGATTCTGAGACAGGAAGTGTAGGTGAATAGGTCATGGCAGCCTCTTATTTAACGTTTCCTTTTTTGCTGTCTACTTATCCTCACACAGTTGCCCCTTTGCTGCAGCCACCCCCTTCATCTCCATCCTCTTCCTCTACCCACCTTCTTTCTCTTCCTCTTCTAACTGCCTGCCTCCTGCTCCTGTTTTCCTCATTAGCATTCCCATTAGCAGATGCCTCTTCCATTCTCCTTCTCCACAACTTCCTTCTTTCCCTCCCAAGTCCTGGCCAGTGATCTCTAAGCTGCATCTGATGTGGCAGGACACACCAGGGATCCCTTGCAGCAGAAAAAAATGAAAGTGACAATCGCTTCTCAGTCTTTTGGCTAAGATCAAGTGTGAAAAAAAAGTGAGTGTTGGCTGTAAAGCTGCTGAGGTTCCTGTCTGGCTTCGGGAGCTGGACGTAGGAACCATGCACAGACGGCTTTTCAAAGCTGCTAGTCTAATACTGTTACCCAGAGCTCCATCCTTGTCCCCAATGCCAATCCAATAACAAGGACATGGTTTTGGGAAAAAGAAAGTTTATTGCTTTGCTAACAAAGGAGAAACACAGAGGACTCCTGTCCCTGAGGCTGTGATTCTGCCCTCAGCAGAAACCGGGGGCTTTTAAGGGGGTGATTCAAAAGCTACATTCCACACGTTCTCTGTCGAGGTTGTAATTCACTTGTTAATTTAGGAGATAGTCATTACTGAGATCTGGTACCATCACCAAAGTCTGGATTACTTATTTTTATGGTGGGTGTGTACTCAAGGACAGATAAATCTGCCTAGGATGGGGAAGAAAGGTTTCGCCTGAGATTAGGGAGGGGTAGATATTAGGAAGGAGCAAGGAGAGAGGAAGAGGAAGAAACATGTCCATTTTAAAAATAAGTTGCAGTCGGGGCTGGGGCTGTAGCTCAGTGGTGGAGTGCCTGCCTCACACACAGGGGCACTGAGTTCAATCCTCAGCACCGCATAAAAATAAAGATATTGTGTCCACCTTAAAAAAAAAAAAAGTTGCAGTGACAGAGCTTCAAGGGCTATATTTAAAACATAAAGAAGACCACCGTTACAACTATATTTATTTACTTGTTTATACTGGGAATTGAATCCAGGGGCACTTAACTACTGAGCCACATCCCCAGCCCTTTTTATTTTTTATTTTGAGACATAATCTCACTAAATTGCTTAGGCCCTCACTAAGTTGCTGAGACTGGCCTCAAACTTTCGATCCTCTTTCTGTTGTACCCAATTCGCAGGAAAAAAAGTCTCAAGCCACTCACATAACAGCCAAAGAATCCAGGGGCCACCAACTCCAACCTACAGGGGGCAGGGTGGTAGAAGATGGCGGCGCCGGCTCGTAGCAAGGGCAGGGTTTATAAAGCACAGAGTTAATACGCCCTCAGGTGGAGATGGTTTAAGGGTGGGTTAACATGCCATCAGGTGGAGACAGTTTAAGTCGCCTCTGCTTATCACGTTGCCTCAGCCTCCCAAGCTCCTTGGGTCATAGGTGTGCACCACTACACTTGGCACAGCTCTATTTTAGAAACACATAGTCTGACATAATTGCCAGATGTAAAACAGAATCACTTGAAGTATATGAATTTGTTACTTAAGTGGTTTTTTCTTTTCTTTCTTTTTTTTTTTTTTTTTTTTTTTAGTAGTAGTAGTAGTAGGGATTGAACCCAAGGATGCTCTACCACTGAGCACCATCCTCATCCCCAGCGCTTTATATTTTATTTTGAGACAGGGTCTCCCTAAATTGCTGAGATCCTCCAGCCTCAGCCTCCCAAGTAGCAGGAATTACAGACAAGTGTCACCACACCCAGATTCACTTAAAGGTTTTTAGATTAGTGGGGTGAGTTTTTGTTGTTGGTGGTGATGGTGGTTTTGTTGTTTTTTTATTTCTCTCTCTTTTTAAAAAATATTTATTTTAGTTGTACACAATGTCTTTATATTTTTACGTGGTGTTGAGGATCCAACACGGGCCGCACATGTGCTAGGTGAGCGCTCTGCCACTGAGCCACAACCCCAACCCCTCTTTTTTTGGAGGGGGGTACTTGGATTTAACCCAGGGGTGACATACCCACCTCTTTCTAATTTTTTTTTTTTTTTTTTTAAGGATCTCACTAAATTGCCAACAGCCTTGATAAATTGCTGAGGTTGGCCTCGAGTTTACAATCCTCCTGAGTCAGCCTCCCTAGTTGCTGGGATTACAGGCATACGCCGCCATACCCGTCTCTGTTATTGTTTTCTCAAAGGTTCCAGTCTACAACATGAAAGAATTTCTCCTCCTGGCCCTCTTAACTCTTTCAAAGAACTTTCCTTCACCCAATTCTCCCATCACCTGGTTCTGCCAACACACCATCTACCTCCCAGGTAAAGAAAGGCCCGAGAAGCCAGGCACCGTAACCCAAGTTTCCCCTCAGGCCTCCAACAAGTTTTCCATCCCAAATGGAGTTGCCTCCCTCATGAAGCTCGGCCTTGCTAATGATGAGTTCCTCAGTATCCAGGATGTAGTGGCTTGAAAAAGAGAACTTACAAATAGCTGCTCAGCCACATTAAGAAGCAAATGGGAACCAATGTTGTGATGGTGTGTGTCTGTGGTAGAAGTGACCCAGGAAGCTGAGGCAGGAGGACTGCAAGTTCTAGGCCAGCCTCAGCAATTTAGGGAGACCCTGTCTCAAAATAAAAATAATAAAGACTTGAGTATGTTGCTCAGTGGTAGAGTGCCCCTGGGTTCAATCCCCAGTACCAAAAAAATAAAAGCAAGTAGAGAAGAATACTATCTGCTTCTTAAGGGTTATGCCCGGTGGTTCCGTGGTGTCCTCTCCACACATTTCCCTGCTATAGGAGAAGAAAGTGACATATTAAAAGGACAGCTGACCTTCGTCTTCCTTCCTGAAGCATTTGTGTTCCTATGGGGACCTTAGAAAGCTCTCCACTTAATAGTTTCCTAAATTCCTTTCTCTCTAGCAGCCCTGAAATAAGGTCAAGACCGGCAGGGGTCCCTCTCCCAATTTTTTTTTTTTTTGGTACCGTAGATTGAACTCAGGGGCACTCGACCACTGGGTCACATCCCCAGACCTTTTTTTGTATTTTATTAGAGACAGGGTCTCACTGAGTTGCTAAGTGCCTCACCATTGCTGAGGCTGGCTTTGAGCTCGCGACCTCCTGCCTCAGCCTCCCAAGTGCTGGGATTACAGGCGTGGGCCACCGCGCCCGGCTCCCAATGTTTATAAGACAACTTAAGTTATTTATTCTCTTTTTTTTGGGGGGTTGGGGGGCAGGTACCAGGGATTGAACCACTTAACCACTGAGCCACATCCCCAAGCCCTTTTTATTTTATTTTATTTTTTCATTTTGAGACAGCTCTCGCTACGTTGCTTAGGTCATCACTAAGTTGCTGAGGTTGGCTTTGAACTCGCAATCCTCCTGCCTCAGCCTGCCAGCGCTGGGATTGAGAGCCACCACACCCAGTTAAGTTATTTATTCTCTTGCAGCATGGAAACAATACTAGAATGAAAGAAGGGCGCAGCTCTAGGCTTGGTTCCTTTCCCCACCATTTCGGCATTTACCTTCTCTAAACCTCTCTATCTGTAAAATTCTAACAGTGGTTCACTTGATGCTTTGACTATATCCCTGTGGCTTTGAAACTTACATGTTATTTTTCTTTTTCCCAACCTTCTTCTCCCCTACTTTCTCCTCCCTGTTCTTTTTTCCTAACCTTTTCCCTCATCTTCTCTTCTCTTCTCTTCCCTAACTTCTCCTTCCTGATCTCTCCTTCCTAATCTCATTTTCTCTGAATCACCTTCATAAAAGCCTCCTGATCTGCGGATGGGCAGAATCACAGCCTTTGGGACAGGAATCCCCTGTGATTCTCCTTTGCTAGTAAAGCAATAAACCTTTTTCCTTTTCCTCAAAACCATGTCATCGTTATTGGATTGGCATGGGGGACAAGGATACCAAGCTTTAGGCAACAAAATGGGAATTAAGTCCACCCTGTGTAATGTTATTAATTTGGGGGGGGGTGGGAGAGAGTATTGGGAATTGAAGCCAGGGGTGCTTTACTACTGAGCTAAATTCCCAGCCCTGTTTTTAATAATTTGAGTCAGGGTTTCTTCACTAAGTTGCTTAGGGCCTTGCTAAATTGCTGTGTCTGGCCTCAGAGTGGCAATCCTCTTCCCTCAGCCTCCCAAGGTTCTGGGATTACAGGCTGTGCCACAGTACCCAACTTAATTGTTAATTTTTAATGTTAACATTATATGTTAATGATATGGTTAATTTGAAGATCAAATAGGGCCATGTCTGTGAAAGTTCATTGAAGACTAAAATATACTCCTGGGCTTTTATTGAGACTTCTTTTTTTGGGGGGGGGGGTACTGGGGATTGAACTCAGGGCCACTGGGCCACATCCCCAGCCCTTTTTTGTAGTTTATTTAGAGACAGGGTCTCACTGAGTTGCTAAGTGCCTCGCCATTGCTGAAGCTGGCTTTGAACTCGTGATCCTCCTGCCTCAGCCTCCCAAGTGCTGGGATTACAGGCATGCGCCACCGTGCCCGGCTTATTGAGAACTTTTTGTTGTTGTTTGGTACCAGGGATTGAACACAGGGGCACTTAACCACTGAGTCACATCCCCAACACTTTTTATATTTTATTTTGAGATAGGGCCTTGCTAAGTTGCTTAGGGTTTTGCTAAACTGCTGAGGCGGGCTTTGAACTCACAATCCTCCTGCCTAGGCCTCCTGAGCCCCTGGAATTACAGGCATGCACCACCACGCCCAGCTGAAACTTTTTGTGTGTTTTTGCTGTGCTGGGTATTGAACCCAGGGCCTGCCCGTGCTTCTTCCACTGAGCTATATCTGTAGCCCCTTTTCTTAAATTATTATGTTTTGAGACACATTCTCCCTAAATTGTCCAGGCTAGCCTTAAACTTAACAACCTCCTGCCTTGACCTCCCATGTAGCTGAGATTACAGGTATGTACAACTACACCCAGGCTTCAAAATGCAAATTTGACTTTATCTTTCATATGTTGCTTTTACTTTTGAAGTGTAGCTAAACTTCAGCTTTTGCAAGGCAAAAGCATCTCTTCCTATTGCAAGCAAAAGCTGCAGGTCATTGAAGGTGGGAAATGAGTGTCACCGAGGGGCCAGGGTAGCTGCAGTGGAGGGTGGCTGCCATGGATGCTATGAGGCCTTACCAAGATCCCCTCTTAAGACCAAGACACCCCCTCCCCACTGCCAGGAGGGTTGGCCTCTGGTGGCTGCCTTGACCAACATTACACACCCTTCCTGGAGTAGCCCGTGTCTAATGATTGGAGGAAGGGGCACCCCAGATCCAGATTACCAGGTGGCATCAGTGTAGAACCATATATCATGAAGGCATCAGAGCCCAACTTTCCCATCTGCCCAGTCCTCCCTCAAAGGCATTGTCCCTGAAAGCACACTCCAAAAAAACTTCATAGATTGAAAACTTCATCTCAGAGTTGGCTTCCCCTGCCAGCACCTGGGGGAGGGGCAAGATTGCATAAGAGAATGGGCACCTGCTTCACTGGGAGCCAGGTTCTGGATTGCCCCAGAGGCATGACACCCCACAGAAGTTCTATGCCATTTGTTGGGTCCACAGCAGAGCCCTCTCTGGTTGCATACCTGCTGTCCTCTGAGGCTTAGAGCACAATATTTCTAGAGTTCACTGTCCTAATATCTCCCTTTGCACTTAAATATGTTCCCAGGTTATTGCCAGAACCCAAATAGACAACCCTGACCTTAACCTGAGCCAAAAGAAGAAAATAAGATGACCCAGGACAACCTTTCTTCCCCATTTTAGGTATACAGACCTTTTAGCACATGATCCAGTAGGATTGCATCTTAAGATATTTATATTCCCAGTGTGGTAGGAATATAAATGGTGACACATGCCTGTAATGCCAGTGACTAGGGAGGTTAAAGCAAGAGGATTGCAAGTTCAAGGCCAACCTGGGCAACTTACAGAGAACCCCCATCTCAAAATAAAAAATAATAATAATAAAAAGGATTGAGGATGTAACTCAGTGGTAAAGCACTCCCATCCCCAACTGGGTTCAATCCCCCATACCAAGGGGGGAAAAATGGAGTTTCCACCAAAGGCTTGAGACTTTTGCATGTGAGCACAGTTTCCATTCTCCAACAGAGGAACTTTGTTTCCAGGACTGTTAACTTCCCTGTTCTTTCAGGTGGTGCCTGAATTTGCCTCCAAAGCTTTCTACTGCTTTAGAGAAAGCAGAGAGGTGTTTCCTTGTATGCTAGATAAAGGATACTGGCAAAGTGCACAAAACTGTCCACCAGCTGGGCTTGGTGGCGCATGCTTGTAATCCCAGCAGCTTGGGAGGCTGAGGCGGAGGATGGCAAGTTCAAAGCCAGCCTCAGCAACAGCAAGGGGCTAAGCAACTAAATAAAATACAAAATAGGTCTGGGGATGTGGTTCAGTGGTTGAGTGCCCCTGAGTTTGATCCCTGGTACAAAAAAACAAAAAACAAAAAACTGTCCACCAAAGGTGCCCTGGAACTGTTGGGTTGCAGCATATGATGTAGTGCCTACCAAACCTCTGCTAGGCATGCTTAAAAATACATAAATAAAGTGTACCCAGATGGACGCAAAATATCCCCTTAAATCTTGGGTTAAGGTAGAAGACAATATTCCTTTTGTCTGCCAACATTTTGGGGGGGGACACTACTTTCCTCTCCATTGTAATTATGGTGTTCTCTGTGGTAAGCAGAATAATCACCCTTCAAAGAATCCCTGGAATGTGTAAATATGTTAGATTACATGGCAGAAAGGAATTAAGGTTGCAGAAGGAGTGAAAATGTTAATCAGTTGATTTAAAGATGAAGAGATTAGCCTGCGCAGTGGTGGACGCCTGTAATCCCAGCACTTGGGAGGCTGAGGCAGGAGGATCATGAGTTCAAAGCCAGCCTCAGCAATGGCGAGGCACTTAGTAACTCAGTAAGACCCTGTCTCTGATAAAATACTAAAAAGGGCTGGGGATGTGGCCCAGTGGTCAAGTGCCCCTGAGTTCAATCCCCAGTACAAAAAAAAAAAAAAAAAAAAAAAAAAGATTATCCTTGGATTATTCAGTACACCCAAAGATATTACAAAGGTCCTTAGGATAACTGGAAAAGGGAAACAGAAAAAGAAGAGTCAACCTGGCGTGGTGGCCCATGCCAGTAATCCCAGGGACTCCAGAGGCTGAGGCAGGAGGAGGATCACAAGTTCAAGGCCAGCCTCAGCAATTTAGCAAGGCCCTAAGCAATTTAGCAAAATCCTGTCTCAAAAAATAAAAAGGGCTGGGGATGTGGCTCAGTGTTTAAGTAATCCTGGGTTCAATCCCTAATACAAACACAAAACAAGAGCCAGAAAGAAGATAGCATAAGGACATAGGGATGCTGTTGCCTTTCATGATGGAAGAATGGGGGCACAAGCCAAGAGAGGTGGGCAATTTCTGTGAAGTGGCAAAAAGCAAGGCAACAGATTCTCTTCCAGAGCATCCAGAACGGAAGACACCCTTGCCAATACCACGATTTTTTTAAAAAAATATTTATTTATTTGCTTTAGTTGTACACAATGCATTTTTATTTTTACGTGGTGCTGAGGATTGAACCTGGGCTGCACACGTGCTATAGGCAAGCGCTCTACCGCTGAGCCACAACCCTAGCCCCCAATACCACGATTTTAACCCAGTGATTCTCATTTTAGTTTTCTGATCTCTGGAGCTCTAAGGTAATATATTCGTGTTATTTCAAGCCACTACATTTGTGGCAAATTATTGTTGCAGAGATAGGAAACAAATTTATACCATGGAGTTTGATGAGGTTGGCTGGGCTCAGTCCTCTTCTTCAGAGGTACAAACATGACTCAAGTCATCTATAGTGAGTCATTCAAGGAGAAGTACATGAGCTGGTTCAGGCCAGGTTTTTTCTAGTCAGGAGGGGAAATTTTGAAAGATACATCCTTTCTAACTGGGCTATAGTCTCTCTGGTCTTTCCACTTATAAGTACCCTTGTGTTTAGATTGGGTCCACCACAACTGCAGCAAAAAGGGGTAAAATAATCCATGATGGCTGTCTTTGGGATGTTCTAAAAAGCCTAACCTGGCCAGTGTGTTGGCAGATGGCTGTAATCCCAGCAACTTGGACTCAGAGGCAGGAGGGTCTCAAGTTCAAGGCCAGCCTCAGCAATTCAGTGAGACTCTGTCATAAAATTAAAAAGTAAAAGGGTTTGGGATGCCTCCTCAGTGGTAAAGCACTCCTGGGTTCAATCTCCAGTACTAAAAATAATTTAATAAATGAATAGCCTAGGCTAAAAGTGATGCACTTGGCCCTCCATCAACTGACTAGCCAAAACATAATACCATGGTTCTGTCTAACTACAGGGAGGCTGAGAAGTGTGGTCTACCAAACTCTGGAAATAAAGGAAAGAGTTTCATGGATAGCAAGGCAGACTAAGCCTCATGATTTTTTTTTTTTTTTTTTTTTTGTACCAGGGATTGAACTCAGGGGCACTCCACCACTGGGCCACACCCCCAGCCCTTTTTTGTATTTTATTAGAGACAGGGTCTCAATGAGTTGCTAAGACCCTCGCCATTGCTGATGCTGGCTTTGAACTCATGATCCTCCTGCCTCAGCCTCCCAAGTGCTGGGATTACAGGCGTGCGCCACTGCGCGCCCAGCTTAAGCCTCATGATTTTGACTGTGAAATTCCTCCTTTTTTTTTTTTTTTTTTTTGGTACCGGTGATTGAACTCAGGGGCACTCGACCACTGGGCCACATCCCCAGCCCTTTTTTGTATTTTATTAGAGACAGGGTCTCACTGAGTTGCTAAGTGCCTCACCATTGCTGAGGCTGGCTTTGAACTCGCGATCCTCCTGCCTCAGCCTCCCAAAGTGCTGGGATTACAGGCGTGCGCCACCGCGCCCGGCTCCTCCTTTTTTTAAGTACTGAAATTTATATTCATGGCCAAAAGTTTTGCCTTGGACATCACTTCTGGAGAGAAGAGCTGCTCCAATTCTGCTTCTCCAAAAACAGCCCACCATGACCACCTATCGCTTTCTCTTGAGCTCCTGGACCTAGAGCACTGCGTATGAATATTTTTGTTTTCTCAGTGTTTATGAAGGAAGCAGAGAGAGGAAAGCAGCTGGGGGTAGCAAGAATACTTTCAGAAAACCTGAGGGACTTTTTCCACCCCCACACACACTCCTGCCAGGCATGGTGGCACACGCCTGTAATCCTAGCACTTGGGAGGCTGAGGCAGGAGGATGGCGAGTTGAAAGCCAGCCTCAGCAATGGTGAGGCACTTAGCAACTCAGTGAGACCTTGTCTCTAAATAAAATACAAAAAAGGGCTGGGGATGTGGCCCAGTGGTCGAGTGCCCCTGAGTTCAATCTACGGTACCAAAAAAAAAAAAAAAAAAAGAACCAAAACACTAACACACACACTCCCCCACAGATGGTGAAATCTGTCCCCAAGGAAGCCCAGTCCATGAACACAGAGGCTCAGGGCCAGCTTGAGTCAAGGTTGCTGACAAGGTGGGTGGAGTAGAGGAGGGACTCTGGGTGTACATCACCCAGCATGCAAATCTCATGTGGTGATTCCTCTGCTGAGAGCCCCTAGTTGTAGGAATGTATTATTAGATAGGTGGGTAGATAGCTGCAACCAGTCAGACCATGAGCCCTAGAATATAGGCACCCACAGTTTCTAATAAAAACAGAGCCAACAAAATATCATGTTACCCTTTTTCTTGCACAGACCCTTTTGATGGTCTTGTGAAGTTTATGGACCCTCTTCTTAGAATAATGCTTTTAAATTCATAAAATAAAATACATAGGCAAACATTTATGTTGTGTTGTACCAAAAATGTTGTCACCAATAAGATGCCAATTAAAACTCCAAGCCACGTCACACTAATGCCAAAAAAGGCCTTTATTAAGCTGATCAGCAGCCACCATCCCCACACATCACACAGTGTGACAAGATGGCGCGCCGGCAGTGATTTTTCAAGGGTTTATAAAGAGCAAAATCACGGAGGGCGGAATATTTAATTGCAGGGTTTCAGCCAATGCAAGCAAGCCACAGTACAGAAGCTGAATCTAGGCAGTTAGCAAGACAAAGCAATGGGTACAATAATATTTCCCACGGGACTTTCCAGGTTGATATAGCAACGATCAAGTAGAAGGGAATGGGGTCATGATGACGCTAGTTGAGTACATGTTAGAGAATGGTTACTAACGTCTAGACAATCAATCTCTGACAAGGTATTTGCCCAGGAAAAATGGAAACCAAAGAGAGCAATTTTACATTGTATAGGAATTGCTGTTTTTATGCTGTCAAGCGTATTATGCTAGGTAACGATTAATGGGTACACAGGCAGGACTTTCTGTATTCTATTATTTCTGAGAAACAGAACTATTTCTTGGAACTCCCAAGATGGCTGCTGAAGAACAAGATGGAGTCCCTTTAGTTCTCTTATCACAGTTGAAGCATACTTATCAAAATATTTTAAAAAGCAAATGTCTGATGCAGTCATAAATATGCATCTTTGTTAACTCAAAATCGAAAAAAAAAATCATGATTTTTTAAAGTAGTGATGAATATATTGTAGCTTTTTTTCTTTTTCTTTTCTTTCTTTCTTTTTTTTTTTTTTTTTTTTTCTTTTTGCAATGTTGGAGATTGAACCCAGGGCTTGCCCATACTGGGCAAGCACTCTACCACGGAGCTACATCCCAACCCAAAGTAGTGGTGAGTATAAATAATATTTTAAGACAGATACAATCTGGAAATATCTGAAGCTTTTGTTTACTTTTTTATTAGTGACAAAGTGGCAATTCCTGCTAATATCATTGTGGTTCGTTCTCACACTTAACTGAAGGAAAAAGTCAATTTCAGTCAGAAATTGGTGAACATGAAATGATTCTTAAGTTAATTATTCAGTGCTGGAAACTGAATCAGTACCTTGTACATGCTAAGCATGTGCTCTGCCCCCAAGCACACTTTTTTTTTTTGGTTTTGGGGACTTAACCCAAGGGTGCTTAATTACCAAGCTATGTTCCAGTCCTTTTTATTTTTTTATTTTGAGACAGGGTCTCACTAAGCAACTTAGGGCCTCAATAATTTGAGGAGGCTGGCTTTGAACTCGTGATCTTCTTGCCTCACTCTCCCAAATTACTGGGATTACAGGCATGTGCACCAGGTCTGGCCCCAAGCCCACATTTAAAAACACAGACTACAGACTGGGTGCAGTGGTGAATGCCTGTAATCCCAGCAGTTTGGGAGGCTGAGGCCCAAGGAGGATCATGAGTTCAAAGCCAGTCTCAGCAAAAGCTAGGTCAGGTCAGACCCTGACTCTAAATAAAATACAAAATAGGGCTGGTGTAATCCCAGCACTTTGGGAGGCTGAGGCAGGAGGATCGCGAGTTCAAAGCCAGCCTCAGCAATGGCGAGGCACTTAGTAACTCAGTGAGACCCTGCTTCTAATAAAAATACAAAAAAGGGCTGGGGATGTGGCCCAGTGGTCAAGTGCCCCTGAGTTCAATCCCCGGTACCAAAAAAAAAAAAAAAAAAAAAAAACAAAACAAAATAGGGCTGGATTTCTTTTCTTTTTTCTTTTCTTTCTTTTTTTTTTTTTTTTTTTTTTCTTTTTGCAATGTTGGAGATTGAACCCAGGGCTTGCCCATACTGGGCAAGCACTCTACCACGGAGCTACATCCCAACCCAAAGTAGTGGTGAGTATAAATAATATTTTAAGACAGATACAATCTGGAAATATCTGAAGCTTTTGTTTACTTTTTTATTAGTGACAAAGTGGCAATTCCTGCTAATATCATTGTGGTTCGTTCTCACACTTAACTGAAGGAAAAAGTCAATTTCAGTCAGAAATTGGTGAACATGAAATGATTCTTAAGTTAATTATTCAGTGCTGGAAACTGAATCAGTACCTTGTACATGCTAAGCATGTGCTCTGCCCCCAAGCACACTTTTTTTTTTTTTGGTTTTGGGGACTTAACCCAAGGGTGCTTAATTACCAAGCTATGTTCCAGTCCTTTTTATTTTTTATTTTGAGACAGGGTCTCACTAAGCAACTTAGGGCCTCAATAATTTGAGGAGGCTGGCTTTGAACTCGTGATCTTCTTGCCTCACTCTCCCAAATTACTGGGATTACAGGCATGTGCACCAGGTCTGGCCCCAAGCCCACATTTAAAAACACAGACTACAGACTGGGTGCAGTGGTGAATGCCTGTAATCCCAGCAGTTTGGGAGGCTGAGGCCCAAGGAGGATCATGAGTTCAAAGCCAGTCTCAGCAAAAGCTAGGTCAGGTCAGACCCTGACTCTAAATAAAATACAAAATAGGGCTGGTGTAATCCCAGCACTTTGGGAGGCTGAGGCAGGAGGATCGCGAGTTCAAAGCCAGCCTCAGCAATGGCGAGGCACTTAGTAACTCAGTGAGACCCTGCTTCTAATAAAAATACAAAAAAGGGCTGGGGATGTGGCCCAGTGGTCAAGTGCCCCTGAGTTCAATCCCCGGTACCAAAAAAAAAAAAAAAAAAAAAAAACAAAACAAAACAAAATAGGGCTGGGGATGTGGCTCAGTGGCCAAATGTTCTTGAGTTCAATCCTCGATAAACACGCCGCCCCCAAATAATAATAAAAATAAAAAAGTAAAAATACAGACTACCTAGGCAACTAACTCATAATGTGCTACCCACCTTTCTGCCCTTACACCTCGTGGGCCCTGTGTTCGCCCTGCACTGTAGGTGTCAGCACAGTCAACTAACCACCACTCACTCACAAGTGGCACAACATTTCTTTTCTTTTCTTTCTTTCTTTTTTTTTTTTTTTTTTTTTTTTTTGTGGTACCAGGGATCGAACTCAGGGGCACTCGACCACTGGGCCACATCCCTGCCCTTTTTTGTATTTTATTAGAGACAGGGTCTCACTGAGTTGCTAAGTGCCTCCCCATTTCTGAGGCTGGCTTTGAGCTCGCGATCCTCCTGCCTCAGCCTCCCAAAGTACTGGGATTACAGGCGTGCGCCACCGCGCCCGGCAACATTTCTCCTTAAAGGTAATGCCATTCCTATTGCTTTGCACTGGTTAGTTTACATGTCAGGGTATAGGTTTTCAATTGTTGCCCTAACAAATGACCCCAAAGTTAGTGGCTTAAAGCAACAACTATTGATTATCTCACAGTTCTCTAGATCAGAGTTCAAATACAAAGTGGCTCAATGGGGTTGTCTGCATAAGGTTTCGAGAAGCTGAAATGAGGGTGTTGGCAGCACTGTATCCCTTTCTGTTAGCTCTGGGAAACGATTTCCTTCTGCTCCTATGGGTTGTTACCCAAATTCAGTTCCTCCAGATCTCAGTGTCCTTACCAAGGCCATTCTTTGCTGCTGGAGGTTTTCTGCGAAATTTCTCTTGCTTCCCATTTGGTTTCCTGCATAAAAAGCAAGTCAAGTCTTTCTTACACTTGAAATTTGACCTTTTCCTTCTGAAAGCTAGAGAAAAATGCTCTGCTTATCAGACATCATGTGATTAAATTGGGACCACCCAGGTAATACAGGATAACCTACCTATTTTAAATATCCCTAATTCCTTCTGCAAAGTCCCTCTTATCACGTAATATAACATATATACAAATTAGGGAGAATGGACATCATTGGCAGGTGTTCTGGATATTACATTGATCATCCCCATTGTATCAGTTACCTATTTCCTCATAAAGAAACCATCTAGCTGAGCACAGTGGCACACACCTATAATCCCAGCAATTCAGGAGGTAGAGGCAGGAGGTTCCCAAATTCAAGAACAATCTCAGCAAAGTAGTGAGGTCCTACGCAATTTAGTGAGACCCTGTCTCAAAAGAAAAAAATAAAAAGATAAAGTGTCCCTGGGTTCAAGGCCCAGTGCAAGAAAAAGAAAAGAAACCATCTAAAATTTCATGATTTAAACAAACAACCAGCGGGGCGTGATGGCACATGCCTGTAATCCTGGTGGCTTGGGAGGCTGAGGCTGGAGGATTGTGAGTTCAAAGCCAGTGTCAACAATTTAGCGAGACCCTGTTAAAAAAAAAACAAAAAGAAAAGAAAAAAAGAAAGAAAGAAAGAAAAAGAGACTGGGGATATGGTTGAGTGTCCTTGGGTTCAATTCCTAATACAAAAATAAAAAAAAAAAAAAAAGAAAGAAAAAGAGACTGGGGATATGGTTGAGTGTCCTTGGGTTCAATTCCTAGTACAAAACAAACAAACAAACAAACAACCTAACAACCATTTTGAGTCCTCATGATTCTGCAACTGGGGCTGGGTTACATTCAGTATTTTTTCTGTAAGTCTTGCCTAGGGTCATTCATGTGATTGCATTCCTCACAGGGGAGGAGGGCCTCAGATAGCCCCATTCTCCTGTCTGGAACCTTGATATTGATTGTTGGCTATAGAGCAAGCAAGCATTTTTTTCCCTTTACATAGTCTCTCATCATTTGTAGTCTAACCCAGGCTTCTTGACTTAGTGGCAGGAGTATTAAAAGAGAGAGAAGGTGGAAGTAGCAGACTTCAGAACTAGCACAACGTTGTTTCTGCTCATTCTGTTGGTCACAACAAGTCACAAAGTTGACCTGAACTCAGAATTCAACCAGACCATCTCTGGGAGCATCTCAAGGGCACAGCTTACATTTCAATTGTCTTAGTACCCTTCTGCCCTAGCACTTTGCCTTGCACATAATAGGGACTGAATAATATTTTAGGAATGAATAATTTGGGGCATAATCCTGTATCCTGTTTTGTATCAACATCCTTTTTAAAATTTTTTATTGTAAGTTGTTATATATGTTGGATTCCTGGCAGGAGGCTGCACCTCCCAGGCAGAAGGCCACATTCC
The DNA here is from genome assembly GCA_025594165.1 of Tamias sibiricus. Lineage (NCBI taxonomy): Eukaryota > Metazoa > Chordata > Mammalia > Rodentia > Sciuridae > Tamias > Tamias sibiricus. The sequence goes on along the minus strand of CM046659.1, from coordinate 183,043,404 downwards.
CTAGGTACTTTGTAAAAAGACTACCTTTCCCAGGTGCCCCCTGACCTCCGGCAGCCTATGGAGACACTCGCCCCCAGGGGTCTGCCTGACCAGCAGTCTGCTATTTAAGCCAGCCCCGGACTGAAACCGCTCTCTGTTCCTGCCTGTCCCTGTTCCCCGTTTGTCCCTTCCCTATCCCCCTTCCCTTCCCTTCCTTTCCCTACCCTTGCCCACGTGGCACCCCAATAAACCCTTTTATTTCACTAACACGGTGTTCCCGGCTAAGTTAACTGTGTTCAGCATTTTCTAACAATATATGACAGCAGAATGCATTATAATTCATACTACACTTATAGAACACATTTTTACTTTTTTTTTTTTTTTTTTTTGCAGTACTAGGAATTGAGCCCAGCATTATTGGACATGATCCTAGGCAAGCCCTCTACCTCTGAGCTATGTTCCCAGTTCTTTTTATTTTATTTTGAGACAGGGTCTCCATAAATTGCCCAGACTGGCCTTGAACTTGAAATCCTCCTTGCTGAAGACCAGCTTCAGCAAAGATCTTAAGTTGGGTCCGTTGATGCTGGAGGGAACCTCAACGAGATGAAATAATCCACACATGAGACAGTTTGTAGAAATTCTTCTACTGTTCTGATTTTACTTTTTCTCCGCATGATTTTTTATACATCCCAACGAACATAGCAATTTACATTTTAACTATAGATTTCAATAGAAATTTCCAGTAAAGGGGGTTACATTAATGATTTCCAATAAGGGAGATTAGATTAAAAATTTCCAGTAAAGGAGATTACAATAAAGAATTCCAGTAATTAACTATAGAAGGTTACTTTAAAGAATCTCAGGACACTCCAGGGTCAATCAGGGAAAAACAAAATAGTTAAAGGATTTCAGGACATTCCAGGGTCAATCAGGAAAAACAAAATACTTATCCTAAGTACCTACTATTGATCAATCTTATCTATCCTAGATTTGCTGAAGGATAAGGAAGAGTCTTTTACAGACACAAAAAGACCATTAGCTTTTCAATGAGTAATGTTACACCCTGTAGGGAGGGGATATTTGCAAAAGCTAATCTTAGTTATCTTTGCTAGTATAGCCAGCTTCTGGCTAGATTCCACAGGGCCATAGAACTGGTTTTATTTTTGATAATTAAATGTATTAGAACCTGGTGGTCATACAGTAGAAATACGTCAAGAGCAGTAGAAATACATCAAGAGCATATACAGACAAAAGCACAAACAAAGTTAATTCCTTATGGTCACAAAAAGGCAGCATCTCATCGGTAAAGAGGAGCCAAGCTCAGACTTCCAAGTTGGAAGGAGCTTGGGCTCAGACTCATTTACATAACCAAGGAAGAACCCAGATTTCTTGGTTTGGAAGAAGTAGGCCCACACAGCCCTGAATTAACAGGTTGGGGGTCAGCTCAATTCCAGGTTGGGGAGATCTCAGACTCACAGCCCTGAATTAACGGGTTGGGGGTCGAGCTCAAATCCCCGGATGAGAAATACCGCAATACCTCCTGCCCCAGGCACCCAAGTTGCTGGAATTATAGGTACGTGCCACCACAACCATCTCAGAATGATCTTTTTTTAAAATCTATATAGTTGTTGATAAAGCTTAATTTAATTTATTTATTTATATGTGGTGCTGAGAATCTAACCCAGTGCCTCACACATGCCAGCCAAGTGTTCTACCACTGAGCCACAACCCCAGCCCTCAGTATCATCTTTTTATGACAAACTTTTATCTCTCCACATCCCAAATCTTTAAAAGCATAATAGATCATGTGGCTTTCTTGATTACATTGTTTGCACAAGGCCCCGTTCCAGAAATGTTTGCTGTGGTTGCTAGTGAGTTTAAGGCTGAGATGGTCAAAGGAAAACAACTTTAGAGGCAACTTACCACCTGCATGACTCTGGGCAGGCTAGTCTTTGAATCTTGTTGTTTTTCAATAATGAAAGCAATGCCAGCATCAAAATATTATCATGAAAAAAATTGACAAAAAAGAATGGAAAAAAATAGTTGTGAGATTTTATTTTACAAATATTTCTGGGTGCCTGATCTATGGCAGACATTGTGATAAAATGGTATTTGTGATGGTCAGTTTTATGTGTCAACTTGACCAGACCTTAATGTGCCCAGATATTTAGTTAAACATTATTTGTGTATGTCTATGAGGATATTTCTCATAAGATTAACCTTTGAATCTGTAGACTGAGTAAAGCAGATTGCTCACTGCAATGTAAGTGGACCTCACCGAAGGCTTTGGAGACCTGAGTAGAACCAAAGACTGATGAAGAAGGAATTCTTTTTCTTTGCCTGACTGTCTTTGAACTGAGACCTTAACCTCCTTCAGCCTTTGAACTTGAACTCGGACTCAAACTTACACCCTCAGCTTTCCTTGTTTTCAGCCCTTCAGATTGGGACTGGAACAATACCATGGGCTCTTTCTTCTTTTGGTATTTCTACCTGGCCTCAAATTGATAATTGTATGAGTTGATTCCATCTATGTATATGTACAAATATACATATGTATATAAATGTACACATACACGTGTGTGTGTGTGTGTGTGTGTGTGTGTGTGTGTATGAACCCTGACTAAGTATACAAAGTAGATCTGCCAAGTATTCACAGAGACTTCATGTATTTAGGGAAGAAGTAGGGAAAAGACAACTAACAAAGAAACAAAGGGCTGAGATAGAAAATATTAAAGCCTCACCCATATCCTCTGGGCATCCTCCAACCCCCACTTGCAGCTATATTCGACAGTCACCAGCAATGCCACTAGCTCAGACAGCTGTGCAGAATGCCCCCTAAAGATGGACGTACATATGCCACGGGGACAAGTTGTGGTGGATAAATGCCTTGGGCCACCAGTGCTCTGATGGATTTTAAGGTGGGTCACACTCAGTTTCTCTGTGGTTCTCTACTAGCTTAGATGCTTAGAGCGAGAACATCTCTTAGAAGCTTTTCTCCCTCCCTTATCTCGCCTTCTGTACTTCCTCACTTGTACATCCTTGGATCCTTTCCTAAGGAAAGGCCTGGAACCCAAGTTGTTATCTCAGGGCTGTTATCATGGATTTATCATTTTTCCTATTATTCCTGTTACTTCCTGGAGTTGCCTTCTTATATCCTTTCTATCTTTCTTTCTGTGCTGGGGATTGAACCCAGGAGCGCTATACCACTGAGCTATATCTCCAGCCCTTTTTTTTTTTTGTAACTTTTTTTTTTTAGTTGTAGATGGACACAATGTCTTTGTTTTATTTATTTATTTATGCAGTGTTGAGGATTGAACCCAGTGCCTCACACATGCGAGGCAAGTGCTCAACCACTAAGCTACAACTCCAACCCTATCCTCAGCCCTTTTTGTTTTTTTATTTTGAGATGGGAATCTTGCTAAGTTGCTGAAGCTGGCCTTGAACCTGTGGTCTGCCTATATTAGTTGTTGGGATCACAGGTATGTGTTGCCGCCGCCTGAAGCGCTTGGAGCAACAGAGCCGCGGGAAAAACTTCAGAAGCAAACTGGAGACAAACAGCTTTTTATTCTGATAACTTTTCTCTCTGGTTCTAACAACGACTAACTCACGCCAAACACACCACTAAAATGGCGCTGACCCGATCAGCAATTTCGGCCAAGTCACTCGAGATCCCGCAACAAGTCTCGTGAGACTACGGGAGGAGACAATGCCCAAATCTCCACGGCTCATAGTCAACTGCAATTCAAGCCAATCCCCAAACAGGGCTCCTGCATTTCCCCCTTTTTGTTTTAAAAGAGGTAATGCTCTAGGACGTCTATGTGCAACCAACATTCTTACCCGTCATCGGATAATCAAGGCTGTGCCCTTGACTCCTGTCTTAGGTTGATATGTCGGCCACATGAGACTGTCCCGTGCGACTGTGCCTGTCTTAGGTTGTCCCCCTCTGGGGATCTTACCCGTCATTGGCTAACCAGCCATCCAATGGAGCCCTTTAGGATCGACTATATATGATGACTAACAGCCGTCCAATTGTGAGGAGATGTTGCGGCTTTAAGGCGACAAGCCTTTTGGTGATGAGCCAAATTGCATAGCATATCAAATTGTTTAAACAAATCAGCTGCCCTAAGTTCCATCAAGTAACACACTGAATTCTCTAGACAAATACCCGCAAGGCATTGTCCCGTAAAGTCCCAAACAATGAAAGATCAAAATGTCCATTTGTTGTAACATGTTGATGTAGGAGGCCCCATGCATGTAGAGCAGAGGCCACACTGTTGGTGAGGTTGTTTGATGTTTGAGCAGCAGGGATGCTTGCGGCGGCCGCGATCCCTGCAGCTGTAGCAGCAGACGTCTTTTTTATGTTTAGACAATGCCACCGGCAAATCTTCAGGGCCCGCTACCTAGAAATTCAAGCATCAATTATTAAAGGAAAGGCAGTGCTATTGCAGCACTGAGTCAAGAGGTGAATTGTCAAACTACAAAATAGAATAATTAGATTAGAAAATTAAAGTTGATTTTTTTGTTCACACACATCGCTGGTTGAGCTTCTACAAACATAAGTTGGAAAAATATCATATTTAGAACAAAACAAAGAAAGACTGAGGGTAATTACTGCATTAAAGATAGATTAAAGAAAAGGTAAAGGCACTTTAGAGAAATAATTTGTTAGCTGGAACCCTTGAGTCTCTGTATACAGAGCAATCTTTTACCTGTTGAGATAATTGAAATTAATGAGCTATTAAACAAATAAAGTTAATAACAAATAAACAATCTTAAGTCAAAACACCAAAATATCAGGTTATATAGTACTAGTCATATTGTTTGCTAAAGAGAAGTCCCAGGGACACCTATAAATCAAAATTGAAAGTACCTTCATTTATAAAATTATTTACCTAAATTGAATACTCTTAACCTAAAATGAATTAAAGTTATTTGGATCCATATATATATATATATATATTTTTTTCTTTTTCATAAGCGCTTTGTTCTTTGTGACGTCACACTGGACAGACGAACAAACATACAAACATATATTTGTGACGTCACATTAACATGAAATATAGACAAATGTACAGACATAAAGACATGTATAAAAAGAAAAGAAAAAAAAAATACAATTGTGTGCACACTAAAGAGAGATCTCCTCGTCCCGGCCGGGAGGAATGACACTTAAGTTGTGAAATATTTTGAAGGACTCTTTTGAGGGAATCATTCTATACCTTCATCTTGGTCCTCTTGATTTTGTACCTTTTTTATTAATCTTGATTCTTCAATAACTTCATCTTGATCATTTTGTTGTGGTACCTGTTTTATTAATCTAGATGGTATCCATATTGGAGAGGATTCGTCTTTTGGAAAAACACAAACAGATCCTCTTCCCCAAATTAATACTGGATCTGGACCCTTCCATGTACCTGAAAGAACATCCTTCCAGTAAACCAAAGGTTTATGTTGTTGGTGTGGATTCCAATGTCTGTCTCCAGCAGAATAACCATTAGAGTCTAAAGTTAAAAAATTTAAGGTAAACAGGGCAACTGCCAATCTGTCCTTAGGACTTTTCCAATTTCCTTCTTTTTGTTTTAATAACATAATTTTCAGTGTTCGGTTTGCTCTTTCAATAATGCCCTGACCCTGAGGATTGTATGGGATGCCTGTTTTATGGGATATATTGAATTTTGCGCAAAACTGTTTGAAAGATGAGGACGTATATGCGGGGGCCATTATCTGTTTTAAGCATTTTGGGGATGCCCAATGCAGCAAAAGCTTGCAAACAATGAGATGTAACATCTTTAACTTTTTCTCCAGAATGTAAGGAAGCAAAAATCATGCCTGAGCATGTATCTATGGTCACATAAATAAATCGCAATTTTCCAAAACTTGGCTCATGAGTAACATCCATCTGCCACAAATGATTGGGCATTAATCCTCTAGGGTTAACTCCGAAATGAGGATTGGGCAAATGTGTCATACAAGATTTACAATCTTTTACAATTGTTCTGGCTTTCTCCTTTGTGATTTTAAACCTACGTTGCAAGGTGGTGCTGTTGACATGAAACTGGGAGTGGAATAAAGTAGCTTGTTGTAGCACTGAAAGTATAAATATTGTTTTTGTAAGTTCATCAGCCTTTTGATTACCTTCATGGAGGGGACCAGGCAAATTAGTATGTGCTCTAATATGGCCTATGAATAGAGGTTCTTTTCTTGCCCACAAAAGTTTTTGTATTTGATAAAACAATTTAAAGGCTGGAGTATGAGGTGCTATTGGTCCTGCTAACTCTAATTTTGGGACGGCTTGTACAATATAGTGGCTATCTGAAAAAAATGTTTACAGGCTGGTCCCTAAAATTTTCCAGAGCTCTTACCACAGCTTCCAATTCCACTAGTTGAGCTGATTTATGTGCAGTTATGTAAGTCATATTTTCTTTTTTAGTGACTACTGTAGCAGTACCATTTGAGGACCCATCTGTAAATACATTAAATGCCTTAGGAATAGGTTGATTTTTTATTACCTGTGGAAATATAATAGGATGATTAATAAAAAAGATAATATAGGGGACTTAGGAAGATGATTATCAAAATTTGCAGAAGTAGAGCATTTAACTATAGCCCAATCATTATCATTGAAGCATAAGTATTCAATCTGTGATGATGAATAGGGAGTAATAATAGTAGCAGGGTGAATGCCAAATATTTTAGTAGAAGTCTTAAGTCCTTGAAGAATAAGTTTAGCCATCATGGAGGTATAAGATTCAATTATACTTTTAGGAGAGACGGGCAAATGTATCCATAATAAAGGCCCTTGTTGCCAAAATACTCCTGTGGGTGTATATTGTGAAGAAATAATAATCAACATCAGCGGTTGAGTTAAATCAAATCTATCACAATGAGCTCCTTCAATGGCTTTTTCTACTAACTTTAAAGCTTTCCTAGCATCAGGAGTCAATGTTCGTGGTGAAGATGGATCAGGATCTCCACGAAGGATGTCAAATAAAGGTTTTAGTTGGCCAGTAGTGAGATTTAGTGTAGGGCGAAGCCAATTAATGTCTCCCAGTAGTTTTTGGAAATCATTGAGGGTGGTCAAATGTTCTTTATTTATTAAAATTTTTGGGGGTCTAACAAAAGTATCCATGATTTTAAATCCTAAATATAATATGGGAGATCTGGTTTGAACTTTTTTCTTCTGCTATATATAATCCATATTTTTTTAAATTTTCTACCACATCACTGAATATATTAAATAAGATTTTTTGATTAGGGTGGGCCAATAAAATATCATCCATGTAATGTAGACACATGAGGTTTGGATATTTATTTTTAATGGGTTGGATAGCCTTGTCCACATATATTTGGCATATGGTGGGGCTATTAGCCATTCCCTGTGGTAAAACCTTCCATTGATATCTCTGATCAGGGCCATTATTGTTCATAGAAGGAACGGAAAAAGCAAACCTGGGGGCATCCAGAGGATGTAGGGGAATAGAAAAGAAGCAATCCTTTATATCAAGAGTCATAAGATGGAAATTTTTTGGAATAGCTATGGGACTAGGAAGTCCAGGTTGAGTAGGCGCCATAACTTGCATGGTTTTATTGATTTGTCTAAGATCATGTAACAATCGCCATTTTCCTGACTTTTTCTTGATCACAAATATGGGGGAATTCCAGGGAGAGGTGGAAGGTTCTATATGACCTGCTTCTAATTGTTCCTGAACTAATTGGTGGACCGCTTGTAATTTCTCTTTAGATAGGGGCCACTGAGGGACCCACACTGGCTTATCAGAAAGCCATGGTATTTTCAAAATTATTTTCTCAGTGGCCCCGAAGAAAAATGTCTTTTTCCTATATGATAATGATTTCTTTTAGGGTTAAGCTTACCCTGTACTTTTTGATAATGAGTTCTTTTATGGTTAAGATTACCCTGTAGGTTTTCACATTTAACATCTGCAGGCTTGGTTGCAAGGTGTACTCCCATTTGTTGCAAAATATCTCTTCCCCATAAAGTAACCGGTAGATTAGGTAAAACATAAGGCTGAAATGTTCCTTTATGGCCTTCATCATCCTCCCATTTTAAAATTACTGCACTTTTATCTGGGAGGTTATTATATCCTAAGCCTCTTAAACTGGTTGAAGCTTTTTGCAGAGGCCAGTGCTTGGGCCATTGGCGTAAATTAATAATGGAAGAGTCAGCTCCAGTATCTATTAATCCCTCCATTTCTATTCCTTGGATTTTTATTTTACACATAGGCCTCCTTGAACAGTCTCGAATCCAGCAAGCCATGGGACTTGAGTCAGTGGAACAAAATCCTCTATTGTTCCCTTCTTGAGGCATACCCATTTTAAATGAATTATGTAAATTGGGAAGGAGAAGCAACTGAGCAATTCTATCTCCTTGATTAACAGAAGTTATACTTTGGGGTGAGCTAAGCATTATTTTTATTTCCCCTTTGTAGTCTGAGTTTATTACACCTGGGGTCACTTGCAAGCCTAATAAGCTTTTAGGACTACACCCGATAATAAGTCCTACAGTCCCTGAGGGAAGAGGTCCCCTGACTCCTGTGGGTATCAGTTGAACCCCCATTTCAGGTGTTAACACTATTCGGGCGGTGGAACAGAGGTCTAATCCTGCATTTCCTCTTGTTCCTCTGGCGAGGGAGTGGATGGGTAGTAGGGATTGTGTCGGGGAAGCATCTGAGTGGATGCTTGAGGATACTCCTTCTGCAATGCCCCGTACATTTGTGGGCCCCGGGGTATTGGGCCCCGTGCCCCGTTTTTTGAATTCCTGAACAAAGGATTTCCATGGATGTCAAATTTTGAATGGCATTTATTGGCCCAATGATTTCCCTTTTTACACCTGGGGCAGCGGCCTGGGGCACGGTATGAGCTTGATCTTATTTCTCTTTTGGGATTTTGCCTAGAATTGCCTGATTGATTATGATAATTTTGCCTGGAATATCCTGATTGATTATAATATCTACGTTTAGCCTTTGTGAAATTTCGAGAGGAAGCACCTCTCATTGAGGCTGCAATCACATTTCCTGTGACAAAGGCGTCATTTATATCTTTACATAGTTGTATATATACGGAAAGATCCTTTTTAGTTCTCCATGGCCTGATGGCTGCTTGGCACCATTTATTTGCATTTTCATAAGCTAATTGAACAACTAATGGCATAGCTTGGTCAACATCTGCAAACACACTACCTGCAGTTCTCAAAAGTCGATCAGCAAAGTCGGCATACGGCTCATTAGGTCCTTGAATCACTTTTGACAAGCTACCTTGTAGATCCCCAGGTCCTTGTACAGTTTTCCATGCCTCTAAGGCAGCTGCATTTATCTGAGCATATATATCTGGGTCATAATCTGTTTGAGCCTGTAAGTCTGCGAATTGCCCTTCTCCTGTGAGCATGTCTATATTATAGTTTTCAAACCCTGCAGCCGCGTTTCTTTTAGCCGTTTCTATACAAAGTTCTTGGAATTGCGATCGCCAAACCAAGAATTGCCCCCCGCTTAATGTTGCTTTACATAGACTTTTCCAGTCTGAGGGGGTTAAGCTAAAGGTGTTAAGGGACGTGAAAGGAGCTTGGGGCCCATAAGTCATTACTGCCTCTTTGAGATTTTTTATTGTTTTGAAATCTACTGACTGATGGATACTCTGTCCATTTTTCTTTTCAAATGCTGGCGGTTCCCAATGTATCTGTGAGTTGTCCTCGAGAGCGCATAAGCGATCAGAAAGACTTTTTATTTCTGTTTCTAGGGTATGCAAATGCCTAGTAATACCCTTCATATTTTCTGTAATGGATTCCACCCATGGGGGAGTAGAGGACACAAGTGACTCCTCTGCCTGACGGACCTTTTTCTCGGTCTTTTTTAGTTTCTTTTTCCTCATTTTCTCAGGATCACTTTTACTAGATTCCTCACCACTGCTAATTTCACTGACAGCAATATCCTGAGGCCCAGGTTCCAGTGAGAGCAAGTATCCTTCAGCTTTCGCCAATAACTCCCGAATAGCTTTAATAGCTTGGATTTTTGTCATTTTTGGGTCTCTTCTAATACTCTCTTTACTGGTCTCAGTTGGCCCAGTGGAATCTACACTTTTTTGATCACTTTCACTTTTGTCTATATACTCCTCACTGAGAACAGAGTCAGGTATATCAAGGAGTCTTTGCATAGCCTCTATCACTTGGGATTCAGTTATATTCGAACCCATCTTTAGAGACCTTTCAGTTCTTACCTGTCCGCTCCGAAGTCCCCCGTACGGGCCGCCACCTGTTGCCGCCTTAAGCGCTTGGAGCAACAGAGCCGCGGGAAAAACTTCAGAAGCAAACTGGAGACAAACAGCTTTTTATTCTGATAACTTTTCTCTCTGGTTCTAACAACGACTAACTCACGCCAAACACACCACTAAAATGGCGCTGACCCGATCAGCAATTTCGGCCAAGTCACTCGAGATCCCGCAACAAGTCTCGTGAGACTACGGGAGGAGACAATGCCCAAATCTCCACGGCTCATAGTCAACTGCAATTCAAGCCAATCCCCAAACAGGGCTCCTGCAGGTATGTACCACCACACCCTGCTTCATATAGTATTTCTACCTGGCCTAAAATTTCTTATATGGATATTAACTTTATAAAATCTGTTGTTTTTAAAAATATCACGAGGCTCTACTTCTGCTTCATTTGATGATCCTTTTAATAAAAAAAATCAATCTTTTGCCAAGCATGGTGGTGTACTCTTGTATTCCTAGTGGCCTGAAGGCTGAGTCAGGAGGATTGCAATTTCAAAGCCAGCCTCAGCAAGTTAGTGAGGCCCTAAGCAACCTAGTGAGACCCTGTCTGAAAATAAAAAAATAAAAAGATCTGGGAATGTGGCTCAGTACTTAAGTGCCCCTGGATTCAATCCCTGGTACCAAAAAAAAAAAAAAAAAAGAGGAAAAAAAATAAATCTTTCTAGTTAGTCAGCCTTTTGTTTCCTTTCAGTTTGAGGAAAACAGTCCAATCATCTAAATAAACTTCATGCTGAGGCCATAGATTCTCATTTCCTAATTTTCTCTACTATATTCTGTAACTTCCTGCCCCCCCCCCCAAAGTCTTATCCTGCCCTTGAAAGCTTTGGTTGGCAACCAATTTCTGTTCCTTGATGAAGACCGCCCTGTTTCTGCTCATATCTTTTAAAACATTGATGATCTAAGCAGCTTTTTTTTTTTTTTTTTTTTTTTTTTTTTTGTGGTACTGGGGATTGAACTCAAGGACACTCAACCACTGGGTCACATCCCCAGACCTGTTTTGTATTTTATTTAGAGACAGGGTCTCACTGAGTTGCTAAGTGCCTCACCATTGCTGAGGCTGGCTTTGAACTCGCGATCCTCCTGCCTCAGCCTCCCAAAGTGCTGGGATTATAGGCGTGCGCCACCGCGCCCGGCTCTCTAAGCAGCTTCTTTAATACCTTATAAAAAAAAAAAAAAAATCTTCCTTTGATGGACATGGTGGTACACACCTGTAATCCCAGCAGCTTGGGAGTCTGAGGCAGGAGGATGGTGAGTTCAAAGCCAGCCTCAGCAACTTAATGAAGTACTAAGCAACTTAGTGAGACCCTGTCTCTAAATAAAATATTTAAAAAGGCTGGGGATGTGACTCAGTTGTTAAGTGCCTCTGGGTTCAATCCCCAGTACCAAAAAAAAAAAAAAAAAAAAGAAAGAAAAAGAAAAATTAAAAAAGACTGGGGACTCAGTTCAGTGGCAAAACACCCCTGGGTTCAATCCATAGTACCAAAACAAAACAAAACAAACAAACAAACAAACAAAAACCCAAAATAATCCTCCTGTAGACTGATTGGTCAGCACTTTCCAAATGGAAAACAAGGTCCAGAGTGGTCATCTGGCCATTTGATGGCTAACTAAGGTCTTCCTGGGATGATTCTGAGACAAGAACTTGGGAGCACAGAGAAGACAGAGTCTCAACAGGGAAACACCCAGAAACCACTGGAATGCAGAACAAGCAATTTACGGGCAACCCAGCCTGGATTTTTCACTTAAGTCTTTGCCCACAGCTTGCCAATTAGCTGCAAAAGCAACAAAACTGCAAGGTAACCAAATGGCATCCTGTAGAGAGTATATGCCTTAAAGACTTGGTGACTGGGTGGGGGTTGTGGCTCAGTGGTAGAATGCTTGCCTAGCATGTGCGCGGCCTGGGTTCGATCCTCAGTACCATGTAAGAATAAAGGCATTGTGTACAACTAAAACAAATAAATATATATTAAAAAAATGTTTTAAAAAAAAGACTTGGTGACTGAGAGGTGACACCAGCCCCCTTGTAACAGTAAGATGCACACCCTGGGTGGAGATTTAAGATGCTAATGAGATGTGCCATGATTAGAATACACAAGTGCAATTCACAGACACAAGGAAAAGTGATGCCAAATTGCATAATCCCACCCTACTCCACCTCTAGTCCAGCCCTCTCTATAAATGTTAAACCTCACTTCAAGATAGCGATACTTATTCTCCCTGAGATGGCCCATGCTCTCATTATGGAGTGTGTACTTTCCCTTTTAATAAATCTCTTGCTCTGCTACACATGCCTCTTCTGCAAAATGTCAAGAACCTGGAAGATTCAAGTAGAGATCTCTTCTGCATCTCTGGAAAGACCTTGAACTCCCATGGAGTGACAACCCTATGCATATAGGTCTTGTTTTGAAGTAGAAATCTCCAGAAGCTGACTCTTGAGACAAAGACTCTCCTGCAAGTATAGTCATGTGCTGCATACAGACATTTCAGTCAGTGACAGTGATCCCATACTGGTTAGTGACATCATAGCAGGTGACATTCCATGATGTTCACCCAATGACTAAATCAATTAGCAAATTGGTCTCAGAATGTATTCCCATCATTAAACAAGGCATGACTATAGTTTATATGTGAAATGATTCCAGGAAACACCAGTAATGGGGAGGGGACAAGGGAGATTGACATGAGGGAGGGAGAGTAGCCAATCAAGTTTCATTATCAAGTGAGTTAGCACCAAGAAAGGGAGATACATCTATCTACAGTGGGCCTCTGGGAGCAAGTTGGAGTGCTGCATGTACTACCTCCCGTTAGTCTGGCATCAAGGGCTCCCGAGTGATGACAATTCCTAGGCACTCTGCCATGTGAATGAGCAAAGTAAGCTCTGGCAGCAAGAGGAAGCTCTTGAGCAGCTGGCAGTGGGCCCTGCCTGACAAAGGGATCGAAGGAGGATTCTTCTTCCTGACTCCCTTGCTGAACTATGTAAGTGAACTATGGAACTTGTGCTGGCCAAGGAGTTCAAAGGCAAAGAGCCACGAGCCACTTCTGGTCGAAGGTTTAATTACATACAAGACCAGAGTGCCTTTCCTTTTTCAGTGATGACCGGTGATGTTCAAGATGGCAGGTGTTCCACTGGCCTGGATTCTGGTTTTTTGTTTGTTTGTTTGTTTTTTGGTACCAGGGATTGAACTCAGGGGCACTGGACCACTGGGCCACATCCCCAGCCCTTTTTTTTTTTTTTTTTTTTTTTGTATTTTATTAGAGACAGGGTCTCACTGAGTTGCTAAGTGCCTGGCCATTGCTGAGGCTGGCTTTGAACTCGCGATCCTCCTGCCTCAGCCTCCCAAGTGCTGGGATTACAGGCGTGCGCCACCGTGCCCGGCTCGTGGCCTGGATTCTGGAGGAAGCCTGATGTGGCTGTGGCATAGAGTCCTAGCTGACTCACGATGGACATGATGTTCCAAGCAATGATTCTGAGGTTTGTGTTTTTGTGTTTGGTACTGGGAATTGAACCCAGAAGTACTTTACCACTGAGCTACATTAATTGGTGAATTAATCCCCTCGTGGGGATTAGTGGTAATTCTAGGTAGGTAGGGTGTGGCTGGAGGAGCTGGGTCATCAGGAGCATGACTTTGGAGTATATACTTTTTTCATGGTGAGGGGAGTCAGTCTCTCTCTCTCTCCTTCCTGCTGCCTATGTTCTGAGCTAATTTCCTCTACCACACTATTCCTTCATGATGTTCTGCTACACCTTGGACCCAGACCAGAGGAGCTGGCTGCCTATGGACTGAGACCCATGAAACCATGAGCTCTGAAATAAACTTTTCCTCCTCTAAAATTGTTATTGTCAGGTCTTTTGGTCATAGCAGCAAAATAGCTGACTAAACCATAAATATATGATCCAAAATGCGGTGGGAACACAGAAGATATGTAGAACATACCCCCATTTCATATAGAACTGACAATCTGTGAGAAGATACCAAGGTAAAATGGGTGAAATAACAGTGAACTATGGGGGCTTGGGTTGTGGCTCAGTGCTACAGCGCTTGCCTAGCACACATGAGGCACTGGGTTCTATCCTTAGCACCACACACAAAAATAAATAAAATAAAATTATTTAAAAAAAAATTTTTTTTTAAAATAATGACCTATGCATGACAGTAGAAACTAAATGCTCACCGGTTTCCTTGGTGTCTCCTGTTTGGACTATGACCAGTAGCTCCTCATTCTGTAGCCCTCTCTAATAGATCATATTATTGGCCAGTATGTCTACTCCTCACTCTTTTGTGCCATTTGAGTAAATTATAGTTCTTTTTTTTTTTTCTAAATGGATGAAGTCTATTCCTGACCATTTGATTTTGAGTTTGGCCAGTTTACTTTTGGCCAGTTCTGTGTCTAGGCCTAGAGAAGTGACATGTCTTTCTTCTTGCCCATTTGTCACCAGACTGAAAAGAGCGTGTGTGGGCTTGCCCTTTGGTTCTGGGAGGAGGATTAAAGATACATGAAGCTGAATGGAGTCACTCCAGCTAAGCCAGACAAGATCAGCGAACACCCAGACAGCTCCCAGAGTGGTGAGCCAAATAAATAGTGTGGTATGCAATGAAGGATTTGGGGTAATATCTCACTGACACACACTCTCTATGTTGGATGTAGCTGACTCTCAGCCCTTGGTGTGCTTTTGGCACTTAGTTATCCATATGTCATTATCTCTTCTATAGTACTGTGAAATCCCACGGGGCAGAGTGTGTATTTTCACCTTTCCATACTCAGCAACTAACCTGTGCCTAGCACAGGGCACACACTCAACATACACTGTTGAGTAAATACCTGGAAGAAAGAAGGAGTGAATGAATAGAATACACTACATGATTTGTTTCTATTTTTGTTTGTACTGGGGTTTTGAACCCAGATATGCTCTAGTATGAAGCTACATCACCAGCCCTTTTTAATTTTGAGATAGGCTCTAATTAAGTTGCTTAGGGCCTTGCTAAGTTGCTGAGGCTGGCCTCAAACTTGCAATCCTCATGCCTCAGTCTCCTGAGTTGCTGTGTTATAGGCATGCCCTTGCCAATTAGGTTTGCCAAATGGGTTTTGATTTTAAAATTGACCTTGAAGGTGTAAAAGAACTTGTTATACAGGGAGGAGGGGAGATAGCATATGAAACTGTTTTCAAAATTTCAAACACTTTACAAATTATTATATAATTACATCTAAGTATATTCTAAAGTGCATAAAATAATAATTATAACCAGTATATATACTATTATAACAATACCTTTTATATAATTATAAAAATACTCAGGGCTGGCACAGTGGTGCATGCTTTTATTCCCAGCAATTAAGGAGGTTGATGCAGGAGGATCATAAATTCAAGGCCAGCCTCAGCAATTTAGTGAGACCCTCTCTCAAAATAAAATACTAAAAGGGCTGGGGATGTAGCTCAGTGGTAAAGCAACCCTGGGTTTAACCCCCAGTACCAAAAAATAAGATAAAAGAGAAACAAAAATACTCAGTAGATAAGGATTGTGTATTTGAGCCCATGGGGGAAAAGGATTAGATTGTTTTACTCTGAGGAAGATGTTTCCACTCATTGAAAAAGTATGCATCCTTTCTTCGGGTACCAGGGATCCACCAGAAAACATTTAATGTCACCAAGGAGGGAGTTGTCTCAAAATAGCGGCAGAAGATAAAATAATCACGCATGTGGCTTCCCAAGATGACAAAGCATTTGCTGTCTACCCAGGTAGACATGCCAGTAATATCGGAGGAATGTACAGTGGAATCTTTTCTTAAACAAAAAAACAGATTTCAACATAGCACAATCACTCTGTTATCTGTTTTTGTAGAAGGAAAAGTGAATTTCACAACTTACCTGAGATAAAAACCTAAGACTGGAGTAAAGTTTTCTAAGCGATTTTGCAACAGTTTGCCACATTTGTCTTTCTTCTCCAGGGTGTTAAACTGGCCTCTATCCACTACTGATTTTTAAAATGGAAGAATAGTTCGGATTATTTGTAGTGAAAGAAAATCTGTCAAGGTGCAAAAGAAAGGTCAGTGTTGACATTTCTGTTTCGCAATTTTGAAGAGGTCATTTCCCTGTCGTGTGGCTCTGTATTTGTTATAGACTAAATGCTCCTGCCTCCACAAAATTCATATGTTGAAACCCAATTCACAGTGCAAGGGTATTAGGAATTGGGGCCTTTGGGAAGGGATAAGAACGTGAGAGTGGAAACCTCATGAATGAGATTTATACCTTTCATAAAACAGGCCTCAGAGACCTTCCATGTCCCCTTCCACCCTGTGAGCATGCAGTGAGAGAACAGAAGTTCATGAACAAAGAAGCCAGATCTTGCCTGCCACCAAATCTGCCAGCACCTTGATCTGGACTTCTCTGTCTCCTGACCATAAAAAATAAATTTTTGTTCTTCATAAGCCACTCAGTTTATAGCATTCTGCTATCTTAGTCTATGCTGACTAAGGCAGTATTTAATAATCCACTAATGGCAAGCAAAAATGATTTGGAATGTCAAAACCTCATTTTCATTTATTTTTATTTTTTATTTGGTACCAGGGATTGAACCCAGGGGTACTTAACCACTGAGTCACATCCCCAGCCTTTTTTTTTTTTTTTTGGTCCAGGGATTGAACTCAGGGATACTCCACCACTGAGCCACAACCCCAGCCTTATTTTGTGTTTTATTTAGAGACAGGGTCTCACAGAGTTGCTTAATGACTCGCCATTGTTGAGGCTGGCTTTGAACTCAGTGATGCTCCTGTCTCAGCCTCCCGAGCTGCTGGGATTACAGGCATGCGTTACCACGCCTGGCCCCAGCCTCTTTTTATATTTTGTTTTAAGACACGGTCTCACTAGGTTGTTTAGGGCCTTGCTAAATCACTGAGGCTGGCTTTGAACTTGCGATTCTCCTCAGCCTCCCAAGCTGCTGGGATTGCGCCCAGCTTCATAAATTAAATTTTAATCAGAACATGTTCTTTGGCTTGTTTGTTTGAAGGTGATAAAACAAACAAAAGCAAAGAATATTAAGAGCTCTATAATGGAAATAATTTATTTTCTGCACCCAAACTAAAATTCTGTCTCTTCCCAGAAATAACCCCCCCCCCCTTTTTTTGGTTCCTCTAATATTGCCCCTAAAATATTCCATGGATACACAAGCATTTTATACCTTTTTAAATTTTAAATTCAAACTTCCTAACGCCTGCTGTTTCATGTCTTGTTTTTCTCACAAGAAAAAAAAAAAAAATTGAAGCTCATTCTGTATGTCACTTGTGTTTCACCAGGATTCCTCCAAAGTGACAAGAAAACATGGGTAACCAACTGTTTTGAGTTCTCTTCTTGTGAAACAGATTGGCAAGCCTTCCCTCATGAAGCCACCCAGAACAGGCTGATGCATTCATGAAATGTATTCCCGGAAAGCACAAGGAGTTCCAGGTGGGAGGAACCAAAGGAAGCCACATTATGCCAGGACCATCAACTCTGAACGTGAGCCACATTCACATGGGCTTTGTGATAATAATCTGTTTGTCATGATGTCCAGGTCACTGTTAGAGATTACGTGGCACAGGACTCTAAAAAGTATTCTTCAGCAGGAAATGCATATTAAAATAAGAATGAGATAAGATTTCAGAGCCATTAGGCTGGCAAAGTTTTCAAGTCTGACATTATCATTTGTGGTGACAGTGGAGAATCAGAAACAGGAGCTTTTATACTGAATCCAAGCAAGGGAAAATTGGAAAAACCACAATAGAGAGCACTTTTATATTGTTTAGTAAAGTTGATATGTACACAATACCAACTTAAACATACATACCCAAGCAAGATTCTTGCACTTAGGAGTTAGGTCATGTGTACCCCACAAGATGGCTTACTGCAACATAGCTTGAGGTAGTGAACTGATGGATTACCATAGGGCAGTTGAAATGGATGTAGGAATCAGAGCTGTGTTTTTGAGCATGGATAAATAGAAAACATAAAACGATGAATGAAAAAGGTCATCTTCAAAAGCACATGTGAAAAGATGATATGTACATTTGTGAAATGCTGGAACAACACTTTGTGTTCCTTGTGGGCCTGTGTTTTCTGATCCATCCTCCAGCCTTCCCTACCTCCCTCTGGCCTTGGGAAGCTTTATAGTCTACAATAGGGAGCCTTTAGCTTGGTTCACCCAATGGGAGGTACCAGTAGGAGGCTGAGGGCAGGATGAAAAGGAGGCTGAGCATTACCTCTGGCCCCTTTCCTGCCCATTCTCTCTTTACTAGGCTGGTTTTCCTTCTTGCAATCTTCACATTTGCAAAGAGAACCTTTATTAAACTGTTCTCTCTTACCCCATTTGCATGGGCCTGACAAGGTTCTGAATGATGCACATTTATATGGGGAGATACAAAATTATGTTCACTGAAGACATACACTTGGTCCAGGAGGCCGGTTGCCACTGCTTCTCAGTCTTTTGGATAGGATCAAGTTTATGAGGCTGGTCATCTAGTGCAAGGAAGTAGAAGAGAAAATTTGGCAGGGGAGGGGTAGCATTATTACCATATTTGCAAAGTTTTATTTTATTTTTAATATTTATTTATTTGCTTTTAGTTGTACACAATGCGTTTGTTTTTACGTGGTGCTGAGGATTGAACCCGGGCCGCGCACGTGCTAGGCGAGTGCTCTACTGCTGAGCCACAACCCCAGCCCCCAGAGTTTTATTTTTAATTAAAAAAAAATTGCTGGGTGCATACCTGTAACCCCAGCAACTTAGGAGGCTGAGGCAGGAGAATTGAAAGTTTAAGGCCAGCTTGGGCAATTTAGCAAGACCCTGTCTCAAAATAAAAAAAATTAAAAAAAGGGCTGTGATGTAGTACAGTGGTAGAGTGCCCCTGGGTTCAATCCCAGCACCCCCAAAATGATTAAATTGCATCAGAAGCTATTACCTAAAAACATTTGAATCAGTTTAATCTGGGACAAGAGTGTCACATGAGGCAAATTACACACAAAGGGTAGTTTTCCCTCTCCTTGGATGCCCTGGATCCTCTCTTAACTAGCACCTTCTCCAAAGATGCAAATAAATTCTGCACAATTAGTCCTAGTAGTTCCACTCTCTTTGCCTGGAGATTGTGGGAAAGTGCATAACTACAATTAGAAAAAGGTCATCTGATGAAAGCAAGATAAAATTGGCTCTCAGTTAACAGTAGAAGGCATTGGCTGGGTGACATAGGAGGGTTATTAACAGAATAGAACACTCCTATCTTTCTATTTCTACACATTATTCATTTGTTTCCATGTTGCTGAAGAAGTTGCCCCTGCAGTCAAAACAGATACAAAACACTATTGCGAAATTGCACAATTTCTCTAATTCCTTGAATAAAACATTTGGCATTCTCTGTATCTGAGAGCCTAGAATCAAAGCCTTTGCCTTGCTCTAGGTACAGCACAGTGTGTGTGTGTGTGTGTGTGTGTGTGTGCGCGCGCGCGCGCACGCGCACACGCGTGTGTGCACATGCACATGCAGCAATGCTGTGGTTTTAAGATTTTAATGTATTTTTATTGCTTTCTAGTGTATTTATGCAAGTTATTGCTCTAAAATATAAACAACACTGAAGTGTAGGATTAATAGCATAAGTCTCTTTCCTTCACCGAAGACCTTCCCTTCCCCAGAAATAAACACTACTATTAATGAGATGTGGTTTTGTTTGTTTGTTTTTGTTTTTTAATTTTTTGTTTTTGTTTTTGGTACTGGTCATTGAACCCAGAGTTGTTTTACCACTCAGCTACCTCCCTGGCCTTTTTCATTTTTTCTATTTTGAGATAGGGACTCACTACATTGCTTAATGGCCTCACTAAATCACTGAGCCTTGGGCTGGGGTTGTGGCTCAGTGGCAGAGCACTCACCTCGAATGTGTGCGGCCCAGGTTCGATCCTCAGCACCACATAAACATAAATGCATTGCATTGTGTACAACTAAAGTAAATAAATAAATATTTAAAAAACAAACAAACAAACAAACAAAAAATAACTGAGCCTGGTCTCAAACTCGTGATCTTCCTACCTTAGCCTCCAGAGTCGCTGGGATTACAGGTGTTCACCACCATACCTGGCATGAGATGTGTTTTCTCTTGGACCCTTTCTATGGCTGTACAGGCCTGTGCATATAGGTACATTATTTTGCATTTTAAAGCTTTTATATGATGGTTAGTGTTTTTACCACTTGCTTTTCTAAATTAATAATATGTCAGGGCTGGTTTTACTGATAAACTTCATGAGACATTCACAATTCAAAACACTGTACTTGTATCAACCCATTTAATTGTCATTTTAAAACCCCAGGAGGAACATACAACTGTTTTTCCCATTTTGTAAATGGGGACATGGAAGTATATAAAACTTACATGACTTACCCAAGGTCTGACAGCCAAGAAGTTCCAGAACCATGATGTAAATCTGGGCAGGTCCTCACTGGTTACCCCTGTGCCCTATTTTCTCATGTCACCACAATAGGAATCATCCCAAATCTTCTTATGTGCTGCCAGGGTTTTTGAAAGAATGAATAAACCTTGGTTCACATACCCATTTCTCATGCAAGCATTTGTGTTGTTTTCAATGTGTAGTGACTCATGGCACATGCGTAACTATTTCTCTGGACTAGATTGGAACTGCTGTGTCATAGGGCATGCATTAAGTATTGACATATACCACTAAATCCTATTCTGAGAGGGCTCTGCCAATTTTTTTAAAAAAATTTTTTTTTTTTAGTTGTAGATAGACACACTTTTTTTTTTTTTTTTTTTTTTTTGGTACTGGGTATTGAACTCAGGGGCACTGGACCACTGGGCCACATCCCTAGCCATATTTTGAATTTTATTAGAGACAGGGTCTCACTGAGTTGCTATGTGCCTCTCCATTGCTGAGGCTGGCTTTGAACTCGCGATCCTCCTGCCTCTGCCTCCCAAGTGCTGGGATTACAGGCGTGCACCACCACACCCAGCGACACACATATCTTTGTTTATTAATTTATTATTTTTTTTAATGTGGTGCTGAGGATCGAACCCAGTGCCTCACACGTGTGAGGCAAGTGTTCTACCACTGAGCTACAGCCCCAATCTGCCAATTTTCAATTCCATCAACAGGATATATCCTCATAGATACTAGGTATTATTAGTCCTTTGAAACATTTGCTTGTTTATTTGATACTTGGGGATTGAATCCAAGGGGTGCTTAATCACTTAGTCACAACCCCAGCCCTTTTTATTTTTTATTTTGAGACGGGGTCTTACTTGCTAAATTGCTTAGGGCCTCTCTAAGTTGCTGAGGCTGGCCTCGAACTTGTGATCCTCCTGCTTCAGCCTCCTGAGCCACTGGGATTGCAGGCGTGGGCTACCACACCCTGGCGATATAACTGTCTTTGAATATCTTCTAAACTGTTTAAACATATCAAGCATGCAAGATAATTGTTATATACCAAGAAAAGCACCTGCTCCTTACCCATCTGAATTGGAAAAAAAAA
Organism: Tamias sibiricus; assembly: GCA_025594165.1. NCBI lineage: Eukaryota > Metazoa > Chordata > Mammalia > Rodentia > Sciuridae > Tamias > Tamias sibiricus. Next base: position 183,021,646 of record CM046659.1, on the reverse strand, counting down.
AAATGTAAGGGAGACATTTCCAAGCAGTTGGTAGCATCTACCTCTTTCGTGTCAAAGTGAGAGTCAGATTATACCCAAAGGAGCATGAGGAGCCCCATTTGTCAGGGAGAAGTCTCTGCTTCCCTCAGCATCCTCCACTCCAGATGTCTCTGGTCACCCCCTGTGACATAAAGATGTAGCCAAAGCCCCTGGGCTCCAACACTCCTCTCCTTCACAGCCCCAGTGTGTGCCAAATGTCATCTGGAAAGTTGCCTGAGCCCTGAATTCTCATGGGTCTCATTTACTGTGTTGCTTCAGGCACTGAAGGAGCTGAGCACAAAGTTTCCATTGTTTTCAAAGGGGATGTCGCACTAACTGAGCTCCTGAGGTTGTTAGAAAAATATACAACTTATGCTACAAAAGTTAAAGATGGAAGGGGGCAATTTTTTTTTAGTGGAAAAAGAAAGCATTTTAGTGGAAAAAAGGCACCGTTTCTTTGCTCTCAAATCCAATTAGTGCACGGACACCATTCTACAATGCAGAAAGAAAAAAAAATGATTATTTATTGTTCCATTATCACATACTTTTGCATTTTTAATGCCATCCAGTAAAAGCAGTATGTTTAAAGGAATAATTCTTTCCACTCACTCCAAATCAGTACAGAGCAGATCACCTACTAGTGAATCTCATTGGTGTTTTGTGACTAGTTGAATCTCATTGGTGTTTAGTGAGCCCTTCTGTTACAATACACACATGTTCGTTTCTGTGTGAGGTATCTCCAGCTATTCAGCTACGCATAGTTTAATTCACACACATGTCAGTTCATTGGGGAGTCCAAGGCAGAGCAGCATTGAAAACTCTGTTTCCTACAAATATATATATGTGTGTGTATCTGTCTATCTCTACCTATCTATGTATATATATAACCTGTGTATGTGTGTGTATGTATATATTTATAAATATATACATTTTTGGGGGGTGGGTACTATAGATTGAACCCAAGGCACTTTACTACTAAGCTACATCCCCAACACTTTTCTTTTTTTCTTTTTTCTTTTGAGACTGGGTCTCACTAACTTGGTTAGAGCCTGGCTAAGTTGCTGAGGGTGGCTTTGAACTTGCGATCCTCCTGCTTCCCAGATGGCAGGGCTTACAGACATGTGTCACCATGACCAACATCCTACAATTGTATTTTTTAACTGTGCCCTATGAGTCCCCCTTAATGACATCTGTAGCAGACATTACTGGTGCTTTGACCATATGGTGCTCACAATTTACACCGACTGCTTCTCGATGCAAACACCTGGACATTCCACCTATGTAACTCAGGGGCATGGTGGGGAATTAACACTTCTGGGAACAGCTCTCAACCAATGACAGATGGGAACTGGTGGATAAATACCACAATGACCTCACCTCTCAGGCAGGACAGTTCTGAAACCTAGCCTTCATACTTCTTTGGACAAACTCAGTGAGTGAGATTAAGCCCCAGTAGCCCATGGCCCTTCCTCCCTCCCTCCCTCCCTCCCTCCCTCCCTTCCTTCCTCACTCTCTCTCTCTCTTTCTCCCTCTTTTTCTTTCCCCTTCATTACAGAAAATTGAACCCAGTGGTGCTCTACATGGAGCTACACCCCCAGTTCTTTTTATTTTTTTTTTATTTTGAGATAGCGTCTCACTAAATTGCCAAGGCTAGCATCTATCTTGCAATCTTCCTGCTTTGGCCTCCCAAATCAATGGGATTATAGGTGTGTACCACCATGCCTGACAGCAGTAGCCCATTCTTAACTGGTGTATTGGTGGTTTTCTTCCTTTTCCTATACTGTTTTCCTACACCCTGCAGGTGCTTCCTAGGATGTCTCCCAAATAAACTTCTTACATGCCGTCCTTCAAGGGCTCAGACCCTAGGAAACAGATTCAGGATCCCAGCAGGTGAAAGAAGATGCAAGGTGCAATTGGGATTGTAGACATGCTTTATTCAAGGCAGCATCAACTCCAAGCCTTTCCAGTTGGCCTTTTTTTATGTGTAGGCTGAATAAAAAAGGCCTAGTGCCAACAGGTTATGTAAGTGAGCACTTGCTCACAAGCAGATATTTCTGTCCTCGAGTACATTTGCTGAATCAGGATGTTAATGACCTTGGCTACATACTAAAACATAGTTAGAAGTCTTGGTAAAGTAGCTTAACTATAGCCATCTTGGACCTGTCCTACACATGCATATCTTTGCATCTCAGTCTGCTTCATGGGGACGTCTGCAGCAATGGTTATTCAATCCATTCCCAATACCTGGCTATAGCTGGTTGGACCTAAGCTGGGTATCGGAATGTGCCAATTGGATTCCTTTTTTTTCCCCCATTTAAAAATTTTTTATTTGCTCTTTTTATATATATATGACAGTAGAATGTATTTTGACATATTATACATACATGGAGTATAACTTCCCATTCTTGTGGTTGTACATGATGTGGAGTTACACAAGTAATATGTATTCTTTTTTTTTTTTTTTTTGGTACCGGGGATTGAACTCAGGGACACTCGACCACTGGGCCACATCCCCAGCCCTTTTTGTATTTTATTTAGAGACAGGGTCTCAGTGAGTTGCTAAGTGCCTCGCCATTGCTGAGGCTGGCTTTGAACTCAGGATCCTCCTGCCTCAGCCTCCCAAGTGCTGAGATTACAGGCGTGCGCCACCACACCCAGCTAGTAATATGTATTCTTTTTTTTTTTTTTTTAAAAAATATTTACTTATTTGCTTTAGTTGTACACAATGCCTTTATTTATTTTTATGTGGTGCTGAGGATCGAACCCGGGCCGCGCACGTGCTAGGCGAGCGCTCTACCGCTGAGCCACAACCCCAGCCCCAGTAATATGTATTCTTAATGAACATAGGAAAGTTATGTCTAATTCATTCTACTGTCTTTCCTATTCCCATCCCTTCTCCCTTCCCTTCATTCCCCTTTGTCTAATCCAGTGAACTTCTATTCTTCCCTCCCCTCTCCTTACTATGTGTTAGCATCCGCATATCAGAGAGAACATTTGACCTTTGGTTTTTTGGGATTGGCTTATTTCACTTAGTATGATAGTCTCCAGTTTCATCCATTTACCTGCAAATACCATAATTGCATTTTTCTTTATAGCTAGGTAATATTCCATTGTGTATATATCACATTTTCTTTATCCATTCATCTGCTGAAGGGCACCTATATTGGTTCCATAGCTAAGCTATTGTGAAATGAGCTGCTATAAACAGTGATATGGCCATGTCACTATAGTACACTGATTTTAAGTCCTTTGGGTATATGCCAAGGAGTGGGATAACTGGGTCAAATGGTGGTTCCATTCCAAGTTTTCTGAGGAATCTCCATACTGCTTTCCATAGTGGTTTCACCAATTTGCAGTACCACCAACAATGTATGAGTGTACATTTTTCCCCACATCCTCACCAACATTTACTGTTACTTGTATTCTTGATAGTTGCCATTCTGACTGAAGTGAGATGAAATCTCAGTGTAGTTTTAATTCGTATTTCCCTGATTACTAGTGATGTTGCACATTTTTCATACATTTGTTGACTGATCGTATTTCTTCTTCTGTGAAGTGCTTGTTCATTTTTTTGTCCACTTATTAATTGGGTTATGTTTTTTTTTGGTATTAAGTTTTTTGAGTTATTTATATATTTTGGAGATTAATGCTCTATCTGAGTTGCAGGTAGCACTGATGGATTATCGTTCCCTAGGATTTTGTACTGGGACATAGGATGTTGGTTTGTGCCTGCAGAAAGTGGGGTTCTCACATATAAACTCAGGAGGTTTTCAGGGTCATAGTGTAGGATGTGGCTAGATGAAGAAGATAAAACTGTTCCAAGGTGAGTTGGAAAAAGGATGGGCAAGAGATGAAAGTGGGCTTCCTGTTCTAGTCTCCCTTTCTTTCTTTTTCCTTTCCTTTTTCTTTTTGAGACAAGGTCTCTTTGAGTTGCTTAGAGCCTCACCATTGCTAAGGCTGGCTTTGAATTTGCAGACCTTCTGCCTCAGCCTCCCAAGGCCTGGGATTACAGGCATGTACCACCACACCCAGCTAGGGTAGCTACCAATTAGGAAGAAGGAAGGAAGGAAGAAGGAAGGAAGGAAGGAAGGAAGGAAGGAAGGAAGGAAGGAAGGAAGGGAAAGTAACAAGTGTTGACAAGGATATGGAAAAATTGGAACCTTGTATGCTCTTTGTGGGATTGTAAAATGGTGTAGTCACTATGGAAAACAGCATGATGATTCCTCAAAAAAAATTAAACATAAAATAATCAAGTGATTCAGCAACTCTACTTCTGGGTATATACCCTCAAAATTGAGAGCAGGGTCTTGAAGAGACTTTTGTACACCCTTGTTCACAGCAGCATTATTTACAACGGCCAAAAGGTGGAGGCAACCCAAAATGTTCATGCAAAGACGAAGGGCTTTTTTTTTTTTTTTTTTAATGTGGTGTTGGGGATGGAATCTAGTGCCTCATTCATGCTAGGCAAGCACTCTACCACTGAACCACAACCCCAGCCCAATGAAGGGCTTTTAATGAATGTGCTATGTATGTACAATGGAATACTATTCAACATTGGAGAGGAAGGAAATTCTGACACTTGCTGCAACATGGATGAAACTAGAAGATACCTTGCTAAGTGAAACGAGCTGGCCATAAAAGGACAAATACTGTATGGTCCCATTTATATGAGGTATTTAGAATACAAATTCATAGCAAGAATAGATGGTGGCTGCTTGGCCCTCAGGGAGGCCGAGTGGGATTGGGGAGTTACTGATTCATGGATACAGAGTTCAGCTTGAGATAAAAAATTTTGGAGATCAGTTACACAACATTGTGAAAGTACTTAACACAGCTAAAGCACATATTCTGAAAATGGTTTGGATGGGGATTTTTATATTATGTGTAATGTTATCACAATTTCTAAAAAAAAAAAAAAAAAAAATTCTGACACCCACAGTTCTTTTCAGAGGCTCCCTACACCACAGGCACTCTTTTCTGTCGCCAGATCTGTTCCAAACATGCCTCCTCCTCACTGTTCCTGGTCTGGGCCAGGCACACGCCTGCCTCAGGATACTTGTACTTCCTGCCCTCACCTCCTGGAAAGTTCTTGCTCTACATGACTGCCTGGCTCACTCGTTCACCTCCTCCAGGTCTTCTCAAATGTTCATCTTCCCAGTGAGTCCCCACCTGGGCCTCTTCATTTAAACTGTCAGCTCCTCTCTTCCCTAATTAGCTGTTTCCCCTTAACCTTTGTCCCGATGCACACCTATAATCCCAGCAATTTGGGAGGCTGAAGCAAGAGGAATACAAGTTCAAGACCAGCCTTAGCAATTTAGTGAGGCCCCAAGCAACTGACACCTCATCTCAAAATTAAAAAAATAAACAAATAAAAAGGGCTGGGAATGAGATTCCGTGGTAAAACACCTCTGTGTTGTTTTTGAAGTAGTTTGCACTTTGAAGTAGCACACTTTTTTTAGTTCATAGTTTGTAAGTCCAAGGCAGGTCTCAGCAGGCTACACTCAAGGTGTCCACAGGGCTGCTTTCCTTTCTAGAGACTCTTATATACTCAATAATAATAATAATAATAAATATTCTATGAGAGGTTGAGGGCACAGCTCAGTGGTATAGCATTTGTTTAAAATATTCTACGCATTTTATGTATTTGCCTTATTGTATTTTTGTTTTGTTTTCCCCAGTATAATGAAAGCCCCTAAAGGGCTGAAATTACTGTCTGTTTTGTTTACAACTGAATTTCCAGAACTTAAAACAGTGTATGTGAAGTAGAAGGCCAAGAAATATTTTTGTAATGAATGGATGAACATCCATTATCAGGAACCTTTACAGATTCCTAGTTGGGCGGCCGGGATCCCTTCCTGTAAGCCTGCTATGGTTTAGATTTGAATGTGCTGCAAAGGCCCAGGTGTTGAAGGCTTGGTCTCCAGCCTGTGGTGCTATTGGAAGGTGGAGCAGCTTTAAGAGGTAAGATGTACTGGGAAGAATTTAAGTCATTGGGACCATGCCTTTGAAGGGGACTCAGAATCCCAGCACCTCCCTCTCTCTCTTTGCTTCCTAGCTGCCAAGAGGCACACAGGCCTCCTCTGCCACATTCCTACCATGATTTACTATGCCATCATAGCCCAAAATGACAGGGTCAAATGAACAAGGACTGAATCCTTTGAAATCAGGAGCTAAAATAAACCATTCCTCCTTTTTTTTTTTTTTTTGTACTGGGGATTGAACTTGACCACTGGGCCACATCCCCAGCCCTTTTTTGTATTTATTTAGAGACAGGGTCTCATTGAGTTGCTAAGTGCCTTGCTGTTGCTGAGGCTGGCTTTGAACTCTCGATCCTCCTGCCTCAGCCTCCCACGTGCTGGGATTACAGGCTTGCACCATGCCTGGCTCCATTCCTCCTTTCAAGTTGACAATCTCAGGGTTTTTTTGTTTTTTTTTTTTTTTTTTGTTTTTTTGTAACAGGAAGCTAACTAACAGAAAACCCAAACATTATTCCTTAAGTCTTTGAGCCTTCTTATTTATTTGCTTTTATTCTTTTTCCCCGTTCCTCCTTCTCCTCCTTTTTTCTCCTCTGGTACTGGGGATTGAACCCAGGGTTACTTTACCACTACTAGGCTACATCTCTAGTCTTATTTATGTATTTATTCATTCATCCTAGGGATTGAGCCCATTGGTGTTCTACCACTGAACTGCATCCTCAGCCCTTTTTAATTTTTTATTTTTTGAGACACAGTCTCACTAAGTTGCTTAGGGCCTCACTAAGTTGCTAAGGCTGGCACTGAACTGGCATTCCTCCTGGCTCAGCCTCCCCAGTTGCTGGGATGACAAATGTGTGCCACCATGCCCAGCAACTTATTTGCTTTTGAGAGAAGAGAAAGGAATCCCTTCTCTACTCCATTTCCACTCATCCATTTACTCCCAATGCCACCCTCCAATACTCTAATGTTAACTGAGAAGTGAGGGGGAAGAGGAGAGGTAGACTGTGGCTGGCAAGAACCCAGACAGAGGCATCTAGCCCACAGATTAGACTGCAAGATACTTTGCACTTATTGTTTTCAATTCTGCACCCTAGTGCCAAGATTGACAGCATAAAAAGTCCCGCTTGACATTCTATGGCACAGGACTCTCCATATATGACAGATGGTGAAAAAATGGTCATAGAAGCCAGGCGCGGTGGCGCACGCCTGTAATCCCAGCACTTGGGAGGCTGAGGCAGGAGGATTGCGAGTTCAAAGCCAGCCTCAGCAATGGCGAGGCACTTAGCAACTCAGTTAGACCCTGTCTCTAATAAAATACAAAAAAGGGCTGGGGATGTGGCCCAGTGGCCAAGTGCCCCTGAGTTCAATCCCCGGTACCAAAAAAAAAAAAAAAAAAAAAAAAAAAAAAAAAAAAAGGTCATAGATTTCTCCTAACCTCGCCCCTTCCTGATGTGACTTTGCACCTTCTCCCATCAAGAGATGGAGATGGTTTCTCTATCTCTTTGAATCTGGACAGACCTTTTAACAAGAAAACATGGCAGAAGTAGTATTGTGAGAGTTCTGAGTAGTTTGTCAGGTACCTTTGAAGCTACTTTTACCTTCTTGTTACCTGATGAGGCCAGCAAAAGCAGCTCCAGCTAGCCGCTTTGAGTATGAGAGGATATGAAGAGAGTGGTTCAATTGAGAGTTGGCACCAACTGTAATGGAGATCATAAGCTCCAATCCTAGCCAATTGCAGCAACATGAGAGGTGGTATTGGCTTTCTATTGCTGCTATGACAAACTACCGTAGATTTTGCACTTTGAAGTAGCACACATTTCTTTTTCTTTTCCTTTTTTTTTTTTTTTTTTTTGGTACCGGGGATTGAACTCAGGGGTACTTGACCACTGGGTCACATCCCCAGCCCTTTTTTGTATTTTATTAGAAGCAGGGTCTCACTGAGTTACTAAGTGCCTCGCCATTGCTGAGGCTGGCTTTGAACTCGAGATCCTCCTGCCTCAGCCTCCCAAAGTGCTGGGATTACAGGCATGCGCCACCGTGCCCGGCTCACATTTCTTAGTTTATAGTTTGTAAGTCCAAGGCAGGTCTCAGCAGGCTATACTCAAGGTGTCAGTAGGGCTGCTTTTCGTTCTGGAGACTCTTGGGCAGAATCTGTTCCTTTCTCATTCAGGCTGTTGACAGAATTCATCCCTTTCAGTTTCAGAACTGAGGTCCTACTTCCTTGCTGGCTGTCAGTGAGGGCTGTTCCCAGTTTCAAGAGGTCTCCTGTTTCCTTGGCCTTACTTTCCCTTCCTCTGGCACAAGTCCTTTCGTGCTTCCAATGCTTCCTACCTCTTCTTCTGTTCTTCTGTAGTACCTTTCGACAAACTTTTTTTTTATATATCTTTATTTATTTATTTATTTTTATGTGGTGCTGAAGATCGAACCCAGGGCATCGCACATGCTAGGCAAGCGCTCTACCACTGAGACACAACCCCAGCCCCCTTTTGACAAATTTTCTGCTCTCCTCTTCTACTTTTTTTTCTTTATTCTTTTATTTTTTTATTTTTTGGTACTGAGAATTTAGCCCTGAGGCTCTTTCTTTACCACTGAGCCACATCCCCGGTCATTTTTTGTTTGTTTAATTTTGAGAGAGTCTCACTAAGCTGCTGAGGGCCTTGTTAAATTGCTGAGTCTGGTCTTGAACTTGTGATCCTCCTGGCTCAGCCTCCTGAGTCACTGGGATTACAGGTGTGCATCATAGCACCCAGTTCTTCCTCTTCTACTTTTAAGCACTTATGTGATTACAAAGAATGCGCACAATCCAAGATAATCTCCTTATTCGAAGGTCCATAAACATAATTCTAACTTCAAAGTCTCTTTCACCATGTAATATAGCATGCACAGGCTTAACACCAGGAAGTAGAGTGTCAACATCCCTGTGGAGACCATTATTCTACCTACCAGAGTGACCCCAGGTAAAAGCATCAGAACCACCATGTACCCCAATCCAAAGGCTGACCCACAGAATCATCACCAAATAAAAGGATTGGATTGCTAACAGCAATAAATGCATGAATAATTCATATACACAGTAACTTCTACAGAGAGCCAAAGGAAAGTGCCTTTGGAATATGTGCTCAAAACACTTTTAGTACTCCTGAATTCCAAAGGAGCCCCTCAAGTTTTGAAAACTCGTAGAAACAAAGTTCTTGAGGCTCAGATTCCTGACCCTATATTCTTGCTGCTAAATTGCTTCCCATAATGGGGAAATGAAGGATAAGTTGTGAGAGGCCAATGCAACCTCAAAATACATTATCAGTAAAACAGAGGTAGGCCCTGGGTGACCATTAAATGTTCACCTATGCTTCGTGCTTTTTTGATTATCTCCTGCCTGACTATGGGCTGAAATTTGTCTGTGGCACCTGATGGGTCCCATTATGGTTTGGATATGAGGTGTCCCCCAAAAGTTCCTATTAATGCAGGAATATTCAAAGATGAAATGATTAAATTGTGAGAGTGATGACCTAATCAGTCCTACTTTGAATGGCCTGACTGGGTGGTAACATAGGCAGATGGGCATGGCTGGAGGAGGTGAGTCACTGGGGCATGCCCTGGAAGGGTGTCTCTTCCCTGTGCTCCACCCTCTCCTTCCTGACCCTACCATAGGCTGAGCAGCTTTCTTATGTTGGGCCCTTCCCCCACGATGTGCTGCCTCACCTTGGGCTCTTTAGGGGCTGCTATTCCTTCTACAATGGGTTGGGCACATTTCACCTAAATAGCACTGATTGGAGGAAAGGATTTATTTGAAGAAAATGTAAGATCAGCGTAGCAAGACAAAGTTACACCTGGTCTCTCGTCAAATCAAGGAATAATCTCTCAGAGCCAGGACAATTTCCAGGCATGGTGTGAGCTCATTCCATGAAAGGACTGCATGGAAACTCAGGTGCCTCTTGGACTGGGGAATGCAATAGCCCATGGACTACAAGGTCTCCATCTACTCAGGCTGTAAGGCTCCTGGAATTCCTGGAAAACTTCATTCTGCTGTTGATATCACAAATCCAAATCACTTGGCACAAATCCGTGCTCTCCTTCACGGACAAAGCCTCTTTCTCATTCTTATTTTGTGAGAAGAATGACCATAGGTAGGAAGTTTCTCCATTGGAAGAGCATCCACGTCATATCCATACACGCCCTGGCTTTGACATATCTTCTTTGGGATTACAAGTGGAGGCAGTATTAGTCAGACTGTTGAAGGGTAGAGTCATACTACACAAGGATGAGAGTGGAGTAAGATGGACAGTATTAGTGCCCCTGAAAACTGATAGGAAAGGTTTGCAGCTCTGCAATTAGTGTCTCTGAGTGGGATGGCTACATGTATGGAAATAGTTTGGGACCCTGAGTGCTTCTCTTTTTTTTTTTTTTTTTGGTACCAGGGATTGAACTCAGGGGCACTTGGCCACGGGGCCACATCCCCAGCCCTTTTTTGTATTTTATTAGAGACAGGGTCTCACTGAGTTGCTAAGTGCCTTGTCATGGCTGAGGCTGGCTTTGAACTCGTGATCCTCCTGCCTCAGCCTCCCAAGTGCTGGGATTACAGGCGTGCGTCACTGTGCCCAGCCCCTGAGTGCTTCTCAAGACCCATGGCAAGGAGCAGAATGGGTGCTGTGGTACATACTGTAATCCCAATGACTCCAGAGGTTGTTGAGGCAGAAGGATCACAAGTTCAGGCCAGCATCAGCAATTTAGTGAGATCCTGTCTCAATATTAAAAAGAAAAAAGGGCTGGAGATATGGCTCAGTGATAAAGCACCCCTGAGTTCAATCCTCAATACCAAATAGGTTGGTGGGGGGGAGAAAGCCTTGGCAAGGAGTCCCCACTCAAACTTGAGGGGAGGAGATACTGAAGGGAAGTAGTGGAATCCTATTTATCTCAATGGATTAGATGGTCAGATGGCAAAGTGTACGGACTGCATAAGCCCTGGGTGCTAATATGATCCTAAGGGAGTGTGAAGGGGCCTCTTCACCAAAAGCTTGGGATTGGATTTCTCTACCACTAAAGCTAATAGAAGTTGAGCCAGATTTAATTTCATTTAGGAATATACAGAAAATTGACAGTTCTTGAGTTGAATTCTCATGGAACAAATTTATATAGATTCATACACACACACACACACACACACACACACACACACATACACACACATCTACATACATTATGCACATTCATAAAATAATATTACCACAGGGCTGTTAAAGAAGATATAATATCCAAAAGAAAGAACTTCCAAAGGTGGTCCTTCACTGAAAGAGTTGGTGCAAGAAGTCATTGGGTCCCCTTGGATCTTACCAAAAAGGATAATGTTTTCTTTAATTCTTTTTTTTTTTTTTAATGTTTTTTAGTTGTAAATGGATTTATTTATTTATTTATGGTGCTGAGGATCGAACCCAGGGCCTCAAACATGCCAAGCAAGTGCTCTACCACTGAGCCACAATCACAGCCCCAGCTTTTCTTAATTCTTTCCTTTCCTTTCCTTCCTCCCTCCCTCCTTCCCTTCCTTCCTTCCTTTTTTTTTTTTTTTTTTTCTTTTTGGTACCGGGGACTGAACTCAGGGGCACTCAACCACTGGGCCACATCCCCAGCCCTTTTTTTTTGTATTTTATTAGAAACAGGGTCTCACTGAGTTGCTAAGTGCCTCACCATTGCAGGGATTGAACTCAGGGGCACTCGACCACTGGGCCACATCCCCAGCCCTTTTTTGTATTTTTATTTAGAGACAGGGTCTCACTGAGTTGCTAAGTGCCTCGCCATTGCTGAGGCTGGCTTTGAACTCGCGATCCTCCTGCCTCAGCCTCCCAAGTGCTGGGATTACAGGCGAGTGCCACTGTGCCTGGCTCTTTCTTACTTCCTTCCTTCCTTTTTTCCTTCCTTCCTTCCTTCCTTCCTTCCTTCCTTCTTTTCTTCTTTCTTTCTTTCCAGTGGCACTGGGTGTTGAATCCAGGGGTGCTCTACCACTGAACTACTTTTATTTTGTAATTTGAGACTCAGTCTCTTAGTTGCCAAGGCTGGCCTTGAACTTGAAATTTTTTGCTTCAGCCTCTCAAGTCTCTGGAATTATAGGCATTCACCACAGTGCCTGACTCACCCTCTTTATTAAAAGGCTCATTTTACTGAGAGAATTTGCAAAGAAACATACTTTGGTAGTCAGTAGTGTAGGAGAGTGAAAGTCAACATAAGCAATCATGTCCAAATTTGCAAAGACCGTCATTTGCCAGGCAATTTGTTTTGAACAGTTGCCTTGTCTATGAAAGGCAGCCAGAAGAAGATAATATTATATTGCATCAATATAAACAAAGCCTAGCTTCTTATAAACACATGCCCTAAATACCACATGCAGCTCACTCAGCCCTGGGAGTCAGCACTTGCATGTTGATATAATGATTGTAAGCTGTCAAGTAGGAAAGAACCCTATAAATCTTGGATGTGTCTTCTGTAAACCCAGGATGCGAACTGGAGAAATAAATAATTACAGCAGTATCAGATTATGATATGCATTTATTGCTGTAGTAGAGCCATCTCCTCATACTATAGTTTGGCTTTACCATAGTAGAGAAAAATTCTTTTTTTTTTTTTTAAATATTTATTTATTTGCTTTAATTGTGCACAATGCATTTATTTGTATGTGGTGTTGAGGATCGAACCCGGACCGCGCACATGCTAGGCGAGTGCTCTACTGCTGAGCCACAACCCCAGCCCGAGAAAATTTCTTGCAAATACAGTAGTTTCCTCTTATACTCAGGAAATACATTCCAAGACTCCTAGTGGATGCTTGAACCCTTGGATAGTTCTGACTATATACACTATGTTTTCCTACATGTCCTGCAGCATTATCATATAGTAACAAAGTTAATCTGCCCTTCCATGTTTTATGCCGTGGTGCCTCCTCTGCATTACTACTCTTATGCTTTGGGGCCATTATTAAGTAAAAAGGATTGTTAAGGACACAAGCACTGTGATATGATACCATAAGTCAATGTGATAACTGAGATGGCTACTAAGTGACTAAAGGAAAGGTAGCATATACAGCTCAGATACGTTAGACAAAGTGATGGTTCACATCCCAGGCATGACAGCGTGGGTTGGCTGGAGATTACATGATGCTATTCAGAATGGCATGCAACTTTAGCTTTATGAATTGTTTATTTCTGGAATTTTTCATTTAATATTTTCAGACTGCATTTGATCATGGGTAACTGAAACTGAAAAGTGAGATCATGGGGAAGTGTTATTCTATAAATATGAAACTTTTATCATAATGGGGATATGATGTTGATGATCTTTAATGACTAATCAAGGGTCAGTGGATTAAAAGCTTTTGAAATGTCAAAGCTTTATTCCAATCCAGATTATCTGGAAGGAGAGGGATTTACGAAAATTTCTTAGTTAGCTAGTGCTGTCCTAACAAAATACCATAGACTTAGTGGCTTAACCAACAAAAAAATTTATTTTCTCACAGTTTCGGAGCCTGGAAGTCCAAGATCAAAGCACTAGCATGGTTGGGTTCTGAGGAGAGCTTTCTTCCTAGCTTGCAGATTGAGCATTTTCTCACTGTGTGCTCACATGAACTTTCCTTGGTATGTGCAAACAAATAAAGCAATCTCTCACCCTCTTCCTTTTTTTAGGAAGCCATCAATCCTATCAGGTTAGGACCCTACCCTAATGACCTCATTGAATTATCATCTAAAATCCCTGCCTCCAAATACAGGCACTGATAAGTGTTTGGGTTTCAACCTATAAATACATTCAGTCCATAGCAAAGAAGTAAGCAGACCCTGTCCTTATCTCTTAATGGAACTTGCCATTTACCTCATAGAAGCTATCTTGCATGAAGCAATAGTTAGCAAGTAGGGATCTACAGATCAAAATGAGAACTGGGTTCTCAAGGAGGATTTCTAAAGTTAGGACTATCTTGGGATCATGAAGCTCAAGGATAAGTTTTTTTTTAAACTATAACTTCAGTCAGGTGACTCCCTTGCTCACTGGTGTCCCATTGCTCTTGAGAGAATGCTCAGCCCTTTATTGTTGCCTAATAACCTCTGATTCCACGGCTCAGCCTCTTCTCTTGCCATATGCCAATGTAATCCTACTGAGTTTCTATCAGTCCCAAGAATCTAACTCTTCCTTCAACTTCAGGCCTGTGATTTCCTCTACCTAAAACACTTATCCAGCCTGTACCTCATATCTCATCCCTTCACCCTCAGTTTGTGCCTGCTAGCTCCCCTCATCCTTGAGGCCTCAGTTTAAAGGATCCTCCCTGGAAAATCCTCAGGGATGGCAATATGTGCTTTTCATGCTGACTATAAACCACGGCAGACAGAATAGTACCATGAATCCTCATACACCGATCACCTGGCCTTGCTTGATATGGAAGTCCTCAAATAAATTCCCCTAATTGTCTCATAAATATTTTTAAACTTTCAGTTGATGCAAAATCATTGTACATGTATATGGAATACAATGTGATCATTTGATACATACTTATAATGTATAATAATAAAATCAGGGTACTTAGTATTTCCAGTGCCTTGAACATTTATCATTTCTTTGTGACGAGAGCTTTAGAATTCCTCTCTTCTAGTTCTTTATAAAATTGTTAACAGGGCTGGGGATATTGCTCAGTGGTAGAGTTCTGGCCTAGCAAGTGTGAGGTCCTGGTTTCAGTCCCCAGTATTGCAAAATAAATAAATGAATGAAGCACATATGTTACAAACAGACTTCACATTTTCTATGAAGTCATATTTTAAAAAAAGATAATAAATCGATGTAATTGATAGCTACCCTGCTGTGTTATACAACACCAGAATGTGTTTCTCCTAATTGTATTTTAGTACCTGTTATTCAAATTTCCTCTAAACCCCCCCCCCCAAGCCCCTGCCCTTCCTAGCCTCTAGTGACTACTATTCTATTTTTTTCTTCTAGGTCTCATACTTAATTTTAATAGTTTACTTGTGCTAGATATGATGACATATGCCTATAATCCCAGCTACTTGGGAGACTGAAGCTGAAGGATGGCAAGTTTAAGGCCAGCCTCATCAACTTAGCAAGGCCCTAAGCAATTTAGCAAGACCCTGTCTCAAAATAAAAAAAATAGAAAGGACTGGGGATGTGGCTCAATGGCACAGCACCCCTAGATTCAATCCCCAGTGGGGAGGAAAATTTGTTTTGATTGGGAGGCTTAAGCAGGAGGATCTTCAATTCAAAGCCAGCCTCACCAATGGTGAGGCGCTAAGCAACTCAGTGAGACCCTGTCTCTAAATAAAATACAAAACAGGGCTGGGGATGTGGCTCAGTGGTCCAGTGCCCCTGAGTTCAATTCCCCGTATCCCTCCAAAAAAATTTTGTTTTGAGTCACATTCAAAGTCTACAATTGCAAAATAATACTTAAATTTTCCCACTGAATTATTATGTATACTATTAATCCACAGCTAATCTCTTACCACAATGGTACAGCTATAAAGTATTCACCCCAGACCACAAACTTGGGATACAAATTCATAGTCCACACTCATATTTATAAATCAAACCTTAACCAGAAACTCATGACTATTGACATTGTTTCTCTTGAAGCTAATTCACACGAGTTTATTGACAGCCAGATATACCATGAATGTGGTGATTTGCAGTACAATCTGACCTTATTGTAGTACGGGGGGATCTTTTGTTTTGTTTTGTTTTGGTACTGGAGATTGAATCCAGGATGCTCAACCACTGTGTCATATCTCCACCCTTTTTATTTTTTTATTTTGAGACAGGGTCTTGTTAAGTTGCTTAGAGCCTCACTAAGTTGTTGAAGCTGGCTCTGAACTTGCAATCCTCCTGCCTCAGTCTCCAGAGCTGCTGAGATTACAGTCATGCACCACTGTGTCTGGCTAATATAGGGCTCTTAAAGAGCTAGAAAACTGATAACCTGATTTTTTTTCTTTAATACTGAGGATTAAACCCAGGGCCTTATGAATGCTAAGCAAGTACTCTGCCACTGAACTACATCCCCAGACCTTTAAATTTTTTTTTCTTTTTTTCTTTTAACCAGTGACTTGGGAAGCTGAGACAGGAGGATCACAAGTTCAAGGCCAGCCTAGGCAACTTAGTGAGAACCTGCCTCAAAATAAAAAATAAAAGGGCAGCCGGGCGGGATGGTGCACACCTGTAATCCCAGCACTTGGGAGGCTGAGGCAGGAGGATTGCGAGTTCAAAGCCAGCCTCAGCAATGGTGAGGCACTTAGCAACTCACTGAGACCCCCGTCTCTAATAAAATACAAAAAAGGACTGGGGATGTGGCCCAGTGGTCGAGTGCCCCTGAGTTCAATCCCCAGTACAAAAAATAAAATAAAATAAAATAAAGTAAAGTAAAAGGGCTGGGGGATGTAGCTCAGTGATAAAGTGCCTTGGGTTCCATAAAAAAAAAAAAAAAAAAAAAAAAAAAAAACTGATGAAAACATCTTATTTTAAGACAGAATCTCACTAAATTGCCCAAGCTGACCCTGAAATTGTAATCCCGTCTCAGCCTCCCAAGTAGGTAGAATCACAGGCTTATGCCACCATGCCTGGCTAAGGTGCTGTACTTAAATGGAGGGAAGGGTGAAGGAGCCCTAATTAGGAAGGGCTGTTGCAGCTAGCTGGAAGCCATGGGTTCCACCTGATATGTATGTGACGCACCTGTAGGCACCCGCAAACCTGAAGGTATATAACCGGGTGAAAGCGGTCCGAGTTAGGAGAACGGAGAATTCAGTCAGCCGGGCAGTCACTCGGTCGGTCAGAAGAATCAGAGCGGCCAGAACGTAGGCAGAGCGGTTACAGAAACCAGATAGAAGACAGAAGAGAAATGACTGGCCAGAGTTAGGCCGAGGCTCCAGAGGACTGGTCAGAGTAAGGCCGAGGCTCCCGAGGAAGACAGAAGACAGAAGAAAGAAGACAGAAGAAAGAAGAGAGAAGAAAGAAGCTCTAGTCTTTCTCTAAGCTAAGCTCTATCTTTCTTTACTCAACTCTAAGCTAAGAAGACAAGAAGAAAAGCTCGCTTTAATCTTTCTCTCTAAAAATCTTTCTAATTCTAACTCTAACTCTAAGAAGCTCTATCTTTCTTTAAGCTACTCTACTCTAAGCTAAGAAGAAAAATCTTTCTTTCCCTCTCTAAGCACTAAGAAAGTAGAAGTAAAAGTAGCAAAAGCTTAACTCTGCCTCCGAGAATTTTCCTCCCGTGGCGGCGCTGTGGCTGGCCGTGACAGGCAGCTTACAAATGGTGGTCCGTCCGGGGCTCTGCAGGCAGAGAAGAAAAGCTAAGAAATAAGAGCAATGAAAAAGCATAGCCTCAGACTCAGTTGAGACCAGCAAAAAGAGTAGAAACAAGAGAGCAGAGCCTCTGACTCAGTTGAAGCCAGTTAAGAATTAAGCCGAAGCAGAGTAGCCAGCGAAAAGCCGAAGCGAGCCGGCCAAAAGCCGACTTAGTTGAGGCCAGTTAAGAATTAAGCTGAAGCAGAGTAGCCAGCGAAAAGCCGAAGCGAGCCGGCCAAAAGCCGAAGCAGAGTAGCCGGCCAAAAGCCATAAAAAATATAGAGAAAAAGCCTTGAGCTTTAGTATAAAGAAAAAAGCCATGAGCTTAAAAGAAAATAGAGAATTAAATAGCATGGTAAAAACCATGCAGAAAAAAAAAAAAAAGCCATTGAGCTTTGGCAAGAAAGCCATAAAGAAAAATAAAGAAGAGGAAAAAAAAAAAAAAAAAAAGTCAAAGCCGCTTATGCAATTGTGCTTAACTAGGTGCGTTAGCTGCTCCTCAGCATTAGGCTTCCTTAAAGCCACAGCACCTTCTCAAAAAGGGCTCAAATATCCACCCTTTCAAAAATAAAAGGTGAAAAGCTAGGTAGGGACAAGAAAAGAAAATAGAGAAAATAAAATAGAGAAAATAGAACAAAAGCACCTTTTTTAAACTAAAGGGAAGGAATATGAAGGAGCCCTAATTAGGAAGGGCTGTTGCAGCTAGCTGGAAGCCATGGGTTCCACCTGATATGTATGTGACGCACCTGTAGGCACCCGCAAACCTGAAGGTATATAACCGGGTGAAAGCGGTCCGAGTTAGGAGAACGGAGAATTCAGTCAGCCGGGCAGTCACTCGGTCGGTCAGAAGAATCAGAGCAGCCAGAACGTAGGCAGAGCGGTTACAGAAACCAGATAGAAGACAGAAGAGAAATGACTGGCCAGAGTTAGGCCGAGGCTCCAGAGGACTGGTCAGAGTAAGGCCGAGGCTCCCGAGGAAGACAGAAGACAGAAGAAAGAAGACAGAAGAAAGAAGAGAGAAGAAAGAAGCTCTAATCTTTCTCTAAGCTAAAATCTTTCTTTCCCTCTCTAAGAAAGTAGAAGTAAAAGTAGTAAAAGCTTAACTCTGCCCCCGAGAGTTTTTATCCCGGTTTACAGTACCAGGCAGCTTACAGAAGGGAAAGGATGTTTGGCTCTCCAGGTGGTACTCATGCCTCAAGGACAGCGCAGAGAGTCTGTAGTCAGAGGGGCAAAATGTTTGTACACAGGCAGACTGTGTCCCTAAGAGACACTCTGTCCCAAATCTAAGTTTTGGTGGATTCTGAGATCTTCCCCCTCCTGAGATCCTCTAAAAATAGCTTCCCTGTTACTTAGGAAATCATTTTTGCTCTTGAACACAAATATGCTCTGATTTCAATCCAACCGAAAAAGGCATCACTGCCTGAGAGAAAAACCAGAGCTTTTAGTGAGGGACATGGAATAGGAATGGAACTATTTGAAATCACTATCCTTGCCTTTTAGGATGCATGTAATGCTTTCTCTCCCACACTTCTGTGTTCTACACTGAAAACACAGCAGAGAGGGGACTTTGCCCTTGAAATTTGGTGACTATAGACAGAGGGAGATACAGGGAGTGCTCCACATACCACTTAGTAACACAGAACGTGTCGGAGAAAGAAATGCTGAAAAACAAGAGAACAGAGCGGGATTTATATTTCCATGTTGGCAGTTGCTCATATTCACTCTTGTTCAGTGGAGCTGCTTCTGTGTCTGTTGCCATGGGAACCAGACGTGATTAAGTGGTTTACTAGATGCAACTTCCGTGGTCCCATCTTCTAAAGCTGGATCTGGGTTGTACCATGACTTCAGGAATTTTGGAGCCTCCGGGATGTTTCTTCTGATCCCTGTGATTTTAATATCACTATTCATGAACACCTAAAATAGCTGAGATAAAATGAACAGAGTATTTGTAGGATTTTGATTATTTTGCCAGGAATAATCTGACACGTTTGCCAGAAGGAAGCTGTGATTGCAAATGTTATACTTGTGCACGCTAAATTTTGCATCACAGGATAAAGAGAAGACCTTGAGAGATCAGCAAGGCCATACTTAATGCTGGTCTTTCCTCTTCCTGACTGTGCTGGTTCAGAGAAACATTTATCATTGTAGTGACTTCTCTGCAACCTTTCCAAGTTCTTCACATTCCTCATTTGTTCAAAGTGGACAGCTCTATGGTGAGAGTCTAACCAGACATCTTGTCTTCTTAACCACCCAATGAGGTGTATCATCATTTCCTCCTTGTGTCTGGCCCTCTTCGTATTCACATGATACACATGGATGGACAGCTGCTATTTAAGAGACTGTGTGTCTCGGATTCTTTCCAGAAATGCCCTACAGCAAGTCAGAGTGTGGAAATCAGTACGCACTGAACAGTTTGCAAATAGCATCTAGAAGATCTGAGATCAGCTCTGAGTTTGCCTCTTAGAAGCAGTTGTCTTAGTCTGCTTTTTTGTTGTTAGTTAATACAATAACCCAGACTGGGTAAGATTTAAAGAAAAGAGGGTTATTTGGGCTCAGTTGAGGGGCTGCATCTGGCCATGCAGAGTCCAAAAGCGGTGCAGGGCATCGCATGGTGATAGAGATAGCGTGCCAAAGAACTGGCTTAACTGGCCTTCACAGCACACCAGCTCTCAGGATAACCCATTGACCTGTTAATCCACGGATCACACGAATGGATTAATCTATTCATGAGGGCAGATCCTTGATCACTTCTTAAAGGTCCCACTTGGTTCTATCTCTTAATATCTTGTAAAGGGAGGAAATTTCAAGATGAGTATTAGAGGTAACAAACTTTATTCAAACCGTAGCGCTGGGTAATATTTTCCACAACTGCTTCCTGATGACTGGCACCTGCTGCTCAGATTCCTCTTTAGGCTGAGATTCATTGTCCCAGCTACTGTGTCAGTCAACAGCTGAATGTTTCTCCAAGACTACCTTCTCCTAGAAAGAGCTGCCCGCCCAGGGCCTCCCTCCTTCCTGAGTGTCCCACAGATTATACATGGGTCATGGGGTGAGGGGTGAGGGCAGAAAGACCCAGCTCCCACACTCCCACTGACCCTTCTCCAGCTCAGGATACGTCTGAAGTGTCACCCCATCTGTCTGGGGCCCTCTTTAAGGCTACCTCAACATTTCTCTCCTTCTGCCCAACCCTTTGCTCAGTTGCTGGTTATAGGGCTCTCCCTAATACACCTATCTGTACATGAATATCCATCTGAGAATCACCTTTCCAGAAATACAAATCTGCAACAACTCTTAACTCCCTTTGGGGAGTTCCCTTTACCTTTTGTTGTTGTTGTTGTTGTTGTTATCAGGATACTAGGGATTGAACCCAGGGGTGCTCAACCACTGAGCAATATCCCCAGCTCTTTATATATATATATATATATATATATATATATATATATATATATCTTATATATATATTTATTTAGAGACAGGGTCTTGCTGAGTTGCTTAGAGGCTCACTAAGTTGCTGAGGCTGGCTTTGAACTTGCGATCTTCTTGTCTCAGCCTCCTGCGCTACTGGGATTACATCCTTTTATTATTTTTCTGTAAGCTGCCTGGTACCGAAAACGGGAGGAAAAACTCTCGGAGGCAGAGTTAAGCTTTTACTACTTTACTTCTACTTTCTTAGAGCTTAGAGAGGGAAAGAAAGATTTTTCTTCTTAGCTTAGAGAGAAAGAAAGATATAGTAGAGCTTAGAGCTTAGCTTAGAGAAAGATTAGAGCTTCTTTCTTCTCTCTTCTTTCTTCCCTCTTCTTTCTTCTGTCTTCTGTCTTCCTCAGGAGTCTCGGCCTAACTCTGACCAGTCATCACTTCTTCCATCTGGTTTCTCCTCTGTAACCGCTCTGCCCACGTTCTGGCCGCTCTGACCCCTCCGACCGACCGAGTGACTGCCCGGCTGACTGAACTCTCCGCTCTCCTAACTCGGACCGCCTTCACCCGGTTATATACCCTCAGCTTTGCAGGTGCCCACAGGTGCGTCACACACACATCAGGTGGAACCCATGGCTTCCAGCCAGCTGCAACAGCCCTTCCTAATTAGGGCTCCTTCATTTTTCAGTGAAGTTTTGGGGTGATTTATTCCAGACTCAGCATCAGACTTAAGATATAAGGAAAAGTTCATCTTTTCCTCCATTTCCAGCCACACTAATTTCTGAATTAGAACAGAAAAGCAAGCTTTCCTACTATATCAGAAGATCTCCCCAAAGTGATGCTATCTATTATTGGGTGTGATTGACATGTGTGTGGCTCTTGAGCTACTGTCAGACACCTTGAGATGATAGAGGGAGAAACTTTCTGAGATTATAGCAACTTGGGAGAATGGAGGTGAGAAATAATCACAAGATTTGACCACTGGCTCAAACCATGCTTGCCCAGCCTCATCTGAATCCAGATTTCTGGATTTCTCAATTTGTGAACCAATAAATTCACTTTATTACCTAAGCCAACTTCAAGTTCCCCATCTGTCAATAATGCTATAAACTACCTCATGGGGATGTTTTAGCAAATAAATTTACAATGTATCTGACACATTAAAAAATGCTCCATGAAGCCGGGCGTGGTGGCGCACGCCTGTAATCCCAGCACTTTGGGAGGCTGAGGCAGGAGGATCGCGAGTTCAAAGCCAGCCTCAGCAATGGCGAGGCACTTAGCAACTCAGTGAGACCCTGTATCTAATAAAATACAAAAAAAGGGCTGGGGATGTGACCCAGTGGTCGAGTGCCCCTGAGTTCAATCCCCGGTACCACAAAAAAAAAAAAAAAAAAAAAAAAAAAAATGCTCCATGAATGTTAGGAATTTCTATGGTTTTCAAAATCCAAGACCTACTTACATAGCATGTGCTCCTTTTTTTTTTTTTTTTTTTTTTTTTTTTTTGGTACCAGGGATTGAACTCAGGGGCACTCGACCACTGGGCCACATCCCCAGCCCTTTTTTGAATTTTATTAGAGACAGGGTCTCACTGAGTTGCTAAGTGCCTCGCCATTGCTGAGGCTGGCTTTGAACTTGTGATCCTCCTGCCTCAGCCTCCCAAGTGCTGGAATTACAGGCGTGCGCCACCGCACCCAGCTAAGCATGTGCTTCTTGAAGGTACAAAGGGCCTTCCTGGGGAATGAAGGGTACTTTCCTTTAACCTGTAGTTTGAAATTTGAGCCAGAGTTGAGAATTTCAAACAATTTTTAGACAGTGGTATTTTTAAGAACTGAAACCTCACACTCTATTTTGTAGGGCACTTATTATGTGCCAGGCACCATGATTAGCACTTTAATTACAGGTTACATGCATGCTTGTGTTATACATGAATTCCCTGCTGGGTGCACTGGTGCATGCCTATAATCCCACTGACTTGGGTGGCTGAGGCAGGAAGAGTGTAAGTTTGAAGCCAGCCTGGGCAAATTAGTGAGATCCTGTCTTGAAATAAAATAACAATGGCTGGGGATTTAGCTCAGTGGTAGGGCATCCCTGCATTCAATCCCTGGTAACACAGAAATATAAAACTCCCAACAAACCTGAGGGGTAAATTCTATTATTGTCGTTATTGAAGTCCTTAGTGACCCTCTCCAGTACAGTGACAGGAGCACAGAGGAACAGTAGTGGAATTTGATGATACTGACTCTCTTTATTTCTATGAATAATGGATACTTTGAATGCAGCTTTGGGTCACAAGACTTTTTTATCAAAAAGCAGGAAATAGAATATATGCAGTACATATAGCCTAACATAATAACTACACAGACATGCATACTCTTCCCCCCCACACACATACACACACACAGGATATGTTCATTGTGTCATTATATAGTCATCTCACAGTTTCAGCTGGGTCTGTGTAGACGAAAGCAGTTATTGAGAAATGAAGATGCTTCGTCACATACCTCTTTCAAAATACCCACACAGGCCTGAGAAGACATGATCTGAAAGGGGCAAAGGGGAAGGCAGTTAAAGAAAGAAAGAACTATTGCCTTCTATAGAAAGGGGAAATTTTAATTTCACAGGGAGAGGTTACTGCACAAATCATAGGGTGTGTTTGGAAAACATTTTACTTCCTCCTTTTGGGTTTAGACTGCACTATGCATTGCCTGTTGGTGGTGGTGGGGGGTGCGGGGGGCAAGTGTGATCCTTCAGTTTCCTGATGAGCAACTAGAAATTAAAAGTTTTATCTACAACTACACTCTACACTGGAGGGAGTTTTTGAGTTCAGGGTCAGGATGTGAGGGACCTATGTCCATGTTCCATTCTTTGGAGAAATTGGAGCCTTAAAACTTTTGAGAACTGTCCTGACAACCTTGCCCTAAGCAAGGTTTTGCTTCAGATCCATAAATCAACCATGGGGCATATCCTGCTCAGGGAGGAACATGGGCAAATACCTAAGACCAAGTTCTATGGACAAGGGCCAGGGTTTTGAATGGGCCGAGAGCTACAGATGGCAGTGAAGGAGGACCTTTTACAGACAGTGGAAGACGAGCTAGTGGAGGGCAGATATAGGAACTGGGATGCATTAACAAGAAACCTCAGTGAAGAACTGAACTTTCTGAAAACTTTTTCCTTGAACTAGAGGAAAATTCTCACTTAGCCTTATTTTTTGGTACTAGGGATTGAACCCAGGGACACTCAACCACTTGAGCCTCATGCCCAGACCTTTTTTTTTTTTTTTTCTTTTTAGTTTATTTAGAGACAGTCTTGCTGAGTTGCTTAGGGCCTCACTAAATTGCTGAGGCTGGCTTTGAACTCGCGATCCTCCTGCCTCAGCCTCCAGAGCTGTTGGGATTACAGGTGTGCTTCACCATGCCTGGCACTTGGCCTCATTTTAAATTGTTTTGTTCATACGTGGTTTGAGTTTTCCTCAATATTTAATAAAATGTAATATGGAGGAGCTGGGGTTGTGGCTCAGCGGTAGAGCGCTCACCTAGCACGTGCGCGGCCCGGGTTCGATCCTCAGCACCACGTAAAAATACAGGCATTGTGTACAACTAAAACAAATAAATAATTTTTGAAAGAAAAAAATGTGATATGGATAGCAGCAGTTTAGGAGGATGGGATATACAGGACAGGTCACAAAAGGTCCAAGGCAGAGAAAGGAGAGCTAGGACCCTCAGACCTAGAGAGCTGGAAGGATCCAGGATGTGGATGTCAGGGAACCATGGAATGTTCTACACGTGACAGAAAGTGCTGCCCCTGAGGGATCCAGAACCTGACCTTTGAATTACAAGCGTAATGGGGGTTGGGCTGGGGATGTAGCTCAGAGGTAGAGTGCTTGCCTAACGAGCACCAGGCCCTGAGTTCAATCTCTAGAACTGAAAAAAAAAAAAAAAAAAAAAAAAAAAGGAGCCGGGCGCGGTGGCGCACGCCTGTAATCCCAGCACTTGGGAGGCTGAGGCAGGAGGGTGGCGAGTTCAAAGCCAGCCTCAGCCATGGCGAGGCCCTTAGCAACTCAGGGAGACCCTGTCTCTAATCAAATACAAAAAAAAAGGGCTGGGGATGTGGCCCAGTGGCCAAGTGCCCCTGAGTTCAATCCCTAGTACCAAAAAAAAAAAAAAAAAAAAAAAAAAAGGAAAGAAAGAAAAAAGCATAAATGGGTTAAATAAACTTTATTTTCATAGCAGACTGTAATCCAAAGTCCATTCCCAACATTTCTAGACAGAATTGGAAATATTTGTTTGAGACTTCCTGTGGTAGCAATGTGAAATTGTACTAGTGGATGATTGTAGAACTGGTGAGAACTGCATACTTCTTAAAGAGAGAAATTCACTACAAATGGATCTGATATTGCTCCCTGTAGAGGGTTAATTGTGCAAATATCCAGGTCTGTGACATGTGAGGGCATTTTGTGGTGGATGTTGCATGGCAGGACATCCGAGTGGCAGGAAAGGATCATGGTGTGGGTCAGGAAAGGAAGGGCTCCAGCCCAGGCCACCCTCACCAGCAGTGCCGCCAAAGGGACGTCTCCTTCCTTGGCTTCCGTGCCTCATGTTTTGGCCTAAGTCCTTTCCTCCTGCTTAAATATACATATCCCAAAACGAGATATCAGAACCATCATCATGCATTGAGGCTAACATGAATTTATTCAAGAACAAGCTCTGATGGAAAAGAAAGAATTTAAAGGGGTCTGGGTGCAGGACCCCCAGGTGAAGAAAACCTTGAAAAGGGAGCCTGGACAGACCAATGCACAATTTTGATTGGAGCTAATCAGCTAAGAGAAGCAAAAACAAAGGGTTTTAAAATTCTTGCTTTGTTAAGGCAATAGGGAAGCAAATTCTATGTACATGTCACCACAAGTAGGAACTGAGATTTACTAAATATTTCCTATTGATTAACAGTTGCTAATGGCAACATCACCTGGATTTCTTCCTAGGTTGGGATGTGATGACTAGCTGTACTTCAGAGGAGGAAAATTAGTTCTTTTTTTTTTTTCTTTTTTTCTTTTTTTCCCCTAATTTCCCTCCAAGAAATATATCTGGTGATCATTTTCTAGTTAAGTCATTAAAGACTAGGAAAATTCAGTTTTATCAGAGATGATCCTTTTCATCCCTTCCATATTTGAGTTCTGTGTCTTGCCTTACTTCCTGAAGGTGGAGGTGTCTGAAGCAAGCCCAAGCCCCCAGGATGAAAGGAGAAGGTACAGTGCTGAGGATGGGCAGTTAGGTTGACTCATGGACTGCTGACATGCATTCTCTGTGCTTGTTGAGCAATTAGAGAGCTATGTCTTGTGTCTCATGGCATTTTATAACTCCTTTCAAAAGTTCACCAGACACTGTGAATTACAGATGAAACTGATGTAATCTTCTACACAGAAGACGTAAGTGGGGAGGTTCAGTGCAACCTGGTGTAAACAATTCCCTTTAGAGACAGTCAAGAAGCTGAGTGTCAGGTGCAGTGGCGCGCACCTGTAATCCTAGCAGCTCGGAAGGCTGAGGCAGGAAGATCACAAGTTCAAAGCCAGCCTCCGCAAAAGCAAGGTGCTAAGCAACTCAGTGAGACCCTGTCTCTAAATTTTAAAAAATACAAAAAAAAAAAAAAAAAAATAGGGCTGGGTTTATAGCTCAGTAGTTGAGTGTCCCTGAGTTCAGTCCCTGTTACCCCTAAAAAGAAAGAGAAGAGGAGGAGGAGGAGGAGGAGGAGGAGAAACAGTAGCAGCAGCTGGGCATGGCACATGCCTGTAATCCCAGCAGCTCAGGAAGATGAGGCAGGAGGATCGAAGGTTGGAGGTCAGCCTCAGAAACTTAGCGAGACACTGTCTCAAAATAAAAATAAAAAGGGCTGGGGATGTGGCTCAGTGGTTAGGTGCACCTGGGTTCAATCCTCAGCGCCACACACGCATATGCACACAAAGCAGTCAGGAAAATGACCTTAATAGATATAGCATGGCTGGTCAGTTTAAGATAATCTCTAAACCCCATCATCTCATCCTACAGTTCAAACTACAAATTTTCAGTTGAGTCCTGAATAGGGACTATGTTGAAGTGGCAGGAGGAAATACAGAAAGTATTTCAGCTCTGAATTAAACTTTGTTTCTTATAGAAATTAACATAAACAACTGGGCACATTTCCTCCTCAACATATCCTCAGAGACAGAGGAGCCCAGGATCTTTGACCCTTGAAGCATCTGGTGACTCACTTACTATATACAAACATAATTTTAGTTGTCTGAAGAAGATTTGTCCACATGATCTTATTTCCTGCAAAATAAAGCTCTTCCCAGAGAATTCTATCTATCCATTCACTGTTTTATGATTTTTGGGGGGGGGGGGGGCGAGGAGAGGGTGTGCCAGGGACACTCGACCACTGAGCCCTATCCCCAGCTCTATTTTATATTTTATTTAGAGACAGGGTTTCATTGAGTTGCTTAGTGCCTCGCTGCTGCTGAGTCTGGCTTTGAATTCGCAATCCTCCTGCCTCAGCCTCCTGAGCTGCTGGAATTATAGGTGTGCACCATCACATCTGGTTGTTTTATGATTTTAGTCATTTATTTATTGCAGTACTAGGGATTGAACCCAGGGCCTCACACATGCTACGCCAATACTACACCACTGAGCTATAGCCCCAGCCCTAGGATTTATTTTGAAGCACTTGAGACGTTTTTGGCTTCTTGGGAAATGATTTGAATTCACCTAGCAGAATATAGACTCCTTTGTGAGCTATAGTTTCAGGATTTATATGTCAACAAAGGTGATTTATGTCTTATGTGAATATTGGAAAGCAGGAACTTCAGTGGGTTAAATTTTACTGAAAACTTGTTGTTGATTTGTACTCAATGCTAGTGATTTATTAACAAAACAGAAGATAAGCTGTTTAAGGTTTTAGAACACAATTCAAATTCCTGAGTGAGGGTTTTGTTTTGTTTTGTTTTGGTACCGGGGATTGAAGTCAGGGGCACTTGGCCACTGAGCCACATCCCCAGCCCTGTTTTGTATTTTATTTAGAGACAGGGTCTCACTGAGTTGCTTAGTGCCTTGTCATTGCTGATGCTGACTTTGAACTCATCAGCATTGCTGATGCTGCCTTTGAACTCTTGATCCTCCTGTCTCAGCCTCCCGAGCCACTGAGATTACAGGCCTGCACCACCAGGCCAGCCTGAGTGAGTTTTAGCCAAGGGACAACTTCAAGACAATCATTATTAGATAGGTTGTCAGCTCAGTGCATATAACACAAGTTCTTGCCACAGAAACAAAAGTGAGCTGGGCCTGGTGGTGCATGCCTGTGATCCCAGCGGCTAGGGAGGCTAAGATAGGAGAATCGGCCTCAAAGCCAGACTCAGCAAAAGCGAGGCACTGAGCAACTCAGTGAGACCCTGTCTCTAAATAAAATACAAAATAGGGTTGGGGATGTGCCCCAGCTGTTAAGTGCCCCTGGGTTTAATCTCCAGTACCAAAAAAAAAAAGTGTCCTTGAGTTCAGTCCCTGTTACCCCTAAAAAGAAAGAAAGAGGAGGAGGAGGAGGAGGAGGAGGAGAAACAGTAGCAGCAGCTGGGCATGGCACATGCCTGTAATCCCAGCAGCTCAGGAAGATGAGGCAGGAGGATCGAAGGTTGGAGGTCAGCGTCAGAAACTTAGCGAGACACTGTCTCAAAATAAAAATAAAAAGGGCTGGGGATGTGGCTCAGTGGTTAGGTGCACCTGGGTTCAATCCTCAGCGCCACACACACACGCATATGCACACAAAGCAGTCAGGAAAATGACCTTAATAGATATAGCATGGCTGGTCAGTTTAAGATAATCTCTAAACCCCATCATCTCATCCTACAGTTCAAACTACAAATTTTCAGTTGAGTCCTGAATAGGGACTATGTTGAAGTGGCAGGAGGAAATACAGAAAGTATTTCAGCTCTGAATTAAACTTTGTTTCTTATAGAAATTAACATAAACAACTGGGCACATTTCCTCCTCAACATATCCTCAGAGACAGAGGAGCCCAGGATCTTTGACCCTTGAAGCATCTGGTGACTCACTTACTATATACAAACATAATTTTAGTTGTCTGAAGAAGATTTGTCCACATGATCTTATTTCCTGCAAAATAAAGCTCTTCCCAGAGAATTCTATCTATCCATTCACTGTTTTATGATTTTTTGGGGGGGGGGGGGGGGCGAGGAGAGGGTGTGCCAGGGACACTCGACCACTGAGCCCTATCCCCAGCTCTATTTTATATTTTATTTAGAGACAGGGTTTCATTGAGTTGCTTAGTGCCTCGCTGCTGCTGAGTCTGGCTTTGAATTCGCAATCCTCCTGCCTCAGCCTCCTGAGCTGCTGGAATTATAGGTGTGCACCATCACATCTGGTTGTTTTATGATTTTAGTCATTTATTTATTGCAGTACTAGGGATTGAACCCAGGGCCTCACACATGCTACGCCAATACTACACCACTGAGCTATAGCCCCAGCCCTAGGATTTATTTTGAAGCACTTGAGACGTTTTTGGCTTCTTGGGAAATGATTTGAATTCACCTAGCAGAATATAGACTCCTTTGTGAGCTATAGTTTCAGGATTTATATGTCAACAAAGGTGATTTATGTCTTATGTGAATATTGGAAAGCAGGAACTTCAGTGGGTTAAATTTTACTGAAAACTTGTTGTTGATTTGTACTCAATGCTAGTGATTTATTAACAAAACAGAAGATAAGCTGTTTAAGGTTTTAGAACACAATTCAAATTCCTGAGTGAGGGTTTTGTTTTGTTTTGTTTTGTTTTGGTACCGGGGATTGAAGTCAGGGGCACTTGGCCACTGAGCCACATCCCCAGCCCTGTTTTGTATTTTATTTAGAGACAGGGTCTCACTGAGTTGCTTAGTGCCTTGTCATTGCTGATGCTGACTTTGAACTCATCAGCATTGCTGATGCTGCCTTTGAACTCTTGATCCTCCTGTCTCAGCCTCCCGAGCCACTGAGATTACAGGCCTGCACCACCAGGCCAGCCTGAGTGAGTTTTAGCCAAGGGACAACTTCAAGACAATCATTATTAGATAGGTTGTCAGCTCAGTGCATATAACACAAGTTCTTGCCACAGAAACAAAAGTGAGCTGGGCCTGGTGGTGCATGCCTGTGATCCCAGCGGCTAGGGAGGCTAAGATAGGAGAATCGGCCTCAAAGCCAGACTCAGCAAAAGCGAGGCACTGAGCAACTCAGTGAGACCCTGTCTCTAAATAAAATACAAAATAGGGTTGGGGATGTGCCCCAGCTGTTAAGTGCCCCTGGGTTTAATCTCCAGTACCAAAAAAAAAAAAAAAGAAAGAAAGAAAGAAAGAAAGAAAAAAGAAAAAGAAAAAAAAAATGAGAAGTTGTACTTTTTCAAAGGCTATGTTTTCCGAATGTTCATATTTTCCAGAAATGTAAGGATTTTTTTTTTTTTTTTTTTTTTTTTTTTTTTGGTACCGGGGATTGAACTCAGCGGCACTGGACCACTGGGCCACATCCCCAGCCCTTTTTTTGTATTTTATTAGAGACAGGGTCTCACTGAGTTGCTAAGTGCCTCGCCATTGCTGAGGCTGGCTTTGAACTCGCAATCCTCCTGACTCAGCCTCCCAAAGTGCTGGGATTACAGGCGTGCGCCACCGCGCCCGGCTAAATGTAAGGATTTTAAAGTTCAAGAACTAAATTGGGAGTTTCATTCACACATGCGTATAGGAGGATTTAAGTTAAGTTCAAATATTTTTCTCTTACTCCATCATTGTCCATCTCACGGGACCTTGGTCTTAAAGGAGGAAAAATAAGGAATAACAATAAACTCTGATGAGAAACAGAGGAAATGAGACTTATCATGGGAAAATTCTTCCAGCCTCTACCAGTGTAGTTGACTACAGCTGTTTCATTGAGGGCCAAGACCATGGCCAAACAGGAACTGGGTAGCTAAACACTTTCCACTGAAGGGGTCTCCAGAGTATTCTTATTTTTAGTTTTATGTGCTGACTTGCCTTATCAGGTTTTAGATATGGGTGCTATTGGGTATGACTAGTCACATGCAGCAGGATTTCCACTTAGGAAAGAAGCTGTTCATTCTTTTGTTGCCTCTGATTTGTTTCAAATCTAACAAGTTCCTTAAAAGGCTCCCAATTCTCTCATTTGTGGAAAGATTGGGCTGGCTTTACAACTATGGAAACAACTATGATGATGGGGGGAAAAAGGAGTTAAGAAGGACACAAGGGGGCTGGGGATATAGCTCAGTTGGTAGAGTGCTTGCCTTGCATGCACAAGGCCCTGGGTTCAATCCCCAGCACCACCAAAAAAAAAAAAAAAAAAAAAAAGGACACAAGGGGAACAGTGGATTATTTCAATCAGATGGTCAGGGAAGTTACTTTGGAAGTTACTAAGATTGAGTGGATAATAAGGGAGATCCAACTAAGATGAAAGAAGAAGAGAGAGAGTGGGGACTGGGTTGGGGCCAAAAGATGTGAATGAGCTTGGGTAGGTGGAGAGGGAGATCCAACAGAACTGAAAAGTGTAGTAGGAAATCGTTGAATGATGTTAGGTAGACTGTGGTATAATTTGATTTTTATTGTTTAAGATAGACCTATTTTCTGTGCAGACAGTAGGATAGATAGAGCAAGGAGACTGGGCAGTAATGAAGGTGGACATGTTTGCAGTGGGCTTTAGAGATAGAGTCAGCAGCACTTCTGATGAATTGGATGTAGAGTGAGGAAAAGGGCTGTGTGCAGTGGACACATGTCTATAATCCCAGCAGCTCTGGAGGTTAAGGCAGGAGGATCAAAAGTTTGAGGCCAGTCTCAGCAACGAAGTGAGGCCCTAAGCAAGTGGGTGAAGCCCTGTCTCAAAATAATAAATAAAAAGAGCTGGGGATGTATCTCAATGGCAAAGTGCCCCTGGGTCAATCCCCAGTTAAAAAAAAAAAAAAAAAAAAAAAAGTGAAGGAAAGAATAAATCCAGATATAATGAAGTTTCTCAACAGGATAGCTAAATAAGAGGTGGTGCCATTTGCAAGATAGATAAAGCTTGAGGTGGGGCAACAGGTTTGGGAGATAAGGGACCTAGAGCAGCTGGAGATACATTGTGATGCCTAGGAAATTCCCTAATAGGAATATCAAAAGGGCAGTTGGACTCTGTTCTTGCAAGTTTCAGGAAGAGATCGGGGTTGGAGACAAATGTTGACCTGTTGACGTCCAGATGGTATCGGAGCCATGGCATTGGATAAGGTCACACAGAAAGACAAGAGACAAAATGATCAAGATCTCCCTTATTTAGAGGTTGGATAGTGGAAGAACATACGCAGATGGTCAAAGAAATGGCAACCAAAATGGAATATGAGACACCAGGAGGAGAGTATTTCCTGAAACAGCGGGTGGTCAGCTGGTTCATGTTGCTTAGGGATCAGAAAATACAAAAAACAGAAAAATGTCCATCAGGTTAAGCAACATAGGCGTCCTTGTTGAACCTGATGAAAGCAGGTTGGGTGAAGTGGTGGGGGAAAGAGCCAGGCCAAGCCAGGAGCGGTGGCGCACGCCTGTAATCCCTGCACTTGGGAGGCTGAGGCAAGAGGATCGCGAGTTCAAAGCCAGCCTCAGTAATGGAGAGGCACTTAGCAACTCAGTGAGACCCTGTCTCTAAATAAAATACAAAAAAGGGCTGGGGATGTGGCCCAGTGGTCAAGTGCCCCTGAGTTCAATCCCCGGTACCAGAAAAAAAGAGAGAGATTGAGAGAGAGAGAGAGAGAAAGAGCCAGGCCAGAGGGAAGTAGAGACAGCATGTAGAGGGCATTCTTCCAAGAAATCTGGCTCAGATGTAAGTAGTTTCTTTAAACCCCTTGCTTCCCTATGTGTTGTGAAAGAACAAAGCTCTAAGGTTATTGTTAGACTGCAGCCTGGCTTTCCCTTCCTGTTTTGATTACAAAGTTCACTTTGCTTCAATTTTCAATTAGCACTAACTAGAAAATCACATCCTTTCATCCCAGCACGAAACCTGGACATTATCATCCTGTAGAGCTAACGCTTCATGACACCGGCAACAAATAAACTTCCTGAAAGATTATGTCCCTTGTTGACCAAAAACTGACTGTGATTTTTTGTTAGGAGCTGAAAATATCTTTCCATCCAATTAATTATTCAGGAGAAAGAGCTCCTTAGAGTTTAGCTAAGAAATTGAAAATGACCTTTTAAGGGCAGGGGCAGCTTGTCTTCTGTTGTTAGTGTAAAAATAACTTTGGAAAAGGAGAAATGAATCTGACATTCTGTATTTGCCTCTTATCTTCTATGACTACTGCCTCTCAAGACCCTCTCCAGTCCATTCTTAGCTCCAAGGTGCAAATTATTACATGAATTTTCCTTAATATGCTCCTGGCTCTAAAATTACAGATCTTGTTGTCTCTTCTTTTCATTTCTCAACATTATTATTATTGTTGTTATTGCTATTTTGCAGTGCTGGGGATCTAACCCAGGGCCTCCAGCATCTCAGGCAAGTACCCTACCACTGAGCTACACCCCCAGCCTTCAACATCATCTCCTTGGCCTAGTTCCTTTCTCAGTGATTCCCAGCTTGTATTGTCCCCTCCCTCACTGCATAAAGACCACGTATGTGACCGAAAGGATATTACAGAAATGACAGAGGATGACTTCTGAGTCTAGGTTGCAAAAACCACTGTGGCTTCTCCTTTGTTCCCTCTTGGATTGTGTACTTTGGAGGAAGGCAGCTACCAAGTCATGAGAACAATGCAGTAACCCGTGGAGAGGTTCTCATAGGGAGGATCTTAAGATTCCTCAAAACAGCCCACACTACATAAATGAGCCACCCTGGAATGGATTTTACAGCCCCAGACAAACCTGCAGATAGCTGTAGCCCCATCCGCCATCTTGACTACAGCCTTCTGAGAGACCTTGAGCCAGAACCACCAAACTAAGCTCCTTCTAAACCCCTAACCCAGAGGAACCATGACATAAAATGTTTATTTATTTTAAGAAGTTTTTGTCTTTCTTTCTTTCTTTCTTTCTTCCTTTTGTGTGGTGCTAGGAATTGAACTCAGGACCTTACACACGCTAGGCAAGTGCTCTACCACTGAGCTACATCCTCAACCTCTGGCCAAAAATGTTTTTTATTTTTATTTTTTTCCACGTTTTGTTATTGGTACCTTATAGTTGTACATATTGCTGGGATATATCGTTACACATTCATCCATACACACAATATAACAATGTAATTTGACCGATATCACTCCCCAGCAATTCCCCACTTCCCTCCTTGCCTCCTACCGCTTGGTCTCTTTCCTCTACTAAGCTCCTTTTGATTTTTAGGAGATCTGCCCACACCTTTGTTTTCCTTTTCCCTCTCTAGGTTCCACATGAGAGAAAACCTGTGATCTTTAACCTTCTGAGTTTGACTTTTTTCACTTAATACAATGGTCTCCAGTTCCATCCATTTTCCTGCAAATGACATGATTTCATTTTTCTTTATGGTTCAATAAAACTCCATTGTGTATAAATACCACATTTTCTTTATCCATTCATCCACTAATGGACACCTAGGCTGGTTCCATAGTTTGGCTATTGTGAATTTTTTTTTTTTTTTGCTGGTATTTTTTTTTTAATTTTAACTTTTTATACATGTTTACAGAGTACATTTCATTTCATATTACATATAAAGAGCACAATTTCTCAAGTTGCTGGTTTTATATAAAGTATTTTTACAACAATTGTGTCTTCATACATGTATTTAGGGTAGTCATGAATAACTCAGTCTGCCATTATTCCTATCCCCTTGCCCCCTCCCCCCCTTTGTTGTATTTAAAGTTTTTTCATTCCTCTCATCCCAAGGCTATTGTGAATTGTGCTGCTATAAACATGGGTATGCATGTATCACTATAAAATGACTTTAATTCTTCTTCTTCTGTTTTTTTTTTTTTTTTTTTTTTTGTGGAGCTAGGGATCAAACCCAGGGCCTTGTGCTTGGCAAGGCAAGCACTCTACCAACTGAGCTATATCCCCAGCCCTAATTATCCTCCACCTCCTCCTTCCTTCTTCTTCTTCTTCCTCATCTTCTTCCCTTCTTCTTCTTCTTCTTCTTCTTTTTCTTCTTCTTCTCCTCCTCCTCTTCTTCTTCTCCTCCTCCTCCGGGGGATTGAACCTGGGGGCTTAGCTACTGAGCCACATCCCCAGCCATTTATTTTTTTATTTTCAGACAGGATCTCACTGGATTGCTTAGCCCCTCGCTAAGTTGCTGAGACTGGCTTTGGTCTTGTGATCCTCCTTCCTCTGCCTCCCAAGCCTCTGGGATTACAGGTGTGAGCCACAATGCCTGGTGTAACTTTAATTCTTTAGGGTAAATACAAGAAGTGGTATAGCTGGGCCTTATGGTGGTTCCATGCCTAGTCTTTTGAGGAACCTCAACACTGATTTCCATAGGATCTATACTAATTGACAATCTCACCACTAGTGTGAAAGTGTTTCTTTTCCTCCACATCTCCTCTAGCATGTATTATTGTTTGTATTCTCTGTGACTGCCATGAAATCTCAGTGTAGTTTTGACTAGCATTTCCCTAATTGCCCAACCCAAGAAGTTTTGGGGTAAATTGTTCTATGGCAATAGATTACAAATACATCACTGAGATCGAATTACTAGGAGCAGATCCACACCTCCCAGAAGAGTAAATGTATTTTAAAGAGGATTTTTTTTTGGGGGGGAGGGGTCACCAGGGATTGAACTCAGGGACATTCAACCACTGGGCCACATCCCCAGCCCTTTTTTGTATTTTATTTAGAGACAGGGTCTCACTGAGTTGCTAAGTGCCTTGCCATTGCTGAGGCTGGTTTTGAACTTGCAATCCTCCTGCCTCAGCCTCTCAAGTGCTGGGATTACAGGCGTGCGCCACCAGGCCCAGCTAAAGAGGATTGTTTTAAATTCAAATATGTAACTCATAATTTTCAGAAAACAGAAAAATTGGTATGAAGGATCCAAGGCAGGGGTAAGGAGATGAGATCATCATTATGCACACATGTGTGTTTTGAGTTAAGTTGGTCCTGACAGTCTACTTTTAGATCAAACACCTCCTATCTTGTATTGGTCAGAGCTTCTTTCTCCCTTCACTTTTTTTCCCCCCCAATTTTTTTTCTTCATTAAATTATTTATTTATTCTAATTTTTTATACATGATGGCAAAATGTAATTCATTTCATATTACACATATAGAGCACAATATTTCAAGTCACTGATGTACACAAAGTATTTTCATACCATTCGTGTCTTCATACATGTACTTAGGGTAATGATGTCTAACTCATTCCACCCTCACTCCTACCTCCTTTCTCCCTCCCTTCCCCTCCCTCCCCTTTGCCTTATCTAAAGTTCCTCCATTCCTACCATGCTCCCCACCCCCCCATTGCCATTATGAGTCAGTATCCTCACATCAAAGAAAACATTTGGCCTTTGGTTTTTTTGGGATTGGCTTACTTTACTTTATATTTTCCAGCTCCATCCATTTACCAGCAAATGCCATGATTTTATTCTCTCTCCCTCTCTCTCTCTCTCTCTCTCTTTTTTTTTTTTTTTTTTTTTTTGGTACTGGGGATTATGAGCACTCAACCACTGGGCTACATCCCTAGCCCTTTTTGTATTTTTATTAGAGACAGGGTCTCACTGAGTTGCTAAGTGCCTCTCCATTGCTGAGGCTGGCTTTGAACTCGCGATCCTCCTGCCTCAGCCTCCCAAGTGCTGGGATTACAGGCGTGCGCCATAGCGCCCAGCGATTTTATTCTCTTTTAATGCTGAGTAATGTTCCATTGTATATACATACCAGTTTCCCTATCCATTCATCTACTGAAGCACATCTGGGTTGGTTCCACAATTTAGCTATTGTGAATTGTGCTGCTTCTTTCTCCCTATGCTTTAAACAAATCTTTTATTGAACTAGATTATAATGGCAAATTAAAAATAGCCATTCTAGAGCTGGGACTGTAGCTCAGTGGCAGAGCGCTTGCTTAGCATGTGTGAGGCACTGGGTTCAATCCTCAGTACCACATATAATAATAAAAAAAAAAAAAAAAAAAAAAGGTTCACCACAACTAAAAAAAAACATTAAAAACAAATAGCCATTCTGGTAGAAGCCAGTCACCATGGAAGATGATTGACTTTCCTTAGCCTACCATGCTGTGAGGAAGCCCAACTTAACCATATGGAGAGGTTTTTTAAAGAGGGAGAGGCCTGACCAATACCAGCTGTTTTAGCAGTTCCAGCTGAGATGCTAGACATGTGCATAAAGAGGCCGTCTTGGACATCCTGTGCAGTCAGAATTTGCGCCAATTCTAGCCTCAGCTGCCATTTGACTGCAAATGCGTAAGGAGCCCTGAGCAAGATTCTCCCACTGAGCCTGTCCAGACAACAGAGCTGAGAGAGAGAAAAGGAAATGGTTGTTTTAAGCCACTAAGTTTTGGAGTAGTGTCCTAAGCAAAATTAATGAAAACAATGAAAGAGGCAAAGACTAGGAATCCTTGTTAATGCTGCTGATTATCAGTTTGTTAATCAAGCCATTGTTTGGCTGTGTGACTTTCTCAGCTTAGTTTCTCAGGTTTGGAAGCAGAGATAGTGAAGGGTAGGGTTTATGTGTGATTTTTTTTTTTTTTTTTTTTTTTTTTTACACAGGGTCTCCCTAAATTGCCAAACCTGGCCTTGAACTCACAATCTGCCTGCTTTAGATTCCTGAGTAGCTGGCATGTGCCACCACACCTAGCTGGATACTTTTTTTTTTTTAATATGAGGATTTAGTGAGGCCCTCTGACTAGCAACAGGATGGCATTTGAGAGACTGGGTTTCAGACCTGAATGCCCTAGGCTTATCCTGAACAGTCAAGAATTGGAGATTTGGAGATTTAAGTCAGGTGCAGTGGCACATTCCTGTAATCCCAGCGGCTGGGGAGGCTGAGACAGGAGGATCAGGAGTTCCAAACCAGCCTCAGCAATGGTGAGGCACTTAGCAACTCAGTGAGACCAGGTCTCTAATAAAATACAAAACTGGGCTGGGGATGTGGCTCAGTGGTTGAGTGCCCCTGAGTTCAATCTCCTGTACCCTCCTCTCCCCAAAAAAGGAATAGAAGATTTATTTTCAGGAAGCAATGATATCCTATTGAGGGGGTCAGGACAATTCAAGTTGATTTTCTTGGTTTGTGCTGCCTTTATTTTGAGGCTGTTCTAATTATAAAGGGAAATGTGAGACATGTTTTGTTGTCTAGTATTTCTATAAAGCAATTTTAGTGTTTGCTGAAAGTTACCAACTCCACAACCACCACTCCTAAACCATTAAAACAGGCCTGAACTCATCCAGTCTGGTAAACTGCTGTGACTTCACAAAATGAAGTGAGAAAAGTAAATGCTAATAGAAACCAAGATTTCCTTTGATAACTCTATTGACTGGGAGGAACAGACAGATGTCTGCAGAGCCAAGATTTTAATCTCACCAAGTATCCAGAATCTCCCAACAGATTTGGGACAGAGGCAATAAAATGTAAATAGCTGACTATATTTACCCAAGCATGAGCACATCTAAGCAGGAAACACTGACTTTAATTTTCATAAAAGGTAAAAAATAAAAAGTAATTTTCCACAGTCTTTAAAAAAAATAAATTTAGATGATTTACCCTGAAAATCAAAGGAGCCTTAATTCTATAATCCTATTATATCAAAGGAAATATATGTGTGTGTGTATATATATATTTATAAATATATATGTATATTTATATATATATATATATATTTCCTTTGATACAATAGAATCCTATTGTATCAAATCCTATAAATATACATATACACGTATATATTTCCTTTGATACAATAGGATTGTATACAATATATATGATACAATATATATCATATATATATATGATAATTTGTAAAACTTAATTTGGGAAACTTTTTTTTGGTCATTTATAGAAAACTTTGTATGGCACACGCCTGTAATCCCAGCACTTGGGAGGCTGAGGCTGGAGGATCATGAGTTCAAAGCCAGCCTCAGCAATGGCGAGGCACTTAGCAACTCAGTGAGACTCTGTCTAATAAAATACAAAAAAGGGCTGGGACATGGCCCAGTGGTCGAGTGCCCCTGAGTTCAATCCCTGGTACCAAAAAAAAAGAAAAAAGAAAAAAGAATAAAAACAAAGTTTTTTGTTTTTTATTCCCCAGTGCTGGGGATTGAAACCAGGCCTTGCATATGTTAGGCAAATGC
The DNA here is from genome assembly GCA_025594165.1 of Tamias sibiricus. NCBI lineage: Eukaryota > Metazoa > Chordata > Mammalia > Rodentia > Sciuridae > Tamias > Tamias sibiricus. The sequence goes on along the minus strand of CM046659.1, from coordinate 182,982,664 downwards.
TCTATCATTGAGCTAAATCCCCAGACCTAAAATTAATTTTAAAAGGTATGATTTAGGGGGGTTCAATTAACTTCCACTCTAGTTATCTACTCATCTATTTGATCGATAACTTTTTTTTTATTTTGTTTTTGGTGCTGGGGATTGAACTCAGGAGCACACAACCAGTGAGTAACATCCCGAGCCCAATTTTGTATTTTATTTAGAGACAGGGTCTCACCGAGTTGTCTAGTGCCTTGCCATTGCTGAGGCTGGCTTTGAACCCATGATCCTCCTGCCTCAGCCTCCTGAGCCACTGGGATTACAGGCATGCACCATCGTGCCTGGCAATTGATAACATTTTTTAATACATCATTACAAGTGTTTAAATTTCAAGATATGTATATATGTATGTGTGTATACACACACACACACAAATATCTGTGGAAAAATGTAAAAATTTTTTCCTCCACTATAGTCACACAGCACAATACAGAATGTTCCTGTGACCTTGGATTAACAACAAGGGGAAAACACAATAAATTTATTTGATCATAGTTTTACCTGATGGGAACCTTCAGACAGAAGATCCAAAGACCCTGGGTGAACAGCCCTTTTATTTTTTTTATTTTGAAACAGGGTCTTGCTAAATTGCCCATATTGCCTTTATTTTTTAAATATTTATTTATTTATTTATGGTACCAGGGATTGAACTCAGGGCCACTCGACCACTGGGCCACATCCCCAGCCCTTTTTTGTATTTTATTTAGAGACAGGGTCTCACTGAGTTGCTAAGTGCCTCGCCATTGCTGAGGCTGGCTTTGAACTTGTGATCCTCCTGCCTCAGCCTCCCAAAGTGCTGGGATCACAGGCGTGCGCCACCGCGCCCGGCTTCCTCATATTGCCTTTCAATTTTCAATCTCCCTGCCTCAGCCTCCCATGTAATTGGGATGATAGGCCTGTAACTAAATGCTACAGTGTCACGAGGCAGGAGGACAAAAGGGGTCTGTGCTAATGAAAGAAAACCGAGTGGGGAAACCCAGCAAGGCCTGTCATTCAGATTGTTCTTGGCCCCTCAGTTGTAGTGTGCCTTTGTTCTGGGTAGGGGGCAGGACTTTGGTCAGAGTCTTAATTTCTTTTCTTTTCTTTCTTTCTTTCTTTTTTTACACTGGGGAATTGAACCCAGAGACAATTTACCACTGAGCCACATTCCCAGCCCTTTTTATTTTTGAGACAGGGTCTGGCTAAATTGCTTAGGGCCTTACTAAATTGCTGAGGCTGGCTTTAAACTTGCAGTGCTCCTGACTTAGCCTCCTTAGTCGCTGGGATTACAGGTATGTGTCATTGCACCTGACCAGAGTCTTAATTTATTTACAGTCTGCTGTTACACAGAAAGGTAGGGAAGGTTAGTGTAATATCTTTAGTTTTATGGCTGATTTTTCTGAAGAGATTCTGATTTCTAGAACATGCCTTGGTAAAGAGGATTCTAAATTTTATGGTTGCCTTGGAGGAAGATGAGGAGTGAGAGACAGGCAGGAGGTAAGAGGGATATTTTGCCTCTGATACCACTTCTGAGATCCTCACTTTGGGGTGTCGTTTTCTGAGCCCCAACATCAGCTGTAAAAATAGCATAATAGGGGCCAGGCGTGGTGGTACACACCTATAATCCCAGTAGCTCAGGTAGCTGAGGCAGGAGAATTGCAAGTTTAAAACCAGCCCCAGCAATTTAGATTGAACCCAGAAGTTCTTAATCTCTGAGCCAAATCCTCAGCCCTTTTTTTTTTTTTTTTTTTTTTTTTGTACTGGGGATTGAACTCAGGGGCACTCGACCACTGGGCCACATCCCCAGCCCTTTTTTGTATTTTATTAGAGACAGGGTCTCACTGAGTTGCTAAGTGCCTCGCCATTGCTGAGGCTGGCTTTGAACTCGAGATCCTCCTGCCTCAGCCTCCCAAGTGCTGGGATTACAGACGTGCGCCACCGCGCCCGGCTTCCTCAGCCCATTTTATATTTTATTTTGAGACAGGGTCTCACTAAGCTGTTTAGAGCCTCACTAAATTGCTGAGGCTGGCTTTGAACTTGTGATCCTCCTGCCTCAGCCTCCGGAGTTACTGGGATTACAAGCATGCGCCACTGTGCCCAGCACAAGACTTTATCTTTTTTTTTTTTCAATATTTATTTATTTACTTTAGTTGTACACAATGCAATGCATTTATGTTTACGTGGTCCTGAGGATCGAACCCAGGCCACACACGTGCGAGGCGGGTGCTCTGAACCCCCACCCAAGACTTTATCTTAAAGTGAAAAATAAAAAGGACTGGGGATGTTGCTCAGTGGTTGAGCAACCCTGGGTTCAATCCCTAGTACCAAAAGAAAGAAGAAAGGAAGGAAGGAAAGAAGGGAGGAAGGGAGGGAGGGAGAAAGAAAGAGAAAGAGAAGGAGAAAGAAAGAGGCAATAGCATAAGATTTAGGTAATTTATTCAAGGTCTCTCTACAAAAGTGATGTGGGAAAAGGTGATTTGAATTGGAACCAAAGATGTTGATACAGACTTGATGTTTGATATTACCTTCTATGTAAATATTTTCCCACTTTTGGTTTGTTTTCATGAGTCATTATGTAAAAGTAACTGCATAACTACAGGGTGTGGTTCGTCAGCTGGCCTATAACTGTTAAGGAAGAAATATAAACCCAGGATTATAGCACCAGATAATCTGCAGTGACTAGTACTTTTGTGTAAGAGGTAACCCAATGATGTTGGATGCTAGTATAATTTCTTTTCTTTTCTTTTTTTTTTTTTTTTTTTTTGTACTGGGAATTGAACCCAGGGATGCTTTAATACTCAGTCCCATCCTCAGCCTTTTTTATTTTGAGACAGTGTCTTGCTAAGTAGTTTATGGCCTGGCTAAATTGCTGAGGTTGGCCTTGAACTTCTCTGATCCTTCTGCCTTAGCCTGCTGAGTGGCTGGAATCACAGGAGTACACTGCCATGCTCTGTGTAATTTTTGATGGCTTGTACAGGCATCACCTTGAAGTTTGGTTAGTGCTCCATCAGCAAGAACTCTTGAAAATATATTGTTCAAACCAAGTGCAGTGCTGTACACTTGTAATCCCACAGACTGTAGGCTGAGGCAATAGGATTACACATTCAAGGTCAGTCTCAGCAATTGAGGGAGACCCCATCTCAAAATAAAAAGGGCTGAGGATATGGCCCCTGGGTGCAATCCCCAGTACTGAAAAGTGAAAGTACCTTGTATATAGTCCAAGAGCCTCAGGGGACAGATGCAAAAGGCATCATTTGGAGCTTGTTCAGAACTGAACAATTCCAAGCTTCATTTTGGAACTACTAAATCACAGTCTGCATTTAACAAGATCTCTCTGGGTGGTTTACATGTATGTTTAAGTTGGAGAAGTAATGGCTGGTAATGGTTTCAATAATTTTGTCCTCCCTTCTAAATTCACCTGTCAAAATCCTAACCCCAGCCAGGCTCACTGGTGCATACCTGTAATCCCAGGAGGCTGTGGCAAGAGTATTGCAAATTCAGAACCAGACTTGGAATTTAGCAAGACCCTGTCTCAAAATAAAAAATAAAAAGGGCTGGGGAAATCCTAACCCACACGGTGATGATATTGGGAGGTGAAGCGTGTGGAAGGTGATTAAGTCTTGAAGGAGGAGCCCACAGGAAGGAATTTGTACCCTCATTAGAAGAGAACCCAGAGAACCATTTATGAACCAGAAAATAGCCCTTACTGGACACCAGATTTGCCAGTACCTTGATCTTGAACTTTCAGCCTCTAGAATTGCGAGAAATAAATTTATGTTGTTTCTAGGCCACAGCCTGTAATATTTTATTATAGCAACCCAAATGGACAGGTAGAGTGGTGTTTTCAAGGAGCTGGGAATAGCTGTAGAGAAATAGCTGCAAATCAAGTACTGAGAAGCACAAGAACAGCACAGCTTAGGAGTTGTAGGTATGCATGTCCTTTCTGGTCAGAGCTCTCTATTAACAGAAATCAAGACAAGTATTCCCCAGCTCTGGCAAGGTACACCTGTAATCCCAGGGACTGGGAGGCTGAGGCAGGAGGATTGCAAAATTCAAGGCCAGCCTCAGCAATTTAGAGAAGCCCTAAGCAATTTAGTAAAACCCTGTTTCAAAATTAAAAATAAAAAGGGCTGGCCGGGCATGGTGGCGCACGCCTGTAATCCCAGCACTTGGGAGGCTGAGGCAGGAGGATCGAGAGTTCAAAGCCAGCCTCAGCAATGGCGAGGCACTTAGCAACTCAGTGAGACCCTGTCTCTAATAAAATACAAAAAAAGGGCTGGGGACGTGGCTCAGTGGTCGAGTGCCCCTGAGTTCAATCCCCAATACGAAAAAAAGAAAAATAAATAAATAAATAAAAATAAAAAGGGCTGGAGATGTAGCTTAGTGGTAAAGAGCCCTGGGTTCACACCCTATGACCCAGCCATCCCACTCCTGGGTCTATTCCCAAAGGACTTAAGAACAGCATATTACAGTGACACAGCTACCTCAATGTTTATAGCAGCACAATTCACAATAGCTAGATTGTGGAACCAACCTAGATGTCCCTCGGTAGATGAATGGATAAAGAAAATGTGGTATATATACACAATGGAATTTTATTCAGCATAAAAGAGAATAAAATAATGACATTCACAGGTAAATGGATGAGGTTGGAGAATATAATGCTAAGTGAAATCAGTCAATCTCAAAAATCCAAATACCGAATGTTTCCTCTGATATAAGGAAGCCGGTTCACAGTATTGTTGGGTCGGGGTACATAGGAGGACTAGAGGAACACTATAATGGTCAAAGGGAAAGGAGGGGAAGGGAGGGTGCAAGGGGGGAAGGGGGAAAAAGTGGTTGAATAAGATGGATATCATTATTCTAAATGCACGATTGAAGACTTGAATGCTGTGAATATACTTTGAATACAAACTGTTTTATGTAAAAAGATGCTCTATATGTATAGTATGAACTGTAATACATACTACTATAAATAAAAATTTAAAAAAAAAAAGAGCTCTGGGTTCAACTCCCCAGTATCAAACAAACAACCCACCCCTGTCCCCCCCCAAAAAAATCTCTGTTTTCTAGGAAGCAGATTCTGTTGGTGCCCCAGTGTGTGGCCCTCAACCTGCCCTGGAGGTCACCCCTACATATAACTCCTTTTTATGTTTTTGGATTCCTGCTTCTTCTCTCTGCCCAGAAGTATTCTCTGGCCACTGTCTTAAGTAGGGCAAGTCAGCAGGTAAGCAAACGTCCTGCTTTCATAAGAAGCCCTCTAATGACTGTCTACACAGCCTTGTGGTAGGACTGGAAGGGTTGAGGCCCAGCCTCCCATAGCAGTAGGTCTCTCTTGTGTGGTGTGCTAGAGCCAGCTTATACTTGCTCTCCATAGAGACATTATTAAAATAACTTCTATTAAAAACAAAGGCAATACATATGCAAACTCATTAATCTTAATCACTCTTAAGGTTATTCATATCTACTGTTTCATTCAACAGAAATTCTATATACAAAAAAAAAAAAAGGAAGCCAGGTGTGGTGGCGCACGCCTGTAATCCCAGCACTTGGGAGGCTGAGGGGAGGATTGCTAGTTCAAAGAGGCATGGTGAGGCATTTAGCAACTCAGTGAGACCCTGTCTCTAATAAAATACAAAAAAGTGCTGGGGATGTGGCCCAGTGGTCAAGTGCCCCTGAGTTCAATCTCCAGTACCAAAAGAAAAAGGAAATACTATATAAAGGTACACAACCTCACCTCTCATCTCAACTCAACATTCCGTAAGATCACATCGATGGCTGGAAAATGGCCATGGCAGAAATATTTATGCCATGAAAATTGGCAGATCCTACAAATCAGATTTTTTCTAGAGATCCCATATGAAACATTTACTATCATCACACCATACTCTTTGCTGGCATTTCTCCTTTGCTGTCCCATTCTTCATGCCAAGACTTCCTGAGATCATTTCACAAGCAAATTACTTGCATGCAAGACTTGGCCTCAATTTGCTTTTGGGGAAATGCACGCTAAAACATGAGGATCTGAGCCTGGTGATGTACACTCGAAATCTCAGACACTCAGAAGCCTGAGGCAGGAGGATCCCATGTTCAAGGCTAGCCTCAACAATTTAGTGAGACCCCGTCACAAAATTATTTTGTGGGAGAGGTTCTGTACTGGAGATTGAACCCAGGGGCACTTAACAACTGAGCCACATCACCAGCCATTTTTATTTTTTAATTTTGAGACAGATTCTCTCCAAGTTGTTTAAGGCCTCAGTAATTTGTTGAGGCTGGTCTCAAACTCACAGTCCTCCTGCCTCAGCCTCCCAAGCCCCTGGGATTACAGGTGTGCACCATTGCACCTTTCCAAACTTCTCATTTATCTTCAGGCTGGTGAACATGCTTTCAGGAATCACCTCCTATTCCACACTGACTTTGGAGAAGTCATTGTGGTCAGGGTTCCAATATTTTTACAGTATAGAAAGAGAAAGTTAGGGCTGGGGTTGTGGCTCAGCGGTAGAGCACTCACCTGGAACGTGCGTGGCCCGGGTTCGATTCTCAGCACCACGTACAAATAAAACCATTGTGTATAGCTAAAGCAAATAAATAAATATTTAAACAAAAAATAAAAATTAAAAAAATAAAAAATAAATTAAAAAAGAAAGAGAAAGTTAGCTGGGCACGGTGGTGCACACCTGTAATCCCAGCATTTGGGAGGCTGAGGCAGGAGGATCCCAAGTTCAAAGCCAGCCTCAGCAATGGGGAGGCACTGAGCAACTCAGTGAGACCCTGTCTCTAATAAAATACAAAAAAGGGCTGGGGATGTGGCCCAGTGGTCGAGTGCCCCTGAGTTCAATCCCTGGTACCAAAAGAAAAAAAAAGAAAAGAAAGAAAGAAAGAGAAAGTTGCTCAAGTGAATGAAAATAAAGAAAGGAACAGGTGAGTGAATGAGGAAAGTGACAGAATGGAAACCACACTCTCCATTTTTCAGGGCTGTTGTTTTCCTCTCCACATCAGTTCCACTTGTTTCTCTCTGTGTTGACTCATCTTGGATTTGGACTGATTATTCACAAAGCATCTTCCTCAAATACACTCTGAGGGGAGGTTGTGGCTCAGCGGTAGAGCACTCGCCAAGCACATGTGTGGCCTGGGTTCCTCAGCACCACGTAAAAATAAAGGCATTGTGTACAACTAAAACAAATAAGTATTTTTTAAAAAATACATTCTGAGAACTTTCTTCTTAGTATGTTATTGGGGTGAATTGTGTCCCTCAAAAGATATGTTCAAGTCCTAACTTCCATATCAATGAATGTGACCTTATTTGGAAATAGGGTCTCCATAGATGCAATTAAGTTAAGATGAGGTCATTCAGGATGGGTCCTAAATCCAAATGGCTGGTATCCTTAGAAGAACAGAAAAACACACACACACACACACACACACACACACACACACACACACACTTGCAGAATGCTGTCAGGTGACAGACGCAGAGATTAAAGTGCTGCATCTATGAATCAAGGAATGCCAAAAAGATTCCTGACAACACCAAAAGCTAAAAGAGAAAGGTATGGAATGGATTCTCCCTCGGGGCCTTCAGTGAGGATGCAGAATTGTTGAAACTTGATTTTAGACTATTGGCCTCCGGAACTGTGAGAGAGCACATTGCTTTTGCTTTAAACCACTATGTTTATGATACTTTGCTGCAGGAGTTTTAGGATACTATACAGTATCTTATCTAGAATATTACTGAAATGAAATGGTTGGCTTCTTTCTGATCAGGTGGTTACCTCAGGACCAATCAATCAGAGCTCAGACTAGCTTTGCTTCCTAGTCTGAGTGACTATGGATGAAGCAGTGTGACCTATATGTCAAATAAAGGAAGGCTGGAAAGCTAGGGCCCACTGGAGAATAGCCAGTGAATGTGGCCAGGGGGTAGTACAACAGTGGTCCACGTTATGATTTGAATATGGCCCTTACTCCCCTCCCACTGCAACTTATTTTATTTTATTTATATTTTTTAAATGTTTCTTTTTTAGTTTCAGGTGGACAAAACATCTTTATTTTATTTTGTTTTTATGTAGTGCTGAGGATTGAATCCAGTGCCTCATGCATGCTAGGCGAGCACTCTACCATTTGAGCCACAACCCCAGCACTGCAATTTATTTATTTATTTATTTATTTGTTTGTTTGTTTGTTTGTTTGTTTATTTATTTATTTTGTGGTACCAGGGATTGAACTCAGGGGCATTCGACCACTGGGCCACATCCCCAGCTCTTTTTTGCATTTTATTTAGAGACAGGGTCTCACTGAGTTGCTAAGTGCCTCGCCGTTGCTGGGGCTGGCTTTGAACTTGTGATCCTCCTGCCTCAGCCTCCCAAAGTGCTGGGATTGCAGGCGTGAGCCACCGCGTCCGGCACCACAACTTATTTTTAATAAGAGCACGTGTCTTTCTCTTCCCCTCTCCCCATTCCTCCCTAATCTTTCCCTCTCCCAAATCTCAGAGGGAAAAGGATTACCTTTCTTTCCCATCCTAGGCAGATTTATCTGTCCTTTAGCACACCCTCCCCCACTCCACAGGAATGAAGTCCTTCAGAGTTTGGTGATGATGCCAGAAGATCTCAGAAATGACTCTATCCCAAACTAACAAGTGAATTACAGCTCCAATAGAGAACGTGTGAAATGTAGCCCTCCACTCACCTCTTTAAAAACTCCCTGTTCTCCCTGAGGAGGAGAATCTCAACCTCTGGGACAGAAGTCCCCTGTGTTTCTCTTTGTTAGCAAAGCAATAAACCTTTTTCCTTTTTCTCAAAACTATGTCCCCGTTATTGGATTGGCATCAGGGACAAGGACCAAGCTTTTGGAAACAGTTGAAGATGCGGGGTCGGGGTAGGAAGTAGGACTTTTACTTGAGTTTCAGGAAGGCCACAGGAAACCAATAGTTTCTTCATTTGTTCAGCTATAATGAGGGAGTCTCCAACATTTTATTAAAGAGACAAAGCAAACTTCTCAGGGTTGAACAGCAACCACTGGAATAATGTGAACTAATACTGTCTTATTTTGATAGAATATCTTAATTTCCCTTTGCCAGGCATTCTTACAAAACATGGTCCCACAGGAGAAGAAATATTGTCTGCCTAAAGAAGTAGCCACTCCAAAGAACAAGTACGCCAAACAAAATGAGTTATTCATAAAAAATTATTAATCTGGGCCCTTTGGGGCAACGGCAGGCAGCAAAGAGATTTAATAAAAACAAAAAAGTTCACATCAACAAACACACTGTATGTAGTATATTGTGTTTTCCTAATCAGATTGAAACAGCTGAAATGGGGGAAAAACCTTTTTTCTGGGACTGTTTTGCCATTCTTAAAATTCCTTTACTGGGAAAATAGGCCTCGTGACATGAAGAGCCAAATTATGAATCATTCCACCTAAATAAATAAATAAAGCCTGAACTTGAGTCAGACCAGTAAATCCATCATTTCTCAATCTAGGAAGTGTGGAGTGCTAATAAGTATTGAACAACAGGCTCTCCAGGGAAAGAGGACATGATTCCTGTGATTTGTTTTCTGTTCCCATCATGGCCAATTTCAAGACCCCAAACTGAGGAAAGTGAGCTTGAAGTTCAGAGGACATGTCCTCAATCAGCATTTGAGCTAGCTCTTGTACACCAGTGCCAAAGTGTCTATTTTAATTGTACTTGACACCTGCAAAGAATTTAAAAAAAAAAAAAAAAAGTGCTGTCTTCTCTAGACCAGGTGTTTCACATGAGAACTCCTTCACAGTTGGCATTCTGTTTTTAATCTTACATTTGATGAGGCAGATACTATCTTAGTTTTATGGCCTATAAAACTGAGATCCCAAGAGAATTAGCGGTTTGTTTAAAGCCAAGCAGCCAAGCTGAACCAGGTAAGGTATTTAACCTTAATGGCCTTTGTTTCCTTTTCTGTGAAGTGGATTAATAGTAGTATCTCAAAGTTTTTTGGGAGGATTCAAGAATATAATATATATTGCCTAGTATGCAATTATTTTATTTGAAATGTAATAGATGTTCCTTGTAGTAAATACCAATATGCCAAAAAGAAAAAAATTTAAAATACTTTTAACTGCTAAGAGAATTCTGTTCTGGCATATTATAACTTATGAAGGGTCACTCCAGCAAATGAAGTACTTTTTCAACGATGAAGCATTGGAGAAATTGTTGAAGGCAATTCTGTTTGAATTATAATGGGAGCTTAGCTTATGTACTGATGAACGCAAAGTACTTTTAAAGTAAATTAGAAGAGCTGGGGATGTAGCTCAGTGATAGTGTGCTTGCCTAGCATGCATAAGGTCCTGGGTTCTATCCCCAGTACCAGAAAAAAACAAATACACAAATTACAGCTAGCACAGGGGTGCATGACTGTAATCCCATAGATTCAGGAGGCTGAGGCATGAGGATTGCAAGTCCAAGGCCAATCTCAATAATTTAGCCAGGCTCTAAGCAACTTAGCTAGACCCTGTCCCAAAATATAAAATTTATAAAAGGCAGCTGGGAGTGGTGGCGCACGCCTGTAATCCCAGCACTTGGGAGGCTGAGGCAGGAGGATCGAGAGTTCAAAGCCAGCCTCAGCAATGGTGAGGCACTTAGCAACTCAGTGAGACCCTGTCTCTAATAATATACAAAAAAGGGCTGGGGATGTGGCCCAGTGGTCAAGTGCCCCTGAGTTCAATCCCCAGTACCAAAAAAATAAATAAATAACTAAATAAAAATTAAAATTTTAAAAAGGCTGGGGATGTGGCTCATTGGTAAAGCACCCTGGACTCAATCCTCAGTACCAAAAATAAATAAGCAAATAAATAGAGAAGAAATAATAAAGTCATCATCACTCACATGTGCCATCAAGTTCTCTCTGGAGTTGGAGTACTAAGAAAGGTGATGGATCCAAAGCCCTGGATAGTTAATAACTATGGACCTGGGGGAAAACAGTAATGTATTTAAATATTCTTCATGAGTGCCACAAGAAGCAGGGGAAAAGAAATGAGTTGAAGACCTCAGGCCCAGGACAGTGGCCCACACCTATAATTCCAGTGACTCAGGAGGCTGAGGCAGGAGGATCATGAGATGGAGGTCAGCCTCAGATATTTAGTGAGACCCTGTCTCAAAATGAAAAAGGGCCGGGCGCGGTGGCACACGCCTGTAATCCCAGCACTTTGGGAGGCTGAGGCAGGAGGATCCCAAGTTCAAAGCCAGCCTCAGCAATGGCGAGGCACTTAGCAACTCAGTGAGACCCTGTCTCTAAATAAAAATACAAAAAAGGGCTGGGGATGTGACCCAGTGGTCGAGTGCCCCTGAGTTCAATGCCTGGTACCCACAAAAAAAAAAAATAAATAAATAAATAAAAAAAAAAAAAAATTAAAAAGGGCTGGGGGCATAGGTCAGTGGTAGAGCACACCCTGCCAGGGGTGGGGGAGTGGAAGAATGAAAGAAATCCCAGCTAGACAGGGAACAAATGTATTTCTTCTAAGCCCAATCTGTTAATGGATGCTCACTGGAACACCCTTTTGAAAAGGACAGCAGGGCTCCTCCTGTGGAGGAACCAGGGCTGCATGTTTGTTACCTCTTCCTCCTTTTCGTCATCACACTGGGTTGAGGCCCTAAAAGTGGAGAACTACTTGAAGCTAACAAGGGGAAGAGTTTGGAAACAATGTATTCATAATATAATTTATGGCATATCCTCGGCATATAAAATACAGAGAAAATGTACCTATAGTATTTTAAAAGAGAAGTGAAAGGAGAGACATCCATGAGGGAATCTTGGTTTGGCTAAGCCTAGCAAATAGCTAAATCAGCACTATTTTGAAGACTGATATTTCCGGGTGTTATAGATTGCAAATTCAAGGCCAGCCTGGGCAACATGGTGAGAACCTGTATCTAAATGAAAAAATAAAAGGGGCTAGGGATGCAGCTCAGTGGTAGAACATCCCTGGGTTCAATTCCCAATACTGAAAAAAAAAAATTAAATTAATTTTTAAAAAATCACTCTAGTGGGGCCACATAATGTTGTTTCATTATTACAAATAAAACATTGGCATCTAGAATCGACAAGCCCACCTAACAATTTTTCCTGAAATTTTCATTGTTCTCTATAAACATGTTTATACCTGCTGTGCAACAGGCACTGTGCTGGGTATGAAGAGCCATAAGTCAAAATTCTTCCCCTTCAGAACCTGATTATGGGATGGCAAAATACAGATAAGACAGATAAAAGCAATGAAGTGTGTTAGTTCTCACTCTCATTTTTGTTTTATGGGTAAAATAACAAAGGTAAGATGTGAGCCGGCAAGTCAGGAGTAGAATAGAGAGAGCAGCAGCATGGCCTCTAATCTTTTCATCAAAATCAGGCACATAATTAATGCACCACCAATGCCAAGAAACCCTGACTCCCTGATTCCAGTCCCAGCTCGCTTTGGCTGGCTGCCAGCCCACAGTTGGCAGCTGGATTTTTGAGCCCAGCACTGTTAGACATCTTTTGTTCACAGGAAGGATATGTCCTGAGAACAGCAGCTCATTCTGTGGGCAGTCTCAGTCAGTATTTTCACAAAAATGACCAAATGATGGCTGACCAATTGTTGAGCCATTTAAGCAGGAAAGGGAATTCCCTTAGGGAATGTATTTGAATAGGAATGCACAAGACCAGGAAACATTTGGGAAGATAAAATAGTAATAATAATAAATAGAACAGGCAGGACACAAAATGGCTTAGTGCAGTGTTTTCTGGTATAACTTTTGCTTCTTAGTTTAATAAAGTCCTTACTTCTAAAGAGTCCATAGGGCCCGTGTGTTCTAGCATTGCAGTTATGTTCATTTATGGTACAGGTAGTAATATTTCTTTAAAGCTTCATGATACTGGGCTGGGGATTTGTCTCAGTTGGTAGAGTGCTTGCCTTGCATGCACAAGGACCTGGGTTCAATCCCCAGCACCATGCACACAAAAAGCTTTGTGATACCTCTTTCACCTATATACTAGTTATTTATAGATGCTATCTCACTATTTGGGATATTTCTGGAATGCTATGCTATGAAAATTTGACTAACACTTTTATGGGTCAAGTAATACCAAATGACTTATTTCTAGATGAAAAATTAAGCTAGTCAAAATTGAATGGAAAGTTTCCCCAATCCATTATAAAAAATAGTTATCCCATTATCCCTTTCTGTGGGGGAAGGAAACTTATATAGTAACTGACAATTTTTTTTTTTTTTTTTTTTTGGTACCGGGGATTGAACTCAACTCGACCACTGGGCCACGTCCCCAGCCCTTTTTTGTATTTTATTAGAGACAAGGTCTCACTGAGTTGCTAAGTGCCTCGCCATTGATGAGGCTGGCTTTGAACTCGTGATCCTCCTGCCTCAGCCTCCCAAGTGCTGGGATTACAGGCGTGCGCCAGCGCGCCCGGCCTGACAAATATTTTAAGACTATTCTTCCAAAACGTAAATTTAAAAAATTCTTTGATACCCTCACTTTTATGTTTATATGGATTTAAAATATGGGTAAGGAGCTGGGCGCAGTAGCGCACGTCTGTAATCCCAGCAGCTGAGGAGGCTGAGGCAGGAGGGTGGCAAGTTCAAAGTCAGCCTCAGTAATTTAGCGAGGTCATAAGCAACTCAATGAGACCCTGTCTCTAGATTAAAATATAAAAAAAGGGCTGGGGATGTGGCTCAGGAGTAAAGCACCCCTGGGTTCAATCTCTGGTACCCAAATAAATAAACAAGGGTAAGGAAATCTAATTGGTAGATGATACTGGAGATTCTTTTTCCTCTTTCTCTCTCTAAGCAAATAGCTTCATTGCCACAATTCTGTGATTTATGTATTAACTTACTCCAGCTACTCTTGGGTCTTCATAATTTTTTTCTAAGTTATAAGAAAGCATAAAGGTATAGTATAATGAACAGCACTTTTTGATTCTTAGTATTGTCTTACAATCAAATCAAATTGGATGAACTTGGTGGTTCTGATAGGGAACAGACAGATGTGAGTGGTAGGAACATGAGGTTGAAGAAATAATTCTATAAACTGGGCCTATTGTACTGACCCCTATATGTTTTCTTTTTCTTTATTTCTTAATTTTTGGGGAGGGAGGAGGTACTGGGGGTTTAACCCAGGAGCACTTTACCACTAAGCCATATCTCCCATCCCTTTTTATTTTTATTTATTTATTTATTTATTTATTTATTTATTTATTTTTATTTATTTTTGGTGGTGCTGGGGATTGAACCCAGGGCCTTTGTGCATGTGAGGCAAACACTCTACCAACTGAGCTATATCCTCAGCCCATCTTTTTTATTATTTATTTATTTATTTTTGGTACTGGGGATTGAATTCAAGAGTGCTTCACCACTGAATCACATCCCCATCCCTTTTTAAAATATTTTATTTAGAGACAGGGTTTCCCTGAGTTGCTTAGTGCCTTTCTATGTTGCTGAAGCTGGCTTTGAACTTGCAATCCTCCTGCTTCAGCCTCCTGAGTCACTAGGATTATATGCGTGTACCACCATGCCTGGGTCTTTATTTTTTAAAAGCCATTTACCTGTATCCCTGTCTGGCTTAAGTCAAAGGATATGTTATATTCCTCAGCAAACAACCTGTCATTCACAGGAGAAATGTAGGCCTGAAGTGCTGATGAAAAATTACCCTAGAAAGGGGACTTTTCTGACCCTTACACAGACCAGATCCCACAACTCGGAGAGATAAGGATAATTCTCCCTAACCATAAAATCTGTAAGAACGGGTTACAGTCTGGTGCAGTAAAACACACCAGTAATCCTAGTGACTTGGGTGGCTGAGGCAGAAGGATTGCAAATTCGAGGACACCGCAACAATTTAGCAACTCCCTAAACAATTTAGCAAGATGCTGTCTCAAGAAATAAAAAGGGTTGGGGCTATAGCTCAGTGGTAAAGTGCTGCTGGGTTCAATCCCCAGTACCAAAACAAACCAAACAAAAACAAGTCGCCACCACCACAAATCAGGTTCCAATTAGAACTGATCAGCATGGGTCAAACTGACCTTGAGCTGCCATGCACAGTGGGGACTTGAAAGTCTGATATCATTTTTTTTTTTTTTTTTGTACCGGGGATTGAACTCAGAGGCACTCGACCACTGGGCCACATCTTCAGTCCTTTTTCGTATTTTTATTAGAGACAGGGTCTCACTGAGTTGCTAAGTGCCTCCCCATTGCTGAGGATGGCTTTGAACACGCGATCCTCCTGCCTCAGCCTCCCAAGTGCTGGGATTACAGGTGTGTGTGCCACCGCGCCCAGCTAGTCTGATATCATTTTGCTGTCAGTCAAAAGATAAGAGGTGGACCTGAACAGAACTCTCTGGAAACTTCCTCAGGACCCGATAATGGTTAATTTGAATTGTCAACTTGATTGGATTAAGATATACAGAAGATTAAGAGGTTTCTGGATTGGTCAATATGGGTGTTTCTAGGGATAACTGGCATGTGGGATAGCAAACTGAAGTGGTGACCCTCCCTAAGCCAAGGCAGCGCCATCCAGGAGGTTGGAGGCTTAGATGGAATAAAAGTTGGAAGAACAACGAAGCGGCAGCAGATAGAAGCTTGGTTCTTCTTGAACCCGTTCTAGATTGCTGCTGTGATCCCTTGAGGACATCTTTCTCTCATTCCTTCAAGCTCTTCCAAAGCAGACTCTGCCAGTGATTCTTCAGGGAGTTTCCAGAAGCCTTCAGTCTCAGTCTGGGGTAGCAACATTGATCCTTCTTGTTCTGAGGCTTCAGCATCTGAGACTGTGCAGTTGATGACTCTTCAGCTCTCCAGCCTGCAGACGGCCATTGCTGACTGAGTATCCAGCCCCTGGTTGTGTAAGTCAGTCTAACAAATCCCCTTTTTATTATCATACGTCCTGTTGGTTCTGTTCCTCTAGAGAACACTGACTAATATAGACCCCAATAAAACCAGAGGGCAGGTGGGATATGCAGGCCTTTTCCTTTCTGAGAGGGACCCATTCTCTCCCTTGAGTGTTCCCTTTTTTCTTTTCTTATCTCTTCAATAAACTCATGTCCAGGGACTGGGGTTGTGGCTCAGCAGTAGAGTGCTTGCCTTGCACGTGAGAGGTACTGGGTTTGATCCTCGGCACCGTATAAAAATAAATAAATAAAATAAAGATATTGTGTGCATCTACAACTAAAACAAAACAAAACAGATCTCATGTGTGCTCCTCTTAGCCACACGTCTGAATTCCTTCTGGCATGATCACAAGAATTGGGGTAAAGAGGAGGGGTCTTCATGTCTGCTTCAGTTTTGTTTGTTTGTTTGTTTTGGTACTAGGGACTGAACTCAGGAGCACTTGACCACTGAGCCACATTCCCCAGCCCTATTTTATATTTTCCTTAGAGACGGGGTCTCACTGAGTTGCTTAGTGCCTCGCCGTTGCTGAGGCTGGCTTTGAACTTGGGATCCTCCTGGAGTCTCAGTCTCCCCAGGCACTGGGATTACAGGTGTGTGCCGCTGCGCCCAGCTCTGCTTCAGTTCTGTGGTGAGACTCTGCCGTAGAACAGTTCCTTCATGGAAGTGAGGTTTAGTGAAGTCTGGAAAGGATGTCGGCATTATGGAGGAGCAGGCACTGTGCTAGGTGGCTGCTGGGTGCCTTCTCAAACTTCATCTGAAAATCCCTGTGGTGTCTGAATTTACAGTTCACTGGAGAGGAAATGAATCAAGGATGGCAATTGATCTTACCATTTGAAACTTTCTTGCTTCAAAAATTTTAAACCTATAATGGGCTGGGTTCAGTGGCATATGCCTGAAGTCTTCCAAACGTGGGAGCCTGAGGCAGAAAGATACCTAGTTGGAGGCCAGCCTCAGCAATTTAGTGAGGCTCTAAGCAACTTAGCAAGACCCTGTCTCAATGAAAAGCTAAAAGGACACCGGGTATGTGGCTCAGAGGTTAAGCACCCCTTAAGTATCAAAATACAATAAAATGAACCTAAAGTGAATTTGAGAACTCTGAAAGCAATATATGAAAAAGATGTAGCCAGTTTGAATTTTTTTTTTTTTTTTTTGGTACCGGAGATTGAACTCAGGGGCACTCGAGCACTGGCCCACATCCCCAGCCTTTTTTTGTATTTTATTAGACACAGGGACTCACTGAGTTGCTAAGTGCCTCCCCATTGCTGAGGCTGGCTTTGAACTCCTCCTGCCTCAGCCTCCCAAATGCTGGTATTATAGGCGTGCGCCACTGCGCCTGGCTGAAATTGGTTTTAAGGTTCATTTAAAAATTTTTTTTTGGTATTAGGGAGCAAACTTAGAGATGCTTTACTGCTGAGCTACATCCCCTGAGACAGGTCTTGCTAAACTTCCCAGGCTGACCTTGAACTTGCGATCCTCCTGCCCCAGCCTCCCCATTTGTTGGGAATTCAGGCATGTGCCACCACACCTGACTTGAAGGCTTACCTTTAAGTCACTTGAATTGCTTTGGAACCCAGCAGTTACTTTGATTTCCTCTGTATGGCAGTGATCTTTATATGAAAGAACAATCAACAGTAAACACTAACGTTTTGTCACCTACATGAAGCATAAGTAGTGCATATTATAAGCTGGGGAATTATCTGTGAAGGCAAACAGAGGAAATGAATCCCTGAATTCCATGGAAAGGCTTTTTGAGGTACAGGGCTACTGGTGAGTTGCACAAGACACAAAAGTGATAGCATTTGAGTCTGACAGTGGAGCAACTGTGGAATATTGGAGGAATACTCAAAATATGTCATAGATTGGGCAAGAGATAAGTATCAGCAGTGAGTTTTTTATCTAGACATGATGAATGTTTCTGGGAGAAGAATCAGAACAAAGCAAAACTGATAATAGCTAAAATTGCCAAGGTAAAAAATGTGCATTTATGTAAACATTGTTGGAAGAATAAATACTTTGTGACAAAATACAGACTTGCGAAATTAAACTCAGTGGAATAATAGCCACAAAAAGAAACAGTGGAAGAAGCTATATTTGGTGGTTTGTTTAAAAAATAATGGTATGAACAGCTGGCTTGGTGGCACACGCCTGTAATCCCAGAACTTGGGAGGCTGAGGCAGGTGGATCACGAGTTCAAAGCCAGCCACTTAGCTACTCAGTGAGATCTTGTCTCTAATAAAATACAAAAAAGGGCTGGGGATGTGGTACAGTGGTCGAGTGCCCCTGAGTGCGATCCCTAGTACCAAAATAATAATAATAATAATAATAATAATAATAATAATAAATAATGGTATAAATATAATTTTCTGTGGTAAAAGGCACATGAAAGTTAAAATGCATATGAAAGTATTAAACCTAGGGGCTGGGATTGTGGCTCAG
The DNA here is from genome assembly GCA_025594165.1 of Tamias sibiricus. Lineage (NCBI taxonomy): Eukaryota > Metazoa > Chordata > Mammalia > Rodentia > Sciuridae > Tamias > Tamias sibiricus. The sequence continues at coordinate 182,964,318 of CM046659.1, read as the reverse complement.
GGGTAGAGCGCTCGCCTAGCACGTGCGCGGCCTGGGTTCGATCCTCAGCACCACGTAAAAATAAACGCATTGTGTACAACTAAAGCAAATAAATAAGTATTTTTTTAAAAAAAGAACGTATTAAACCTAATAAAAATAATTTCAGCAAATAAAAATGGAATATATCTAGAAGACAGTTTAACCATGTGTTCTATATAATGCAATTAAGAAATTAAATGGAGCCGGGCGCGGTGGCGCACGCCTGTAATCCCAGCACTTTGGGAGGCTGAGGCAGGAGGATCGTGAGTTCAAAGCCAGCCTCAGCAATGGCGAGGCACTTAGCAACTCAGTGAGACCCTGTCTCTGATAAAAAATACAAAAAAAAAAAAAAAAGGGCTGGGGATGTGGCCCAGTGGTCGAGTGCCGCTGAGTTCAATCCCCAGTACCAAAAAAAAAAAAAAAAAAAAAAAAAAAAGAAATTAAATGGGCTCACTAGAGTTTTCTGTCAAAAATTATCAACAGTAGTAAAATTTACCAAAGATTTTATTTAAAATGTCACAGACAAAATGATATGGTAGTAAAAAAATAAAATGTCACAGACATGGGTAGAATAGAACACAAGTCAGGAAGTCTGACTCTTAATCTTGCAGTTGTAATTTCAGCTGCAGCTCTTCCGGAAACAGTGAGGTAGGACTTAATCTATGTCTAGCAAATTACAATATTCCACAGAAGTGGCAAGAGAAAGAAATGTGTTATCGATGTTCTACTTCAATATCTCAACCATAACCAAATAAACATGGGGCTGGGGATGTAGCTCAGTTGGTAGAGTGCTTGCCTTGCATGCATAAAGCCCTGGGTTCAATCCCCAGCACCACAAAAAAAAAAAAAAAAAAAAAAAAAAAAAAAAAAAAAGATTCATAACCAAATAAACAACATAATCTAAAGTATGTTCTGTAACAGTTTGTAAGCAAGATGGTAAAATAGCATCTCCAGGAAGTCCTTCTTTTCCTGTGTAGGTCCATGTTCTATGTCAATCATTGAATGCTACTGGCTTGTTTCATATCTTCTAGAAATTCCTTCAGTTTTGGCCCAGTCAAGGGATTTTATTGTAGTTGCAGGGTTGGGTATTGAATCCAGGACCTTGCATATGCTAGACAAGAGCTCTACCACTGAGCCCTTAGGACATCTGTTATATAGTTGTCCTTCCATATACATAGGGGATTGATTCTAGGACTTCCTGGGATACTGGAATGACAAGTAAGTCCCTTATATAAATGTAACTGCTTTCATCGAATTTCTGCACATCTTTTTTATATTTAAATAATCAGTAAGTTACTTATAGATGATATACTCAATACAATGCAAATACTATGTAGCGAGTTGTATAATCTGTTATTTAGGAAATAATTAAAAGAAAAAGAACTCTTTATATGTTTAGTACAGATGCAACTTTTTTCTGAATATTTTTGATCTGTGAGTGGTTGAATATGCATACAAGGAGGATTTAAAGAAGAAATGTGGTTTAGGTCTATCATCTTGAACTATAAACAATTAGGCAAATAATAGCTTGACTAAAAAAAATAACTTGACTAAATGGTGAGTACAGGAAAATAAAGATCTACGATAAACACTTAAAGGAAGCAAACACATGAAAAAATTCATCACTTTAAGTATGACTAACAGCAGAGGAATGAAATTGATTCCAGGTTATCTAAGGAAATTGAAAGCAGCAGACTTTAACAAATAAAGGTACACAACAGGAGGAAAGTTGAATTCTTCAAGAAATTTGGGATTAAAATGAGTGCAATAAAAAACAAATGAAAAATATTGCATCCTGTGCCCAGCAAAATGCAAGCACCCGTGAATTATTTAATAACTGAATGACTTTGTCAGAAATGTCCTGGGATCTAATTAAAGTTCAAATATCAAATGTGGCCATAAAAAATCTGATTTATGAGACTAGAAGCTGTGTCTATAGCAAGAGCTTTTTAAAGCCAAACACCTTTTCAGAAGGCCCATTTGAACCAACTCATAACTACAACTATCTCTTACTGAAGATAGCATCTCCCAAAAAAGTGGTTCTTGATTTTCAGTATCTCACTAAATTTTTTTAAAAAAATATTTATTTATTTGCTTTAGTTGTACACAACGCAATGTGTTTATGTTTACGTGGTGCTGAGGATAGAACCCGGGTCGCGAACGTGCTAGGCAAGGCTCTACCGCTGAGCCACAACTCCAGTCCTCTCACTAAATTTAAGTGATGTGTTAACATAATTCTACATTGAGAAGTTAAGCAGAGGTTAACCTTGTTGCTGGTAACAGTTTGATAAATACTTATTCGTTTTTTGAGGAACATTAAAGGAGAGGGGAAAGTTTGTTTTTTTTAAAATAGGGTTTATTTTTAGAACATAAGGGACTACAATTTCTTCAGAAAGGGTCTTTCTACTTTTAGAAAATTTCCTTCATATTTTCCTTTGCATACAAATAACCTTGGGGTGTTGTTGAATGCAGATTTGGTCAGGCAGGTCTGGGATTAGGTAAGCCTGACTGCTGCTCTCGATGCTGCTGGCCTGTAGACTATATTTTGCATGGCAAAAGTATCAACTCCGAACCATCTTAGGTTTCCTGATCTTTATCTTCAGTTTTAATGATTTGATCCCAAAGTGATTGCTTTGTAGCTGAAAGAAAGTTTCTAGGAAATATGAGGCCTTCCAGTCTTCCTCACTTTCAAATGTGGAAGGATCGCAGCTTCAGCCTCCGCCCTTGGTGAGCCCTAACGTGGCCTGTGCGTGCGGAAGCACCGCCCGCGCTGACCAGCCCCGGCCCCAGATCCGAGGCGGATCCCGGCCGCAGGGGAGCCGGGGATACCCGTCCACCGTCGGCCGCCGTCGCGGGCCCTTTCCAGGAACGCGCGGGCCCGCCCCTGGCGCGCGGCCTCCAATTGGCCGGGACGGCGCCGGGCGTGACGTCAGGCCCCGCCTCGCCGCCCTCCGGCCCCGCCCCATGGGGTGGCCTGGCCGTTTGGTCTGGAGCAGCTGAAACCGGTTTGAGCGGAGGCGCTTCCTACCGCTCGGCGCTGCCGCGGGTCGCCTGGAGGAGCGCTGGCGAGGCGTGGACGACTGGCGCCCGGCACCTCCGCCTGCGGCCCTCGTTCGCCGGCGCGGCGGTGGCGCGGACCCGCTGACCCGGGGACCCGGCAGGTAAGGCTGGCGGGCCGGGCGCCCGGTGCGGGCCGCGGCGGCTGCTCACGTGGCAGGCGCGGTGTCTGGGCAGTCCCAGCCCGGGGACGCGGCGGGGCGGGGCGGGGGTCGCCGGGCCGAGGGGCCGGCGGGGTCCCGCGACCGCGGCCGGGGCGCCTGGGCAGGAGCCTCGGCGGCCGTGACGTTCGCTGCGGTAAGTAGGTGGGTGGGAGTCCTATCCCGCTTTTGTTGTTCGCGACCCCGGTTCTCCCGGACTGTCCAGGGCTTAGTTTCCCTTTGAAACATGCGGCCAGAATTTATGGAGCATAGGACCACCAAGAATATACACAGTACTAAGTTAAGGAACAAAGAAACACAAAATGCAGCAGAAGTCCCTGGGTAACCCCTTCAGCAGTCCCCTTGCCCACCACCACTCTGTCCCTAAGTAACTCGCAGTGTCTTGACAACTGTTTTTTCCTCCCAATTGCCTAAAAATAGTGACCACAAAAGAGAACTCAAAGTGGCAGAGTGAGCATTTGATATGGACCAAAAGTCCTGGGCTTGCTTGTGTAACTCAGTTATTCCGAGGAACCACAGTGCCTTTCTGTACTAGGAATATTCCTATTCCAGGAATAGTCATCAGTGCCCTCGATAAAAATTTGAGGCTGCTGCCCTCCTCCACCTCTCTTAAGCTTTGCTTATTCCAGAGCTCCCCAAACCACCTTGCTGACTTTTCGGAGAAAGCCTCAAGAGTTAGGCGCTTCTTTGGGCTCTTTCCTCCCTCACGCGCTGCCTAGTTGCAAAAGGAAATCTGGCATGAATTGTAGATACTTCTTTCACCTTGAGGCAGCTGTTGAGTCTGATGTAGTACCAGCAAAGAGGAACTGATCAAACCAAGCAAAAGCAGGATGTTTGGATCTGAGGGTGTTTTCACACTCCTTTCTGTCGCCCTCCCGGTTTCTGCCATGCTCCTACCAACTTACTCTACCTCTTAATGCTGCCGCTTCTATTTGCTACATTTCTAACAGTTATTACATAACTAAGAAAGAAATACAAGCTATCAGTCTTTTCCCTATTTTTAGTGCTCAAGATACAAATAGCACAAAATCAACAGAGGTGAAACTGCACAAAGCCCAGTCCAATACTGATTTAAGATCTAGGCAGTGTTCTATACAAAATTTAAATCGGCAAAATAAGACATAAGAAAGCTGGGCTCAAAGAAATGATGACCACAAAAGAAAATTCATAGTGAATAAGTTATTTTTGTGTGTGTGTGAATAAAATTTGATATGTACAAAATAGTAGGTTGATGAATCAAATTTTGTGTATAGCTCAAACAAGAGAAGTATATGAAACACATGCAATATACATGTGTATGAAAATGTATGAAAATATATATATATATATATATCAGAAAGTGAAATGGAAAACATTTGGAAAAAATGTTACTGCATTATTTAGAAAGTTGATTTATGTAGCTTAATGAAACCTACTTCAGAAATGCTTTCTAAATAAAAATCCATTAATATGTACAGTATGTTTGATTAAAACATTGAGTTAAAGTATGCAGAGGTCAGAAAAATGGGATCATGATGATCCTCCACCAGAAATAACAGATTAAATAACAGATATTATTGTAGGGATTTCATATGTTCCTTTACTATAGCTAGTTAAGAGGATCACAGCTGCTGGTGTCTAGAGAAGAGCAAGGCTAATTGGAAAGAACTTTTCTTCCTTGAAGAATTTGGAAAGAAAATATATTCTTTTTGGCCAGACTTTAGCAAAAAATATCTGACTTCAGTTCACCGCTGCACTAAATGTGTCTATACCTTGGTTTGCTTAAATCTCCCTTTTGTTTCCCAAGCTTGTGAACTGGTAAAGCCAAGTGTTGGGAAAGTTTGTTTGACAAAAAGAATACAGTAAAATTTATTTTGACGGGTAGTGTGAACTCTGAAATTTTAAAAAATCTAAATTAATTACAATATCATTTTGCTAAAGTCTAGAGTTTTAAAAATGTTAAAATAGTTTTAAGTACCACTCAAAAATCTCAGGTGAGAATGCTGTTTATCTTTTAAAAGTACAGGCTTTTGTTTTTGTTTTATTCTGCCAACAAGCCAAAACCTGTCACAGGAAGTATATATAGTCTGTGAGGTAATAAGTGAATTGGTTGAAATATCTACACTGTCAGCTCTTGTACGTACAGTGACTAGCATTTTTTTTTTTTAATCTTGTTTTCTGTTTATCTGGAAGACCTCCCCCTCCATGTTGGGATGGTTTTTGTTTGTTTGGGAGAGGAAGAAGTACCAGCGGATGTGTAAATTTTGTGGTCCTCAGTAGATTAAGTTTTTACTTTGTCATGGCTGTTTTGGTGGTAGCTGGTTGCCAAAACTGTATGCTTCAACCTTGCACCAGAATTTTGGCCTCTGTCCACAATCAAGTAAACTGCCCTCGTATCAGCTCTCCAGGCTTTTGTTTGGTACGGTATGTATTTTTGGAGAATGGAAATTTGAACTACCTTGCTTGATTTGACTTGTCAATCAAGTGGAAGGTGATGCTTCGTTGAGTTTTGGGGAGGTTTTTTTGGGGGGGCGATTTTGTGCTTCTATATGTAACTTCACATAGTACATTTACTGCAGCTGTTTACGGCCAAGTTACTATAGCCACTTTATAAACAACTTTAGGAATGAAAAATCTCAATTTTAATAATCAGCTGATTTATTTCCCTTTTATTAAATTTACATACATTTCCTGTTTGTTCTAATGTAGTAGAAATCTAGAGATAATTTTGTACCAGCTGTTGTTTTTTAAGACAAAAATGGTTACATCTGATTTCTCTTATTGATTGGTTATTTTAAACTGGCCAGCAATTATCTATCAACTATGTAATCATGTAGATGAGATTGTCCTTAGTTGAGAATTGTGGTAGTAAACCCTGTTAAAGTACAAGTTATAGGGATGGAGTTGTGACTCAGGTATAGCGCTTGCCTAGCATGCTTGAGACACTGGGTTCCATCCTCAGCACCACATAAACTAAAATAAAGATATTGTGTCAACCTATAACTAAAAAAATAAATATTTTTTTAAAAAGTGTAAGTTATACTATAAGATTGAGGTTGGCCATTCAGCCATTTTGTTGGATGATGAGGTATATGCTCTCTCTCAAAATTAATTCAGTTGCTTAAATGTCAAGGTTTTTTTTTGTTTTTGTTTTTGCTAGCCTTAAGGTTTCTTCTTGGTATGATAGAGGTATGTTAAATTAAATGTATTTAGATTGCAGTGCTTCAGTGAACAATTTTATTAGAATAAAATATACTCTTAAGGTTATACTCAGATTAATATTGATGTCATCTTAAAAAATTATTAAAGTATTCAGATAACAAGTTAATGAGGGGGTAACAATGTAGAGCTCTTTTTATTTTGAGAATGTTCTTTTGCAATTCCAGAAGTGGATGTATATACTTTAAATCGATAGTGTTTGCTCTTGGACACAGAAAGTAGAATGATATATCTTGGAAATTATTTTGATCAAGGACAAGTTTTCTCCAGTGCAGTCTTGAATTTATTAACTGAAATAGTAGAGTCATCAAATATTGAATTCTTTGTCTAAGTACATGACACCAATATTGTACATATATAAAATGTATTTTCAGTATACATTTTTTTTATTTATTTGCTTTAGTTGTACACAATGCAATGCATTTATGTTTATGTGGTGCTGAGGGTGCTGAGGATCGAACCCGTGCATGTGCTAGGCGAGAGCTCTACCACTGAGCCACACCTGCAGCCCCTTCAGTATACATTTTATAATTGATATAATAAATGTGATGATACATAGTTTGTAGCTCACATTGAGCTCTGACTCTTGATCCTATTTAACAGCTTTCTGTAGATATTGTCAGGTTTCTGAACTTCAGCCCTATTGATATTTGGACCTGGACATTTACGTGGAGGGCTGTTCTGTGTACTGTGGGGTGTTCAGCAGCACTCCTGGCCTCTATCCACTAGATGTTAAGAACATCCCTCGCAGTTGTGACAACTAAAAATGCCTCCTGATATTACCCATATTCCCTGGAGGGCAAATTTGCCTTTGGTGAGAACCACTGATAATAATAGATCTATCTACCTTGATGTGGTTGACTGTTAGGTAGCAATATTTATTAAATGACTATTTTAGAATTATGCATTTGTTCAGAGGGAGGGAAAGGGAGCAGAGAAGAAATAGAGGAATGAATAGCTGTGAAAAGTACTTTAGGATTATTTTATAATCTGTAGATGTTAATGAAATTTAGGTGGCTAATTAATGGAAATGATGCAGAATAAAGACATTGAAATTCTTTTAGGAACTTTGGTGGACTGGTATTTATAAGTCTTGGTGGTGTTGGAGAAGTTATAGAGCATGATATGTTATGGAGAACATGTGTTTTTTAAACTATAACTATTTGTATTTATATGTGGGTATTAATACATATGTTTGTATTTAAAGCTATTTCCTATCTTCCCTCAGTTACTTAAGTTAGGGGATGATTTATTTGACCAAGAATGAGAAGAAAGGAAAAAATTAGAAAATGTGAAAAACATAGTAAAAGATTCAAAATCTTAAGAGATTTAGATTTCTATAAATCATCAAAGTAATTCGAAGTTAGGAATGTAAAGAAAAATATTCTAGTTGGCATAAAATGTGTTACTGGGAAGAGATTTAGAAGCCAGAGGTTTTATACATACTTAAGTGTGTGTGTGGGGGGGTGGAGGGCACTTTGTTTGTTTTTGGGTACTGGAGATTGAACTCAGGGCTTGGGGTTTTTGTGGTACTGGAGATTGAACTCAGGGAACCAACACTTGGACTTATGGTTTTGTTTTTGTTTGTTTTGGTACTGGGGATTGAACTCAAGGGTGCTTAACCACTGAGCCACATCCCCAGACCTTTTCATATATATATATTTTAAATATTTTTATTTATTTGCTTTAGTTGTACACAATGCGTTTTATTCAATGCGTGTGCGTTTTATTTGTACGTGGTGCTGAGGATCAAACCCTGGTCGCCCACGTGCTAGGCGAGCGCTCTACCTCTGAGCCACAATCCCAGCCCACCTTTTCATATTTTTGTTTTTAGAATCAGGGTCTACCTAAGTTGTTTTGGGCCTCACTAAATTGTCAAGGCTGGCCTTGAACTTGGGGTCCTCCTGCCTCAGCCTCCCAAGCTGCTGGGATTACAGGCGTGTGCCACCGTGCCTGGCACTGTACTTACGGTTTAAATGAAGTTGATAGCAAGAAAGAATGGCATGGATGCAAAAATCATTTTAGAATCAACAGAATTGATAATAGATTGCAGTTAAGACTCTAAATTTGAAGTCTGTATAACTTGGGTAATAATGATGTTATGGTTAATAAAGAAACTCTGAGAAGACTTATTTGGGTGAAAAGGTTTTTTGTTTTCATGATTAGTTACATTGTATCTTAGAAACAGATTCTGAAACTTTTTGCAAAAATAACTAGTTTGGGGCTGGGATATACCTCAGCAAGGCCCTGGGTTCAATCCCCAGCACAAAAAGAGAAAGAGAGAGAGAGAGAGGAAAAGAAAGGAACAACTAGTTAGTTTCAGTGAGTGGTACATTTCTTTGGTTGTTTCCTTGTTATTAAAGTCAGCAGGTCAGGGTGGCCTGTAATCCCAGCAACTAAGGAGGTTGGGACAGGAGGATTACTTATTTGAGGTCAACTTCAACAGTTTCACAAGACCCTGACTCAAAAAATAAAAAGGTCTGAGGATGTAGATCAGCATTAAAGCATCCCTGGATTCAATCTCCATTATCTTTAAAATAATAATAATAATAATAATAATAATAATAATAAATTACACTGCACACCTTCTTATTAACGTAGAAATCCTCCTGAGTCAAATTTTTTCTATTTATAGTCGGCTCCCCCCCCCCCCCCCCAAATAACATGAATCTGGTCAGGAAAGATAGGTTGAATTCAGAACAGCTGCTTATCACAAGAGAAAGTATACTGCAAGAAACTCTTGACTCCCTACAAGTTTGGACACTTTTCTTAGCAATATTTCAGGTAGGTACATTCTTATACTATAGGTTTGTTATCAGAACGCTTTAAATCTTGTTAGGTACTTTCCAATTAATGTACTCATTTTATATATAAGGACTCTAAAATAAAATGAATCTTTTGTTCATAGTTGAGATTCATTTTCTTTTCTTTTCTTTTTTTTTTTTTTTTTTTTTGCTTTTTGACCTTTTTTCCTCTTTATCAAAGTAACTTTTTGAAAAAAACAACCCTATGTAAAGCTACAAAGGCATTAAATGTTCTTTTGTAAAATGTTAACATAGTTCTTGGTTTTACTTGTTTCATGATGGTAACTATCTAATGCCAGTATTTTCATGTACTGTAAGTAACTTTTCTTTTTCTTCCTAGCAAGACATCCTAAAACAAATCCATCAGAATGACACCTTCTCAAGTTACCTTTGAAATAAGAGGAAATCTTTTGCCAGGTATTATAAATTTTACTTTAAAACGATTTTTTAAATTAAATGAGCATTTTTCTTATCTAAGCTATTTTAGATATGGAGCTATTATTAGAGTGGTTCTAATTTTTAGATGAAAAATATCTATAGCCTTGCCTATCAGAAATGTGCTCTGAGAACAGTAAACTCTTAGGGGAAAACTTTACTCGAAGTGTCCCATTCTCATGTTTGAGAAAAGCTGTAGATTTATTTCATTTTGTGCAGAAGGAAAGTGGTTGGGATATGATTTTTAAATTAACATGAAAATGAGGGAAATTGTGCTAGCTAGTACAAGAAGCTAGTGAAATACTTGGCTAAAATAACTTTGTTGGATACTTGTAAATTGTCTTTTAGTCTTATTGTATTTTTTGCTGTCTAGAAGCACTGTGAGATAACTTTAGTTTAGATAGCATTTTAAAACAGTGCTATATCTGGTCTATGGATGGCCTGTTAAACTTTTCTGTTTAATATACTCTGGCTATACTGGCCACCTTTCAGTTCCTCAAATCTGCTATGTTCCTTCTCCCTTCTTTCCTCTTGAGTTTTTCTCAAATGGTTTCCTATGTCTATATCTGTGTACCCAACCCACCCCTTAACTCCCACATGCACAAGGTGAAGACCCCTGCAAAGTTTTCTTAAGGTGCTGGCACTGTTTTGTAGCATATTCTAAAGATTTTATTGAATTAACTTCAGTAATTTTGTTTGTGAACAGATTGTAAGCTCTTTGAAAACATGGCCTTGTCTTGTTTATGTCAAATTCCTGTATCTAGCACAGTGCTTGACACAGACTAGGAGTATAGTAAACATGTATTCAAAGAATAAATTAGTGACTCACTCTGTATCTAACATCTTTGTTCTAGCAACCTTCATGGCAATTGGCAGTGTGTGTGTGTGTCCAAGTTCATGTCTTTGTCAAGATAATCTGGTACAGCTGTACCTCTGGGTAGATTTTGCAGATTGACAATTGCTGGTCACCTGATGTATTGACTCTTTTAGAGGGCCAAGCACTCACCTCTGGTCCTGTGTGTAGCCTCCTGGAGAGAAGACAGCAGAACTATATTATACCCTTTAAGGGATTTGTAGATAGGCAGTTTTAGCTTGAAGGGGCTGGCCATATCAGGCAGATGGACTGACCACAGAATTTCAGCTTTATGAGGGAGATACATTCTCAGGGACCAGAAAGGAGAAGGAGATAATGGTGCCTGTAAGTGTAGATGACTCTGTAGGTGGGAAGGAGGAAGTAGAGGGACAGGGAAGGGGTATTGGGAGGAAACCCCCCCCCCCCCAATAGCATCCCATTACCTTGATTTCCTTTTTGCAGCATGATCTCTGTTGAATGTGGAGAAGGGAGTATAGGGATGGATGATTAGAAAGAATGAGTGAAAGGGAAGGAACAAGTAAGTTAAATGTGTGTGTGTGTGTGTGTGTGTGTGTGTGTGTGGTCTCTTTGCAAATCTCTTTAGTTAGCATTCACATCTTTGTACTCTTTTAAAATTGGGGACCAGTTGTAGAGAGGTGGATTTGTTTTAGTAAAATGTTTCCTTTTTTTCAGAAATGTATTCCAGGGAATCAATAGAAATACAAAGTAACACTTCAGGAGGGAATTGGTAACATGCAGGCATACCTGTAGTAACACTGGTTCTCCAAGTTTTAATTTTTTCCCTTTGGGATACACCATTTCAGAACAAATACTAGGAGCTTGTCCTGAGCCAAATTGGCATTTGGACTCAATTTATTGTATTTTTCTTTATGAATTTTAATTATATTAATTCAGAATGTGTTGATATATAAGTCAAATTTCTGCATACTTATATCTAAGAAATTATAGACTTCTGCAATTATAGATGGTAGCAATATATTGGCTTTTAAATTCTATCAATGAGAAATGTTCAGGTGAAAAAGTAGTCATTAGTTGAGTGAGGAGTACTGGATTTTTCACTGTCTTTGTTTTGAGGGTTTTAAAGTTACATTGCTGCTGTTATCCCATTGATAAGGTTATTATTTTTTTTAATTATTTATTTGCTTTAGTTGTACACAATGCAACGCATTTATGTTTTACATGGTGCTGAGGATCGAACCCAGGCCGCGCCTGTGCTAGGCGACCGCTCTACCGCTGAGCCACAACCCCAGCCCTTGATAAGGTTCTTGATCTTTAGATTGTTAATAGTCACTGTTTGAATTCTTGGAAAATATTGGTTACTATTTCTCTAGAAGGCTTACATGCATTTATTTAGGGTTTGCCTCTTTAGATTGGAAACTGCCTTGAAGACAGGAACTATAGCTTGACTAGTTTGTATTCTTGAGTGCTTGTTACTATCTCAGTAAGAGATTGAACAAATGAAGAAAAGTTCTGGGGCTGGGGTTGTGGCTCAGCGGTAGAGCGCTCGCCTAGCACGTGTGCGGCCCGGGTTCGATCCTCAGCACCACATAAACATAAATGCATTGCATTGTGTACAACTAAAAGCAAATAAATAAATATAAAAAAAAAAAAAGAAAAAGAAAAGTTCTTCTGTGTGCCTTCCCATTTTCTCTGACTTTGGTTTTAGAGAGGTAGATAAAGTTAAAACACAGGTGCTAGGGGGTCCTTGGATCCTACCCATGTTTCCAGTGAAGTTTTTCTATCTTGGCCAAAGGACACACAACCAGTTGATCTAGTGCAAAGGATTATTCTTTTCTTGTTTCCTAAAACTGAAGTTTAAAACTTTCCTACATAGGAAAAGACTTTTCTGTTTCTTTAGGTGAAGTTTTTGCGATATGTGGAAGCTGTGATGCTTTGGGAAACTGGAATCCACAAAATGCTGTGGCTCTTCTTCCAGAAAATGAGACTGGTGAAAGGTAAGCATGGCAATGTCAGGTTGCAGAGTAATTGTGGCATTCACATTATAAATAAAGGAACTGCTAAGGTACTTTTCTTTAATTTATGTCAGAATATCACATGTATGTGATTTAGGAGTGAAATAATTTTACAAAGTTTTTGTGAAAAACAGGTTTCTCTGTTCCTCAGTCTCTTCCTCTCAACCATTTAAAATTCTTGACTGGTTCTTTGGATACTTAACCACCATATTTCTAAAGAGCAAAATTGAGGCATTGACTTTGGCTTCTCAGTTCAATTTCTTTTAGTTGTGGGGATCAAATCCAGGGCTTCACATGTTCATGTGCTCTACCCCTGAGCTATATCTCCAGTCCTCAGTACATGTTCTTGATAAGAGATCTAATTAATTGTTTTCAACTAATGAAATTTATATTCTTGAGAAATACAAGATATTAATTAAAAAGAGTAGAGAGTGGAACATACACTTAGATATCTTAGCTAATAGAAAGGAATGTGGCACTATACAGCACAGATGCAGTGGGCTGGATAAAGGGGAATCTGGGTGTTGGTCACCGATATACAGTTAACTAATCTTGGGCAAGTCTAATGTCTGTAGGTCTCAGCTCATCTATATAGTAAAGGGGTTAGACTAGTAGATGTCAACAGAGGTGGTCCTTATTCCATTTTTCTCAATATTTGGAAGTTATGCATTGTCTTCTAGTGTACAAATATAGGGGCTGGGGTTGTGGCTCAGTGGTAGAGCGCTTGCCTAGCACGTGCGCAGCCTGGGTTCAATCCTCAGCACCACGTGAAAATAAAGGCATTGTAGCCGGGCGTGGTGGCGCACGCCTGTAATCCCAGCACTTTGGGAGGCTGAGGCAGGAGGATCGTGAGTTCAAAGCCAGCCTCAGCAATGGTGAGGCACTTAGCAACTCAGTGAGACCCTGTCTCTAATAAAATACAAAAAAAGGGCTGGGGATGTGGCCCAGTGGTCGAGTGCCGCTGAGTTCAATCCCCAGTACCAAAAAAAAAAAAAAAAAAAAAAAAAAAAAAATAAAGGCATTGTGTACAACTAAAGCAAATAAATAAATATTTTTTTTGAAAAAATAATGTACAAATATATCCAGTGCCATTATGGAAAAATATCAACTAACCCAAGTCGGTGGTGCTTGCGTGGAATCCCAGCATCTCTGGAGGCCAAGGCAAGAGGATTGTGAATTCAAGGCCAGCCTCAGCAACTTAGTGAGACCATGTCTTAAAATAAAAAATGAAAAGGACTGGGGATATATTTTAGTGGGAAAGCATCTATGGATTCAATCCCCAGTAACAAAAAATAAAAAAGAGAAGCATTAGCCGAGGTGATTTTACTTAAGACTCCTTAGGTGCAAAGTTAGTTTTCCCATAAAGCAGTGCTACTTAAAATATGGCTGGTGGACCTTTCCAAAGAACTTTTTTTCAATCAATGATATGAACTGATAACAAATTTAAAAATGCAGAAATTGAGAGCAAGCATTCCGAAATGTATATGGTAAACATCGCCTTGGGCTCATTTCATTGAACTATATGTGTAGATGAGGAGGAGTATTGGTCATTGGACACATTGAATAAAACAAACCAGCAGACAAGAACTGGTCCTCTACAGCAGATGGCTTGAGGGATGTCAAAGTCAAGGAAAACATCAAAGGAAAGTAAATCAATACCATAATGTGATCCAAGGAAAGAAAAACAGAAACAGACAGAATACCCCTTTTCCTATTTGTCAGTCATGTGATCCATTTTCTCTTCTGGTTCTCAGCTGTTTTTTTTTTTTTTTTTTTTTTTTTTTTTTTTTTTTTTTTTTTTTTTTAAGTATTTATTTATTTGCTTTAGGTTGTACATAATGCGTTTATTTGTATGTGGTGCTGAGGATCGAACCCGGGTTGCGCACGTGCTAGACGAGTGCTCTACCGCTGAGCCACAATCCCAGCCCCCATCAGCTGTTTTATAGGTAGAGTTCTATTGGTAGATGATATTGGTATATAGTGCTTGTTAGACTCTTCACAGAAGGACAAGATGTTTCTTTCTTTCAAGTGGCCATTTTTTCTTTTGTTTTTTACATCAGCCATTCCTGTCTGCAGTGAAACCTTTCTGAACTTGTCTCTAAAACACACCTCTGCTTGTCTTGAGTTGATTTCAGCCACCCTAGTCAAAGTGATATGGACAGAATGAGACAGTACTTGCCTATTGAACCTTAAGGGAGCAGCCATTTATACATTGCTGATATACATTGAAATAAAGCCAAGTCTTATATAGCAGATAGACAGCAAGTGCTTCACAGGGGAAAAGGAAGTGCTTTTCAAGAGTACAAGAGAGTCTGCTTGCCTTTAGAAGACATTTTTTGTGTTTTAGAAGTATGGCATATCTTTGGGATTTCAATGTGCTCTACCTTTAAGGCCTCTGTGCCCTTCTTGTTCACATTCTCTTTAAGCTTGTTACTAGCTTTTGGTGCCAGGTGGTAGCTAGAGCCCTGTTGGAACTTTTTTTCCTACTTACAGATCATTTGAAGGTTGTAGTATTTTGTTTCCTAAAAAGGGTGAAGATGTGGGTCACTTATGATTTTATTTGCTTTTTTTTTTAAATGCCACTTTAGGGGAGGATGGGAGGGCATTTCAACCCTGTACTAATCTCATTGCCCTATTTCCCAAAAATTTTTTTGAAATATTTATTTGCTTTAGTTGTACACAATGCCTTTATTTGTATGTGGTGCTGAGGATCCAACCCGGGCTGCGCATGTGCTAGGCGAGCTCTCTATTGAGCCACAACCCCAGCCCCCCTTTTTTCCCAATTTTTTTTTTTTTTTTTTTTTTTCTTTTTTGTGGTACCGGGGATTGAACTCAGGGGCGCTCAACCACTGGGCCACACCCCCAGCCCTTTTTTGTATTTTATTTAGAGACAGGGTCTCACTGAGTTGCTAAGTGCCTCGCCATTGCTGAGAGGCTGGCTTTGAACTCGCGATCCTCCTGCCTCAGCCTCCCAAAGTGCTGGGATTACAGGCGTGCGCCACCGCACCCGGCTATTTTTCCCAAAATTTAATCAGATTATGTTCAATCTTGAATTCACTGAACTCATGAAAGTTCTGGTTCTTTTTTTTTTTTTTTTTTTTTTTTAACTTTAGAAGCATTTGGTTCAAGAAATGAGGTAAAAAGACTTGGTGTCTTGATTTTTCCATCTCTTTATTTAGTAATTCTTAACCAGGGGAGCACAACAGAATCACTTTAAAAAAAAAATACACATGCCTCGATCCTGAATCTGGAGACTGCAAGGTAGAGGATGGGAGAGGAGCACCAGCACATTAAAAGCATATCACTAATTCTTCTATGCACATCTGGGGCTAGTTCCATATACTCTGGCTGGCTGGAAGAGGTATTCCTGGAAATCTCCCTTATCAGGGAAAAAGTAGGTGCATTTGCTATCCTTGCTTTGCCACAGTGATAGGCAACTGGCTATATACACATCTGATTGACCTGTAAAATTTTATTATAAGTTCTATGTGGCTAGGTACCACCTACAACCCATGAAATCAGAATCTCCCAGGGTGGATCCTGGGCAGGCTGGCATAGATATAGGCATGCACATGCACACACATACACATA
The DNA here is from genome assembly GCA_025594165.1 of Tamias sibiricus. Lineage (NCBI taxonomy): Eukaryota > Metazoa > Chordata > Mammalia > Rodentia > Sciuridae > Tamias > Tamias sibiricus. The sequence continues at coordinate 182,948,207 of CM046659.1, read as the reverse complement.
CACACATGTCATTTGGAGCTGCTATATGCACTGAACTACTGATGCTGAATTAATGATTAGGTAATGGTCTATGACCGTGGCTCTCAACCTTAAGCATTCATAAGAGTCACCTGGAACCTTGTTAAAATACAGACTAGAGGAACCCCTAAAGTTCAGGAAGTAATGCCAAGAGTTAATAAATGGAATGACATCAAATTAAAAAGTTCCTGCACAGCAAAAGAAACAATTGGGAATGTGAAGAGAGAACATACAGGATGGGAGAAAATCTTTGCTAGCTACTCTTCTGACAAAAGATTAATATCCAGAATATATAAAGAACTAAAAAAACTTTATATTAAATGGGCAAATGATTTAAGTAGATACTTCTTAAAAGAAGAAATATAAATGGCCAAAAAAAATATGAAGCAATGTTCAACATCGTTGGCAATTATGGAAGTACAAGTCAAAACTACACTGAGATTTCATCCCATACCAGTCAGAGTAGCAGTCATTAAGAATACAAACAATAATACATGCTAAAGAGGATGTGGAGAAAAAGGAACACTTTTACACTGGTGGTGAGATTGTAAACACCATAGAAAACCAGTATGGAGGTTCCTCAAAAGACTAGGCACGCAACCACCATATGACCCATCCATACCACTCCTTGGTATTTATCCTAAACAATTAAAAGTCATTATACTACAGTGATAGACGCATACCCATGTTTATAGCAGCATAATTCACAATAGCGAAACTATGGAACCAGCCTAGGTGTCCATCAGTGGATGAATGGATAAAAAAAATGTGGTATATACACACAATGGAATTTTATTCAGCCATAAAGAAAAATGGAATTATGTAATTTAGAGGAAAATGAATGGAACTAGAGATGACTAAACAAAACAAGTCAAACTCAGAACATCAAGGGTCATATATATTCTTTCATATCTGGAAGCTAAAGAGGAAAAAGAAAAAGAAAGGTGTGTGATAGTGGGAATCTCATGAAAATCAAAGGGAGATCAGTAGAGGAAAAGGGGCCAAGGTGGTGGGAGATAGGAAGGGAGTGGGGAAGTGCTGGGGAATGATCTTGGCCAAATTATATTGTGTACATGTGTGAATATGTAACAAAAAAACTCCTCATTATGTACAACTATAATTCACTAATTAAAAAATGTGAGTTTCTAATTCAGTGGGTCTGGGTGGGTCCTGAGAATCTATCTGCATTTCTGACATGTTCCCAGCTGATACTGATGCTGTCAGGACTCCACTTTGGATATCAGTGGTCCCTCATTTGAAGCTAAAAAAATTAGTTAAAATTGTGAATCACAGTTGAGGCAGCTGTAGCATAGTTCAGAGGAAGACACTGAGTTGAAGCAAGTAACAGATAATAAGTGCTTGGGAATAACTAGAGCCCGAGTAGTAGAGTTGGGCATATGAGTGTAACTTGTGAGTGTTCCCTCTTTACTTGTGACCTAAAGTTTTTTTCTCCCAAAGCTTCTTAGCAACAATGTAACACCCCAAGCTAAGTAGAAGTCAAGAAGCTTGTGACATAGGCTTTCACCTTTGTACTACTAAGATTTCTGTTTGGGAGTATTTTTGCTCTGTGTATATTTGATTCTTTCTCATCATTTAGGTTTCAGCTCAGATAGTTCTTCATCACTGAGGCTTTTTTTTTCAAAGCCTTCTCTAAAACTTGCAGTATATTGCAGGGTGCAGTGGCACAAACCTGTAATCCCGGTGGCTTGGGAGGCTAAGGCAGGAGGATCATGAGTTCAAAGCCAGCCTCAGCAACAGTGAGGTGCTGAGCAACTCAGTGAGACCCTGTCTCTAAATAAAATACAGAATAGGACTGGGGATGTGATTCAGTGGTTGCGTGCCCCTGAGTTCAATACTTGGTAACCAACCCCCACCATCCTCCCAACCCTCCCACACACACAAAAAAAAGAAAAAGAAAAAGAAAAAAAAAAACTTGCAGTGTATCTTGTTTGCTTATTTATTTGTCTGTCCACATAGGAAAGCAAACTCCTTGAAGATGGGGCTGTTCTACAGTATTATTATGTTTCTATTACCTGCTATAGAGTAGACCTGTGTTAAATTTTGTATAGGAATAAATGGGTAGTATTGGTCACAGGCTATATTTGAGAGGGTTTGTGAATTATGAGTTGTTTATGCATAATTTTAGTTTGATATTGATGCTGTTTTTTATTTTTTATTTTTTTCCCTCACAGCATGTTATGGAAAGCAACCATTGAACTCATTAGAGGCATATCAGTTCAATATCGCTACTTCAGAGGGTGCTTTTTAGAACCAAAGGTATGTTTTCTTTATCTAGTTTCCAATTTCTTTATCACTTGCTTATTTCAAAAGCAATTAGCTTAAGTTTGAAAACATTAAAAGTAAAATTAGTTTGTTTTGGTCAAATAAGGAATGGAATTCTCAATAACATTTTAGTACCAAAATGCAAGTAAGTAGCCACTTCAGAGGCAGATGTTGTTTTCCATGGAATTTTTAAAAGACTGATAGTAAGTATGTTCTGCAATATTCTTATCATGAAATTGGTTTTAATGATGAATGTTCTCTATAGTTTGCATTTTTGGTAACTTCTGTAAGTTAGTAATCAGTTACAAAGGTTTTTCTTTTTGTTTTTTAACTTTATGCTGTGTAGATATATTTAAAGGAGTACATAGCCAGCTTTAAATGGTTAATTGTTTTTAAAAATTATTTCCCAGCAGTCATCTCTTAGTGACTGCATTGCTTAACTCCTATCAATATTGAAGTGATTCCTCCTAGAATTTTTTACAAGGTAGTATTGATCGGCCAGGATCTTTTCTGAAAGCCTTTGGAATATCTGTTAATTCTCAATCTGCCTGTTCACAGTGACTTATTATTTTGGGATTGTTTTCATATTTAGAAAAGAATAAAAGTTGATTCTTTTTCTCTTAGTCTACAGATACTTATTTGCTGAAAGGATTCTTTTCCTTCAGATTTTTACCTTTGACACACTTGGGCTCATGTGAACAAAGGTTTAAACAGGGATCTAGGAAACAACATGGATTAGACCTTTTTAAAAAATGTATTTCCCTTGGGAATCATTAGATTTTTTTGCTACATGTAAATAATGCAAGCAGTCACTGTTACCTCATTTTCTTAGCCACCAGTATAAAGAAGAAAGAAAACTGACAACCCCATTTCAGCTGTCTTTTGCACCTATTACGTTTTTTATTCCGAGTACTTTGTAAATACTAAGTAATTGAACTTAAATTCCATTATGGTTGATCATTGTGTTGGCTAATCTTGACAATGGTCTCACTTTAACAGTCTAAGAAAAGAGCATCTATTATTTATTTGCATAGGGCTACAACACCATGGTGAAGTTTTTCAGTATAAATTGAACTATTGTGTCTAGATATATAGGCTACAACACTCCTTACATTGGAAGTTTGAGAATCCTGGTGTGTAAAATCTAGCTTTGTATCATAGGAAATCAACTAAATTTTACTTGGAATTTGGACAAGAAAAATCACAATGAGTCCTTGGCATAGTTTTCTAAAGTAAGACTATTGGCAATGCAGGTGAAATAAAGCCAACATGTAATATTTTCTACATTTCATTGAAAATGTAACCAAAATAGCAATCAGTCCAAAATGCCTTTCTGAAAAATTGGCAAGAAGTCTCCTGAACAGTAAAACAAACAAAAAACCCCAAAACTGAACAAATAAAAAACACAAGTTTATCCCCATGTAATACTTGCAAAAGTTTACAGTATGTGTTGGTGAGTGTGTTTCTTTAAGTAGGTGCTTGCTCTGTATCGTGTACACATGTACCGTGTGATGCAGGGGCTGCCATGGTAAGTATGTTTTTCATGGAATAGAGTAAATAGCTACATAAAATCCCATATATATGGCTATTTTTCCACATGCTGGCTTAAAGTGATACTTATTTTAAAAGTCCGTGGCACTTTTTAAATGAAACATTTTTTACTAGAAGTATTATGAAAGTTTGTCTCAATTGTGTATTGTCAAATGATAAATGTAACGTGCAGGGAATCTTAAATCATGAAATGGTGTAAATTAATGGATTATATTTTTGTGACCATAAATAATGATAGGAAAGCAAAATAATGATGAAAATATTAAAAAGCCGATATGGGAAGGGAGATTAATTTTATTGGGTCAAAAGTTTTAGGGGGTACTCTAACCAGGCAGTTGTGGAACCTAAGCTAAAAATCTGTTATTTTTGGACAAGTCACTTGACCTGTATAGTTCAGCTGCTTCAATTGTAAAACAAAGGGTTTGAACTCTAGATTTCTTAGATTCTTTTTATTACTAAAAGTTTATCTTGAGCAAATAAAATTTTACCATTTACATTTCTCTTCCATACTTTGCTTTTTCTGTCATTATACTTTTAGTTTAGAATTTGAGCCCTGAAGTCCTTTTTCTCAGATTTTCTTAGCTGTATTTTTTTTTTTTAATTTACATTTTGTGAAATTAGAGTGAGGTATTAATATGTTGAATTTTAAAATGACTTTTACACGTGACAAGGCAAAATATTATCTTATTTAAACTTAGCAAACAAAGGTAATGAGTATTCCTGAATGAAAACATTGGTTTGAATCTATAGTCCATTAATTTCACATCTTTACCAAAGATACTTTTTGAATTTGCATGTAATTAAACATTTTTTTCTTTATTCATGTTCACCCCTCTCTGCTGGTAGCTAGAATTAGGGATGTTTTCTCATGGTAAAATGTTAGCCAGTTTTTAATTATATCCTTTGAAGGTTTTATTCATTTTTTTGAAAGTAGTTCTTTATGTTTCAGTAACACATCTATTCCTAATGTTTATAGGTGGTAACATTCAGTTAGATTCAATACAAATTCTTATTTTGATCTTATTTTCCCTTGATTTTTCTTTAAATCCTTTAACAAGAAAATCATCTGTGATAGGTTGATAATTGTTAATTTTTAAAATAGCTTAGCTTGTCATTTTGTGGAATGGTTTCTTAATATAGTGAAGTTCTGTATGCTAAATGCTCTCCGCTGTCAACGTGAGATTTGAGTCACCTTGGAGATGCCTGAGATGCCTGTTGACCTAACTTCCTCAGTTCTAATCAGTTTTCTTACTGGTGACCATTTTTCTTACTGGTCTTACTAAAAATAGTGATTTTTTTTTTTTTTTTAATAGCAGCGCATTTGGCTTCTGTATGACATCATAAATAAAAATTACTCGGTCCCCTTTTGCGTACAGGCTGTTTTCAAAATTGTGGAAAGGAAACAATCAGTAAAAATGTTAAGTTCTATCTGCAGAGATATTAGCAGAATTCACTGATAATTTTGCTTGCTGGTTTGTTCAGAAAACAAACCCCCAGTTTACGTGTTGGACAATCTTTTATTTACTTCTCAGTTCTTGATGTAGCCAAGTAATGTCACTGTTTAAGAAAGCAATAATTAAGATTTTTTTTGCATAAACAAACTGATTTTTTAAATGTTTTTGTTAATATACATATTCAAAAACATTTCTATAGTCATCTGATTTTAGATATGCTATATTGTAAAATAGCTCTATCAGAATTATTAATGGAATATTTCTTGGACTGATATTTTTACTTTTTTTCTTCCAAAGATTCACCTTCTACCTTACTCTAAAAACTTAACTGCAGTATTTGCAGAATAGAACTGTTCTTTTTCTAAGATGTTGAAGAGGAATGAGTTATTACAGTTCGTATACAAAGAATTGTATGTTTGAGAATTTGAATTTCCCAATATTTAGGCTTTAGTTTTTAATTTTTTAAAGAACTTCAGTAAAGCTACAATTTAAGATTACCTTCTTAAGTTTGATATAGTAGTAATATCAATTTTGGAAGTTAGATGTATTTTAAGACTAGGTTTTTTGTATTATATTACTTTATATACCAGCCAACATGGATTTGTAATGTGAGTGCTAGTAAACATGGTTAGAAGTCATCTGTTGAGCTGTACCTATGGACTACCCCTCAGACACTCTGTTCAAGGGTTGGGGATATAGCTTGGTGGTTGACTGCATGCTCAAGGCCCTGGGTTTGATCCCTGGCACTGCAATAAATAAATAAATAAACAGATAAATGACTGTGGGTCTGGGGATATAGAGCGCAGTTGGTAGAGTACTTGCCTTGAATGCACAGGGCCCTTGGGTCAATCCCCAGCACCACAAAACAACAACAACAACAACAAAACCTGCTTATTTCTAGGTGATTTTATGGCATGAGTGGTGGGTTTGTTACTAAAATAGATGAGAGTGGGGAAATTAAAGTTGCTACTAAATTTAAGTTTCCTATCAAATATTTAATACATACACAGGGCTGTCCTTATGTGATAGACAAGTCTGAATTTTATGTTCCCCTGACACTTGAATTAAAAGAAAATGAAAAAAACCTCTCTTTTTCTCTATCCACATTTTATCCCTGTTGACATATTAACAGCACCCCTTTCAAATCACCTTTACTTCGAAATTTTTATGAGAATGTAATCCCATATAATTTGGGGGGAGAGGTGAAGGAAAGGCATAGATAATTTTTGGCTGCTTTTCATTAGTAAAAAAAAAAAAAAAAAAATTGTTCCTAATTTTTTAAATTTTTTGGTACTTGGGATTGAATCTGTGGGTGCTTTATCACTGACCCGCATCCCCAGTCCTTTTTTATTTTGAGATGGGGTCTTGCATAGTTGGTTAAGGCCTGACTGAGTTGTTCAGGCAGACCTTGAACTTTTGTTCTCCTGCCTCAGCCTCCTGAGTTGGCTGGAATTACAGGCATGCACTAACAAACCAGGCTTTGTTTCTATTTTTAATGTATACATGGTTTCTCTCTTTTGTGGGTTAAAAGGTAAATGTTTAAAAGCTAAATTTAAAATATGTGTCGGGAAAGAAGTTGTACCAAAAAATATCTAGCAGAAGGAAAATACATGTATCTCCTCTTTTAATATAATGTAAATGATATTCACCATATTTTAAGATGAGCAGTTTGACATTACATTTAAAAAAAAAAAATCTACTTAGTCTCCATTTTGTAAGTAAACCCTTATAGCAAGGAGGTATTCAGCTAGAGAAAAAGAGCATTTCACTTAGTATTTTAGGATTAATGATTTCAATGAATTATGCTGTTGTAGTTTTTTAAGCTTCAAAAGTTACAGATTTTAAAAATAATTTAACCTGGTTATTTGAAGTGACTGAATTATCTCATGTTTAATTAATAATGTGCCTCATTTGTTACATACTTGTTATCATTTGGCACACTTATCAAATACAGTCAATCAGTATTAAAATCCAGCAAGATACATAGAAGAGTGTTTGATGTCATCTAAAGATGTACACTCCAGGCTTTTTAAGAGTATATGTAGTATTGGGCTGGGGTTGTGGCTCAATGGTAGAGTGCTTGCCTAGCACGTGTGTGGCCCAGGTTCGATCCTCAGCACCACATAAAAATAAATAAAAATAAAAGGCATTGTGTACAACTAAAAATAAATAAATATTTTTAAAAAAGAGTATATGTAGTATATGTCTAGAAAAGGGCTCGAAAGATTTATATGAAAATATTGATAGTAATTATCCCAAAATTATGTATACATGTTTCCTAAATAGAGCTAATAGATTTTTATATAGTCTTCTCTATATGTAATTAAATTTCTCTATAGAATATGTAAAGAAAAACTAATAGTATCTTGTACGATTAATTTTGAAATTTTGCTTTGAAAATGTGTATTCAAGGGGCTGAGGTTGTAGCTCAGTGATAGAGCACTTGTCTTGCATGCATGAAGCACTGGGTTTGATCCTTGGTACCACGTAAAAATAAATAAATAAAGTAAAGGTATTGTGACCATCTACAACTAAAAAATAAAAATAAAAAAGTATACTTAACAGCTTTATTTTGGCACAAAATTTTAATTATTTAAGATTCTTAATTAAAGAAAAAATAGAATGCTTAAAATTTCAGTCTTTTAGGTATACTCAGGGAATCTTTGGTAGTTCTCTTAAAATTGTTGTATGTTAAAACATACAGCTTAATTTTTCTTTTTCTTTCCTTTTTTGCTTTTTTTAGTAGGGGAACGTGATATCAGAAGACAGTATTAGGAATTGTCACAGTGTATGAATTTATAAACCCTTAGGCATAAGAATTAAATTTGGATATTAATTCCCCTATTATCATACTTGTTCTTCTTGTTTACTTGTCCTTGTGTCCTTTCTTTAACGATTTTTCTGTCGTCTTTAAAAGACACTGGTCACAATGATATGAGAAATCTTATGTTCTCATTATTTCCCACTTAGTGTTCTTCAATAAATAAATGTAAGGAAGAACTTTATTATGCCTTTTAGTTCCTTGAGTAACTTGTGATAATTGATCTCAAAGTACTCATTCCTAACAAGTCTCCTATTGTAGGCTTGTTTAAAGTTTTTTCCAAACACTTTCTTCAATAGAGCAGGAGATGAATGTTTTATCTGGCAATTCCTCTACTTGCTGACATTCCAGAGTATACTTGGTATTAACTTTATGACAGAATTAATATCAGATCAAAATTAAAATTTATTTGGAAAAAATTGAGTATTATAGGCTGATTTATGAATGGGTTTAAGAGAGTTTTGTGTGCCAGTTCATCTCATTTTTCTTTATTTACTGCCTCTTCATTTTCTTCCAGCCTTACATCATGTTTAGTAACCTGGGTACATTCCTGATTTTGGCATATAGTATTGATTATTACCGAGATGAATCTCTTGGTCTCATGTTTAGTATAAGATTTAGGCCACAAACATCTAATGGAGTCATGGGTAGAAAATAAGATATAAGAAATTATTGCAGACGTTTAACTTTTAAATTGCAGACTATCGGTGGTCCATGTCAAGTCATAGTTCACAAGTGGGAGACTCATCTACAACCACGATCAATAACCCCTTTAGGTATGGGCATTAACTGCATCTGTTTGAGGCATATGCATAAAGTTACTAATATGCTGCACAATGGCTTAGTGGGATTTAATAAATTTTTATTCTAAAGTTTAAAGTCAATGCATTGTTAGTACTACAAATTTCACTTAGCATTTCATGGATCTGATTTTCAAAACTAAACAGTTCTTAATTGCCTTTACAAATTTTATTAGAAATGCTTGCCTAGTTATTTTTGTTTTCTTGGATTAGATTAATTTATTATGAAATACTTGTTTTCATGTGGAGTGGTTAGGAAGTTTATAGCATTCTTCTTGACTGAGCATCCATGGCTTTATTTAATTGCTTGCTCAGGCTTAGAAAACATTTGAGGAATGAATTAATCCAAAACAAAAACTTCATAACTTTTAGCTTTGAATAGCAAAAATACTAGAATAAATTATTCTTTATTTAAACTAGCAAATACTTGAATAAACTTGTGTGAGTGAATTCACATATCTTTGTTGTAGTTGACATAGATTCTTGCTAGTTTATCTAAATTTCCTGCTGCCTATGGTAGAAGTGGTGATACTCAAGAGTTTTTTTTTAAAAAACAAAACAAAACATTATTCAGCTTTCTTGTGCCTAAAATTGGCATTTCTCTTCATGCAAGTATTTTTGAATTTTCTTTTCCATACTGAAAGTAGACTGTGAAGTTCATTTTACATACATTAAGTTACCCACTTGTATTCATCTGTATATTAACTTAGTGCTGAAAAATTTATCTTTTAGTTACTAGGCAAAGTTAAAATCTAAGGTTGATAACTGATTTGCTAATTTACTAGCTTAGATTAGTAAGGAGTGGGAGTGTCTGCTTTACCCTATATCAGGACACATCTTGTTTAAATAGATGTCTCATTCCATCCTCTTTATTGGATTTTCTTTTTATTATGTGTTTTAATGCATTTTTAATAGTGTATTTAGAATCTTTATGGTAGTATATTTAGAATTATAATAGTCCCATACTGAGGTTGGAACTTGTTAGGTATTAAACATTTAAAAAAATAATTTGCATTTGAAGCATCTTTTAGTTAAATCACATTGTCTTATTGTGAGAAGTGGAATGATTTTGTTTCTTTAGAAAGAAATATGTTTTATTCTATATAATTTTTAAACTTACAAGCTGTGTGACATCTACCAGAAAATCTGCATTAGCAACTGTAATATTTTAACAAGTATGTCAAACTTATGTTTAAGTTAAAATGGGAAGGGAAGTAGGAGGGAAAGACAATTCGTATTTAGAGGGTTGGATCTTAAAGCTTTTCTCATTTATTTGAATGTTAGGTAAAGGGATATGCTAGCATTTATTCTTTTTTTGGTAGTTCCTCACAGCTCTGTATATACAGGTAAGTTATACTGTTTGTAAAGCTTTTAGCTGGCTATAGATTATAGTTGGGATATGAGGAGAATTACATTTTAGACAAGTTCAGAATATGCACTACATAAGAATAAGCATTTTAATTGTGCCAAGACTTTTGTTTTGAAAATTCACAAGGAGTTACCATTGTCTAGTAGTAACCTGTTAGTTTTGTACATTGGTGGGTGTAGAAGTTCATCCCAGTGCCTCTAGAGCACCTCTCTGAGGAGTTTTCTTTCACTTCCTTATGCTATCATGAATAACAACAAAATCTGTAAGAACTGTACTACCTGCTAGTCTCTTTAAAAGGGAATTCTTTATTGAGGGCTACAATAAATATGCTTATTCACTTTATGCTGCTTTTAAGTTGTAGATTTAATATTTTAAACAGTCCTTAAAGTTGGTAATTTCTCGGTTGTTCATTCTTTAAACATTATGAATTTTAACAATGTTTTCTACTTTCCTTGAATTCTAGAAAATGAAATTATTATTGATGATGGACAATTTGGAATCCACAGTAAGTAGACTGAATTTTGAAATGTCTACTGATGTCATTATATGTTTTTAAATTTCCTTGGAAATATATAGCAAAAGAAAATAAGACATAGTATGATTTTGAAAACAGACTAGATCCCTGCTGCAAAGTCCATATTCTGGCAGATAGGAATTAACTTCTTTCCTTGATTTTGTTTGAAGTTTTTTATATTACATGATAATATGGTCAAAAGAGTCAAATAATTTAGTGTTTTTTGTTTTAGTTTTGTTCACTTATTTACAAAAGATAATATTTATGCTACATATTTCAGAGGTTTTTTTGTGGGGGGGGGGGCGTACCAGGGATTGAACTCAGGGGCACTCAACCACTGAGCCACACCCCCAGCCCTATTTTGTATTTTATGTAGAGACAAGGTCTCACTGAGTTGTTTAGGGCCTCGATAAGTTGCTGAGGCTGGCTTTGAACTTGAAATCCTCCTGCCTCAGCCTCCTAAGCTGCTGGGATTACAGGCTATGTACTACCACGCACAGCCTAAAATTAAACATTTTTAAGACTAAGGAGTAAACATATTTGTGTGTATATGTTTATGTATGTATATATATACACTATGTATGTGTTTCTTGTGTGTGTACATAAACATACACACACATGTGTATATATGTATGTCTTTTGTCCTGTTGATGAAAAACCTTAGGTCTAGTTGACTTTTTTTTTTTTGCTATTTATGAAAACATTATTATGTATAGTGGTAACTTCAAGTTAAAAAAATGGTAACAATACTCTTACAATCATGTGACTTTTTATGTCAGGATGAGTATATAAAATTGACTTACCTTTTCATATCTCAAACCCAGACTAGTGGCATAATTAGTTTCAACTAAAAATTTCTTGTGGAACTTTGGGAACATAATGATCCCTAATGGAACAATTGCTAGGTTAGAGAACATGTTCTCTTTCAATGTAGATATGGATTTCTTCAATAATGGATTTGATAAAAAGAGTTTAATTTACTAAAGTTGTTAAAGCATAGTTCATTGTTAATAGTCATTTAAATTTTTGCCAATGATATAAAAGTTCTTTTTTAATGACAAATTTAAGGCTATAAGTATATTTGCTTTGGAGGTGGGTGGGAAAAGGCCAATGTTTTATAATATCAGTGCATTAAAATGTGAATTTGAACAAGCATTAAAATAATTACTATTCCTCCTGTTTACTCTGACAGATGGTGTTGAAACTCTGGATTCTGGGTGGCTGACGTGTCAGACTGAAATAAGATTACGTTTGCATTATTCTGAAAAACCTCCAGTCTCAATAACCAAGAAAAAATTTAAAAAGTCTAGATTTAGGTATGACTATGCGCTTTTTTTTAAAAAAATATTTATTTATTTACGTTAGTTGTACACAATACAATGCATTTGTGTTTACATGGTGCTGAGGATCGAATCCAGGCCGCGCACGTGCAAGGCAAGAGCTCTGCCGCTGAGCCACAACCCCAGCCTGACTATGCGCTTTTATTATTAGGCCTTTTTTTTTTTTTTTTTTTTTTTTTTTAATTTTAATTAAAGCTGCACGTTTTGGACCCATTTGGTTTTAGCCTTTAAGAGAATAACATATAACACACAGCTATTGTCACATTTTCTAATAATCATAGGGATCTGTATGGTGAATTGCTTTTCCCTCTTAGATCACTACTGTTACACATACTTATATAAGTCCCCCCGACACCACCCCCGCTTGTACTGGGGATTTAACCCAAGGATGTTCTACTGAACTATAGCCCACATCCTTTTTATATTTTATTTTGAGATGATCTTGCCAAGTTGCCCAGCCTGTCTGTAAACTTGAGAGCAAAGTTGCTCAGGTTGTCTGTGAACTTGAGATCCTCCTGCCTCAGCCTCCTGGATCACTGGTTACTTGTGTGTGCCACCAAAGACCTGTAATCCCAGCACTCTATCAGTGTTAAATCTATAAATTTTGAACCAAAAAGGTTTTTATAAAGATCAGTGGTTTCTAAGCTTACGCATTTTTGTAGTTTCTATCATTTAATATTTCCTAGTGTAGTGATAAATTTGTTTTAAAATGAAAATAATAAATTATTTTGTGCTGAAGAGGGAATGTCAGAAGTAGAAAAAAATGATTATTGGAAATTGTTCAGAGATTTAAACTTTACAGTGACTTGAAAATGAAAACATTTCCATGAAGAAAGGTAGCAGTTTTAGAGTTTTTGTTTTTTGTACCAGGGATTGAACATCTAGAGGCATTTAACTACCAAGCCACATCCCCAGCATTCCCCTTCCCTTTAAAATTTTTTTTATTTTGAGACAGGGTCTCAGTAAGTTGCTGAGGCTAGCCTAAAACTCGTAATCCTCCTGCCTCAGCCTCCTGAGTTGCTGAGATTACAGGCATGTGCCACTATGTCTGGCTGGATTCTTTTTTCTTTTTTTTTTTTTAACTTGTATTAATTTTAGAGATAGATGTAAAGCTTTGTGTAAATGGTTAAATGGTAACTTCTTTCTTCTGTGATATCATTGTATATATTTCTGAGTGAGCTGGCTTAAGACCCTGGGAGCCCTACATTTGAATTTTTGTGACTTTGGGACTGAGATATGTAACATAGTTTGATTATATAACACAGCTTTTTCTGAATTAAGATATCAGGACTGGGTTGAAAGTAACTGAAGATGTTTATCTTTCTTTTTTTTTTTTTTTTTTTTTTTTTTTTTTTTTTGTGGTACCGGGGATTGAACTCAGGGACACTTGACCACTGGGCCACATCCCCAGCCCTTTTTTGTGTTTTTTTTTTTTTTTATTAGAGACAGGATCTCACTGAGTTGCTAAGTGCCTCGCCATTGCTGAGGCTGGCTTTGAACTCGCGATCCTCCTGTCTCAGCCTCCCAAAGTGCTGGGATTACAGGCGTGCACCACCGCGCCCGGCTAAGATGTTTATCTTTCTAATAACATTCATAATGATATTGATGTCTGTAAGTCCTTAAATATTTTATTATAACTGTCTAAACATTATAGTACTTACATATCCCAATCACAGACAAGGAAACTGTCTAAATATTATAGTACTTACATATCCCCATTACAGACAAGGAAAAGTGTGGGTGGCACTTCACAGCCCTTTGTGTTGGCTGTTCTGATAGAGTAAGGGGTTTGGGGTGTGTGTACCTTGTCCCCTTGCTTTAGCTTTTCTAGATCTTTCTTTGATTCTGAAAAGCTGAAGTACTTGAACCACATGGTCAATCTGCAAGATCCACAGGACCTCAAAATTTTTAAGTAGTTATCTATACATATTTTACTTATTACTTTAAAAGAAGCAAATTACATCTGTAAACTGACTATTATAGAATAATTTATTGAAATAACAATAGAAATATAAGGTAAAACCTTGGTTGGTTAACTTATTAGTACTTTCATTTTTTCCCTTGGATTCAATTAAGCAATTAATAGCCAGGCATGGTGGCACATGTCTTGAAATCTCAGTGATAGGATTTGAGGGCTAAGGCAGGAGGAGGATTGCAAGTTTGAGGCCAGCCTCAGCAATTTAATGAGACCCTGTCTCAAAATAAAAGTACTGGGGATGTAGGTCAGTGGTAAAGTACCCTTGGCATCAGTCCCTAGCACAAAAAATAAATGTTTGGGATATGATATGGAATACAAATGAATACTTAGTCTTAACAACACTCTTGTTTATAGAAATCACTTTGAGTGTATATATTAACAATTGAGTTGCTTAGGCTTAAATTAAATTGAAATGTACTTAGTTGGAATCTACCTATTAAATCACTTAATTCTTGTTGAAATAATTGTGCATAGCTAGAAATTAGTGTTTGTTCCAATGATTTTTCCCCCAAATTCATATTAGTGCTAGATTAAGCCTTCATAGGGTAGGAAATAAATTTATCTGTGAGAAGTCATTATTTTAAAAACTTGGCAACAGCTTGTACTTTGTTTTATTTATTGTTTTGTGCTAAAAGGGATTGAACCCAGGGAGACTCCACTACTGTGGCACTGTATTATTGAGCTATGTTCCCAGTCCTTTTTGGTTTTTAGAGATAGGGTCTCAATAAGTTGCAGAGGCTGACCTGCAACTTAACTATCTTCCTGTCTCAGCCTCCTGTGTCACTGGGATTACATGTGTTTGCCTCTATACCTGGCCAGTTAATGCATTTTTAAATGAAACAGTGAACATGCACCTTGTTATTAACAAGTTTTAAACAAACATTTCTATCTTTCTTTTTAGTAACAGGGGCACTCAACAAGTGAGCCACATCCCCAGCCCTTTTTTATTTTTTATTTTGAGACAGGGTCTCCTAAGTTGCTGAGGCTCTCTTTGAACTTGAAATAATCCTGCCTTGGCCTCCCAAACTGCTGGGATTATAGGCATGCACCACTGTGCCTGGCCCCCACATTTCTTTTTGATTGATTAAACTAGTAAATAGAAAGCAATGGTGATGTGTCTTTATGACTGAGTATGACGTATATATAGCTATTTGAAGAAAACATTTAATATAAAAACATGAATTAAGTTCTATCATAGATCCTGTCCCTTTAAGGTTATTTGTTTGTTTGTTTATTTATTTATTTTCAAAAAATGGTTGTCTTTCTTGCTAATTTCTGTCCATTTTGTAGTCCTTTCATGTACCCCAGGGGAGAATGTTTTTTCTTTCGGGTTTACCAACAGAATCAATCATCCAGAAGACATCCAGAAGACAATTTGTCTTCTGGAAAAATGATGATTTTTGTTTTGAGTTATTGAAATACTACTTTAGATTTTATTGAGTGATTGTAGACAGTATTATTAATGGAATAAACTGTATGGCTGAACCCTCAGGAAAACCTCCGAATTATGTGGGTGTTAGAACAAAGCCTCAGCAGGGCTGGAAATGTAGCAGCTCCCTTAGTAGAGTACTTGCCTCACATGCATAAGGCCCTGAGTTCAATCCCCAGCCCTGCAAAATACAAAGAAAGTCTTAGCAGTGATTAGGGGGAGAGAGGTCAGAGTGGGCCACACTGTTATGATTATTTGCGTTCTAAGTCAAATCCCATTTATATGTCAAATGAAAAATTTTGTAGTTTACCTTACTCTATAATAACTTTGCACCCTACATTAATAATATTCAAATTGTTTAATCTATATATGATTTAGTTGGTACAAGAAATATTCCAGAATTGAATTTGCTTTTGGTATTACAACTATTTTGTGCAAGTAATTGCTTTTCATTGGGAGTAGACCAGTCTTTGTGGTCCCTTTGGCTGGGTAACTGGTATTTGTTTTCATTACTGTGAGCCAAGTGAGAGGACTTCTTAGAAGGATTATTTGTTTCCCTTATTAAGAAAGCATATAAACAAATACATTTTACATAGAAAACATCCATACATATGTGTATGTATGTATATATATGTGTATGTATACATAATATATGTCATGTATTATGTGTTTAAGTTTTCTTTAGTCATGTACTTTTTACAGGGTAACTGGGCTTTCACTGTGGTATGGTAGAGGAAAGGGATATATATATATATATATATATCTTTCGGTTTAAACCTCCAGTTCTAAGAGCTTTTTAATGTACACTACAGAATTTGGTTCAGTTTTGTCTTGTTATATTTATACTTGTAAGACATCTCAAAAAGGGTTTTTAACTGTTATTTGAAGGCTAA
This sequence comes from Tamias sibiricus, assembly GCA_025594165.1. Classification (NCBI taxonomy): domain Eukaryota; kingdom Metazoa; phylum Chordata; class Mammalia; order Rodentia; family Sciuridae; genus Tamias; species Tamias sibiricus. The sequence continues at coordinate 182,931,757 of CM046659.1, read as the reverse complement.
GAAATTGATGTATCTAATGATAATTGAGATAATACCCCTTTTTAAAATATTTATTTGTTTTAGTTGTACACAATGCCTTTATTTTTACGTGGTGTTGAGAATTGAACCCGGGCTGTGCACATACTAGGCGAGTGCTCTACTGCCAAGCCACAACCCCAGCCCCAAGATACTACCCCTTTTAAAACAACAAAAACTAAAGAATGAATTAAAACAACCTTAGTAGGCATAATGGACCCAATCTCTTTTTAATACCTTGTAGAAGTATTTGTAGAAAAAACACATCTAGTGCTTTAACCTATTTGTAATCTTAATGTAATATCTTATTTTTGTTATTTGAACATGTTTGAAGATCACTTTTTTTATTTTTTTTTGGTGCTAGGGATTGAACACAGGGACTTATGCATGCAAGCCAGTCAGTTTACCAACTGAGCTATATCCGCAGCCTGAAAACACTTACGTTTAAGTAACATTTCTACAAGATTTTATTCTGTGCCACTTTTGCATTTCGTTGTTTTTTTCCTATTTTTCAGGGTAAAGCTTACACTAGAGGGTCCAGAGGAAGATGATGATGATAGGGTATCTCCCACTCTTCTTCACAAAATGTCCAATACCTTGGAGATATCCTTGATAAGTGATAACGAGTTCAAGTGCAGGCATTCACAGCCAGAGTGTGGTTATGGCTTACAGCCTGATCGTTGGACAGAATATAGCATACAGACAATGGAACCAGATAACCTGGAACTAATCTTTGATTTTTTTGAGGTGAGTAGTTTTAGGGAATGGGTTAAAAAAGAATGTAAGCATGAGCTTACTGATTTGTGTAAAGGCATGATTCATAAGAACTCTTTAGGTGTTGGCTCCTCTATAAATTTTAGCAGGTTTAAAAAACTCAGGTGACAAATTTCAAGTACTATTAGCAAAATAATTTTTAAAACTGCAGTAGAATTGATATTTTAAATCAAGACTAGATTCCTTTTTTCTGTGCCTATTAATCTAAATGTAAATAAAATATATCTAAAGGAGCCTTCAAATATAAGTTGAGGGCCAGGAAGGCTATGTGCCCGTTGGTGGACAATCTGATGTAACTAGCATGATGAAGTGAATCCTCTTTGTGGTAAAAATCTTTCACTGAGGTGTTTTATTACGAGGATTTGTTGTGACAGTGGGCTGACTATATAATTTTACTTGATGTTATAAATATATAATAAATCTAGTTATAAAGTTTGTGCCAGATTATGCAGAATCAGTGCTGCCAACCCTCCGAAGCTACTTGTATTAACTTACACTAAAACTTGTTAGCTCACTGGCTGTTCAGATGCTCCCACAAATAATACCTAGTACCTCCCCTAAGGTCCTTAATACAGTGTGCCTAGCCCAGCAATTAAGTGTAGTAGTGTTCTTAGCCTCTGGCTCCTTTTCCATTTCTACTGTCATGTCTACTAGAGTTTAAATCTTTCAGGATGGGGGAGTGGGCATGCCTGATTCACAGTAGTACTTACAACTCACTGTTGCTGAGGCTGACATCAAACTTGATCCTCCTGCCTCAGCTTCCAGAGACACTCAAATTATAGGCGTGTGCCACCGTGCCCCACTCAGTTTCTTGAGAACAGCAGAATTTGGGTATTTAAACCTATTGAGTAAAACTTGTTGGACATAATTAAACTTCTTATAATCTTTGAATCATTCAACTTGATGTCTTTTTTTTTTTTTTTTTTTTTTTTTTTTTTTGGTACCGGGGATTGAACTCACATCCTCAGCCCTTTTTCGTATTTTTAATTAGAGACAGGGTCTCACTGAGTTGCTAAGTGCCTCGCCATTGCTGAGGCTGGCTTTGAACTCGTGATCCTCCTGCCTCAGCCTCCCAAGCGCTGGGATTACAGGCGAGCGCCACCACGCCCGGCCCGATGTCTTTTTTTTTTTTTTTTTTTTTGTGGTGGTGCTGGGGATTGAACCCAGGGCCTTGTGCATGCGGGGCAAGCACTCTACCAACTGGGCTATGTCCCCACCCCTTGATGATGTCTTTAGGCATCCTTTGTGAGGAATTTTTTGGCTATTTTGCATTATATGTAATTTAATGTACTTCCTCTAAGGATTATATTTTTTAAAAGTTATTAGATCTAACTTAAGCAATAAAATCTGTAGCACTTTATTTTAAATATATAGTATGAAGTTTTGATTGTTTCCTTTTTGTGTGTGTGTGTGTGTGTGTGTGTGTGTATGGTTTTTTCTTTTTTTGTGGGGAGGGGGGGCGGCGGTACTGGGACTTAACCCAGGGGAACTTTACCACAGAGCTACATCCATAATCCATTTAGTTTCCTGAGACAGGGTCTCCCTAAGTTTCATGGGTCCTAAGTTGCTGAAGTTGACCTTGTACTTACTATCCTTCTGTTTCAGTCTCCAGAGCCTCTAGGATTACAGGCATGTACCACCATGCCTGGCAGGCACTTGCCTTTTAATAATCTCTTTTGGGGGTTTGGGGGCAGGTACCAGGGATTGAACTCAGGGCACTTGACCACTGAGCCACATCCCAAGCCCTTTTTTGTATTTTATTTAGAGGCAAGGTCTCACTGAGTTGCTTAGCAACTTGCTTTTGCTGAGGCTGGCTTTCAACTCATGATCCTCCTGCCTCAGCCTCCCAAGCCCCTGGGATTACAGGCGTGAGCCACCATGCCTAGCACCTTTTAATAATCCCTTGACCATTGTGCTAGGTGCTGTTGCACATGATTATAATCTGAGTGACTTGGGAGGCTGAGGTAGGGAGATTGCAAGTTCAAGGCCAACCTCAGCAACTAAGTGAGGCTTTAAGCAAATTAGCAAGATCCTGTGTCAAAATAAATAAATAAAAGGGCTGGTGATGTGGTTCAGTGGTTAGGCACCTCTGGGTTCAATCCCTAGTACCCCTCTCTCCCACTCTCCCAAATTAAAACCTCTTAAACACCTAAATTTTCATTTGATTGGCATTTTTGGAATCAACTGTTTTTTTCATAGATGAGGCTGATAAAATACCCACTGTAATCTGAAAATGGACACTTGGTTTCCTTGGGAGTTACTATGCCTATAGGCCATCCATGTGGACATGTTTGTAGAGAATATAATTTACATTAAACTTCACTACAACTATATCTTGGTCTTTCAGTGTAAAGTGCCTAGAGATTTTCAGACAGTGCTTTAATTCCTCTAATACATATTAGATCAGAAGTGAAGAAAATGTATAATTTAGAACAAAAAAGCTATCTAAATTACCCTGGATATAAGTTTTGATTATTTCTTTCTCATCAGTCCCCCATAGAGTATCAGTTGATTTTAAGGGAGTTCTTTGATTATGAATTAAAAATATTTAAGAATTCAGAGTATTCTAAATCTCATTTTTTCAGGAAGATCTCAGTGAACATGTAGTTCAGGGTGATGCCCTTCCTGGACATGTGGGCACAGCTTGTCTCTTATCATCCACCATTGCGGAGAGTGGGAAGAGTGCTGGAATTCTTACTCTTCCCATCATGAGCAGAAATTCCAGGAAAACCATTGGCAAAGTGAGAGGTAAGTTTAGAGAAATAGGCAAGTCCTGACAAGTAAAGCTAAGGTTAAGTTAGAGTTTTCATTATTTTTAAATTGAAAATTTGAGAATGGTAATTATTAATGATTTACATTATTAATATAATAAGAATTTAGATGAAGTAATATAACAAGAATTTAAGCATGTTTATTAAATTTTCTAGAAACTTTACTTTGAATCAATTTGACTTGATTATTTTCTATATGATAGAGATTAATCAAGCTGGTTTAAGTGCTTTTTAAATGTCAATGAGTTCATAATGAACTTTTTAAACCATTTTTATTTTTGTCCCTCCCTCTTTTTTTCTATGGAAGTTGACTTTATCATTATTAAGCCATTACCAGGATACAACTGTGACATGAAATCTTCATTTTCCAAGTATTGGAAGCCAAGAATACCACTTGATGTTGGACATAGAGGTGCAGGAAATTCAACAACAACTGCCCAGTAAGTTGAATATTTTCATAGAATTAGCATTCAGTAGTTTATGCTCAATAAGGTTAGATTGATTTGACCCACAAAATGATCAAATAATGCTTTTATTATCATTACCATTTCAAAATAATTAGAGACTAACTCTAGTCTTTTAAGATTCTTGTTAGTCTTTTTTAAAATATTTATTTACTTCAGTTGTACACAATGCGATGCATTTATGTTTATGTGGTGCTGAGGATCGAACCCGGGCTGCGCACGTGCGAGGCGAGCGCTCTCCTGCTGAGCCACAACCCCAGCCCCCGTCTTGTTAGTCTTTTTGACATTGTACTGAATTGATCATGAGAAAGACATTAGAAACACAAAGCCAGGAGGTAAAGCTTGTTGCAGAAAGCTTTTGGCCTCTTGAGTATCTGTGTTGTCTTTCTTCATTTGGGCACGTTGACCTTTCTTGGCCTTATCTATAAACTGGAAGGGTTTGGATGTTCCCTTGTGTTCCGCTGCTAGCATCCATGACTCCGGGAACGTTTAAGTAAACTCAGGACGTATTTGTTTGTTCAGCCAACACCTCATCAGAAAGATGCCTCATCTCTTTTCAACAGACACAAATTTCAGCCAGGTACAGTTGGTTGTTCCTTCCAGTTTTGAATTTTGTTTAATTACCAGTGCTATAGCTTATTGCCATTGACTTTCTACTGTTAATTTTAATCCCATCCCTTTTATTTTAAACTGCTGCTGCTGAGTAGTGTTGCACATGCGTATAATTCCGGCTACACAGGAGGCTGAGGAAGGAGGATCACAAGTTCAAAGCCAGTCTCAGGAACTTAGTAAGACCCTAAGCAACTTAGTATTGATAAGACCCTGTCTCATAAAATAAAAAAAGGCTTGGGATGTGGCTCAATGGTTAAACACCCCTGAGTTCAATCCCTGGCATCCCAAATAAATAAAAGTGATGATCTGATAGCTTTGGGACTTGTCATGGTTATGATTTTTTTTTTTTAAAGTCTATAAAACAAATCAACCTACCATTTAAGAAAGACGCACCCTTAGGCACCATCTTAGTAAGTTGTCTTCCTTTTTGTTCTTGTTCTTTTTTTTTTTTTTTTTTGGTACGGGGATTGAAGTCAGGGGCACTCGATCACTGGGCCACTTCCCAGCCCTTTTTTGTATTTTATTAGAAATAGTGTCTCACTGAATTGCTAAGTGCCTCGCCATTGCTGAGGCTGGCTTTGAACTAGCGATCCTCCTGCCTCAGCCTCCAAAGTGCTGGGATTACAGGCGTCCTCCACCGCGCCTGGCTGTTCTTATTCTTTTTAATGAACTTTCCATACTTCTTCCTGTTGGTGTATCAGTGTTTCCCCCCACAATCTGCCAGTATTTAGTCATCTGGAGGCTTTATTGCAAGGAAAAAGTTTTTGTGTCTCTGTTTCTTCATGCCATTGAAAAGAATTGTTTTTCCTTTATTGGTCACCTTAACTTGTTTCCAAAGGGAAAAAAAATTCCTTAGTACAGAAGAGGTATGTGTTGTGGTGTAGCATGTGTCTATATTCAGCTTGTAAGTACCTACTATTGTTAGGGCTTGCATTTATGGAATAGATAAATGTACACATTAGCCAAGTGTGCCTATAGTCTTTTTTTTTTCCACAGTCATATTTTGGGGATGGCAAAATTAGCTTCAAAATAAAATAAATACTATTTCCATTGTTGACTTTTTTACATTTGTTTCTTTTTTTGTTGTTTGTGATAACATGTTTCTTTTCTATTTCAGGCTGGCTAAAGTTCAAGAAAATACTATTGCTTCTTTAAGAAATGCTGCTAGTCATGTAAGTAACCTTTCCTTCCTTCCTTCCTTCCTTCCTTCCTTCCTTCCTTCCTTCCTTCCTTCCTTCCCAGGGATTGAACTCAGGGGCACTCAACCACTGGGCCACATCCCCAGCCCTTTTTTGTATTTTATTAGAGACAGGGTCTCACTGAGTTGCTAAGTGCCTCGCCATTGCTGAGGCTGGCTTTGAACTCGCGATCCTCCTGCCTCAGCCTCCCAGGTGCAGGGATTACAGGCCTGCGCCACTGCACCCTTTCTTTCTTTAAAGTACATTGGGCTATTCAGTTAGAAAAATGTGGCTCAGGGCGATCTCCTCCAGTCTGAATTAGTATGTTAAGAAGGAATATTTATGCTTTTTTTGAACATGTTTCAGTCTATGGTGATGATTGGGATGAGAACAATAAGATCATAAGCATCTTTTTTTCATCTAACAAATTTTGAGTTTTTGGGGAAAGAAAAAATTTTCCACTAAGCATTGATCTGAATGATGTACTCATTAGGTCTTAACTTTTTTTTAAAGGCCAAAACCAGGCTGGTTTATTTATACACTGAACAATGTATGTACAGCTTGGCCTATGCATATAATAATACAAGAGGCAGCTGCTTTCAGGTGGCCACTGTATAAATTAAGATTATAAATAGAGGGTGTGAGCGTGAGCCTGCAGGCATGAGACATTTTTTCTGAGATCTCAGTGGTCCTTCTGTTCCCTCCTCTACACTCCTCTCTGGGCCTTGGGACTCAAAGCAGATGACCGGCATTATGGCAGGAGGAGTTGGCAGCACAACTATGACTTAGTGCCCTAAGAATGTGGTGCCCAGGCTGGTGTACCCCAGCAAGCCCTATAGAGCTCATCATGGTCCCATGTATTCCTCCTGTCCCCCCTTTTTTTGTACTGGGGATTCAACTCAGGGGCACTTAACCACTGAGCCACATCCCCATCCCTTTTTTATTTAGAGACAAGATCTCTCTGAGTTGCTTTATGCCCTTACTAAGTTGCTGAGGCTGGCTTTGAACTCGGGATCCTTCTGCCTCAGCTTCCCAATCCGCTAGGATTACAGGCATGTGCCACTTCGCTCAGCTAGTATTTACTTTTGATATAATATTTATGAGAAGGATTTAGTGGTTTTATGTAACACTTTAAAAAAAAAAAAAAGTATTTAAGTTCCCACCCTGCTTACTAGATTGTTACATTTCTTAACTCCTTTCCTTTATCCAGTCTGATGTTTAGCAACTGCAATTTGACATTTTTTAATTGAGAGCCTGAGGTTTCCTCCTTTCCCCCTTCCTCTGCGCCTGACCAGAAAGTCTCAGGTTCTGAAGTTAAACTAGGGGAAAATGGAGTTAGATCTCATTTTTGTATTTCTACTTGTTTCAGTGTCCTCCAAATCACCTAAACTTTGCCTTCTTAAAAATTGTTCAACAAGTAATCGGGTGTTTATCACTTATATGAACCAATATCTTTTCTGACATACCTTTTCATATGTTAACTTCTCTGAAATTGGAATAGGTTTTACGATTTATCTTTGATAACCGTCAGCACCTCCACCAATAGTAATAAAATAATGATACATTTTATAATTCATGACATCTTAAAGTAGTTGTTTTGATATTTAAAATTTTAGTAGTTTTATCTTTGTGTTAAAGATAATACTGGGACTGGGGTTGTGGCTCGTGGCTCAGCAGTAGAACGCTCGCCCAGCACGAGCGCGGCGGCCGGGTTCGATCCTCAGCACCACGTAAAAATAAAGGCATTGTATACAGCTACAACAAATAAATAAATATTAAAAAAAAAAAAAAAAGATAATACTAATTGCTAGGTGTTGTGATGCATGCCTGTAATCCTAGCAGTTCAGTCCCTAGTACCAAAATAAATAAATAAAGCCCTTATTTATGAGTATTCTGGTATGTAGTTCATAATTTGGAATCAGTTTTAATTCATTGTAGCCAGCCAGTGTAAGTTTCATTTAATTAACTGTAAACAAGTGATTGACTGCTGTTAAAAGAATTTTCAGGGTCTCCATGCTTTTTGGAAAGAGGATTGATTTTATTTATCCTTCTATATTCTGACAAAACCCTTTATAAGTCACATGGGTGACATTTAGCAATGTCTTATTTTAATTATTAATTGCTTATTAACTTGTTTTAATGTTAAAAACACAACTTTGAAGATGTATTGGTATTATTATTTCTTAAAGCTCACACATGAATTTTGAGATTAGGTTTTATCTCTTAGTAAAATTTTTTCCAGAATGATGATAATTATGTACAATTAAACATTTAAACTAGAAAAATGTACATTAAAATGTTAAGTAGGTATTTATGGGAATAGGGTTTGTTCTCTTTGTTAGAAATGCTTTGTGGTTTTGTTTTAATAGAAGTAGCTACATTTTCTGCTTGAGACATGAACAAGGAAGTAGACTTCATAACCAAATTCTTGAGCTTCCTTTGGTTGTAATTGAGTACTAAGAAGATGGGTACCATTCCATGACTTAGTGCCACTGTAGGAATGGAAATGCATCTATCCATACTCACATAACACTTCTGTTGGTCACAAGTCAGTAACATACAGAATTCTCAAACCTTGCTGTTTCCTTTGATCTCAGCTTTTGCTGAATGTACACATTTATGTATCAGTTTATGTTCTCGGTTTTTTATCAGATTAATTCAGAGGATAGAATCCATTTTCTTTTTTTGGAGACAGAATTCACCATATTGCCCAGGTGAGCCTCTAACTCACTGTCTTCCTGCCTCAGCCTCCAGAATAGCTGGGATCACAGTGAAAGTTCACTAGGAAGCAGAGCAAAGGGGCTGTGTGGCTTAGTCTTTCCTCATTTCATCTCTGAGGTCTAGCTAATGCTAAGGTATGCAGGGGCTGGAAGGAGCCAGGAAACCTTGTATTCTAGGCTCCTATTTGATTCTATTTCTGCTAATAGCAGTAGCAGAGGTGATAACCATGAATGCTATCACTGTTACTGAGATGCCCCTGGGTGTTTACCAATGGATTCATGCCCACCCCCCTTTTTGGCCAGGTAAAAGTTGTGCTTCTACAAAGGGAGGTGGGGGGCGATGATAAACTGCTTTTTAGAAAATGCTTAATATGTAGTATTAAATAATTAGTGTGGATGTTTTATGTTAAAGTTTCTTAATGTTCTTGTACTTTTAGATGTATTGCACACCAGATAATGTTTTTCTAATACTTGGCTTCTTCCTGTCAGGGTGCAGCCTTTGTAGAATTTGATGTTCACCTTTCAAAAGATTTTGTGCCTGTGGTATATCATGATCTTACCTGTTGTTTGACCATGAAGAAGGTATGTGGAAATTCCTTTATTTTAAACTCATTGTGAGCTAAAAGGTGTAAAACTAGGACATTTGTTACACTTTTAGTTGTTTATTAACTGTAGTCATTCAATTCATTTTCTTGGTGATTTATTGCCATTCCTTTCCTGTCTCAAGCTCTGGCAACTTTAATAGAGTGAGGAGGTGCTTACTGATTTCCTCAAGTAGAGTCTCTGTTTTGCTCAATTTATATATTTATTCCAGGTGATATCTGTAGCAGTGTTTGTTTTCTAAGCCCTCATCTATTTCTGCTTTATACTGTTTCTCAAATTCATAGGCTAGTTTGGTATAGTTTATAGCAAGAGTAAAAAATTTAAGGTGTCAGTGAAGAAGGAATGGACTGAAGAGCTAGGGAGATATGAAAGACTTTTTAGCTGAGAAGGGAAATCTCAAGAACTAAACTTCAAGATTAATCTTTTGGTGACTGATGTAATTGAAATTTCAGAAGACACAGACTGGAAGCAACGGAAGCAGTAATGTATGCCATAGGTACAGTAGGGAAAGGGAGAATGGAGAAGAGGGCATATGATGGAGAGGAGCATTCAAAATGAGATTTTGAAATCCATATAATTTTTCAAAATTTGTTGTTGTACAAACATAATTGTCATTGTTATTTCCTCCCTGAACTTCAGTATATACAGATTAACAAGTGATTTCTCAGGAACTTAACCTAGGAAGGTTCATTTTGCATTTTCTTTAAAATTATGTTGGTTCTTAGTTGGGTGTGGTGGTTCATGCCTGTAATCCCAGAGGCTTGGGAAGCTGAGGCAGGACGGTTGCAAATTCAAAGCCAGCTTCAGTAACTTAGTGAGGTCCTAAGCAACTCAGACCTACTCTCAAATTAAGAAATTAAAAAAGGCTACAAATGTGACTGAGTGATTAAGCACCTCCTAGGTTCAATCCCTGGCTCCCCCCACCTCCAATTATATTGGTTCTCATTTTCAATTGAGTTGATTTAAAATTAAGGCCAGTTTATGTAGTAGAACACTATACCAGATGTGTTGTATAAAAGAATATGACAAGGCATCTGGGTCCACCTGCTAGTGGATTTAACAGAGTTCTAGGGGATTGGATTGCTATGGTAGCTAAAAAAAGACACTTCTGTTTTTGTTAAGTGGTATCAGGAGAGGGAGGGAAGAAAGGAGATACGTGTATTCAGATGACGAAAGATGTGGAATAACTAAAAAGAAATGGAGCAAGTAGTTTTTGCTGTGGGAGAACACCATCTCTAAAAATGTTAGTTTAGTCAAGAGTTACTGATCTCCTATTTTCACCAGACTGTCTTGCTTTGACGTTGAAGCTGAATGAGTTAATTGGGGAATGAAAGTAGTGAGTGTGTATATTTTTAGGTGGATTTTTAATTTTGAAGCTGGAATTTTTCTTAAAAGTTATTTGTCCATTTAAAAAATAAGTAGTTCAGATTATGAAATGAAAAATAAATCTTCCTTTCCCCTTTTCCTTGATCTCATTCCCTTATTCTTAATAGTTTCTTGTGTATCCTTCCAGAAAAACTTTAGGCATACACAGGTTCGTACCAGTGTACATGAATGAATATATATGTACTTAATGACTTCTAGCGTGTTTGTTGAATTGATCATTTATTTATTGGAGGTACCTCAACTCATTTCCTAAAGATAACAGTACCTCTAACAATGTGATGTTTGATATGGCATTAAAACCTAGTAGAGTATATTTGCTTGTGGGGAAATCTTGATAATTCTGAGTTCTTATTAAATAGTATTGCTTATGAAGCTAATGGGCAGTTTTGTTATGGCACTTTCTTTGCCTGGCTGCTATTTTTTATCCAAACTTATATTTGAAAAGTTTAGGAACTTATGAACAGAAATTAATCCCTTATGGTATTTGCATGTTGATTTCCTAGGCATGTAGCATGGATTATATGTCAAATACAAAGTATATAGCATGATAGAAAGCAGGGGAAATGATGACTTACAGACAGCTCCTTGTGTCCTCTGTTGTGTCTTCAGTGCCATAACTTTCTCCCAGCAGGCCTTTTTGTCCTGGCATTCCCTGCCTGCTTTAAAAAAAAAAACCAGGGACGTGGGGGGGAGGCTTATTTGTAGAGCATTTGCTTAGCATGCGCAAGATCTTGGGTTTGATCCCTAGCACCATCTAAAAAAAACAATAGAGTATAAGGCTGGGAGGTAATGTTAGGTAAAAATGGTTTTTCTGGGGGCTGGGATTGTGGCTCAGCGGCAGAGCACTTGCCTTGCACGTGTGCGGCCCGGGTTCGATCCTCAGCACCACGTAAACATAAATGCATTGCATTGTGTACAACTAAAGTAAATAAATAAATATTTTTTAAAAAATGGTTTTTCTGCATGGGGCTTTCTAATAGTTACTCTCATCATTCAGTAAATTTAAATTATAGGCCTATCCAGAGGAAACATTCAGTAATAATGAAACAGGCCTATTTCTTTCTCTTTTCTGTTTGTTTTTTTAGAAGTTTGATGCTGATCCAGTTGAATTATTTGAAATTCCAGTAAAGGAACTAACATTTGACCAACTCCAGTTGTTAAAGGTAGTAACAGCGTAAATGTAAATTACCATTTCACTTTAGTTCTATTTACTGATAAATGGTTATGTTCTCCTTGCACACAGGGTTGACTAGGTAATATACATAGAGTGTGCTTTACTTTTCTGCTCTGATTTGGAAGATGCTGATTCATCTGTCCTCTCTAAAAGTTGTGGATGTCATTGATTTTTGTATTTATGAAAGAACTAGGCCATTAGTCTTTGAAGGCCATAGGTTTAGCCTTTCACATTCATAAGCGTTTATTGCTTTTGTTCTGCAGTGGCCCTTCTCTTTATAACTGTTTCTGTTTTACAGTTGGCCTTTTATTTGATAGTAGGTTTTGAACAAATGTTGATTTATAGGATCTTTGTATTTTTGTTTGTACCTTGTAGTTTTTCATGGTTCTTTTTTTCCATTCCTATTAGATACATAAATAATTAAGTATAAGCAGTTTCCTAACTTCTGAATTTTTATATTATTCTTTCCTACTTGGTGTACCTTAGGTGTATGTGTACACATATAAAATAATTAGAGTAATTAGTGTTTATTCTTAATAAACTGGTAATTCAGCCGGGTGCAGTGGCTCACACCTGTAATCCCAGCACTTGGGAGGCTGAGGCAGGAGGATTGCAAGTTCAAAGCCAGCCTCAGTAATGGCGAGGCATTTAGCAACTCAGTGAGACCCTGTCTCTAATAAAATACAAAAATGTGCTGCGGATGTGACCCAGTGGTGGAGTGCCCCTGAGTTCAATCCCCGGTACCAATCAATCAATCCATCAATAAGCTGGTAATTCTACATTTTATATTCTTTTCTAAATTCCTGAGTTTTCAAGTGTTTTATTAACCATCTCTTCATAAACCTGGATTTTTTTTTCTCATTGCACGTTGTGTGTTTGTGTTTTCTAGCTTGATCATGTGACTGCATTAAAATCTAAAGATCGACAAGGTATGTACCAATATGGAAACCTGTTCATGGTCATTGTAATGAATATAATACTGGGCCATCTGAATGTATTTTTATAGATGTGATGGCCATACATGTATTGACTTTTAACTGAATATATGTCATGTATAATAATAACCAGTTGATTATTTTTCTCAACTAAACCATCAGAATTCTTTGCAATTTTTGTACCTATAAATCTTTCTACACATTTTTACCATTACAGTTAGAGTATCTCAAGTATAGAATTTGGCTACAGAGCCAGGGGTTTGAAAACAGCTCTGTTATTGATCAGCTATGACCTTGGGCAGGTTACTTCAGCACTCTGTGCCTTTATTTCCTCAAAGCTTGTCCTTGCCTGCCATATTCCTTTGTAATTGGGCTTTGCTTTCTACTCACTTAGGGTTTAATAGGTTACCATTCAGTTGAGGCTTATTGTATCCTTTTTGAATCCTTTATTTGTGTTTATGTCCTTGTTCTTCAACTAGAATATAAGCCTCTCAAGTGTAGAAAAATGTTTCATATTTCTGGATATCTACTTTCACATCGTTCTACATAGGGTAGGTACTTTAGTAGTTTGTCTGCAGTTGTGCAATTGACAGAATTTGGATGCCTTTATGAAGAAACTGAGGTGCTTAAGACTCCAAAGCATAATTATGAATGCATAGTCTTACAGGTATTTAATGACATTAAAGTGAATTTTGCCTCTATTTAACTGGAAAATTTTGCATTATTTTAGGTTTTGTAATATACATAAATTGGGATTTGTGTGTTTGTTTTTTAAGAAAAGTTTGACATTTTAATTTTTTTCTCAGCAAAAATGTCTTCTGTGTCTCATTTGGATTAAGTGACAATAAGCACAGTAGTATCTATAGATTATCTTAATCTTCAATTTCTGAGCTGATTTTGATATTTCAAATTGAAGTCTTAGCAAAATAACACAACTCAATTCCATTGAGAAATGATAGATTATTGCTTTTGACTACTTTTAACAGAGTAGTATTATGGCCAGGCCTTGTGATGCTCACCTCTAATCCCAGTAATTTGGGAAGCTGAGGCAGGAAGATAACAAGTTTGAGTCTAGCCTGGCAAGTTGGGGAGATGCTGTCTCAAAACAAAAAGGGCTTGGGATACAGCTCAATGATAGAGTGCCCCTGGTTCAATCCCCAGTGTTTAAAAAAGAATGTTTTATAAGAAAATAATCACTCTTGGAACCACAGACTATGGTATTTATATCACACATTGCAAACTAGTTTTTGTGAGGGATGCTTGTTTAGAATATGCAGTTTTCAATGTTAAGAAAAATGCAGGAGACTTCAGATGTGCTATACATGAAAGAACCTTATGATAATTTCAGCACATGTTCATCCTACTTTTTAGAGTTTAAAAGATCTTAGTGATATAATTGCATTTTATTTACTAGTTTTTTGTTATTTTAAACTTTCAGAATCTCTGATTGAGGAAGAAAATTCCTTATCTGAAAATCAGCCATTTCCTTCTCTTAAGATGGTAAGTTCCTGAGGAAAACTTGGACAAGTCTATGTAATTACTCTTTTTTTTTTTTTTTTTTTTTTTTGTAGTACCGGGGATTGAACTCAGGGGCACTCGACCACTGGGTCACACCCCCAGCCCTTTTTTGTATTTTATTTAGAGACAGGGTCTCACTGAGTTGCTAAGTGCCTCGCCATTGCTGAGGCTGGCTTTAAACTCTCAATCCTCCTGCCTCAGCCTCCCAAAGTGCTGGTATTACAGGCGTGTGCCACCGCGCCTGGCTAAGTCTATGTGAGTACTCTTATTGCCTGAACAATTTATTTTGTTCTTTTAAATAGGTACTAAAAAGATGTTGTGAAGCATGTGATTAATGCAAATTTATTATCATTGGTGCTTCTACAAGGTGTACTTTTGTGTGGTATACTTGTGCTGCTTTTTTATTTTAAGAGTAACTTATTTGCTCAAATAAATAAAAATTTCCTCAGTGAGTTAATTTGGTAAGAATAGCATATGTACATATTTGTGTATATAAACAGGAAGGAGAAGGCAAAGAAAAATGGGTGGGAAGAATATGAGATTTTTTTTTTTAAAGTGGTGGCGGTGGTGTGGGTGGGTGGGTATTGAGATGTTTCCAAAAACTAGTTTTTGGAAAGAAATAAGATTCTGTACTAAAGAAAATGAGTACCTCATTACTTAAAATAAGACATAGATTTCAAAAATTCACTGAGAAGAAATTAGCATAAAAATTAAAAAAAAAAAAAAAAAAACAGGCAATTAACACAGGAATCCTTTTGAAAGCATTAGGAAGGTCCACATAGGTGCAAAAGAAATGATGGGTCTCCCACCGAGACACATCTCCAGCCACCCCCCCCCACACACACACACACTTTTATTGTTTTATTTAGAGAAAAGGTCTTGCTGAGTTGTTTAGGCCTTCAGTAAATTGCTGAGGTTGGCTTTACACTCACATTCCTTTTGCCTCATCCTCCCAAGCTGATGGGATTATAGATGTGTGCCACCTCAACTGTTTTGTTTTGTTTTGTACCGGGGATTGAACTCAGGGGCGCTGCAACACTGGGCCGCATCCCCCAGCCCTTTTTTGTATTTTATTAGAGACTGGGTCTCACTGATTTACTAAGTGCCTCACCATTGCTGAGGCTGGCTTTGAACTCAAAATCCTCCTGCCTTGGCCTCCCAAGTGCTGGGATTACAGGTGTGCGCCACCACTCCTGGCGCTTGCTTTTGTTTTTTGTTTTTTTTTTGTTTTTTTTTTTTTCTGGTAATGTCAGGTAAGTAGATTTCTTAAACAAAAATAGGTGCTTACAGTGTATTATGATGTGAAAATGTATATTTTAGGTATGGGGCTTTTTAGTGGAGTTTCTTTTTCTTCTTCTTCTTTTTTTTTTTTTTTTTTTTTCTCCAGGTCTCTGAAAGTTTATGATGATTTTTTATTGTCATTTTCTCTTATTTCCCCCACATTTTTTATTGGTGCATTATAGTTGTACATACTAATGGGATTTGTGGTTATATATTTGTACGTGCATACAGTATAACAGTATAATTTAGCCAGTATCACTTCCTAGTTTTTCCCCCCTTCCCTTCCCACCTCCCATGCCTTTTGGACCCTTTTCTTTACTTATCTCCCTTTGACTTCTTAGGAGATACAATCCTCACGTTTGTTTTTCTTTTTCCTCTCTAGCTTCCACATATGAGAAGAAAGCATGGCCATCTGAGTTTGACTTATTCTGCCTAACATGATGGTCTCTAGCTCCGTCACATTTTCTGCAAATGCCATAATTTCATTTTTCTTTATGGATGATTAAAACTCCACTATAGTACTAATACTATTTTTATACATTTGTATATACATATATTCTTATACACACACGCATACACACACACACACACACACACACACACTAGATTTTTATCTCATGTTATCTGATTACTGAAATGTGAATATAAATAATTTAGAAAAGAAATTACAGTAATGACACTGTAATGAGGTATTTTGCTAAAACAGTTATTACCTGAGAAGACACTTGTAAAACAATCTAAATAGTTAAAGTCTATAGTAGCTAAAAAAGTATTGATTAACCAGGCATGGTGGTGAATGCCTATAATCCCAGTAACTTGGGAGGCTAAGGCAAGAGGATCTCAAGTTCAAATCCTCACCAATAGTGAGGCTCTAAGCAATTAAGTGAGACCTTGTCTCTAAATTAAAAATACGAAAATAGTGTCTGGGGATTTGGCTCAGTGGTTGAGTACCCCTTAGTTCAATCCCTAGTACTACCAAAAAAAAAAAAAAAAAAAAAAAAAATTGATTATTCATTCTTCAAAAAGGTTGTCAACAAAAGAACTCATATGTCTTTTGGATCTCAGAAATCTCATGATTCCAACATTTTGAATTACTGTACGGAAAAACAAATTCTTTAAAAAAAATATTTATTTATTTACTTTAGTTGTACACAAATGCAGTGCATTTATGTTTACATGGTGCTGAGGATCGAACCCGGCTCGCGCACTTGCGAGGCAAGCGCTCTGCCGCTGAGCCACAACCCCAGCCCTGGAAAAACAAATTTTCAAAAAAATTTTTACTTGTTCTTTTTAGTTATACATGGCAGTAAAGTGTATTTTGACATATCATACATTCATGGAGTTTAACTTTCCACTTTTGTGGTTGTACATGATGTGGAGTTACACAGTTGTGTATTCATATATGAACATAGGAAATTTATGTCCAATTCATTCTACTGTCTTTCCCATTTCTATCTCCCCTCTCCTTCCCCAACTCCCCTCTATCAAATTCAGTGAATAACTCCACCCCCCTACCCCACCCCCACTTATTGTGAGTCAGCACTTGCATATCAGAACATTAGGCCTTTGGGTTTGGGGATTGGTTTATTTCACTTAACATGATAGTCTCTAGTTCCATCCATTTACTGGCAAATACCATAATTTCATTTCTCTTTATGGCTGAGTTATATTCCATTGTGTATGTGTACATAGAAAAGTAAATTTTTAATTGTGTACTGAATGTTTGACAAATTTATTTAGCCTAATAAGTTACACTCAGATACACTTAATTTGCCATCATCACCATGTAATCACAAATAAATTTTAACAAAAAAACTATCAAATACAATTTTAGTATAAGGACAATCTTTTTTGCAAATTTTATGCTTAATAGTATTAACACTAAAAAACACACTTTTTCTTTATCCACTGAGCCACTTCTTCAGTGCTGTTTTGTATTTTATTTACTGACAGGGTGTCACTGAGTTGCTTATGCCTTGCTTTTGCTGAGGCTGGCTTTGAACTCATGATCCTCCTGCCTCAGCCTTCCCACCCCTGTCCCCAACCACTGCGATTATAGGCTTGTGCCACCACATCTGGGTAGGCAGTGGTTTTTTTTTGTTTTGTTTTGTTTTGTTTTTGTGGTGCTGGGGATCGAACATAAGGCCTTATGTGAGGCAAGCACTCTACAAACTGAGCTATATCCCCAGCCCCAGCTGTGTTCTTAACACTAAATTTTTCTGTTGGTATGCTTTGATTTGCTTTTATAAAATTAAAAATAATATATTTTGTACATGTTAATGACTCTAACGTTTTGAATCCATTAAAGTAAAAACAATGTATGTCAGATTCATTTTGCCCTAAGCATATTTGTGTGTTGGCCCAGCATTTAAGACTAAATAATTCAGTTCTTTGTAGATTAATAACCAAGATTCATACTTTTAATCTGATTTTTCTATTTATGACTGACAAAATAATCTGATTGTTACAGTGTGCAGATTTTTTTTTTTTAATAAACAAAATAACTTATTTGTTCATTTATATAGATTATAGTCTTTTGCTTTATGGGCTTTAGCATATTGTTTCATTTGGGGATAATTTTTTTGGGAGGGTTCTCAGCATGGTATTTTTAAAGTATTATCAGCTCCAAAACAAGCTGAAAATCATTGGTTTTCATGTAATCATACCTTAGTATGTCAACATGTGAATATACTTGATGTTGTCTATAACTCACATGAAGTGTTCTGAAGGAATGGTGAAAAGGATTTTAGGATAAGGTTCTATCTTTCTGGTGGTAGTTATAAATCATTACAGGTATTGCTTGAAACTGCTCCTTTTGCTGTTTTAATTTGTCTTATTAAATAAAGTGATAACTAACCAGTTTGTCAGTTTAATGAGAAAACATAGTGGTTTATACTGAAGATATAAAGCATTTTATCCTTACTAGTAATGTATTATCGATTGCTTCTTGTAATAATTCTTTTATCTTTTTTTTTTTTTTTTTTTTTTTAATTCTACCATCTATCTCACCCAAAACGAAACTCCAGGTTTTAGAATCTTTGCCAGAAGATGTAGGGTTTAACATAGAAATAAAATGGATCTGCCAACAAAGGGTAGGTAATTCTCTATACAACACATTCCCTCGCGATTTTTATTTTTAAAGTTCTTTGGTTTCTATCTTTTTGTTTTAATGGAATTAAGTGAAACTGAAATTTTTCAACTTTATCCATCAAAGTACAGTACTTGTTGGATCTTTTTACAAAAGCCTATCTTACACTTAGCTAACAAGTGAGTACTTTTTAAATTAATGATGCATGTATTACAGAAATTTTTATTTACATACGCCTTGTCTGTACATTAATGAATGGGTTCTAGACAGATTTATAAAGTAGACAAATCTCTCTGATTTAGTTATTACCTTCTAATTCTTCATCTAAATGTTTGTTTTAAATAATTTCCTAAGCAGTGGGGGAGCAGTAGTTAATAATAGTTACCCAGGAAAAGAACTTTCTGCAGCTATGCTTTAAATTGTTTCCTAATTTAATCATTTCTTTTTTCAATAAATATTTATTAGAAAGGTGCTGCAGGCTAGGCTTTTTCTGAGTACAGCAGATAAGTAGTGAACTTCAATAAGGTCCTGTTTTCTTGGAATTTATATTCTAATTGAGGAAAACATGAGAATCATGGTGAGAGGGCTAGATTGAGGTCAGGTGTTGAAAGTAGTTTATTCAGGTATCATAATTGGTCAGTTGGAATGATGTCCTTTATTCTGTTTTGGCCAGAATATTCTGTGACTCTTCGTTTGTTTGTTTGTTTATGGTCCCAGGGCTTAAACCCCCAGGGGCACTTAAGTAACCAAGCCACATCCCCATTCTTCTTTTTTTTTTCTTTTTCTTTTTTTGGTACTGTGGATGGAACTCAGGGGCACTTGACCACTGGGCCACATCCCCAGCCCTTTTTTTGTATTTTATTAGAGACAGGGTCTCACTGAGTTGCTAAGTGCCTCACCATTGCTGAGGTTGGCTTTGAACTCGCAATCCTCCTGCTTCAGCCTCCCAAGTGCAGGGATTACAGGCGTGCGCCACCGCGCCCGGCAGTACCAGGGGTTGAACTCAGGGCACTTGACCACTGGACCACATCCCCAGCCCTTTTTTGTATTTTATTAGAGACAGGGTCTCACTGAGTTGCTAAGTGCCTCATTATTGCTGAGGCTGGATTTGAACTCGTGATCCTCCTGGCTCATCCTCCCAAGTGCTGGGATTACAG
This sequence comes from Tamias sibiricus, assembly GCA_025594165.1. Taxonomy (NCBI): domain Eukaryota; kingdom Metazoa; phylum Chordata; class Mammalia; order Rodentia; family Sciuridae; genus Tamias; species Tamias sibiricus. The sequence continues at coordinate 182,912,081 of CM046659.1, read as the reverse complement.
GCGTGCGCCACCTCGCCCGGCCCCATTCATTTTTTATGTTTTATTAGAGACAGGTCTCACTTAGTTGCTTAGGGCCTCAACTAAGTTGCTGAGACTGGCTTTGAACTCAAGATCCTCCTGCCTCAGCCTCCTGAGTCCCTGGGATTACGGGTGTGGGCCCCTGTGCCTGGCTAATCATGGCTGTTTACAACAGGCTGAGATGGTCCTGGTTCACATAGTAAAAGTTTAACCAAGATTTTCCTAATATGTGATTTTTAGCTTTGTGAGCTTCTAGAACTGTTTTAATGACTAATGTTTAAAAACATTAAATATTTGAATGTTAGGGCTCTTTATATCTTGGTTATTTGTTGAATTATTCCTTTTTATTCTTTTTAGTTATACATGACGATAGAATATATTGTCATATACATACATGTAGTGTACCTTCCCATTTTTGTGATTTTTGGACATGATGTGGAATTACACTGGTCATGTATTTATATGTGAACATGGGAAAGTTATGTCCAGTTCATTCTATTGTCATTCCTACTCTTGTCTCCCTCCCTTCCCCCCACTCCACCCTATTCAATCCAGTGAACCTCCCCTCATCCTGACTCTGACCCCACCCCTGAATTATTTTAACTATTTTTGAAGTGTAGTTTCGAATGTCTGAGACCCAATGAAGGAGATACTGAAGTGTGTTTTTTTGTTTGTTTGTTTGTTTGTTTGTTTTAATAAAGGACTCTTTATAATGTACAAGGTTATTTTGATGTTTGTTGTTGGTACAATTAATAGGTTCTCATTTAGCAAATGAAACTTACAGTTTTATGAAGGTTATATAAAATATTTTATGTCAGTAGATAATAATTTTCTAGAATTTCATCTTTTAAAGTGAAAGCCTATTAATGATAGTTACTTTTTATATAAGAGTGTCTGTACCTGAATTATGATTCCTTTTCCATCACTGAATAACTTGGACAATTTACTTAATCTTTTCAGGTCTTCTTCATCTGTGAAATCAGAGTTGGTTAAAAGCATTAAGAGATACCACTCCATACCTGTTAGAATAGTTGTTACCAAAAAGTCAAAAGATAAATATTGGTGAGATTGTGCTTAGAAGAGAACTTTTGTACACTGTTGGTGGAAATATAGATCAGTGCAGCCATTATGGAAAACATATCAGGGTTTCTAAAGTAATTAAAACAAAGTACCAGATGATCTAACCATCCCTTTTCTGGGCACAAACTCAAAGGAAATTAAATCATACCTTAAAAAACCTGAGCCGGGCGCGGTGGCGCACGCCTGTAATTTGGGAGGCTGAGGCAGGAGGATCGCGAGTTCAAAGCCAGCCTCAGCAATGGCGAGGCACTTAGCAACTCAGTGAGACCCTGTCTCTAAATAAAATACAAAAAAGGGCTGGGGATGTGGCCCAGTGGTAGTGCCCCTGAGTTCAATCCCCGGTACCACAAAAAAAAAAAAAAAAAAAAACGATATCTGCACTTCTTTATTCATTACAGCATTATTCATGATAGCCAAGATATAGAAACAACCTAAGTGTCCTTTGATGGGCAAGTGGATAAGAAACTATGGTCCATTTATAAGATGGAATATTATTCAGCCCTAGAAAAGAATGAGCTCTTCCCATTTGCCACAAGATAGTGGAGCCTGGAGGACATTATATGTTAAATGAAGCAAGCCAGACACACAAAAATATTTTATGATCTTGCTTATGTGGGATCTGAAAACAACAACTTAAAAATCAAATACACAAAGAGAAAAAAACAGTGGTTACTGGTGGGTGGGGGAGAGTGGCGGGGTGAGCAGGGAGGAGTCAATGGGGAGATGTAAGTCAAAGGATAAAAAAAAGCGATATGTATGATGAACACGTCTAGAGTCCTCATGTACAACATGAGGCTATGTGTAATGACACTGTATTGTATGCAAAATAAGTAGATTTTGGCTGTTCTTGTCACAGAAAAGGGAGGGTGTAGGGTGTGGCTCAGTGGTAGCGTGGTAGTATGTGTGCTCAGTATGTTCAAGGCCCTTGGTTTGATCCCTAACACCAAAAACATAGGAGGGGGCAACTATGTGAGATGATTGATATGATAACTTGTTTCAATTTAGTTACCTTTTTACTGTTTGTGTATTCCATAATATTCAGTGGTATGCCTTAAATGAGCACAATAAAATATATTAAATTTTTAAAAAATATGAGTTAGATTAGTTGCTATCAATATTTTTTCCTAGTACTGTGATTCTAAGGTGTGCAATGGCTTTTTTTCTCCCCCCACATAGGATGGAATGTGGGATGGTAACTTATCAACATATTTTGACATGAATGTGTTTTTGGATATAATTTTAAAAACTGTTTTAGAAAACTCTGGAAAGAGGAGAATAGTGTTTTCTTCATTTGATGCTGATATTTGTACAATGTGAGTAATATTCAATATTTTCCTTCTGTCCTCTTAGACTGTAGCTAGCACTCAGTATAGGTGGTGGTTGGAGGTTGGGAAGTTGTCCAGCTTTGTCTTGATTTGGCCAAAGTTAAGTTGCCTGTGTTTTCATGATGGCCTTCTGCGTTGCACTCTACTCCTGTTGCCTTCACACTCTGTGGGCTTCATGCACTTGCATGTCATGCCCTCCTTACCTGATTTTAAACCTTCCTAGGCTTTCTCATTGCTCATGCCTGAGAGAATTTTATATGTTTCTTGAGTTAATTGTGGTTATATCTGAGTAATTCTATTGAAATTCTATTGATTTATTTTCTTTCAATTGCTTTTTTTTTTTAATATTTTCTAAAATTTCAAATCAATATTATAATTATCGCCACACAGAAAGTATCGTTTTGTCGTTTTTAGGGTTCGCCAGAAGCAGAACAAATATCCCATATTATTTTTGACTCAAGGAAAATCTGACATTTACCCTGAACTTATGGATCTCAGATCTCGGACAACCCCCATAGCAATGAGCTTTGCACAGTTTGAAAATCTTCTGGTAAGTTGTTTGAACTTCTACTTTGTATACAGTTTTGTATCATATAGCAGTAGTAAATAAGGTTTCATGTTATTTTATATACCCAATGGTTAAAGATATGACTAATATGTAACACACAGGTAGCTTGTTACAGTTAAAATAGATATATGTACAGTTAAAATAGAGTGCTAATATATGAAAAGAATAAGGGAAATTAGAAGATAAAAAAAATCTAACATTTTCTTTCCCTGCCTTCTTTAATCTAGAAAGCAGTGACCTAGAGAATAAGTATTTAACATTTATAGTAAACACATTACTTTTTCATGAACAACTAACTTTTCTTCTTTTAGGGGATTAATGCACATACCGAAGACCTGCTCAGAAATCCATCCTATATCCAAGAGGCAAAAGCTAAGGGACTAGTCATATTCTGCTGGGGTGATGATACCAATGATCCTGAAAACAGAAGGAAATTGAAGGAATTTGGAGTTAATGGTCTAATTTATGATAGGTATTTGGTTTTCATAAAAAATTTCCATGAAATGTTAGGAAAAGTGTAGCTTTCATCTTTTAAAATTATAAATAAAATTAAACTTAGTTAAGTTTAAATTCTGTAGTTTGGCCTGAGGTTTATCATGACATTGTCTGTCAGTGAGTTTTTTCAAACTTTGAAGTATATCAGTCAGTTGAGAAGCTTGCTAAAAATGAAAATGAGTAGGCCCTAACCCAGATATACTATGTCATTTTAGGGGTTAATGGTTACTATCTGCCATCTGTTTTCTGTCTGTACCAGCTTTCTCAGTGGTCTCGTCCAATTCTGTGGCTTTTCATACCTTCATATATTTCTAACTTTGTATGTGTTCAACTCAGACCATTTCCCTGATCTCTAAACTTTTATGTCCAGGAACCAACACCTGTTCTTCCTTTCATCTTCCTGATTTCAACATAAGTATAAAATGTGGTTGTTCCACTTCCTCATATCCCAGATCCAGTGAGACAGAAAATCTTGTTGACTCGTGACTTTTAAGATATATGCTGAGTCTGTCCCTTCACTGTTGTCACTCTCAGCTGAATCACCTCATCTCCTGTGCACATCATTGAAGTTGCCTGCACCCTGGTGACTGCCTCCACACTATCTAGTCTCACACTGCAGCCACAGGGAGGCTTTTAAAAACTATGTCAGATCATTTTGCTGCTTAAATGGTTTTCTGTGCCACTTAAAGGGAAAAGCCATAGTCCTTAGTAAGGGCCTTGTGTGAGCTAATCCCCATCCCCTTTCCTATACCACTTTTCAATCCTCTTTCCCTCTCCTTCCTTTTCTTCCACAACTTTCCTCCATTTGCTGTTTCTCTTTTCAGAGAAAGACTCCAACCTCTGTTTACTGTGTGTTTTCTTACTTTTCTCCATATCATTTATCACCATCTGACATACCACATGTGCATATCATATGGTACTTGGCTATTTTTCTTTCTGAACCCCTTCCTCCAACTCCTCCGCCTCTTCTAATGCACACAAACAAGAATATAAACTCCATGAGGGCAAGACTTTTCCCAGTTTTGTTTACTGCCTTCAGAGGCTAGGATAATCTGTAACACAGTAGGAACTCAAATACTTGTTGTACAGGTCTTTTTAAATATTTTTTTAAGTCCATTTCCTGAGTGTTTAAATTTGACAGACACTACCTTGAGAGAAAGAGATTTCTTTCATGTAAAGAAGTTTGGGATTAGAAAGGATGTTGCTAAGCTGATAAAATTATAGACATGTAGCATCATACAAAGAGGAAGTAATAAAATCCTGACTGGACCTGCCTTTCCTTGAATTTAGTTCATATTATTATTTGTCCTACAAATTTATATCACTTTCTTAATAAAGCTTTCCCTCCCCCCACTGTTTTGTCTGAATTAGTCTGGTTTTTAAATTGCAGCTAACATGCTCACTTCTTTGTTAATGATTGGTTTAATTTTGCACAAAATAGTATGTTCTGTAACTTTTAAAAATAATGTCCAACTAATTAGATGGAAATTAAGATTTTAAATGAACAATTTGAAGAAATTGCTAGCTTGATCAAATCTTTGAAGATTTCATATACATATAACGTGTATATGTGTGCATATATGGAGGAAGGAGTGATTGCAAATATTTTCAAGCAAGAAGAGTGTACTGTGAGATTATACAATGTATGGCTTTATACGGTGTACAAATTTACAAATTTTAGGCAGCTTCTTCATCTCATGGGCCTTGGTTATTGGCATCAAATGTTCACATGTAATGGAAAACAGGAGGATATGTGATATAATCAGCACTAAAGTAAGTTCTCCCTGGCTTGAAGTCTTATAAGAAGAATTGAGTTGGGGGCTGGGGTTGTGGCTCAGTGGTAGAGCGCTTGCCTTGCACGTGCGCGGCCCGGGTTCAATCCTCAGCACCACGTACAAATAAACGCATTGTGCACAACTAAAGCAAATAAATAAATATTTTTTTTAAAAAAAGAATTGAGTTGGAATTTAGTTGAGGATAGTTAAATTTGCTTTGACAAGGTTGACATTTTAGGTAGAGCCAAGAACATAAATTTGGGCAGAACTCTGAAGGTATGGAGGGATTTGAAGAGGCAGCATGGCACTGGCCTCTTCTTAGGGTCTGATGAGAGATAAGTTGGATTATGTTGGTGTAGATTTTCTTTCTAAATGTAATCAAAGAACTTCTTGTGTATGATGTAAAAATTCTAATAGTTCTGTAAGGCTTATAATAAAATAAGCCGCAGTCCTTTGTTCCAATTCCTTTCATTGTCCCTGGCCATGCCCCTGTCTCCTTATTTTTTAATTTAAGCACCCCCACCATTTACCCCACTTTTTTTTTGGGGGGGGGGCGGTGCTGGGGATTGAACCCAGGGCCTTGTGCATGTGTGGCAAGCACTCTACCAACTGAGCTATATCCTCAGCCCTTATCTTACTATTTCTAATTAATATGTTTATTGCTGTTATTTTTACATTATCAAATTTAGACATGAGGACAGTTTTTTTTTTTTTTTTTTTTTTTGGTACCGGGGATTGAACTCAGCGGCACTGGACCACTGGGCCACATCCCCAGCCCTTTTTGTATTTTATTAGAGACAGGGTCTCACTGAGTTGCTAAGTGCCTCACCATTGCTGAGGCTGGCTTTGAACTCACGATCCTCCTGACTCAGCCTCTCAAAGTGCTGGGATTACAGGCGTGCGCCACCGCGCCCGGCATGAGGACAGTTTTTGAATGCTTAGTGATTTGGAGCTGTTTAGGATTGGCATGGTAAGAGTAGGTGTTTTAGATTATTAACTATTTTACTCTTCAAAGGCATTAAAACACAAATTCAAGTTTAGTCACATTTTTTGATATTATGTAAACTGCATTTGATTTTCTAATATTTTGTTTGGTAGTTTTACATTTATGATAATCATTTAGATGGCCTTTAATTTACCTTACTCAAATGGTTGTCTAGTTTTGGGATCAAGGATAGTACTGCCTGGCCTGATAGAAAAGCCATCTTTTTTTTTTTTTTTTTTTTGAGAGAGGCAAGGCTTAACCACCATCTTTTTTTTTTTTTTTTTTGAGATGGGGAAGCTAGGCAAGTGCTTAACCACTGAGCTATCCAGTGAGTTCCCAGCCCTCCATTTTCAGTAAATGGTTATTGATCTGTTTAGATGATTTAAAAAGAAAACAATATAGTAACAGATACCTGTGTTTAAAGTAAACACCATTATAGTTTTTAAGTTTCTTTTATTTTTCCTTTATACATAATCACAAGATTATTTTTAAAAAATATTTTTAGTTGCTGATGTTCACAATACCTTTATTTTTGTTTATGTAGTTTTTTTATGTGGTGCTGGGGATCAAACCTATTGCCTCACGCGTGCTGGGCAAGCATTCTACCACTGAGCCACAACCCCAGCCCTACGAAATTATTTTACTTAAAAATTTAATCTTCTTTCCTTAAATAATTAGCCATTAAATATTACATAATTTTAAACTTTATACTTTTATCAGTATGTTCTTAAAATTAATATTTTGCATATAGTTATTATTCATTTTCACGGCTGTATAACATTCCATTGTTCTGCTTTTTAAGAGCATTTATGTTTCCAAGTTTTTGTTGTTATGCACAGTGTTGCTGTGAACTATTATTTATCATCATCATCATCATCATTATTTTTGCAGTACTGGGAATTAAACCCAGGGCCTCCTCACACATTCATGTTAGGCAAGTGATTTACCACTGAGCTACATTCCCAGTCCTTGCTGTGAACATTATTAACCAGGTTTCCTGGAATATATGTATAAGGTTTCTCTAGAACAATACCTTTCAGAACTTTTTGACCCCCAGTCTATTTTACATTGCAACCCATGACACAGATAGATATGTATTTATATTTACAAGTGTTTATCTGAACAAAATTAAAAAGTAATATGCCTTGAATATATCCTATTCATGAGTATGTACTTGTTAAATGCAAATGTTAACTTTCTAAACTGGTTTTGTGACCCACTAGGTCTCTAGCCCAGCACCATCAGGCATCTGCCTGTGGGTCAGGCATTGGAAGTACCACAGGAACTATTTATGGTCACTGGAATGGGCTGTTCTGTATTTCCTGCTGCATTGTAGCCTACCATCAGTTCTCAGGAGTAGGGCCAAGCATTCTAATCCTGTCAGGTATTGTAGAAACTGCATCAGTACATGGTTCAGATGCATCGTATTTAAGTAAGACTGGTTCATGCTTATAAGGACACATGTCTTTAGGTTATAAGGCTGCTGGAGTGGCAGTGGCTCTCTTGGAATGATAGCCTTAATGTGCCTTTCTCTTTACTGGGATAGCTCCACTCCAAATTGGTTGACCTCTGTGGTCACAAGTGACATCCTGAGAATTTTCCATAAGAATTTAAATCCCCCTGGTGCTAAAGATGGAACCCAGCTTCTCATACATGTCAGGCAAGGATTCTACTGCTGAACTATACCCCCAGTCATGCTCTTTCATCTTAAAAGCTTTCTAAACTGTTTGGAAATCCAAGGTTTCCTTCCATGGTAAGATTGGGACTTGCAAACTTATAGGACACCCTGGAGGTATAAATGGGGTTGTTGACCTGGTCTTTACTGTGGGTTGATGTCAGTAGATTTTAAAACTTTACCCCCACCCCCACACACTGCCCCAGTGCTAGGAATTGAACCCTGTCACACTCTACCATTGAGACAGGGTTTGCTAAGTTGCCCTGGCTGGCTTTGAACTTGAAATCTAACCGCCTCAGCCTCCTGAATTGTTGGGAGATATATGCCACCATGCCTGGCAAGAACTTTACTTTCACTGATCAAATTCCTCATGAGAAAATCTGTATATTCTTCCTGGGGGACCCAAGGCTGGCTGACAGGAATCAAATAAGAGAGGTGGGGGAGGGAGGGTGTCTCTGTCTTTAGTGGTTTAGTATATGCTGTCTCTAAATTCCCCAGGTGCTGTGGCTGTGGTGGTGGTTTTGTAAAATGCCCAAACTCTCACCTTGTCCTTCTTTTGGGTGGTGCTGGGGATTGAACCCAGGACCTTGTGCATTTGAGGCACAAGGCCCTGACTGAGCTATATCCCCACCCCCAGTTATCTTCTGTTCTAAGAGACATCCAGTTAAATTCACAGAATCTTGGTGTGAAGGAGGCACAGCCCTAGCAGCTGGGAGTAGAGGAAGAAAATGCTTACTGCTGCTCCCCATCTTCACCTCATCCTTTCTTTTTTGTCGCCTTCCCTTTCATTCCAGAGGAATTTGCTGCTTTTAGCCCAGTCTTTTTTGTTTTTCCTACTACTGGCTTGTGATTTGGTCTTTTTGGTTGTGCTGAGAAACTTCTAGTTGTTACTCATCCATCTGTTTTTTTAGCCTTTGATTTTATTGCTCTGTCTCTTGAGTTTTTCTCATACCCATGGAGTGTGTGTGTGTGTGGTGGTGGTACCCACTAAATTATCCAGGCTGACCTTGAAATTGTGATCTTTCTGTCTGCTTGGGCCTTTCCAGTAGCTGGGAGTGTGCACCACTGTATCTGGCATACTCACGCCCCCCCCGCTTTTTTTTTTTTAATGGTGCTGGGGATTGAACCCAGGGACTTGTGCATGCAAGGGAAGCACTCTACCAACTGAGCTATATCCTCAGCCCAGAAATTCCCTTTATTTTTAACAGAGTATAGGAAGGGAGTAAAGTTAGATGATTCTGTTCTGTCGCGTACCTTGACCCAGAGGTCACTTTTCATTCCCTCACATGTCTAATTAACAAAATCTGTTGTACTAGAATCAGATATTTAAAGATATCATTTTTAAATCTCATTTAATAACTTCTTACCAAATGTGATGTTGTGAAGATTCTCACACTTCCCTGTACAGTTGCTTGGCTTTCAAGTGTGGTGTGAGAGGCCACCTATCCTCTCTCTGCTGGTGAGTGATGCTAGTGTTCCTCTGAGTCATGGGAGACTCTTTCTGGGCTCTGTACTACACAGAGTTAGGGTAGTTCCTGCACTGGTGGGCAGTTTTTTCACCTTGATCTTCAGTGACTTTGAAGTTAGAACAGGGTCTGAATTCTAGAACTCAAGATGTTTCCATTTTTAAATTAAGGCATTACCAATTGAATCACTTGAGTAGCAGGTACTTTCAAAAATCACTAGTAATCTATAGATTTCCAATTGAATTGCTTTATAATCAGCTCTTTTGTATCAGGGATATGAAAGGGCAGTGCTGCTGTTCGGGGTTATTAGACTAGGAAGAAGAAAAATTTTTAAATAGAACTGATGCTTTTGTCTTTTAAAACAATGTGGATATTCCAGACATTTTGTAAATGAATTCTCGTGACAAGGTTCGGTCAGGCAGGTCTTACATAATCCATGAAATTACACTATTTTATGTATTCTGTGTTTGTTTCACCATAGGATATATGATTGGATGCCTGAACAGCCAAATATATTCCAAGTGGAGCAGTTGGAACGCCTGAAGCAGGAATTGCCAGAGCTTAAGAGCTGTTTGTGTCCCACTGTTAGCCGCTTTGTTCCCTCCTCTTTGTGTGGGGAGACTGATATCCATGTGGATGCCAATGGCATTGATAACGTGGAGAATGCTTAGTTTTTATTGCATAGAGGCCATTTGGGGCATGCGCCACTGTTCTGGATAATCAGTTTTCATCATTGAGCATTGTTTATCTATGCCTTTTGGGTTTCTCAGTCCATTGAAGCAATAATGAAGTATTTCACTCTTTCACTACAGTTCTTGCAAGAATTTCAAATATGCTATTTAAATCACTTGGCCAGGTATAATTTCTAGTCTGTCTCTATACAATGAGAAAATTTATTGGTAAATATTTTTAAACTAAATATTTAAGCCTATAATGTTAAACAAATCTTCATTAAAAGCATAGCGCTTTGAAATTAACTATATGAATATTTTATATTTACTCCTAGAGCTTTTCATTTGATCAGGTCTGAAATCTTTAGCACTTGAGGAAAATGACTACACATAATTATACCTGACCATGGAACAAATAAGTACCTCAAATGCATGCATTTGCACTGGTGATTCCAACTGCACAAATCTTTGTGCCATCTGTGTACATAGGTATTTTTTACATGGATTGACATACACATATACCATTTTCATTCAGTATGAGCCTTGAGGCTGCTGCCATTTCCCCACTTAACCAAACCAGCCTGGAGATGAGCCTTGAAACTCATTTCATCTTTCAAAAGTTGTTTTGCATAAATGTTAAAATTTCAAAATGCTGCAGGGTAATTTAACGTATAAAATATTACAAGTATGTGTTACATACTTAGTAGAGTAGATTACAATGTATAAATTTGATTCAATGCATGCTTTAGGTTTTGAGCATGAAATTATATATGTTTACTGTTAAGTCCTTGCATCTGTGGTGCTAGGTAAGTGTGAGAAGATGTCAAGGACTGAAGATATTTTGTTGCCTAAAAAAATAAAAAAATAAAAAATTAAGGCATTTAAAGTATGCTTATTTTAAGATTCTCTCACTACCTATTACACACTGTTGCTTTGTGGGTTTGTTTTGTGTGCATATTGTACAGTAGTTAAATCTCCATGCAGAAAAATAAATGTCCTGGATTCTTACATTGGTTTTCTTTATTGGTTAATATATATCATGCATGTAATTTATTTAGAAATGTGGAAGATCTTACTGAGTGTATATGCATGTTTTTAAGATTATACTAAGGTTGCTTTCATTAGAAGCAGATTGTATTGACATATCTGTAACTTAAGAATGAATGTTAAATAAAATGACAGATTTATTTTCTTCATTATAAAGTGGAATTTCAAGAAGTTATTACTTTTGTAGAATGGTTTTATAATGTTATTATGAGAAATTGATAATTTAGTGTTTACCCTAAAGGGATGGCTAATTTCATCTACCTTTTACTGTGTGTTTTTCACAAGGCAGTTTATTCATACATTGACATTATTTTGGTAGTGTCTGAAAACCTAAGACTTGAAATTACACGTTGTCTTCTTTTTATTTTTTAAGCTAAGTAATGCACTTTTGGTCAGATCTTAGTTGTGTGAAGATAGGGTTGGAAATCCTATGGTATTTTAACACTGATGTTTAGTGGAAAATAGTCTATAAGGATTCTATATACATTTCCCACATGCAATGATATCTTTAACATTTTGTTTTGAATTGGGCACTTTTACAAAACTGAAAAGGAATTAGTGTACTTTCTCTGCAAACCTTTGTACACTGCAGTGACCATTCCCTTATAGTAACCTGATCAGCCAGAAACAGTGTTTCTGTTTCCCTCCTATTGCTCTTCCCTAGGCCTCTTTACTTCCAGTTCCACTATGATGACTTGGGAGCAGAGGGGAAGCAGATCATCATGGGGGTAGGCAGAAAAGAGGTGTCAGGAAAGGAGATGGGAGTATGGGCTACTGAACAGTTTAATTTGTTGAGGAGCTTATTTATAGTAACTGCTTATGATACACTTTACTTATTTTATGTTGGCTCATATAATTTCCTATCTCTTCCTGACTTACAAACCAATTAGAGTAGAGGGTTAAAACAATTATTTATAGGGCTGAGTTCAGGCCTCTGCGTTACCCTCTGCCAACCCTTAAGCTGTGCTTCAGCTGTGTAGTACCTGGGCTAGAGCCTGCACAGACCATGACCCCGCATTACCCCATCTGTGCCCATCTGCCCTCTGCCCAGAAGTCCTCTCCTTCCCAGGCACTTTCTCCCTGATACACTCATTTCTATTTGTGCCGACCACTTTTCCCTTCTGGGCCCCTACCAAATCCCATCAGAGGAAGGAATCCATCTTTTTAACAGATATTACATTCTCACATTCATCATGCTGTGCCTCACACGACATTCTAGGTAGATGTAGTTGATGTTTGCTCACCTACCAGGCTGCAGGCTCTTCAAGGGCAAGGTTCTTGTCTTACTCATTTCTATTTCCACATTACATGGAACATAGTAGGGAAAAAAATGTTGGAATTACTGGGTTAATACAATTTGTATCAAATGTCCTTTTGAATTAAGAGACTTAGTTATATTTAACATGAATGTAAACTTTGAATTGGTTTACATTTTGACATTTGGGACAGCTTATTGATGTCAATTTTGAAATGTAGAGTTAAAATGTTAAATTATTTTATACTTTCTGGAAATAGAGTGAAATGTTTGATAAAATGCTGCCATTGTTCTCTGGTATTTTCTCCTCTCTGGAACTGTTGTGTTCTCTAACTGCTGGATGTGATGTGAGGCACACAGTTCACTTCTATGTGAGTGGTGTCTGAGAGCTACCGCTGCTGGCTTCCTGCCACTGCTTACCTCTCTCCATTGTTCGTGTGACACTTGTTTCTCTTCTCCCCTCAAAGCCACACTTAACGCCTACCTCGGTGCCACTTTCTTTGTTTGAAATGCCTTCTCTGCCTTTCGTCAGTATCCAGCTTGGGTGCCACTTCCTCCATAAAACTTGCCTCAGCTTTTGATCCGAATCATGATGGAAACAAGTGCAGACAGCCTCTAAAATCTCACTTCTACTTTTTTCTGCTGGGTTAATAATCCCGGAGAGGTTATCTAATTTGCAAGGTTGGAACTAGAACCTGGATTTCATGACTTTTAATCCTGAATTCTTAAACTCCGCTGCCTTCTGAAGTCTTGTGGCACTTGGCATGAGCTTTTTACAGTCCAGCTTACTTGTGTACCTTCTATACTTTCCCTAATAAGATTGTAAGCCCCATAAGGGCAGGCACTACTATGCTTAGCTATGAACTACATAAATAAACTGGTGGCAACAATCCTAGTTTCCTAACTCCAATGGTTTCACAATAAATGTAGTTTTGTGTGGCTTGCTTGACTGTATTGTTTGGAGTGAGTCTGCTCGCATGTTTGTGTGTGCATGTGTTTGTGTATTTACATCTGGAGTTTTTCCTCTGCCCCAGTTGCTTGGAGTGACATACTTGACAGGTCACTCTACCCAATTTTCTGCTTCACTCTGAATGAGGAGAATTACAGGAATAGTGATTTTTGTTTTATTTTGTTTTGTTTTGTACTGGGGATTGAACTCAGGGGCACTCGACCACTGGGCCACATCCCCAGCCCTTTTTTGTATTTTATTTAGAGACAGGGTCTCACTGAGTTGCTAAGTGCCTCAGCCTCCCAAGTGCTGGGATTACAGGTGTGCATCACTGCGCCATTTGGAATAGTGGTTATTATTTCATGGATTTAAGTGGGAAATAAGGTGTTGTTTTTCCACTGGACTTGGTTGTCCCCTTCCTGGGTCAATACAATGTACCAGAGTCCTGCTGCTGGACTGTGGTAGTAAAGAAGGTGCTGCCTTGGTTAGGACTTGTGTGACCTGTGGAACAGGCTTTCTGTCTTGGTGCTTTCTCTTTACAGCTGTAACTGAATTGTGTCTTCCACACTGGTTTGGTTCTCTAGATTGACAATGGAGTCCTGTTAATTTAAACTTGTATGATTGATTTACTCCTTGCATCATGTAATTTTGGGGTGGAAAGTAAGTTATTTGTATTAGAAAAGTACTGTTTTGGCATTCATGATTGGAAATGCATTCAAATATAACCTTTTAGTGGGCTTGTACTGTTTGAGAAATAGATTTGAGATGCTTAAATGCAAGAGAGCTTATTAAGACTGCCATACAAGTGTGTATTGGAAGTAGTGAGGGGAAATCATGGGTTTGGACAAAGACTTCATAAGCTCTTGAGCTCTTACAGAACGAGGCAATGATCAGGACAATTAGTTGTGAAACCAGTTTGTGTCATACATAGTCAGTGGCCAGGGTGTAGTTGCGTGTTTTGAGGAATGAAGAAGCCGTTTTGACAATGGAGAAGATACTGTGAATGACAGATAGTCTTTGTAGGAGAAAAAAGCTCGCTAATGATTTTAAAGAAGGAAAATGACATGAAGGAGAAGTGTTTAAAAATAATGAGAAAAGTAGTACAGGAATAATAAAATAACTAATTAGTCTCCTAGTCCTCTATTAATTTCATCCAAAATACTTCTACCCATTTTCCTCAAATGGAAAACAGAAATGTGGGTAGGTGAACTTCAGAGACTTACTTGAAAAGCCAAATGACATCATTTCAAAGGAAAAAAGTAATAAAGGCTTAGCAATAGTTCAGCAGTATCCGATGGTTTCAAATGTCTCTCTGCAGCCCAAACCTCTTCTCCAAGTTCCAAATTCACCCATCCAGCGCTGTCCCCGTGTCCCTATCTCCACTTAGAATGAGCGGGCATCTCTCCCTTACTGTACTTCAGCAAGGCCCTTTATCCTTCCCTCTTTTCATCCCTTTGCTCCCATCCTGCCTCTTCTCATGTGCTGTGGCACCTGGACTCCTCTGTGATTTTTGTCTTAGTGAATCCATATGCTTATGTGCCTTGTATTATATGATGGGGAAGTTACCCAGTTTTTTTTTTTTTAACTTCATCACATATCTTTGATCACTTGAGAATGACCTTGTCAAATGACAGAAAAATCCAAGTCCCCATGGGATTTTGATCTGTGTCGGATTGATTTGCTATATTAAAAATATGAAGGATAGATTGTTTTAAAAACATGATGTTCTATCCATAACACAGTATGTCTGTATTTGAATAAATGTTTTCCAGTAAAATGAGTTTCCGTTTAGGTGTTGTTTGCTTTTTTTAAAAGTTCATTTCCAGTTTTTGGTACCGGGGATTGAACTCAATGTTATATCTGAGCAATATCCCTAGCCTTTTTTTTGAGACAGGTAGTTGCTCAGGTTGACCTTGAACTTACTGAGCTGCTGCAGTAGCCTCAAGAATTGCTGGTATTGCATGTGTGCACCGCTGTGCCCTCCTATTCCTAGATTTTAAAATAGTACTCAATAGGTTTTTAAAAATTTATTTTACATTTCTTCAAACACTTCAGTAACAAGCGGTTAATTTTTGTTATTGATCATAGCTCGAGCTACATTGCTAAATTCAGTTAAAATATTCAGAGTGTTCTGAGAACAGTGGAGAGGGTGGGATGGGAGGAGGTATGTATATATTTTAGGTCTCTGGGATTTCTAGATAATTGGTCATACTACCTGCAAATGCATTTTGTTTCTAATTTTTTTAAATATATTTTTTAGTTGTTGATAGACCTTTATTTTATTTATTTTTATATGTGGTGCTGAGAATCGGACCCAATGCCTCACACATGCCAGGCAAGTGCACTACTGCTGAATCATAGCCCCAGTCCCTTGTTTCTAATTTAAAAAAAAAAAAAAAAAAAGCCGGGCGTGGTGGCGCACGCCTATAATCCCAGCACTTTGGGAGGCTGAGGCAGGAGGATCGCGAGTTCAAAGCCAGCCTCAGCAATGGCGAAGCACTTAGTAACTCAGTGAGACCCTGTCTCTAATAAAATACAAAAAAGGGCTGGGGATGTGGCCCAGTGGTCGAGTGCCCCTGAGTTCAATCCCCAGTACCAAACAAATAAATAAATAAAAATAAAACATTCATTTCATTAGCTAGTAACAATCACAGGCATCCTCGTAGGTTGTTTTGTTTTGTTTTTTTCCTGATTGTCATGGGAATGTAAGCTGTGCTTTAACCTGTTTCTTTTAGAAGAAATTGATTTCAATGAAGATGGTGTCATGTGACTAAGAATTTGAGATGCCTATTAGACATCTAAGTGGAAAGGAGAGATGAGTGTGTGTGTTGTGTGTTGCATTTGAGATAATTTCCTCTGTTCCAATTTGCTTATTTACATATCTTTTACCATATCTAGCATACTATTTATTTTAGATACTAATTAAGCCATATATTTCTTTCCAAATTTTCTAATTGATTCTTCTTTATGTTCATCTGATTTTATTTCATTCCTTTCCTTAAAAAAAAAAAAAATAGTTCACAGTCTTTACTGGGGATTGAACTCAGGGGCACTCGACCACTAGGTCACATCCCCAGCCCTTTTTTGTATTTTATCAGAGACAGGGTCTCACTGAGTTACTAAGTGCCTTGCCATTGCTGAGGCTGGCTTTGAACTCGCGATCCTCCTGCCTCAGCCTCCCAAAGTGCTGGGATTACAGGCGTGTGCCACTGCGCCCGGCTCACAGTCCTTTTTTAAGTGAAAGTGTAACTTCTGCTATTATCCCTTTGAATACTCAACTTTTATTTTTGTTTAAATCTTTTTCAGGATGTTCTGATTGTTGATTTTATTCATTTTTCTCTTGGCATGTCATTTCCTCATGTGTATTGTAATTTTGTAATTGTGTTTTTGTCTCTTTCCTTCCCTCTTCCAACTTCTGCCTTGCGATTGCCTCACTCTAAAGTCCCAAAACCTCAATCTGAAGCCAGGTAAATGATTTGTAACTGGTAGTTAGTGAAGGACACCTGGAACATTGCACAGCACCTTAGTGTCATCAGGTGATTTCATTTTGGTTTTTGACCCAAGGACATTTTTTTATTCTATGTTGGTCAGTTTCGTTTTATCTTTTTATAATTTGTATATTTTTCCTGGACATAATTTTCTTCTATGAGAGGCAGATTCTGTTGCTTACACCCAAGAAAATTCAATTTATAGACTATGTACTCTAACAGACACATGTATCCATCTGTAGTGTATTCAGAGCCAAGACTTGCTTGTTTGGCATGATTTTCTGATCATCATAACACTGTTAAAAATCACCACTATTCTGGAGGAGTGTGATGTGGGTAACTTCTTCCTTCAGGAAGCAAAAATTAAGAACATAACTTTGTAGTGGAGATTTGTGGTTCTTCAGCTGTTGAGCGTCGGCTTTATTTTGGAAGCACCATTTCCTTTTTCTGAATTCTCTCTTACCTGTTGGGTATAGTCTTTAAGGGCTGTAAGACAAAAGTGCCCTCCTTTCCCCCAGCCAAGGACTAGGCACATCAACAGAGCCAGACCAGCTGAATTTCAGAACTCTCCTGGATCATTTTGTCTTAATCAGAACAGCCAGAGGCTAGAACATGTGCTTAGACTGTTTCCATTCCAGGATGACAAGTGAATTTTGTCATGAAACCCATTAGATCTTCTTGACTCTTGTCCTTTCTGACCTTCTCTTTGGCCTTCCTCCAATTCTATGAGATCTTTCACATCCCTCTATTAAATTCCTTTCTTTTAATATCATTTATAGGCAGATTCTGTTGCCTATGCCCAAGAAAACTTGGCTGATAGAATATGTACCCTTGAAGACATAGGTGTGTGTCTACAGGCACTTAGATGTTCAAATGTGAATTTCATATACTGTGCTGCAGTTCAGCAGCTTGCATTTTCTTCCCACATGAGATAATCTATGTAATACTCAGTATTAACAGGAAGCATTTATTAATTCAAGTGAGTTCTAATCTGACTTGGTGTGGTGATAAGGTAACAACTGGCTGACTGAGTGTCCAAGTGAATTGAGAACCCAGCCTGTGCTCTTGCTGTATCTAAAGCAGAGGGGCTCTGTCTGTCTCATGAGCTTTCTGCTTCCCTGTTGCTTCCCAGCCTTGTCCCCAGCTATCTTCTACCAGGGCCTTCCTGTCCTACTCTGCTGCTCACTAACTCAGAAGTCACTTGTACTTTGCTTCCATCTCCATTGTTTTTCTTTTATTTCCCCTCTCCTTCGCAAGACCAGCTCCATAGCCTTGGAGCTTTTTATGAACACCCTAGCCTAAGCACAGTGCCTTCCTTTCCCTCTCTGAATTCGCAGAGTAGCTGACTACTATTTTCATAGTTACCTGCCTTGTTACCTTTTTGTCCGAGTCCAGGATATAAAGAATAATGAGATGTTTTCATGGTATGAATATTTTCTCTCCCAGGTGCTGTGGTCAGAGAGGCTTGTAGGTGATATACACCCTTGCCTTTGTGTTTTGAGTGCTTATTATGGCATTATATCTGTACCCTTTGGTCCACTAAATGAGGTGATTGTAGACACGCATACATACACAACTTCTCATTACACATTGCTAATGATAGGTAAAAAGTTAGGTGCTCAATAAGGGATTTGACCCACTTCTACCTCAGAACCCTGCTTCCTGAAACTTCTAGCATGTAACCATCTTCTCAACATTTCTCACCCAGCCACAGAGAATAACCTTCTCATGCTAACTTCATCTTGTCTTCCCACTTCATCCCTTTCCAGACTTTCTCTTTTGCCACCCCTTTCTGGCTCTAGGTTATCTTTTATTTTTTAAATTTTTTAATACATTTTTTGGTACCAGAGATTGAACTCAGGGATGCTCAAACACTGAGAAACATCCCCAGCCCCTTTTTATATTTTATTTAGAGATAGGGTCTCACTGAGTTGCTTAGGGCCTCTCTGAGTTGGTGAGGCTGGCTTTGAACTCACAATCTTCCTGCCTCAGCCTCCCAAACCATTGAGATTAAAGACATGCACCACCATGCCTGGCTTATTTCTAATATTTAGTTGTAAATAGACACAGCACCTCTGTATTTATTTATTTATTTATTTATTTATTTATTTATTTATTGTGCTGAGGATCGAACCAGTGCCTCACATGTGCAAGCACTCTACCACTAAGCTGTAACCCCAGCCCCTGGCTCTAGGTATCTTTATTGTACTTCTAGCAATTGATGATTAGAGAAGACAGCATCACCTACCTTGGGTTAGCCAATGGGCGACATCCAACGAGTGGTCTAGGCTGTTTTTCTATAAAGTTGCTTACAAAAAATAGTCCATAAACTGACTAGCTTAAGACAGTATTTTGCAAAACCCTGCTACAAAGGCAAAAAAAAAAAATTAGTAATTGCCTAAAGCTATATAATTAAAATATGACCCAGCAATCACACTCTTGGATATTTATCTCAGGGAAATAAAAACTTGCATCCACACAAAAACATGTACATGATTACAGCAGCTTTATTTAGAAGAGCTCCAAATTAGAAATAACCAAATGTTCCTCTATAGGTGAATGGTTAAGCAAACTGTGAAACATCTAGATCATGAAAATCTGCTCAACAATAAAAAGCAATGAACTGAGCTGCGGCTGTTGTTCAGTGGCAGAGCACTTGCATAGCATGTGTGAGGTACTGGGTTCGATCCTTTGCACCACATAAAAATAAACAAAAGCCTGGTGTCCATCAAAAAAAAAAATGTTTAGCCGGGCGTGGTGGCGTACGCCTGTAATCCCAGCACTTGGGAGGCTGAGGCAGGAGGATTGCGAGTTCAAAGCCAGCCTCAGCAATGGCGAGGCACTTAGCAACTCAGTGAGACCCTGTCTCTAATAATATACAAAAAAGGGCTGGGGATGTGGCCCAGTGGTCGAGTGCCCCTGAGTTCAATACCCAGCACCAAAAAAAAAAAAAAAAAAAAATTTTTTTTTAAATAAAGCAATGAACTATTCTTTTCCCCACTTACGAAGTATTTATTATGGGCCAAGTACTCTTCTGAGTGATTTACATACTTTTTGTGTGTGTGTTGGGGGGGGTGGGTACTGGGGATTGTTGAACTCAGGGGCACTTGACCACTGGACCACATCCCTAACCCTATTTTGTATTTTATTTAGAGACAGGGTCTGAGTTGCTTAGCATCTCACTTTTGCTGAGGCTGGCTTTGAACTCGCGATCCTCCTGCCCGAGCCGCTGGGATTACAGGCGTGTACCACTAGGCCCAGCAATTTACATACTTCTCAATTTAATTTTCACAACTTTTAAGAGGTAGATACCATTATCTTATTATAGGTAAGAAAATAAGACACACAGATTTAGTAGTATTTCCCAATGTTACAAAGTTAATAAATGATGAAGCTCGATTTCTGCCTATTCAAAGTCCATATTCTTAACCATTATATTTTCTGCGTAAAGAACACTGAGCTAAGAAAAAGGAGCCCTGGATTTTTGGGCCTTAGTCTACTAACAACAGTGCAACTCCAAAAACCCAACAAACCACTTTCTGAACTCTTTAATTTTGTAAAAGAATGTTGTACTAGAAATTTTTATGATCCAATTTATCTTTGAAATGTTATGGTTCTAGAGACAGAGTCCATCTTTATGCTCCTTTGCCTTTCTTTCATTTTTTAAAAAATCTACTCCCTATTTGTTTCTTCATATCATTTTTTCTATTTCTTTTGAAAAGGTACTTCTCTGAAATTCCTTTATGATCTCTCATTATAATAACCTCTAGTTGAACTGTCTCATTTATCTATTATCAAACAGTAGCAAGTCTCATTTATGTATTACCAAACACTACAGTAACAGTATACTATATAGAATTCCAGTATTTCAGTAATAACCCCAGATACTTAATGTCAAACAACCTAAAATCAACTCTTCCCATAATTCAAAAGCTATATCTTCCCTAAGTAAGGTATCCTCATTCTCCCACAAAACTTCAGAAGAACACACTTAAGATCATCCTTTCAGAAAAAATAATGTTCTTAGTATGTGCAGAAGTTAATATCCAAAAATGATTTGCTATTTTGATGGCAAATAGAGGAAGCCTTCGCCTGGCCTCGTGTATTGGTCTCATGGCACTGTACTCCTCTTGTCCAGTTGTATCCAGTATGTCCAATAGACAGGTTTCACCATCTATTACCACCTGTTTTTGGTAAGAATCCTCTATGGTATGATCACATTCATCCACAAAATTGTTCTGGGTTAGCTGAATTGTCAGTGCGCTTTTCCCAACACCACCTGCTCCAACCACCACCAGTTTGTACTCAGTCATAGTCATTTCACACCAACAAGAACCTCTTCGTTTCCACGGAACACCCCACATAAGGCCCCCAAAGCAATGAAATATTGATACTTAAGAACATAGCAACCTGAACAAATCTCAGTGGTAATAACAAATCTCATCGAGTAATAAAAAGCCAATATGGCATCCCAAGGATCACATACTGTGTGATCACATTTGTATAACATTGAGATGACAAAATCAGAAATGTGGAAAACAAATTAGTAGTTTCCAACTGCTGGGGTGTCATGCAAGGGGTGGAGCTGGTTCTAAAAGTGCAGCAGGTGGGGAGACCTTTGTAGTGATGGAATTGTTCTGTATCTTGAATGCAGTGATGGTTGTGTCATACAGGGACACAGAACTAACTGTACACAACCATATGCCAGATGTCAATTTTCAAGTTTTTATGTTTTTACTAGGATTATGTCAGATGAAACCATTGAGGGAAACTTGGGTGAAGGGGTATATCTTTGCAACTTCCTGTGAAACTAATTATTTCAAAATAAAAACTTAATGTGTATATGTATGTATGTAGAGAGAAAATGAGAAATTTCCACATTACTCTTTAGTATTTTACAACTTCATTTTTAATGACTAATACTTCTGATGGTTCTGTCAACATTTTTAATTTCCTGCTTCCTTTTAAATGACTCAGGAGTGGTAGCTTGCCATGTATCTTGGGGGAAAACTGGGCCACAAGGGTTCCCTCTTTGAAGTCTTTAAGAAGTATTCCCCATGTCCCAAGAGCTGGGAGCCCTCTTGTGCCAGAAACAAGGAAGGCATCAAAGACTTATGGGATGAAGTGAGAACAAGTGAGCCAATCTGAAAGGGACTCCAGAGAGGACAGTCTTGGCACTAAATGGATGTCTATGAACTAAAACATATTGTCCCGATACAATTACAAAATAAAACAACAACCCAAAACCCTGCACTCCTTGCCACTAGAACCTAACGGGCACAACCCAGTTCTCTGTCAACTTATAAACAAAGGGACAGAATCAAGCATTTATCCTCCCTTTCTGTTTCCATCGTATTTCAGGAAAATCAAGGCGTTGATAAGAAAAGGGTTTCCTTTATGGAAGAATTCCAACTTAAAAAAGCAAAAGGAATGATAGAATTAGGCAAATTGTCACCTTGCAAACATCAGTGGAACAGTGAATGTAGGCAATGATTGTCAAGAGATGCTTGAGAAAGTTATGAGGGGTGAGTGTGACCCACGCCTGAACCTCCTGAACATTTTGGCTTTGGCATCAGCAAAAGTAACAAGAAACTTTTTATATGCCTTCCGGTGGATGGCCACAGCAAAAGCACAATATCTATTATCAATTCTTCTTTCCTAAACAGCTAAAACTGTGAGTGTGCTTTTCCCTGTACAGGAAATACAGGGGAAAGAGGACACCATAGGTCATAGGTGACATCAAAGAATGCAAAAAGCCATACACAGGACATGGAACATTCTAGAAGACAGTTGCATTTTTTATTCATATTGTACAAAGGGAAGAGTATTTATGCACTTTGAAAAATGCCATCTTTTCATCCACTGTCAACTTAATGGAAGGAAAGGGGGCTACCAGCTATTGATGGAACACCAGAAAGTTCCCAAGGCACTTACTTGTAAAGGATTACTGGGGGTAGGAGAGAGTTCTGGTGTGGGATATGATCTTGCGGGTGCTGGGGGTACCCAGGCTCTGGTTAGCACCATGTCCTATGAAACAAGTGTTGCTGCCTCTGATGCTTGTTGAGGAGAAAAAGTGAGATAGGGCCCTGGGGATAGCACATTAGGGCAAGGATACTGTCCTCCCAATTCTGATGCACAAAGTCCAGAAGACATGAATCCCCTTGGCCCTAAGAGACCAGCTGCTATCCTAAATGCATGATTGAAGACTTGAATAGTATGAATATACTTTGTATACAAACAGTGTTATGTGAAAAGAGGCTCTATGTGTGTATTATGAATTGTAATGCATTCTACTAATTAAAAAAAAAAAGATCATATAAAGAAAAAAAAAAAAAACCAGCTGCTGCTGAATTTGGGTGCACCATAAGGTCTAGGTAGCTCTGCAAAGGGCATATTTTGTATAGTATATGGCTCTATGGGGCCAGGGCCTGGCACGGGGCAGGCTGAGCAAGAACCACCAA
The DNA here is from genome assembly GCA_025594165.1 of Tamias sibiricus. Classification (NCBI taxonomy): domain Eukaryota; kingdom Metazoa; phylum Chordata; class Mammalia; order Rodentia; family Sciuridae; genus Tamias; species Tamias sibiricus. The sequence continues at coordinate 182,888,823 of CM046659.1, read as the reverse complement.
AAAGGGCTCTGTGATGATCCTGAAGGAGGAAAGGGTGCAGGGGGTCCTGGAGGTGGTCTGGTGGGAGGCACAGAAGGAGGCATTCCTATTGGTGCTGGTTTAAGAACCACCGTGGACAGTGTAGCACTTAGTGGAAGTCCAGATGGCACCGAAGGGTTGGAGCCTAGCCAGCCTGGAGGAGGATAGAGAGCTTGTGTGCTGTTCACAGTAGGGGTTTTGGCAGGGGAATGTTCAGAAAATTAATCAGACATTTTCCTGGCAAGATTGAAGCCCACTACAACATGTAGTGAGTGGCACATGGGTCCAAGGGAAGGGGTGCTGAAGAATGGGGTACAGCCTGGCTGAGGGCAGTGGCAGCAGCACCCCTGGGGCACATTTTTAAGTGCCTTCCCAGACAGGTGCATGGGGGGGGAGGCACCTGTAGGGAGGCATGGGGGTTTCTGGAAGGAAGTGGAATGCAGAAGCAACCTAGGGTTGAACTGTGATAATCAAGAGTTTATCTGTGTTTTCTTAGGTAACTAGGGAACTACAAAAGGGAAGGATGATTCATTTGATGCAATTTCCCTTTTTTTCCTTCTTTGCAATGTAGGGTGTTGGTTAATTTCTGGGCAGAGAGCACTATGCTGAGGGTCTGAACTGGAGATTTGCCTGTTCACCTGTTGACCTAATGCAGCTGGGTTTTGTGTCTGGTTCAATTCAAAAGCCTCTCACTCAACATTTTGTTCCTTGTAACAAGATTCCACGTGTGTAGGGAAATGTTTGCAATGAGACAAGAGCGAGGTAAGGGTGAGCAGAAGGTAGAAAGTTCTGGATGAGCAGCTGTAGTTTCTCTGAATGATGAAATGTGGTAGCATCAGTCTACTTTCTGGTTCCTTGTACTATCTATAAGCTGGTGTGTGTCCAGAGTAAACACGGTCACTGTAAAATTACACTGAGCCAAATATCGTTAGATACATGCACCTTCAAAAAAAAACACCTTTAAAAAATGAATTGGGAGTCATTTATACCAAGGCTATTCAAAATGACGAACGTGACTATAGATTGATCTCTAATTGGTATACAATTCTTTGATCTCATAATTCACAGTCCATTGCTTTAAATACCCTCTATATGCAGAAGATGCTCAGATCTTTGTCTCCAGGTTCATCTTTCCTTTGAACCATAGACGCCTGTTGCCAATTGCCTTTTTAGAATCTCTAGTTGGAGGCCTAGCAGGAATCTCAAACTTCACAAATCCCAATGGGAACTCATGTTCTCCCTCTGTGCACCCCAACATTTTACCAGCTGTCTTCCCCATCTGATGACAGGCAACTCCATCCTTCCAGTTGCTCCAGTCAGATCTTAAGAGTCACCCTCGGCTCCTCTTTTACGTTCAGACCCCACTTCCAATCCGTCAGCAAATCCTAGGCTAGCACTGAACAACAGAAATGTAGAGAGAGCCATATAGGCCACATTCCAAATCTTCTAGTAGTAAATAAGTTTAAAAAAAAAAATGTTGAGTTCTTCTCCATGCCTCCTTTGACAGAGTGAATTCGGATTCCCAATTAGCACTGGGGCCTCCTCCCTACCTGAAAAAATTCACAGCCTCACTACCATGTGTGTTTTGAGAAAATCAGGACTTAGCTCTTTATGACTTTTATCTCTGTATTCATTCCAGGCACCATGAGACTCCTAGGACTCCCTGGTAGTCCCTCAACCTTGAGACACGACTGTGCATCTAACTCTCTGACTCCTTCTTCCATTCCTGACCATCCCTGAAGCCTTCCTCTGTGCTGCTTGGTCATTTGTCAGTGAAATGCCCTATGTCCTCAGCCTTTTCTTCCTTCCTTTTTTTTTTTTTTTTTTTTTTTTTTAAATGCAGCTTTCCTAGTTTGATGCATGGAGTAGACAGAGCAGGCCCCTATTCCATCTCCTGTTTCCAAAAATCTATTTCATGTATTGTCCTGGGTAGAGGACATATCAGATACTAAGCTGATAAGAACAGAGACTACACTTGATCTTAGCCAAAAGGCTGAGAAGCAATCTCCACCTCTTTGCTCCATGTTCCCTTCATCTTTCTCTAGGCTAGCACTGAACAACAGAAATGTAGTGAGAGTCATATAGGCCATATTCCAAATCTTCTAGTAGTAAATAAGTTTTTTTAAAAAAAGAGTTAAAAGGAGCAGGTGAAATTAATTTTAATAACATTTTATGTAACCCAATATATTTCAACACAAAAAGTATAAAAATATTAGATATTATATATCCCCCACACCAACCCTTTGAAATCAGAAATGCATTTTATAGGTAGAGCACATCTCAGTTTGGATTTCCAACACTTAAAGTGAAATGGAATCCTACCAAATTGGTAAACCTATGTTTAAGAGACAAGCATTTGCTATAGTATGGATCTGGAGTGTCCCCCCAAGGCCCGTGTGTTAAAGGCTTGCTTCTCTGCTTGGTGCTACTGGAAGGGGTTGGAACCTATAGGAGGCCTAATAGGAGTTCCTGGGGTCACTGGCGAGGTAGCCTTGAAGAGAATGGTGGGACCCTGTCTGGTCTTCTCTTCCTTTCTTTGCTTCCTGACTGCCAGGAGCTAAGCAGCTTGCTCCACCACATACTCCCTGCTCTGATGTGCTATCTCACCACAGGCCCAAAGCAGTGGGGCCAAATAACCATGAACTGAAACCTCTGAAACAGCCCAAATAAACCTTTCTTCCTTGTTAAGTCGATTATTTCAGGTATGTGATACAGTAACCGAAAGCTGACTAACACAATATTTTACTCTGATTCAGTTTTTAACTTAATTTGAATTAAGTTCAATTAAAAATTCAGTTCCTCAGTCACACAAGTCACCTTTCCATTGTTCCGTAGCCAGATGTGGCTGACTATTGGACTCTGCAGCTCTGACTGCAACCTCTTTTTCCCTTCTTTTCTCTTAGAATGCTGATGTCTTCTTTCATACACTGTTTGCATATCCATGGGCCTGAAGGTGGGTGAGTCTTCCTTACCATTCATTGCTCCTTTGCTGGAATATTCTCCCTGCTTCTATGATACCCTGTTCCTTCCACCACCCTCATGGTGACAGTCATCTACCAAAGCCTGGCAGAGGACTTACTTCTTGAAGGTTTCACTTCCTGTTTGGTGATGTCAATATCTTTGTATTGTATTGTATTTCCAATATACTGGCATCTCTGTCCTCTGCCAATGATCTTGTCTTCTCAGCCATTCATTCCCATGGTCATTTCCAGACCTGTCCTGACCAATACTGACACCCCTCCCTAACAGGACTCTCATGCATCTTACTCTCTATCACTGCTCACCCCCTCTGGCACCCTTCCCTCAACAAGACTACCAATGCATTGGTCCCATCCCCTTTAACAAGGCCCACCTACCTCCTCTCAGGCTCTCCCTTTCTGCCTCTCCCAGCTTTAATTACACCAGCCAGTTGTTGGAATCACTTCCTTGTATGTGCCCTCAAGGCCTTTGCCCTGTCTTGCTTCATCACTCTATTTCCATCTCACCTCCAAGCCATTGTCTGCACCCACACAGCTGAACAGAGCTGGGGGGGAAGCAAGCAGCAGTCTCATGGGTCTCATTCCCACGGCTAAACTCACCTCAGAGGATCTGCAGGGCTGGTCTAAAATCCGATAGTCCCCTAGCCACACAATTCTTGTCTCAGTGGAGATTGCACTCAGGAGCGCTTTACCACTAACCTACATCCTCAGCCCACCACACCTTTTTTTTTTAAATAATATGTTGATTTTATTTATTTAATTATTTGATGCTTGGGATTGAACCTAGGGCCCTGTGCACGCAAGGCAAGCACTCTACCAACTGAGCTATATCCCTAGTCCCCACCACAGCTTTTTAAGACAGGGCCTCACTAAGTTGTTGAGGCTGGCTTTGAACTTTTGATCCTCTTGCCTCAGCCTCCCCAGTAGCTGAGATTACAGGCATGCACTACCACACCCAGCTAGATGATATTTTGATATACTTGAAAGACTCCACTTTTCTAAATTCATTTTTTCCCTCTAGATATATCACTTAGGAAAGCTACAAGTTCTGGATTTGTAAAAGAGAGATAATGCCCATCTTATATAATTTCATATCACATATGGAAATTGCATATATCATAAATGTGCATGTCAAAACTTAGAGATGTTTTTAGTGAAAATTCATATGCAAAATTCACTTTGATAGGATTTGGCATTTTCAGCTAAAAAAAAGAAGGGAAGGGTTCTGGCTCCCTATTTACTTTATCATAAATTGATCTTGTTTCCTTTTTTCCACTAAGTTGTTGCCTAGGTTGGGGGGTGGAGAGGTGAACATGAACTGCTGAGCTGGGCTGGCGGTGAGGAGGCAGGATCCCCATGGGTATTCTGTATATAGATGAAGTGGATGTATGTCACGTAGACTTTTCCTGTCTCCCTTCTACCTTCCTGCCTGCCTGTCTTTGCATTCTTTTCAGTATTCTATCACTTAGGTACTATGGAGTATTCAGCATCTCAATACCTCCATACTCCCAGATACAAATGGGAATTGGAAAAAAGTCAACTCTGCAAAAGTTTTTTTTTTTTTTTTTTTTTTTTTTGTTTTTGTTTTTTTTTTTTTTTTTTTTTTTTTTTGTGGAACTGGGGATTGAACTCAGGGGCACTCGACCACTGGGCCACATCCCCAGCCCTTTTTTGTATTTTATTTAGAGACAAGGTCTCACTGAGTTGCTAAGTGCCTCGCCATTGCTAAGGCTGGCTTTGAACTGGCGATCCTCCTGCCTCAGCCTCCCAAGTGCTAGGATTACAGGCATGCTTCAAAGTTATTTTTTTTAAACTTTATTTTATTTACTTATTTTTATTTGGTGCTGAGGATTGAACCCAGTGCCTGGCACGTGCCAGGTGAGCACTCTACCGCTGAGCCACAACCCCAGACCTGCAAGGTTAACTTTTAAAAATGTAACTATTCATATCCAGCCATCTCACTTTCCCCCTGTTCAATACCAAACCAAATGTATGGCTGGAAGCTACCATTTGAAGGTAGCTGTTTATGCTCACCTGTGATCTTTCACTTCCAGGAGTTGTTAATTCATGGCATTTTTGGGTATCTGTATAATTTTAGTTGTACAATTAAAGTGGAAAACAATGAAGTACCCTTGTAAAGAATCTTATGAACCTTTTTCTTTTTTTCCTGTATATTTTATTGGTGTATTGCAGTTGTACATAATGGTGGGATTTGTTGTTATATATTCATATGTACATACAATATAACTTGGCCAATATCATTCCCCAGTATTTGCCCTTTTCTTTTCTTTTCCCTCCTCCCTCTCCTGGCCCCTTTCCTCTACTCTACTTATCTCCCTTCATTTTTTTTTTTTTTTTTTTTTTTTTTTTTTTTGTGGTACCAGGGATTGAACTCAGGGGCACTCGACCACTGGGTCACATCCCCAGCCCTTTTTTGTATTTTATTTAGAGACAGGGTCTCACTGAGTTGCTAAGTGCCTCACCATTGCTGAGGCTGGCTTTGAACTCGCGATCCTCCTGCCTCAGCCTCCCAAAGTGCTGGGATTACAGGCGTGCGCCACCGCGCCCGGCTCCTCCCTTCAATTTTCATGAGATTACCCTCACCTTTCTTTCCTTTTTTCTCTCTAGAGAAAGAACAGACAACCCCTGATATCTGAATTTGGCTTATTTTACTTAACCTTATGGTCTCTCGTTCAGTCCATTTTCCTGCAAATGACATGGCTTTATTTTTATTTATGGCTGAATAAAACTCCTTTGTGTATATATACCCACCTTTTCTTTATTTATTCATCCATCGATGGAAACTTAGGCTGTTTCCATAATTTGGCTATTGTGAATTGTGCTGCTATAAACATGGGGAGCACATATTGCTATAGTATTGTGACTTTTTAAAAAATATTTATTTATTTTGCTTTAGTTGTACACAACGCGTTTATTTGTACGTGGTGCTGAGGATCAAACCTGGGCCGTGCATGTGCTAGGCGAGCGCTCTACCGCTGAGCTACAATCCCAGCCCAAGTGGTGACTTTCTTTTTAAATTATTATTATTATTATTTGTTATTTTTAGATACATATAATTGTAGAGTGTATTTTGTCATGTCATACATACATGGAGTATAACTTCCCATTCTTGTGGAGTTACATTGGTAGCATATTCATATATGAAACATAGAAAAGTTATGTCTGATTCGTTGTACTGTCTTTCCTATTTCCACCTCCCTCTCTTCCCTTCATTCTCCTTTATCTAATCCAATGAACTTCTATTCTTCCCTCCCCTCTTATTGTGTGTTAGCATACACATATCAGAGAGAACATTTGGCCTTTGGTCTTTTTTGGATTGGCTTATTTCACTTAGCATGATAGTATTCAGTTCCACTCATTTACCAGCAGATGCCATAATTTCATTCGTTATGGTTGATTAATATTCTATTGTGTATATATACCACATTTTCTTATCCGTTGGTGACTTTAATTCTTCAGGATAAATACTGAGGAGTGTTATACCTGGATCAATATGGTGATTCCTATACCTAGTCTTTTGAGGAAGCTCCATACTGATTTCCATAGTGATTAACTAATTAACAATCCCACAACAGTGTACAAGAGATGAAACTTTCTTTGATAATAAATTGCTAATTGCTGTTATCACTAATTCCAAGCTAAGGATGATATTCTCAGTTGGCTATGGGAGTGAACATACAAATAACTAGTTGCAAAAATATTTTTTGATGAAGAGAAAGACCCTTTCAGTTTAAGAGTGTTGGACAGACTTGAGGGTCACCACGCAGTCACAGCTTAGACACGAGCGCCACCTAACGGAGATATTGTGTACTGGAGGATTGTTGTGGGTCAGGCAAGAGGGGTTAAATCGCTTTTACCCCTCGGTCTTTACCCACTGTATTCCATTACTGAAACTCCCAATGGCGCTAATCCTCCCTTTCCTCATCTGTAAAATGAGGATAATCATTAGTGTGCCAGATGGAAAACAGTAAAGTTTTAATGTGATAATGCATGTAATACTGTTTCACCACGCAGTCACTGCTTAGACACGTAGGAGCCTTGTTTATATGCCCCACATTGGGTTAAATTCTTTTTTTTTTTGGAAAATATTTATTTATTTACTTTAGTTTGTACACAATGCAATGCATTTAGGTTTACGTGGTGCTGAGGATCGAACCCGGGCCGCGCATGCGAGGCGAGCGCTCTGCCGCTGAGCCACAACCCCAGCCCGGGTTAAATTCTTTAATAAACGAATTGCAGCAATCACAGATTCTTGATTTATCACTTTTGTCTTCAGGAACAAAATTTACTGAGCATTCTGAAGAATTTTAACTACTTGATCTCTTGTCATCTTTAAAATCTTTGTGTTTACCTCAACAAATGCTGCGCGTGCTTACAGCACATTACCATACAAACATTGCACTTTAAGCCTCGGAGTGTAGGGTTTTCCAGGGACCGCAGGGGATTTACCAGAGGATTTAGTTTCAACATTTTCTCAGTGGAAGGGAGTTTTAAATGCTGTGCACATGTGCTGCCGTCTTGTGGTACTTTTTGGGGGAACATGTGTCCTATATATACCGGAGTCCCTTGGCTGACTTGGTTTAGTTGTATCCTTTTTGGATTATATATTACATGTACTCATGCATACTGCATAGGCGCCATAACCCCCCCCCCCCCCACACACACACACACACAAAAGCAAACAACACAACACGTCCATATAACGTTGTTCTATGTGTAGGAAAGTAGGTAGCAAGTCACATCCCTGCTAAAGAAGAAAAGCACATGCCCCTTCACCGCCAAGGGGGCTGCCCTATTGAGGCAGTGCATTTTCCTAATGGTTCACAGTGTGAAACATCTTTTTTCTGTGTTAATTTTGCCATCTCCATATTCTCTTTAGTGAATGTCTCTTTGTCTTTGCCCATTTTATTGCTGAGGATGGCCTGGAACTGGTGATCCTCCTGCCTCAGTTTCCTAAATTGCTGGGATTACAGGTGTGCACCACAGTGTCCAGCGTGAATTTTCTTTATATAGTCTATGTATTAGTCTTTGGTCTGATATCTAGTTTGAAAATATTTTCTCTCAAACAGAGAGACTTGTCTTCTTACAAGGATCTTTTGCAAATGGGATGCTTTTAGTTCTGGTATGTTCAAATTAGTTTTTCCTTTTACAGATCAAAATTTTGTTGATTTTTTTTTTTTTTTTTTTTTTTTTTTTTTTGGCACCGGGGATTGAACTCAGGGGCACTCGACCACTGGGCCACATCCCCAGCCCTTTTTTGTATTTTACTTAGAGACAGGGTCTCACTGAGTTGCTAAGTGCCTCGCCACTGCTGAGGCTGGCTTTGAACTCGCGATCCTCCTGCCTCAGCCTCCCAAGTGCTGGGATTACAGGTGTGCGCCACCACACCGGCTCAGATCAAAATTTTGGGATAAAATTTAACAACTCTTGCTGAAGCCTAGAAATTTCTCTTTTTTTTTCCCCTTAGAAGTTTTTATAATTCTACAATTTACATTGATGTTCATAATTCATTTTGAAGTTTTGCTTGTTTTTGAGACAGGGTCTTGCTAAGTTGCTTAGGGACTTGCTAAATTGCTGAGGCTGGCTTTGAACTCATGATCCTCCTGCCTCAACCTCCCAAGCTGCTGGGATTATAGGCATGTGACACCACATCCAGCTTTATAGACATTCTTTATCATTTTGAGGAAGGTCCCCTTTATTTCTATTTTCATAAGAGATTTTTTTTTATCATAAATGGGTACAGAATTTTGTCAAATGTTTTTTCTGTGCTGCTCAATGTACTCATGTGATTTTTCTTTAGACAATTATAGGGTGGATTACATTAAATTATTGATTGATTTTCAAATATTGAACCAGGCTTACATTCCCAGAACTAGCCCTATGTATTCATGGTATATAATTCTTTTTATAAATTGTATGATTCTATTTGTCAACATTGGTTATGAATTTCTTGCCTCTATATTCATGATGAATGTTGATCTGCAGTTTTCTCTTCCTTCCTCCCTTCCTTCCTTCCATTATTCTTCCTTCCATCCCTGCCCCTCCCTGCTTCTTTTGCACCATTTTTATCTGGTTTTGGTGTTAGGCTGACTTCCCAGAATGAGCTGGGCAGTTTCCTTACTCTTATTTCCTTTAAAAAATTTGTAAAATTGGACTTACCTCTCTTTTGAACGTTTGGTAAAATTCTCTAGTGAAATCTGGGTTAGAGAGTTCTTTTTCAGAAAATTAATTATAAATTCAGTTTCCTAATGGTTAGGTGGCTTTTCAAATTATCTACTTCAACTGTGTGAGTTGTGATAGTTTTGTGTGTGTGTGTGTGTGTGTGTGTGTGTGTGTGTGTGTGTGGTATTGGGGATTGAACCTAGGGTTTTGTGCATGCAAGGTAAGCACTCTACCAACTGAGCTATATTCCCAGCCCTAGTTTGTGCTTTTTAAGGAATTGGTCCATTTCAGATACATTATCAAACTTAGGTATGTAGAGTTGTGCATGGTATTCCATTATTGTCCTTTGGATGCCTGCTGAGTTTGTAATGTTATCTTCTATTTCACTCCAGCATGGATATTATAATCTCTAAAATCTATATAATCTGTAATATATATATATATGATTATTTGCTTTGTCAATATTGCTAGATCTTATCAAACAGCAAACTCTCCATTTGTCAATATTGCTAGATCTTATCAAACAGCAAACTCTCCATTGGTTGTCTACATTGTCTTTCTGCTTTTAATTTCATTGATTTCTCCTCTTTATTATAATAAGCCTTGGGTTTGTTTTGTTCTTCTTTTTCTAGGTTCTCAAGGGAGAGCTAGGTTATCAATTTGAGACTTTCCCTCTTTGCTGATATATGCATTTAGTGCTATAAATCTTCCTCTTGCAACTGCCTTAACTATGTCCCGCAAATTTTGTTCTGTTTTTATTTTCAATCATTTCATTTCATTTTTAAAATTTGCCTGAGACTCCCTCTTTGACCTATAATTTACTTAGCATGTGCTGTTTAGTTTCCAAATGCTTTGGAGATTTTTTGTTATCTTTCTGTTGCTGATTTCTGGGCTGGCAGCTGGGCAATTGGTCTTCAATTTCCTCTGAGTCCATGGGGCCAATCCCTAGCTCCTCTGCCACCTGCATGACCACTCTGCACCTCCTCCAGTTACTTGATTTGGAGAATTGCCTGTTAGCCTTCCTTTGCACATAGCCTAGTCTCCAAGGGACCCTTCTTCTAGTTCCTGCTTCTATCTAACCACTGTCAACTCCCATCTGTACAGTGTGGGTCAATTCCATGGCCCAAGTTTGCACAAGAAAAACAAAACCAAGACTCAGTATGACACTAGTATAGTGTATAATCTAGTCATATTATAGCATAACACAATACAACACCATTATAGTATATAATATAGTATAAACTATGAATATATATAATATAGTATAACACTATTATAGTATATAATATAGTATACTGTATTATAGTATATAATGTAGTTATATTACAGTATAACTCTCTTAAAGTAAATAGGAGAGTAAGTAAGGATGAACAGATGTAATGAGCAGAAACATAAAAATAGAACCCCCAGGTAAGTGGCCAGTCTGGGGACTTAAACAAGGAAAGGTGAGTGTGGGCTTTAGGATTCCAGCAACAGGGAGCGCAGGACACTGTGGTCTAAGCAGCTTAAGCTGAAGACAATGGAAGAAGTCCAGACGTTCTGGTGTCCTTGGTAGCTAGCACTAGAACTGGTCCTAGGAAGACACACTCAGCTCTGTCTACAGAAGACTTCTGTGGGGGTAGCCTAGAAAAACAGCACTAAACAGAGGTTGGACCCTCCTGCAGGGACAGCCACTGGGTTATTTCTTTTTTTGTTTTTGGGGTACTGGGGATTGAACTCAGGGGCACTTGACCACTGGGCCACAACCCCAGCCCTTTTTTGTATTTTATTAGAGACAGGGTCTCACTGAGTTACTAAGTGCCTCGCCATTGCTGAGGCTGGCTTTGAACTCGCGATCCTCCTGCCTCAGCCTCCCAAAGTGCTGGGATTACAGGCGTGCGCCACCATGCCTGGCTCGGGTTATTTCTTATCATACTCAAACATTGGCATGGATCGAATAACTTCAAATAAGTCTTATTTTAAGAAAGAGCAGAGGCTGGGGTTGTGGCTCAGTGGAAGAGCACTTGCTAGCATGTGAGAAGCTTTGGGTTTGATTCTCAGCACTGCATATAAATGAATGAATACATAAATAAAGGCCATCGACAACTAAAAAAAAAATACAAAAAAAACAAACAAACAAATAAACAAAAAAAAACCCCCAGCAACCTCCTTCCCTGGCCTATCCTCATTATCTGCCCTGCTAGACAATGATCTTTTCCTCTTTGAGCTGGTCTCGTATTATCACCCCTCCACCCCCCCACCCCACACACAACACACCACCATTCTGTCCCTGGCTCTGCCAGCTCCATTTCAAGCTGTCCTGCTGTCTTCTCTTCTGTTCTGTGAGCAGGTAGATCTCAGAATTTTCACGCTATAATTTGTTTCAACAATTTGGGTCACAGTGGCTCCTGATCTAAGGCAATGCTTTTGTTGGTAAGTTCCCAGTAAGCCTTGCTTTGCATTTTTCTTTCTTTCTGATGCTTATTTTGGTAGTATTAAAAATAAATAAAGCCCTCCTAAATCATTTAAAATTTTTTTTTAGTTGTAGATGGACAGCAAACCTTTCTTTTGTTTATTTATTTTATGTGATGCTGAAGATCAAACCCAGCTCCTCACACATGCTAGGCAAGCGCTCTGCCACTGATCTACAGCCCCAGCCCTTTCCCAAATCATTTCTTTTTAGCAGGAAGTTCATCTGGAGGAAGATGGAGCACTGTGATACAGGTTCTCATGAATTATCATTAGAAGCCAAGTTTTTTTTTTTTTTTTTTTTTTTTTTTGCAAAGGATTTTTCTCCATCTTAACAAATGCAGGGGAGGCTGGGAAGATGTCGGACAGGAGGGAGGTGCTCTCTGGACATAGTTACTAAAAGACGCTTAGTGGGAAGTTTGAGCGCGTTACTAGCAATTCTCTTGCAACTGAAAGGGAGCTGAGACATTCGTGCACCTCTGGACGGTGAAATACAATGATCTCCGGACCACGACGGGCAGGGGCAGAGTTGGAGCATTCCGCAGTCCAAAGTAGCACAGTGGTGCTGCCGCGCAGCCGCCCAATAACATTGTGGTAAGGGCACGATCCACACAGCAGCTTTGAAACTGATCAGCGAGGAAGGATAGAAAGGAGCCTAGAAGTGTGAGCGGTGTCCACGTAGAGCTCTTTCACACAACTTGCCAAGCCGATCCTGCACGCTCTGGAGTGACACAAAGGTCTGCGGAACTGCTGTTGAGCGGGAGGAGAGCACCGCCATCTTTGAGGAAAACAGTGGCTGACCGGACAAAGGAACAAGGCAGAAAGGAAGAGCAGCTGCAGACATCCAGGGAGCCGCCAACACCCTGAGAACAGCACACACCTGGGTGAGGCTCAGGTAACCAGCAAGGGAGGGCGTGTCTGAGGCTGGCGCAGTGGCCCCAAGAAGCTACAACTGTGAGTGGGCGTGGGGAAAGGGTGCCTTCTGAAGGGTCCCGTTCCCGGTGCCATTCATCTGCTGACACACAACCCCCCTGAGCCACTCTTCCGCTGTGCCATTCTGCCACTGGTCAAAGGTGCAGCCTTGACTCTACTAACAGGATCGCTGACTGTCTGGACGTGATCCGATACAATTGGCTTAAACTGGAAAGGAAAAAAGGCGGGCTTCCCAGGGTCCATTTTGTTTGAGACTTGTTCCTGGGTTCAACTTTTTTTTGTTAGTTTGTTTCTTTTGTTGTTGTTGTTGTTGTTGTTGTTGTTGTTGTTTTTTGGTTTTGCTTTGTTTTTTTTTTTTTTTTTTTGCATTGATTGTCAGTGTGTTTGTTTGCTTCTGCTCCTCTTTTCTTTCTTTCTTTTCTTCCTTCTCACTTTTGCATCTTTTCTTCTTCCTTCATCTTTCCTATTTACACCCTGCCAGTGCATACTCAACAGAGGCAAAAACAAGTTATATGCAGAATTTGGGATTTCTAGAATGGGCACAATTGAACTACATAGCAAAGTGGTGTTATATATAGTTTGCACTCTATTTTCTTGACTCTCTCCTCTCTCTTACACCAATTCCTACTCTTTTGTCATTTTTTTTCTTTTCCATCTTACTTTATTTCTTCTCTCAATGGCTGCATAAGTTAGGTTTATATATAAATTGGAGAAAATTTTCCAAACTTGAGGAATGAATGTGAAAACCAAGTTCAAGAGGCTTACTGAACACCAAACAAACAAAATCACAACAGATCCACACCAAGACACATTATAATGAAAATGCCTAATATACTGAGCAAGGAGAGAATACTAAAAGCCACAAGAGAAAGGAAACAGATTATATATAGGGGGAAACCAATCAGACTATGTTCAGATTTTTCAACCCAGACCTTAAAAGCAAGAAGATCCTGGAATAGCATATTTCAAGCTCTGAAAGAAAAGGGCTGTCAACCAAGAATCTTATATCCAGCAAAATTGAGCTTTAGATTCAAAGATGAAATAAAAACCTTCCACGACAAGCAAAAGTTAAAAGATTTCACAACTCAAAAGCCAGCACTTCTGAACATCCTGGGCAACATTTTTCATGAAGAAGAAGAGAAAAATAACAATGAAAATCAACAAAGGGAGATATTAAACTAAGGGAAATATCGACCAGAAGAGAAACCAAATCAAGCTAAAGACCATAATACAAATAAAAATGGATGGGAATAAAAATCACATCTCAATAGTAACCCTGAATGTTAATGGCCTAAACTCGCCATTCAAAAGACACAGATTATCATAATGGATTAAAAGAAATGACCCAACAATTTGCTGTCTCCAAGAAACACACCTCATAGAAAAAGACATCAACAGACTGAAAGTGAAAGGCTGGGAAAAGTCTTATCACTCACTTGACCTGCGGAAGCAAGCAGGGGTTTCCATTCTCATATCAAATAAGGTAGACTTCAAACCAAAATAATCAAGAGGGACAAAGATGGATATTTCTTACTACTTAAGAGAACCATTCATCAACAGGATATAACAATCATAAATGTATATGCCCCAAATAATGGAGCACCTACATTCATCAAACAAACTCTTCTGAAGTTCAAGAGTAAAATAGACCACAACACAGTTATTCTAGGGGACTTCAACACACCTCTCTCACCAATGGATAGATCATCCAAACAAAAGCTAAGCAAAGAAACTTTAAGCCTCCTTAAAACAATTAATAATTTAGGCCTAATGGACATATATAGAATATTTCATCCCTCAGTAAACGAATACAATTTTTTCTCAGCAGCACATGGCTCCTTCTCCAAAATAGACCATATATTAGGTCATAAGGAAACTCTCAGCAAATATAAAAAAATAGAGATACTACCCTGCATTCTATCAGATCATAAAGGGATGAAATTGAAAATCAATGAAAAAACAAGGAATAAGAAAAACTACTCCAACAACTGGAAGCTAAACAACATGCTACTGAATGAACAAGGGGTTGAAGAAGACATCAAAGAGGAGATTAAAAAATTCCTAGAAGTAAGCCGGGCGCGGTGGCGCACGCCTGTAATCCCAGCACTTTGGGAGGCTGAGGCAGGAGGATCGCGAGTTCAAAGCCAGCCTCAGCAATGGCGAGGCACTTAGTAACTCAGTGAGACCCTGTCTCTAATAAAAATACAAAAAGGGCCGGGGATGTGGCCCAGTGGTCGAGTGCCCCTGAGTTCAATCCCCGGTACCAAAAAAAAAAAAAAAAAAAAAAATTCCTAGAAGTAAATGAGAACACAGATACATCGTATAGAAATCTCTGGGACACTATGAAGGCAGTAGTAAGAGGAAAATTCATTGCACTGAGTTCATTCCTTAAAAGAAAAAAAAAAAACCAACAAATAAATGACTTAACATCACACCTCAAAGCACTAGAAAAAGAAGAACAGACCAACACCAAGAGCAGTAGAAGACAGGAAATAATTAAAATCAGAGCAGAAATTAATGAAATTGAGACTAAGGAAACCATTCAAAGAATTGACAAAACTAAAAGTTGGTTCTTTGAAAAAATAAACAAAATTGACAGACCCTTAGCGATGCTAACAAAAAGAAGAAGAGAAAAAACTCAAATTACTAACATTCGTGATGAAAAAGGGAATAGCACAACAAACACCTCAGATATACAGAAGATAATTAGAAATTACTCTGAAAACTTGTATTCTAATAAAATAGAAAATATTGAAAACATTGACAGATTTCTAGAGTCATATGATTTGCCTAAACTGGAACTGGAGGCTATACACAACTTAAACAGATCGATTACAAGCGAAGAAATAGAAGACGTCATCAAAAAGCTACCAACAAGGAAAAGTCCAGGACCTGATGGGTTTACAGCCAAGTTCTACAAGACTTTCATAGAAGAACTAATACCAATGCTCTTCAAACTATTTCAAGAAATAGAAAAAGAGGGAGCTCTTCCAGACTCTTTCTATGAGGCCAATATTACACAAATTCCAAAGCAAGGCAAAGACACATCCAAAAAAGAAAACTTCAGGCCAATATCTTTAATGAACATAGATGCAAAAATCCTCAACAAATTCCTGGCAAATCGGATACAAAAACATATCAAAAAGATAGTGCATCATGATTAAGTGGGGTTTATTCCAGGGATGCAAGGCTGGTTCAACATTCGGAAATCAATAAACATAATACATCACATCAATAGACTTAAAGATAAAAATCATATGATCATCTCAATAGACACAGAAAAAGCATTTGACAAAACACAACACCCCTTTATGTTCAAAACACTGGAAAAACTAGGAATATCAGGAACATATCTGAACATTATAAAAGCTATTTATGCAAGACCCCGAGCTAACATTATCTTAAATGGAGAAAAATTGAAAGCATTCCCTCTAAAAACTGGAACAAGACAGGGATGCCCCCTTTCACCACTGCTATTTAACATAGTACTGGAAACTCTGGCCAGAGCAATTAGACAGATGAAAGAAATTAAAGGGATCCAGATAGGAAAAGAAGAGCTCAAATTAGCACTATTTGCTGATGACATGATAATATACCTAGAAGACCCAAAAAACTCTACCAGAAAACTTTTACAACTAGTAAATGAATTTGGCAAAGTTGCAGGATACAAAATCAATACACATAAGTCAAAGGTATTTTTGTACATCAGCAACAAAGCCTCTGAAAGGGAAATAATGAAAACTACCCCATTTACAATAGCATAAAAAAAATACCTGGGAATCAACTTAACGAAAGAGGTGAAAGACCTCTATAACGAAAATTGTAGAACACTAAAGAAAGAAATCATAGAAGAACTCAGAAGATGGAAAGACCTACATTGCTCTTGGATAGGTAGAATTAATATTGTCAAAATGTCCATACTACCAAAAGCATTATACATATTTAATGCAATTCCAATCAAAATCCCAATGTCATTCTTCAAAGAAATAGAAAAAGCAGTCATGAAATTCATCTGGAAAAATAAGAGACCCAGAATAGCCAAAGCAATCCTGAGCAAGAAAAGTGAAGCAGGTGGCATCACCATACCAGACTTTAAATTATACTATAGAGCAATAGTAACAAAAACAGCATGGTATTGGCACCAAAATAGACTGGTGGACCAATGGTACAGAATTGAGGACACAGAGACTAACACATATAATTTCAGCTATCTTATATTAGACAAAGGCGCCAAAAATGTACAGTGGAGAAAGGATAGCCTCTTCAACAAATGGTGCTGGGAAAACTGGAAATCCATATGCAACAAATTGAAATTAAACACTTATCTCTCACCATGCACAAAACTCAATTCAAAGTGGATCAAGGACCTAGGAATTAGACCAGAGACAATATGCCTAATAGAAGGAAAAAGTAAGCTCCAATTTCCAACATGTTGGATTAGGCCCCAAGTTCCTTAATAAGAATCCTGTCGTGCAAGAATTAATATCAAGAATCAATGAATGGGACAAATTTAAACTAAAAAGCTTCTTCTCAGCAAAAGAAACAATCAGTGAGTTGAATAGAAAGCCAACTAATTGGGAACAAATATTTAATACATGCACATCAGATAGAGCACTAATTTCTAGAATATATAAAGAACTCAAAAAACTTAACACCAAAAAAACAAATAACCCAATCAATAAATGGGCTAAGGAATTGAAAATACACCTCTCAGAAGAAGATACACGATTAATCAACAAATACATGAAAAAATGCTCAACATCGCTGGCAATTAGAGAAATGCAAATCAAAATTACTCTAAGATTTCATTTCACTCCAGTCAGAATGGCAGCTATCAAGAACACAAACAACAATAAATGTTGGAGAGGATGTGGGGAAAAAGGCACACTCATACATTGCTGGTGGGACAGCAAAATGGTGCAACTGTTATGGAAAGCAGTATGGAGATTTCTTGGAAAACTGGGAATGGAACCACCCTATGACCCAGCCATCCCACTCCTGGGTCTATTCCCAAAGGACTATCTCAATGTTTGTAGCTGCGCAATTCACAATAGCTAGGTTGTGGAACCAACCTAGATGTCCCTCAGTAAATGAGTGGATTAAGAAAATGTGGTATTTACGCACAATGGAATTTTACTCAGCAATAAAAGAAAAATAAAATAATGGCATTTGCAGGTAAATGGATGAAGTTGGAAGACATAATGCTAAGTGAAGTTAGTTAGTCTCAAAAAAATCAAATTGAAGGAGTAGGGCTGTTGTAGCTAGCAAATGTGACGCACCTTTCTCTGATATAACCAGGTGAAAGCGGTCCGAGTTAGTTCACAGTCACTGTTAGAAGAATCAGAGCGGCCAGAACGTAGGCAATTTACAGAAGAGAAACCAGACAGAAGAGAAATAGAGTTGCCGAGGCTCCTGATGAAGACAGAAGAAAGAAGAAGGAAGAAAGAAGAGAGAAGAAAGAAGCTCTAATCTTTCTCTAAGCTAAGCTCTATCTTTCTAACTCTAACTCTAGGAAAAGGGAAGAAGGGTTCTATTGACTCTAAGCTCTATCTTTCTTTCTAAGACTCTAAGCTAAGAAGAATCTTTCTTTCCCTCACAAAGCTCTAAGGAGTAAAAGGTAAAAGCTTAACTCTGCCTCCGGACACCGTGGCTGGCCACAACAGGCAGCTTTACACCAAATGTTTTCTCTGAAGGAAGTTCACAGGGGAAAATTTGCAGGATAGATGAACGCACGCTGAAACCGCCGTATAGGAAAAGGGAAGGGGTTTATTGAATTACCAAAAGAAGCACGTGGAGGGATGGGGACAGACCGCGAAGGAAGAATGGGGAACGGACGGGAGCGGGGCGAGCAGGAACAGAGAGAAGAGAACAGAGAGCGAGTTCAGTCTGGTGCTGGCTTAAATAGAGTAGGGGTCATAAAACCCCCTTGGAGTGAGTCCTTGCCCTATAGGCTCCCAGAGGTCAGGAGGTTAGTGGACAGGGCACTTGCTGGTCAGGTTTGCTGGTCACGCTGAGGATCTTGGGAGGTGTAGTTTTTAACAAAGCACCTGGGGAGGTGTGGCCTCCTGCCTGGAATCTAACAACAGTATTGTTGGATGGGGGTACATAGGAGGATTAGAAGAACACTCGAATGGTCAAAGGGAAGGGAAGGGAAGGGAGAGAGGAAGCGGGGAGGGAGGGGGATAAAAGAAAAGAAGAAAAAAAAAGGTGGTTGAATGAGACAGATATCATTATCCTAAATGCATGATTGAAGACCTGAATTGTACGAATATACTTTGTATACAAACAGTTGTATGTAAAAAGATGCTATATACGGGCACTATGAATTGTAATTATTATAAATTTAAAAAATAAAAAAAATGCAATGCAGCAGCTAATATGAAAGAACATATAAATTGTATATGTGAAGCAGAATCCATCCAGCGTAGCTACTGCTCAGCTCCAGAAACAGAACCCCATGATTGTTTCTGCAGATCCCTCTAGACCCTCAACTAGTCACATCCCTGGCAACCGCTATCTGGAACTTTACCTTTCTAAATCAGTTTCCTTTCTTTGTAGTACGTTTACAGTTCTTTGTGTTTGCAAAGCACACATTGGAGGGTTCTGCACATCTTTTTATGCTGTATTGTCCTTCTGGACCTCCACCCCTTGTTAGTGACTTTCTTGTACACTGAATCATATCTTTACTGCTGTGAAGCATTCCACTGCAGTAGTTCTACCATATTTTATTGCCCCATTCTTCTGTTAATGTACATATGGAATGTTTTCAGTCTTGCTGCTTTAATCAAGACTTGCCCATTTTCAAGGACATATGTTTAAAGTATTACTTGGTCATGGAATTGTATGTTCTCCTTCCTTGGATAAGGCCAAACAGTTTTCCAAAGTGGTCTTATTAATTTGCACACCCAGTGAAAAATGAGTTCCTACTAATTCCACTTCCTTGCAAATACTTTGGATTTTTGCATGAATATTAACACCTTTAGTTTTCACTAAGCAACAGGTTATTGTAGGGCTGTATTCAAGAATAAGCCCTTTGGGAGGCTGAGGCAGGAGGATCGCGAGTTCAAAGCCAGCCTCAGCAATGGCGAGGCACTTAGCAACTCAGTGAGACCCTGTCTCTAAATAAAATACAAAAAAGGGCTGGGGATGTGGCCCAGTGGTCTAGTGCCCCTGAGTTCAGTCCCTGGTACAAAAAAAAAAAAAAAAAAAAAAAAAAAAGAATAAGCCACGCCTTCCTCCTCCACCAAAATTGTTTTTAGTCATAGCAATTTTCCACCATCCACTATCACTCCTTACATGTTATTTGTGGCTGTTTCCCCTCCCTCTTACAATGCAAGTTCCAGGAGGGAAGGCTTATGTGGAGGCTTCCATCTAGCTGCCTTTTGGAGAGTCTCGAGAAGGCGAGTGATTTCAAAGGTCCTGCTTGTTACTGGATCACCTGGCACCTGCTCCTCCTGGCACATTGATGACCACAGGCAGCAGGCCACGAGGACTTGGTGGTCTTTATAGAAACTGTCTACATCAAAATAACTCCCAGAGATCACTCTGGGCTCTGACTCTGAAGACTGCAGGGTCTTGGAGAGGAGACCAAGATGAATCTCCAAGTCCCAGGAAGTGGCCTGAATCTTGTATCCAAAGACTAAGATATATTGAGGAAAACAAAGATCAGTACATTTTTATGAATATAGATACTAAATCTTCAACAAAATGATAGTGAATTGAATCTAGCGGCATATGAAAAGTTTCAAACACCAAGACCACGTGGGATTTATCCCAGGAATTCAAGATGCATCAAGATGTGAAAAATTTCCTCAGTGTCACATGTTGTTCAAGAAGATTAACCTTGGTTTCAATGGTAGGCTCATCACTGGAGATCTTTCTGTTGTTCTACTTCATTAAGGAGTTTAGGAAAGTAAAAGCCTGGGCAAATATAAAATGGGACAAAAATCTCACATGAAGCAAAAACACTCTATGAATGTCAACTTAGACCCTGTTTTGATTTATTGGGAACACTTGGATGTGTATCTTACTTATGTACATGAAAACAATAGAATATCATTTAATTTACACAGGAATAAGTTAAGAACCATTGTACATTATGGTTACTATAGTTAATAACAATGTATTATATACTTGCAAATTGCTAACAGAGTAGATTTTAAGTGTTTGCCACAATATTAAAAAAAGCATATAAAAAGATGTGAAAAATTAATTAATCTAACACACCATATCAATAGGAAAAAGACAAAAGCACATGATTTTCTCAACAGACACAGAAAAATCTCTTGATAAGATAAAAGACACCTTCATCATAACAATAGCCAACACATTTGGACAAAAAGGGAAATTTCCCTTCCTGGTAAAGGGCATTTGTGAAAAAGCCCACAACTAACATCATACTTAATTGTGAAAGACTGAACATCTTCCCCTGAAGAATGGGAACAAGAGAAGAATGTTTGCAATAAACCATGTCTATTCAATACTGTATGGGGAGTTCTAGCCAGGAAATCAGGCAAGGAAAAGGAACAAGAGCATTCAGATTGGCAAAAAAGAAACAAGACTACACTATCACGGGTCACAGAAATAAGACTACCTCTATAAAAATGTAAAAAATCTACCAAAAACAAGTTTCAGTAAGGTTGCAGGATATAAGCTCAATATAAAAAAATGAATTGTATTTCTGAGCATTAGCAATGAAAGACAAAAGTTAAAATAAGGAAAACAATTGTTTTTTAACAGCATCATAGAGAATAATATATGAAGGAATAATCTTTTAAAAAAGAAGTATCAAACTTATGCTCTGAATATTAAAAAACAGTGTTGAAATAAATTAAAGAAATTCTAAACAAATGGGAAAACATTCCATGTTCATGGATCAGAAGGCCTAATAGTGTAAATATACCCATTTTCGTGTGATGGTTAATTTTGTGCAACCTAAAGGATATTTTTCGATGAGATTAACATTTAAATCAATGAACTTTGAGTAAAGCAGATTGCTCTTCATAACTGGGAATGATTGGGTGGTCCTCTTCTAATCACTTGAAGCCCTGAGTAGAACAAAAGTCCAGCCTCCCTGAGCAAAACGGAGTTCTGTGGCAGACTGCCTTCAGACCTCATCTGTACTCTCAGGTCTCACTCTCCAGCATGCTCATTTTCTGGCTATAACTACAACATATGCCCTCTTGGATCTCCACTAGCAGACTTTCAGACTGGAACTGGAAGGTCAACTTTCTTAGGTCTTGGACATGGCAGCCCACGCTGCAGATTTTTTTTTTTGGGGGGGGGGGGTACCAGGGATTGAACTCAGGGACACTCGACCACTGGGCCACATCCCCAGCCCTTTTTGTATTTTATTAGAGACAGGGTCTCACTGAATTGCTAAGTGCCTCGCCATTGCTGAGGCTGGCTTTGAACTTGCAATCCTCCTGCCTCAGCCACCCAAGTGCTGGGATTACAGGCGTGTGTCACCACGCCCGGCTACGCTGCAGATTTTGAACTTGCTTGTTCCATAATCATGCAAGCCAGTTCCTTATGATAAACATCTCTATATATGTATACCCTATTGGTCCTGTTTCTCTAGAGAATCTTGACTACTTCATCTCCCCAGTTGAGCTATAGGTTCAATATAATACTTATCAAATCTCCAGCTGACTTCTTCACAGCAACTGATAATCTGATCCTAAAATTCACATGGAAATTCAAGGGATCCAAAATAGTCAAAAAACAATTTATCAAATCTCCAGCTGACTTCTTCACAGCAACTGATAATCTGATCCTAAAATTCACATGGAAATTCAAGGGATCCAAAATAGTCAAAAAACAATCTTGGGAAAAGACAAAAGTTGTAGCGACTCACACTTCTTTTTTTTTTTTTTTTTTTTGGTACCAGGGATTGAACTCAGGGGCACTCGACCACTGGGCCACATCCCCAGCCCTTTTTGTATTTTATTAGAGACAGGGTCTCATTGAGTTGCTAAGTGCCTTAGCCATTGCTGAGGCTGGCTTTGAACTCGCGATCCTCCTGCCTCAGCCTCCCAAGTGCTGGGATTACAGGCGTGCGCCACCACGCCCGGCTGCGACTCACACTTCTTAATTTCAAAACTTATTAAAACTGCACTAATCAAAACGGTACAACACTGGCATTAGATGTATTGATCAATGGAACAGACCTGAAAGCACAGAAATAAGCCTTTATATTGTTAGATAGAATTATACTTTGACCACTAGAATCAGTTTCCAAGAAAAGTACCAAAACAACTCAATGGGGGAAGGATAGTCTTTTCAACAAATGGTGCTGAGTAGCCACAGACAAAATAATAATATTGGACCCCCATCTTACATCATTATACAAAAACGAATTCAAAATGAAATAAAAGGCCTGGGGATTTGGCTCAGTGATAGAGAGCTTGCCTGGCATGCTTGAGGCCCTAGGTTCAATCACCAATTCTGAAAAAAATAAAAATAAAAAAAAATCTAAGGCATAAATGTAGGAACTAAACTCTAAAACTCTTTGAGGAAAACATAGGAGTAAATTTTTGGAACTTTGTATTTGGCAATGATTTCTTAAATCAGATACAAAAAGTAAAAATGAGGGGCTGGGGTTGTGGCTCAGTGGTAGAATGTGTAGCACGTGTGAGGCACCACACAAAAATAAATAAATAAAACAAAGGTATTGTGTCCATCTACAACTAAAATAATAGATAAAATGACAAAAGTAAAAATGGATTGGACTTCATCAAAATTAAAAGCTTTTGACTTCAAACGACACCACCAACAAAGTAAAAAGATAGCCTACAGGATGGGAGAAAATTTTTGAAAATTATATGTGTGATAAGGGACTTATATCTAGAATACATTAAAAAAAAAAACATTCTTCTGGGGACTCACTGATAGAGCCCAGCATGTATAAAGCCCTGGGTTCAAGTCCCAGTACCAAAAAAAAAAAAAAAAAAAAAAGTAGAAAAACAAAAACACCAATTCTTAGAACTCAGCAACAACAGCAAAAATAAACAAAAAACAAAATTAGTGGAAAAAAATAAGCAAGGATTTGCATGGCCATTTCTCCAAAGATGATATATAAATGGCCAAGGAACACATGACAAGATGCTCATCACCATTATTCATTAGGGAAAGGTAAATCAAAATCACAAGATACCACTTTTTATTTTTTATTTTTACCCAGGAGATTCACTGTAATAAAAAATAACAAATATTAAAGGCCAAATGTTTTCTCTGATATGCAGATGCTAATTCACAATAAAGGGGGTGGTGCTAGTGAAGAATAGAGTTACTTTAGATTAGGGAGAGGGGAGTGAAGGGAGGGGAGGGGATATGGAAATAGGAAGGATAGTAGAATCAAGCAGACATTATTACCTTATGACTGCATAATCGATGTGATTCTACAACATGTACAAATCAGAAAAATGACAAATTATACCCCATTTGTGGATGACATATCAAAGTGTATAAATGCATTCTACTGTCATATGTAGCTAATTAAAACAAATTACAAAACTTGAAAAAAGAAAATAACAAATGTTGATGAAAATGGAGGAAAAATGGAACTCTTATATAATGCTAATGGGAATGTAAAATAGTCTAGGCACTTTGGAAAACACTTTGGCAGTTCCTCAAAATGTTAAACATAGAATTACACTCTGACCCAGAAATACACACTCTGACCTAGATATATACTCAAGAGAAATGAAAATATGTCTACACAAAACTACACAAATGTTCATAGCACCCTTGTTCATAATAAAAAGTAGAAAGAGTCCAACTACCCATCAACTGATGCATGGATAAACTGTGGTCATGTATACCATGGAATATTTTTCAGCAATAAAGAAATGAAATTCTGATACATGGTGCAACAAGAACATGCATTGAAAACCTATTAAGTGAAAAAGCTAGTCATAAATCTGTCATATGATTCCATTTATAAATGTGTTAGCCAACTTTTTGTGGCTGCGACAAATACCTGAGAAAAACAACTTAAAGGAGGAAAGATTTATTTGGGATTATGGTTTCAGAGGTTTCAGTCCATGATTGCTTGGTCCCATCACTATGGGCCTGTGGTAAGGCAACTACCATGGTGGGAAGCATGTGGCAAAACAGAGATATTCACCAGAGTGGAGACAGTGAGCTCAATGGGCAAGGGTCAAAGTATAGTCCCCAAGGACACATTCCCAAGGACCTATCCCCCGTCAACTAGGTCCTGCCTCCCACAGCTTCCACGACCTTCCAATAGTCCATTCAAATTATGAAAATCAATGAATTAATCCATTAACAAGGATTAATCCACTAAAAAGGTTAGAACCCTCATAATTCAAGAATTTCCTAAAAGCCCCACCACTGTACTGTGCTGCATTGGGGATCCTTCAGATCCAAACCATAATAATGAATATTGTCAAAATTGGCAAATCTATAGATACAAAATAGATTAGCAGTTATGTTCGACCAGGGGTTGTGGTCAATGGAGAGTGATTGCTAATGGGTACAGAGTGTTCCCTGTGATTATACTAACAACCAGCACACGTTTTCTTTTTAATTTTTTAAAATATTTATTTATTTGCTTTAGTTGTACACAATGCAATGCACTCTTTTATGTTTACGTGGTGCTGAGGATCGAACCCGGGCCGCGCACGTGCTAGGCTAGCGCTCTACCGCTGAGCCACAACCCCAGCCCCCCAGCACACGTTTTCTTTCAGTACCAGGGATTGAACACAAGAGTGCTATATAGCCAAGCTACATCCTCAGTCTTTTATTATTATTATTTTTTTTTAAATTTCAAGACAGCATCTCACTGAATTGCCTAAGCTGAACTTGAACTTGTGATCCTCCTTCCTCGGCTCCTGAATAGCTCTGATTACCGGCATGCACCACTGCAACCAGCTCCAATGTACATTTTAAGTGGGTGAATTGTGTGGTATGTCAATCATATCTCAGTATAGCTGTTTTTTAAAGGAAGGGGAAAAAAAAAAAACAAAACCTCAAGGAGCCTGTGGTCAAGACTACTGGGCACCTACCAACCAACCTTCCTTCAACCCTATTCCTTTTCTCTTCTCCTTTCCTCTCTTCTTTTTCATCCAGCCTTCATAGGTTTCTCTCTTTGATTGGCAGCTGGTGACCAGCTGGTAGGCCACTCAGATGGTCAGGCGGGCCACAAAATTCAGCCAATAAGATTCATCCAGCAGGTGGTTCCTTGGAGTAGAAATCAGTTAAACTGACAAACACCCCAACAGATGGTCCAGTATCTCAACGACTCAGAACAAGTTGGCCATCTTGGGCCAGTCATGACTAAACTGACTTGTCCTGGTCATTGAGTCAGAGGGGAGATCAGTTGGCAAAATAGTAAAGGTCAGGAAGATGACCAGTGGGCAGCAGGGTCAGGCCATCCAAGGACAAAGTGTGAGCCTGCCTGGGTCCTAGAGAAGGACAAATGTGGCTGCTGTACAGGAGCTTTCATGAATAAGAAAGTCACCTTCTGTCTGGTAAGAGGGGATGATGCCCCACAGTCAGGACAGGAGATTCCTACTGGGTCAGGCCATGGCTCAGGGCTGGACATCTTCTTTGTAACCTGCCTCCTTCATAGCAATTGGGGACGGGCTGCGGATGGGGAGGAGGTGGTACAGTAGCTCTCAGTATCAGGGCAGATCCTGGACATGAGGATTCCGGAGGAGAGAGGTCGTCTGTCTCCAAAGAATGAGGAATCATCTACCCGTGGCTGATGTCGGAGCTCATGGTCTAAACCTTGACTTTGGTTTTACCAGACTCCTTCCAGCAGCGCAGATGCCATGGGAACCATGGCCTACAGGGAGGGACCCCTGGTGCTGAGCTCAGCTTCAGCCTTGAGAGCACACACTACTCAAAGATGCAAGCAGACAGACAGGAGGGGCACAGGCACAAACTGGTGTCCACACCCTCCCTGCCCTTCCCTTTGCAGCAAGAAACATTGAGTGGCAGGCAGGGCCTCATGCAGCATTTCCAGAACAACGGACCACATGGGCAGGGAGCTCCCTGTAGGCAGCACTGCCCCAACACAAGGAGCTCCTGGGAGCCAGGCAATGAGGCAGAGGAGGGGAGTGTGGGAAGCAGCCTACAATTCCCTCAGAGAAGGACCAGGCCCCCAGAGCACACATGGGGCCGGGCGTGAGGTGGCACAAGCCTGCAATCCCAGCTATTCAGGAGGCCGAGGCGGGAGGATCGCAAGCGCAAGTCCAGCCTGGGCAACTTAGTGAGACCCTGTCTCAAAACACAATTTTTACAAAGGTCTGGGGGTGTAGCTCAGTGGTAAAGGAATTGCCTAGCATGTGTAAGGCCCAGGGTTCAATCCCCAGTACTTAAAAAAACATATATATATCTCTACATTTTAAAAAGAGAGCACACATGAGAAGGAAAGATCCAAATGGGGGATGAAAGGGGGCTCACAACCCACCTCCATCAGAGCACCGAGGGCGTGTTAACTGGAAAGGCTGCCCAGCACTGAGATTGGGGTGCACATGATGCACCCGAAGAGCACCGTCCCTTGAGTCTGTGCTTCCCGAGGGGTGACATCTTGCTCGTTTTTTCCTCTAGCAAGCAGCCACGGCTGCCTTGGCACTGCCAGCGCTCACAGCCTCCTGCCTCGGGCTGCTGCCCTGAGCAGAGCCACTGGAGTGACTGGGGACGAGGACCAGGACACTGACACCTGCACCAAGGCCTCTTGATCAGCAGAGAAGGGACAGAGGTCCAAATCCACAGATGCAGAAGGACACCTGCGGCCACAGGGGAAAGGCAGACACGGCCAGCAGGTGTACTGGGCTGAGGGACTCAGGGGAGGTGGCAAGGACCAGAGGACACCTTGCTCCCCCATGGTCCAGGTGGGAAGCCACTCTGCTTTAGCTATATATAGCCCATAGCTATTTCTGTGGGCTAATGGTCCCATAGAAATCACCTTCTTTGGCCTCTCCAGGCTGCAGAGGCTGCACAGCTCCCCACCCAGCCCAGCTGGGCTGCAGCCACAAAGCTCAGATGCAGGAATATGGTCATTTGCTGTCCTTTCCCCTTGGGGGACCCAAGTAAGGGAAACAAAGTGATACTTCTGATTACCTGTTGGTTGTCACATGCATTCTTGTCATTCTCAAATGTTTGGAAATTGCACTTCTAAGAAAAAGGCAAAGTAACTGCAAACATCGGACCCCCGCTGGACCTCACGTTGACCCTACCCCACCTGGAGCTGGGCCCTGCTGCAAGCATCATGTGGTCAGACTCGGGGACAGTCAGGAGCAGTGTCCTGGAGGCTGGACCTCATGTGACTCCTGCCCAGACCCTGGCCCTGGCCACTGTGGCTGGGAGAGGAGGAGGCACAGGGCTGGCCATGGACTGCACTCCTGTCCGCCTTGTCCTTCTTTTGACTCCAGTTTGGAGCCAAACACGATGAACACAGAGGAACCCTGAGAGCACCAACACAGAGAACTCGGACCACAGAAACCCGGGGCCTTTGACTCTCTCCCTTCTCCAACCCCTGGGTGCCGCAGTGCTGTCTGGGTGCTGTGGGTCCTGAAGGAAGGGCCCCTGCACTGTCCAACCTGGGCTGGCTCCTCCTGGAATGGGGCCCACACCTCTCAGTGGCCGTCGAGGCTCAGTCTTCTGCACTGAGGAGGCTGTGAGCGCCAGGAGCCCCGCTGCCTGGAGCAGGCCAGGACCTGGCAGACACCTGGGAAGACCCTGCACACTGTCGGCTCCCCCAGGAGACCTCTGCCCAGCAGCATCCTCCGCTGCCTTACCTGTCAGCACTCAGGGACAGACTCGGGGACCTGGAATCTGGACACAGCCCTGTGGCTCTGGCTGGCTCCATGCCACTGCTCTCTCACCAAAGCCTCGTCTTCCTGCACAGTGAGGCAGAGGGTGATTCTGAGAGCAGGCAATGGGCCAGGAGGGAAGGAGCAGAAAACGAAAAACAAAGAACAGGTGGCCACAGAACTTTGAGTTCTGTGTGCAAAGGCCAGCTGGCTGTGGGATTTGGGGCAGGTTCAATGAATCTCTCTGTGCTTTTGTTCTTTTCAAAATGGTGACAAGAACCCACGCTACTGACATGTTGGGGTTTCCAGTGAGTTTCTTGTGCAAAGACCCGGGCAGCACTGGGCATCAGCAAGGGCTGTTGCCATCCTCATGTGCTGCCAGGTCACCACTGAGCAAGGAGCACCTCAGGGCCCTGGCAGGCCCTGACCACCCCTGCCTCTGGCTTGAGGCTCGGGGGAAGGAAAGGAAGGCCAGTGCCCTCTTCCACGACCACCAGCTGCGCACATTTCAGTTCCCTCCAGAGTCTAGACTCAGAGTCCTTTGGATGGGGCCAGTGGCCCCAGTGCCCAGGGGGACTAGCTTGGTGAAGTTATTGGTGTGGCGTTCTGGTGTTGTCTGAATAGGAAACTACAGGACTTCAACTTTGACCTTTGCCCTGAAGTTGTAAGCAGGTCATGACCCCCTGAAGATGAGCTCCCGCCATCTTCACACCCAAGTTCAGTCCCTAGCCCCCCTCTCTCATAAAGGGGAAAGTCATTGCAGGTGCAAGGGTGATTGGAGCAGTCAGGGCCCTTAGCCAATTTCGGTGCTTGGCTTGATGGGTCAATTTGGATTTGAGGACCTCTCTCTGGAAGCATTTCATGACCAGATCGTCCTGGAGATGGTATCATAGACCTTGGTCTTCCAAATGTTTCTTTTGCTGAGTCATGACTTTTTGTCTCATTTCTTCTTTCTACAATTTCTGTTGTCTCCTTGGGCTCAGTGGCAGGATGTAATTGAAGAGTTACAGCCTGCCCAGGTCTCGCCCCAATGTCTCTCTGTGCTCAGCTCCCTTTCTGCTCATTCTCAGGGCCTGGCAACCAGGACTTTGGCTTCCTTTGGGTGACTGCCTGTCCAACAGCCAGCTCCTGCTCTGACTGGACCTCAGTGAGAATTTGCACCCATTCCCTCCCTTGGTGACTCATGCCTGGACATCTGCCTTGATCTACTGTTCTTGTCCCAGAAGTGTTCTCTGCCTTCTTCCTGTTCTAACTCTCACTCCATTCTACCCCCTGCTCTTCATATGGGGAAGAAAATGTCCCAAAGTTTAGGAGTAAAAAGTATCAGAACTCCGAGAGGGTGGTACTCTCAGGGTTGCACAGAGTTGGTAGAGTAGCCCATGAAACTGGTTTTTCAGAATATGACTGCTTGTCAGAGGTTGCTTATGTTCAAGAGTCTTGGTAAATTTGGGTGAACAAGGACCAAAGAGGGGCTGTCTGGTCCTGCCCGCCCAGTACACATGGCCTGGGTTTCCTTGGTGATGGTAAGTAAGCCTCACCTGCTGCCTCTCTGATCACTGGTGCATGTCCCCTCTCTACCTGTCCTGTGCTAACTGCCTGGACGCGATAGACTCTAGGAGAAATGGAGCACTGTGATGAGGGGCCTGGATCCAGGGGTGGAGTCACACTGGGGACTCTGATGCTCTGAGTTCATGGGCTTCAAACCTTGGGAGCTGGGCAGCCATGCCTGGGGTAGGGACAGTGAATGGTGATTAGGGTCCAAGTTTATATGTGGAAGAAAGAATATAGGCATGGTTTGGAGAATCCTAAGGTTCATGTGGCATTGTCTGGGGCCAGTTGGAGGGAAGATGGGTGCTAGAAGTTTGTCTGAGAACAGGGAAGAGATATGGATAAATATGGTGTCTCCTGGGCACTGGAGGTGCTTGAGCAGAGGCCCAGACTCTGTTGCAGGGACAGTGCAGAGGGGGCTCAATCAGGGGGTAGGGGTAGGAAAAGGCACTTAAAAAATCTGGTTTCAAAATCCAAGTTACACATTTGTGTGTCTTTAAGAGGCAAATAACTGTACAAAGCTCACAAAGAGCAGTGTCTTCTTTTCCCGCTTTGCTCTCAGGCAAGGGTGTTAATGTTTTTGTTCTAAAACAAACAAACAAAAACTTCATCTCATGTGTTGCCCCTGATATTTGTCACTTGTGTCTCTGTGTTTGCCTCTTGATTTTGGAGGTGAGTGCTTTGCTAACTTTTGGGAATTTGATTGAAAATACTTGGTTATACTTACCATTGGCCTTGTGGTAGTGAGCATTTTTTGCCAGTCCTTTGTTTTTCCTTTTCCTATCCTCCTTTTTCTGGTTGCATCTTTGATTAACTAAAACCTCCCAACGGGAACTGCCTCTTTTAAAGATTCCACCACTGCCAAGCTGGAGACTAAGCCTTTAACACATGGGATTTGGGAGGACATTCTAGATCCGAACCATAAAGGTATGTAAACTGTAGTGAGTATCAGTGAAGAACAGTGTACCCAACTTGCGTCCCAAGAAACAAAGCACCACCACTACTATTGTGGGGCTCTGTGTGTCTCCAAACATCTCTCTCCTTCACACTCAAATAAATGTTATCTTGAAATTTATGCTCACTGGTCTCTTGCTTTTCTTTATACTTTGTTGTTGTTGTTGTTTTAATTAGTAATACATGACAGCAGAATGCTTTATATTTTTACTACATTTTAGAACATATTCAGAGAACTGATTAACTATTTTTTCATGTCCTTGAACATTATCTATAAAGGATTTAGGCTGTTTGTCTTACATAGCTATTGCTCAATAATGATGCATAACAAACCTTCCCAAGAGTCACTGGGCTGCCACCATAAACATTATTGCAGGGGCTGGGGCTATGGCTCAGCGGTAGAGCTCTCATCTCGCATGTGTGAGGCCCTGGGTTCCATCCTCAGCACCACATAAATAAAGGTATTGTGTCCACCTATAACTAATATTTAAAAACAAAACTAAACATTATTTCATGGCTGTGAGACTGAGGATGGGCAGGGCTCAGACAGACCTGCATCTAGGACACAGGCTCATTTGATCTCTTTGGATGGTTCCCAGAGTCATGGTCTTTTTGTGTGTGTGGTGCTGGGGATTGAACCCAGGGCCTTATGCATGTGAGGCAAGCACTCTACCAACTGAGCTATATTCCCATCAAGGGTCTTTGAGGGTCAAAAGGCAGAAGGTAAGACCAAATGCGCAAGTACATTTTTAGTATTTGTTTGTGTCATTCCTTGAATCACATTGGCCAGAGCAAACTATATGACCCAGCCAGTTAAATAATGTCACAATTACATTGTGCATTGTTCCATGTTGGACATGTAGCTTATTCCTTTTCACAGTTGATTGGTATTTTATTATAAGGATCTCTCTCTCTCTCTCTCTCTCTCTCTCTCTCTCTCTCTCTCTCGGTACAAGCGATTGAACCCAGGGGCACTTAACCACTGAGCTACATCCTCAGCCTTTTTTTTTTTTTTTTTTTTTAAATTTTGAGACAGGGTCTCTCTAAATTACTGAGGCTGGCCTTGAACTTGTGATCCTCCTGCCTCTTGCCTCAGCAGCTGGGATTACAGGCATGCGTGATCATGCGTGGCCTCCCATTCTTTTAAAAAACATTTTTTTTAAAAAATTTTTGAGACAGGCTCTCATTAAGTTGCCAAGGCTGGCCTTGGATGTACAATCCTCCTACCTCAGCTTCCAGAGTCACTGGGATTATAGGCATGCACACCTGGCCCATTTTCTGTCTCTTCTCTTTTAAAAATATTTTTAGTTGTAGATGGACATAATACTTTTATTTTAATGCAGTGCTGAGGATCAAACCCTGTGCTTCACATGTGCTAGGCAAATGCTCTACCACTGAGCTACAACCCCAGCCCGCGGCCCATTCTCTTAATAAACTTTTGAGTGATTTCTAGGTTTTGTTAATGAAGATAATTCTGTTTTGAACAATCTGGGCAACATATCCTGTGGCAGGTATGACAGAATTGTTATAAATTATTTAACTAGTTAGCATAATTACCCCCAATTTTAAAGCAAAGTAGAAGAATGATTTATTAACTTTTCTTTCTTTCTTTCTTTTTTTTTTTTTTTTTGGTACCGGGGATTGGACTCAGGAGCACTCAACCACTGGGCCACATCCCCAGCCCTTTTTTGTATTTTATTAGAGACAGGGTCTCACTGAGTTGCTAAGTGCCTCGCCATTTCTGAGGCTGGCTTTGAACTTGTGATCCTCCTGCCTCAGCCTCCCAAGTGCTAGGATTACAGGTGTGCGCCACCACGCCTGGCTATTAACTTTTCATTAACCTATTTGTCCCATAGTCCTAGATTTGGACCACCAAAAATATAGTATATAATTATAGTATATAATATGTAATTATATAATTAAAATAACATGATTATAGTGATATTAATTAACATATATGAGCTTTAAACCTACTTTAATGAACCTGTGCCAATTTCATTGAAATATTTGCAGAATTGAATACTTGGGACTTAAGGGTTAAGTATACTTTAAGGTCATCTGTCATAGAATAAAACTTTGTTGGCTTATTATTTATAGCTAAGTGAGTTCTAATCTTTTATAACTCTCTAATGTTGAATGTTAACTTGTAAAGGCAATGACACCAAGAATCACAGTATTATTGTCCTGTGAGGCAATGATTAGTTTTGTATCAAATTTAGCAATTTTATTTCAGCACTTTTTCTACAGATTATATAAATGCCAGTTCCCATGTCTTCATTGAATCAATTTTGTGTTATGCTGTTTCATTAATAAGTTACATAAAATCTTGACACATACTTATCATTTATTTATATAAATATGAATTGGTTTGGGCACCTTAGATTATCACTTATCTGTCAAGGAGTAGAATTGCTAGTTAAAAGGAGAGATCCACATTCAACTTTAGTCGACAAGATCAAACTGTTTTCCAAAGTGATCGGACTGACATACACACCCAATTCCAGAGTAACAGACTTTGCCAAGTAACAGGCTGGTTCATGAGAACAAGCCATCCCTATTTTTCTCCTCTATCAAATTAAGCTGTGTTAGATGGGCAGGAGCCAATAGGCTTTCAGGTCGCCAAAAGTTCACCCTGTTCCACACGCAGAGGGCCAAAAGGTTGCTCTGTTCTCTGGGCAGGATGTTTCATTATCCCCGGGCAGAAGCCAATAGGTTTGAAGGCTGCCCTCACACCACAAGCAGGAGCCAATAGGCTTAAAGTTCGCCCTCACCCCACAGGCAAAGAGCCAATTACTTTAAAGTTCGCTCTGGTATATCCCCCATCATTAATCCCTATATAAGCTCCCGTCCATTTGAAGTTTGAGAGAGAGAGACGATGAGGAGGAGGAGATGATGAAGACAGAAAAAGAGGAAGACGGAGAAAAGGCAGCCACTGCACCAGCCTTAGACCCACCATCTCCAGCCTGACAGCAGCTGCCCCAGCCGATAGCTCCAGAGACCACAGTCAGTGCGACCAGACTCCCACCTTCCGTTCCTAACTGGCACACTCTTCCACCAGAACTTGCACAGTTCCCTCTCCTTGAGCTTGCACACTCCCCTCTCCCTGTCTCCTTTCTCCCACTAGTGCTTGCACACTTCCCTCTCCCTGATTCCTCTCTCCCTGTTCCTTTTCTACCCTTAACCAGCCATAAAGGCTGGTTAATAAATCCCTTGGCTGCATGGCCATCCCCAGTGTGATTTTTGCCCTTCAAGCTGTTTCCTGCAAACGTGCTTATGAAATCTCACTGGGCTTCACTCACTCTTTTTCACCCCACGTCCCATCTTGCAAGGAGGGGGTTTGGTTTTGTAATTCAGGATGCCTCCCTCTTCTTGGAGGAATAACATCTTTCACACCCTTGAAGTCTGCACGCTTGAGCACCTTGTGTGCCCCATCGCTATGGTTTGGGGCCCTCTTCTGCTTATTTCATGGCTCAGCATTTCAGTTTTCATTCTAGATTATTTAGAAATGGGTGGGTATTTGGGTAAGAGCACTCTGCTGGCATCTGCAATGACAAAGACACACAGTCACACTTGAAATCTGGCCATTATTGAGGGACTGGGGGCAGGAGATGAAAAAGGCTTTTGATTCAATCTGTTCTTTCTGCCTCTGGAATCCCCCAAACTAGTCATTACGCCTTCAGCTCCCCTCCATATCCAAAACCTCTACCTGCACCAAGCTCTTTTAAAAGTTCTTTTTACCATTAGGTTTTTAGTTAATTTCTGACTCTTCCTGTTTAATCCTATATTTTTCCATTCTATGCTATCCAAGACACACCAACCAATATTTACAGTGCACCATTTAAATTCCATGAGTGGAGTGAATGAGCTTCGGAGTGAAATTCTCTCTTCCCCCTCCAGACCTCCAACCCATCCCCTTACTCAGCCTTCTCTCAGACTCGGCTCTGTCTGTCCTGGACAGCTCAACATCATTCATGGTCCCTCTGCCTTTATAATAAAAACCAGTTCTCAAATTCTTGCAGCAGGCAAGAAAAGAAGGTCTGAGGAATTTGGTTAATAAAATCATGATTACTGGGGCTGGGATTGTGGTTCAGCGGTAGAACGCTCGCCTAGTGCGTGGGCGACCTGGGTTCAATCCTCAGCACCACGTACAAATAAAATGCATTGAATAAAATGCATTGTGTACAAATAAAGCAAATAAAAATATTTTTAAAAATCATGATTACATATCTCCATTGGATTACTAATCTTTCTTACCTAATTCCCCTTTGCCCATGTGGCTGTACTTGTTCTCTGAGTACTGACTAGTATACCGTCTTTTATCCATGCTCCTGTATTGTAAACAGAACTGGTGTTGTGAGAGTAGGTGACCATTTGGTGTTGCTATAACCGAATACCAGAGACCAGGAAATGTACAAAGGAAAAACTTTTTTTTCCCCCGCAGTTCTGGAGACAGGGAAGTCCAATAACAAGATTCCTGCATCAAAAAAATAAACTTCTTGTTGAATAATCCTACATGAAAAATGAGAGGGTGAGAGAAGGCAAAAGAGGGAAGGAAGGGAGCCTAATTCCATTGATTTATCAGGAACAAACTCCTCCCATGATAACTTACCTGCTCCCTCTCTTTCTCCCTCTCTCTTTTTGTCAGTACTAGGGATTAAGTTTTGCCAATCCAGACTTTTTACTATTATATTTTAATTTGGAAGCATGTTCTCTTTAAGTTGCTGAGGCTGGCCTTGAACTTCTGATCCTCCTGCCTCAGCTTCCTGAGTAGCTGATTTGAGACATTTTGCCTGGCAACATGCTCCTTCTCCAAGAGCACTCACCCATTGGTGAGGATAGAGCCTTCAGGACCTAGTTACATATTAAAGGTCCCTCCCACCTGTCAATACTGTTGTATTGGGGATTACATTTCTAACATGAATTTGGCGGTGGGGGGCGGTGGGGACACCTTCAAACCACAGCAGTAGGTAAGGAGAATTCTTTAGAACAAGTTCTCATTCTTTTTCTGGTTAAAAATGTAGGAAATACCAGCTTGGTTTTTGATCACCCAATGCACATTCAGGTATGTTTTGTAATAAGCTTATCGAAATCTTTATTTATTTATTTATTTAGAGACAGCATCTTGCCAAATAGCTGAGCTGACCTTGAACTTGCAACTGTTCCTGCCTCAGCCTTCTGAGTCACTGAAATTTGGTGTCATTGCTCCTGGATTATTCATTTTAAAGGAAGTTGCAGATATTTCCCCCAAACATAACAAAGTGGTGCTTCCTCAATAATGAGGAAGACGACTTGGGATGAAAGTACAGTCGTGACCTAGACCGTGTGTGCCATCCTTAGCTGGTGACTGATGACTCCCAGGTTTCCATCTCCAACCCGGAGAGCTCTCCTGGTCCTCGGATTTAGTCAACTGCCTGCTTGCAATTTCCAGGTTTTCTAGTGGGCATCTCACATTTTTCACCTTGTCCTTCATCAAGTTACTGGATATCTGAAAAGGAGACTCTCAGAACCACTGATTTCATAGAGCTACAGGGACAAAATAAGATGATTGTAACCTCGCTCGGGAGTGACACCTCCTCTCCAACTGAAGGTGCAGTTTTTGAAGGCTGTTTGTACTTGACCTAGAGGCCAGGAAACATCTCCAGGGTAAATGGTGTCAGAAAACAGCCTATCTTCCCAACTCAGTTCAACCTCTCTGTCAGAATTTGCTAGGACTTTGGACTTTGTGGTGTTTATTTATTTAGGTCCTGGGGATTGAACCCAGCGGTACTTTACCACTGACTACGTCTCCAGACCCCTTTTATATTTTATTCTGAAACAGCATCTCCTTAAGTTGCTGAGGCTGGCTTCTAACTTGCCATTTCAGCCTCCGGAGTCACCGGGGTTACTGGTGTGGGTCACTGCTTTGTGGTACTTTTGTGGGCTGGATTTAAGGGACATATGTGACCTAAGACCCAGCTTCAAAACGGCCCTGCGGTAAGACTAGTTCCTTACATTCTGATGGGGCTCATTTCTCACAGCCACTGTGGTCTGGGAAACTGAAGTTCCCTTTCTTACCAAGGTCACTTCCGCTTGGAAGAGGCCTGGTGACCTCAGGCAGATGAGGACACGCGGGAATTGGTCAGCTGAGGAGCCTGGAGGAAGAATTTTTTGAAGAAATTCAAGAGCGGGACCAAAATGGGGAGAAGGCGGAAGTGGGAGGGCAGACCCTGGAGACAGGAGTGTGGGGCTGGAGGGTCTCCAGCAGAAGGCTCCTGAATCCCCGGCGGAGCAGGATTAGTGCAGACCAGTCCGCCCTCTGTCTTTGAATGGAATCCTCCTCTCAGTAGGTTTCATCCCAGCCATCCCCACACTGTCCCTGACCCCACCCCCAGCGAAGAGCAGAAGGCACAGAGTTCCGAGGCTGAGCTGGACAGAGGAGGCCGAGGAGGGGAAGGAGGCGGAGTCCTTGGTAGAGGAGGAGGAGATGTAAGGGACCTGGAGGAGGAGCGGGAGGCTCCTTTGTGATTAGACTTTGCTGGGATCGGCCCCTGCAACCAGTCTCTTACCTACCCGCAGGGCGAGGTCGCAACGCGGTCTTCCTGAAGTCCCTGCAACTGAAGTTCCTCCCTAAATCTCCCCAAGAGCTGTCCCTGCCCTACTCTGTCCCAGGGGCATCTAACAGTAACCCTTCCTTACTTCAAGCTCTTGCCTCCCCCCGACCCCGACCCCACTCCCATATTTGGTATCAGTCAGGATATGACCCAAGTTTGCAGGAGAAAAGGTGGACTAGGAAGAGATGACATTCTTACGTCACACCCTCAGGTGGAAGTCCAGCAAGCCCTTGAACCCAGAGCTCAGTCAGGAAGCCTACCTGAGCACACGCCTTCCAAGACCTCCTGGGAAGTTGGGATGAGCTAAGCCTGCTCAGAAGCACTGGGCAGAGGATTGGCTCTGCCCCTCCATTTGGTCCTGCCCCTCCTTTTGTCTTTGAGCATCATACCCCTCCTCTTTATTTTATTTTTAATTAATTGGTTTAGTGCATGTGTGTGTGTGTGTGTGTGTGTGTGTGTGTGTGTGTGATACTGGGGATTGAACATAGGTGTTCTCTACCACTGATCTACATCTCCAGCCCCCTTTTAAATTTAACTTTTTAAAAACAATTTGAGACAGGGTTTCTTTAAGTTGCCCAGGCTGGCCTCGAGCTTGTGATCCTCCTGCCTGCCTCATCCTCTGGGATTATAGATGTGCACCACCACACCTGACTGACCTCTCCATTTAAAAACACCTTCCCATGCTGGATGCTTGGGGATTTTCATAGCTACAGAAAACAAGCCTCTACTTCCTGGACCTCCACCCTTGGCCATCTAATTTTGTCCTATCAAGAGTGATACTCCAGGGCTGGGGTTGTGGCTCAGCCGTAGAGTGCTCACCTAGCACCTTCGAGGCCCGGTTGGATTCTCAGCACTACGTAAAAATAAACGCATTGTGTACAAGAAAAGCAAATAAATAAACATTAAAAAAAAAAAGAGTGATACTCCAGATGCATTGGATGTGGTCAGAAAGGTGGAAAATGCAATGCTATTCTGAAATTCCAGGAGCCTGATTTCCCAGAGGTAGGCTTTGAAGGTAGTACAAAGGAGATTTGGTGATGTGGTTTGGTAATCTTGCAGCCACTGGGTCTCCTCTGCCCATCCCAGAATGATATAGAATGATGAGCATTCTGTTTAAATAGGAGGTGCTATTTTGGGGGACTGCCAAATTTAGGACCCAAAGTGCCTTTATGAAACTCCATTGTCAGTCATCTTTATCAGCCTCTCCCTTACTCCATCCTTTACTGGCACCTGCCACGTAGACAGTAATGGTCTGATCCGCCTGTGGATTCTGCTGATGTCTGTCCATCCTTGAAGGGTCCTTTCTCTTTATCTACACAGGTTGCAAGCAGGGGATCTTGTGCAATACACTGCCATAATGTTTGTCCCCATAGAAGCTAAAACTTGGTCATCCAGTTGTCCCTCCACCAAGTGTAAGATCACAGTGCTTCTAGGTGTGGTGGCACATGTCTGTATTCCCAGCAGCTTAGGAGGCTGAAGGAGGAGGATTGCAAGTTCAAAGCCAGCTTTAGCAACTTAGTGAGATCCCTAAGCAACTTAGCAAGATCCTGCCTCAAAATTTTTTTTAAAAGGCAGGGGTGGGGCCTGGAGATGTGG
The DNA here is from genome assembly GCA_025594165.1 of Tamias sibiricus. Lineage (NCBI taxonomy): Eukaryota > Metazoa > Chordata > Mammalia > Rodentia > Sciuridae > Tamias > Tamias sibiricus. The sequence goes on along the minus strand of CM046659.1, from coordinate 182,849,793 downwards.
CTCAGTGGCTAAGTGTCTCTGAGTTCAATTCTTGATACCAAACAAACAAACAAACAGACAAAAAAACACTGCCAATTCAATTAGGGATTGTCCCTGGGTCAGTGAAAATAGTACATTTTCTTTTTTATTCTAATTTGTTATACATGTTTGCAGAGTACATTTCATTTCATATTACATATAAAAAGCACAATTTTTCAAGTTGCTGGTTTTATATAAAGTATTTTTACAACAATCGTGTCTTCATACATGTATTTAGGGTAATCGTGGATAACTCAGTCTGCTATTATTCCTATCCCCTTGCCCCTCCCCCCCTTTGTTCTATTTAAAGTTCTTTCATTCCTCTCATCCCCACTCCCTTGCCTTTATAAGTTAGTATCTTCATATCAAAGAGATCATTAGTACTTTTGGACAGTGTTTGGTGGCAAGCATCACAGACTGCAGCTCCACCCATTGCCATGTGTGGGACACCACCCATGAATTATTTGAGCTTATTTGAGCATCTTCACTCGGCCTTCAGCCAGGGAGATTTAGGTTTGACATTGCAGACTATTTTATGGCTCCTCCCACTCAATGGATTGTGCAATGCACGTGACTATGTCTTTGCTTGGCTAGGGAGACCGCTGTCATAGCTCCAGAGTGGGGCATAACTTGTTGGAAACTGGACAGCCCACCTCTTACCCTACTGGCAAAAGAACAGCCCATGGAAAATCTTTGATGCTTCCCCCATATAAGTAAAGCAAGTGCGGGCTCTCTTGCTCTTTTTCCAGTGTGGAAGCTTGATTCCTAAGATCGAAGAGCTGTCCTGCTCCACCCCCCACCTCCTTCCTAAAATCACTTTCTGTGTCCCATGGTTTCTTCCTGGTTTTCTCTTTCTTAGCTTTATTTCACAGCCAGCCCATTACACGCAGAGGAAACCCAAATTCCACTGCCTGCGCCGGACGTGGGCGAGAGCCATGTGTGGTTTTAAGCAGTTTTGTGGGGGCCCTGCTTAGCAGCAGCAGCCCACTAGCCCCACTGACCTTAATTTAGTTATCCACCTGTGAACCAGGCCCAGGCATCCTCAGGAACCTCAGTGTACCAAAGTCCTTAAGAAGCCCAAGGTGCTCACATGAACCCTGCATCCGAGGTGGCCACATTTGAAGCGTGACTAGGAAGTTTCACATGTAGCTGTGAGATGCCATTAACACCCAGCCTATTTCTTTCCTGGATATTCCACTTTCATTAGTAATAAATGCTTGTCGAGTAATACCCTACGTTGTTAGCATTCTCCTTTCTGTCCTACCCTAGGATAGGGATGTCAGCGCATGACACCTGCTGTTTCTCCCTGTTGGGTACTCATCTCACTCCATTGTTCTAATTTTTGCATTTCCTTATAAGGAACTTACAATTAAAAGAAGGATTATTACATATATTCTGCATCTATTCCTACAGTACATTTAGCAGTATCAGTTATAGCCACTTGAGTGTGTACTGCCCCAGAAGGGCCCACCCCAAAAATTGTATGCCTCAGTCCATAGTCCAGAGTAATATCTAAATTCAATTGTGAAATAATTTTTTCAATTTGGACATGGACATTTCCTAGGACCTAAGCGACTCATGGCCTTCTTGTCCAGAAGAACAGAGATGTTTGGCAACTTGGGTTTCCTCCAAGTCCCTAACACATCTTGACCAGCATAAAGTCTCTAGGCTTTTTTTTGTTTGCTTTTCCTTGTGGTGCCGGGGATTGAACCCAGGGCCTTATACATGTGAGACAAGCACTCTACCTACTGAGCTATATCCCCAGCCCATAGTTTCTAATTCTTATTGTGGACAGATGTCTCTTAACATCTGCCCTAGTGCTATTTGTTTATTTCTTTTTAAATTAATTTATTTTTTGTGGTACTGGGGATTGAATACAGGACCTTGCTCATGCTAGGCAAAGTGCTCTACCACTGAGCTACATTCTAACTCTTTTTAAAAAAATTTTGGGACAGGGTCTTGCTAAGTTTGCCAAGGCTGGACCTGAACTCAGGATCCTTCTTTATCTACCTCCTGAGCAGTTGGAATTATCAGCCACTTCAGCCACCATGCTTTGCCAGTGCTATTTATTCTTGAAGGGTATGAAATCTACATAGCAGGTAGTATCAAATGCATTGATGCACACCAATCCGAACATGAAAGTTGATGTCTATTTCTTCTTGGTCATCTTCTGTTTGCATTAAGCACCAAAGCTGCCCAGAGAGCTTCTACTATAGCTCACATCTTTACATTTTTTTACTCTCTCGTGATAGAATTTCCCTCATGAGAAAATCATAGATATCTTCTCTTCTTTGGAGATTCCCAGCCGTGATAGTGAGTCCACATGGTCCTATAGTTTGGACCTTCAGTTCATCATTCTATTACTTCTCCTTGTGGCAGGAAAGGGTTAACTCATCAGTCCTGGGATGCCCAAACCCTGTACTCTTCAGAGAAAGGTTCTTGGTAGGTTCCTGGGAGATAACCACTGAACCCTTGGAATATTCTGCCTGATTACAGTGTTCTCATATGCCTAGGGCCCTGAGCCATGCTGCCTCAGTTTGCAGACAAGTTTATTTTAACATTAATATTTGTGGTGAATGCTTGTTTTGGGCTGAGTGGAAGGGGCTGTGGTTTGAGCAGCTCAGGTCAGTCACAGAGGTGCTGCCTGCCTACATGACTGACCCTCCAGTAAAAGTTCCAGACATGGAGGCTCAGTTAAGCCTCCCTTACTGGCAACTGGAAGATCTGAGCACTTCTTCATGTGACTCCACTGGGAGGGGACATCTGGAAGCTTGCACCTGGTTTCTCCTAGACTTTGCCCCGTGTGCCTGTTCCCTTTGTTGGTTTTAATCTGTATCCTTTCATTGTAACAAACTACAGCCATGGGTATGACAGGTTTTCTGAATCCTTTAAGTCTTTTTAATGAATCGTTGAGCCCAAGAGTAGACTTGAGGACCCTTACACATTTGGCCTATGTCCCAGGCTGGGGAGTTTATTGTCCAGCAAGTGAATAGTTTTCCAGAGGCTATCATTGGGACACAAGAGATTTATTTGTCCCCAATAGACTACTGGTGTGGGCTGAACGAATTGGTCATTCTGACCCTAGTTGACTAGCTCATCCTTTGGGCACACATGCTATGAATTCAGGCCAGCATTAGAGTGACCCTGACAACCTAATGTTGTTAATGGGTGCTTATCAGATGATGGGGACTAATCTCTGGTGTAAGGAGGAACAAACTGATTGCTCTTTGTGGTCTTCTTGGTCTCCAACCAAGGGGATCAGGACCAGGTGGCATGGAGCATAGCTAAATTTTTATTCCTTTAGCAAAACTGGCATGACCCCCTCGTCTGCTAACTGGGGAAGTCAAGTTTTTATAGTCTCTTTGGACTTTGCTCAAATTTATCTCTAGTTTTCCTACATATTGTGAGAATGATTGCAATACATCTCAGACACTAACTGCCCTTGATCACCACAAAGTAGTCCATCTGCAGTATGTCCCTGGTCAGAGCAAATCAGTTTTGCTTTCCTGTGCTGCAGGAGGAGAGGGCTGTACCACCTCTGGAACTGGGGTGTCACCGAGGGGAAAACCCAAGGCTCACTCACCTCTGGAGTTTGCAGGTTGTCCCACAAATGTTTGGTGACTTGAATAGATTTGGGGGGTGGGGACGAACGGAAACAAATAAGATACGAAAAGATGGGTAGAACTGAAGAAATAATTAAAGGAGGTGGGGAACCTCTGTAAAGGGATTGGAGAAAATAAGAGCAGGATAGATAAGAGCAGAGTTTGAGATGTGTTGTTTGATGGATTTCTGAACAGAGAGGACATGAAGCCCATCAGATAGCTCTTCTACGCCCAGCCCAGAAGTGTGGCTCTCTGTGCTTTGTTGTCCCTCCGGATACTATCAGAGGGCTCTGGCCAACATGCTAACCCCTTCCCTTAAGCCCTCTCAGCACCACCCCTCTCGCACCATGACGTCACTCTTGCCTCACCTCCCGCCTAGGAGACACTTTCCCTCCCATGCCTGTTTCCCCGGGCTGTCTCTGATAAGTTCATTCTAATTGATCTCTAAGGATTGACTCTTCTGAGGTAGGACTGCATCCCTTATTGGCCTTCAGGGAGGCTTAATCTAAGGATCCCACAGTTCACACATCACAAGAAAAGGGAAATGATTGGGATGCAGCTGCCCTCTGAGTTGGTTGGAGATCCTCACTGACTGGCACGTTCAAGGGTGGACTCAGTGAGTGATGGGCCCAGAGTTCCACAAATGTATAGTGAAGAAATTCAGAATTCATTCCGGAATCCTCAGAAAAGAGCCATGTGGATCATTGATTTATTCAAATTTTTACATAATTTCTTCACCAGTTTTTCCTGATAGCATTCCAATGGACTGAACACTGAAGGTGGCCACAAATCTACAGGATGGGTAATCTCATGACGCACAAGAGTATATGGAAGGGTGTGACACAGTTTTGAGACCAAACATGCATTAATTAAAATGCTGTTTTCCCAAAGAGGGAAAACAACTTGGCCAGGCTTACCCAGCAAGTTGGTCAACTCCCAAGATAGCAGTCTTTGCTGTCAGTGAATTTTTGCTACGAGGGTCCCACTCTCAGCCTTGGTTTGTTAGAGCTGCTCTGATCTCTCCAGGGAGTCAAGGATTTGGGACTCTCTCCCCTCCTTCATCTCAGGCTCCCCAAGTCTCATTATCTCACCTCACATACAGTATGTTAAAAATACTAGATTTATGATTTCTTGTCTGGCTTAGACTCAGGTCTTTGAAAAAGATAGACAGGTGGCCACATTAACTTTTGTGTGATTGATGTCGTACCTTTCTTCCCAAAGCCTGAGTATTTATACATAAATGGGGCTTGACTCCCTGGTCAGAGCTTATTCTGGGTCCAACATCTCTGAAAGGCAAGAAGAAGGGGGGTCTCGATGACTCAAGTGAAGATGGGATATTGTGGACTGAATGTGTTCCCCCAAGTTCCTGAAATCCTAACCCCCAACTTCACGGCATTAGGACACAGAGCCTTTGGACGGTGATCAGGTCATGAGGGTGGGGTCCTTAAGAATGAGTTTATGCACTTATAAGAGACATGGAACAACTTCTCTCACTGACATGTGAGAATACAAGAAGACAGCCATCAGTCTGTCAGCAGGAAGGCCCTCACTGAGAACCTGACCATTTTGGCACCTGATCTGAAACTTCCAGCCTCCAGAATTGAGAAATAAATGTTTGTTGTTTAAGCTACCCAGTCAATGATATTCTGGCATAGCAGCTTAACTAGGAATGATAGCTCACTCCTCTGCTCTCTTCCATCATCAGTATTGGCTCTAGGATCTCAGGTCACCCCTCTGTGAAAGCAGGAGGAGAAATCTGTATCCTCTTCCTCCAAGGAACAGTACCGAAGGACTCGTGATGGAATAGAAGAGGCAGGATCCCTGGGGAAAGGGCCTCCCTTGCAGTATGGCCTTCCTGGGAAACCCTGAAGTCTTGCACCACAACCACTCAACTGTTTCCTCTCTGCCCTATAGTATCCCCTACATGGCTAAAAAAGAAAAAAAAAAAAAAAAAAAGTTTACTTGTGCGTGCCCTTGGGTGTTATTTGCCTGTGCATATGCATGTGCATATGTATGTGCTCAGCTAATTGCCGCAGTTCTGAGCATCTTCTCTGCTCCTTTTTAGAGAGGGAAATACATTTTCAAATAAACTGGAAAACTGAAATGCTAACTAGAAAATAAGTGGAAGAGATGCTCACGGTAGAGATTGAGCACAGATGTGGCGAAAGGTGAAGAGGCAGATTGCAGAGGGAGCTGGCAGATGTGTTTCTCAAAGAAGAGAGAGGCATCCTGAGTTGCCAAGCCAGTCTCTTTCCTTGCAAGATGTGGTATGGGTTGCAAAGTGTGTTAGTCAGTTTTCCATTGCCGTGACCCAAATACCTGACAAGACCGGCTTAGAGGGAAAAAAGTTTATTTTGGCTCACGGTTTCAGAGGTTGAGTCCATGGTGGGTTGACTTCATTTCTCCGGGCCCAGCTCAAGGTGAGGAAAGGCCTGGTGGAGGTGCACTACTCCATTCACGGTGGCCAGGAAGCAAAGACAGGGAGAGGAAGAGGCCCCAGGGAGAATGAACCAACCCTCCCTGGGCAAGCCCCAGTGACCCACCTCCTCCAGCCACACCCCACCTGCCCACAGTTCCCACCCAGTCAGCCCACTAAGCTGATTAGGTTACGGCCCTCACATTTCACCTCCAAACATTCCTGCATTAACACAGGAACTTTTGGAGGACAATTTATATCCAAATCATGACACATAGGCTGGTGGACAGCTTTCACTGTCCCTGTGACAGTGTTTGGGCCTCTGTCCAAATACCTCCGGTGCCTAGGAAACACCATATTTATCCTCATGTCAGCTCTGCTCTCAGACAAAACTTCTAGCACCCATCTTGCCTCCAGCTGGTTCTAGATCTGCCTCATGAACATCAGTATTCTCCAAACCATGCCTATTTTCTTACTTCCACATATAATTTTGGACCCTAATCACCAGTCCCTCCACTGGGCATTGCTGCCCAGCTCCCAATGTTTGAAGCCCTGAGAGCTTCAGAGCTCCCAGCCCCTGTGTGACTTCAAGGCCTCCACTCCGGGGTCAGGCTCCTTTTCCCCTAGACTCTGTCACATCCGGGCACTTAGCACAGAAGGTGAGGAGAGGGAACATGTAGTAGTGATGAGAGAGGCAGCAGGTGAGGCTTATTTACCATCACCATGGAAATCTCAGGCCACGTGTACTTAGTGTGGCTTTGGAAATGGCAGGGCCAGAAAGCCCTTGTTCACCCCAGTTCATTCAGACTCTTGGACATGAGTAATTCCTGAAAGAGGCAATCCCTGTTGTGCCCTGTTTCAAAGCTCTACCCCATTTCAAACCTGAAGAACACCCCTGGGAGCAAACAATTCCTTCATCTGTAAAATATGGGATACCTTCTGACTCCACAGAGGAGTGTGGAGAGATGGGTTGGGGTGAGAGAGAGGCCACAGATGGAAAGACAGAAGGGATATTTGTTGGGATGATTTCTTTTGGAACAGGCTACTGGAGAACATGTAGCCTACAGGAGATTTCAAGAAGGTCGGGCAGAGAGGGTTCGAAGGTCTGAATGAGCCCCAAATGTGGCTGGCATATTCAAAATTGGCCAAGTAGTTATGCAGAAGGGGATTTAAGTTTGGGTTGTCACCCTGGAAACCATAAAGAAGGCAATCTGTGCACAAAGAGGTGGCTCTCCAGCTCCTGATACTTCCGGAGACACCCCAGCCCCCAAACCCTTCAAATCTAACTCTCCTGTCTCATACGGTGGCAACATCGAGGTACACAGAGTGGGAACAGCTGCTTCAGAGGAGCAGCTCTGGGGGTGAGGAGGGTGGAGGTCAGTGCTAGAGTGTGAAGCCCTAAAAGCCAGGACAAACCCTCTTCAGCAGAGGTCAGTGTCCTACTACCACTAACACCTGGATGAAAAATCTTGATGACACCAATTGATCAAGAAGAGAATGTCCACAAGAATTGACGCCATCAGAATGTACCAAATAAATTACCTTCATTTGCCTACTGGAGAAAAAAGAACACCAGGAAATGAAAGTGCCTAAAGAAAGTTCAGACGAGTTAAGAGGGGTGGCCTATCTGAAGCCATCTGAGCTAAGAAACACCAAAGACTGAGTGAACCTCTGTGAGAAAGTGGAGGGGGCAGTTCTTTTTTTAAAAAATACAGTGTCAGGGATCTATCACCTGAACACTTAAGATGTGGACAGATTTGCTTGAGGAGTTCTGAGAGGTAGGTCCCCCACCGCTCCTTTTCCTGAGCCTTCTCCACGAAGAGAAGGCACTGATTCAAAAACAGAAGGACTAAATTCCACCGCAAGAAAGGATTGGCATTTTACCCCATTGCAAGAAAGGGTAAGAACTATCAAGACTCGTTTTGAAAACATCAGCATGCCTAAGACAAAGAAGCAGATTCCAGAAAAGAAATTTTGGGAGGTGGAGCAGAAGTTTTGATGGAGAGTGAAACACTAGATCACAATAGCGTGTGCTACCAAATGGACTATCTGCAATGGAGCCCCAAAAGAAAACTGGAAATGCTGAGGAGAAGAAATGAGGTAAAAGTTAAACATCATCAAAAGGAATATTTGGAAGACCAAGGTCTATGATACCATCTCCAGGACGATCTGGTCATGAAATGCTTCCAGAGAGAGGTCCTCAAATCCAAATTGACCCATCAAGCCAAGCACCAAAATTGGCTAAGGGCCCTGACTGCTCCAATCACCCTTGCACCTGCAATGACTTTCCCCTTTATGAGAGAGGGGGGCTTGGGACTGAACTTGGGTGTGAAGATGGCGGGAGCTCATCTTCAGGGGGTCATGACCTGCTTACAACTTCAGGGCAAAAGTCAAAGTTGAAGTCCTGTAGTTTCCTATTCAGACAACACCAGAACGCCACACCAATAACTTCACCAAGCTAGTCCCCCTGGGCACTGGGGCCACTGGCCCCATCCAAAGGACTCTGAGTCTAGACTCTGGAGGGAACTGAAATGTGCGCAGCTGGTGGTCGTGAAAGAGAGCACTGGCCTTCCTTTCCTTCCCCCGAGCCTCAAGCCAGAGGCAGGGGTGGTCAGGGCCTGCCAGGGCCCTGAGGTGCTCCTTGCTCAGTGGTGACCTGGCAGCACATGAGGATGGCAACAGCCCTTGCTGATGCCCAGTGCTGCCCGGGTCTTTGCACAAGAAACTCACTGGAAACCCCAACATGTCAGTAGCGTGGGTTCTTGTCACCATTTTGAAGAGAACAAAAGCACAGAGAGATTCATTGAACCTGCCCCAAATCCCACAGCCAGCTGGCCTTTGCACACAGAACTCAACGTTCTGTGGCCACCTGTTCTTTGTTTTTCGTTTTCTGCTCCTTCCCTCCTGGCCCATTGCCTGCTCTCAGAATCACCCTCTGCCTCACTGTGCAGGAAGACGAGGCTTTGGTGAGAGAGCAGTGGCATGGAGCCAGCCAGAGCCACAGGGCCGTGTCCAGATTCCAGGTCCCCGAGTCTGTCCCTGAGTGCTGACAGGTAAGGCAGCGGAGGGTGCTGCTGGGCAGAGGTCTCCTGGGGGGGCCGACAGTGTGCAGGGTCTTCCCAGGTGTCTGCCAGGTCCTGGTCTGCTCCAGGTAGGGGGGCTCCTGGCGCTCACAGCCTCCTCAGTGCAGAAGACTGAGCCTCGACGGCCACTGAGAGGTGTGGGCCCCATTCCAGGAGGAGCCAGCCCAGGTTGGACAGTGCAGGGGCCCTTCCTTCAGGACCCACAGCACCCAGACAGCACTGCGGCACCCAGGGGTTGGAGAAGGGAGAGAGTCAAAGGCCCCGGGTTTCTGTGGTCCGAGTTCTCTGTGTTGGTGCTCTCAGGGTTCCTCTGTGTTCATCGTGTTTGGCTCCAAACTGGAGTCAAAAGAAGGACAAGGCGGACAGGAGTGCAGTCCATGGCCAGCCCTGTGCCTCCTCCTCTCCCAGCCACAGTGGCCAGGGCCAGGGTCTGGGCAGGAGTCACATGAGGTCCAGCCTCCAGGACACTGCTCCTGACTGTCCCCGAGTCTGACCACATGATGCTTGCAGCAGGGCCCAGCTCCAGGTGGGGTAGGGTCAACGTGAGGTCCAGCGGGGGTCCGATGTTTGCAGTTACTTTGCCTTTTTCTTAGAAGTGCAATTTCCAAACATTTGAGAATGACAAGAATGCATGTGACAACCAACAGGTAATCAGAAGTATCACTTTGTTTCCCTTACTTGGGTCCCCCAAGGGGAAGGACAGCAAATGACCATATTCCTGCATCTGAGCTTTGTGGCTGCAGCCCAGCTGGGCTGGGTGGGGAGCTGTGCAGCCTCTGCAGCCTGGAGAGGCCAAAGAAGGTGATTTCTATGGGACCATTAGCCCCTAGAAATAGCTATGGGCTATATGTAGCTAAAGCAGAGTGGCTTCCCACCTGGACCATGGGGGAGCAAGGTGTCCTCTGGTCCTTGCCACCTCCCCTGAGTCCCTCAGCCCAGTACACCTGCTGGCCGTGTCTGCCTTTCCCCTGTGGCCGCAGGTGTCCTTCTGCATCTGTGGATTTGGACCTCTGTCCCTTCTCTGCTGATCAAGAGGCCTTGGTGCAGGTGTCAGTGTCCTGGTCCTCGTCCCCAGTCACTCCAGTGGCTCTGCTCAGGGCAGCAGCCCGAGGCAGGAGGCTGTGAGCGCTGGCAGTGCCAAGGCAGCCGTGGCTGCTTGCTAGAGGAAAAAACGAGCAAGATGTCACCCCTCGGGAAGCACAGACTCAAGGGACGGTGCTCTTCGGGTGCATCATGTGCACCCCAATCTCAGTGCTGGGCAGCCTTTCCAGTTAACACGCCCTCGGTGCTCTGATGGAGGTGGGTTGTGAGCCCCCTTTCATCCCCCATTTGGATCTTTCCTTCTCATGTGTGCTCTCTTTTTAAAATGTAGAGATATATATATGTTTTTTTAAGTACTGGGGATTGAACCCTGGGCCTTACACATGCTAGGCAATTCCTTTACCACTGAGCTACACCCCCAGACCTTTGTAAAAATTGTGTTTTGAGACAGGGTCTCACTAAGTTGCCCAGGCTGGACTTGCGCTTGCGATCCTCCCGCCTCGGCCTCCTGAATAGCTGGGATTGCAGGCTTGTGCCACCTCACGCCCGGCCCCATGTGTGCTCTGGGGGCCTGGTCCTTCTCTGAGGGAGTTGTAGGCTGCTTCCCACACTCCCCTCCTCTGCCTCATTGCCTGGCTCCCAGGAGCTCCTTGTGTTGGGGCAGTGCTGCCTACAGGGAGCTCCCTGCCCATGTGGTCCGTTGTTCTGGAAATGCTGCATGAGGCCCTGCCTGCCACTCAATGTTTCTTGCTGCAAAGGGAAGGGCAGGGAGGGTGTGGACACCAGTTTGTGCCTGTGCCCCTCCTGTCTGTCTGCTTGCATCTTTGAGTAGTGTGTGCTCTCAAGGCTGAAGCTGAGCTCAGCACCAGGGGTCCCTCCCTGTAGGCCATGGTTCCCATGGCATCTGCGCTGCTGGAAGGAGTCTGGTAAAACCAAAGTCAAGGTTTCGGCCATGTGTAGATGATACCTCAATCTCTGGAGAAAGAGGGCTTCTCTCTTCCTGAATCCTCATGTCCAGGATCTGCCCTAATCTTCCTTTTTTTTTTTTTTTTTTTTTTTTTGTACTTGGGATTGAACTCAGGGGCCCTCAACCACTGAGTCACATCCCCAGACCTATATTGTATTTTATTGAGAGACCAGGGTCTCACTGAGTTGCTTAGAACCTCACTTTTGCTGGGGCTGGCTTTGAAGCCACGATCCTCCTGCCTCAGTCTCCTGAGTCTCTGGGATTATCGGTGTGTACCACAGTGCCCAGCTGGATCTACCCTACTCCTGAGAGCTACTGTACCACCTCCTTCCCATCCCCAGCCTGTCCCCAGCTGCTCTGAAGGAGGTAGGTAATACAGAGGGTGTCCAGGCCTGGGATATGGCCTGACTTGGTAGGGGTCTCACGCCCTGACCCCATCATGGGGCATCCCTTCTTACCAGACAGAAGGTGACTTTCTTATCCATGGAAGCTCCTCTACCAGCAGCCACATTTATCCTTCTCTAGGACCCAGGCAGGCTCACACTTTGTCCTTGGATGGCCTGACCCTGCTGACCACTGGTCATCTTCCTGACTTTTACTATTTCACCGACTCCACCCTAACTGAATGACCAGGACAGGTCAGTATAGGGTCCAGTCGACTGGCCCAGAAAAGCCAATTTGTCCTGAGTCGTTGAGATTGGACCTTTGTCAGTTTAACTGAATCAGTCTCTGTGGAACCAAGTGCCGGATGATTCTGATTGGCTGAGCAGCATGTCCCACCTGACCATCTGAATGGCCTTCCTGCTGGCCACCAACAGCCTGTCAAACAGAGAGACTTATGGGATATGGACAAAGACAAGGAGGGACGGCTGGATGGTGGCCTCGTCCACAGGCTCATCACTCTCTGGAGTTAGTGTTCATCTAGCTCTTCCCTGCAAGGACCTCTTGTCCAGAGGCAGAGCTGTTTCTGGAAGTTTCTTTCTTTTTTTTTTTTTTTTTTTTTTTTTTTTTAAGTATTTATTTACTTTAGTTGTACACAATGCGTTTATTTGTACGTGGTGCTGAGGTTCGAACCCGGGCCGCGCACGTGCTAGGCGAGCGCTCTACCGCTGAGCCACAACCCCAGCCCTCTGGAAGTTTCTTGATGTGAGGCCCATCGAGTTCCATAGAGACCACTAGGTTCCTGAATCTTTGTGTGAGGACATAGGGCAATTATCTCTCTCTCTACTATGGCCAACATAGAATTAAAAAATGTTGGGAGGCATCCTCCATGGAAACCTCCCGGAGGCGCAGAAAGGAGCTAGCATAAATCTCAAACAATCCACGTCAGCACTATGTCACTCCCGCCCCTGGGAGCTCCGAGTGGCTTGGAGGCACTTGAGAGGGATGCCAAGGCCTGGGCTATAAGTGAGAGAGTGTGGGGCAGGCGGGGAGGACACCGCCTGGGTGGCTACCGGAGTTCCAGTTGGGGCTCAGTGCCCTTTGCTCGGATTGTCTCCAGAGCAGTCCGCACACAGAGAGGCCCTGCTGTGAGGGACAAGTCTCCCTTTACTATGTGTCTGAGGCACCCAGCTCAAGCGGAAAGTCCCTCATTCTGACCCGCTGTTTGGGGCAGGGAATGCTTTGTGTATGTGGAGAAGTGGACTCTCTGGAAGTCCCCACAGTTTATGCCACAGTGCGTTTGTGCTCCTGGTGGCTGCGTTGGTCACTGGGGACACGCCACATTACTACACAGAGTTAGGGCCCCAGACTGCCCACACCTGCCTTCCTTCCTCAAAGGCTCCGTGTGGCCTCCTGCCCATGACCATTCATATGCTGGGAGGGACAGGTGCCAGGTGCTCTGGTAATGAGTAAGGTCCTTGAAACCACTCACCCCCTGAAGAGTCTAGCAAAGCAGTTAGGTGGGGGCTCTCGTGTGAGAATTCATTCCACGCTGGCCTACTGTGGCTGGCAGGAGGGGTTATTGCGTTTGTCTCTGAGTTGGAATTCAGGGGCGGGGTCTTTCTCTCTAACCATGTTGTTGTCATTCTAGCTGCTCCCACGACCCAAGAGTTGCCCAAGTTACTGACACCTTGTGATGGCAAAACCAGACCTGGTTGTACAATGAAATTATAAAAAAAGTTATGGTAGAATTAAAAATAAATCAATAAAAAGTAAAATGCAATGCTATTAAGTCAATTTGGAGACAATCAGAAAAAGTTGACTATGGTCTGTATATTAAATGCTATTTTTAACATTATTGTTATAGTATTGTAATTATTGCTACTTTTCTTAGATATCACAAGGCTATTATGCTAATTTAAGGAGAATTTACTTGTTTTTAAGAGATGCATTCTGAAATTTTAAGGAATAAATGTACTCTGATACTTTTGACTTATTAAAAAAAAAAAAAAAGTTATGGTAGGAAAACTGTGCCTGGAGACAGGGTCAGTTCCCCTCCCCTCTCTCAGCCTTTCTTCAGGAAGCCTAATTAACCATGGGTCCCTACCTTTTGAATTGTAAATGGCTGCCCCAGGAGTCTGACTACTCCCTCTTGAAAAGTGAACATCCCTGTGCCAGGTTTTCAAGGCTAAGATTTAACAGATGCCTATGAAAAGAGCCATTTTAAAAAATCTTTTATTTATTTATTTATTTACTAATAGTACTATGCATTATAATTCATAATAAACATATAGAGCATCTTTTTACAAAACACTGTCTTCTTATCTGTTTCTGTAAGCATGCTTTATGTTAGAGACCCTGCACAAGGCCTTCAGCCATATAGATGAGGAATTTTTTTGAAAAGAGGAAAAAGCCCCCAATAATAGGCTGGATCTAAGATGATGCCAAATTAGCCTATAAACACTGTGAGAAACTGTGGTTCAGGGCTCAGAATTTGGAGTTTGTTCCTCTTTGGGCCCACTGAAGTAAAATAAATTTTGGAGTTCTCCTCTCCAAGTGCTGCTTGCCACTTCTCGATCCTTCTTTTTCCCAGTCTGGACCCTGCTTCTTCAGCTTGTGACAACTGCCTTGTTGTGGTGAGTGTTGGTAGCTTTTTTGTGTTTTGCAGTGCTGGGAATGGAACCCAGGCATGTGCTAGGCAAGCACGCTACCACTGAGCTGCAACCCCAGCCCCTGAATGTCAGTAGTTTTAACCTCCCTCCCCAGATTATTGTAATGAGGAACCACGGTTAAGATCTCTGCACCAATCTGTCGCCCTTCTAGTGGCATCCTTAGCAAAACACCTGTAGGACCTGTGGTGACCCCTTGTCCTGGTTGCTCAAGATTCAGGGAGTTTCCTGGCACGTGGCCTTATAGTTTGGACGCCAGTTCTGCCCTGGGCAAGTCAGGATGTATACTCTCACCTGGACTTCCTGACCAATTCTTTCAAGGATGGAACTTTCAGCCCAATTCACAAACCCTTCTTTCTTTAACTCTCCTCAGAGAAGGCAGAGAGCATAAGCAGAAATTGCAATGCACAACCTCACAGAGGATCCTTCAACAAGTGGTATTTACCCTTGATCGTGGGTTCTTCTCTGGCTGAACTGTGGGCCGAGGGCAGCACTGCTGGCTGGAATAGTTCTCGAGGAGCCTGAAGTGCAGTAAATTTGCCTGAGTCTCCTCTCTGCTCCTCTCTGTTGAGCATTCGGCCTAACTGGGATTTTCTTTATGCCTCAGTGGTGGTCCAGTGGCCATCCCCTGGGGGGAGTCAGCAGCATGGCTGGACCCCATGGGGTTTGGAGTGGAGGCTGCTCCCCAGCAAGCAGGCTCTGACACTGGCTGGGCTGCACTGCAGTGGGTAGAGACAAGTTCTCCTCCATTGCTTCTGTGATCTCAGAGAGGCAGGAAGCAGGACTTTAGCTAACAGGGGGGTTAGGTGAGGAGGTGTGATTGGAGGGGAGGGAGGGTGACTGATAAGGTTCTGTGGGGGAGTGGGAGTGTTGTTAGCTAGGGAAAAGCAGGTGGATGGCCAGGCTAACTACAATGCACCTGAGATCTGTCCTTGTGAATTTCCAGTAGGTCTTATCGGGGGGTTGACGGCCAGCATCTCATTGGGGGTTCTTCTAGCCCAGGGGAATCCATGTCACCTTAAAACTTAAAATCTCAAATAATTAGTGAATAACAAAACACAAATACTCAGAAATACACTTACAAAAGGCGAAGCCCCTGATAGATCTAGTCCACATGGGTTCTGGAACTAGGTAAAGAAAAAATGGCTCTGGTCGTTTATTTAAGGGGGTATGCCAAAAGCAGGGATAAGGTTTCAAGGGTGATGGCTTGCAGTCAGCAGGTTAGTTGACATCTTGGCAGGTCACACCCATCTCAGGTGTTGTGTGGGATCTCTGGCAGAGCTTGAGGGAGAAGGTCACCTGCATCAGGCGGTCAATCCCTGTTGGGGGGACGGTGCCATGGGAAGTTCCCAATGCCACACTTATCCCCTCGCAAGGCTATGATGCACAACAGTCCACACACAGCCCATGGACATCTCGTGACAAGTAGGGCCATGGATTTTTCCCAGCCTGAAGAGGAGGAGTTTGCCAGGTTCTGAAACATTCAGGGTGCAAAATTGAAGAAGACCTCTCTCCTTGGGTCATGCCAATGCATAGTGAAGGCTTCCTTTGATTTTGTGTCCTGGGCACTTCCCTGGCCTCCCGCCAACTCAGGTGACTATAGTGGAAGACCATGAAACACAAACTGGACAAAGGAGTGAGGACAGGAGGGGGCACGACTGCGGGAAAACTGAGGTGAGATTAGAGGACATGGGTCTTGCTTACGTTGAAGAACTTTTGGGATTGGGGATTTAGGAGAGTAGAAGTTTGTGTCCTGCAGGTGGGACTCTTAGATCAGAGATTTTGAAGGATTTGTAGGCACAGAATAATTTCTGTGTTGTGGCCAAGGGCCCACGTGTCTGGGAAAGGGCAGAGGTCAAGATCACTGGAGGAATAAAGACAGAGATGAGTGGCCAAGGTGTTAGAAAGATGATTCACATGGTTTCTGTGGACAGGGATATTGAAACCACCCAGCCTCATGACAGGAACAGTGTCAAGGAGAATGCAGAGAGCCAGGAGCTGATCCACAGGGAAGGACACCCACAGGAGTGGGCAGATGGCTGTGTAGGTTTGAAGCCACAGTCAGAAACTTCTGACCTGGAGAAAATGGAAATGAAAACAGCCAAGGAGCATGGACACGCAGGCAAAGCTTTAATGATAGGGGGTGAGAGGGTTACCTCAAGAAGAGGGGAGACAGTGCTGATAGAGATCAGGCTGCTTCCTAAACAAGGGAAGGGGCCCATTTCCTATCCTGGTGCTGGGCTGGGCTAGGGTCTGGTAATTTTCCATTGGTCATGAGTGTGGCTTTTTTTTTTTTTTTTTTCCAAGAAATTTCTTTCTTGTGAAAGATACAGGTCAGTAGTAATTTAGTTTATTCTTGGAGACATTGTGGCACCAATATGTTGGTTTTTATGGTGTACCTGCCTTGCAATAAGATTAAAGTATAGGCTGGGGTTGTGGCTCAGTGGTAGAGCACTCGCCTCACAAGTGGAAGGCACTGGGTTCAATCCTCAGCACCACATAAAAATAAAATAAAGGTGTTGTGTCCATCTACAATTAGAAAGATATTAAAGTATGTGGGAAAGAAGTAGGAAGGAGGAAGAAACAACAGGTTAGGAGCTTAAACAGTTCCCACTTCCATCTTTTCTGCATACTATTCTTTTAATACCACTCTTTTAATGAAAGATCAGTGGCTAAGGCCTTGTCCCCTCTGATCTCTGCCTCAGGTTTGGTCAGATGGGTGGTGAGTTATATATTCTGATCACATGAGATTAAAATCTGGGCATTTTAGGGAGAAAATAGAGGAAACATTCTGGGCTTTACATAAAATTTGTGGGAGGCTATTGATTTGGACTGAGTTCCTGCATCAAGCACTGAAAGACCAACATAGAGTTTAATCACTGTAACTGAGCCTTTGTTGGTTGCAGGAGACCCTGTAGCCGGTTAGCTAATTAAGCTTGTAACCAGTTGATTGGTTGATTGACTGAGCTCTAGCCCATTAAGTTATTTTCTACTTCTCAGCTCTATTTTTCTATAAATACTACTCAATTACATTGTTGGCTGTCCTCCGAAACTGCTCTGGATCTAAGAGCTGCCTGATTTGAGAATCTTTTTTTTTTTTTTTTTTTGCTTTATTTTGTTTTCCTTTGCTCAAATAAACTTTATTAAGTTTAATTGGTTGCAGGAATTTCTCTTTTAATATAGGAAAGCAGCAAGGAGAAGAAAGATGCATGGCAAGAACTGGGGCCCCAGCAATGTCCATTCGGGGAGTGGGAGAAAAAAGAGCCACCACTAGAGGGCAGAAGAGGACAATGGTGTCTTGGCAGTCGGGTTTCTTTTTTCTTTTTCTTTTTTATTCAAAGTTGTTGTATTTATAATAGTAGTATGCATATAATTCATAATAAACATATAGAACATCTTTTTACAAAACACTGTATACAATGTATATTCGGACCATTCAAATCTTCAATCATGCATTTAGGATGAAGACATCCATCTTATTCAACCACCTTTTCTTTTTTCCCCTCCATCTCCCCTTGCTCCCTCCCTTCCTCTCCCTCCCCTTTGACCTTTCTAGCATTCCTCTAATCCTCCTATGTACCCCGACCCGACGCCACTGTGAGTCAGCCTCCTTATGTCAGAGAAAACATTCCATATTTGGATATTTTAGATTGACTAACTTCACTTAGCATTATATTCTCCAACTTCATCCATTTACCTGCGAATGCCATTATTTTATTTTCTTTTGTTGCTGAGTAAAATTCCATTGTGTATATGTACCACATTTTCTTTATCCATTCATCTACTGAGGGACATCTAGGTTGGTTCCACAATCTAGCTATTGTGAATTGTGCTGCTATAAACATTGAAGTGGCTGTGTCACTGTAATATGCTGTTTTTAAGTCCTTTGGGAATAGACCCAGGAGTGGGATGGCTGGGTCATAGGGTGGTTCCATTCCCAGTTTTCCAAGAAATCTCCATACTGCTTTCCATAACGGTTGCACCATTTTGCAGTCCCACCAGCAATGTATGAGTGTGCCTTTTTCCCCACATCCTCTCCAACATTTATTGTTGTTTGTGTTCTTAATAGCTGCCATTTTGACTGAAGTGAAATGAAATCTTAGAGTTGTTTTGATTTGCATTTATCTAATTGCCAGCGATGTTGAGCATTTTTTCATGTATTTGTTGATTAATTGTGTATCTTCTTCTGAGAAGTGTCTTTTCAATTCCTTAGCCCATTTATTGATTGGGTTATTTGTTTTTTTGGAGTTAAGTTTTTTGAGTTCTTTATATATTCTAGAAATTAGTGCTCTATCTGATGTGCATGTATTAAATATTTGTTCCCAAATAGTTGGCTCTCTATTCACCTCACTGATTGTTTCTTTTGCTGAGAAGAAGCTTTTTAGTTTGAATTTGTCCCATTCATTGATTCTTGATATTAATTCTTGTGCGACAGGATTCTTATTAAGGAACTTGGGGCCTAATCCAACATGTTGGAAATTGGAGCTGACTTTTTCTTCTATTAGGTGTATTGTCTCTGGTCTAATTCCTAGGTCCTTGATCCACTTTGAATTGAATTTTGTGCATGGTGAGAGATAAAGGTTTAATTTCATTTTGTTGCATATGGATTTCCAGTTTTCCCAGCACCATTTGTTGAAGAGGCTATCCTTTCTCCACTGTACATTTTTGGTGCCTTTGTCTAATATAAGATAGCTGAAATTATATGTATTAGTCTCTGTGTCCTCAATTCTGTACCATTGGTCTACCAGTCTGTTTTGGTGCCTATACCATGCTGTTTTTGTTACTATTGCTCTATAGTATAATTTAAAGTCTGGTATGGTGATGCCACCTGCTTCACTTTTCTTGCTAAGGATTGCTTTGGCTATTCTGGGTCTCTTATTTTTCCAGATGAATTTCATGACTGCTTTTTCTATTTCTTTGAGGAATGTCATTGGGATTTTGATTGGAATTGCATTAAATCTGTATAATGCTTTTGGTAGTATGGACATTTTGACAATATTAGTTCTACCTATCCAAGAACAAGGTAGGTCTTTCCATCTTCTGAGGTCTTCTGTAATTTCATTTTTTAGTGTTCTATAGTTTTCGTTATAGAGGTCCTTCACCTCTTTCATTAAGTTGATTCCCAGATTTTTTTTTTTTTTATGCTATTGTAAATGGGGTAGTTTTCATCATTTCCCTTTCAGAGGATTTGTCACTGATGTACAAAAATGCCTTTGACTTATGGGTATTGATTTTGTATCCTGCTACTTTGCCGAATTCATTTACTAGTTGTAAAAGTTTTCTGGTAGAGTTTTTGGGGTCTTCTAGGTATATTATCATGTCATCAGCAAATAGTGCTAATTTGGCAGCCGGGTTTCTCTTGAGAGTAAGAGGATGATGTGATTACAGACAGTCCTCAATTTATGATGGTTCGATTTACACTTTCTGGACAGTTTAATGGTGCAGAACCAATACACATTTCAGTATAAATCATACTTAGTTATTTTCCATTTCTCAGCTCCATTTTTCTACAAATACTCTGCAATCACACTGTTGAGTTTTGATCTCCTCCTGGGCTAGTTATAGGCTGCATGATGCTCTCTTGCCTATTGCGCAACACCGCAAGCCACAGCTCCCAGTCAGCCACAGGATCACAAGGAGTAAACACTGACATGTTCCAATGTGCTGTGTTGCTAAGGAAGGACATTCAGCAGGTTGAGTGTATTAAATGCATTTTTTTTTTTTTTTTTTTTTTTTTGTGGTACCGAGGATTGAACTCAGGGGCACTCGACCACTGGGTCACATCCCCAGCCCTTTTTTGTATTTTATTAGAGACAGGGTCTCACTGAGTTGCTAAGTGCCTCGCCATTGCTGAGGCTGGCTTTGAACTCGCGATCCTCCTGCCTCAGCCTCCCAAAGTGCTGGGATTACAGGTGTGCGCCACCGCGCCCGGCTGCATTTTTTGATTTAAGTTACTTTCAGTTTAGGATGGATTTATCAAGAAGAAACCCCATTATAAATCTAGGCATATCTGCATTTAGATGTGGCCATCTTGAAACAATACTATTTGCCCCAGCTGTGTTATGAATCCCCATGCGGGGAGGGGGATGGAGACGCAAGGTGAAGGGGATCACCGGGAGTGTAGGCTCAGGCCACAGCCATAGAAAGTCCCATTCAATCTGTCAGGGCAAGGGGGGAGCCCTGGGAATCTGTAATGCAGGAGCAGTGGGTGACCCCTTAGAATCACTGCCTCCTGGGTTTGGGTTCTGGATTTAGTTGGCACATTCTTGGACAAGTCACTTTGTTAGTCTCAACTTCCTTATCTACAAAATTGGCATCATAATACCTATATGGCTTTATCGTAAGATTAAGACAGTATGCTTGACAGACTTGGGGGAGTGCCTTGCATGTAGCAAGCACTTCAGGGATGGCTTAATTATTGTTATCACTGTTGTTTTTTTTTTTTTTTTTTGGGGGGGGGAGTAAGTGCTAAGGATGGAACCCAGGGTTGCTTAACCACTGAGCTACATCCCTAGCCCTTTTTATTTTGAGACAGGGTCTCACTAAGTTGCTGAAGCTGGCCTTGAACTTGTGACCCTCCTTCCTCAGCCTCTGGGGTTGCTGGGATTATAGGAGTGTGCCACCGCTCATTGTTCTTAATTATGGGAATAAACCAACCTGGAAATCAGAGCCCCGAGAGCCACTCAGAGTTCTCAGAGAACAAGTCTCCCTCAAATTCTGCCTTCCCCTCTGGAAGACAGCTGACAGTCTAAGCTGCTTTGATGACAAGGAGAGAATAGCCTATTACGGGTGACAAAACTGAGAGAATGTAGGGCTTGCTTAAAGACTCCCTCACTGGCAGGTGGCAGATTCATGTAAAGCCCAGGAGCCTGTGTTCCACTGATAGTTTCCTTGCCTCCAGTGCCAACTGGACCCACGTTCCCTCCCTTTGAGTGAAACTCAAAGCCAGCTTCCTCACTTGCCCTGCGGGAACAGGAAGTCTGAAAGTGCAGGCAGGCACTGTGGGCCGGAGGGGCAGCTCCTATTCACGTCAGGTGGTACCCAGGCAGGCCAGGCGTGCGGGGCTTTTGCAGGAGCTTCAGTATTTGGGAGAGCTGGGGCTTTGTCACAGAAACTACAGTGGGAAATAAGCACTTGCTCATGGGAATCTATGCAAAGGTATCTTCCATCTGGCCATTCTCCTGCTCCCTAACTCTCGATGGCCTAAGAAAAAGCATCTCCAGGCCTCCTAAAAGACAAAGATACCTAAGCCCTTTGATCCAGGAAAGACAGACCAAGTGCTCTTCTTTCAATATGTCCAAGCACTCTGTCTTTGGTCCCAGCTTCTCCCTCCCACCTTGCTTGTTCAGATTTTATTGTCATTGCCACTAGAATTCTGTATCCTCCTTTGTCCAGCTTCTACCTGCCACTGAGACTGTTTAGATGTGAGATGTCCCCCAAAAGCTCATGTGTGACACTATGCAAGAAAGTTTAGAGGTGAAATGATTGGGTTATGAAAGCCTTAACCTAATCAGTGCATTAATCCACTAGAATGGATTAATTGTGCACTTACCTTTGGGGCTTATTCTGGGGGAGGAGTACTTGGGATTGAACTCAGGGGTACTCGACCACTGAGCCAGACCTATTTTGTATTTTATTTAGAGACAGGGTTTCACTGAGTTGCTTAGCACCTCGCTTTTTGCTGAGGCTGGCTTTGAATCTGCTATCCTCCTGTCTCAGCCTCCCAAGCCGCTGGGATTACAGGCCTGCACCACAGTGCCTGGCTGGGGATGGGGGTTTATATTTTGTACCTGGTGAGCAGGGCTCTTTCTCTTTGCTTCCTGATTGTCACATCTGAATCTGCTTCCCTCGGCCACACCTTCTGCTACATGATGTGCCGCCTCCCCTTGAAAGGTGAAAAATGCAAACGCTTGTGTAAACATAAGTTTTTCCCAAAACTGTCCTCAGTTTTTTGAAAAATTACCCTTCCCCTAGCAGTCAGACTGACCCAAAACTTATTCGTGTTCCTTATTTTGTCTAGCTTGCAAAACCGGGTGGCAGATCACCCTTCCCCTAGCAGTCAGGCTGACCCAAAACTCAAAAGTAATGCTTTGTACGTGACTTTATATGTTAACCAATCAAAAGAGTTCTGTAAAGCCCCCCTTAACTTGCATGTATTTCATTATAAAAACCCTGCTAAATCTGGGCTCGGGGCCTCTTAGCGTCACCGGTTACCGAGTGCGCGGAGGACCAAGCTCGAGCTTGCTAATAAATGACTCTTTGTTATTCACATTGACCAAGGACTCTGGTGGTCTTCTTGGGGGTCCCAAGCCGCGGGGCACAACACCCTCAGGCCCAGAGCTATGGCGTCGGCCATCTATGGACTGAGACTTCTAAAACTGAACCCCAAATCAACTTTTCCTCTAAAGTTGTTCTTGTCAGTTCTTTTGATTACAGCAACAAAAAAAAAAGCTTACTCAAACAGAGACCCAGAGTGAACTCCTCGGTCCCTCTTCAGAATTCTCCTAGAGTAGTTCTGGGCGGTAACAGACAGCAGGTCCTATTTGATCCACAGGAAAGCTCTCTTCCATCTTTCCTTGAGGACTTTTCCATTAGGTTGCCTTGAAATGGCTCTCACCTCTTTCTTCACACAGGTCCCAAACTGTACACAAGCTAGTGCGGGTGTCAGAAATTCAATTGTTCAACCTCAAGGTGTAGGGACCTGGAAAGTGGGCATTCGGGGTAGTCATGCCTTGAAGAGCAATAGTGACTGCAAGAGGGAGGGAAAGAAGAGAACCCAAAGAGAGGCGAGAAACACACAGGGAGGACCTGTTTTTCCCCTCCCCCATACCCTCAATGCCTTTATCCTTGACCCCCTTAGAAATCCCATTTCTCCTTGAGAACTCAGACACTGGCTGCTCAGCAAAGCCATGAGGGTCTCTGTGGCTGACACTCATCCCCCTATCTCTGTATTCCTAGCCTCCTGCTCACTTTTGTCGTCTTGGCTACTCTGACTGAGTCTGATCTGCTTCTTGGGTGCCTGTCTCACCCAGTTAACTTTCAGTTCCTCAGGGACAAGAGCATGGTTTCTTCTTATTTTGCGTTCCCACGGCACCCATTCCAGTGGTACACAGAAACAATATTAGTTTTGAGTCAATTATTTAATGATGCAGTTCAAAGTAAATGTGTCTTGAATATAATGGGCACAGGAGTACACTAATGAGGGAAGAGCAAGTCCTAAGAGGAGCTGTGAAAAGAACTTTGGCTGCAATCACTTTGTATCTGATGGCGAATTAGAAAGGGTTTTATTCAGTTGGCCACCAGAGGGCACTCCAGGTAAAAGATCCTGAGGCTGCCCCACACTGAAATCATGGCTGTCTCCCAAAGACAGGGTGGGCACGGTGAGCACGTAGTCTGATGTAACTTGCCTGGAACTTAGGGACTTGATGTTTACAGGTTTCTGACGTTTACCTGGGTGAGCTGAAGCAAGAAAATCACCAAATCGATGGCCTGCTGTTTGCTAGACTAAGAACAAGGCTGGGTAAATGCAATGCAGTTACAGCAAAGGTATCATGAGTCCTGAGCTGGTCTCAGCTTTCCCAGTTTCTGGAAGTGTAACATTAGGGAGATGGTACCCTCCCTTGGGCCTGCTTGCTCTCTACCAAAGTCTGGGTTTAAGTTCCAGCTCATCAGCTTTCACAGCCGGGGCTGTGGTCATGCAATTTAGTCCACAGAGGAAGCCTGACCCCTACTTTTCTGCCTCTTTTAGGGAACCACAATTATGGAAAACAGCACTTTCTGCAGTAGGAACTGCTGATGTCCTGGGCATTTCCCATGTTCTTCCCCAGGTCACTCATATATAACCAGAGGAGTGAGACATTCAGATAAAGCAAAAGAAGCCAAGTCTGTTCGGATGTGAGTCCAAAAATGGGCATAGCAGTAGGATGCTAGTCACGCAAATTCTTGCAAAGCACAAAGATTATGGCATATAATTTACAATTCATTCTTGTGTATAAGAGTAGGCCAATGTGTAATTGAATGAGATTCCATTCAGAATTGGGTAATTTTGGAAGGGAGACAAGGAAGGAGGAAGAGAACCAACAGTTTCTATGGTATTTCATAAGAGACAGACATAGATGGACTTCAAGCTTATGTGGCAAAATAGCAACTAAATGTCAGATGTATCTGTTTGGTTCTTAAATTGTTTTCTATCATCCTTTTTGTGTTTGACCCATTTTTATATTGAAAATAATAACTATTAAAGAAATTTAACAAATAACAGGAGAGCTCATCAGCCTTTCAGAGCACAGGTTGATCTAGGGAAGCTTTTTTTTTTTTTTTAAATATATATATATATATATATATATATATATATATATATATATTTTGTTTTTAGTTGGACACAATATCTTTATTTTATTTTTATGTGGTGCTGAGAATCGAACCCAGCACCCAGCATGTGCTAGGTGAGCACTCTACCGCTGAGCCACAACCCCAGCCCCTAGGAAATCTTTAGCTAGCAAAACTTTACATAGATGAGGTGTATTCATGAAGGATTTTAGATTTCCTAAGCCCAGGCAGGATAGGTTAATCCTAAAAGAGGGAGGCCTGCTCTGGGGAGGAGTCCCAGCTCCCGCCCTGTCTTTAACCAGCCTTATACCCCTCAAATCTTTGGGGCTTAAAATGGGGAGGAAGTTGTCCTATCTACTTCATCATTAAATGAGGTGATATTTGTGAAAAATAACAAATATCTTGAAAATATCAACAAAAAGATGCAAGCATGTGAAAAATGGACTCTTAGTTGCCAAGGGATGATTCCTGATGTCTCTCAAATTTATTAGCAACATTAGTAGCAAGAACAGCAAAAGCAGAAATGAAGGGAAAGAGAGCAAAGGAGTAGAGAGAGAAGGAAAAATGAAGACAGAGGAAGACATACTGACAAAAGCCAAGAAATTCGTTGCTCTTCCTACATCCTGAATCGAGGGCTATCTTTCAAAGTAATGGAAATTATAGTTTGTGAAGAATAATTCCTATTATCATTGTCATTAGAATGCAGATTGATATTTATATGGCTTTCCAAGTTGAGTCAAAAGTTCTTTCCTATGGGGGCCACAGGGCTTTAATTTTCATAGTTTAAATCATGGGCATAGAGACAGCACCAAAGAAACATTTATTAAGTATCAATAGGGAATAAACTAGAAGAAAAAAGCAGAGAAACACCAAGCTGCTCAGCGCAGTGCTTCCAACTGAGACCCTGTTCTATAAACCCCAGGGGATCAGCATGAATTGGATGGCTCCTTAAGGTTCAGGTTAAACACAGTGGGTTGCAGACTTTCTGGGACAGGAACAAGTCAATTTCTATTCTGAAAACCTAGCACTGCCTAAGAAAATTTTAAGCCATCAAATAGAAGCTTCGCAGGAGAATTGTTAATGGTATAAAAGAGTGTTCAGAAATTCACCCATACAGACAGATGCCAGGGGCAGCCAAAACCTAAACGCACAGTGGGTGGCATTTAACATGGTACCTCCCACTCTTCTTGGACCTGTCCTCTGCCCAGTGGCCTCCATTCCTCTTGTCTCATGCCATGCCCAAGGACCCAAAATTTCTTAGTCTGTCTTCACATTCTTAATATGAGCACCACTCTATGCTGTTACAGGTTTAATGCTTAGGATATTCATTTCAGAAGGACCCCAGAATCCAAGAAGTGGCTTAGGGAGGGCAGTGTAGTGAGATACCAGGGTACTCCCATCAAACAGACTCGGATTTGAGTCCCAATGTCTACACGTGGTAGTCAGTCACCAAGAAGGCCCACAATGACCCCGGCCTCCTGGTATTCACACCCTTATCATTCCCTTGCACATGGAATCAGGGCTGGTCCTGCATGATCACTAGTATGTGGTGGAAGTGATGGTGTATGAATTCCAAGGTTAGGCCACTAAGAGCATTACTGCTTCCTCCTTGTCTGCTTGGATCACTCTCCTTGAGGACACCCTCAAGCAGCTTTGTAGGGAAAGCCACGTGGGGAAAAACTGAAGCCTCCTGTTTCAGCTCCCAGCCCAAGACAGCCTCCAACTGACTGTCATGAGGGACTCTCCATTTGATCCAACCAGCTTTGCTGCTTCTGACTTCCCCACCTAGCAAAACCACGAGACAATGATGATTGTCGTTTTTAAACCTAACGTAGGTAGTAACATGTCAAATACCCTGTTAACAAGGACTTAACCTTCCTAAGTTTCAGGGGCATCCAGGGATGATATTCATTTGGGAGGCATCTGTACAGCTAGAGCAGTTGTTAAATAGTTAAATATTTCTATACTGTTTATTAGAGAGCCTCGTATTTGGATTTGTGTAATCTTGGATTGCTAGTGCTCCAAGGTGATTTGCAAAGCAAATCACATCCTCTCCCAAGGAGGGTCTCAAATGATTTCAACAGTTATTTTAAAATTCTATATCCAACACACAACCAAAGGGAAAGTGGTTCAAGGATAAAACCCACATTTTTTCAGCCTGGAAGACATCCTTCACCCAAGCCTTTATGTGATAGAAGAATTAGGTGATGGCGTTAGATTCAATGCAGGGGGTTTGGGGGAGGGAGAAACCAACGGTTGGGAGAGGTATAAATGGGCCAGAGGAAAGAGGCTTCTCTGACTCCTCAAGAATGGGACTCAGGGGCTGGGGTTGTAGCTCAGCGGTAGAGCGCTCGCCTAGCACGTGCGCAGCCCTGGGTTCGATCTTCAGCACCACATAAAAAAAGTAAGTGAATAAAATAAGTCGGGCACGGTGGCACACGCCTGTAATCCCAGCACTTGGGAGGCTGAGGCAGGAGGATCGCAAGTTCAAAGCCAGCCTTAGCAATGGCGAGGCACTTAGCAACTCAGTGAGACCCTGTCTCTAAATAAAATACAAAAAGGGCTGGGGATGTGGCCCAGTGGCCGAGTGCCCCCGAGTTCAATCCCTGGTACCAAAAGAAAAAAAAAAAAGAGATTAAAATAAAGGTATTGTGTCCAACTACAACTAAAAAAAAAAAAAAAAAAAAAAAAGAATGGGACTCAGCTCTAAGAATTGCAGACATCAAATCCCTCTCTTTGCTGATCTCCAGAGGGTAACCGGACCTCAGATAGAACAGACAGGGAATTGGGGTCCCTGGAGTCCTGACTCTCACTTTTCAAAAAATATCCTTTCTCCAAGCTTAGGTAGGAGAACGGCTAAGTTGCCTCTTTAAGGTGGTCTGAATGAAGAGACGAAAGTATTTAGACATTCAGGCCATCCTTAGCTGAATGTTCAAGGTGCATGAGACCCAGATGCTCCTAGAAAACATGACAGAAAAAAACAAAAAAACCCACTCCTGTAGCCAGGAGAATGGAGAGTTGGAACAGCAGTATCAGATTTAGGGGGAGAGAGGAAAAAACAGTGGTGATTTTGTTTTTTACCACATAATGTAAAATAAAATTAAAAACTGCTATGGAATATTAGCAAGATCTGTGACAAGTCCTTCTACTGATGAAGAAATTAGAACCAGAAGTGAGCCCCAGTCTGCCTAGTCACAGACTGTGTGTGGCCTTTCCCTACATCCCTTTGCCTTCATGGATGTTGTCGAATACTATTTCTCCCTTGCTTTCAGGATATTGGTGTTCTGAGCTTTACAGACCACCTGGCACTTCTTTCCCCAAAAGCCACTACTGGCCCACCCAGTCTGGCATCATTTCTGTAACTTCTGTTCTTTCCTTTCCTAGCTCAAATTCCAATATCCCCTGTTTCCTTGTAGACAGGCATCCACAAGGACTCCTTCATGGGATCCTGCCAACTCATCATGGCATACTGCTTTGAGTGATGCCATCTACAATATCTATATTCCCTTAGCTTGTGTTAAAATGTACATACATGGCCTCTAAAGGCTCATGTATTCAAGCCTTGGTCCCCCAGGTAGCAATGTTTAAAGGTGGGGTTTGGGGAAGTATTTGGGTCATAATCCATTGATGGAATCATAGCTGAATGGATTATTGGGAAGTGTTGGCAACTATGGGAGGAGGGACTTAGTTGAAGAGAGTGGGGTCCTAAAGGATATCCCACTAGGGACAATACCAGCCCCTTTCTCTCCACTTCCTGGTTACCATGAATTAGCCAGTTTTGCTCCACCACACCCTCCCCACCTCTTCCTCACCACAGGCCCACAGTGATGGGGACAGGGAACTATGGACTGAAACCTCTGAAATCATGAGTTCAAATAAACCTTTCCTTCAAAAAAATTTTACATACATGGGCAACTAGGAGAGGCCTGGTTCCTTTCTGAGAGATAATTTTGATAAGTAACTCCTCATTGGTCAAAATTTACTGAGGGCCCCCAGCTCTATTAGTGGATGAACTTTGTCTCTGCAGATGACCAAGGCATGTCTAAGTTACCCTCTGCCGGTTTTGCAAGGCAAGAAAGTTGGTCCAGGTAACTTTAAAGATCTCTTCCAATCCGAAGAAACCTTTGATTATCAAGAAGGAAGGAAATTGTGAGTTTTACAAATAAAATTTATTGATTTCTAATCATTTTGAGGGTGTATATGCTACCTTACCAACCTCCCCTCCTAGTTCTATCCACCATTGTGATCTCTACTCCCGTCTTCTCTTCATCTCTGTAATAACCACTACATGGTCTGGAGAGACCCAACGCTCAGTCCAACTGAGCAAGTCACTGACTCCTCTGAACCCTGGTCTCTTCATTTCTCCCTGCATCGTGGAGTTGCTGTTGATAATGAATATGGAGGCCCAGTATAGGATCAACCACATATAGCCCCTCAGTAAACGGACGCTTCAGTCACCTGGCCACCTGTCTTGTGATCACTGGTTGACCTGCCCATCTTTCCTTTTGGAATCTTCTCTGTCTGTGTCTTTAATCCCTAACCCAGAGTCTCATGGCTAGCAGCTTCTCCATGAACTCATTATTCAAACATTGTGAGATACAGAACCAGAAACTGTGACTACAGAGTGGCTCAAACAAGATTTAGACTCTCAAGCAATTTACGTCTGAACAGGTGAGATCATCACACAGACAACCAAATGCTGAGTTCTAAGAACTCAGTTGTAATTGTTAGCTTTCCTGGACCTTTTAAAATGACTGCTATGGCTGGAGCACATGTCAAAATAGTTCACCTTAGATGAGCAAAACGTCATTAAGAATGAAAGCATTTGAATTAAGGATTACTTTATTTTCCTCGGGGTCTTTGAAAGCTTAGAAATAGAAGCAATAGTAAAATAATAGGGAACAGAGTGCTGCAATTAAATGTGATTTACCACAACTTAAGTATCACTTTCAGATAGTGTCAAATTAAGGCATTTAAGAAGATTGCAGAAAAAAGGACTTTTTTTTTTTTTCTTATCTAAGTGAAATGCTGGCATAGGAGGTCTTCAAAGGGAAACTGCCAGATGCTGCTTTATGTGCCCGCCATGTTTGTACCTAACATCTCGTTAGTGGCTTTGAAAAATTGTCACTTCATTAAAACTGCCTCAGAAATTCCCCTTTAAAGGGTGGAGGTATTTGTCAACCTGTGTCTATGCTGCCTAGTTCACCAATTTAGAAATTTAAGTCTATTTTCAAGCATACTTTTTTTTTTTTTTTTTTTTTTTTTTGGTGGCGGTGCTGGGGATTGAACCCAGGGCCTTGAGCATGTGAGGCAAGCACTCTCTACCAACTGAGCTACATCCCCAGCCCTTAAGCCTACTTTTATGTTACCTTGAATATTCTGTGTTTTCAGAAAAAAAAAAAATATGTGTTTGTTTAGGCCACTGGAGAGAGGACTATTTGTTTATTGGTACTGGATGCTGCTGCCGCTGGGAGCTACATCCCCAGCCCTTTTTGATTTTTTGAGACATAGTTTTGCTAAGTTTCAAAGGTTATCCTCAAATTTGCAATCCTCTTGCCTCAGCCTCCTAAGTAGTTGGTATTTTAGGTGTGTGCCTCCACAGCTGGTGAGAGATGACTTTTTAAAAAAAAAAAAAAAAAAATCAATTTAATGTTTCTATTTGTTTAAATTGTTAGGAACTAAAACTCCCTGAATTTTGACCTTCTCGTTGCCATAATATATGCCAGAAATCCTCAATAGAATTTTATTTTAGCTTTGACAACATTCTCTTACAATTCAGGGTTCGGTAGGATTTGTGTAAGTGTGGATGGTATAGGTAGAGATATATAGATACAGGTGATAAGGTAGGAAAATTTGTGTTTAATGTGCAAATTTTAAAAAGCAATGCACATACACAGAAGGAAGAGTCAGCCAAAAGCTCAACAAATTAGCATGATCTGTTCCAGGCTAGGTTCAAGGTTTGGAGTGGTTCAAGCACCTCAAGTTTGACTTCCCAGAAGAAAGTAATGTGGAGATTCAAAACACAGTAGTAAGAAAACAGAAAACTTTCCTAGGCATCAGGGCCTAAGGTGAACTATAGTTCTCTATGTGCATGAATGGTATCAGACAAGGTTAATAAAAATGTGCCAAAAATGGGTAGAATATGAACATTTTATTAATGACAATTTGTAATAGGTCTTATATTTATACAAAATTTTAGCCTTTTATTTTCCATAACTTACTTTTATTCTAAGTAAGTGAAATGTGTGTTTGTATGTATGTTTTTGTATATATGAAGTTCCTCCTTATTGATATGGCATTGAATTGTTGGACAACTGGTTAAAAAAATTACAATGTCCAACTTTATTGAATTGGTTGGAGGAGATGCTGAACTAATTAGCTTCAGAAGTGAGTAGAATCTGTAACACTAAATGTGAAAAGAACTGTACATAAGTCCTGTGCCATAGCTGATGAGGTTGTTTCCCATGGGAGTACAGGTCAATAATCTGACACTGCAGTTCATGTATTTTGGAATTGGATATTTAAATGGGTGACAAATGGTGGGAGCTGAATGTCTCCTTTTTTGAAAGGAGACATTTTTTATAGATTAGCAGAGTGGTTAGGAAGATAGAATGATCCATGTCATGATGGATTAGAATTGAAGACATCAGTGTGGACTCACATTTCACTTAACATAAGTACAGAATGTTACATTGCGGAATATTCATAATATGTACACATACATGTGTTTGTATACACATATATACTTCCTTACTCTTTGAGGTGAAAATACCTTACAGAAATGACACTGGGGGTGGTGGGATCCAAGATGGCGGGCTAGAGGCGGGCTGCATTCTGTGTTGCTCCAGGACCTGGGATTCAAGTAGTGGGAATACTGTTTCTCTGCGAGTGATTAGAGGACCCCCAACAGCTGCTCCCGTGCAGGAATCCTGGCTGCCTTGCCATGTAGGTCTCTAAGCCTCAGTGTCAGCGCAGGACTCCTGGCCATTTGTCCACACAGGACCTCCAGGTGCCTGAGCAGGACCACTGGCATTAGCACCTGTGCAGGACTTCTGGCCACCCACCCACACAGGAACTCCAGCCGCCACTCCTGTGTGGACCCCCATCTACCAACGTGGGGCTCCCCTGGTCGCCTCCATCTTGGGGCACTAAAACCACTTCCATAGTCCCCTACACACAGTAGCCTGCACCTGGAGACACCATACAGGTCTGGAGACAGCCACCAGCCACAATACTGTTCACCACAGAGCTGCATCTCTGAACATGCTCCTGGCCCAACCCAACCTGACACCCATCACTGAAAGCAGCCACCTCCATCTTGGGACACCTTTGTTGCCATCTTTAGTTGGGGCAACTGCCAGCTTAGGATACTGGCTGGGGCTTAGAAGCAATATCAAGGTACTGAAAGTCCCCAACTCCCCAGTCTCCCCCCGCAGCCACAAACCTACCACAGTGCTTGCAGCTACGTGGTTGCAAAACCGGTTCCTGAACTGCCCAATATAAAACAGCTCTCTGGGATGGGTGTGCAGCCCCCAGAGCGCAGCCCACAAGACCTCTGGAGAGAGAGGTTCTTGATGGGGAAGTAGAAAGGGAGGAGGTGAGTGAGATACAGTTTCGAGACTATGTTAGAAACCAGGAATTGTGAGGCCTACAGGCGATATAAGGAGATAAGAATAGGTACCAACCTCACATGAGTGGGCCCCAAAGGAGATCCTTGGGGTGTAGTATCCCATCGGGGACCCACAAGTGCTATACTCCACTTCCAGGAGATATGCCTCCAAGACCAACCCTCCCACCCTAATAACCTCCACCATCCTGAGGGCGGAGATAGCAGCAAACAACAGACAGCCCCACCTACTGGATGAGAAGGGAAGCTGGGAGAGATTCTGATCTCCAACAAAAACAATCCTTGGATCTTCCTTCGAGGTTTTTTTTCTTTGTTTTTTTCTCTCTCTTCTCCCGCCCTCACATCCCCAACATCTGTAAAACCAAGTGCTTTTCATGAATTAGGCTACTGAGGACTGGGATGTCTGACTAGTATATTACAATGGTGTTGTATATTCTTTCATTGCCTATTTTTACATTTTTATTTTTCTTAATATTTATGTTTGTTTGTTTTTTGTACTCTACTATCTTCCCACTTACTTGTCTCCCCAAAATCACTTTCTCTCTCTTCTCCTTCTACTAACCAACTTCTTTAGATTCCTCTTTCATGCTTTCTAAGATCTAATAACTCTATATCCTCACCTCCTTGCCCCTGAACATCTCATCCTATACCTCATCCCTGGTTCTTGTCCACCATTAGAAACTGTAGACCATTTTGTAAACCTACTGTTTATATTGTAGATAATAATTGAACTTACCATTTCTGTATATTGTGAAAAAACCATAAATGTCTTAATAGCAGCTCTTTGGTTTAAGGTTGTATATAGTTTGTATTGGGATCTGTTCTCATTGTTCTTCTCCTTAAAGGAGAGATATTGGAAACCTACAGGGACACTATAAGCCTATAGGGTAAAAACTATAACAACTTGGATCCACAGTCCTAGAAGGGAAGATAAATGAACAGCATGAAAAAACAAGGGAAGAAAGTGTCCCCAACAAACCAAGATATGACATTATTAGAATCCATGACCAGCACAACAGAAGAAATGACAGAGAAAGAGTTCAGGGTGTACATAACTAAAATGTTCTGTGAATTAAAGGATGATATAAGAGAGCAAATACAGGCAAAAGATCATTTCAATAAAGAGCTACATAAGCAAATATAGGAAGCAAACGATTACTTCAATAAGGAGATAGAGGTTCTGAAAAAAAAAAATCCAAACAGAAATCCTTGAAAATTAAAAGCTCAATAGAAAGCATCACCAACAGATTAGATCACTTGGAAGACAGGACCTCATACAATGAAGACAAAATATATAATCTTAAAAAGAATGTTGACTACAGAGTGCAGATGGTAAGAAACCATTAGCAGAACATTCAAGAATTATGTGATAACATAAAAAGACCAAATTTAAAAATTATTGGGATAGAGGAAGGCATAGAGTTACAAACCAAAGGAATAAACAATCTATTTAATGAAATAATATCAGAAAAATTTCCAAACATGAAGAATAAATTGGAAAATCAAATACAAGAGCTTATAGAACACCAGATGTATAAAATCACAACAGATCCACCCCAAGGCACATTAAATGAACATGCCTAGCATACAGAAGAAGCAGATAATTTTAAAGCCACAAGAGAAAGGAATCAGATTACATATAATGGGAAACCAATTAGGATATCTTCAGATTTTCCAACCCAGACCCTGAAAGTTAGAAGATCCTGAAACAACACATACCAAACTCTGAAAGAAAATGGATGCCAACCAAGAATCTTATATCCAGAAAAATTAATCTTTATATTTGATGATGAAATAAAAAACTTTTGTTTGATAAACAAAAGTTAAAAGAATTTACAACCAGAAAGTCAAGACAAGTTAAATATCAAAAATAAACAAATATGACTGGGAATACAAATCATGTCTCAATAATAACTCTGAACGTTAATGGCCTAAACTCACCAATCAAAAGACATAGACTGGCAGATTGGATTTAAAAAATACCCAACAATATGTTGCCTTCAAGAGATTCATCTCATAGGAAAAGACATCCACAGACTGAAAGTGAAAGGCTGGGAAAAAACATACCACTCACATGGACTGAGGAAACAAGCAGGGGTTTCCATCCTCATATCAAATAAAGTAGACTTCAAGCTAAAGTTAATCAAAGGGATAAAGAAGGTCATTACATACTGCTGAAGAGAACCATACACCAACAAGACTTAACAATTATAAATATATATGCCCCAAATAATGGAGCATCTACATTCATCAAACAAACTCTTCTTAAGTTCTAGAATCAAATAGACTACAACACAATAATCCTGGGTGATTTTAACACACCTCTTTCACCACTGGATAGATCTTCCAAACAAAAGCTAAACAAAGAAACTATAGAACTCAACAATACAATCAATAACTTAGACTTAGCAGACATATATAGAATGTTTCATCCTTCAACAAGTGAATACACTTTCTTCTCAGCAGCACATGGATCCTTCTCTAAAATAGACCAAATATTATGCCACAAAGCAACTCTTAGCAAATACAAAAAAAAAAAAAAAAAATAGAGATACTACCCTGCATTCTATCAGATCATAATGGAATTAAATTAGAAATCAATGATAAAATAAAAAATAGAAGCTGCTGGATACTAAATAATATGCTATTGAATGGGTTGCAAAAGACATCAGAGAGGAGATTTAAAAATTCTTAGAGGTAAATGAGAACACAGACACAACATATCAAAATCTCTGGGATACTATGAAGGCAGTACTAAGAGGAAAGTTCATTGCATGGAGTTCATTCCTTAAAAGAGGAAAAAGTCAACAAATAAATGACCTAACATTACATCTCAAAGCCCTAGAAAAAGAAGAACAAATCAACACCCAAAGCAGTAGAAGACAGGAAATAGTTAAAACCAGAGCCGAAATCAATGAAATTGAAACAAAAGAAACAATTGAAAAAAATTGACAAAACAAAAAGTTGGTTCTTTGAAAAAATAAATAAAATTGATAAACCCTTAGCCATGCTAACAAAGAGAAGGAGAGAGAAAACTCAAATTACTAACATACATAATGAAAAAGGAAATATCACAACAGACAATACAGAAATACAGAAGCTAATTAGAAAATGTTTCAAAAATTTGTACTCCAATCAAATAGAAAATATTAAAGGCATGGACAAATTTCTAGAGTCATATGATTTGCCCAAACTGAATCAGGATGATATACACAAGTTAAACAGATCAATTTCAAGCAATGAAATAGAATATGCCATCAGAAGCCTACCAAACAAGAAAAAGCCAGGATCCGATGAACATACAGCTGAGTTCTACAATACTGTCAAAGAAGAACCAATATCAATACTCCTCAAATTGTTTTATGAAATAGAAAAAGAGGGAACACTTCCAAACTCATTCTATGAGGCCAATATCACCCTGATTTCAAAACCAAAGACACTTCAAAGAAAGAAAACTTCAGACCAATATCTCTAATGAACATAAGTGCAAAAATTCTCAATAAAATTCTGGCAAATTGAATACAAAAACATCAAAAAATAGTGCATAACGATCAAGTGGGGCTCATCCCAGGGATGCAAGTTTTGTTCAACATACAGAAATCAATAAATGTATTCATCACACCAATAGACTTAAAGATAAGAATCACACGATCATCTCAATAGATGCAGAAAAATCATTCAACAAAATACAGCACCACTTCATGTTGAAAACATTAGAAAAACTAGATAAAACAAGAACATATCTCAACATTGCAAAAGCTATCTATGCTAAGCCCCAGGCCAACATCATTCTAAATGGAGAAAAATTGAAAGCATTCCCTCTAAAAAAACTGGAGCAAGACAGGGATGCCCTCTTTCACCACTTCTATTTAACATAGTTCTTGAAACTCTAGCCAGAGCAATTAGACAGACAAAAGAAATTAAAGAGATATGGATAGGAAAAGAAGAACTCAAATTATCACTATTTGCCAACGGTATGATCCTGTACCTAGAAGATCCAAAAAATTCCACCAGAAAACTTCTAGAACTAATAAATGAATTCAGCAAAGTAGCAGGATATAAAATCAACACCCATAAATCAAAGGCATTTCTGTACATCAGTGACAAATCCTCTGAAAGAGAAACTAGGAAAACTATCCCATTTACAATAGCCTAAAAAGAAAAGAAAAGAAAAACATGGGAATCAATGAAAGAGGTAAAATACCTCTACAATGAAAATTACAGAATGCTAAAGAAAGAAATTAAAGAAGACCTTAGAAGATGGAAAGATCTCCTTCATTCTTGGATAGGCAGAATTAATATTGCAAAATGACCATACAGCACTATACAGATTTAATGCAATTCCAATCAAAATCCCAATGACGGGCTGGGATTGTGGCTCAGCGGTAGAGCGCTCGCCTAGCACGTGCGCGGCCCGGGTTCGATCCTCAGCACCACGTGCAAATAAACACATTGTGTACAACTAAAGCAAATAAATAAATATTTAAAAAAAATCCCAATGACATTTCTCATAGAAATAGAAAAAGCAGTCATGAAGTTCATCTGGAAAAATAAGAGACCCAGAATAGCTAAAGCAATCCTTAGCAAGAAGAGAGAAGCAGGTGGCATCACAATACCAGAACTTAAACTATGCTACAGAGTAATAGTAACAAAAATGGCATGGTATTGGCACAAAATAGATTTGTAGACCAATGATACAGAATAGAGGACACAGAGGCAAACCCACATAAATATATGCATATATTGGAGAAGATATATTGGAGAAAGGATCACCTCTTCAACAAATGGTGCTGGGAAAACTGGAAATCCATATGCAACAAAATGAAATTAAACCCCTATCTCTCACCATGCACAAAACTCAACTCAAACTTGATCAAGGACCTAAGAATTAAACCAGAGACCCTGTGCCTAATAGAAAAAAAAAAAAAAAAAGGCCTGAATCTTCATCATGTTGGATTAGGCCCTGACTTCCTTAATAAAACTCCTATAGTGCAAAAAAAATAAAATCAAGAATCAATAAATGGGATGGATTCAAACTAAAAAGCTTCTTCTCGGCAAAAGAAACAATAAGTGAGGTGAATAGAGAGCCTACAGAATGGGAGCAAATTTTTATCACACACACACACATCAGATAGAGCACTAATCTCTAGGATATATAAAGAACTCAAAAATCTTAACACACATACACAAAAAACAAGTAACCCAGTCAATATATGTAAAAATGTGCTCTATAAGTATAATATGAAATGCAATGCATTCTGTTGTCATTTATAACAGCTTAGAATAATAAATAAATAAATAAAAATGGGCCAGGGAACTGAACAGACACTTCTCAGAAGATTATATACAATTAATCAACAAATACATGAAAAATGTTCAACATCTCTAGCAATTAGAGAAATGCAAATCAAAAGTACTCTAAGATTTCATCTCACTCCAGTCAGAATGGCAGCTATTAAGAATACAAACAACAATAAGTGTTGGTGAGGATGTAGGTAGAAAGGCACACTCATACATTGCTGCTGGGATTGCAAATTGGTTCAGCCAATATGGAAATCAGTATGGAGATTCCTTGGAAAACTTGGAATAGAACCACCATTTGACCCAGCTATCCCACTCCTTGGTTTATACCCAAAGGCCTTTAAAACAGCATACTATAGTGATGCAGTCACATCAATGTTTATAGCAGAACAATTTATAATAGCTAAATTGTGGAACCAATGTAGATGTCCTCCAGCAGATGAATGGATAAAGAAACTGTGGTATATGTACACAATGGAATATTACTCAGCATTAAAAGAGAATAAAATCATGGCATTTGCAGGCAAATGGATAAAGTTGGAGAACATTATGCTAAGTGAAGAAATCCAATCCCCCCAAAAAAACAAATACCAAATATTTTCTCTGATATGAGGATGCTTATCCATATGGGGATGGGGGGTAGGAGCATGGGAGGAATGGAGGAACTTTAGATAGGGCAAAGGGGAGGGGAGGGGAAGAGAGGGAGTAGTGTGGTAGGAAAGATAGTGGAATGAGATAGACATCATTACTCTAAGTACATGTATGAAGACAAAAATGGTTTGACTCTATTTTGTATATGGAGACATGAAAAATTGTGCTCTATATATGTACTATGAATTGAATTGCATTCTGCTGTCATATATAACAAATTAGAACAAATAAATAAATTTTTAAAAATATTTAAAAAAAAAAAGAAATGATGCTCACTAGCACACCCAAAAAATCCCACATCTTAATTCCTGAAGTCATTCTCTAGTAAAAGCAAACAGAGCTGTTTGAAGAAATGGCTGACTCTATGGCTGGTGTAGGAATTATACAAGATGAGCCTGTAGCATCTTGTATGATCTAAAACTAAGGATGGGCTATTTTTTTAAAAAAGGCATTGATGGGAATACATAAAGGGACAGAGTAGCCAATTAAAAGAGCTCTCAATGCCAAAGCTGGAATAATTTGATCCAAAAATAAAGTAATATTGGATTATAACCTAAAATATAAAATTAATATCCATGCCTTCATGCTTTATATATAAATAAACTATTGAATAGATTAATAAATGGTGGAGATGAAGCAAATCGTCCATGCAGAAATCTAAATAATTAATGTAGATACTTTGCCCTCAAGGAGGGGGGAGTATCATTTCTCCTTACTTAAGTGTGATCTGAACAAAATGACTTCTTGCCAGAGAGCACAGTATGGAAAGGGGATCTGTGGGAGGGGTAAGATTACAGTGGAGAAATTTAACAATCACTTCCTTGGCCAGATGATCAAGGTCAGCATCAACAGTGAAAGGTCATGATGGCATTTTACCTCCATGACTTTCCCACCCAAACCCATAACCCAAGTCTAATCATAAGATAAATATCAGACAAATTCCCAAAGAAGAACACATCATGAAAAAATGTGACTAGGCACCTCAAAATTCTCAAGATCATCAAAAACAAGGAAAGTTTGAGAAACCGTCAAAGCCAATAAGAGCTTAAGGGTATATGTAAGACTAAATGTAATGTGGTGTCCTGGATGGGATTCTAAAGCAGGAAATGGACTCTAGGTAAAAACCAGGAAGTCCAGTAAAGCTTGGACTTCAACAATAATTATATATTAATATTGGTTCATTAATTGCAACACATGTGTCATAAATGTTTGATAGCAGGGGAAACTAGATACAGGAATGTGGGAATTCTCTGCATTAGTCTCCTTGTTTTTTTCTGTAAGTTTAAAGCAGTTCTTGACAATAAAACCTATTTTTAAAAAATCAGAAAAACAGTGTTGATTGACTTGTTATATGCTGTTATTAGCAGCATAATAGAAATTGGTAGCAGCTAGTGACTTGTTTTAGATAACTTGCTTTGTAGACTATTTTTCTGGCAGAAACTTGATATCAGAGACTGCTAACTATTGGATATCTTATGAGTTTAATGATTTATAAATCATAAAACTTGCAAAAAACCCTACCATATTAATAAAAATTCTATCTATACTGGAATTTGTCATAGTGTTGAAAAAGATTATTGAACCTAGAATATCAGGTTCCTGCGTGAAACATTATTTAAACTTATCAAGAGATGTTCATCGATGATTATGCCCAAGGCAATGAAATCTCATAAAAAGAAATAGGAGGGGAAAATGCCCCCCCCACCATGTGAGGACATTGACTTCTAACCATTGATTACTCTTAACATCCTATAAGTGAAAATCAGATTAAATGTTTCAAAGGAATTGCTTATCCTAGCACATGCTTTCGAGATACAATCTTTGACCAAGAAGGACCCAATCTAGCAAGTCTTTTCATAATCAGTGTCACTTTCAGAACAAGATGGTATCATTGACTTAAAGAACCTAAGAACTTAAAAATTTTAAATATAACCCTTTCAAAGGAAAGTCATCAGCCATTTCTTTCTTTTTTTTAATTTCCATAAATAAAGTT
Source organism: Tamias sibiricus (assembly GCA_025594165.1). Classification (NCBI taxonomy): domain Eukaryota; kingdom Metazoa; phylum Chordata; class Mammalia; order Rodentia; family Sciuridae; genus Tamias; species Tamias sibiricus. The sequence goes on along the minus strand of CM046659.1, from coordinate 182,809,715 downwards.
TTATTGGAATACAGCCTCAATCATTTGCTTAGGTATCATCATTAGATTTCTTTACATTTTATATTATACTTATAGAGCACATTTTTACATATCTCTGGTAGTATACAAAGTATATTCACACCATTCGCAACTTCATACATGCACTTAGGGTAATGATATCCATCTCATTCTACCATCTTTTTTTTTTTTTCTTCACCCCTTTGCTCCCTCCCTTCCTCTTCCTCCCCATTGGCCATTCTAGTGTTCCTCTGATCCTCCTATGCTCCCCATCCCAACCCCACTGTGAATCAGCCTTCTTATATCAGAGAAAACATTCGACATTTGGCTTTTTGGGATTGGCTAACTTCACTTAGCATTATATTCTCTAACTTCATCCATTTACCTGCAAATGCCATGATTTTATTCTCTCTTATTGCTGAGTAATACTCCATTGTGTATATATACCACATTTTCTTTATTCATTCATCTACTGAAGGGCATCTAGGTTGGTTCCACAGTTTAGCTATTGTGAATTGTGCTGCTATAAACATTGATGTGGCTGTGTCCCTGTAGTATGCTGTTTTTAAGTCCTTTGGGTATAGACCAAGGAGTGGGATAGCTGTGTCATAAGGTGGTTCCATTCCAAGTTTTCCAAGGAATCTCCATACTGCTTTCCATATTGGCTGCACCATTTTGCAGTTCCACCAACAATATGAGTGTGCCTTTTTCTCCACATCTTCGCCAACATTTATTGTTGTTTGTGTTCTTAATAGCTGCCATTCTGACTGGTGTGAGATGAAATTTTAGAGTGGTTTTTATTTGCATTTCTCTAATTGCCAGAGATGTTGAACATTTTTTCAAATATTTGTTGATTGATTGTATATCTTCTTCTGAGAAGTGTCTGTTCAGTTCCTTGGCCCATTTATTGATTAGGTTATTTGTTTTTTTGGTGTTACGATTTTTGAGTTCTTTATATATTCTAGAGATTAGTGCTCTATCTGATGTGCATGTGGTAAAAATTTGTTCCTAATTAGTAGGCTCTCTATTCAACTCACTGATTGTTTCTTTTGCTGAGAAGAAGCTTTGTAATTTGAGTCTATCCCATTTATTGATTCTTGATATTAATTCTTGTGCCACAGGAGTCTTATTAAGGAACTTGGGGCCTAATCCAACATGTTGGAGATTAGAGCTTACTTTTTCTTCTATTAGGTGTAGTGTCTCTGGTCTAATTCCTAGATCCTTGATCCCCTTTGAGTTGAATTTTGTGCATGGTGAGAGATAGAGGTTTAAATTCATTTTGTTGCATATGGATTTCCAGTTTTCCCAGCACCATTTGTCGAAGAGGCTATCTTTTCTCCAATGTACGTTTTTGGCACCTTTGTCTAATATAAAATAACTGAAATTATATGCATTAGTCTCTGTGTCCTCTATTCTGTACCATTGGTCTACCAGCCTATTTTGGTGCCTATACCATGCTGTTTTTGTTACTATTGCTCTGTAGTATAATTTAAGGTCTGGTATAGTGATACCACCTGCTTCACTCCTCTTGCTAAGGATTGCTTTAGCTATTCTGGGTCTCTTATTTTTCCAGATGAATTTCATGACTGCTTTTTCTATTTCTTTGAGGAATGTCATTGGGATTTTGATTGGAATTGCATTAAATCTGTATAATGCTTTTGGTAGTATGGACATTTTGACAATATTAGTTCTACCTATCCAAGAACAAGGTAGGTCTTTCCATCTTCTGAGGTCTTCTGTAATTTCATTTTTTAGTGTTCTATAGTTTTCGTTATAGAGGTCCTTCACCTCTTTCATTAAGTTGATTCCCAGATTTTTTTTTTTTATGCTATTGTAAATGGGGTAGTTTTCATCATTTCCCTTTCAGAGGATTTGTCACTGATGTACAAAAATACCTTTGACTTATGGGTATTGATTTTGTATCCTGCTACTTTGCCGAATTCATTTATGAATTCTAGAAGTTTTCTGGTGGAACTTTTTGGATCTTCTAGGTATAAAATCATATCATCAGCAAATAATGATAATTTGAGTTCTACTTTATCTATCTGTATCCCTTTAATTTCTTTCGTCTGTCTTATTGCTCTGGTCAGCGTTTCAATTACTATGTTAAATAGCAGTGGTGAAAGAGGGCATCCCTGTCTTGTTCCAGTTTTTAGAGGGAATGCTTTCAATTTTTCTCCATTTAGAATAACGTTGGCCTGGGGATTAGCATATATAGCTTTTATGATGTTGAGATATGTTCCTATTATCCCTAGTTTTTCTAGTGTTTTGAACATTAAGGAGTGCTGTGTTTTGTCAAATGCTTTTTTCTGCATGTATTGAGATAATCATATGGTTCTTATCTTTAAGTCTATTGATGTGATGAATTACACTTATTGATTTCCGTATGTTGAACCATCCTTGCATCCCTGGAATGAACCCCACTTGATCGTGTTGTATTATATTTTTGATATGTTTTTGTATCTGTTTTGCCAGAATTTTAGCATCTATGTTCATTAAAGATATGGGTCTGAAGTTTTCTTTTTTTGATGTGTCTTTGCCTGGTTTGGGGATCAGGGTGATATCAGCCTCATAGAATGAGGTTGGAAGTGCTCCCTCTTTCTATTTCCTGAAATAAATTGAAGAGTATTGGTATCAGTTCTTCTTTAGAGGTCTTGTAGAACTCAGCTGTGTATCCATCTGGTCCTGGGCTTTTCTTGGCTGGTAGGCTTCTGATGGCATCTTCCATTTCATCACTTGAAATTGGTCTGTTCAAATTGTGTATATCATCCTGCTTTAATTTGGGCAGATCATACGACTCTAGAAATTTGTCAATGGCTTTGGTGTTTTGTATTTTGTTGGAGTAAAAGTTTTCAAAATAATTTAGAATTATTTCCTGTATTTCTGTAGTGTTTGTTGTGATATTCCTTTTTCATTGCAAATGTTAGTAATTTGAGTTTTCTCTCTCCTTTTCTTTGTTAGCCTGGCTAAGGGTCTGTCAATTTTATTTATTTTTCAAAGAACCAATTTTTTGTTTTGTCAATTTTTTCAATTGTTTCTTTTGTTTCAATTTTATTGATTTCAGCTCTGATTTTAATTATTTCTTGTGTTCTACTGTTTTTGGTGTTGGATTGTTCTTCTTTTTCTAGAGCTTTGATATGTAATTTTAAGTCATTGATTTGTTGACTTTTTCTTCTATTGAGGAATGAACTCAATGCAATGAACTTTCCTCTTAGAACTGCCTTCATAGTGTCCCAGAGATTTTGATATGTTGTGTCTGTGTTCTCATTCACCTCTAAGAATGTTTTAATGTCCTCTTTGATGTCATCTGCAACCCATTGTTCATTTAGTAGCATATTATTTAGTCTCCAGGTGTTGGAGTAGCTTTTATTTCTTATTTTATCATTGATTTCTAATTTCATTCCATTATGGTCTGATAGAATGCAGGGTAGTATCCCTGTTTTTTTTATATTTGCTAAAAGTTGTTTTGTGGCATAGTATATGGTCTATTTTAGAGAAGGATCCATGTGCTGCTGAGAAGAAAGTGTATTCACTTGTTGAGGGGTAAAATATTCTATATAAGTCGGTTAAGTCTAAGTTGTTTATTGTATTGTTGAGTTCTATAGTTTCTTTGTTCAGCTTTTGTTTGGAAGATCTATCCAGTGGTGAAAGGGGTGTGTTAAAGTCACCCAGAATTATTGTGTTGTGGTCAATTTGACTCTTAAACTTGAGGAGTTTGTTTGATGAACATGGATGCTCCATTGTTTGGGACATATATATTTATAATTGTTAAGTCTTGTTGGTGTATGGTTCCCTTGAGCAGTATGTAGTGTCCTTCTTTATCCCTTTTGATTGACTTTAGCTTGAAGTCTACTTTATTTGATATGAGGATGGAAACCCCTGCTTGTTTCCTCTGTCCATATGAGTGGTAGGATTTCTCCCAACTTTTCACCCTCGATGTTTTTTTCACCCTGGATGTTTTTTCCTATGAGATGAGTCTCTTGGAGGCAGCATATTGTTGGGTCTGTTTTTTTGATCCAATCTGCTAGTCTATGTCTTTTGATTGGTGAGTTTAGGCCATTAACATTCAGAGTTATTATTGAGACGTGTTTTGTATTCCCAGCCGTTTTTATTTATTTTTGGTATTTAACTTGACATGGTTTCTCTTCTGATTATTTTTTCCTTTAGTGTAATACCTCCTACTGTTGATTTTCAATTTTCATCATTGCTTTTCTTTTCCTCTTCATGGAATATTTTGCTGAGGATGTTCTGTAGTGCTGGCTTTCTACTTGTAAATTCTTTTAACTTTTGTTTATCATGAAAGATTTTTATTTTGTCCTTAAATCTAAAGCTTAATTTTGCTGGGCAGAAGATTCTTGGTTGGCATCCCTTTTTTTTTTTTTTTTCAGAACTTGGAATATGTTGTTCCATGATCTCCTAGCTTTGAGTGTCTGAGTTGAAAAATCTGCTGTGATACGAATTGGTCTCTCCCTACATGTGATCTGATTCCTCTCTTTTGCGGCCTTTAAAATTCTATCCTTGTTTTGTATGCTAGGCATTTTCATTATAATGTGTTTTGGTGTAGATCTGTTGTAATTTTGTACATTTGGTGTCCTATAAGCCTCTTGTATTTGGTTTTCCAATTCATTCTTCATGCTTGGGAAATTTTCTGATATTATCTCATTGAAGAGATTGTGCATTCCTTTGGTTTGAAACTCTGTGCCTTCCTGTATCCCAATTACTCTTAGACTTGGTCTTTTGATGCTGTCCCATACTTCTTGGATGTTCTGTTCATGGTTTCTTACTATCTTCATTGTGTGGTCAACTTTATTTCCAAGATTATATACTTTGTCTTCATTGTCTGAAGTTCTTTCTTCCAGTTGATCTAGTCTGTTGGTGATGCCTTCAATTGTGTTTTTTATTTGGTTAATTGTTTCCTTCATTTCAAGGATTTCTGACTTTTTTTTTTTCAGAGTTTCGATCTCTTTTTTGAAGTAATCTTTTGCTACCTGTATTTGCTCTCTTATATCTTTGTTGTAGTGGTCAATTTTTGCCTGTATTTGCTCATTTAGGTCATTCTTTGATTCACAGATCATTTTAATTATGAACCTTCTGAACTCCTTCTCTGACATTTCATCAACTTCGCTGAACATGGGTTCTGTTATTGTAGAATCCTGGTTTGTTTGGGGTACTTTCCTCCCTGGTTTTTTCATGTTGTCCGTTTGCCTTACTTTCTTGCAGTGTAGATCTGAGAGATTACAGTTTCTACCCTATATTCTTATAATATCCTAGCAGGTTGTCTGTGCCTCCCCTTAATGTTGGGCAATCAGAACCTGCCGTTGTCCCTCAAAGTATGCTACCTGGGGCTGGGTCCACGCAGGTTGGTATGGGTCGAACTGGTTGAGTCTGAGCTCCTGCAGTGGTCTGCTGGTTGGAAGAGGCGGTCCTCTGAGCGGAGGTCAGTGAAGCTGTCCTAGACTCACCTGAGCTCTTTGGGTGTGGCTGGGCCGACCTGAGCCCGCCTGTGTTTGGACAGAGGTTGGCAGAACTTCCCTGAGCCTGGCCACACTCAAGGGGATCAGCCATTTCTAAACTTAATAGAGCACAGCAAGGCTGGAGGAAGATAAAAGCATAGAATAAATCATGCCTTAATTCTACAATTCTAGAAGAAACAGGAGTCCCACTGGTGGGGCTGCCCATGGTCATTGTTGTGTGATTTGGGAAGGAATCTTGAGGTTCCAGCCCTAGGTTCCATGTTTTGATCCCTCAGTATTGAGTATAAGAGGGGCTTTATGTAGATGGTGCTGTATTTCCTGGGGTCTAACTTCATCACATCATCAAATCTCATCATGATCTTCCATTCTCCCCTCTTTGGGTTCTTTCCTCTGGCCACTGGCCTTCTTTCACTTTGTACAGAGAGGGAGAGCTGAAAGCCATAGGGTGTAAACCTCACACTTACTTTATTTCTTTTGCTTATCCTAACACATGCTCTCAAGATACAATCTTTGATTGACAGTTGGAACTGTGAAGACGATGAGAAGATGTATATAGGAGAGCATGGTGGGCACTGAGGTGCTGAGCCATAGTTTTAATTCTCTGCAGCCCTGGTATAGAAGACAGGTACATCCATGGAAGATGTGGCTGTGTGTTGTCTTCCCACATCAGGATTGCCAAGTGCACCCCTCACATTTTTTTTAAAATTGTTCCATGGTGGGTGAGAGTCAATAGGAGTAAGATGGGTACAGCAGCATGGAGGGGTGCCTGGCAAGGCCCAGAGAGAGGACTAACTTGGAGGCCCTGCTCCCAACACTTCAATGACATCTAGGTGAAAGCAGTAATTCTCTTAGCATCTGGTCTACTTTGTCCCAGGCCAGCATATCATTGTATGTGTTCTCAGGGGGTGAATGCCACAGGAGGAGAGGGAGAGTCTCGTGGAATTTCCTTCTGAGCCTTCGTTCTTTTACCTTCAGCATGATGTGGTTATCACCTCTTTGTTCTAGGAAGTGGGATTAATCAACTGGCCCTGCTTTGCTCACAAGACTGTTATAAGTATGCACCACCACAGGCCACATAAGATGAGCTGTCTTCTTCTCCACGCAGCTGCCAGGGACTCCTTCCCAAGTCCCTCAGCCTTTCCTACCTCTATCTGATATTTGAAAATACAACTGTAGGAAAGGAAAATGATTTTGTAAGTCAGCAAGTATCAGAAAGTTGAGGATTTTCTAATGACGTCTTGGAATATCAAGGAAGGAGGCACAGCCCGATTCCTATTCTGTTATTCTGATTTCCAGCAAAGCCCACCCTTGTATTACAGAGGCCCATTGTAGATAAATATGGGCTGCCATCAGCAAGACATGGCTTGGGCAAACAGCCCAACAGATGGTTCAACTCTGTGTGTACTAGCCAAGGGCCAATGTGGCAGACAGTAGCTTCTGTCTATGTCTTAAGTTGAAGCTATGGATATAGAATAATGGGGGATGGCAAGAGTCCATGGTATATATTTCCATCCAGGACAATTTTCAAAATCCTCCTTCAGGGATTTGAATACACAGCCTTCTCTTTTGCCCCTGCAAACCTTTGGTCACCTGAGCTGAGTGTTGAGAAGGGTCAAAGACCTTGAGCAAGAGCATGTTTTTGTGTGACTCTGAAGAGGGGGACAAAGCTTGGACCCTCCTGTCCTAGCTGGGGTCTTGGTCTTTTAGTGTACAGTCAGCAACAGAGGCTATTTCACTTTGTGGGCCAGTGCCCTCCCACCCCCAGTGGGCTTCTGAAGGTTAATTTTTATATGTCAACTTGACGATGGAATGACCAGGTAGCTGGTAAAACATTATTTCTGGGTATGTCCATGAGGGTGTTTCCAGAAGAGATTAACATTTGAGTTGGTAGAGTGAATAAAGACAATCAGATTTCACAAATGTGGCAGACATCACCTAATCCACCGAGGGTCCAAGTAGAACAAAAAGCTAGAGAAAGAGTAAATTTCTTGTCTCTACTTGAACTTGCACCTGCTCTCAGACTGCTACCCTACTGGGCCTTTGGAATCTGTGACTATAACCATCAGCTCCCTGATTTTCAAACATCTCAGCTTGAACTGAATGACACCACTGACTTTCCTGGTTCTCTGGCATGAATGTCATGAACCAATCCCTATACTAAATCTCATGTCTGTCCATCTCCTATAGGTTCTGCTTCTCTAGAAAACTCAACCAATTCAGGGCTCTTATTTCCCTTGGGTCCCTGAAGTGAGATGAGGAGGTAATACAATGGAAAGTGAGCTTGGGAAGTTAGGCAGTGGGTACAAATTCTGGCTCTTCAAGTTATAGGTTATTTAATTTCCAGAAGATTTTGTGTTTCATTTGCAAGATGGGCTGATGTCCAGCCCATAATGTTGCCTTAAGGGAAGGATCTGCCCAGCATGGTGCTTGGTAGCACTTCAGTATGTCACTCCATCCCCTGTCCAGGCATGGCTGCTGTTGTCCTCAGAGGATGTCACCCTCACTGTCTGAAAAGCAGAATTTAATGCATCTGAAAAGGGCTCCCCTCACAGGCTTCACTGCTGAGAGCCCTGAGAGGTGCCATAATCAACGGAGACCACTTTCTCCCCTCCACCACCTCTCACCCTTCTTCTCTCATTGCAGGGATGACTACCTTAGGATGGAAGAGATCTAAGACCCAGCTCTCACCTGCCATATGAATGTTTTTGATGTCAAAGCTTCAGCCACAGTCTCAAGACATGAAATCATCCATCAAAATTTTATGGGCTATAGAGGAGCTGGTATCCAGGAAGAGTGAGACCAGGAGCAAGGTGCAGCTGAGGACATCTGCACTGTGCAAAGGGCTCAGATTTGGGGAGGGCCTTTGCCATGATTGTTGTGATCCAGACTATTCTTGCAGGCTCTCAGCCTCAGCTTCTTCATCGATAAAATGAGAATGATAATACCAGACCTCAGGCAAGTTTGTCTGTATATTAATAAGATTGCACATACTATAGTACATGTTACACATTACAGTGTGGGAATTATTGAACAACAAAGAGCACACATGACTTGCCTATAAGAAAATGAAGGTCAGTGGCTCAGCGGTAGAGTGCTTGCCTAGCACATGTGAGGCCCTGGGTGCAATCTCAGCACCACATAAAAATAAATAAATAAAAATAAAGGTATTGTGTAATTACAACCAAAAAATAAATATTAAAAAAAAAATAAAAAAGAAACTTAAGGTCAGAAGTAATGTGGAGGTGGCTGTTCATTGGAAAAGGAAATTGGATGAAGGACTGTTACAACTCTCTCATCTCTCTTGGAGCCACAGTCATTAATTAAGGTGATACTGGATGCAAGGGTGATGGGGGATAAAGAAAAGACAAACAGATACACATAGGGAGAAAAATCTGGGGCCAGGTGGGTAGCCAAGCCTTCATGAGGTTTGACTGACTACAGAGTTAGCTCAGCAAGTTTATTATATAGGATTCATCATCAAAAGGTTAATTGTGGGAAAGTTTCAGCAAAGCAGGCAATCTGTAGGATGCAGGACTGGTGAGACATTAGGGTCATCTTGTTTTGTTCAGAATTCTCTGTCCCTGGGAGAAGGTGCTGAACTCAAGACCTCAACTGATAGAGCCTCTAGCCTTCGCACCATAGCCACCCCTGGCCAGTGTTACCATAGCAACGGGGGCATCTTGACCTGCATCTTCGCACAGGCACCTCCCAGCTCAATGCAGCAATGAGAATCAGACAGGCCTTGGTTTAGATTACCATTCTCCATGAGGCACAGCAATAAATAAATAAATAAACAAACAAACAAACAAAAATTTTTTTTTCCTGAACTGGGGATCAAACACAGAGCCTTGCCCATGCTAGGAAAGTGCTCTGCCACTGAGCAACACTGCCAGCCCAATCTGAGATGCCTGGATGGTTCTATAAGAAAGTGCACTTGGAGGATGACTGCTTCGTGTGCTGGCTGAGGGGTTGACTGAACATGTCCTACTGGTTGTTGGGGTGACAGAGGGCATGGGAAGTTGGTGGCAGAGAATAACAAGGTCAAGTACCCTGAGCTTCTCTTGGGCCCGGGGGCCTTCTGCCGTGTGGGCACCTGGTCACCTCCAGAGCTCTCTGGGGTGGCAGTGGAGGGGCACATTCTCTACTTCTGGGGTACAATCTGCCAGTTAAAGAGGAGCACTGTTGCTTTCTGAAATGAAAACATTTCATTTTGTGTATTTTGAGTGTTTTTATTTAGGAGATGAGAAGTGGGATGATTTATCAGTAAAATTATCTCCCCTCAAATTCTGCAAAACTAACAGACCCACAAACAAACCAGAAATTGCTTTTCATTCTTCCTTTTTCTTTTTTTTTTTTTTTTTTTTTTTTTTTTACTTTATCCAAATTTATTTGTGGAAGCTGAGAGAGAGAGAGAATGTTTACTTTTTATAACAGATTCAGTTTCAGAGACAGCAGGGAGAAATATTCAGGGAAAAAAACAAAACAAAACAAAACAGAAAGGAACCCTGAGGTGCTACTGAATTGGGATGTGTCTTGGCTGTAGAGACTCAGGGACTTCCTAATATGGTTTTGTTCCACCAAAGCACCTCAGAAAGAAAAAGGGAGAAAGCAGGAGGGAGCTATTAGAAGAAAGGTGCTGTGAAAATTAGCAATGGAGTGAGAAATGGCTTGAAGGAGATAAATTCTGCACAACAGCTGTGACTCCAAACCCAAATTTTGCTCCCCTCCCCCCTTTATCTGCAAATATCCTGAGATGGTTTCCTTTTTTTTTTTTTTTTTTTTTTTTTTTTCCTGGTAAATGGAAGACATTTAAAGTAGATTATAGAATAGGATTGGAATGATTTGCTCCAGGTCCCATTGAAAGAAGTCTGTGTCAAAGGTCAAGCCATAAATACATAAATAATGGTGAGCCGTCTGGTTCCCTGATTCCCGAGATGCAAACAGGAGTCTCCTGAGCAAGGTGGTTGCTCCCCACCAAGGAAACCACACCTTCAAAGCAATAAATAAAGGACTTCTATTTATATCATAGGGATCCAGCAGGGATCTGACCCTTTTCTCTTTGTCATTAAAAACAAACAAACAAACAAACAAACAAAGAATCCAGTCAGAAGGGGCATTTTTTAGAACAAACTCAGAATCTCAGGAAGCAACATAATACCTTCTCTCTGATTATGGTGAAAACAGGTTTTTTTAAAGGAAAAACAAATGCTAAGGAGAAGATAACTAAGTAGAATTCAACTGAAATGGCTTCTGATATTCTACTCAAATGCTAGCCTCAAAGCATTTGTACTGGGTTTATGTCCTCAAATAGTTTTTTGTTTAAAATAAATTCGAATATCCTGTTCCTCTGAACTCCAAAGAAGCCTGGATTGTTAGAGGTAATCAAGAATAGGTAGATAAAACTATCTAACTATTCTTTAGCATTTCTATTTCCTTAAAATTTTCTCCATTTATTTTTACCAGTACATCATATGAGCATGAGGATATAGTAATTTATGATTAAATCTCACGGTATGATTATTAAATGGGACACTTTGTCTTTATACTTGCAATTGCTATTTTCAAGGTGCAATGAGGTGCACAATTTTCCTTTGGCTCCATGAAATTTATTTAATGGAAACTCAAGTATTTTTCCATAAGTCCCTGCTGGTCATAGGAAAGTAGTTTACCTCAATTTTAACTATCATGCGGAAGAAAATAATCATCTTTGGTGATTTTCAAGCCAATTTTTGTTCAGTTCTCCCTGCATTTATGGAGCAGAGGAGTAGCTGTGGAGTTATTGCATTCTCTCTATTGAAAATATGTTGTTGACCAGAAATAGAACTTGACCTGTAAGAAAAGGAAAATCATTCTTTATGGCAGGTTATGGCAAGAGCATAGAAGCTAAAGCAATTTCCATGACTACAAACCTCTATTTTAGTGATATTTTAGCCGGGGAAAAGCGTCTATGTAGAAGAGGTGTACAGAGCCCTAAGTTGCCCAAGTTTAACCTTGTTCTGCAATTACTCTCATGAGGAATGTTGGGTTAGCCATGAAAGAACATGGGCCAGGGAAGGAAGAGGGGTTCAGGATGCTGTTCTCCCATACCCTATGTGATCTTGGTCACGCCCCCTGGTTTCTTCACCTCTGAGACCCTGGTTAATCTCCTCTTCCTCACCATACAGGGTTGCTGTGAGAACTAGGTGGGCTCTCATATGAGACTGAGTGTATGTAAGGCAGAGACCATATTTCTTGTGACTTTTGCATCTTCCCATCAGCTTTAATGGAATTATCCTTTAGTTCTTTGAGGACCCAAACTGGATGAAATAAATGTACACAATGTAGAGAAACAGTTATTGAATGTAAGACCAATTTTTCAATTCAGATTAATGAGAAGACAGTTCTCATATTCTTCCTCCAAACTTGACTTTACAGTGTTACTTCTGCTCACCCTCCCTGGTATGCTGGAGCTGGCTCCTACCTCAGATTATCCACTTGTAAAATAGGCAAAGACACTTACTCATAGACTTGAGATATTATACATACATCTCATATGCAATGAGATGTTATATATGTCAAAGATATAAGAAAAGACCTGACACCAGGAAATTTATAAAGAACTGAGTTTATTTCTCACAGTTTTGAAGGCTAGGAAGTCTAGAAGATTGGCACCAGCATCTGGTAAGGGCTTTCTTGCTACATAATAATATAGCAAAGGATATCAACTGGTGAGACAAAGCAAGGGACTTTCTTCCTCTTTTTTAAAATATTTATTTTTTAGTTGTAGTTGAAAAATACCTTTATTTTATTTATTATTTTTATGTGGCTGAGGATTGAACCCAAGGCCTTGCATGTGCTAGGCGAGTGCTCTGAGACTGCTGAGCCCCAGCCCCAGCCTCTTTTCCTCTTTTAATAAAGCTACTAATGTCATCCTGTCAGCCAGATTCTCATGACTTTATCTAATCCTAATTACCTTCCCAAGGTCCCACCTCCAAATGTCATTAACATATGAATTTGGATATTGTTTTCTAACACATAAATTTTGGAGAACATGTTGAAACTATAGCAGCATGTAAACCACTTATCATGGAGTTTGGCTATAGTAAGCTCTCATGATGACCCTCATCATCAAAAAGGACTTGTGGGTAGTCACAAGGACCCATTCCTGTCTATGATAAAACCTCCAAAGGTCACAAGTGATTGATTCACAATTCATTTCCTCTTTATAAATCTCTGATAATCTTGGATCCCATTGCTATAGGACTTAAGAAATCTTTGTTCTCCCCTTTCTCCATGACAAAACCCAATAATGCAACCAGGTCAAATGATAGATAAGAATTAGCATTCAATAGATATGAATATATCACCCAGTTAATTTTTTTCTTTTTTATTTATAATAGTAGTATGTATTACAATTCATAATGCACATATATAGCATCTTTTTACATACAACTGTTTGTATACAAAGTATATAAGTACCATTCAGATCTTCATGCATTTAGGATAATGATATCCATCTCATTCAACCACCAACTTTTTTTTTCTTTTTTTTCCCCCTCCCTCCCCCTTTGCTCCCTCCCTTCTCCTCCCTTTCCTTTGACCATTCTAGTGTTCCTCTAATCCTCCTATGTACTCCCATCCAACAACATTGTGAACTAGCCTCCTTATATCAGAGAAAACATTTGGTATTTGGATTTTTGAGATTGAATAATTTCACTTAGCATTATATTCTCAAACTTCATCCATTTGCCTGCAAATGCCATTATTTTATTCTTTTCTTTTTTTTTTTTTTTTTTTTTTTTTTTGGTACTGGGGATTGAACTCAGGGGCACTCGACCACTGGGCCACATCCCCAGCCCTTTTTTGTATTTTATTTAGAGACAGGGTCTCACTGAGTTGCTAAGTGCCTCGCCATTGCTGAGGCTGGCTTTGAACTCGCGATCCTCCTGCCTCAGCCTCCCAAAGTGCTGGGATTACAGGCGTGCGCCACCGCGCCCGGCTTATTTTATTCTCTTTTATTGCTGAGTAAAATTCCATTTTGTATATATACCACATTTTCTTTATCCAATCATCTACCGAGGGACATCTAGGTTGGTTCCACAACCTAGCTATTGTGAATTGTGCTGCTATAAACATTGAAGTGGCTGTGTCACTGTAATATGCTGTTTTTAAGTCCTTTGGGAATAGACCCAGGAGTGGGATAGCTGGGTCATAGTCACCCAGTTAATTTTAAACCATCACATTTCACTGTCTCTTGATTTCTAAATCCACTGAAAAATATAAAAACAAAACAGAAGATGGAGACCAAAATATTCCTTTATTACTAAGAATGGAGGATGCAGGTGGTAATGAACCAAATGGTCCGGCATAATTGTATTCAGAATTAGACAGACTCAATCCCTTGTCTCAGGCAGTTCTACATGGGAGATTGCCCCTGGAGGTGAGACAGGGAACATGTACTCCTAAATGCAGCTAACTTCCAAGAAGAAGAGAAAATTGAGCAGAGCATACCAGGTCAATTTTCTGGTGGTCAACGGTCGCACAAGCTACCCAACTCCACTTGGATGGATGGATGGATGGATGGATGGATGGATGGATAAATAGATGAATCCATCTTTCTTAAATGTAAAAATCCTGCCTTCTTATCCCCTTGGCACTTGAGGAGGGAGGCCAAGGATTGATTATGCAAGCAAGTTTGTGCATTTGTTAAGTCATGCTTTGAGTAAATAGAAAGGTCACATGAGATTTAATTCCTTGTAGAAGACTTTCATTTCAGAAAATGTTCAATGAGAAATGCCTGTGTGCTTTGTCCAGTGCTCTGCATGGGGACATAATCAATCCCTCTGTCCAAGGGGTTCATGGTTGGATGGGATTAACAAACATATAAGTGCTGCTCTAACACATGATGAACAAGCTATAGGGGGATACTTTAGGAACACCTGGAGAGGTTAGGAACAGGTGTTTAGTAAGCTATTTAGAGCTTACTATGGGCCAATCTCCATGATAAGTGGTTTACATGCTGCTATGGTTTCAACATGTCCTCCAAAATTTATGTGTTAGAAACAATATCCAAATTCATATATTAATGGTATTTGGAGGTGGGGCCTCTGGAAAACAATTAGGATTAGATGAAGTCATGAGGGTCTGGCCTACAGGATAACATTAGTAGCTTTATTAAAAGAGGAAAAGAGGTATTTTCCTGGGACAGCGTTTTAACGTCTTCTAAATGCTTAGTGATACAGATTTCTGCCTGGATTTACAGTCCCGTATCTCACTCATTTCCTCTTGTGATGGCCAGTTTTGACACTGTTCAACTATACTGTTGATACCGTTCAACTCTGGCTGACCCATATGTCAAGGCATTTGAACAAAAAGTGAACATTTCAGGAAGTCACAATAGGCCATTGAATTTTCCTTTTCATCTACTTTATGCCTACTAGAGTGGTTTTTCATCTTCAGCTCATCTGACTCTCCCGTTTTCCCAGTGATGCAGGCAGGGTTGGCATCCATTTGCAACCCACGGGCACCATGCTGCACAACTCCAGGGATGCCTGAACATCACAGTGTCCAGTGCCACCCTGGACTCCTGACTGAAGAAAACCCTTTCCTTTGTTTCTGCCTCCCTTTCTGCCACCCAAACCCATCGTCCAGAGCCCCCATGCTGCCCTTCCATCCTCCTCCAAAATGACTGCTACCTACTCCCTCTCCAGTTCCCCATACTCCAGATCTGTTCTGGGGAACCTATATTTCTATTGTTCTATTCCTTAGGACCTAGCTCCTAAGGAATGAATGCATGACATTGTTGTTAGCGTGTTATAACAAATTGGTCCTTCCAGATTAATGTGATGGTATTTTGCTTGATATAGTTGCTGGAGGCTGGACTTCAACCCAGAAAAATAGGTGGAGTTGGGAATTCCAGAATGGGAACTAGCAGCCTGGGCAGGATGGGTGGAAGGGACATTTCTGGCATAGGAGAGTATTGGGGGAATCTGTAGCCTCTCACTTCACACATACATAAAGGGGCTGCTGCCGTGTTTCAGGCAAAAACCTGTGTCCTTTAGGTGAGTTCTTACCAAAGGCAGGATGCTAGTGTCATCCATGCCAAGAGACGAGACCTGGCATTCAACAGAATTGGTTATAGTTTAGTTTTCCCCTCTCAGGAGGTAGATATGTATTTGTCTGGTATTGCAGACTCTTTGGGAACCTATATACATATAATAGAAAGATTAACTTGATTTTTTGCTAACTAATTACATCTATATGAAGGTGGTTTCAAATGCTGGTGGAAGCAGAATAGAATGATATGATTTTTGTCTGCCTTTAAATTGGACCTAATTGCTTATTTGTGCTGAGTTTGGATTGCAGGGGAAGTGAAGACTTGGATATTCATCCACATATTATTTCAGTCTCTATGCATTACAATAAAAGGTTGGGTTTTCTTCTTATTTTCCTTCGCCTCTTTTTGCAAACAAGTCGAAATTCTAAAAGAAGCTCTTCAACGATCTGTCCAATTTCCAGTCATCGAATTTCCACAGTTCTATTCTAAGAATAGATCTGGGTTTTGTGTTTTTCTAAAGGTCTGGCTTTAAATGAAAATATCCTGATACTTATAATAAAAAAAAAATCCCACAGTCTCCTGACTCCAAGCTCTTCTCCTCAGAAACACCTACTTTTAACATTTTTTTTCATCTTTTCTTTCTAATCAGAAAAATGCTTCCTGAATTTTTTCAAATAACATGCATAGGACATAATTTTTACAGTTTTTCAGTTTAAATTAGCTCTTGTTATACTAGACAAGGAGTTCGTTTTATAAATCTCCCAACCCTTTCTTCTCCCAATGGATGTGTTAATGTTTTCTTTTAAATTACTAGTCACCATTTACATTTTTATGACTTTTTACACACTTTTCATGGAAAAGTTCTTAGTGAGCTTTGAGAACATTTCTTTTCTTGGATAGCTTCAGGAGAGTGGTTACCACCATCCTTTTGAGAGGGATGCCAGGACATCTCCAGAGAGAAGGACTGGCAACCCTTAGGGACGTGCAGGCTCAGGGCCACTACACTGTCTATTCCCTAATCTCTGGAACCTGGAATATGTCACCACACTTGGCAAAGGGCACTTGGCCCATGTGATTAAGTTAATGATCTGCAGATAGGAAGAATACCTGATCGTGTGTGTGTGTGTGTGTGTGTGTGTGTGTGTGTGTGTGTGTGTGTAGGGGCCCAGTGCAGTCACAATGGTCCTTATAAGAAAAAGGGTGGGGGGGGGAGCAAGAGAATCAGAGAATGCGATGACAGAATCAGAGACAGGAATAGTATGCTTTGATAATGGAGCCACAAGCCATGGAAAGCAGACAGCATTTAGAGGCAGGGAGAAGCAAGAACATCAATTCGGAGCCTCCAGATAGAGTACAGCCCTGCCAATACCTTGGTCTCCCACTCCCCCAGTCCTCTCTCATCAAGGAGGATGTGCTGCTACAGTTTAAACACAGCCTGCCCCCCACCCTGCAAAACCATGTTGAAATTTAGTCCCCATTATGAGATATTAAAAAGTGGGACCTTTAAAAGGTGATTAGGGCTCTTCCTTTATGAATGGATTAGTGGATTTTGGACCTGTTATAAAAGCCAATTTGGAAAGATTTCTCTCATGCTCCCTATCTCCTGGACCCTCCACCTTGGACCAGAACCATGGGCTAAAATAAACCTCTTTTCTCTAAAATGTAAACAATCTGTGGTATTGTGTTATTAGCAACAGAAAATGGACTAAAGTAAGTGCCTGCATGAGAAACTAGTGCCCACTGTCATACACCTGCATGTGGCAGAAATAAGAAGACCAGATACTTTAGAGGGAAACCAGGGCTCAAATTGGAAATCTCAGCTCAGTCACTATCAGGCTGCACATGATACTGGACACTCTCTTAGCTTCCCTCAGCCTTAGTATCCACAAGGGTTGAAGGAGAGAATTGGATCACTGGGTCTCCGAAAGACTGCAGCTCTAAATTTTCCATTCTTTGTCTTAGTTTGTCTGTAAAAAATTTTCTTCTTTTTATTTCTTTTTTTTTGGGGGGGGGTGGGGTGGTACTGGGGATTGAACCCAGAGGTGCTATGCTACTGAGCTACACCCCCAGTCATTTTTTTTTTTTTTTTTTTTTTTTTTTTTAATTTTGACACAGGGCCTCATTAAGTTGCTGAGGCTCTTGCTAAGTTGCTGAGGCTGGCCTTGAACTTATAATCCTCCTGTCTCAGTCTCTTGAATTGCTGGGATTATAGGTATGTGCAACCACACTCAGCCATTTGTAAAACTTAAGTCCCTTAGCTCGCAATGGTTGCTTAGGTCAGTTCCAGGCCCCATAACCACTGCTCTGGGGGAAGAGGTCCTGCTTCCTCATTTTCTGCCCTCCCCCAAGAACCCGGTGTGAGTGTCTGTCCATTGACGTGGTAAAGGCTAGTGCAACTAATTTTAATGAGAGTAGCAGGCTGTCTGACATTCCATCTCAAGTGCCTGCAGACCATCACAGGTCAGGCAGAAGGAGGAGCAAGAACAGAGAAGGACTAGGAGTCTGGGCCTGCCAGTCTCAGGAAAGAACACAAGGGTAGTCCAGATGGGGCACAGCATACCTGTGCCAGCTGGGAGAGATTGTCCTCAGGAAGGCAAAAGGAGGAGTAGTGCACCAGTAGAGTCATGGCCCTGACCCCTCACAATGGCCAGGAGGCTAGAATGCTCCAACTGACAGTGCGGCCATCTGGGAGATGGGAGGTGTGGTAAGCTCCATTGGAACCGCAGAACCAGGTCTGGAGAATGGGCTTCCCCTTGGAAAATCATAGTGCTGTTTCCAGAGGAGGGAGGAGGGGAGTGGTCGGCAAAAACAACAGATGCCAACTGCTCTCCTCCTTTTGCAGAGTCATGTGATAAAACCAATTGAAGTTCACATATTTACTCATCATGTTTATTTGGAGTTAGGCTTCAGTGAGTACAGAGACTTCCAGCGACCTCTGGCCAGGGTTATAAGGGCTTCCTCAAGCCTTCGTCCTCTTCCCACCCTGCATGACCTTCCATTCTTCCTGTGACTCAGGACCTGCTCTCTCTTGCCCCCACTCTTCCTCTTTCCTGCTCCTCCTGCTATGTCCCTTCCTTCATTTTCCATGTTACATTCTCTATTCCTCAGTCTCCCCTCCTGTTTTTCCCTTCCAGTTCTTTCTCCCACCCTCTACTCTCTTCTCTGATTCTCCCTGGCTTTTCCTCAGACCCTGTGCTGTTTAATCCCAAAAGGCTTAAGGGCTTCAAAAGTCAGTTACTCCTCTGCCTCAAGTGTGAATGTGTCAATATTAGTAAAACTCAGGGATGCACTTATTCTTGTTGCAAACATGGGGCCTGTCTGATCTCTGTAATGTCCTTGCAGGAGCCACAGTGGAATTCTACCTACCCTGTGTGCAGGACTCTCCCCAGTGCAATGCATTAACCATTCTTCCGTGCTGTGGGAAGCATAAAGGAAGTGTGGGAACAAAGTTCTGTCTTCAAAACTTTCACATTAATCTGTATTAGTCTGCTCAGGCTGCCATAACAAAATACCATGGACTGGGCAACCTAGAACAACAGAAATCTGCTTCCTCACAGTTCTGGAGGCTAAAAAGTCCATGATCAAGCAGCTGACAAGGCTGGTTTCTCTTGAGGCCTCTCTTCTTGACTTGTGGATGACCGTGTCTTCACTGTGCCCTCACACGGTCCTCCCCTCTGCCTGGTGATTCTCAGTATGCCCCAAATATCCTCTTCTTATAAGTTCACTAGTCATATTGGGTCAGGACCCACCCTAATGGTCTTATTTTAACTTAATGACCTCCTTAAAAGCCTCTTTCTCCAAATATAGTTATATTCTGAGGTACTACTGGGGTTAAGGCTTCAACATATGGTTTTTGGAGGGATACAATTCAACCACATCACGGTCCAGTGAGCCAAAGTTGATAAATGGGAATAGGCAAGAAGAAGAGGAAATAAGAAAATGATGGGATTTGACCCAGCTATCACACTCCTCATTTTATACCCAAAATCAGTATACTACAAAATCAGTATACTACAAAATCAGTATACTACAGTGATGCAGCCACATCAATCTTTACAGCAGCTCAACTCACCATAACTAAATTATGGAACCAACCTAGATGCCCTTCAACAGATGAATGGATAAAGAAAATGTTGTATACATACACACTGGACTATTACTCACCCTTAAAGAAGAATGAAATTATGGTATTTGCAGGCAAACTGTTGCAGCTGGAGAATATCATGCTAAGTGAAATAAGCTAAACGCAAAAAAAAACCAAAGGCCGAATGTTTTCTCTGATAAGCAAATGCTGATCCATAATGGGTGGTGTTAGATTCCGGGCAGGGAGGCAGCACCTTCCTGGAAGGAGGCCACACCCCCCAGGTACCTTGAGAAAAGACTACACCTCCCAGGTGCCTCAGGCTGGCCAGCCCTCAGGTGCCCTTGTCGCCCCCCTCTTGACCTCCGGCAGCCTATGGGGACACGGACTCACTCCAGGGGTCCCTCAGACCACCAGTTCGCTATTTAAGCCTGCTCCAGACTGAAACCGCTTTTCTTCTTGTCCTGCCCCTTTTCCATACCCTACCCCTCTTCCCTTCCCTTACCTCCCTACCTTTCCACATGGCACCCTAATAAACCCCTTTTTATTGAAACGCCGTTCCCGGCGTGGCTTATTTTCTAATAGTGGGTGGGGTGGATGAGGAAGAATGAAGGAACTTTGGGTTGGGCAGAAGGAAGTGAGGGGAGTGGAGGGGCTGTGGGGGTGAGAAGGACAGTGGGATGAGACAGACATTATCACCCTATACCCGTGTATGACTACACTACCGGTGTGACACTGCCCATGCACAGCCAGAGGAAGGAGAAGTTGTGCCCCGTTTGTGTACAATGTGTCAAAATGCACTCTCCTGTCATGTAAAACTAATCTGAACAAAATTTTAAAAGAGAGAGAAGAGTGGGGGTGAGAGCAGAAGGCAATATTTGGGGGAAGGTTGCGAGATAGAAAAAGGGCCCATAGCTTCTGTACACCAAGGGAGAGCTTCGAGTAGGGGAAAGAGGCTGGAAGAAGCAGAGGACTTGGACCTCTTTCATAGTGTTTGAAAAATACCGGGGGGAAAGTTGAATGTGTGACTATCACTTATGACTGATTTGACAGTATTCTTTTAGCTAGTCAAAACCGAACCATATATATACCTGGGCTACAAAGAGAAGTAACGGTGAATTCTTTTCCCTGCAGGTGTTCTTCATCCAGCAAGAATGGTATTTTCTCAAATCCTTACAGCTTGGGGAACCCATAACCAATGAACCAAAGAATTAGAGGAATTCAGAAATGGGGGGAGATAAATGTGATGGAGGAATTTAGTGGAAACTCAACTGGGTCATGAGGGACAGGCCAGATTTGGAAAGACCGGTTTCTTATTTTATATTTGGGGAATGGAGCACCGTGTACAGATACATGATCTTTTTCCATTCCTCCAAGTGCTCATGAAGTCAATCATGCTGCTCCCCAAACCCCATTCCTATGAACAGCAAATCTCACTGTTCTGTGTGTTTAACAGCATCAGGGTCAAGTTGCTCAATACAGCAACTTTAAAAAAAGTATGGTTCCTATAACATTTTCCACTTTGGCAATATGACAGAAAAACAGACATCATTTCTACCATCCCATTAAAACTATCTGGCCATGGAGGAAATCTATAGAACATGACCGTGCCTCTTATTATCAGATCACATTGTAGGTGAATCAAAATTCTACTGGGGTAAGTTGGAAAATGGAACTAAAAATCACCAATAGTTAATACATCTTTAGTGACTGAAAAGTGTCTATTTTAGTGAGGTGAATTTCTAACTTGAAATACAAAATTACCTGCCTCTAGAGGAACTGGTTTGGTGTTTATGTCATCATGGGAAATGAAAAATCAGAATGGAAAGCAGTTTTTGATAGTGTTAAAGTTAAAAAATAGCATCTCCCATTGTAATAAATAACTCCACTACCCGATTTTAAAATGTTCTAGAAGAAAATCAGCAGAAATCAACAAAATGATGTTGGTAATGGAGGCTAATGAAGGGTGCTTTCTTAAAATTTCTACACAGGCCGGTTTTCTTTTCACTGAAATGGATTCACATGAAGGTCATGGGATTATGCTACGGAACAGAGAATAATATGTTGAGTCATAAGTGTCTGGGCACTTTCAGAGTGTCTGTCTGTCTGTGTAGCGGCCAAGGAAATTTTTCATTTCCCCACTGGAGTCTTTAAGTCTACTGAAATAAATTGACCATAGACAGAGCAACAGGAGAACAAGCATATAAATTTGTTAATGGACATATTGCATGGGGGACCATATAAAACATGAAATTTGAAGAAGGACCAGATGGTTGAGGCTTCAAAACCCTGTTTGTGTTAGCTTTCTGTCACTGTGACAAAATACTTCCAATAATCAACTTAAAGGAGCAAAGATTTATTCTGGTTCATGGTTAGGTTTCAGTCCACGGTCTCTTGGCCCCAGGAGTGTGTTGCGTGTTACCTCGTGACAACCAGAAAAGAGAGGAAGGGCCCCAGGAGTGTGTTGCGTGTTACCTCGTGACAACCAGAAAAGAGAGGAAGGGGTCACAGTACCAGTATTCCCTCCAGGGGCACATCCCCAGTGACCTAACTTCCTTCCACTAGACCACATTTACGAAAGATTCCACCACCTCCCAGTACCATCACAGACTGGTGACCAAGTCTTTAACACATGAACCTTTGGGGCACACCCCAGGTCCAAAATACAGCACTCTTTATAGGGAAGAGGGAGGTGGGGGGGGTCATAGGCAAATGTAATAATGTAATAATATAGCAAATGGTTTTTAGGGGAAATGAATGAGAGAGGCAAGGATATGGGATGAAGTTCTTCTGGGCTAAAGGTGTGATGATTGATTTTCAGTCTCTTCTCTGATGCTTAATCTTTCCTAATTAATGAGATTTCCTAACAATTGCATTCTCTCTGGAAAGAGAACATATCTTGGTCACAAAAGGGAACTTCAGAGAAAAGCTCTCCCTGTACTTGGCGAGAAAAAGAGGATGAAAAAAAGGGAGTAACTGTGGAAGGAAATTGACCAAATTACAATACGTACATATATGAATACACAACAGTGAATTCCACCTCTTTGCATATCTATAAAACAATTAAAAAACAACAAATAAATAGAAGGACGCCAGTAGAGTAGAAGAAGGGGAACACGGGGAGAGAGGAGGAAATGGGAAGAGGAAGTACTGTGATGGAGTAATTGTGATGGAGCAGATTATATTCCATGCATGTATGAATATGCCAAAGTGAACCCCACAATTTTGTATAACTATAATGTGATAATAAAAATATAAAAATGTAAATTTTAAAATGACCATGAAACAAGCGTCAGGAGAAGGTCAGTGAAACCTTGATTCTGAGAATGTTTCTCCAGTTTATCATGTCAAAGCACCACAGTTTGGCATATTGTTTTCTCAGCTCCAACATGTGTCTGTCCCTCCAAGGCAAGGATTAGAGCAGAAAGAAGATAAGACATGTGTATCAGATCCAAACTGTCACCTCCACCAAAATTGTGCAATCTAAATTCTGCTTTGGGCATGCCACTGGATTCCCTTAGACCCCGCAATTGAATTCTTTCTTAAAGTATTATGCTAATTACTCTATTTCCTCTATTGTTTTTTTTACATCAGTTTCTTATCTGGCCTCCCTTTAGTATGGCACTCTGTTTAAATCTTTGATTCAAAATTCACCTTCAAGCAGAAGTGACTATCTACCTGAATTCAACTTATAGTTACTGGCATTTCAAACTAATGAAAAGTGCTATATTGGAAAAAAAATATTTGCTAAGAAGAGACTTTATCTAGATAGAGATTGGGGGGGGGGAGACTTTCAGAAGCACCCTATTGCTATTTCTTGGAAAAGTCTTTTTAGCTTTGATTGCAAAAATTTTGCAAGATTTTTCTATTTTGATCAACACTAGAACAAGTCTGCCTGGGTAAAATGGGATGCTTATGGAAACCAGTCTGAACTATTTTTTAATAGCCAAAGAATGAATGGTTCTTTCTGCCTTCAGTTATTGGGCCAGATATCTTCTTCTGTCTACATAAGTTAAGATGTCACCATGGAAGCATCATTAATTCTTGCAGGAAACCAAGATTTTAAAAGGCTTTATTGTAAATTGTAACCTTACTACCATGGAGTACATAGTGATTGTTTAGGAAGCCACCATTTTTTGTATTAAATGTAGGCTGTAATGTTTGGTTCAAATGTTTCCTTCAGCTGGCCTTGATGTTCTCCCTATCAAGTGGCAATACTGTGTAATTGTGTTTTATTTTTTAAAAAGAGATATTATTTTTAAAAAGTGACCATCTTTCAATTCTCTGCGCTAGTTGGACTTCTGTTCCTGGTTAACAGATAGTGGTAAAGAGGTTGGGGGCTTACTGACTCAGTCACCTATCCTGATTCTCCAAAATCTTGTGCATTCCTGTGATGCACAAGAAGATATTCAGAGACAAGAATGAGGATTCACAGGACTGTCAGTCTCCGTTAGATTATGTTTTCTAATTGCAGAGTAACATCTCTGTGTGTTATCACATTTTACCCAGAGGAAAGTGATAGAGAGCACTGACCACCAACCCAGTCTGCCTGACCCATAAGCCTTATAATCTTTTTTTTTTGATTTTTTATTTGTTCTAATTAGTTATTTATGACAGCAGAATGCATTCTGATTCATTGTACACAAATGGAGCACAACTTTTCATTTCTCTGGTTGTACATGATGCAGAGTCACACCATTTGTGCAATCATACGTGTACCTGGGGTAATGATGTCCATCTCATTCCACTATCTTTCCTACCTCCTTCCTCCTCCCCTCCCTTCACTCCCCTCTGCCCAATCCAAAATTCCTCCATTCTTCCCATGCCTCCCTCCATTATGGATCAGCATCCACTTATCAGAGAAAACATTTGGCCTTTGATTTTTTGGAACTAAGCCTCACAATCTCTCTTTTTTAAAAAATATTTATTTATTTGCTTTAGTTGTACACAATGCGTTTATTTTTACGTGGTGCTGAGAATCGAACCTGGGCCGTGCACGTGCTAGGCAAGCACTCTACTGCTGAGCCACAACCCCAGCCCCAAACCTCACAATCTTTTTGAATGTTTGTTACCTTCGGTTTTCAAGGTCTTGGTTCTCACTAGTTGATTAACAGCGGTTTTGTTCTTCATCAGCATTTATTCTGCAGGATGCTGCAGATGTGCGGATGGAAGCCAGGGTTTCAAATACAGCTTTGCAGGACTTCTCTTTGAGAGTTTATGGGAGCCAAAAACACTAGGTTGCCCTCCTTTGTGCCACTAACCCACTGCATGACTGCAGGAGCCCTGTTTGGGGAGATAGCTAAGATTGCGGTTGACTACAGGCCATAGACATTTTTGGGCATTGTCGCCTTCCGTAGTCTCACGGGACTTGGCCCAGGATCTCGAGAGATTTGAGCAGTGACTCAGCAGATCGAGCGAGCGCCATTCCTGCTCGGGCGCATGGGATGAGACCAGAGAGAGAAAGGACAGGGTTATCGCTATTGTATAGATATATTGTAGTTTCTTGTAAGAGTAGGTGCCTTGGTTTCTTGTGAGAGTGTGTATGTAGTGTTAGAAATTACAAGAGACAGAGACAGAAAGATTAAAGAATTTTTTCGTCTCCATCCTGTCTACAGACTCCTTCCCGCGGCACTGCCATTCCAGGCTGCAATCCATCGACATTTTTGGGCATTGTCGCCTTCCGTAGTCTCACGGGACTTGGCCCAGGATCTCGAGAGATTTGAGCAGTGACTCAGCAGATCGAGCGAGCACCATTCCTGCTCGAATCTCTCGAGATCCTGGGCCAAGTCCCGTGAGACTACGGAAGGCGACAATGCCCAAAAATGTCGATCTGCTGAGTCACTGCTCAAATCTCTCGAGATCCTGGGCCAAGTCCCGTGAGACTACGGAAAGTGACAATGCCCAAAAATGTCTATGGCCCGTAGTCAACCGCAATCTTAGCTATCTCCCCAAACAGGGCTCCTGCACATGACCTCAACTGAATCAATCCTCTGTTCTGCCCTTTGGTTTTGCAGAGTATAAAATGAACATTTGACCAAGTTGACCATATAATTTTTCAAGTTCCTAAATAGCTGTGGGACCAGTTACAGGTCTTTGGTTATAAGCAACAGGCACTGACTTTGGTTAATTTAATTCCAAGAGACTTGTTAGGAGTACACAAACTGATAGGCAGAGCAAGCTCCAGAGAATCTGTATAAACAGAGTTAGTCAGTAGGTCTTATTAGGGCATCAGTAGAATGAAGTAAATGTACTCCAATTATTTTCATTCCTTCAAAAAAACTCACAAGTCTTCTCCATAAGCTTCCTCATTCTAGAGCTAGGCAGTTACCTGAGACATGTTGTTCCCATGACCAAGAGAAACTTTGCTTGTCAGTTATACAATCAACCAAGAAGAAGTGAGGGAAAGGTATAGAATACCTTTCTGATGATGTCATGCATCCATCAACAAGAGCCCCCTCAGAGACAAGATATCCTTACCAGGCATTGCTGAGCCCCTGGCCTGTGCCAAGCACTGCACTGGGTGCTTGGAAAACAATATACAAACAATTAAGGCACAGTTCCCGGTGGCTAAAATGTCACCAGATCACATATAAAGAAGTGCTTTAAATGGGAGCAATAGAACAATGATTCTGACTCCTTCACTGTTGGGTATCAGCCACCAACCCTCTCAGCCCCCTCCCCTCCCTCCAGGTGTCAGCTGCTTCCCAGTGCCAGGGAGTCAAGCATGGTGATGCCAAGTAAATGCTCCCCACAAGATGCATGTGGCAATTAAGCCATCAGCCACCGCAAAAGCCTGCTTTGGTCGCACTTCTCTCCAACAGAAAATGAATCAAATTACAGGGAAAGCTCCTGCCCCCCCCCCCCCGCACTATGATCTGTGCCACAGAAACGCAGCAGTGATTTCTCTAAAGAGCTAATTGCCAATGTTAACAGAGTAAACTTGAGAATCCATGTAAGGATTTTCCCCATCAGACCAGGCATAGTTCACAGAGCAGAATCCACCACATAGACCAAGACCTAGGGGATATCACAGAAGAGTCAATGTCATGGCTGGGCATCCTTAGAGATGTCTCACTTGGTAATATCTCACCCTGAATATGTAGACATTCCCTTCCTCTTTCATTCTTTCAGTACCACCTGATCCCCTGGGGTCCTGAGTGGGTTCTGGGGCCCTCCTACTTGGTTCATCCTCCCAGTGGGCAGAACATACCCTCCATCTGCACTCCTCCATGCTAGAGAGAAATAGTCCAGCACTGCTGCTTGGAGGGAGTGTAAGGAGCTTGGACCACAGGCTGGGGTAACCAGACATAGTGGGGCAAGGTCCCTCTTGGTGAGAAATATAGCTTGGGGTAGAAGAGAAGGGAAGTAAGCATTAGTAATAAGCAATGGGTCAGTTATCTTGGTACCACCAAGTTCTAAATCCAAGGAATATAAGAATTCTGATGTTTAACGTGGTCTTCCAGGTGATTATAGAGATATATGTGTCATGGCACAAAATAGAACATTTTGTTTGCAGTTTCTTAACGTGTTCTATAACTTTAAATATTTAGGGAAATGGTTTGAAGACCTCCATTTTGTGTCTTATCCATGCGCTGCACCAATGTCAAGGCTGGTCCCCAGTCTAAGGAGGGGGAAGAACAGGTGGGTGTTTGCTTGCGACTGTCCCCTCAGGTTTCTGTGATGAGAAACATTTCAGGTCTGGCTTGTTAATTAAAATGGGACCCATTTTAGTCAGCTGCCAGGTTATGATTAATCTTCCAATGCCCTACAATATTTGCTCATTTATTTTTCATAAGCACATTCTTCCAACCCCGGAATTTCATCTGAACTACACTGTGTACCTCATTCATTTATTTCAAATTTCCTGCACATTCAAAATGACACAAAATCACCAGCCTGGATCACTTTTTTATTAACAATGGGAGAAGAGGCAAATTGACGCAAAGATTATCAATCATGAAAATCCTTATAGTCAAGGCAAAGAATGAAAATGATGAGTGAGATGTCTGGGGGATAAGGGAATGGGGACATTTTTTTGGGGAAAAAAAGGCATATTGCAGCAGAAGCCTGAGGATTTCAGGAGAGTCCCTTTTAAACCCTTATTCTATTTTGACTCATTAGAAGGCTTAAAATATTGAAGTGACTATAATTAATATGATCAAATGTAACATTACCAAAACTGAAACGAACCAATGACCCACAGTTAAGTGTTTATGGATAGGGATCCAAAGAAAGCATTATCTAGGGCAAAAGCTGCACAGAGTGAACTGCCCCAGGATTATTGAGTGGTAAAACCTTGTTTCTTGAGATGTGGTTCGTGGGCCAGCACTACTGCCATCACGAGGGAGCTGATTAACGCAGATTCCAGATCCCACCTCAGAAATGCTGGCCTCAGATCTGCACTTAACATGATCCCCAGAAATTTCTTTAGAAAGTCTGCCTTCCATCCCTTAAGATGCTTGTTTTTCAGTTCTGATCATTTCCAGTGTATTAGTCAGAGTTCTCCAGAGAAACAGAACCAATAGAATGTATACAAATATAGAAAAAGATTTATTATAAGGAATTGGCTTATGTACTTATTGAGATTGACAAATTCCAAGATCTGCAGTCAGCAAGCTGGAGACTCAGGAAAGCTGTTAGTCCCAGGCTGAGTCTGAAAGTCAGCAGATTTAAGACCTAGGAAGAACCAATGTTTTAGTCTTGAGTCTTGAAGCAGAAAAAAAAAAAAAAAATAATGTCCCAGCTCAAGGGCACTCAGGAAGGAGGAGTTCTCTTACTCGTGGGGGGCTCAGCCCTTTTATTCTATTCAGGGCTTCAACTGATTAAATGAGACCTTCCTTCATTAGGGTGGGCTATATGCTTTACTCCATCTATGAATGTGAATGTTAAGCTCATCCAAAAAAAACCACTCACAGAAACACCCAGAATAATGTTTGACCCAATATCTGGGCACCCCATGACCAGCCAAATTAACATATAAAATTAACTATCACAGGCAGACCATTAAAAAAAATGAGAATTACTCCTTCAATTTCCCTTCATTATTCCACCCTATTCTTGCATGTGTCTCCAATCCACCTCCAGTCCTATTGCCTGAGATCCTGTTCACAGTTGCCTGGTGGAGTCCTTATAGTGCATGGAGACAAAGGGACTGGTCCTGGAGGCTCTATGGGTGTGAACACACAACCAACAAATCAGGCTAATCCCTGACTGTCCACCACAGGAACTGTCACTTCCATGGTTATAGTCTTTCTCATCATGAGATCCTGGCTATAATGGTCAACCTTAATCCTTTTCACATCCTTAATCACATCCATAATCCTGTGGCAACTTCTACCAGAGCAAAAGAAATTCTCAAAGCAACAGCAACTCAATTCAAACATTCAAGTGCCTTCATGCCATGCAAATTTTTCGAGAAATACATCCCTGCTTTTTAGTTCAGTCCCAAAATCCTTGGAACAAGGAAGAACGCCTGTATTTTGCTCCAGGGAAATTTTACTAAAAAACGTGGAAGGCATTTCCAATCTAAATTTCACTGGACTGATGTTTAAGATATCCCAATTTGTCCAGTCCTTGAAGAAAAGCCCACCCAATTCAATGTTGATAGCATTTAGTTTTCATATTATTTACTCTTTTTCCTACATGGTAAATCTTTGTAAATATGTGGGCGTGTTTTTTTCACAATCAGTTTTTATATTTCTGTGAAATAGAGGGGGTTTCTAGAAAGAGAGCTCTAATTTATATCTTGGTGCCTTTTGGAAATAAAGGGTTCATTTGTGAGGCATTGATGTGCAGCCATGGCTCAGGAATTTCATTAAATCCTAAGTAGGGTGAATTATGGCTCCTCTCCTAGTTTGAGGGCCAGTGCCCCTGCAGTGTTGGGGTACTACATATGGAGCTCTGTGTGGGAAGAAGTGGGGAAACTGAGGCTCTGGGTGTAGAGTCTTATTCCATCTTTTACTAGTTCTGCCTTCCTCTCTGTTCCATCATTTCTAAAATGAAGATGTGAGTTACAGATTAATGAGTGTATCAATATAAAATATTCATCACAGTACCCAGCACTTAATAAAGGTGTACAATAAAGATGAGCTACTAACTATCCTTCCCCTGTGGGTTCAAAGCTAGGTATAAGGAGAAAACTGGGGCTTTCACCTGCCAGACAATTTTGGATGGATGCTCATTGCTAGGACTGAAATCTTAACATACATGTCTTGACAGAGGACCTCTGGGGAAGACTAAACCTTGTCCTTCTCCAGAAGAGACCATCAGCAGATGACATTCAGGCGTCCCTTGGCCAAACCAACATTCAGGCTGCCACTTGTCCTCTGTGGTCATGCAAGTGCCTCCAGGGATTACAGAACATTGGAGTGGGCTCTGCACAGAGTCACTGTGGCTTTCCTGAATGGGGACACAGGAGAAGAGGCTTTGTAAACCTCTGCTTTAGCAGGAAGCAAACGAGACCTTTCCTGGATGGCTGGGCTCACACAGATCCCACTATCAAACATCCTTTGGGGCGTTTGAGTTTAAAGTGGTCTGCCAGTTGCTCTTCGCTTGTTCATGTCTGCTTACAGAGGAGAGCACCTGAATCCTCTAATAAACAAGCCTCAAAGGTTTTACATCCTTAATCATCTGTCTCTACTGAGGGGAGCAGAGCATGCTGGAAAGAAGCAGGGAAGCCTTGTGGGGAGTTGTAATGTTGTATGTCTCTACCTGAGTGGCAGCCATATGAATGAAACTATTTGCAAAAACACTCTTTGAGCTCTATACTTAAGATGTACACACTTCTTCCACCATACCATACAACTAAACTAAAAGGGTCAAAGAAAAATAAGAAGTAGAGAAGTGTGAAAAGGCATTCCAAAACCTATAATAATTAGGGCAGAATATCAGAGAGAGGAAAATGACCTTCAGCTTCTGACGAAGAAATGAGGGAAATCCTAGTGCTAATCATAGGGGCCTCTGGAAGCTTTGCTTCCACTTGTATTTCTGGTGTTCATGGCTTTGGCTTTCAACCTTAATTGAAAGCCAGCGTCAAGGTTAACAGCACAGAGAGGTGAGCTCATTGCTTCTCTGATAGTGTGTTCCAAAAGACACTGAAGACAGTTCCTTTCCACACTTGAGTAATCCCTACCAAATTACTTCAAGAAGGGCTGTGGGATCACAGCCTACAAGAGCTCTGATGAATTCAGAATTGGAAATCATTAGGTCCCTGCAACAGCTACTTAAGCATTTGCTGTTAGAAATCCTTTACCTCAGACACAAATGATGGGTTATAAATTATTTATGGACCCAATTAGGGACATAATTGGAGTGATCTGGCTGGTTGCCATAGCACTAATGCATCTGAAGTTTTTATCTTTCAGTTAAACTTTTTTCTGCTTTCTGTTACACTTTGATATCCTAATCTGCTCTCTAGAGGTCTGAAAAAAAATGTGCATGACTCTTTCCTAAATGTCTATAAAATTGAGCCTCAGTAAAAAGTCATTGAACATCAGCTAATTCATACAGCTTTTGTTTGCTTCATCATGTTCCCCCAAGTATTAGCAAGAAGCACCAACCTCACATCACTTTTAAAGAAATGACTTCAGTGTGTTTATGGAGCCTCCTCCTTCATCTAGTGGCATTTCAGGTGCATTTTATATCCCTTCTCTCTGTATTCATTCTGTCTTCTTGTTGCTGAACTCCCTAAGATACCCCAGACACCTTAAAATGACATCCTTCTGTTTGATTAGCTTGGCTGCCTTTTGGTATGGTTTTTGTTGTTGTTGCTGTTGTTTTGCACCAGAGTGTCCCTAAAATACAGAGTGATAATAGTTAATTCCTTCAATATGAATGTAACTACTCATGAAAAACTCAAGCTCCTTTGTCTTTTCAATGTTCAGCCCCACACTGACATTTGCGATGGCTTCTAGGCTGACCTCAACGACAGGAACACTTATCCACTCAGGGACATCCCAACTAGTATGGATTTCCATGTCACTGCTTACATATGTCTTTCTCTGTCTGGAATTCCCTATAATTCCTGTTGCCTGCCTGGTTGGCTCCACTCCAGGACCCAGATGCACTAAGAATGACCACATCCATGGTATGGGCATGAGAAAAGCCTTTTGACATCCCAGACAACTCTCCACTTGTTCCTTGGAGTGACTTAAAATCTACCAGCTCAGAAATTTTATCTCATTGTCCCAGGTGTGATGGGACTTAGGAGTGGGACTCATGCCCACAAAGACCAGAGTGGGTAGAATGCTACTGAATCCATCTGGTCTCTGCATCAGAAGTCCCCAACTCTTCCCAGGGAGCTTGAGCCAAGAGAAAGGAGTTTTGTCTGGACAATAAGAAATCTTCCTAGTACTCAGCTGGGATGGCCCCAGTAGCCATTCCTGGAGGGGATCCTAATGACGGACTGCACATGTCTTCCATGATACTGTCATTCTTACCTCTGGAATTTTTTTTCCCCATGCTTCCATTTCTATCCAAATCTGTATATCCCTGGCTGGTTAACACACTCTTTCTTTAGATACATTTTTTTTTTTTTTTTGTACCAGGGATTGAACTCAGGGGCACTTGACCACTGGGCCACATCCTCAGCCCTTTTTTTGTATTTTATTTAAAGACAGGGTCTCACTGAGTTGCTAAGTGCCTCGCCACTGCTGAGGCTGGCTTTGAACTCGCGATCCTCTTGCCTCAGCCTCCCAAAGTGCTGGGATTACAGGCGTGCGCCACCGCGCCTGGCTCAAGATATATTATTAATATTGTGATGGATGCTATGATCCACTGCTTAGATCCACCTTCACAACACAGGTACTCAATCCCTGAGCCACCAAGGCTGTCCCAGGGAAGCTGCCTCACACAAGCTTATGCTCCCTCCCCAGGGACATCTGGCACCCACTGACTGATATATGCAGGAATAAAAATCTCATCCCCTCATCCCAACTCAAAATGAAGGATCATGCTAGGTTCAGAGCTCCACGTGAGGTGGACTGAGACCTTTATTACAACTGCACTTCCACTCCAACTTCTCCACCCTGCCCACTTCACTCCCTCCTTGGTGTTGATTCTCCAGCCACAAATTCTTGTCGCAGTCTTTTCCTTGGAAAACCTGACCTAATACCACTGCCACTTCAACACCAAGCCTGATGGTCTCTAAGCTGACCTAGCTATGTGTGCTTTATAACTAAACTATCAGCTGGAAATGATCATTTTTCTCCTTGTCACATTCTTGGGTGGGGAACCCCTCAATGTTGATACCTAGAGGCTCCATCTGTATTCCCAGCTCTATGACTTCCAACCTGTGTGGACTTGGAAAAGCTACTTAACTTCTCTGTGCTTCAGATTCCTCATCTGTAGGATGGAGTTCAAAGCTACTTCACATTGTGAACTTTGCATGAGAAGGCAATGAGGGACACATCGTACCAGACTCCTGGTAGGCAGTGACTGTGTTTGTCAAATAAGTGAACCAATGAATGAATGCTAACAAGTGTTAACTCAGTCAGATAGTCAGTTCTCCTTGTGGGGCTGGGATTAAAATGCTGAAGTTTGCATTTAGTTATCTACTGATTCACTCACTTATTGGTTCGCTCACTTATTCATTCATTAATCCACTCATTCATTCCACAAACATCATTTGAGCGCCATGCTTGATGAATCACACAAGGAATACACAATCCTCAATCTCATGTATAATTGGGAGACAAAATGACTCATGTTCTTAAAACATTTTAAAGCCCACCAAATGTTTTATCTCTATTATCTCTTTCATACTTACAATAACTCAATGAGGTTAGAACTGTTATTTACTTTTCCTGGTGAAGTTAAATGACTTGCTCAAGGATGTGTAGAAAGTAAGTGTGTCTGAAAAATCCATTTATTCAAATACAGGCCCAGGGGACTTTTCATGACTATATTCCAGGCTCCAGACAGACAGATGTGAAAAATTAAAGAGTATGTAATTAAGTGCTATATGACTGAGCCAAAGAACATTGCAGGCAAACAATAAACTGTAGTGGAATTATATGAGGGATGATTCTACTTTTCTCTTGCTTTCCTTCTATGGCTATGATGAAAACCACCCACTGCTGTTGCCCATCTCTCTACAATGCCCACACTCCCCTTTTTTTTTTTTTTTTAATTTATCTTATGGTTCCTTTTATTTCTTATTCTTTTTTTTGTTATTTATTTATTTATTCATAATGTGCAAGTATATCATCTTTTTACATACAACTGCTTGTATACAAAGTATATAAGTACCACTCAGATCTTTAATCATGCATTTAGGATAGTGATATCCATCTCATTCAACCACCATTTTCCCCCCTTCTCCCCGCCTGCTCCCTCCCTTGCCCTCCCTTTCCTTTGACCATTCTAGTGTTCCTCTAATCATATGTACCCCCATCCAATCACACTGTGAACTAACCTCCTTATATCAGCGAAAACATTTGGTATTTGGGTTTTTGAGATTGACTAATTTCACTTAGCATTATATTCTCCAACTTCATCCATTTACCTGCAAATGCCATTATTTTATTCTCTCTTATTGCTGAGTAAAATTCCATTTTGTATATATACCACATTTTCTTTATCCACTCATCTACTGAGGGACATCTAGGTTGGTTCCACAACCTAGCTATTATGAATTGTGCTGCTATAAACATTGAAGTGGCTGTGTCACTGTAATATGCTGTTTTTAAGTCTTTTGGGAATAGACCCAGGAGTGGGATGGCTGGGTCATAGGGTGGTTCCATTCCCATTTTCCCAAGAAATCTCCATACTGCTTT
The DNA here is from genome assembly GCA_025594165.1 of Tamias sibiricus. Classification (NCBI taxonomy): domain Eukaryota; kingdom Metazoa; phylum Chordata; class Mammalia; order Rodentia; family Sciuridae; genus Tamias; species Tamias sibiricus. Next base: position 182,775,353 of record CM046659.1, on the reverse strand, counting down.
CCATAGCGGTTGCACCATTTTGCAGTCCCACCAGCAATGTATGAGTGTGCCTTTTTCCCCACATCCTCTCCAACATTTATTTTTGTTTGTGTTCTTTTTTATTATTATTATTTATTTACTTATTCATCATGCACAAGTATAGTATCTTTTTACATACAACTGCTTGTATACAAAGTATATAAGTACCATTCAGATCTTCAATCATGCATTTAGGATAATGATATCCATCTCATTCAACCACCAATTTTTTTTTCCAACCCCCCCCTTACTCCCTCCCTTCCCTCCCTTTCCGTTGACCATTCTAGTGTTCCTCTGATCCTATGTACCCCCTTCCAACCACACTGTGAACCAGCCTCCTTATATCAGAGAAAACATTCGGTATTTGGATTTTTGAGATTGACTAATTTCACTTAGCATTATATTCTCCAACTTCATCCATTTACCTGCAAATGCCATTATTTTATTCTCTCTTATTGCTGAGTAAAATTCCATTTTGTATATATACCACATTTTCTTTATCCACTCATCTACTGAGGGACATCTAGGTTGGTTCCACAACCTAGCTATTATGAATTGTGCTGTTATAAACATTGAAGTGGCTGTGTCACTGTAATATGCTGTTTTTAAGTCTTTTGGGAATAGACCCAGGAGTGGGATGGCTGGGTCATAGGGTGGTTCCATTCCCATTTTCCCAAGAAATCTCCATACTGCTTTCCATACTCATCTACTGAGGGACATCTAGGTTGGTTCCACAACCTAGCTATTATGAATTGTGCTGTTATAAACATTGAAGTGGCTGTGTCACTGTAATATGCTGTTTTTAAGTCTTTTGGGAATAGACCCAGGAGTGGGATGGCTGGGTCATAGGGTGGTTCCATTCCCATTTTCCCAAGAAATCTCCATACTGCTTTCCATAGCGGTTGCACCATTTTGCAGTCCCACCAGCAATGTATGAGTGTGCCTTTTTCCCCACATCCTCTCCAACATTTATTGTTGTTTGTGTTCTTGATAGCTGCCATTCTGAATGGAGTGAAATGAAATCTTAGAGTAGTTTTGATTTGCATTTCTCTAATTGCCAGAGAGTTTGAGCATTTTTTCATGTATTTGTTGATTGATTGTATATCTTCTTCTGAGAAGTGTCTTTTCAGTTCTTTAGCCCATTTGTTGATTGGGTTATTTTCTTTTTTGGTGTAAAGTTTTTTGAGTTCTTTATATATTCTAGAAATTAGTGCTCTATCTGATGTGCATGTATTAAATATTTGTTCCCAATTAGTTGGCTCTCGATTCACCTCACTGATTGTTTCTTTTGCTGCACACTCCCCTTTCTTAACCTCCACAATAAACTCTGGAATCTGGGTTCGTTTTTTTTTTCTTAGTGTTTTATCTGCATCTTATTAGCCTTTCCTACAAATTAACCTGTCATCCTAGCTACAAAGCCTATGATCTTAATAACAGTACAATGGCTGAAGATAAAGTATGAGAGCCAAAATATGAAAGATTTCAATAAGGTCAAAAGAGTGATAGAGGTGGTGGTTTTGGTGATGAAGATGGTGGTTGGAGAATGGGAGGTTTTGACCCTAGAAATAAATATCTAAGTTGAAATGGAAAAGTCTTTGAGAATGCTTACGTCAAGGAAATGAAGATCCAGACTAGTAGGTGGCCCATCCATATGAAATTGGAAATCATCCAAAATGAAGCAAATGTTTAAGTGGGAGGGAAACAGGAGCCGGTTTCTTTAGTGACTGAAAGAAAGTGGTGAGGATGTTGGTGAACAGCAGCAATGAGGAAGAGGGGAGGGAAGACAAGGAGGAGTAATCCATCCCCAGAGGAATGGCGGCTTTCCAAAAGAAATGGTTGGAATGTGGAAATGGGAATCAAGAACACCAAATCCACTTCCCAACCCTAGTGCAATGGCACTGTGTGAGGAAAAAATAAAACAAAAATCAGCCTCCACTTGAGAGAGCTGTCAGGAAAAGGGAACCTACGAAGGTCCCATTTAAGTCCAGAAGGAAGAGGCATGTTCTGAGAAGGTGTTGATGATATAGAAGACTTTGTTGGCATTCCAGAGCACATTCTGGAATGACACATTTTCCATTCCACAGGAGGGACTCAACAGTACAAGGATGAAGCTGAGTGACAATGGATGCTCCTGAGATGTGACTTAGGATTTGAAGCCCAGATGCATGGAGGGAGCTGTCCACTGGGTTTCTCCACCTGCATGTTCTATGCATGCTTCAAACATGCCTTCTTCCTCTTTCTCCCCACTCCCCCACCACAATTTACTCTCAATTCATGGCATCCCATTCATCCATTGCCAAAGTCTGAAAAACAGGAATCATTCTCTTCTCCATTCCTGTATGTATTCTCTTATCATTTTCTGTCCAGACTGTTGCTTTCCCACCTCAAACTACTCCTCCATTGTTGCCAGAGTGACAAAATGAAGAGTTTGATCCATTACTACTACCTTTAATACCTCACTGTCCCTACAGAATGCAGCACAGGGCTCTCAACAGAGCACACACAGGGACTCTATCACTAGACCCTACTCACCTCACCAGGCTCATTTCTACCAACTATGTAAAAAAACTGTACTTTCTTATGTTAAGTTGCTTGTGATTCTCCCCAAACACCACACAGCCCTCCCCCCAACTATAGGTCTTGCCTGTGTTTTTCCCATGGTTCTTTTGTATGCAAAGAATAAAGACATACTAGGGTTGTGTTAGAAAAGGGGTTATTGTCTATTAGAGTGGATTTTACAGTGAAGGATTTGTCCTCATGGCAAGATGGAGACCAGTACCTAGCCTGGCCTTGTGCAAACCAGAATGTTGTTTAGGAACAGAAAAATCACTTCAGAAACTCTCCTGTTATTTTCTTCCTCCCTTGCCTGCTGTACAATACCCATGGCTTCCAACCCTGGGGTTTTATCATTACAGTGATTCTAGACAAGTTTGTTCTTTATCTTTTGCTGCCACTGGCTTAGCACTCTCTGCCCCTTTCTTGCTGTTTCATGGCTTCTGCTGTTCCCTTTCTCTGCATGTTTTTCTTCTCTCTGCTGTCAGCGGCTCTATATTCCTCTCCCATGGATTAAAACCTTCCCAAAGAGGACCTCTGGGGAATTGAACAGTCAGCAACCAGTGTGGCCTTGTAGGGCATTTGAGAGACTGGGGTAAATGATATGATCAAGGAAAATGATATGATCATCTAGGGCAGTAAAAACAGGATTTATTGGTCAGAGCTTGGACAAGGTGGGGTGAGAGGGGAAGTCCCTCACAGCATGACCCTTTCCAGAGTTTTCCAGAAAGGGAGGGAGAGCAAAAGAAATTCTGGAGCAAAGACAGACCAGAGAGAAAGCTTAGGCATCTAGGTGATGTAGCTCAGCAGCACAGTGGGAAATCACCAGTCAAGAGAGGTCTAGGGCTCAGGAATGGCTTGGGGTCTCATTACCATAAGGCTTTATATTGCCAAGGTCAGGAGGGATCTGCAAAGCTGGTGGGTCCTAAAATGGTTTAAAATGTGCTTCTTAGGGATTTTTTTTTACAATACTTAGATGTGAAAATTTTTTAGTTTGGTGCCCTGTGGGCTTTTGAGTGAACAAGTCTCAGCCTGTTATGAATAAATAAACAACCTAAAAGCTAAAAGACAGAGACCATTCTTGGTTCATTTATATCACAAGGCTACCTTCATACCAGACCCTTCATAGGTCACTGAGCAGCCCTGTGCAGTGATCTGGAACCCATATCTGGGACCCAGCCATGTGATCTGGAACCCAGTCTTGCTTCAATCATCTAAGGCCACAGCAAGATGGTTGATGTCCTGAATGTGGTCATCTGTGCATAAGCAGCCACTCAGAGGGTAGTGTCAAGATTGAGACCCAAGACAGATTGCCCTGAAAGCCCTGAGATCCCTTTATTCTTTATCATCTTTACCTATCCCGTTCATTCAAATATAGAGTCACATATTATCTCTTGTATGTAGCCTTCTCCCCTGACAACTGCCCACCCAGTCCCCCACCCTCATGTCTCCATAGCATCCTATGCATGCCTCTGTCTTACCATGTCATTTAAACAGGATTTTTTTTTTTTTTACATCTCTTTATCTCACGTGTGAAACCAAAATGTAGGGACTGTCTGAGCCACTCCCATGTCCCCTAGATAACTCAATGTTTCTGATACAAAGGTCTCAATAAACAGCTACTAAACAGAATTATTACTGGGGAGAAAAATGATGATTACACAGAGGAAGTTTGTCCTGAGTAGTGCTTTGAAAGAATGAAACCCAGAGAGAGAGAACGGCTTTAATAAAACCCAGAGGCATGAAAGTGTCCCAGGGTTGAGGAACCATGATTACTGTAAGGTATAAGTCACTGGCCAGAAGTACCATGTAGCTTGGGAAGGGAGGGAGCAGGTGGGAGCGGATGGTCACTAGAGACCTCCAAGAGTGATATCATCTGAGTGCATTCAGCCCAGACCTTGAATTCATTAGTCCCAGACAGGCTAACTTGTTCCAACAAAGCTAATTTAATAAAAGATATAATATCAGAATGTGAGTTTCTTAATTAACAATGAGAGACCTAAATGTCAGGCAGAATAGAATGCTTGTGTCAATATGACCAGTACATTCTTTCCCTGTAGGTGGATCTACATGTTAAGCCAATTTACAAACAGAACAATGCTGGGCAGGGATGAGATTGGAGCAGGGGAACAGGGATTTGAATGCATAATGAAACCCTCCCTGCTCTAGGGCACAGCAAGAAACAGAACATTGAAATCAGATAACTTGAGGACAGTGCAATACCATCCTCACTACCCCTAGGCCAGGAGGAATGAGACAAGGGGTGTCCATTGGAAGTCAGGGGAAAGCACTGTGGGAGAAGCCACTGAACAAAAGCTGTGGATCATATAAGAACAGACAGTATGGGATGGAGCCAAAGGAATCAATAATCCAAAGTTGCTCTCACCTCTTCCTTGGATCTCCTGTTCATGTTCTTCTTTAACAAAACCCAACGTGAAGCCAGAGGGCAAGGAAGCCCACAGATGCAGTTCATTCAGGTCAGCCTGCAAGTCCAGAGCCAGGTAAAGGAGCCAATTGAGAGCAATCAGCACATCTTATACATGAGGAGTTACATATGTATGCATCCTTGGCTATATACATCCTTCCTTGTTGCAAGCTCATCTTCCTCTCATCCACTGATGACTCTGTCCTTTGTGAACAACAAATTTTCTTCATAGAACTTTTAAAAACATGGATATGGTCTTTTCTCTGCCTGGGATTGACTCAGCTCACATAGACAGGTTTTGTTTGTTCTTGCTGAGTTTGGCCCTGGAACTATTTTATCTTTAAGGAGTTTTTCCATATATATTATTCTCATTCATATGGATTGAGATTCATAGTTTCTCTCATAATTAAACTGTACTTTCTGCACATTCTAATGACCTGACTTAAATTCTATACATATCAGGGATGGGAGCTATTAATTAATGGCAGCTATTGAGTAGTAAGATATTTGAAAAAAGAAAACAGCCAGGAACTTATCACAGTGCTGATGACAATAGAGAACAGAAGATGGTTTTAAAAACTATTTAGGACACAGGGATGCCAGGGTTTTGAGACTATTAGAGAAAGAATGTCTGGAAGAGAGTGAACTTTGTTTGGGGCTGTAAAGTTTGAGGCATTTGAAGGACATTTCAAGAAAGGACACTCCCAATAGCTGCTTTTGTTAATTGTTCAGGCTTTATAGCATTTCCAGAATCCCTGGTCAGCTTAGGTTCAAAGTTAACCTTTCAGCACCACATCCCAGGACAGCTCCAGTTGGATTCTCACCCAGTTACCCAGTGACAGTAAAGGTGCTGGACAACTCTGTGGAGGACCATATCCACACTACTGTGGTACTTTAAGAACCATGATTACTCAACTATACTGTTTCCTTGGTGACAACTTCTCTTCTTCATATATACATATATTTCCCCCCCACAAGTTAACTGGACTTTGCTATATTCTTTGGGTATTATTCATAGAGCTCACCAATCTCCTTTTATCTGCCAAGTTACTTAATGAAAAATTATCTTGGTTGTCCTTTAATTATATGGGTAAATATATAAATGATGTGTCATTGGAAATTGAGGTTTCACAATTTCCACTTATATTGGTATATAATTCTAACTGGGTAGGATTCAAAGAAAGATAAGTATTTTTCACCCTTTTGGAATTTACAGTCTAACTGGATGGATGAGATAATTCATACACAAAATAATAACTAGTTATATGAAGTAACCCTGACATTTCAAAGAGGAGAAATCACTTTTCAGGAAAAGCTTAAAAGAGGAGACTTTAGGACATGTAAAACTCAGTTATTGTGTGAAGAGAAGAAAAGGCCCACCAGGTGAGGGAAAGTGCCTGGACAAAAGGTGTGGAAATAGGGAGTATCTGTGTGTTGGAGGTTCAGGAAGGTATGGAATGTCAATGAGTAGGTATCTATAACCAGATCATAGAAAATTCATGGAAACCATAGGAAGAAAAATATGAGGGTGCTCATTTCACCTTTCTTCCTTCCTTTCTGTACATTATGGGATTGACCCCCAGATGAATGGGCTTTACCACTTGATCCCAGAGGGGCTTTACATTGATCATCCCTGAAGAAGCCCCAATTAGGAAGGGCTATTGCGGCTAGCTGGAAGCCATAAGTTCCACCTGATAATAAGTATGTATGTGACGCACCTGTAAATGCACGTGAGGCACCCACAAAGCAAAAGGTAGTCAGGGAACGAAGAATGAATTCATTCAGTCAGTCGTGCAGTCGCTCGGTCGGTCAGAAGAAGAGTTCGGGTCGGAGAAGAAGAAAAGAATCAGAGCAGCCAGAACATAGGCAGAGCGGTTACAGAAGAGAAACCAGATAGAAGAAGTAATTGCTGGTCAGAGTTAGGCCAAGGCTCCCGAGGAAGAAAGAAGAAAGAAGAAAGAAGCTCTAAAAAATAATCTTTCTCTATCTTTCTCTCTAAGCTCTCTCTAAGAAAGTAGAAGTAAAAGTAGTAGTAGCTTTACTCTGCCTCCGAGTTTTCCTCCCGGGTTTCGGTACCAGGTGGCTTACACATCCCCAATCCTTTTTATTTTTTATTTTGAGACAGGGTCTAAGTTGTTGAGGCTGGTCTTGAACTTGTGACCCTCCTGCCTCAGTATCCTGAATTGATGGGATTAGATATGCACCACCATGCCCAGATCATGTTTTTTTTTAAATCCATTTGGTTGTTAAAATACCTTTACAAGTGGACAGAAGGAAGTAAGTTATGTGCAAGTGTTCAGTGTGCAAGTATCTCTGAGCACAGCAAATTAAGTTGGCTTGCCTAAGGCCATGTGGTTACTTAGGGACAACACCAATATCATCATGTGAGTGTCTTTTTCTTTTCAAACACACAATTCTGGGTGTCAATTGGCCCCAAACTTTACAAGCAAACCTGAGCCTGTCTAGAGAATGATAGATGATCAAGAGAGATTACTGGTATCTACTGAACACTGGTAAGTCATATATCTATTGTGTCTATTGTGCTAGGTGCTGAAACTTGACTGTGAATGACAGAATGGTCCTAGCTTCATAGAGTTCAGTTTAGACTTTACTCATCTCTGTCCTAATTACTGATCCACACAACAGTAGATACTTGTGAAGACTGCCTTTCATAGTGTTTCCTTCATAGTTGGAGTGCTGGGATGTGGGGTAGTCACACAAGCTGATGATCATCTCTTTTCTGTCTTGTTCTTTGCAATAAGCCAACTTAAAGAGAGCAACCCAGGAGAAGTCTCATGTTCTATACCCTAATTGGCTTGACCAAAATGTGGATATCTGACTAGATTGGTTGCGGCACTATATTGATGTTCTGTTTAAAGAAGACTGGGCATATTGGATTCCCTCCTTTTAGGTCTACAGTCAACTGGCAATTATGCAGTGGATATAATTGATCCCTCAGGATTCTTCTTGCCTTTGTAACTCAGTCCTATTTTCCACTGCCTACTTTTTAGCCATTTAATTAGCACACTTGCTCATGAGTAGTCCAGGACAGCAAGGGAAGGAAGCCATATTTCCATTCCAGCAAGTTTTGGCAGCTCCACTACCAAGTCCTTCCAATCACAATGCACAGGCAGACTTGCTAACTGTATGGATTCTTGAACTCATTCTGCGTCCAGGAAGTAAGGCAGAACTTGTGCCTTATATTTCTTATTAACCACATAACCAATATCTTTTTCCAATAGTAGATAAATATCTTACTAATGATAAAAGGTAATAAGGACATACAGAATTGTTTGAGCAAACTACAGAATTTAGGAATCAGCAGTCTAACGTCTAATCTATCACTTAAAATTTAAAGGATCCTTTCTTACTGACTCTGTTTTTATAATATATAGTCAGGGATGAGATAAAGACATCCATTTCTTGGCATATTTGTCTACATACATTTGCATTCCTGAGTATATTGTATTATATACATAAATGTCTCGTTAGATTGAGTCTGCAAACTTCCCAGTTCTAGGGTTTTCCTTAAATATCTTTCTCTCACCATATGGATATGATAACAAATTGTTATATAGAAACAGAATCCTAGGACTAGAAGCTCTCTCTAATCTCACCCTTTTCTTCCAAAAATTTACATAATTATTTAATGTCCTAATATGATTTTTGATAGCCCACATGATTTGTAACATATGTTCATCTTTCCCTGGTTGTGGAATGTTATAGTTTAGATATGCAGTGTCCCCCAAAAGCTCGTGTGTGGGCCAATACCAGAAAGTCTGGAGATGAATGATTGGGTTTTGAGGGCCTTAACCTAATCAGTGAATTAATCCACTTGAATGTATTAACTGTGTGGTAACTGTAGGCAGATAGTGTATGGCTAGAAGAGGTAGATCATTTGGGGTGTGCCTTTGGGGTTTATATTTTGTCCTTGTTGAGTGGAGTACTCTCTCTCTCTCTCTCTCTGCTTCATGGTGGTCATGTTCTGAACTATTTTCCTCTACCACACACTTCCACCATGATGTTCTACCACACCTCAGGCCCAGAGCAATGGAGTTGGCTGTCTATGGATGGAGACTTCTGAAACCACGAGACCCAAATAAACCTTTCCTCCTCTGAAATTGTTCTTGTGTTCTTGTGAGGCTTTTGGTTACAGCGATAAATAAATAAATAAATAAATAAATAAATAAATAAAACTTAAGATAGTAAAGTGAATTTACAATACATTTAATTCCTGGTCTTTGGGCTGATATCCTATCACCAGTCCATGTCATCCCACATACAAGATGTATTTTTTCCATAAGTGTTTGCAAGAGTTACAGTGTTACATTAGTTGCCTTTGGCAACCTAGTTATTAGCACTCAAATGTAAATAGAAATCAAATGCTCCCATTGTTCTTATTTGTTGTTTATGTTTTTTTTTTTTTTTTTGTGGTACTGGGGATTGAACTCAGGGGCACTGGTCCACTGGGCCGCATCCCCAGCCCTTTTTTGTATTTTATTTAGAGACAGGGTCTCACTGAGTTGCTAAGTGCCTTGCCATTGCTGAGGCTGGCTTTGAACTCGAGATCCTCCTGCCTCAGCCTCCCAAAGTGCTGGGATTACAGGCGTGCACCACCACGCCTGGCTGTTTATGTTTTTATTACCGCCTTTTTGCAGGGGGCAGCTTAAGAAAAGGGAGAAGTGGTAGAGTAAAGTAATAAATTGCAATATTTCTGCCTAACAACTCCATAATGCCTGTAGGCTTAATGCAGTAAATCACAGGGAGAAAAAAAAAAGTCATTGAATAGATCAACCAGGAGATTGCTGATATTTTTCCTTTACTGGCAAAAAGATTTTTTTTTAATTTAGCCCCTAGGCTGGAAAATTTGGAAGAAAAAGATAATTTAAAACACTGGTTATTTAACTTGGCTGTACATTAAATTTCAAATTTACAGTGGCCAAAATATACACTACATCCTTTATTAATCAGAATTCATCGGGTTGGGAACAGGCATCTGTATTTCTAAAAGCCTCCTGAGAAATTCTAAATGTGCAGCCAAATTTAAAACAACTGTCATCAAATAACTTCTGATGTCTGGATGCCGCCACAAACATTGAGGTGCAAAGGGTCTGGAGTACAACCTGGTATTAGAATTTTCACAAGCTCTCCAGTTGATTCCAGTCATGTAGCTACGGTAGGGGCAATGGCTATATAAAATAAAAGGACGGTGCCTATCTTATTCCCACCCTCTTTCCTCAGCCAGGAGGAAATAGCTGTATACTAGGAAAGAAGAGTTCAGCATAGGGCTTTTCCTTATCACTCCATTGAGAAAGGACTTCATAATATAACTGGGGAGATGAGGAGATGAATCTATCATATAGATCTGTTGACAGTTTCTAAGAAGAAACTACATGTAGCAATGTGAACTACATGTGAGGTTTAGGTTGAGGGGGTAAAGGTAACTACCTGGGGTGGAGGTGACACACACCCCTCCAACCTTTCCTTCCTACCTAGGGACTTTGAGTTCATTTACCTGGCAGAGATCACTTAGCTTCAGTTTATATCAGAGACAACCAGAAGTTGCACAACTGAAAAGACTCATGTGAAGTTAATGATTCTGAGTTTGGGTTCATGCTGGATAGGAGAAGAGAGTTTGAATCTTGGGGATGAAGCAGAAGATCAGGCAGAAGTTCATGACAGAAGAAATTTCTCACCTTGTGGCATCCAGGAAGGAGAGGGAGGGAGAGGGAGAGTGAAAGGGAGGGGGGACAGAGAGAGGGGGGGGGGGGAGAGAGAGAGAGAGAGAGAGAGAAGAAGAAGAAGAAGAAGAAGAAGAAGAAGAAGAAGAAGAAGAAGAAGAAGAAGAAGAAGAAGAAGAAGAGAGAGGAGGAGGAGGAGGAAGAGGAGAAAGAGAAGAGAGGAGAGAGGAGAGAAGAGCCCAGGGCCAAGAAAATAGTCTCCAAGGCCATGCCCCTAATGACCACTCCCTTTAACTAGGTCCTGCCTTCTACAGGTTCTACCACCTCTCAATAGTCCATTCCAATTATGAATTTGTCAACAGAGTAATCCACTGTTAGGGCCCTCATGATCCAATTATTTTCCTAAGAGTCCTACCTCTGAACCTTGCTGTATTGGGGGCCTGAGTCTTTGTAAGACATTTCAGATCCAAACCATAACAGTGGAAAAGAAAGGAATTGGCACAAAAGAAGGAGTCCATCCCTGTTGAATACCACCTGCAGAAAGAGAGGCTGTTGGGGTTTTTTAGTCCCCGACTCCTCTCGACCCGCAAGAGAAGGGGAGCACACCCCAACAAGGACCGATCGGGAAAGGTAAGAGCCGACTGACCACCCGCACCCAGCCCTCCTTTCGGAGGACAATCAGATGCGTCAGGGAGACCAGTCAAGGCACGAGCTCAGTTTCTTGAGGAAGTTGGACGGCTTTTATAGAAGACATGGGCCAATCAGCAGAAAGGTTATGAGGAGCATAGAGAGCACGAGCAGATCACATTGGAGGAGCCACTAGCCTATCCTAGTGGTGGTTTGATTTTTCATCCTATGTCAGGGCAACACCCCTGGGCTAGGCCAAGTCCACGTATCAGGAAGTGGGAGACAGCCAGAGAGTTAGGTTTTCATTTCCTTGACTTAAATTTCTATTCTTTCGGCTGACGTGTTCTTAATGTCCCCAACAAGATGCCAGGTAGGTGATGGATCATTTTGACAGTATATCTGTATCCAAAGTGATTTCAAACTCTCTCAGGAATTCACAGGACAGTCACAACCAAAGAAGACACACAAAGCTGACATTTGGGGCAAGGCTTCAATTTCCCTTCGTCTTTGAACAGAAGTAAAGCTCTAGAGATGTATGGAGTATTAGAAAACCTTTAAGCCAATCTTTGGATGTCAGAAAGCAGCAAGGATTTCATATTGGGGGAAAGAAAATCTGACAAATTCAACTATCCTCATCGCACCCCTTGTGTTTCTTCTTCAACCTACATAGCTCATGAACCCAAACTCAGAAGAAAATTTAGTTATATAAACACCCCCCCAAAGTACCTGTTTTAAAGCATAAAGCAGGGACTGGGGTTGTGGCTCAGTGGTAGAGCACTCGCCTAGCACATGCAAGGTGCTGGGTTCGATCCTCAGCACCACATATAAATAAAAATAAAGGTATTATGCCCAACTAAAAAAATTTTTTTTAAAAGCATAAAGCACATGTTTAATCCTTGAGTGTACAACAATGCATTTTTATTTGTGTTCTCTTTGAGGTCCCACATGGGCCAGCAGGAGGCCTTTTGTACAATCTCTTCTCTCTGCCCTGATCAGCCAGCTGATTTGGCCTCCATAGGCAGAGACATTCCTGGTAGGCAGGGACTTTGTGGGCTCCGTTTCTGGAATGATGAGATGGCGATGTGGCAAAGAAGATTGAGGGAGGTGACTGGTATAAGAAGGTTGTGCAGTTACTGGTTTTAAATAATACCCTTACAATTTCTCTGTTGGCTCTTTTGTTCAAAATTGATGGTAAGCCAGCAGCATAGCTTAGAGGGTACCCCCACCCCCACTAACTCTGTGAGAACCTCCACCGGTTCTGACAGGTGCCTTCTTACCGGTTCACCCCAGCATGGCTCATTAGGCAGCTTGATTTGTGGGGCTTTGCTTCCCCCTTTGATTAGCTTGTTACCTGCCTTCAAAGTTAAGCCCTAATTAATGAATTCCCAGATGGGAGGATAAGCCTAGCCATTGCCAGCAAGTCCATCCCTCGGGGAATCCTTTGCTTCCCATCAGAAAGGGGCAGACGTTTGGCGGCTGTCCAACCCAGGGCTTCACAATTCCAGTTTGCTAAAGCCTTGGAGAGTCTTTCTCTCTCGCTCCCTCTCTCTCGCTCCCTCTCTTTCTCTCTCTCTGGGAATCCACTTCCTCAATCACTAGCATTTCAGAGCTAATTACACTGATTTAATGCACCTGGCTTTCTCTTACACTTAAAACCTCAATGGGAGAGAAAATACTCTGATAGATCAGCATTTATAGGAAAGCCAGGGAACCAAGGAAACAGTCTCAGTTCCAGGACATGTGCTGGGTCTGAAGATATAGGATTCACCTCAGCCCCAGGGAGTGCTTTCTACCCTCCTACTGCTAGAGGGTCACAAACTATACTGAGTCTCTTCATGCTGGGGCACCTGTGGGTTCAGGATGTTTTCCAATGGCTTATACTGTGTGCTGGTCTGACTACCCCATTTAACACTAATAGATTATTAGGTTGTGTCATCTACATGAAAGGCCATAGAGAAGACTACCTAGCAGAATGGATTCTGGAGTCAGAGTTTAAAATTGGCCTTCAACCCTGACCAATGTGTAAGGGTTTGGGCAAGATGATTCTCTTTCTAAACTTGTGTTTTTCAGCTGTGAGATGAAGGTACTGCTGTCTAACCCATACAGCAGTAATTTCAAGTTTAGTTTCACATGTGAGCCCCCGGGTCTCACTACCAGGGGTACTGACATAATTTATTTACGCTGTATCTGAGGATCATATGGCTTAAAATCCCCCCAAGTATAATCCAGGTTGAGAAATACTGCCTTGTGGGTTCATTGTGAATTTGTGCATATAAAGCCTTACAATTCTGCCTGTGGTCTGTAAACCAGCAGCATTAGCGTTAAACAAGATCCTGCATGTTTGAAATGTAGACCCTCGTATCTCATCCAGCATACTGAATCAGAGTCTGCATTTTAACAAGATGCCCATGTGATTGATATGCACAGTACAGTTTGAGAAGCACTGATATAAAGCACCCAGTATTAATAGCCCGGTGCATAGTAGTAGTACATCAGGGACAGCGGCTGAAAGATATGGAAAATAAGTCCAAGGACATCTTCCCTAATTTTTGTCATTTAAAATCCCAGGCCTCAGCCAGAAGGAAGGAATACCAAAGGAACTTGCACCTGACTGTCACCTGCCTCCCACCCCACCCTAATGGGTCAGCTGATCCCAATACAATAAGCTCCAGGAAATTCCCTATTCACCTTCCTGTCCCACCTAATGGATCAGGGGGACCTCAATACAATGAACCCCAAGAATTACCTTCCTGTCCCACCCTAAAGGAAGCCTATATAACCCAGACCCTTGCTTCAGCGAGCCTCTATCTTCTGCCCCGAAAATAAGCCACGCCGGTGTTCCACTAATTGACTCTGCCTCTGAATCTTGGATAAAGCTTGCTGACCCTAGCCTTGCTTCCCATCTCCCGCCTTCATCTTGTGTGCGTCATTTGTGCTAACACTTAGCCTGTCTATTTTGGTTTTGTTTTTAACCTCAACTATGCAGTGGGGGAGAATCACAATTGCTAGCACTTCTTTTCCATTGTTGAGAAGTTGGAATGAGTCAATGAAGAGTAACCTGCTCATAAATTGTCAACCTCTACCGTGGTGAAGGGAGGAAAGCTACCAATGTGGCAGATTCCTTGTCTTTCACGTTCCCCTAGCCCATCAAAATGAACCCTGAGATTAGCACTTGATCCCATTTCCCTCCTCCTAGGGAAGTTTTTCTTGCTCAGGAAGAGGCAATGGAAAGAAATAGAAGACAAGAGGGAAAGTTAACTGGTGTTGAGACTACATAATGAGGGGATGTTCTAAAACAATGGACATGTTAAGAAAGTGAGTAGGAAAAGGTATGGCATATCTTGTCTCTTTCACACAGATTGTGTCTTTAAAATTTTCGTTGTTGTTGTGACTAGACTTTAATTCCTAAAATGAGCCATTGCTCAGAGATTTGATTATGAGTTCCATGGCTTAGGGAATTGATACAATTTTGTGTGTCTGTGCTTACCCTTCAAAGATACCCTTGTACAGTCAAAGATAAATTGGTTTCTCTAGTTTGCTGTGGCAAAGGAGCACACACAACAGAGGAATCATGGAGCACCTCAGTGGAGGGAGTTGGGAGGAATTTACAGCATTGGGCTCGTGCTAGGGGTTTTTATAAAGAGGGTTTAAGAAAGCAGGACCAACTCTGGATCTAATGTCAGGGAGCAGGGTCAATTCAGTTATTGTATGTCTTAGTGATTTTTGTCTAGGTGGTGCATGGATTAAAGTGGGGCCAGGCTTGTTTAGAAAAGAAACAGTAATCACTCACATTAGCTGGAAAGGATGATGTTGAGTAACTTGGGGGGGGGGGCGTGTAGACTGTTTTGGACGTAGTGAGGGCTGGTCCTGTCTGATCATTGCTGGTAATTCCTGACCATTGCTCACTCATCATGTCCTCACTACCACATGACAACTGCTGGGCCTGGTTTTCATTTGCTGAGGTCATTGCAGACATAGGTGTTTATCAGAATATTGATTAATATTAATTGATTGATTGATTAATCAATTAATATTGATTAATTCTTGGGGACCTCAACACGGGACAGTGGTGTATGTGACAGAAAAGAATTTCGGCATGGGAGTGCCAGTCAGAAACGCAGACAGAGATTTACTTAGGAAAGCAGATACATATTCAAGGAAAAACGCGGGCCATCTCTTGAGGGAGACACAGCAATCTCTTGGTCTGGAGGTTAATGTTTATAGAGGAATGATTGCTAGGGCTGGTCTACAGATGGAGTTAAGATATAGTTACACAATTTTGCACTGGTTTCTGTGCACTTTTGTTTTGCCCTATTTTCTTTCTTTCTTTCTTTCTTTCTTTTTTTTTTTTTTTTTTTTTTTTTTTTTGTGGGGTGGGGAGGGGAAGAGCACTCAGCCACTACACCACATCCCCAGCCCTATTTTGTATTTTATTTAGAGACAGGGTCTCACTGAGTTGCTTAGCATCTTGCTTTTGCTGAGGCTGGTTTTGAACTTGTGATCCTCCTGCCTCAGCCTCTCGAGCAGCTGGGATTACAGGTGTGCACCACCGCACCTGACTTTACCCTATTTTCTGTATCATGTTACCTTTTGTGGGCAAGGAAACAGACCAAGAGTGAAGTCAGTCTTCATGAATGTCCCACGTTCAATGGAAAAGGTGTGTCATCCATTATTGGGGTGAATAGTTAGCTATTTACAAGACCTACTTAGCTATGTTGCATAAGTCTTCTATATACTTGTTGATTTTCTTCCCTGTGTGATGTTTGGAATTGAACAAGTTATATTAGAATTTTCTACTGTCAGTACATTTTTTCTTTCTCTTACATTTCTCATAATTGTTGCTTTATGAAAGTTGTTAAAGTGTAGTTGGGTATGTAAATAATAATATGTGTTATCTTTGTAAAGACTTTGGCCTTAAGTGTCTTTTCTTGTCTTTTTTTTAAAATGCTTTAATTTTACCTTGTCATGTATCAAGATTGAGACTGCTGCCTTCTTTTTTATTTGTATGCCTGATGTGGTTTTGTCCATACTTTTATTAACCTCTTGGATCTTTTTGTTTTGGGTTTGTCTTTCTTACAATATATTATTAATTTGCCTTGTTACCCAATCTAAATTTTTTAATTAAATTTGTTGATATGATCCATATGTTTGATCTCAATTCCTACATATTATTTATTATGTATGTTTAAATATGTGTGTCCTTACATATAGCCTTTAACCATATGGTTTATTTTATCTGCTTTCTTTTTAAGGGAATAGAAAAACTTGGCTTTTATTTTTTATTTTTATTTTTTTTTATTTTTTTTTTTTTGCTGAATATAATATTTTATTTTTTTTTTTTTTGTTAACATTCTTTTTTTTTTTTTAATTTACTTATTCATCATGCACAAGTATAGTATCTTTTTACATACAACTGCTTGTATACAAAGTATATAAGTACCATTCAGATCTTCAATCATGCATTTAGGATAATGATATCCATCTCATTCAACCACCAATTTTTTTCCAACCCCCCCTTACTCCCTCCCTCCCCTCCCTTTCCGTTGACCATTCTAGTGTTCCTCTGATCCTATGTACCCCCTTCCAACAACTCTGTGAACCAGCCTCCTTATATCAGAGAAAACATTCGGTACTTGGATTTTTGAGATTGACTAATTTCACTTAGCATTATATTCTCCAACTTCATCCATTTACCTGCAAATGCCATTATTTTATTCTCTCTTATTGCTGAGTAAAATTCCATTTTGTATATATACCATATTTTCTTTATCCACTCATCTACTGAGGGGCATCTAGGTTGGTTCCATAACCTAGCTATTGTGAATTGTGCTGCTATAAAACATTGAAGTGGCTGTGTCACTGTAATATGCTGTTTTTTAAGTCTTTTGGGAATAGACCCAGGAGTGGGATGGCTGGGTCATAGGGTGGTTCCATTCCCATTTTCCCAAGAAATCTCCATACTGCTTTCCATAGCGGTTGCACCATTTTTGCAGTCCCACCAGCAATGTATGAGTGTGCCTTTTTCCCCACATCCTCTCCAACATTTATTGTTGTTTGTGTTCTTGATAGCTGCCATTCTGACTGGAGTGAAATGAAATCTTAGAGTAGTTTTGATTTGCATTTCTCTAATTGCCAGTGATGTTGAGCATTTTTTCATGTATTTGTTGATTAATCGTGTATCTTCTTCTGAGAAGTGTCTTTTCAATTCCTTAGCCCATTTATTGATTGGGTTATTTGCTTTTTTGGTGTTAAGTTTTTTTAGTTCTATATACATTCTAGAAATTAGTGCTCTATCTGATGTGCATGTATTAAATATTTGTTCCCAATTAGTTGGCTCTCTATTCACCTCACTGATTGTTTCTTTTGCTGAGAAGAAGCTTTTCAGTTTAAATCTATCCCATTCATTAATTCTTGGTAATAGTTCTTGTGCTACAGGATTCTTATTAAGGAACTTGGGGCCTAATCCGACATGTTGGAAATTGGAGCTTACTTTTTCTTCTATTAGGCGTATTGTCTCTGGTCTAATTCCTAGGTCCTTGATCCACTTTGAATTGAATTTTGTGCATGGTGAGAGACAAGGGTTTAATTTTATTTTGTTGCATATGGATTTCCAGTTTTCCCAGCACCATTTGTTGAAGAGGCTATCCTTTCTCCACTGTACATTTTTGGCACCTTTGTCTAATATAAGATAGCTGAAATTATATGTATTAGTCTCTGTGTCCTCAATTCTGTACCATTGGTCCACCAGTCTGTTTTGGTGCCAATACCATGCTGTTTTTGTTACTATTGCTCTATAGTATAATTTAAAGTCCGTTATGGTGATGCCACCTGCTTCACTTTTCTTGCTCAGGATTGCTTTGGCTATTCTGGGTCTCTTATTTCTCCAGATGAATTTCATGACTGCTTTTTCTATTTCTTTGAAGAATGACATTGGGATTTTGATTGGAATTGCATTAAATCTGTATAATGGAAAACTTGGCTTTTAAAAAGGCTTATGCTATTGTTCTTTGAATTTGCCTGTATACTTTTTTTTTTTTTTTTTTTGCTACAGTCTGTTGGTTTTCTAATATAAGCAATGCTGAAATTACTGATTTATGTCATTTTTTCTTATTGCCTTTTTCTCTGCTAGTATTGGAAAGACTTTTTTTTTAAAACTTACATTTAATGCCTATAAGGGAATCAGTGTGTTCATGATACTCTTCATATATTCTCCCAGGCCCTTAATTTTTAGTGAAACTGTATGCAAACTCTTAGATAAAACAGCCTTCAAGTACTACTCTGTCTTATAACCATCATTGTCTTACTTCCCAGTTCACTGACTACTTTCAATGCTCATAACCATTTCCTGTGTCTATGTCCCTTCAATCATTTTGGTTGTATGAAGCCCCTTTGATTGTACATTTCTCAAAAGGAGCTGAAGGGAACTATATTTTCTGAGTTCTCACATGCTCATTAAAGTTTGTTTGTGGCTTTTATACTTTAGAATGAATTTGGCTGACTATAAAATTTGGGGTTCATACTTTCTTTCCATGAATATCTTAACTATAATATTCCATTGTTTTCAAGTGTTAAACATTGCTGTCAAAAATCTAGTGACAATCTGATTTTTGTTCTCCTTATGAGTGATTTGTCTTTGACTAGATTGCCAAAGGAAATATTTTTTTCAGAGTTGGTCAGCTTGAGATGATTCTTTTTAATGTATCTGATATACCTAATCAATATGTAGTTTCATGTCTTATTTCAGAAATTTTTTCTTAAATTAATTTTAGTATATATGACTAAGATTATGGCATAAATTTGTTGCTACCTCAGCATTGATTTTTAGACCTGACACAAGTTGTATATAAACCCAGTCATACTCGGTCACCTTTGACCTAGTTAAAACTGCCCCCCAACTCTCCCATGTGGTTGGTTGAGGTGCTGCCTGCCTATTTTTTATCTCACTGAACCAAAATCCAACACAAATTCAACACAAAATCTGAAAACAGACCACAATAAAACCAAATTATCAATAACAGAGTCATGTAAATAAATTCTTCTCTATATGTGATTTTTTGAACTAACTAATTCACAACCTCTGCTGGAATAATGTCCCCATGGATTACCTCCTTTTGTTCTTTTCTCCATATCCCTCCCCCCCTTTCTCCTATCCCTTTCCTTCCTTTCCCTTCCTGCTAGTTGAGCTCAGTGCTCTGATGTCTCTGGACTTCCAGTGGCACCCTAACTTCTCTGGGACCTGTGATAATAAATTTCCTCTGTTTCATGCATTTTGGCTTCACTTTTTCATGGGTCTCATCTGCTTCACACACCTGTGTTAACCCTAATTAGGGGTCTCCTACAGAGTGGCTATCATGGCCAATGGCCACTCTCAAGAAAGACCTCAGAACCGAATTAGGAAGAAACTATAACAATAAAAATCACCTAGTCCTCGCCTCTTCTCCTCATCAGGTCACAGCCCTCCTTCTCCCCTTCCATAGCTCCATGGACACCTATTTAGATATACCACTTCTCAAGGGAGAGAAGGCAGGTGAGGGGGATTTTCTGTTGTACATAGATTATGCCGTCAATGGAAATGCCCTTAAGGACAGCAGAATACATTTCATTTATTTATATATGTATTAAAATCCTGGCACTAGGAATTCAGCCTTGTTTAAGACAGTTGACCAGGAGGAGGTTATGATGCTATTCATAGTTTTTGAGAACTTCTTTTTAACCTATTAAACAAAAACCAAATGCCCAATGTTCTCTGTGATATGCAGATGCCGACTCACAATGGGGGCAGGAGTGGAGGTTCAAGGGATTGGACTGGGAGGAATGGGGGGAAGGAAGGAGGGATGGGAATGGGAAAGGCAGTAGAATAAAGCAGGCATAACTTTCCTATGTTCATATATGAATACATGACCAGAGTAACTCCACATCATATACAACCACAAGAATGGGAAGTTATACTCCATGTATGTATGATAGGTCAAAATACATTCTACTGTCATATGTAACTAAAAGGAACAAATAAACAATATTTTGAAAAAGTCTATTTAGTGAGCAACTACCATGTGACTGGCATGGTTATATACCACATCACTTGATCTCCTTCAATAACCCTGATACTCATGTTTCATACCAGTCACGGAGAAATTAATTCAACAATCCAAGATCATAGTCAGTAGCATATCTGATTCTAGAATCCATCCTTTCGCCCTGGACCAATTTGCCTCTCAACTAATTATCTTGGACAATACCATATGATTTTGATCTAACATTCCTAGTTAACCACCAGGACTGACTTGGTACTAAAACTAGTAGATGGCAAAAAAATCCTAAAAAAACAGGGCAGGGATGGAGAGTATGGCAGGTGCTGTGGAAAGCTGTTTTGCTAAAGCCACAGTAAATGACTAGTCTGCGGATATTGTTCTATTGTTTTCCCTCTTTTTACCCCTTTACTGAGAATGGCTCAGTAAAGTCTTTTCCCACCCCACCTTCGCCATCTCTTATTGCACAAAGAACAGTCATGGTGGACTGAATCCTCATGCCCATTTTTTCTGGCTATAATTAAGTTTGGGGAAAATAATAAAACTATATCTGCATATGAAAAACCCACAGTTGGGTTTGAAGGGTCTGACCAATTTCTCACTATTAGATTTTTTCCAGAACTTTGCTGCTTTTGTTATCTCACTGGCACTTGGTGAAGACTAACAGTGAAAACAAGTTCCCAAAATAAAAAATGTTGAAGATTGATGACATGGGGAGGAAATTATCCTAATTCCAATTAAACAGAGGAGGATTAACACCACTTATAGGTGCCAAAGTGGAATGTCAAAAAAACTGGTGTTAGAAGGATAACAGTACTTTCAAAATAAGAAGTTACAACTCTGGGCTTCTCTAAAACAGTTCTGTTTGGGTGAGAAGTGGCTGTAAGAGCCACCAAGGGGCTGGGTGGCCACGAGAAGGGCATTTTATAAAATACTAGAGGCTTTCCAGGTGATGCATGCTTGATGCTTTGGCACCTGTTCAGAATGTGGAACCTCCAAAGGCAATGAAATTGCTATGTATTAACCTGCCTACTCGTTCTAAGTTCTAATTACACACAGTATGACTTAAAAAGGTTCTGTGGTTATTCCAAGTGTGTGTTGCTTAGCAGGGCAGTATTTTCAGTTTCTTTTGTTTCCTCCCAGCTTCTAGGCATTATTCCAATGCTCTTGTTTATATGCTTTTAACCTGAAAAGTACTACTTCTCTCTGGGCAGGAGGACTTAAACAAAGGAAGACATGTGCCCCTTCCAAGATGAAGCAAAATGGTTTCAGATTGTTGGGTTGCTTGCCCAAGAAATGAATTTGATGGCAACATACACATGGTAACAATCTCGTGGTAACAAATAGGACCCCTCCTCAGCAATCCTCCATGTATCTTCACATCTTCACCCATATCTTGTGTGGAAACTGTACATGTGTTTTCCCAACTCATATGTCTCTCCTTAACTGTGATTCATTAAGGTGTAGTTTTTATACAGTAGAGTGTACAAATCTTGAGCATACAGCTAGAAGACTATGCTTGTCAGTTACACCTGTGTAAATTCCTCCAGATCAAGACTTACAACAGCTCTAGCACCTCAGAAAACCTCCCTCATCTTTCTAGTCCCTTGCTTCTTTAAAGAGTTCAGGATTTTCTATTTTTCTGTGTCTAAATTAGTGCATTATAGTCATACATAACAGTGGGGTTCACTATGACATATTCATAGATGCATACAAAATAATTTGCTCAATTTCATTCCTCAGTACCTTTCCCCTCTACTCCTCCCTCCCTAAGAGCACCTTCATCTATCTTACAAGTCCTCCTTCTATTTATTTATTTAATGAATTAAAATTTTACATAAAAATGGGAATCACTGTGATATATTCATACATGCATGTAGCATAATTTTGTCAATTTCATTCCACTGTTCCTCCCCTTTCCCATCCTTGCTTTTAATCCCCTTCATATACTACCGTTCTTCCTTCTCTTTTTATGAGATCACCCCCATTTTTCCCCTTATTTCTTTCTAGTTCATGCATATGAGAAAAAAAAAAATTTCAACCCTTGACTTTATGCATCTGGCTTATTTTACGTAGCACAACATTCTCCAGTTCTACCCATTTACCAGAAAACGACATAATTTCATTCTTCTTTATGGATGAGTAGAACTTCATTGTGTATATATACCAGTTATAGTTTAGATACGAGGCATCCCCCAAAAGCTCATGTGTGAGACAATGTAAGAATTTTCAGAGGTGAAATGATTAGATTGTGAAAAGTGTAACTAAATCAGTGCATTAATCCACTGATATGGATTAACTGGACAATAACTGTAGGCAGGTAGGGTGTGGCTAGAGGAAGTAGGTCACTAGAGGTATGCCTTTGGGTTTTTATTTTGTCCTTGGTGAGTGGAGCTTGCTTTCTCTCTGCTTCCTGTTTGCTATGTCCTGAGCTGCTTTCCTCCACCATACCCTTCTGCCATGATGTTCTGCCTTGCTTCAGGCCCAGAGACATGGAATTGGCTGGACATGGTCTGAACCTCTGAAACTGTGAGCAGAAATAAACTTTCCCTTCTTTAAGTTTTCCTTGTTGGGGCTTTTGTTCAGCAACTCAAAGGTTGACTAAAACAATATCACTCATTTGTTGACAGATGCCTAGACTGGTTCCATGATTTGGCTTATATGCGCTGCACTGCTATAAACATTGAAATGTAGGTTATCACTACAGTATGCTAATTTCAGCTTTTTTGGATAAATACCAAGGAGTGGAATAGCTGGGTTATATGGTGGTTCCATTCCCACTCTTTTGAGGAAACTCCATACTGATCTGCATAGTAGTTGTACAAATTTGCACTCCTACCAGCAATGTGTAAGTGTTCCTTTCTCCCTACATCTTCATCAGCATTTATTATTATTTATATTTTTGATGCTGCCATTCCAACTGAGGTAAGATGAAATCAAAGGAGGTGAAAGACTTTTATAAAGAAAACTATAGATTGCTGAAGAAAGAAATTAAAGAGGATGTTAGATGGAAATTCTGTTCTTAGATAGGCAAGATTAATATTGTTAAAATGGCCATGTTACCAAAAGTGATCTATTGATTCAATGCAATCCCCACCAAAATACCAAAAACATTTTTCAGAGACCTAGAAAAAATAGTCCTAAAATTTGTATGGAAGAATAAAGTATCCAGAAGAGCCAAGCAATTCTGAGCAATAAGAACAAGTCTGGAGGGATCACAATACCTGACCTCAAATTATACTTCAGAGCTTTCTTAACAAAACTAGCATGATGTTGGCATAAAGCAAACATGAAGACCAATGGAATAGAATAAAAGACATGAGAGAAAAACCTACACAGATAGTCATCTCATCCTTGACAAAGGTGCCAAAAATGTACTTTGGAGAAAAGACAGTTTTTTAAATTTATAATACTGGGGAAATGAGATATCCATATGTAATAGATAGAATGAAACTAGATCCCTATCTTTCACTCTGCACAAAAGTCCATTCAAACTGGGATCAGAGACCTAGGAATTAAAAGAGAAATTTTGCAACTACTAGAATAAAACATACAGTAAACACTTCAACATATAGGTGCAGGCAGCATTTTCCTTAATGAAATGCCTAAAGCTCAAGAGAGAAAACCAAGAATAAATAAGTGAGATGGCATTAAATTAAAAGGAAAAAAGAATGTGAAACCTACAGAATGGGAAAAATCTTTGTCCACTATTTTTTTTTTTGACAGAGGATTCATATCCAGAATATATAAAAAGTTCAAAAAAATTTACCACCACAAAAAAAAAAACCCAAATTGATAAATGGGCAAATGAACTAAACAGACATTTCTGAAAAGAAGAAATGCAAATGGCCAAAAAATATGTGAAAAAAAATGACCAACATCCTTAGCAATCAAGGAAACACAAAACTACACTGAGGTTTCATTTTAACCCCATTAGAATGGCAAGTATTTTTTAATAGGGTATTGAAAGAAATAGGTTCATGACAGTCATGACCACAATAACAAACCCTAATCGCCTGGAATGGAATCACAGTTTGCAAACGTACGAATAGAGAGGGATTAACATGTACAGGTGAGGGAATGACCACCTAACTGTGAGTCAGTAGACAGCTCTACCCAATGGGAACATGAGAAAAGAAATCCTGCAATAATAGTCCATCCAAAATCCAGCATCTCCCTCTACACCTAGTCCGAATTCAGTAAGGTCCCACTCTGCAGGGTACAGAACTCAGGTCTTGGTGGGACAGAATGGGTCCACACTAAATTTAGTTACCATGTTGAATTCCTAAAAGATAAGCCTATGGATGTAAATATATAGGCAACAGGTTCTGTCTGGACCAACTCAGCCATCGCCAGAGATTCCAAGACTTCTAGACTATGTTCAATTTCCCCATGGATTCCTACAAAAAATGAAACAATAATGATAGTCATCTGCTTAATAAAAATAGTGCTTAATAACCATCTGCTTAATAAGATGGATCTGCTTTCCATCAATTTAAACAGAACTGAGAAGCCGTTGAGTCCCATGGAGATGAAGGCTGAATCACTGGCATTCTCTTATCCTTAAAGACCAGTAATGGCCACTGATTTTCAACCCACTGTGGACCAAAACTTGTTGGGTGATGTTCCAGTTATCTTCTGCTATATTAAAAACGGAAACAAATGAACAAAAACTTAGTTGTATAAAACAATGACAGTCATTTTGCTCATGAACCTACAATTTGAACAGGACTTGGAGGGCACAACTCCTCTCTGCTTAATATAGTTTACCAGGAGCAACTCAACTGGGACTGTGTCCACTTTCAAGATGGCTCACTCACAGCTGGGCGCGGGGACTCACGTCTGTAATCCCAGCACTTGGGAGGCTGAGGCAGGAGGATCATGAATTCAAAGCCAGCCTCAGCAATGGCAAGGCACTTAGCAACTCAGTGAGACCCTGTCTCTAATAAAATACACAAAAGGACTGGGGATGTGGCCCAGTGGTTGAGTGCCCCTGAGTTCAATCCCCAGTACCAAAAAAAAAAGAAGAAGATGGCTCACTCACATGGTTGGCAAATGAGTGCTCCTGTCCTCTGGGAGCTCAACCAGAGTTGATATCTGGAGCTTCAGTTCCTTTCCACATGGGCTTCTCTACAGGTCTCTTTGAGTTTCCTCACAATACTGTAGTTAGGTCTAAGAAGCTGGGCAGAAACTGTATGCTTCCATATTACCTAGTCTTAGAAGTTTCAGAACATAACTTTACTGCATTTTTTTTTTTGATAAGTAAATCACTAAGAGCAGGTCAGAATCAAGGAGAGGGAAATCAACAGCCACCTCTCAATGGGAAGAGTATGAAAGAACTGACTGCCATCTTTAATCTATCACTGGTGGTGATCTGCCCGTGCCTATATAGGTTTTCCCAGAGAAAAGTTTAGATATGTTCAAGCTACTTGT
The DNA here is from genome assembly GCA_025594165.1 of Tamias sibiricus. Lineage (NCBI taxonomy): Eukaryota > Metazoa > Chordata > Mammalia > Rodentia > Sciuridae > Tamias > Tamias sibiricus. The sequence continues at coordinate 182,749,587 of CM046659.1, read as the reverse complement.
CATGTGCTGTTGCCACCTGTAGCTGTAGCCGCCTGCAGCAACAATACTGCAGGAAAGAATTCGGAGGCAGATTGGGAATGAGTAGGTTCTTTATTCTGCTTTCTCTTCTGACTTCTCTCTCCAACTCCAACGACAACCCCCACACAACTCCAACCTTCCCTGGCTAAATACTCTTCACCTTAACAAGTATACACGTGTCACAAGCTCAACTTACAGGTGCGTCACACAGTGTTCACGGGCACAGAAAGATTCTTAGTTGATTATATTAAGGTCAGGAGAAATCAATTAAACGTCTCCTCTTTGGCTCTCAGCCAGCCGCCATCTTAGCTACCTCCTCATTTAGGCTCTTACAATGTGCCTCATTGTTAGAGTGCCATGGTCTTTGTTATTAGAGAACACTGGATGAAGACACGAATGTAGATAAGATTTGAAACTCATCTTCATCAATCTTCCATTTGAGCCATGTTCATCCACCATGCTCATATGCCTATAAACGATACTTTCACCTACTTACCTTTTAGTGGCCTAATGCCAAAGAGGTAAAAGAAATACCCAAACCCAAACTGAAAACATCATTATCAGAACCCTGGAAAAATTAATGAATTCAAGTGTTCATAAAATTATTATGGAATTTCACAAGTTGATCAGCCTAATGGTTAATTAGTTAGTTAACTTAGAAACTTAGAATGTTGCTACAGAAGAAACCAGTCTAGGAATTATCTTCATTCAGCCAATAAGGACTTCAGTTCCACTAGTTATATGACATAAACTTCCCTCTTACCCACAGTAGCCACTCTTCATTTTATAAGATCTGAAACCAGAGCACCTCATGGGCAGTAACTACCCTGATTTTTATGAAATTATTCTTGAACATTGTGTGCATTGTTTCTGTAGAAACTGCAAGCTTAAGTTATTGAAATTTAGACAGGCATAGGGGTTTAGTGAAGCACACTCTCTAGCTTCTTCTCTCTCTCTCTCTCTCTCTCTCTCTCTCTCTCTCTCTCACACACACACACACACACACACACACACACACACACACACACCCCATAGGCACCATATTTTCTTGTGGATATAAAAAATCTTGAAGTGAGATAGAGGGGGCACTGCATTCAACTTCTTTGTGGCAGTACCAAAGAAATTGCTGGATCAGCTATGACCTTCCCAACTTGTTCCCCAATTGGGCCTTTCTCTACTCTGAATTCGTCCAAACGACACACACACAGGACCCACCTAGTTATGGTAGTGGCACTCCACACTGAGGAAGCAGCTCTGGCTTGCTCAAAGAGGATTCCATACCTAATAAAAATTGCCTTGATTTCCAGGGTAGAACATGACTCCCAGAACTCCAGAAGCATAGTTATATAATTTAAACACACACACACACACACACACACACACACACACACAAACACACACACACCACACACACACACACCACACACAAACACACACACACCACACACAAACACACACACACATACACACACACACACACACACACACACACACACACCACACACACACACATACACACACATTTGCCTTTATAAACAGCAGGATCAAGGAATTTTAAGTTTTCTTGAAATCTGAAGGATGCTACAGATTTTCTGACATTGTCACTTGGTTATTTTCCTTAATGCTGCTCCTTTGTAGGACTTCTTCCTTCAAAATGTGAGTGAGGTGTTTTCCAGTAAAATGTGATAAGCCAATAGCTCTCGGAAATGCCTTCTGCTCCCTAGTATACTCATCAGGAAATGCCTTCACCCTCCTTTACCTTCTCACCTGAATCTTTTGCTTTCCATCCAAAATTGTTGACTCTAAGCCATTATAGAACAGAATAATGGCCATTTTGTGCCGAATTTAATATGTTCCAAAAATGGGTTGGCAACTATTATTCTTTTCCCCTTCTAAATTCTTCAGTTTAATTTCTCTGATGTTATGATGTGACTGTCTTTTTTTTTTTTTTTTTTTTTTGGGGGGGGGGTTCCTTGTGTCACAAAGACAAGAGAAGGAGCAGAGATGTATTCTGAGGTTGAATAAAAGTGCAGTGTTAGTCACCATCAATGGCATAACCATTTCCTCTGTTCATAAATTTTAAAACATTGTGTGAACTTATTCATGAATGTACTAATTCTTTTAGTGCTGCTTCAGTCCATTCTGGACATTTCTTCGGGAATTTTCCTCAGCCCAGTTTTCTTTGTGTGTCTCATGGGATGTGCAGGTGATGCAGGAAGCCGCATCCTGGAAACCCCCCCCACCCCGCCCCGCACCTCGATGCTGGACCCCTCATTTCTGGCCCTGGCTGCCATACACCACAGCATCTGGCCCTTTGTTAAGTGGTGACAGCAGTCTGATTGCTTATTTCTTCTTTCATCTAAAGAGAATTGTTGGCATTCCACAGGAGCCATTTGACATATAATGCACCACCTGGTCCTCAGGGATAAGGAAATAATTGATTATTTTGAAGACTCTTCACTCTTCCTGCCGGCTGCTCTGCATGAAGAGAGGGAAGCCCTAACTTGTATGAGAGCCATGCTTTCACTATATGGAAGAAACAGCTGAGCTTCCTGAAGCCAGTTCCCTTATAATTATTTATTATTGTTCCCTTATAATTAATTTATTTTAAAAAATAGATTGTGATAAAATGATAACTATATGCCAGGCACCATTCTAAGGATTTTACAAATATTAACTTACTTATCCTGAACGCAGTCCTATGCATCAGGAGGTGGGGGGAAATGAAGAGTCTTCAGAATGTTCTGATTCTTGATCTGGCTGCTTGTTACCTGGGTGGTTTGATTTGTGAAATTTTGTCCACTGCATATTTATATGTTCTTATTTACATTATTCTTTAAAATAATTGAAATAAAGGTGTCAATCCATGTTATTATTTTTGCCCTTTTCACAGATGGGAAAACTGAGGATTGGAGCTTGCAGACCATCACATAGCTGAAAACAGTATGCTGGAACCGGAACCTAGACATTCTGGTTCTGGATTTCAGGCTCCAGTCCCCGTGTCACACTGGAGAAAGGGCTCTGGCTGGGGAAGAGGAAAGAGAGATGCCGGTCCCCTCGTGGGGCTGCATGAGAAGGAAGCCATGGGGTGCAGCCAGCCTCCTTCAGTCACCAGCTTGCTCATCTATGGCTTGATCTCTAAAGGCTAAGTTCAACCCAGGAGCCCAAGAATGCCTCCCTGGCGTAGAAGAAGTGAAGCTGCCCACACAATGGAGCTGAAAGAAGGACGACATCGCCAGGAATGCGGGTGATGCGAGGAACCAGGCAGCAGGGTGGAAGGGAAATGAAAGATGAAATTGTGCTATATCACCAGGAAGCAGGTGATGAGTTAGCCAAGTGTGCTCTGCAGGGAGATGTGATGGGAACCACCTCACCAGAGCCCCAGCTTGCCAGATCCTCCCCTTCCTTTCCAAGATCGACCTTTGGTAAAATTACACTAAAACCACATAAATTAAATATCCTAGAGAGTATTTGGGCAGACATGCACACTGACAACTCTATCCCTTTCTTACCCAGACTAGAAAAACCCTACAACCCACTCAGGGGGAGAAATACCAATATACCAAACTTATGAGGCATGTTAAAATTTCTGAGTTCAATGTGGCTCTTTCTGCTCTAATTAATTGCATCTTTAGATGTAGATCATACATTCCTACCAGCATCATCTTCCTCAACAGTAACAATGAAAATTTGAGGCTTTGTTATGTGCCAGGAATTGTACTCAGGTTAATCAGCAACAACAAGATCCAAGTACCTCCTTAGCCATGCGTTTAGGAGCTCAGTTGGCGTGCTGAGCACCAGCATAGGTGAATTTCCAGTGCATTACAACACAGGAAAGGAAGCAGACTCTAAGAGCTTTATGGTGTAGGATTCCATTTATATTACATTCCTGAAAGGGCAGAAAACAGATCAATGGTAGTCAGAGAGGTAAAGGGAGGGAAGGGGTGAAGATGAGTGACAGGCCCGGGGGCTGTGTCCTCAGGAGGCCGCATGCTTAGTTCAATGTTCTGCTGTGACTGTTTTGAGACTTTTAATAATTTTATCTTTGAACTTGGGTTTTTGCAAGCCAAGTCTGATGGATCACTGAAATATGTACACAAGGAGAAAAGATACATCAGAATTCTTACCCACTACTATCCCTTGCTACCCATTCATGTAGAGTATTCATGACGCTTCATGAGCACAGAATTCTGGATCCATGATGCATGAGAATACAGAGAGAACACAAGGAAAGTGTGTTACAAAGCCCACTGGCCCCGTAGGGTATTGATAGAAAGTATACTTGCACCAGGAAGTGAAATAAATACAATTAAGGCAGTTCTGTGCAGTTTCCCATGGTTCTAATGAGAATCAAATATGAATGTGCCAGCCACAAAATATGAATTCCATATACCAGTTAAAAGTTCCTGCATTTGCACTCAAAATTGGTTGTTATTCAATATAGGGACAAATGATAAAATGTATGCTAATAATGTAAAATTTTAATTTTTTTTACTTAGAAAGTTAAGTATCAAATGAAAAAGCACCACAAGTCAGAAATGATTACAGAAGAAATAAAACAGCTTTATGCTTTAGGGTTTTTTTTCATGGTCATTTCCCCTGCATTTTGCTTGGGGCCTTGAAAAATATGGAACTGACCCCACCTACAAAGGAGAGTTCTACAGAAATTTCAAGAGGTTATGGAATAATTTTTATGTATTTTGACTATATTCATGGTTGTAATCACATAAACTGTATGTCAAAAGGGTGAAATCTGTTGTAAAATATACCTTAATTTTTTAAAAACTAGGAAACAACTTTGAATATTAAGGGCTATTATGGTTTAGATATGAGGTGTCCCCCAAAAGTTCATGCATGAGATAATACAAGAACATTCAGGGGGGCTGGGGTTGTGGCTCAGCAGTAGAGCATTCGCCTAGCACATGCACGGCCCTGAGTTTAATCCTCAGCACCACGTAAAAATAAATAAATAAAATAAAGGTATTCTGTCCAACTACAACTGAAAGGAGAAACAAAAGAACATTCAGGGATGAGATGATGGTGTTATGAGAGTTTTAACTTAACCAGTGGGGTTAATCCACTGACAGCGATTAACTGGGTAGGGTGCGGCTGGAGGAGGTGGGTCATTGAGGGCGTGCCTTTGGGGTATATATTTTGTCCCTGAAGAGCCAAGTCACCCTCTGCTTCCTGACTGTCATGTCCTGGGCTGCCTTCCTCCATCATGTCCTTCTGCCCTTCATGAGCACAGAATTCTGGATCCATGATGCATGAGAATACAGAGAGAACACAAGGAAAGGGCACAGAGCAATGGAGTTGGCCTTCTATGGCCTCAGACCTCTGAAACCATGAGCACTTAATAAACTTTTCCTCCTCTAAAATTGTTCTTGTCAGGTCTTTTGGTCACAGCGATGAAAAATCTGACTAAAAAACGGTTGATTGTAAATGCCTGAGGCAGTTGGCCAAAGAAGTGACGCAGGTGCATGCCACCAGAGGCAAAGGCACACTGCAGTCAGCTGGGGAGTGATAAAAGCCAGCTTGGAAATGATGAAACGGATCCCAGGAGACATCTAGATGGAGAACCATTAGAAACCTACACAACTCCCAGCCCTAGACAACTGAGATCCTGAACCACAGCTATCATGAGCAGTTACAAAGATGATTGGAGTTTTGATGGAGAATATTCATTTTTAGGAAGTAACTCCACATTCATGACCTGGCCCTGGCCTGGCTTCCTATTTCCTAATATCCATTGAAGGCTCTAAGCACCCCACACAGCTACTGTGCCCATCTCCTCTTTGGGGACCCAGCACCCACACTTGGGTGACTTAGTATCCATATGGCAACGTTTACTGGGAATATATTCTGGGATGTTTTCACACCCTTACCGCCTGGCCAAAGAGGTTTCACCATCCTCAGGGACCCTGGCTTTGGAGGGTCACTTTCATGGTAGGACACTTGGAACAGAAAGATGAAGTATTTAGAAGATTCAACTGTTCTGTCCCAAGCTGGCATTTGATTTGGCTTTTCATTAGGCTTATTGATCTGCCAGTTGCTCATGAATATCGCAGGCAAAAACAGCTTCCCAAGACAGGAAGACACAGGAGTCTGTATTCTCAACATGGCATGCAACAATACACCCACACTTGGTGGAAACCAGGCAAGTTTCAAATAGGGAAGCTCTTTAAAGGGAAAGAAAGTCACGGCTTGTGTGTCCACCTGGGGTTTGTGAGAGGTCTTCTGCCTTCTCCCCTCGCCTCCCACTTGGAAAACCTATCCTCCCAGAAGCCCATGCCAACAAAGCTGCCTGAGCCAGGCACGATGGTGCACACCTGTAATCCCAGCACTTGGGAGACTGAGACAGGAGGATCGCAAGTTCAAAGCCAACCTCAGCAATGGCGAGGCACTTAGCAACTCAGTGAGACCCTGTCTCTAAATAAAAATACAAAAAAGGACTAGGGATGTGGCCCAGTGGTCGAGTGCCTCTAAGTTCAATCCCCGGTACCAAAAAAAGAAAGCTGCCTGAGGCCCTGGATTTCCTCAGACCCCACCTCAAGCTGCTTCTGTGAGATATATTTCTCTCTCTCTGTCTCTCTCTCTCTCCCCACCCCACCCCGCTCTTTCCCCTCCCCCCTTCTTTGTGGTGCTGGGGATCAAACCCAGGGCTCATACATGCAAAGCAAGTGCCCTATCACTGAGCTATACTCCCCCACCCATGTTTTTATAATGCAAAACTTCTAATCTAGGGGAAGTTCCACAGGGTTATGAAAAAGACATTTGAGGCCAGGCATGGTGGTGCACTCCTGTAATCCCGGAGGCTTGGGAGGCTGAGGCAGGAGTCATGAGTTCAAAGCCAAACTCAGCACCTTAGCAAGGCTCTAAGCAACTCAGTAAGGCTCTAAGCAACTCAATAAGACCCTGTCTCTAAATAAAATATATATTCTTTAAAAAGGGGCTGAGGACATGGCTCAGTGTTTAAGCACCCCTGGGTTCAATCTCTAGTAACAAAAAAAAAATAAATAGAAAAAGACATCCAAGCTCGCTTCTGCTTTTTACCCATTGTACATCTTTGGCAAGTGTTTTAATCACTTTGCTCAATTTCCTCATTTGTAAGATGGGAGATAAAAGAATGCCCTTCATGGGATTACTATAAGTGAAGGTTAATACAGGTAAAGTGGAGATGATTACAGGTAAATGTTTTTTGTTTTTTTCAGTAATCTTGGAACACTCTGAAAATAATTTCCTAATTGCATTTTTATTATTTGCATTCTAGATTTTTTTTTTCTCACATGAAATTCTCAGCCTAGTATTTGTGTGAATTAATAAGCACTCTCAAGAATTCTTTCTATTCTCTAGAATTCTCCCATTAAGCCTCATAACAACAGGAGAATTTGCCATTGTTGCTAATTGACTCTAATTGAATATGTCTGCATGAAGGCAAATTCTGATTAATAATTTTGTGTCTGATTCCCTTTTCTCTAGCTAGACTTCATTCACATCAAGTACACCCGGAAGGTACAAAGATTTCCTTCTTTAGACACAAAAAGTGACTCCTAGGAGACCTGAATTTAAGTGAGGACAGACTGTCAACTGGTGACAGGATGCTCCACAACAGTCCACAGAATCCAGATGGTGGTGGGAAAACTGTCATAGGAAGCCAAGGGGAACTGCAGGACCAACTTTGAATCCTATGCTCCTAACAGGCCACAGTTCTGAGAGTCCAGAACTCAGAGAAGCTCCAGAAAACCTCTGCAATACCCTGCCAGTGAGCTCAGTGTCAAGTTCAGGGATGCTGAGGGCTGTGTGGACAAATAATTGCAGATAGTAGTAGGACACTAATTCTCCCCTCACATCTCACCAAAAAGGAACTGTTCATTGGCCACAACAGAAACACCATAGTGAATAACCACTACTAGTAGTATATTGTGATGTTCTGGGGTTGCTATCAATCTCCTTCAGATGGAACCCCCCCTGTCTCTGATGGAAATGATCTTTAGCACAATAAAGCATCAAAGTTATGCACCCTCCATGGAGGATCAAGGAGGATCTAAGCTGGAATCAGGACCCATCTCATTGTCTTCACCCGCCTAAAACCAGGTGCCCCTGCATGAAGCCGGGACCCCAGGAAGAAGGAATAAGTACAGGAAAGAGAAGAAGGAGACCAGATGCAAAAAGGACTGTGGGCACATTCCTAATGTCTTAACTCTGTGGAGTCAGAGGGAAACCTAATGGGAAGAAGAAAGAAATGTCCCTTGCTGTCCTCAGTACTGTCTGTGTGGTCAAAACTGATGACCAGGCATTCAAGACATGACAATGAGATAATGATACTAAAAGCCACCTCTTGATGTGTACTTTCTTTGCCCAGACACTAGGCTAAGTCTTCTACATAACTTACATCATCCAGTCCATGATGTGGTGTGGTATATGAGTTATCTATGCTCCATTATAAATTAGTCCAATACTTAGGAGCTTAAAACAATAAACATTATCATCTCACACAGTTCTGTGAGTCAGGAATCTGAGGATGACTTGGCTGGTGGCTCTGGCTCAGAGTGGCTCATGAAGTTAGAGGTAAGATGTTAGCTGAAGCTGCTGTCATCAGAGGTTTAACTGGGGTTAAGGAATCATCCCTCACATGACTAGGAGGAAAGTTCTTGCCGTTGGCAGGAGATCTCAGATCCCTGACATGTGGACTGCTCAGGTCTGGGGCTACTTGAGCATCCTCACAGCATGGCAGCTGGCTTCCCCCAGAGCAAAAGATCCAAGGGAAGCAAGCCACCATGTATTCTATGACCGACCATCAGAAGTAACATCTATCATTTCCATAATATCCTATTGGTTATACAGGTCAGCCCTACTCTGTTTGGGAGGGGACTACACAGGAAGGGGAATCACTGGGGAAACATCTTATAGTCAGGTGACCTCAGGAATGTATGATCATCCTCATTTCACAGTAGAGGAAACCCAGGCATGGAAAGATCGAATTGATTTTCCAAGAGACACAGCCAATGTGCGGCAGAGCCGGGACTTGAGACCCTGGTCTTGTTGAGTCCAACACCATACAGAAGCAGCAGTGAAGCCTGAACTGTGAGTGCATAAATAAGTGAGTGGGTTGCTCTAACAGCAAGCAGCAGGGCACAGTGCACTTACAGTTTTATGTATGGGCCTGGCAATCCAACCTCCACTTGTAACATGGCTTCCATGGCAAATTATCTTCTAAATCCCAAATACCCAACTTGCACATTTTATACCCAACCTGCTGATAAAGTAATATTTGCCTGTATCATCAATTTCTAGGCATCCATCCGCAGTAAGTAATAATAATGTGTTTTTGATATAGATCGAGAGTCTCTCTGACTCATATACCCCAAATAATTAAAGAGTTAATTATGAATGCTGAACATTGGAGGAATTATTATTCTGGGCATTCTCTTTTGATATATAAGTAAAATTCTAAAATTTCTTTCAACTCTAAAATTTCCTAAGTCTTTGATCACAATAAATTAATTGTATTTATTCACCACTTCTTAGTTTCCTATAAATCTGCAAAGTGACTCGTTACCTAAAGGACTATTTGAGAACTTTACAACTGTAAAAATCCAAGAAAAGCCCAATTTATTCAATAAAATTCGAAAGCTTATACAACACTCCTTGATTTTGGTGTGAATACTCCATGTAATGGTTTATATGTCTTTTGTTGCATCTGACAGTTTTTCCGGTCTCCATTCTAAGCAAAACAAAAACAAAATTTTTTCTGCCATTGTGTGTATCTGGATGAACACTTCTGTATATTTATAAGACAGCAATAATTAGCATCCATACAAAAGATTCCATGGCAGACAGAATCCTGAAGTCTTCTGATTTGCCAAAGGAAAAGCAATTATGTGACAATATCAAGTAGATTTTGATATGTTTTGAAAACTAACATATATGTATGATAATAATTACTTAGTAACTGCTTAATTAATCCAAAAGTTCCTTTTGCTGCCTAAGATAGATAATGGGAAATTTGCCATTTAAGGGGATTGTAAAACTTAAGTGTCTCATCCCTAAGCCATTTTCTCAAAGAACAATTTTAAATGCCAAATTTATTACTCTTTCCATTGTCTTTTTTACTATATGCTTCCTAACATTTGGCCTTTTCATGTGTGATTCCTTTAAATTAAAAAAAAATTGGTAGAGATTTATAAAGGATAATTGCCCACTAGGGAATGATGAGTCAGAATAGGAGAATAGCTGTCTTCAAGAAATTTGATAAATACTGGAACTTACAATAAAATATGTGGTGAGTGAGGAAGGTGAACTTAATCCACCATTCACAAAGCAACTGTGATACACCTCCTATGAACTAGGTCCTACACGACCTTCCCTGGGTTCCAAGGGCCTGGAAACCCAGGAAATATCATGGGGCCTCTTCTACCACTGCAGGAGCCCTGTTTGGGGATTGACTTGAATTGCGGTTGACTATGAGCCGTGGAGATTTGGGCTTTGTTGCCTCCCATAGTCTCACGGGACTTGTTGCGGGATCTCGAGTGACTTGGCCGAAATTGCTGATCGGGTCAGCGCCATTTTAGTGGTGTGTTTGTCGTGTGTTAGTCGTTGTTAGAACCAGAGAGAAAAGTTATCAGAATAAAAAGCTGTTTGTCTCCAGTTTGCCTCTGAAGTTTTTCCCGCGGCTCCGTTGCTCCAAGCGCTTCAGGCGGCAATATACCACTACCACCCCTGCATTCTAGAATATCTGTAAGCCCATGGTCTTCAACTTTGGTGGGGAATACTAGAGATTGACCCCGAGAGTGCTCTACCATTGAGCTACATCCCCACCCCTTTAATTTGAGGCTGGCCTCGAACTTGTGATCTTCTTGCCTCAGTCTCCCAAACCACTAGGATTACAGGCATGCACCTCCACATCCAGCTTCAACTCTTTTTAAATTATAAACTCACTAGAATTTTGAAAAACTCTACTCCCCCCCTGCTGTGGTCTGAATGTATGTGTCTTCCAACATTCATATATTGAAACTTAATTCCCAAAAGTGATAGTATCAAGAGCTGATAATTAGGTCGTGAGGGCGGAGCCTCAAGAATGGAATTAGTGCCTGTGTCAGTCATTGCTGTGACAAAATACCTGAGAATGTAAAGGAGGACAGATTTATTTCGGCTCATGGTTTCAGTGGTTTCAGCCCATGATCAGCTGGCTCCATTGTTTTGGGCCATGACAAGGCAGAACATAGCGTAAGGGGAGGGCACTGTGGGAGCCAAGCTGCTCACTCATGGTGACCAGGAAGAAGTGTGTGAGGGGGGTTCCAACATACTTGGGGTTTTTTTTTGGGGGGGGGTATCAGGGATTTAATTTAGGGGCACTCGGCCACTGAGCCACATCCCTAGCCCTATTTTGTATTTTATTTAGAGACAGGGACTCATTGAGTAATTGCTTAGCACCTTGCTATTGCTGAGGCTGGCTTTGAACTCACAATCCTCCTGTCTCAGTCTCCCAAACCACTGGGATTACAGGCGTGTGCCACTATACCTGGCCCAATATACTATTTTTTTATTTATTTATTTTAATTAGGTATATATGACAGCAGAATGCATTTTAATTCATTGTACACAATAACAGCACAAATTTACATTTCTATGGTTGTACACGATGTAGCATCGCACCATATGTGCAGTCATACATGTACCTAGGGTAATGACATCCATCTCATTCCACCCAATATACTCTTAAAAGACATGCTTCTAATGACCTGCTTATTCCAACTAATCCACACCTTCTAATAGTAAGCACCACAGGCTGTCAACCAAGCCTTTGGCACGTGGCCTTTGCGGGACATGTCAGATCTAAACCATAACAATGCCACTAAAAAAGAGGCCTGAGGGGGCTGGGGATGTGGCTCAGCGGCAGAGTGCTTGCCTCGCACGTGCGCGGCCCAGGTTCGATCCTCAGCACCATGTAAAAACATAAATGCATTGCATTGTGTACAACTAAAGTAAATAAATAAATATTTTTTAAAAAAAGAGGCCTGAGGAACTTATTTATTCCTTCCACCATGTGAGGACACCATGAGAAGGAACCATTTATGAAGCAGAGAGTGAGCCCTCACCAGAAATTAAATCTGCTGGAAACTTGACCTTGGATTTCCCCAGCCTTTGAAATCATAAGAAATAAATTTGTTGCTTTTAAGTTATCCGGTCTAAGGCATTTTGTTACAGCAACCCAAACAGACCAGTTCACATCCCCTTCCAAACATTAAATTTACATCTCAATACTTTCATCATGACTTTAAATAGTTGAAGAACAACATAATTTTTGGCACACTGAAAATATTGATGGCTAAATTAAAATGTTACATAATGTTTGCGACCAACATCTGTACCCTAATCCATCCAGGGATTAAGACTAACATGGTACTGGCTTTGGCCATTTGGGGCATATTTTGAAGTGTTGATACAATTCTTTGCCCATTTTTATGTTTGAGTGTCCAACTTTTTCATATCAATTTGTGGAAGTTCTTTACTTATTCTGGACAATTACTTATTCTGGACAATGAGACCTTTGACAAATATAAATATTGAAAATATTTTTTCCTATTTTGTGGCTTGACTTTTTACTCTCTGAATAGTCTTTTGATGGACAGAAACTCTGAATTTCAACGCAGTCCAATTTTTCAATTTCAACTTGCAGAAGAAAGCTTTTGTGCCAGACACAGGGATGCACACCAAGGCTGAGGCAGGAGGATCGCAAGTTCAAAGCCAGTTTCAGCCCCTTAGGAAGACTCTGTCTCAAAAAGAAAAAGTTCTGGGGATGTGACTCAGTGATTAAGTGCCACTGGGTTCAGTCCCTCATACCAAAGAAAAACAAAAAAAGAAATAAAACTTTTATAACCTCAAAGATATAAAGATATTTTCATGTGTTCTCTTCTAAAAACTTTATTGCCTTTCCTTTCACATTTAGGTCAACAAACTACCTGAAATTGATTTTCATGTGAGGTGGGGAAGTTGAAATGTAATTATCTTCTATTTGAGTATGGTAGCTGCAAATCAACGCCTGCTGCCATATGTAATTGCTAGCAATAAAAACTGGGGGTGACGCAGTATTTTGCTTTTTCTGATTGATTGGGTGTACACCAGGTACTTCAGAGCTAGAACATGTCCTAGAGGATCTCTGTGGACTTTTTTCTTTCTTTGTCACTTTCTTAGAGGAAAACCCATCTTTTGGCACAGATTATTTGTGCTTCATTTGTCAGTTCTTGGAAGAAAAACTGAGCATTGTGTAAGAAGTAGACAAGGAAAACCCCTTTCTGGCAGAATTCACTTTCTCCCAAACTTTTAGTCCCAACTCTATGAAACACAAGCTTTGCAGTGAATGAGAGCAGACGGTGATGTAATGACTATCAGTGGCCAGGGTAGCAGTGATGGCCAAACCTCTACTCTGTTACTTGTAGGCAGACTGACAAGCCTCACAGGGGAACATGCCCTCATGACAGCCCACCCAGCACCATCCTGCCTTCTCTCTCACCACCGCCCTGGCATGCACAGGAGGAATGGATGTTCCTCTCTGCAATGTTTAGGAAAAACTATAGACCTATGAATAGGACAAAATAAGAGAGCCCTTGAAGAGAGTAGGAAGAGCTCTGGTTTGTGAATTAGACCTTGATTTCAGGCTTGAGAGGTCAATGCCAGTTCTGAGACATTGGGTAAACCCCTGAGCCTTAATTTCCTTAATTTTGAAACAAGGGATTGAGTGGGAAATCTCAATGATCCTTTCCATAGCATATGATTCTGTGAAACTCAAAATAACTCTGAAGTCAAGCATGATGAAGTGTGTCTTAAAATAGAAGGCTTTATGGGACATCCCAGGTATTATTTATTTGGTGACTACTATTTCTCAGACCAGTAATACATTCACTGTAGGCAATTAATAAAATCTGAGAGCCATGAAGGAATACCAAATTTCAGTTTTTTCTTTTAGAGAGTGAAGAAACACAAACCCAGAGAAGTAACAAGCTAGTTCTTGGTTGAGCCTAACTCCTTTGACTCAACCCAGTGCTCTTTGAACTAATCCAGCTGCTTTTATTAAAATGCATTTTCCAAATGGGTAATTGGAGGATGAAAATGTCACCTTTAAAGTTTTCCAACTGTGCCTTGGCACTTAATAAAAGGAAAGGGTGATGTGAGCTATGGTGTTTTTAGTCATCTTTGCATGCTCACGTTATTCCTGGAATCCTGGCTGCATGTGTTTTGCAGCCTTCTGCAGCATTTCCTAGAAGGATCCGAGAAAAAACAACACACTCATGCGTTTGTAAGCCCCTTCCCCAGGACAGATTTGGAGCCAATCAAAGGGTAGGGAACTCATTTCCCCAGGGGTAGATTTGGAGTGGAAAGATTGACTTTGCCACTTTTTACTGGTAAAACCTTTGGTGGGTGCTGAGGACTGTTGAGAATTTCCCTTCCACATGCCGCAGGGAAATTGGAGGTGGTGTGCAGAAATTGGCCACATATGCCATATGTGCATTTTCCACAGTGAAGGTAAGTTGAACAGACCTTGATTTCCTTCTAAACTATCAAGGGAAAAACTTTCGTCAATTTAGTCATCAGATACATGTCCTCCTGAGTTGGTTTTCTTTTTTTTTTTTTTTTTTTTTTTTTTTTTGCCAGAGGGTGGTACCAGGGATTGAATTCAGGGGCACTCGACCACTGAGCCACATCCCCAACCTTATTTTGTATTTTATTTAGAGATAGGGTCTCACTGAGTTGTTTAATGCCTTGCTTTTTGCTGAGGCTGGCTTTGAAATTGAGATCCACCTGCCTCAGCCTCCCAAGCCGCAGGCATGCGCCACCTTGCCCAGCTCTGAATGGGTTTTCTGTTGCTGCTGCAACAAATTACCGCAAACTTAGTGGTTTAAAATAACACACATGGATTCTCTTAGAATTCTAGAGGTCATAATTCCAAAACAATTCTCATGAGGTTAAAATAAGTTTGTCAGCCAGGCTGTGTTCCTTCTGGAGGCTTCAGGAAATATCTTTCTAGAGGCTTCCTGTTTTCCTTGGCTCATGGCATCTTCCTCCATCTTTAAGTATATAGCATTCTCACCTCTGGTCCTACCAGTCTATCACCTTCTTCTGACTTTTGACCGCCTTCCACTTATAGTGACCTTTCTGCCATGATGCATTCCTTCATCTTGGACCCAGAGCACCGGAGTCAGCCCACCAGGGACTAAACCTCTGAAACCATAGCCAAAGCAAACTTTTCCTCCTCTAAGTTGTTCTTGTCAGGTATTTTGTTCACGCTGACATAAAGCTGACTAATCCAATGTCCATATTGAAATCTTCTTGCTGCCTCCTTCAAACTCAGGAGTCCTGTTTTTTGGGAGATGGACTATATATTCTGATGGATAACTGAATCAGAAAGTTTTCCTTATCTTGAGCCCAAATCCACATCCCTATAGCAATGAAACACTCACTCTGTGTGGAGCAATGTGGAATATGTTTACATCCCCTGAATGTGCATTCATTAAAAGATTCCACAAATATTTATTGTATACTATTCAAGGCTTAGGGAGGGATTCAGAGGTAGACAGCAGATGAAATGCCAGCTTTTGAAGAGGTAGTATCCCAGGAGCAAGAAACAGAAAATAAACAAGCAAAGTCAAAAAATAAGCAATTTTTAAAAAATATATTGACTATATTCCCTATTTGGACATTTCATGTGTTGTGCAGGATCTTTCCTGGTGCTGGCCTCTCTCTGCCTCTTCCCAGTTTCCATAGCATAAGAAGGAGCCCAGTGTGTGTCTTAAGTCAGCATGTCAGATGCCTACTTGCTCCAAGACTTGAGCAAGTGCCACCATGGTGCAGGGGATGTTTGGAAGCATTGGCAATATTTGCATCAGACTTTCCTGGCCTTGCCTATACTTCCCTTCACTCTGCCCAATCTCCAGCCAAATTCCCCAATTATGTAAACTCAATTTCCCTTTTCAACTAATACCACTTTGGCTTAAGATAGCCAGAGGTAATTTCTTTTTTTCCCATATTTTTTATTGGTGCATTATAATTATA
This sequence comes from Tamias sibiricus, assembly GCA_025594165.1. Taxonomy (NCBI): domain Eukaryota; kingdom Metazoa; phylum Chordata; class Mammalia; order Rodentia; family Sciuridae; genus Tamias; species Tamias sibiricus. Next base: position 182,733,519 of record CM046659.1, on the reverse strand, counting down.
CATAATGGAGGGATTCACTGTTATACATTCATACATGCACACAATATAAAAATATAACTTGGTCAATATCATTCCTCAGTATTTTCCCTTTTCCTCTCCTCTTCCCTACCGCAGGTCCTTTTGCTCTATTCTTCTGATCTCCCTCCAATTTTCATGAGACCACACACACACTTTTCTTTTCCCTTTTCCTCTTTAACTTCCACATATGAGAAAAAACATACAACCCTAGACTTTCTGAGTTTGGCCTATTATTTTAACTTAATTTTCTCAAGTTCTATCCACTTCCTGCCAATGACATAATTTTATTCTTCTTTGTGGCTGAATAAAACTCCATTGTGTATATATATATACCACATTTTTTTAACCCATTTATTCATTGATGGGCACCTAGGCTGGTTCCATAGTTTGGCTATTATGAATTATGCCACTATAAATATGGATGTGCATGTGTCACTATAGTAAAGTGACTTTAATTCTTCAGGGTAAATACTAAGAAGTGGTATAGCTGGGCCATATGGTGTTTCCATGTCTAGTCTTTTGAGGAGTCTCCACACTGATTTCTATAGTGTCTCTGCTAATTTACAATCTCCCCAACAGTGTAAAAGTGTTCCTTTTGTTCCACATCCTCTCCAGCATGTATTATTGTTCATATTCTTAATGACTGCCGTTATGACTGGTGTGAGATGAGATCTCAGTGTACTTTTGATTTGCATTTCCCAAATTGCTAAAGATGTTGAACATGTTTTCATATATTTATTTCCAGAGGTAATTTCTGCTGGGTGAAATCAAATTCCCTGACTGGAACAATAAAAATTATTTCCTACATCAATTGCCTCTTCTCTAGACTGTACTATGTGTCAGCCCTTCCTTGAATCACTTGGTTTCTGTATTATTCTCCATCTTTCTCTCTGTCTTTGTAGTGTAGCTATTCTCAGAAATAGCCCCTAGAGCCAATCCCAAAAAGCCAAATGCCAAACGTTTTCTCTGATATAAGAAAGCTGATTCACAGTGGGGTCAGGATGGGGAGCATAGGAGGATTAGAGGAACACTAGAATGGCCAATGGGGAGGCAGGGGAAGGGAGGGGGCAAAAGGGTGAAGAAAAAAAAAATAAATGGTAGAATGAGATGGATATCATTACCCTAAATGCATGTATGAAGTCACAAATGGTGTGAATATACTTTGTATACAACCAGAGATATGTAAAAATGTGCTCTAAAAGTATAATATGAAATGTAATACATTCTGCTATCATTTCTAACAACTTAGAATTTAAAATAAAAATAAATAAAAGGAAGAAAAAAAAGAAATAGCCCCTAGAGTTCCCCTCTTTGGTAGGGGAGGAGACAGTATATGAACACAGACTTTTAAATCTATTTGACTTTTCTACTATTTGTTCCAGAACATTGTACAGGGTAGATCAGTAACATTATGCAGGAAATAGGTATGTCTTCATATTTTAAGACTTTAAAATTTTTAATATTATAATTAAATGGTACTCCAAGATTATGTTACATGTTTTTTGGAGCATGCAAAAAAAGAGGACAAATCCTCTTTGAGGATAACAACATGTTTAAAAATTTGTCCTATATTTTTCTAAAGGAAAACCACTATGTAAATAATTGTGGGTTTCCTCGATTTATCTCCAGAATATGTTTAGTATGGTTTGAAAATTAGACATAAAAAATGTATTGGCTCACATTCCTGGAAGTTGACTAGTTCAAGCCTTGAAGAGCAAAGATGTAGAGGCCTCACCATGTCTCTTGAATCCAGGCTTTTCACGCTGCTTTGGACACTGTCTCCAGCCCAGCCTGTTTGCTGCTATTCCCTATCTAAAGCTGATTCATCCTTCTATTTCTGGCCTAGATGAAACTTCTCATGTACATTTCTCTGTCACTCTAGACTAGATCAATATGCTGATACCCACCTCTTAACACCCTGCATTTCCACCTTAGGATGATTTATTTAATACCTGTTCTCACTCAGCACCATGATAATAGGAAGAGTATTGTCACTTGTCTAATCCTCCTCATCTAACTCTGCACCTGGTGCATGGTTGACTCCCCACACCTAGTGTTCTGCATTAAAGTGGTAGAGAAAGATGGAAGGAAGAAGAAAATGCCTAGGATAAGAAGGGATCCCATCTGAGCATGCTTCAGGACCACAGTTGGAGAGGCCAGATTGGAATGGCCCAGGCTTCTTTATGAACCTACCCTACTTCTGAGAGCAGCTAACACTGCCTCAGGTCCCATCACTTTCCCTCCATCTCCATGAAGACCAGCTCCCTGCTAGGTTAGGTTGTCCCCTTATCTGTGGGAAACACTCAGGCTGACTTGTCTACATATGAGTCCCAGCCAACCTCTTTCACCAGCCAGGAATGCAGCTAAAGGAAGGCCACTTAGTCTCTGTGGGCTTCATTTCACTTGCCTGTCAGAGAAGTAGATTGCCCAAAAGGACCTTGACTGTTCCATCCACCTCAAAGCCCCAGGAATCTAATTTGGAAACCACAATATGGGAAGGGGAAATAAAACCAAGGCTTGCAACTTTCAGAAGAGAGCATTATTCTTTCCTGAACTATTTTGTCAGTTATAACAGCATAGCGGAGGTAATCCTGTGCCATTTCGAATAAATGCTGATTATGTTGGTATGTTTTTTTTCCATTTTCCCCTCATTTCTGAAACATTTATCTTAAAATGCAGGTTATACTGTGCATAAATAATAAGTTTTTGTGCTTTTTGGAAAGGAGGCTGAAATTATTTCTAGATATCTTCATTATTAGTTTGAAATATCTGCCGAGTACAGTGGCACACACCTATAATCCCTGTGACTTAGAGTCTGAAGCAGAAAGATCACAGCTAGCTTCAGCAACTTAGCAAGACCCTGTCTTCAAATAAAATAAAAATGGCTGGGGATGTATCTCAATCATAGAGCACCACTGAGTTCAATCCTCAATACTGAAAAAATAATAATAAAATAGATTTATAACATATTCTAGATATTCTTTCCAATAAAAATTGCTTCCTCAAAAAGCTCTGTCCAGGGCTGGGGTTATGGCTTAGCAGTAGAGCACTTGCTTAGCACGTGCGTGGCCCTGGGTTCGATCCTCAGCACCACATAAAAATAAATAAAAAAAATAAAGGTATCGTATCCAACTACAACTAAAAGATAATTTTTTTTTTTTTTTTTTTTTTTTTGGTACCAGGGATTGAACTCAGGGGCATTTGACCACTGGGCCACATCCCCAGCCCTTTTTTGTATTTTATTTAGAGACAGGGTCTCACTGAGTTGCTAAGTGCCTTTCCATTGCTGAGGCTGGCTTTGAACTCATGATCCTCCTGCCTCAGCCTCCCAAAGTGCTGGGATTACAGGTGTGCGCCACCACGCCCAGCTAAAAGATAAATATTTTTTAAAAAAGCTCTGTCCACATGTTTACTAGGTGGTCATATGGAGAACAAATCATCATAGGCATTTTCGTTTCCATGGAAACCAAAGAGAACCATTTTCCCATGGGAGGGGAAAACAAGATGGTAGGACAACGATTTCAGAAATCCAAATCCTGGGGAGTCACTCATTAATCAAAAAATGTGTTTTCCAGCCGGGCGCGGTGGTGCACGCCTGTAATCCCAGCACTTGGGAGGCTGAGGCAGGAGGATAGCAAGTTCAAAGCCAGCCTCAGCCATGGAGAGGCACTTAGTAACTCAGTGAGACCCTGCTTCTAATAAAATACAAAAAAAAAGGGCTGGGGATGTGGCCCAGTGGTCAAGGGTCCCTGAGTTCAATCCCCGGTACCAAAAAAAAAAAAAAAAAAAAAAAAAAAATGTGTTTTCCAAACTTCACCTTGAAATGCTACCCAGATATACTTTAAACACTTCATAGACTTTGAATCATTATTTAGTGTTAACACTCTGTTCCAAGTGAGTTTTGGGAGATTGATTCATACAACGTAGGTCACTACGTTCGTGATTCAGTGCATCAAAAATAAGAGATTGGACCAAAACCCCAAATTATAGGCTATTCAAAAATGCTGTAGGAAAATCACATCAGAATTCAAACACTGACTAGTAGCTTTTAAAAGTTTCTCATGGAATTAAAATAACATAAATTCAGAAAAGTACACAAATGGTAACCATACAACCTGATACTTTTTTTCTTTTTCTTTTCTTTTCTTCTTCTTCTTCTTTTTTTTTTTTTTTTTTTTTTTCTTTTTTAGTAAAAAGATACCAGCACCATCATAAGCATCTGTAGCAAGCAGCAGAACATTAACAGTTCCCCAAACCACCCTCCATCATGCCTCTTTCCAGGCACTACCCTCTCCAGGTGACATCTCAATGAGATGGCAAACACTCTGGAAAAGATACATCCAGGCCACGAATGACAGCTTGAATTGGAGTTAGAGGAGAGTAATAGACAGGCTGGGGAGGGACAATGTCCCAGAGAGATGGTGCATCATGTGCAAAACGTGGTTTCTAAGAGTGTACATTATTTTAGCCTGTTTTCATACTTCACACAAACGAAATCAAACAGTATAAATGCTTTTGTGCCTACTTCCCATCATTCAACATTTTGTCTGTGGCTATAAACCATCCATTCTCATTACTATATTCCTTTGTGTAAATATCTCACAATTTGTTTATCTGTTCTGCTGTATGGCACTCAGGTCATTTCCTGTTTGGGGTTATTACCAGTAGAGTTGCCCTATCAGTGTTCTTACCAAAAGATTAGACATGACACATCCAGGTCATTTGCCCAGTAATCCTGAAGATGAACAAATCAGTGGCATAAAAATCAAGAAATTAGAGCAATCATACTCAAATGCTATCATGCCCCAGAATCTCTTGGAAGACTTGTTAAAGCACAGATTATTGAGCCCACCCCAAGAATACCTGTTTCACAGACATAACTTTGTTCATATAATACACCACAAGTATAAGTAACTCCACATCACATACAACCACAAGAATGGGATCTTAATTAGAATAAGTTATACTCTATGTATGTATAACATGTCAAAATATACTCTACTGTCATGTGTGTCTAAAAAAGAACAAATTTAAAAAAATTTTTTTAAAAAAGGAATGAAAGCCTAGGTGCTAGGCAGGTCGTGTTACAGGAAGTGCGTAATGTAGTCAGCAGTTATTCACTGAACACTTATGGGGTCAAATTGTTTTGCATGCTGAATACAAACATAGAATTATTATCAACCAATTTTAGTGAGATTTCTTTATGATAGTCCTTCCCAAAGTTCAGCAGTATCATCTTCATCTGAGCAGTTAGATATGGAAAACCATAGAGTTAGGACCCACTAATCTGTGCTTTAAATAACCATACAGATGATTATAATACATGCCAAAGCTTGAAACCACTGTTTGATGAGTTGTTTTTATAGATCACTTTTTTTTTCATTGAAAGCACTAATTGATGAGTGAAATTATATATGTTTCCTGATACACTGGGCTTAATTTCTCTTCCCCATCTAGACTGCAGGCTCTACGGGCGGGAGCAAGGACTTCCTTTGTGCTTCCTTTGTGTTTTCCCAGGGTCCTGAAGTGTGTGTCACCTGCCATTCAACATTATTCCCTGTGACTGTCATCATGCTTTGGAACTTGACTCCCTAATTTCAGAGATTACTCAGATACACAAAAAAATTTCACAGATTTTATAAATGCTAAAATTAAATGTGAGGGAAAATAGATCTGATCTTCTAGTTTATGTGCTTGTTAATGAGTTTTCTTACCATTGTTTGTCATTATAATCCATACAAAATCAATGCTAAATGAAGCAACATTTATCTCAAAGGCATTGTTGTAATTGCTTATCATGAGTAATTAGTGGTTATATAGTATAGTTTTACTGTATAATATAAATGTATATTTTATTTATATAACAAATATGTATGTATACATATATTTATGAATTTCAAGATATTTTCATATCAACTTTCTCTTCTGAGCAAGTGAAACAAAATTCAAAATTCAGGAAAAATAAAGTAATGTAATAGCACAGACACACAAAAAGATTACCTGATTCAGTAGATCTGGAGAGGAGCCTGGGAATCTGTTTCCAGTTTCCTGGATAGTGTTGAAATTACTTGTCCTAACACCACACTTTGAAAATCTTTGAACTAGAGATATTTATAAGTGTTGCCTTGATAGCACCAACTATTACAGAAAGCATAGCAACCACGATGAATCGCAGAGGCAGCCTCCAGCACTCTTCAATGCCCTGACTCATTTGCAGAATCTCTCTAGTGTTATAGAGCTCTTACACAGAAAATGATTTCTGCTTTCCATTGGGGGAAGGAGATTTTTCAGGTTTTATGAAACAGAGACCTATTCCATTTCCTTGAGGTGAATTGACTTTTACAAGGAGAAACAAAAGAGTAACGAGACCTAGGAAATGATACTGGTGGCCACTCAGCCAAGCCCCAACACAGTGTGTTTGTAAAAGTTAATAAACAAATGAATCACCTTGGGATCTTATCAAATGCAGACCCTGAGCTGGAGGTTAAAGGTGGGGCCAATACTTCTAACAAGCTCCCAGGAGGTGCTAAAGCTGCCAGTCCACAGATCACGCAGTTACAAGGCTGTGGGGAATGAAGCAGCACTGGGTATCTATTGGAAGCTCTGGGGACTGTGCAACCTAAGAAGTCTTCCAAGGCCAGACTTGACACCTGCATTTCTGCTTTTCTCTGTCGTTCCTTCCCCATCACTGACCTTTCTGTTCCTATGCCTCCCACTTAACTCAGGGCTTCTCTTACACGTCTCTTTCTCTAGCTTCCTCTTGCTTCTCACTGCCTTCTCCTCACTGCTGATATTGCATGACATCTTACATTCAAATTCTCCATAGAGAAGACTTGATTGGTAGGATTTTCTGTTGGGCAGAGTTCTTCACTTCAAAGGCCTGATCATACCTGCCTTCATATCAGAGGCCTCTTTAGTTAGAGCCTGAGAAACAGGGGTATTATGGTTCACATCTGAAATATCCCTCAAAAGTTCATATATGGAAGGCTTGGTCTCCAATGCAACAGCATTCAGAATTGGTGCTGTTGGGACATGATTGGATCACGAGGGTTATGACCTCAGGAATGGAATAATTCTTTTTTTTTTTTTTTTTTTTTGAGATAAAGGAAAAAGGTTTATTGCTTTGCTAGTAAAGGAGAAACACAGGGGACTCCTGTCCCAGAGGCTGTGATTCTGTGATTCTGCCCATTAGCAGGAGTAGGGCGCTTTTAAAGAGGTGATTCATAGGCTACATTCAACCTGTTCTTTGTTGGAGTTGTAATTCACTTGTTAATTTGGGAGATAGTCATTTCTGAGATCTTTTGGTACCATCCTTAAGTCTGAATTACTTCTTTCCGGTGGTTGGTGTGTGCTTAAGGAAAGATAACTCTGCCTAAAAGAGGGAAGAAAGGTAATCCTGTTTCCCCTGAGATTAGGGAGGGGGAGAGATTAGGGAGGAGCAGGGAGAGATGAAGAGAAATAAACATATACATTTTAAAAACAAGTTGCAGTGGCAGAGCAGCAAGGGCTATATTCAAAGCATAAAGTGGACCACTGTTACATTTCCCCACCATAAATTCCTACATTCCATTTCTATGGAAAAATGGGCAACAACATCTCTGAACTGCTTCCTGCTGAAAGAGGGCAAAGTTGGGGGAAGTAACCCCAAATCCTTGTTCTCTATGGATTGATCCATTTATGAATTCATGGCTTAATTGGCTTGGGAGGGAGGGGCTCTGTTATAAAAGTCTCTCTGTTTCCCAGCCACCATGAGGCGAACAGTTTTTCTCTCACTCCCCACCATCATATTCTCCCTTGTCTTAAATCCAAAGCAACAGGACCAAATGACCATGCACTGAAGCCTCTGTAACCTTTTCTCCTCTAAGTGGACTTCTCTCAGGTATTTTGTCTCAGTGGTGGTAAGCTGACTAACACAAGGAGTTTGGAGTACAATAATGACCACCCGGATTAATGGTTCACAGCATTGGTGACACATTAGAATTACCTGACAACATTAAAAAAATACCCAGGTCAAGAGTGAAACAATGGAATTCCAGTTCAAATGGGACAGGGCAGGCATTAGTATTAGTATGGGCTCCCCATGCATTTCTAAATAACAGCTGGTATTGAAAGTCACTGAATGTATTCCTAAGGCTGCTTTAACAAAGTACCACAGAAATTTATTGTCTCATAGTTCTAGAGGTTAGTAGTCTGACATCAAGGTATTGACATGGCTGTGCTCATCTCTGACCCTCTAGAGAAGGATCCTTCCCTGACTCTTCCAGTCTCTAGCATCTCTAGCCATTCCTTGGCTTGTAGCATATAACCCAATTTGTCTGCATCTTCACACAGCCATGTACTGTGTGTGTGTGTGTCTGACTAAACTTTCCTCTTCTTATAATGATACCAGTCATACTGGATTAGGGCCCACTCTAATGATCTTGTCTTAATTTGATTTCACCTGCAAAAACTCTACTTCCAAATAGGGCTATAATCACAGATACTAAGGTTTAAGACCTCAACATATCTTTCTCTGGAGGCACAATTCATAACACTGCAGGAATGTTTCAGGAAGAGTTGTGTCTTAGGCAGGCATATTAGAGTGTTCTGAAGGGTGACCGTCACCTTGTATGACCTTCCCATGTGTGTCCTTCTCACTTTCCTTCCAACCACCCCCAAATAAAGCCACCTTAGAAATTGGTAGTCTCCGTTTTCCCGCTCAATTTTGAGAAAACCACTCATTCCACCTACTCTAACCTCAATACTCAAGAAAACAAAACTCATAACGTTGGCATCCACATTTGGAAAGTGGTCATCCCCCACCCTAATGTATTCCTGGTCATTTTTACAAAATTGCAAAGAAAGAACATTTCGCTATCATGTAATTCTTACTTTGTAAGAAAATGACAAGGCTTTGAAATACCAGAAAAAAGTAAATCAAGCCAAAACAAAAACTTTTATAACCAGAAAATTCTGGAAGGTTTTCATTTTTATTCCACAAATAATGAGGTTTTACAATTTTGCAGGAATTTTGGGCCCTCCTCTCTAATACAAAGATATAAATGTGGACAGATAGTTCATATGTCACTGGTATTTTAGCATAATGACATTTAAGACATTTGTAAATTATCTGAGAAATCTAAGAATGTTCTAATATTCCCAAGAACTCTGTGAATAATATTGCAAATGTAAATACATTTACTACCCTCCACTTTTAAGTGATCAGTTATGTAAGAAATGGCCGGGAGCTGGTCCCAAAACCCCAAGAATGGTTTTGGTTTAGAGTTGGCCACAAGTTGCCATAGAAATCAGCATTTACAGGATATAAGCAAATTTTAGCTGTGGCTCTAGATAAACAACACACTCTGAATGTTTGATGGTTGCTAAGTAACATGATCCTAGGTACACCACCATTGCCTTTAGCGAGTTCTTGTAAACACGATGGTTATTGAGCTAACCCTGAGGTCAGCTAGGTCAGTCTAGTTCAGCTGTGGCCCCACTGAGTGCCCCTTGGACATACCTCTGAATGCTTCTGGGCCTCAGTGTCTTCCCCAAAAGATGAGAATCACATTGCCTCCATGATAGCACTGTTTTAAGCATAAACTGAAAGAGTGAATAGACATGCAATGGACACTCAATAAATATTACCTAGTCTCATGGATTGAATGTTCACGTCCCCCTCAAAAATTTATATTGAAATCATAATGCCCACTGTGATATAGCATCAGGTGGCAACCTTCAGGAGGTGATTACATTATGAAGGTTGTTATGGTTTTAATCTAAGATGTCCCGCCAAAAGTTCATGTGTGAGACAGTGCAAGAAGGTTTAGGAGTAAAATGATTGGGTTATGAGAGCCTTAACCCAATCCATGAATTAATCCCCTACTAGTAGTAACTGAAGGCAGGTAGGGTGTGGCTGGAGGAAGTAGGTCATTGGGTATAAGAGCCCTAATAAGGAGATAGCTAAGATGGTGGCTAGCTGAGAGCCATAAGAGGTGTTTCAGTATTTTCACCTGATATTCATGCATTTATCTAAGAATCTTTCTATGCCCGTGAACACTATGTGACGCACCTGAAAGTTTGAGCTGTTAACACGTGTATACTTGTTAAAGCAAAAAGTATTTAACCAGGTGAGGTTGGCTAGAGGGGGTGGTTGGAGTTGGAGAGGTTGTTGGAGCCGGAGAGAGAAGTTAGAAGAAAGAAGAATAAAGAACCTATTCATTTCCAGTCTGCCTCCGAATTCTTTCCTGCAGTACCGTTGCTGCAGGCGGCAACAATTGGGGTTGTACCTCTGGGTTATATTTTGTACCTGGTGAGCAGGGTTCTCTCTCCCTCTGCTTCTTGGTGCCATGCTCCCAGCTGCTTTCCTCCACCACACACTTCTGCCATGAGGTTCTGCCATATCTCAGGCCCTGAGGAATGTAGTTGGCCATCTATGGACTGAGACCTCAAAACCATGAGCCTCCAGATAAACTTTTCCTCCTCTAATTGTTCTTGTTAGGTCTTCTGGCCACAGCAGTGAGAAAGCTGACTAAAACAAGAGTGGAGTCCTCAAGAATTAGATTAGTGCCCTTATAAGAAGAATTTATAAGAAGAGACCTTCATAAGAGAGGTTGCTTCATCTTCCTGGGTTTTGTTTGTTTTTTTTTGGTTTGGTTTGGTTTGGTTTGGTTTGGTTTGGTTTGGTTTGGTACCGGGGATTAAACTCAGGGGCACTTGATCACTAGGCCACATCCCCAGCCCTTTTTTATATTTTATTAGAGACAGGGTTTCACTGAGTTGTTAAGTGCCTTGCCATTGCTGAGACTGGCTTTGAACTCGTGATCCTCCTGCCTCAGCCTCCCAAGTGCTGGGATTACGGGCGTATGCCACCACGCCTGGCTCACCTTCCTGTTTTCTACCGTGTGAGGACGTGGTAAGAAGATAGCCATCTACAAACCAGGAAGCAGGTCCTCACCAGACACCAGATCTGCTGGCTGCTTGATCTTGGACTTCCCAGCCTCCTAAATGGTCAGAAGTAAATTTCTGTCATTTAAGTTACCAGTCTATAGTATTCTGTTATAGCAGCCCAAACTGATGGACAGCTACTAATGGCTATCACTGTTTCTGAGAGCAGACATTCTTTTGTTCACATAATTTATGTCTATATAAAGGCAGTATATCCAATTGTCCAAAAAGGCCCCATGTTACACATCCTTCCTCCCCTAAACCAGAGGTCTATTTTTCCTGCTTTATAGTGACCTTCCATATTTTGTCAAAAGGATATCTTAGTGCTGGGTCAGTCAGTTCCTGTGTCAATGAATGCAGCTAGCTATAAGAATTCATGTAAATTTCAGGTGTCTGAAGCTTCAGGTTCCTCCTGGGACTGATTTATTTTTAAAGGACAAAGATAATTGGAATCAATCAACCAATAGGCCATGAATTCCCTGCGTCTTGTAAGTCCAAAATCTTGTAAAGGTCCTTGTAATGTGCCAGGACCTTTGAGAAATACAAAGAAACAGGATACCAACCTGGCCTCAGAGAGCTGACACTCTTGTATGATCTAACACAAAGGAGGGATGGATATATCCAGTTGGGGGATCAAAACAGACTTAGCTGGGAGACGAGTTAGTGGAGTTGAACCTTGGAGAAATGGGGCTGGGGGTGATGGGGCATCGATTTCCAGATGGAGGAAACAGCATGAGTAAAGGCAGGGATTGCAGAAAGCAGAAACAACAGTATTAGCTCAAAGAAAGTAGAAGAAAAATAATAGTGATATTTTTTAAAACAAAGGAAATGGTGCACAAATACTAGATGAAGAGAGAATAGCTGAGAATTTCTCAGCATTGGATAAAGACAGAAGCCTACAGATTAAACTGTTCTGATAAGCACTTAGTAAAATAAGTGTAGCTTTTTTTTTTTTTTAATTGCACACACACATATCACAGTGAAACTTTAGAACAAAAGGACATCTTAGCACTGGGTCACTTGGTTCCTGTGTTCGATGAATGCAGCTAGCTGTGAGAAATTAATGTAAATTGCAGGACACATTGATCCTTGGCACTTCAAAGGTATTTGCTGCCTGGGGTTCCTCCTGGGGCTTATTTTTTTTAAAAGGACAAAGATAAAATCCAAAAGCAATCAGAGTAAAAAGCAGGTGAGCTACAAAGACCAAGAATCAGATTGACTTCAGTTTGTCTTTAGCAACTTGGCTGCAGAAGACACATGAGTACTAGATATATTCAGAGTGCTGCAGAAAAATTACTTTGAATCAAATTGAAGTGTTGTCCAAATGGCTCAGTTCTTGAGCATTTGATTCTTGGCCAAGTCTGATGATTTTTTTTTTTCTTTGTCAGAGAAAGAAATCAATAGCATATGATTATTCATATTTTAAAACCACATCCAAATGTTACAACAGAAAATGAAAAATGCTCTGGAACTGAGTTCAACCCAAGAATGGATATGAATCCATTCACGGCTCCTTCTCAGGCTGAAAAGCAAGACTCTCCACCTTTTGAGTGTGGTATCTTGTTGACTTTGCATCTGACAAAGTGCTGAATGTGGTCATCCAAGAAAATCTCCTATAATTTTTGTCTCTGTTCAATCCAAATATGCAGATCCATCTGAAAGAGCAGACAGATATTGGTGACCATTCCCAGGGTACATTGTGCGTCAGGAATTGCTAATTTTAGTAAGATTAAGAAAAGAAATCAATAGGGTATGATGGTACAACTTTTCTATTGTTGAGCTTTGACAGGAGCACAGAAAAGACCACCTCACTGATCCAAACCAATATTTTTATTTCTTTTTTTAAAAATCATTATTTAGTTGCATTATTTTAAGATTGTGTCAAATCATTTTTTTTTCTTAATTTACCTACAGTCCTCTGAAGTAATAGCATCCCATAAATTATTCACAAGTGACAAAAAAGGAAAACTGCTGATTTTAAACATGGAATTGAAATTCCTTCATGTGCCAGGAAGTGAGGTTGCCCCTTGGGGCAGTCTCTTCCACTGCCACCTTCTCCCTCTCAGCCTACTCTCCAGCTCCTTCAGATGGCCTGTGGATCCAAGGAGAAGCCAAGCCGTCTCACACCTACCTCCACATCAAAGGTTGCCAGCTGAGACATCTCCTCTCCTTCCCGTTTCTTTCCTTTCGTGAAGCCACCAGCTCATCATTCACAACCAGTTCAGAGTCACTTCCTCTACCTAGTTTTGCTGACAAAGATGGTCTGCCAATGCAGGGCCACCAAGTGCTCTTGGCCCTAACACGATGGCTACGGTCTCAGAGCATTTCTATAGCTATGTGAAGGACCTCAGATCAGCTTAAGGTAACAACTCCCAAAAAAGCATCTTCCCTGGGCATTTTCCCTACAGCAAGAATTCTCATATCCTACTGTATTTGGAGACAAGTTATGTTGTTAGAGTGTGCTGTGCTTTGGATTTGAAGTGTCCTGTAAAAGCTCATGTGTTGAATGAAGACTTGGTTTCCAATGCAGCAGTGTTCAGAGGTGGGATCTTTGGATCATGAGAGCTCTAAGCTCATCAACAGATGTTGATGGGTTCATAATTTAATGGGCCATTGGGAGGTAATAGAAAATCAGGCGGTGGTACCTACTTGGAGGAAGTAGTCTTTAAGAGCATGCCTTAGAACGCTCTATCTTGTCCCCAGTCCCACCACAATGTCCCCCCTCACCATACACCCGGAAACAGTGAAGCCAAGTGACCATGGATTGAAACCTCGGAAACCATGAGCCAAAATAAGTCTTTCCTTCTTTAAGTTGTTTTCTTATATATTTTTTCAGTGGTAGAAAGTTGGCAAAACAGACTGGCATTATACTGAATTGGTTAAAACAATGCACAATGAAGAAAAAAGAAAAAAATGCCATTTATTCAGCTAAAAATAATCAACAGTTTTGCTTGGTGATAAGTTCTACTGCCATATGCTTACTGGGTATGTTTAACTGTCTTTGTAATTGAAATTCTTCAAGGAAAAAAAGTATGTAAATGTTTCAGCTCTTACTACATTTGTCCCTATTGGAATAATTACTTTCTAATAAAAATTTTATGATCCGAGTCATATTAGGACACCAACTATCTCATTAAGGCAGAACAGACTGAGTAAGAAAGAATATGGAATATTGTAATGCAGGCCAGCAGAGGGGATATGGAGACAGCATTTATTCTAAGGCGAACAAATAAAGTCTGGGAACCTCTAAATCTCATCTACTCAAACTTTCTTCTGCCTGCTCAAATCTGCCTTTGAATGATTTTTATTGCAATTATTATAAATTTCAATTCCAAAATTTCTTCTTTTTTTATTCTTGTGTTTTCTCTCTCTTTATTGATATTTCTGTCTCATTTATGTATTGTTTTCTTGATGTTCTCCATGTTCATTTAGTTATTTGAGTATTTTTATGACAATTGTTTTAAAGTCTTTGCCCTCAAGTCTTTTTCAGAAAGAGTGTCTGTTAATTTCCTTTTTATCTTTGAATGGGCCATAGCTCTCTATTTCTGTGTATACCTTGTAATTTTTCTATTGTTGAAAACCACTGGACCTTTCAATATTACAATATGGTAATTCTGGAAATGGGATTCTCCCCTTTCCCCAGCATTTGCTAGGTTTTGTTGTTGTTGTTATATTGCTGTTGTCAGATGTCTCTGACCTGAAGATCAACTGGAGGTGAAAACTTAGGGTCTTCTCCAGTCTTTTCTGAACCTGTGCCTTCCCCTAGACATTTGTGGTGATTTTCTCACTTCCCCTATATGTGCAGTTGCTTTTGGATATCCTAGTCTTTGATGTCTTATGCCCAAGGAGCGGAAAAAAAAGAAAAATTAAAGGAGAAAAGTAAAGAGTAAAGTCCCTTTGGCTAGAAATCACTTCAGTCAGAAGAGGAAGGCTTGTAGCATGAAGGCAGATGCAGCAACAATGACCACCACACCCTTGTCTTCACCTCCATGTTCAGAAGCAGCAGTTAGTGATTAGAACACAAACCTCCAATGTTTGGAAGACAGGATCCTTTTTGCTCCCACCCTGGCTTCTGCAAGCCGCTCCAAGAACACATGTAGTACAACTCCCTGTCATGGGGCTGGCTGAAAGGTGGAGGGTGGATAGCAGGCACTGAGCTAAAGTTAACTAAAATTAACTGCAATTTACCATCTAAGCCTTCTCCTGGATGTTTCAAGCCTTCAATGGATTCCAGAGTTCCAAAATAGTTATATCTCACCAATTCTGCCCATGAAATTGTTATCTAGGTGAAGAGAGATTTTTGGTCATTCCTATGCAACTGTCTTCCAAATTTTTTTAATAGGAAATTTTAGGTCTTGCTTAGGAATATTTTTTTTTAGTAATGCATGCTGTGTCTACATGGAATACATGAGCCTGGGGTAAATCCAAAGTGGAACCTGTCATAATTTCATAGAACATTATCAGCTTCCTGTTTCCCAGCAGACCCTGAGATGAGTGGTTTGGGAAGCAGAGGGATTGAGGGAGATAATTACAGTTCCCATGTTTCCTGAGTCTTAATGAGAACAGGCACAGAGCTCCAAAGCAGCATGACACAAAGACATTCCCAGAAAGGGCAGTAGAAGGAAGCAGAAGGCAGCCTCTGAGGATGCAAAATTGACTTCAAAACCAGAATGACCTCTCAGACCTGGTGGCCTGTGTGTGGCAGAGAAGTCCCGACTTTAAGCAGACCCATGTCCTAGGAGGGAAGAAGTGAATTTCCTGGGGCTCTCCCTTCCCAAACCTCCTGGGAGGCTTCCAAAGACTCCCTGGCAAATGGCACTCCCCCATTTCCTCAGAGAAAACCTGAGATTCTGGCTTTTTTTTTTTTTTTTTTTTTTTTTGTACCGGGGATTGAACTCAGGGGCACTCAACCACTGGGCCACATCCCCAGCCCTTTTTTTTTTTTTTTTTTTTTTTTAATTAGAGACAGGGTCTCACTGAGTTGCTAAGTGCCTCACCATTGCTGAGGCTGGCTTTGAACTCACTATCCTCCTGCCTCAGTCTCCCAAGTGCTGGGATTACAGGCGTGCGCCACCGCGCCCAGCTGAGATTCTGCCTGTTCTTGTTTTTGTTTTTTGTTTTTTGTTTTTTTTCATTGTCATTTGATTTTTGTGGGAGGTGTTGTTGTTGTTGCCAAATTCAGAAAATTCAGACATGATAAACAATAAATGTTTGTTGTTTCAGTTTTAACGCAAATATTTAAAATACTTTCCCCAATTTTTTAATCTTGAAATTTCAAACCATTAGAATGGAAGAGAGTAGTACATTTAAACATGCAAATACCATTTACCCAGACTCACCAATTATCATTTTGTCACAATGACTTGGTTTTCACTGAAACTTCTTGAATGTAAATTGCAGGCATCATGACAGTTAACCTTGAAATAAATAAGTATGTATCTTTTAATAGCATTCTTCTACACAACACAGAGCAGAAAATTAATATAAATTTAATACTATTAAATGTATAGTTCATATTAAAAATTGCCTAGATATTCTTATGATTTCTTTTTCAATCCAGAATTCATCCTAGGATCACATATTACATTTGCTCTTCATGTCTCTTTAATCTTTCATTTAAAAAAAAAATTTTCCTGCTGTTTTTTGTCTTTCATGATATCAGCATTTTGAAGGGTCCAAACCAGCTATTTTGCCCAATGCAACTTGACTCTTTCTGTGACTTTTTTTTCCCCTTGTAACAACATACATTTTGGGCAGGAACACCATGGAAGTGACATTATGCCCTTCTCAGTGTATCACATCAGAGAATGCATAGTGACACTTTGTCCCATGGTTGGAAATATTAAGCTTGGTTCCTTGGCTGAAGAGATGCCTTCTAGATAACTCCAGATAACTCCTTTGCAAAGCCCCTTTCCTCCTTTGTAATGTGAAGGCCGATACTTCCAAGCTGAAGGTGGAAGGAGGAACAGCAATTATTGGAGGTGGAATGAAAATCATAATCCATTACAATTCTAGAAATGAAGAAAATTAATGCAAGAATGTTGGGGAAGAAAAAAGGTGCACTACTCCCCTTATCTACACACACACACACACACACACACACACACACACACACACACACTCACTCCATGGTTCCTTGGAGATACTAGAAGAGAAATAATGAGATACTTAGTTTATGGGATGAGGTTTTAAGCCATTCTATTTTCACATTAAAGGAAATGGTAACCTAAAAGGCTGGAAAATCAGTGGTGTCAAAGTATCAGACACTCTGGGTAGATTGTTACACTGATGAACTTAATTTGCCCATATCCCCCTGCACCTTTGGCCCTTTGTTAATATCCTCTGACACAGGCTCTGAAATCAGCCATCTGACTTCCCTAGCAAATGAGATAATAGCAAATGACACAAGCATAAAAAAAAAATTACTGAACATTGGGATTTGCCCTCTTACTGTTCTTGGAACCCTAAAACTATCATGGGAGTGAGCCCAGGTTAGCCTGCCGGAGGATGAGACCTCATGGCCTGTCCCTGTCACCTCGGTCTACAGCTGAAAAGAAAGCAGACATATGAGCAAAGCCATCCTAGACCAACAAGCCCACACCTAGCCAGCTCCTGTGCTGACCTCAGACATATGTGCAAGCCCAGACCAGATCAGCTAAGTCGGCCTCAGATCAGCAGAGCTGCCCAGCTGATCCATGCACTCATGAGAAATAATAAGTAGTTCTTGGTTCAAGCCACTAAGTTTTCATAGAATTTGTTATGTAACAAAAGCTAACTGATACACTTAGAAACCATTCTAACTCACAAATGTCCATTCAGGATATAAACTGTTGCCCTGCTGCCTGTTTTGGTGTTTTATTTTGTTTTGTTTTGTTTGTTTGTTTTTAGTTAGTTTGTTTTTAATCAGATTTCTCTTTTTTTCACAGATTATAACCTTTATCAAAAGAAAATTTACACTGAACCCTTATCAGGGGTCTCAAAACAACATGATTTTAAAATTATTACAGCAAATTCTAAATTTGAACACAAAATCAATATTATGAATTTCCATATCCACACCTACTTTAGTACATGAGAGACGTATGCAGCTGAAGAATATGCTGGAACATTGCAATGTTCTTTGGTCAAGCTGGTAATATAAACATGCTGCTCAATAGAAACACCAGATCCCAATGAAGGCCAATTAATCCAACCTTAAAGAGCAAACTTGTTGAAGAAATGTTTAAAGTAGTAAGAAAAAAAAAAAAAAAAACATACAGGAGTGCTCAGACTTTACTGCATATGGGAATCATCTGGAAAAGCTTTTAAAAATCCTAACACCCAGGTGGCACTCCAGACCAATTAAGTCAGAATCCCTGAGACTAGGCCTCAAGTATCAGTATTTTTTTTTTTTTTTTAACTGCTCCTTGGGTGATTCCAGTGTACAGCCGAGCTTGAGGCCAGAGCCACTGAATGTGCCTGTTTATAAGTGTGTCAGCAGATGGAAGTCATTTTGCAGACTCGGTAACTGAGAGAGGCTACAATACAGTATGTGATCCACTCAACTAATGCATATATTCTACCACAAAAGCATGGGAAGATGCATTCATTCACCCCCAATTTCCACTCACAGCCATATCATATCCTAGTGACGATGATATAAAATGAACACTGCAATGACCACACTTCACAATTATCCAATAGCACTTAGATACTTTTCTCTTTCAGTTGGACATTTACCAACACCCCCAGATGTTTTCCAGCTGTTTAATTAGAGGATTAAACAGTCTGATCATCTTCTCAACAGCCCACTCCACTCTGCAGATTCCCCACTCTGTCTCTTCCTGCTTGGCAGACCACAGTTTTCAATCTCCCTGCAAAGGTTGTTCTTGGCTTGCTACTCTGAGTTCTTTGGCCCCTGCAGCCCAACAATTTTATGGCTCAACCAAAGGACTCCTAAACCTTGTGCATGAACAGTCGTTCTGTCTCCACCGTGACTTTCCCGTAAGGGTCGTTTGTTGCTGGGGGATTTCGTCAGCATTTTACAACTTGGCTCCCACAAATCCTCTGTAGCATTTTGAACCAAAAATCTCTAAAATGGGCCAAACTATTTTTCTCTCTAGACTTTTAAAACCTTCCAAGACACCACTGAATAGTTGCCTAAGTCACAACATACCTACAGCATAAGACACAATGTACAGCCCAATATTCTCTGGAAAAGAAGATAACACATTGGTGCTAGAAAGGTTCAGAAGAAATTGGAGCCTTCGCCTGCTCCTTACACCACAGGGATTGATTCAACATTTATACCCAAGTTGCAAATCTGCCCATGAGCACCCCTGTCATGATTGCCTCATCCCGCCCAGAGTTGAGCCCCTAATTGAACCAAGTTGTAGTTATTTCATAGTAGAACATCGACAATAAAACCTGAAACCAAAAATCCTAGGCAGAGCCCCGCTATCTCAAGAAGGATTCTAAGGTCAATTACAACTACAAGAGGAGAAAATGCCTTGTCATCACACAAAGGCTAATGGAAGGACATTTGAAATGTGTGCCCAGCTACACAGGGTCTAAAGCGATGGCTAGGTGCTAGGGAAGAGCCGTCAGTGGCAGCTGGGGTCAAAGGAAATTTGGAAAGTCCACATCACTAGAAGGGCAGAGAAGAGAAGACCAAGTGAAGGATGACCCATCTGGCGAGCCTGCTCTCAGGGAGAGAAGAGAACCAGGGGGTCCTGGAGTCTCCCTGAGCACAGAACAGAACAAGTGTTAGAGAGGGGGAGAGAAAGCAGATGCGGGGAAGGCCTGTGGCTTTCCACAAATGCAGACGGGTTTCGTGTCCAACATGGGAACAAGGCCGACAATTACAAACAGATTTCAGAAAACCGTGAGCCAGTTTATAGGGAGTGAGTTCGAACAGAGTTCAAAGAGGAAAATCCTGATTGCTTTTTCTGAGCTGGGTATTCTGGTTCACAAGGAGCCTGGAGAAGCCGTCAGATCTCTGCTCCTACTCCTGGCAGTCACAACCCTGTGCCAGCCAGATGTTTCAAAAGTTTCTCAAATGAAAGTTTCCCAAAGAAGAATTTCTATTCTCCTTATTAAAGGAGGGACTTTGGTAAGTCCTCAAAAAGTTATTCTTGATTTCACTCTATCATTTGGTGTTACAAATTGAGCCCTATGAGCTCTATTTTTTTTTTCTTAGCTATATACAATAGCACATTTATCAACTCCTTTCCAATCTTTCTCCAAATTTACAAGCAAAGGTCACAATTTCTTTTTTTTTTTTTTATTTTTTAAAAATATTTATTTATTTGCTTTAGTTGTACACAATGGGTTTATTTGTACGTGGTGCTGAGGATCGAACCCGGGCCGCGCACGTGCTAGGCGAGCGCTCTACCACTGAGCCACAATCCCAGCCCCCGTCACAATTTCTTAATGGAATATGCCAGGACAGAGGACAACCAGCCCCACTTACACAGGGTCTGCCTGAGAAAGGGAAGGTAGAAAATGCTAGAGCTGTTTGTGATCCTGAGAACAAAGGGGAGGAGTGCTGTTCTCCTCATCCATCTACCTGAAGGACATTATGTGATTCTGTCTACCCCTATCCTATCCACAGCTGACTAGATCAGGGGTAGACTAGGGCTGCCATATATTGTTGTCTGGGCTGTACACTACACCAGGAGAGAAGTGAATGGGCACAAGAGAAGCCTGAGTTGAGTGCCCGGATAACACAAATGCGCCTGTATAAATGGTCACGCTGGATTAAATGCCTGATCCAAGCCATGTTTGTTAAATTCTCTTTCCTAGGTATTGGAGATTTCTGGACTTTTAAAACTAGGAGGTCTGGCCCAGCCACAAAGAGCAAGAAATATGGAGGCAGGGTCCCCAGAAAATGGAAACACTAGATGCAGGATGACCCTCTGTGATTCTGGCCTCCAGGAGTCCTGACTTGATTCTGTGTTCAGATATTCTTCCTTAGTTGGGGTTGGTTTAAGTGAATTTCTGCTTAGGAAAAGCTACTCCCAAAGCACCCTGGAGATGGGTCGTCTGAGTCCTCTACCTGGCCAGTGTCACTTCCCCTGATGTTCCTCTACTCGTGGGGCCCCCTGACATAAGCTTAACTCTCTCCTCAGGAAGCCTTTGTGCTGGTTAACCATTTGACCAGAGGGTTCTTTTTTTATTAATATTTATTTAATTGTTTTAGTTGTACACAATGCCTTTATTCTTATGTGGTGCTGAGGATCGAACCCGGGCCGTGCACGTGCTAGGCAAGCGCTCTACCGCTGAGCCACAACCCCAGTCCTGATCAGAGGGTTCTTAACCAGTCATTTGGCTATTTAAAAAAAACCTTTATGCAAAACTGTTTGTTTTAATTTATTCCCCAATTAACTTTGCAAAAACACTAAATGTGTCAAAATGAAATACTATTTTTGTATCAAATATCTGTACATAACATTTTGGTTTTCTTTTGTGTATGTGTATTCTATGGTCAATTTTTAAATATACACATTAAAAATCCCTCCCCCTAATTTCACAATTGGGAGATAATTGCTCTAACACTGGCAGTTTCTCATTTCTAGGTCCCCTCCCTTCCCCACCCCCCCACATACACACATGTCTAAAATATCTAGATTCTAACCAGCTTTTTTTGTAAGAATTGCTCTCTTATAGAGCCTGCCTGCCTTGATGTGCCATTTTAATTTGTAAGTTTTTAAAGTGAGACTAAAACACTTGGGGGAAATCATTACTGGGGTACCTATTTGAACAACCATCAGGCCCAATGAGGGTGCTACACTGGCGTTGAGGTGATGCTGTATCCTTCAGATCTGGGGGTTGCCTGACTTTTATCTAAACCAGTCCAATTGCCAAATGATCCCCCTTAGAGTGTTAAAGTATTGTCTGCAAAGGAAAAAAGAAAAATAGTTTTCTCTTTTAGAACACTTTCTGCTTTAAGAAAAATGGCCAGAATCACTATCTTTAGACACTGTAAAGTAGAAATCAGCCCCCAGCCTGGAAAATTCAAGCCCACCAGATGGCCTCAGAAAGGTTGATCAGATTGGGAAGGTGCTTGGAAGTAAATTGGGAGAGGCTGACTTTAAAACTCAGGGCAATTTGATATCCACTGAAGCAGATTGAACGAGTCACCCAGAAAACTACAACCAGGAAAGTTGTAGTTTGAACTCCAGTGCTGCAGGTTTCAAAGCAAAAAAGTATTTTATGGGAATAGACACACTATGGGGAAAATAACAAAAATATAAGCAGAGGACTTTTACCATTTTCACTTCCTAGCTATCTTTGTCCCATTTCTGCAGCTATGACAAAACACCTGAAACTGAATAATTTATAAAGAATAGAAGTCTGTTTGGCTCACAATCTGGAGACTGGGAAGTCTAAGAGCATGGCACTAGCATCTGCTCAGCATCTGGTGAGGACCTTCTTGCTGCATTGTAACATGGCGGAGGGTGTCACACAATAAGGCAGAGCACGTATGCCAACTCAGTCCCTCTTCCTCTTCTTATAAAGCCACGAGTGCCATGACGGAGGCCCCACCCTCATGAACTCATCTAATACTAATTACTCCCCAAAGGTCCCACCTCCAAATTCCATTAATGTGTGAATTAGGGAAGTCAGTTTCTAACACATGAACTTTTAGGAGGCACCATAAAACAATAGCACTACCTTTAATGGTTTATAACATGGTTTACTTATAATCTTTCACTTTAGCTGTCTCTTGTCTACATTATCTTCCATACCTTATCTTCCCTTTCTTCTACTCCAACTGGTTGAGGTTCTCTCAGTTGGAAGGCTGGGTCTCAGCAAATGAAGACTGCATGTTTGCACAGGGCCTCCTCCAACCTCTACCCCTGCTTCACTCTGCAAAAGCCCTGCGGCCCCTGCTGATCCTGCCTGCGACCTAATCCCCATCATTTCTTCTAAAAGCTCCCTTGTGGTGCAGAGCTGGCATCCTGTGGTAAAGAGCATGCAGGACCATGAGTCAGGGCTAGAAGTTCTGAGGGCACAAACCCTGCCCCAACTCTCATCCATTACCCCTTCAACATACGCCACCTAGAACAACAGAACCAGTCAGTGGTCCATGCCCTAGGATGCCTTTGTTTAGGGACATCTGTTCTTTATCTCTTTCACTGAAGAAGTTTATGATGGGAACAGTAAGGTTTTGGAGCTACAGTCTTCTTCATTCCCAATTCAAGCCCAAAGGAATAAAAAAAAAAAAAAAATGATTTGAGGCTGCAAGCCAGATGACTTGAGGCTGCAAGCCACTGTGGTACCTCCTGGTGCTCATCCTGATAAAACCATTTCTGGAGTTAAATGTTAGTTGCTTCCTGTTTAAAAAAAAAATAGTGTGTGTGACTCAGGCCATTTATTGGCTATAGAGTTTCTCAAAATCTACAACCAGTTTCCTGAACAAGCTGTGATTTGGGGTAGCCTGGTACCTCTCACCATCCCCATCTTGGCTCCCAGATCAGCTGCATCCCAGGATGCCTCGCAAAGCTTTTCAAAGCCCTGAAAGGTGTGTTACAGAAAGCTGTGATTCAAAAACAGCACACTGAATTTGTCACTGAGTGTAATTTTTCTCTTCCTGGCATGTATGTGTGTGTGTGTGTGTGTGTGTGTGTGTGTGTGTGTGTTAGTGACACTTCCAACTAGTAGAGGTATTTTAAAAATATATATCCAAACAGGATCTAATATAAGGGAAAAGGCCCAAAACTGAATCAATCTTTCTTTCTTTCTTTCTTTCTTTCTTTCTTTCTTTCTTTCTTTCTTTCTTTCTTTCTTTCTTTCTCCCTTTCTTTCTTTCAGAAAGAGTCATGTATGGTGCTGCATGCCCATAATCCCAGTGACTCTGGATGCTAAGGCAGAAATATTGCAAGTTCAAGACCAGCCTGGGCAACTTAGTGAAACCCTGTCTCAAAATAAAAAATAAAGAGGTCCAGGATGTAGCTTAGTGATAGAACATCCCTGGGTTCAACCCCTGGTCCACCCCCCCCAAAAGAAATGTATTCACACAACCTTGGCTGATATAGGGTATTACAAGCAAGAAAACAAAACACCACTGTGCTAGAAAGACGTTCTGTTGCTTTGAAGGAAATTTTACTAAGCTCCACTTCTTATAGTCAGTGATTTTCATCAGAGTATTTTTCTTTTTCACATTGGTTTCTGTGGGAACTTTGGTAAAGAATGAACACTCATACCAGGGAACTCTTACCAACACATGGGATCAGAACCTACCAGCATAGGGCCCAGGCAAGTGCATTGAGAAAGATCTTGATACACACTCCAATCTGAGAGTTGCCATTCTGGTCAGCCCAATACCGTGCCATCTGGGCTGGCATGTGCTGAGCAACCAGGAAAGCATGGGTCCTGGGAGCTCATTCTTGTCCCACTTTGTTTAGTTCTTGCTCCAAAAGCACTCTCCCCCACCTCCCAAGGCCATCACCATGCCCTTGGAGCTGAACCTCCAAAACTATGAGCTAAACCCTTTTCTTTAATAAAGAACACAACCTCAGGGATTTTGTTATAATAACAAAGCTCGGCTAATGGGGGGGGGGCAATTAAAACACTCAGGTTTAATATTTTCAACATATTACACCTATTAAAATTTTTAGTGTTAATATCTCTAAAGTGAATCCAAATATATAATTTTCAGACCCCATAATAAAGCCTCCTTTTCTCAACCATTCATTTCCCTCATACCCAGTTACTCTTACCCTGACCTCTCCTCTGAGTAAATGCAACAAGTCCAGCCTGCACTGTTTTTCTTTTTTCCTCCTTTTTCTTTCCCCTTTCCCTCAGCACTTTATTACCAGTTGGCTAAGCCTCTCCCACCCAGAAAGATTTCAGAGAGAAGAGAATTGGAGCTGGCGATTTGAGAAATCTCTTTGACCAGATGGGGAAGCCCATTAATAAGTTTTTATTTTGTCTGACTAAGGAACCTCCACTTCCCTACTTTTTGCCAGCTTTGTGAGCCAAAACGGGGACATATCATTGCTTCCAATTATACAAAATTCTTAGCCCCTCAAAATCCTACCCACCCTCAGGTTTCTCTGAGTTTACCCCATCCCCCACAGCCCCCCCCCCATTTCATCCTATGAATGCTAGTGTTAATCCTTCTCATCCAAGGCAATGTCCCTCTGCTCCCCACTTGTAGCAGCTGTGAGACTGATTGATGACCGGCCCTGTATCCCTTCTGCCCACCTGAATTAACTGGCAGGTGCAGTTCTTGGTACCCCGATACCTCCTGCCCAAGTCTTGAAGCTCTCTTCTTTTCAGCCTTTCTCCTCCATGTGGGGCATAACTCAGAAGCAAGGACGATTATCACCCTCTGGAAAACTGTCCATCCCTGCTGCTATAAGAATCATTCAGTGGCTGAATGTCCCAGGCTCCCTGTGCTGTAGTAGACAATCATAAGACATGTTCTACCTGGTTTCTCAGGTAGAGTGAGCCCCAGATAGGCACAGCATTCCCTGCTCATTAGCACATCGTGCACCAGTTCTACTCCCTTCCCTGCCTCACTTTCCCTCTACCTCCCTTCTGCATCCCAGGATCAACTCCTAGTAAATTACCTGCACTCGAATCTTTGTCTTGGAGTCTCAGTGGGTAACCTAAATGAACTAAGGACACCTCTCTGTAGCACTTTGTTGTATTGTCCTCATTGTCTCTCTGGGAACTTCATGGCCATCCCCAGGCAAAGCTCCTACTCTGCTGTGGGTAGTGTGTTAGTCAACTCTGTGATGCTGTGACCAAAATACCTGACAAGAATAACTGAGATAAAAAGTTTATTTGGGCCCACAATTCCAGAGATTTCATCCATGGTCAGTCAACTCCATTGTTCTGGGTCTGAGATGGGGCAGCACATTAAAGCAGAAGGGCATGACAGAGGAAAGCTGCTTAGCTATGGCAGCTGGGAAGGAGAGAGGGAGAGGGAGAGGAAGAGAGGGAGAGAGTGGAGGGGGAGAAAGAGAGAGGGAGAGAGAGAAGTAGGGGAGCCAGGAACAAGATATAGTCCAAGGGTATGTCTCCAGTGAGCTACTACTTCCTTCAGCCCTGCCCCACCTGCCTACAGTTATCACCCAGTGGTCCATTCAAATTATTAATCCATCAAATGGATTAATCCACTGATGAGGTTATAGCTTTCATAATATAATAATTCCTGCATTACCTAAAACATGAACTTTTTAGGAGACATTAAAGATGCAAACCGTAAGAGGTAGTCAGGAATTCAACTTATTAAAATGACATCTATGGGTTTCCTGATTGTGTGCAATCAACTCAGTCATAACTCTGACTTAGAGGGTTCCATGAAAGCACTTTTGAGCAGAAGGTCCCCAGGGTCATTTGCCCCATAAAAAATAAAAAATAAAAAAGGCGGGGGGAGCTTAGTTCAGGAAAGATAAAGCCTTTAGCTAAAGGTGATACATCTGCCACAAGTCTTCGAAAGACTCTGCCAGGGCATGTAATTACTGGCTACCCGGTCATTCTTACTCCTAGTGACAGAACTTCTCCTGCCGCACATCTGGAGGTTGTCCTCACTATCCACAACACCAGCCAACTGGCAGCCCCTCCCTTTGAGGACAGCAGAAAGCTGGGTCTCCTGTTTTTGATCTTACATGGGTAGATGTCAGAAGGGCAGAAGAACGGGGTGAGTTCCACACAAAATAGGAAGGGCAGAGCTACAGTTTCCAGATCATCTATCCAGAAATTTTAAATTGGCAGCCCAGTGGACTATATTCGGTCTGTGATATGTTCTCCTTGGCCAACAGAAGGTTTTTTTTTGTTTTGTTTTAACTAGCCCAATAGAGTAATTAATAAAGTTTGCAAATTCCAGATTCTCTTGAAAACAGGAAGATCTGGGGGCTGGGGTTGTGGCTCAGCGGTAGAGCGCTCACCTAGCACGTGCGCGGCCTGGGTTCGATCTTCAGCACCATGTAAAAATAAACGCATTGTGTACAACTAAAGCAAATAAATAAATATTTAAAAAAAAAAAAAAAAAAGGAAGATCTGGTGAAGTGGAATCCAGATTTTGACCGGTCAATCACAATGGGAAACCCCTTAGACCTTCAGTCTCTTGCAACAGCTTGCAGCTCCAATTCTGTACACCCAGAGACTGGGCCTTGAATTCGACGCTCTAAAGTTTAACCCTAAAAACTTTAAGAATGAGCAAAGGTTGTCTAAAGCTCAAGTCTGCTGAACGCAAAGGGGCCAGAGCCTCCCTACAGCGGTCTGGGAGGCCCGATTGGAATTGACGGAATAACCGAAAAATCTGACAGTGGTGGTGATGGTAGATTTGGGGTGAGGACCTGAAGGTTGGATCTTTGTACAGGGCCAGCTGCCCCCATTCCCAGCTTCATCCCGGGATGGGGATGGGGGGCTTCCACTCCATCACCACCCATAAGGCCCGTGCTGCCTCTGTGAAGATGAGGTTGCACCCTAGGTTTGCAGCTGGCACTGGGCACCTGCAGAAAGCAGGGGGCTCTACCTGTGCACAGGCGATTCGGGTGAGATGGGGGGGTGGGGGGCACAGCAGGGTGCAGAGGACAGGAATCGCACCACGGACAATAGTGCTCCTCTGCGGAATCGCACCACTGACACCTGCCTAATCACCCCCGGGTGCGAAGGAGTGAGAAAACCCCACAACCCGTGACCCAGAGAGGCTGGAGCTACAGTGTCCGCACCCAGAGCAGACTAGTCCCAGCGCGCCCGGCGGGGCGCCGGAGCAGATCGCCCACTCTCCGCCTAGGGTAGAAGGCAGGCGGGGGCACCCCTGGGCGGAGTCGAGGGCGGGACGCACAGGGCCGGGTCCGAGGTGTTGGGACCAGTTGAGGGGGCGGAGCGCCGACTCTGGCGGGGAGACGCAGCCAAGCGCCGAAGAGCACTGAGGCGAGGGGGGGAAAGGGACCACACACACCCACCACACGAGCGCTCAGCGCCTCGGCAAGCGCAAGTCCGAATCTCCAAGGCGGGAACCAAGAGGCCCGGCCCGCGTCCACTCACCCTAAGACCCTCGTTTGTCCGCCAGGACCTCAGAGTGCCCCAAGAGAAGAGGTGCCGAGGTAGGTACGTGATCAGATCCGCGCGGTTGGAAGACGCGCGGTGTGTTCACGCCGCCGGGACAAGGGGCTCCGACGCCCGCTTCTTTCTCATGGCAACTCGGGCTCCTAGCCTCTCGCCACTCCTGGGATGTGCCGGTCTGTCCCCAAGCTAGCGATTTGATTCGGGGAAATGCCCTCTGGGCCCTCCAGGTTGGCAGGAGACCGTACGCTGGGATTGGGGGCTGCGGGCACGGGCAGACGGAGCTGGCGGGCGAGCGCCAAATTGCAGGGGGAGGTCTCTAGCAGAAAGGTGAGCGGAAAAGAGCCAACCTCTCTGATAAAATTCTCTCGTCCAAAAGGTTGGTAGAATGAGATAGATATCATTACCCTAAGTGCATGTACGGAGACACGAATGGTGTGAATAAATGTGCTCTATATGTGTAATATGGATTATAATGCATTCTGCTGTCATATATAACAATTTAGAATAAAAGAAAAGGAAAAAAAATTCTCTCGTCCCTCATCCTCTCCTCGCCACTCCACCCCCACCCCCAGTTTTCTGCGGTCCCAAAGCCCCGCAGGCTTTGTTTCTCGAACAAGAATTTTTTAGTTGATTCCTGCCCCGGGGCAGGGCGGAGTCTTCGGACACCGCGTGGCAGCGTTGGGTGGTTGGTAAGGGAGGGGAGCAGGTGCTGGAACGGAGTGATCACCCGCGAGGGGTACGTCCCTCGAAAATGCGACCCGGACAGGGACTTGTCCCCTCCCGGGCACGCGCGTCTTCCTCGCGTCTGGGGGCTGGAGAGCTGCGGAGCGTAGAAACCCGGCAGGACTCCTGCTTCTCTGTCCGCGGCTGAACCGAGTCTGCAGGGGTCGGAATTTCGTGTGAAAGGCAAGCCGTGGGAGGACACCCCGGGGGCAGACGCCCTGTGAGTTGAACCTCACCTGTCGGGGGTGTCTCTACCTCCGTCACGCAGCAGGCGGGAGCTCCGTAAGGTTAGGGTGTTCCTGCCACAACTGCGACTCTTGTCCCTTGCCAGGGTGGCCGTTCCTGACCCTCGCTCCCGTCCCGCCTTCCCAGGGGTGGACGAATTTCCCTGACCCATTTTATCGCTTCTTGCTACCTGCATGCAGTGGCTCCTACACTTGGAGTCGTTTCCAGGAGTGCTGAGAGGTCGGGAGGAAAGCGCTTCACCTCTAGTAGGACGCCTCCCTTTCTGCGGACGTTAGAGTCCTGGTTCTTTTCCCAGACACTCAGCGACTCCCTGTACCTGGTGTTCCCCTGTCTCCTGAGGGCTAATCCTTCAGAGATTTTATTTCCTCCCGAAGCACCTTCATTGGACTTATCCAGTGAAGGACAGACAATTGGCCCTAGAGCCCTCTGGGGTCTTAGATGACCTTCTACCCCGACCTTCACCCTTGAGGGCTATTTTCAGTTATTTTCAGCCATCCTTTCCAGAGGACAAAGACCTTGATGACAAGGTGCGGTGCCTTCTACTCAGGGTCACTCTGGGGTGGGGAACTGGGAACCTGGTGAAGGCAGGAGGGAGCAGATTCAAAGTAGTGGGACCAAGGTGGGGAGAAAGAGAATTCCTGCTAGAGCTGGTTCCCAAGGATCAGGGGAGTTTCCTCTTGCCCACACCCCCCTCCACCTACAGCATCTAGGTGGGGATCCTTATTCATTCTCCCATCCAGCTCCCCCACCGTGCTCCCTGCCTATGCTTAGGAGGATCTGGACTGGGCAGCAGGAATAGTTTAACAGGGAAGTTGGGGCTCTGAGAGCATAAATCACTGGTCCAAGATGACTCAGCCTATCCGTATGAAAATGGTTTTGGTGATTTCCAAGTCCCTGGTTTGGCTAGACCAGAGGGCTCTGTGCCCTGCTTTGGAGGAAAGACCCTGCTCATGGCCAACGGATGGTGTAACGTTGTGGCTCACATAGTAAGCCTGGGCAGCCTTGAGAAACTTCCAGAAGACCTGTGGGAGCTGATGTGGGGGTGAGTGGATAACTCAGACATCAAATCAGCCCTGACCCCTGGGAAAAGGACAAAAGTGCACATTTTTCTTGGGTGTCTCTAACAAGTTCGATGCACCTTGCACTCAGTCCTTTCTGATAGCTGCACAGATGGTGGAGGGCGTCCCAGCTTCCAGATCTCATGTGTTCTCTCCCCTGCACCCTGAATAGTTCTGACTACAGGTAGGAAGTGGGTTTGGTGGGTCTGTACCTGGGGAACTCTGGAAGGATGCTACCAGATAGTCTTCATCCTCCTGTGATCTACTGGTTGTGTCTCCTTCCAGAATCAAGATGGTGTGTGAACTCTGCCCAAGGATGTGAGCAGGGTGCTAGACTTGGACACATCTTCTGTGACAGCAGAAGATCTGGACCCCCCACTCAGAGTGCTGTATTCCCTACAATTCCTTCATACCGCTCCATTTAAAGGCATCACAATGGCAGCCCAGAACAGAAACACTAGTTTTGCTCCCAACTTTAGTCCACCCCAAGACCATGCCTCCAACCTCCACTTCAATTTCAGTTATGGTGATTATGACCTTCCACTGGATGAAGATGAGGACATGACCAAGACCCGGACCTTCTTTGCAGCCAAGATCGTCATTGGAGTGGCACTGGCAGGCATCATGCTAGTCTGTGGCATTGGCAACTTTGTCTTCATTGCTGCCCTTGCCCGCTACAAGAAGCTGCGCAACCTCACCAACCTGCTCATTGCTAACCTGGCCATCTCTGACTTCCTGGTGGCTATTGTCTGCTGCCCCTTTGAGATGGACTATTATGTGGTACGCCAGCTCTCCTGGGAACATGGCCATGTGCTCTGTGCCTCTGTCAACTACCTGCGTACTGTCTCCCTCTACGTCTCCACCAATGCCCTCCTGGCCATCGCTATCGACAGGTGAGGCCCTTGGCAGGGGTGTAAAACAGAAGCCAGCCAAGCTGCCATTTTTCTCACTTCTAATCAGGCAGGCTTGGCATTGCTCCAGATTTGAATGTTATTGATCTGTTGAGGGGCAAGAAGAGCTTTTGTTTCTCTAGCTGTATTCCATTCCCCAAAATGTGAGCAAATATGAGGCTCCCAAGTCCCCCAGTTCTGATCATGCTCTCTCTGAATCTGCTTTAGATGCAAGCATATCACACTGATGACAGCCTATGGCATCAAACACAAAGGCAAAAGTAGAAAATTCAGACAGCTCTTACTTGCAAGCCAAGGGAGGGTTAACTAAGGAAGCTTGCAGTCAAGACAATAAGCACCAAGTTTTTCCTGTGGCCAGATTGAGATACAAAACATTTCCATCACCTAGAAAATGCCTGTGCCCCTAACCAGTCAACTCCCCCAACCTTAAGCAACCACTGATCTGATTGTTGTCATCATAGTTTAATTCTGCCTGTCCTTTAACTTCCTAAGAAAGGAATCATCCAGTACATAGTCTTGTTTTAGTGATTTTGTTGCAGAGCTGATTTTAAAATGAGATAGCAGGATTTGTTTGCAGAAAAGAGAGAAGGGACATGCTTGCTTTTGCTCTTTTGCATATATCCATGTGTGCTCATTTGCATGCATTTGCATGAGATGTTCCAGAAGTCCTTGCTCTATTGTAAATGTATCATGTAAAATTTATAGCATCTTAGTGACAAATCTTATGCATGTTCAATTTGTGTGAACAGTTGCAGTCCAGTATCAGATCACCAGTGGCTCTGTTTGAGAAGGACAGTTGATGTCTCATCTTCTTGCTTACTGTCCACCCTTTTGAGTTGTGCTGAAACTCATTTTGATTAAGGTGCTCAATCATCTTTTTTCCCTTTTGTCTCCTTTCAACTTGTCAACTTTTCCCATGTTCTCAGTGTTGTTTATAGGTTTGCTGTCCTTTGTAATCAACCAGTTTATTATTTTCCATTTATGGTGTAATAAAATACACACACAGGTACAAGATGCATCTTCCTTTTATAGACTATCTGAAGGAAAAGCAATTTTATTACAACTCTGAGGTTCTTCAGGCCTGAAACCAGCATTTGTGAAGTGTGTACTTACCAACCAACTGCACAAAACTCCCCAGGGAAAATGGCACAAGGTAGCATCTGACACAATGATATAGATTTCTGGGTCCCACCCCAGTCTCCTGGATGGGAATCCTGTGGGCTGGGTCCCAGGAATCTGAATTTTTATTCAATTTCTTAAGCAATTCTTATGCTCACTAAAATGATAGTGATCACTATTCTCATCCCTTGTCCCATTGTAACCTTGTCTTCATGATGTTGATTTTGTCTTCCTGTTTTTTAAAATTTTTTATTTGTTCTAATTAGTTATACATGACATTAGAATATTATGCACTTTGATGTATCATTCATAAGTGGAGTATAATTTCTCATTTTTGTGATTGTACATGTCATAGAATCACATTGGTCATGCAGTCATATATGTACATAAGGTAATAATGTCTATTTCATTCTACTATCCTTCCTACCCTCATACCCCCTCCCCTCATTTCACTCCCCTCTATCTAATCTAAAGTAACTCC
Source organism: Tamias sibiricus (assembly GCA_025594165.1). Classification (NCBI taxonomy): domain Eukaryota; kingdom Metazoa; phylum Chordata; class Mammalia; order Rodentia; family Sciuridae; genus Tamias; species Tamias sibiricus. Next base: position 182,701,030 of record CM046659.1, on the reverse strand, counting down.
ATTCTTCCCTAGCTACACCCACCTTATTGTGAATTAGCATCTGCATATCAGAGAAAACATTCAGCCTTTGGTTTTTTGGGATTGGCTTATTTCACTTAGCATTATAATCTCCATCTCCATCCATTTACCAACAAATGCCATAATTTCATTCTTCTTTAAGGCTGAGTGATTTTCCATCGTATATGTGAGTGTGTGTGTGTGTGTGTGTGTGTGTGTGTGTGTGTATAAAACACATTTTCTCTATCCATTCATCTGTTGAAGGGCACCTAGGTTGGTTCCATAGTTTAGCTATTGTGAGTTGAGCTGCTGGAAACACTGATGCAGCTGTCTCTGTAGTATGCTTTTTGTAACATTGGAGTTTCTTGGGACATGATTACCCTGTTACAACAGACAAGGGAGAAGTTCTTTTTCACACCAAACCAACTCTGCCCCAGGAAGCCTGGCAGCTCCATCAGCAGTGCCATCACTCTCCTGGTCCCCAATCAGGAAAGTTACCATCACCCTTTGCCTTTCTCCCCCCTCAATTCCCACCCTCTCCACCCCTTGTGTTCATCCCTACGCCAACTCATGGCAATTCTCCCTCCACCCTCATCTCTTATCAAGTTATGACTGGTCCATGATGATGCTCTTCTGACTTGTCTTTTTCCCCCAGAAAAAGCTCCTGGCTGTGCCCTGAAATCCATACACATCTATATGAAACACCAGAATATCACTATTGAGGGATCTTCCTAAACATTTCATTGCTAATAAAACCTCTAGAAGTTTCAGTGTCTATAGGATACATGCCAAATCCTGAGTCTAGCATTACAGGGCATTTATGATCTGATGCCAATCTGTCTTTACAAAATCATGCTGTATATGGAGATACAGATGGTCTTTTCCAAAAGATAATGTGTTTTAAGCACAATGACTATGTCTTCAATGTTTCTGTCTCCACAGAGACTTATACCTGTGTCTTAATTTAGGTTGTTTTCAAAAACACTCTGAGATAAGGATATGTGTGCATGTAGCATCAGGAAGTACCTATAGGAAGGTAGAAAGTGAAACAGGGAAGGGAAAGCAGTCAATACAGGATACATTGTTAAACAAGTTTCCACTATGGGTAACTAGGGCCAGTGGCTCACAGCTCAAACATCTCCCAGGAGTGGGTAGTAGGAGGGAGCTGGGGTATTTATACACCATTACTCATAAAGCCTTGCTGAGGACTGCTCTGGGGATGCTGTTCAGGTAGCCAAGAGGGCTCTGAAAGCCTGAGAAAGCCTTTAGACAAAGAAATGCAGGTGTGTTGGCAGGTACAAGTGGACGGCTATGCACTGAAATGATAAAAGCAAAGGAGTATGAACAGGGCACTGACTTCATCTGCTCCAACCTGGCAGGTGCACAGCAGGTTGCTGGGCCCTGCTGTATGTCCAGACCAGGGATATGGAAACACAATATAGTAAAAGGCACAGTCCTCAGCCTCAGGGAGTTTTACTTCCACACAAAACTAGCATTTATGAGACATAAAAGAATAATCAAGAGATTCTGATATGTAAATACTAGGGTGTTTTTTGTTGTTGTTTGTTTGTTTGTTTGTTTTAAGGAAAAGTTCCCTGAAATGTTTATTCTTTTTTATTTGCATTATAATTATACATAATAGTGAGATTCACTGTGGCCTATTTGTACATGCACATAACATAATGTGAATCTCATTCCCCAGTGAGTTTATACTTATACTTCCTGATAGAGGAACTGGCTGGACAGGGAGGCTTTTCCACTGGGTGTGTGCAAGGGGAGCAGTTGGGGCACATCTGGCAAGAACAGGGGAACTCATAGCGAGGCCTTTGGGATCCCATAAGGCTCAAAGATGTAAAGGCAGCATGTGGAAATTCAAGCCTTCAAATACAAAAGCTTAATAAATAGCACCTCTCTCGCCCATCGGGGTCTAAACCAATTGAAAAATAAGGTAAATGATAAGAAAGATTAATGGAAATCTCTCATCTTTGCCCTGATGATACTGATTTTGGAAAACAGGGCTTGTATCTGGGAGTTTGGGAGATACCTCATCCTCAACCCCAGAATTAGAGAGACCTGCATACCCTGGGAGAAGTACACATCTCCCTGTTGGTACTTTCATTTACCTCTAGGACAAATCTGCCTGTTCTACTATATAGAAATATTAGAAGGGCCTCTTGGTGCCATTTGTGTATGCTGCAGCTAGAGAATAGCCAGGTCCATGCAGAAGAGGTGCTATTTCAAGTCACAGAGACTTGAAGGAAACCACTGACCTCAAGGAACACATCCAAGCAGATAGATGGCAACAAACACCTTGCAGATATCTCTCTTGCCAATGAGTGAGCCGTGGGAAATGATCAGTGTAAGTAAAGTACTATAGCTTCCTACATGTATTATGTATATTCACTTTCTTGAAACCTAAAAAAAAAAAATCTTGATAGATTGTCAATGAAGTTATTAAGATCCCCATTTCATAGATGCTGAAACTAATTCCCAGGAGTATAAATAATTTATCCAAGTGCACAGCTTGGATCCAGGCCTTCTGAATAACTTGCAGGCTAGTGTTCCTTTCTTTCTATTTGAATTTTGAAATATCCCATAGAATGAGGAAAGTGTTATAATAAAATGATAAAAATATTTTTGATTTTAAAGATGACAACAGAATAAGCAGGAATGTGGGAAAATTTCCTTTGGCATTGGTTATTGAGATATTGTCCATGATAGAACCAGAAAACTATTAAGTTCTGAATTTGTCCTGCTTTTTCTAAGGACTTTGGATTCAGTATGGTAAGCAGAATAATACACTCACCCAAAGATAACTACATCCTGTTCCCCAGAACCTGTGAGCACATTACATTACATGCCAAAAAGGAATCAAAGTGGCAGATGGAATTAAGATTGCTAATCAGCTGATCTTAAAATAGGGGGATTATACTAGATAATCTAGGTGGGGCCAATGTAATCACAAAGGTTCTTAATTGTGGAAGGAGGCAGAGAGTTAGTGTCAAAGTAACACAAAGTGAGACAAACTCAGCTGGCCATAGCTGGCTTTGAGGAGAGAAGGGGTCATGGGCCAAAAACCGTAGGCAGCCCTGGAAAAGGAAACACACACACACACACACACACACACACACACACACACACCAGTCTTCTGACCTCTAAAACCTGTAAGGTAATCAATTTGTGTCATTTCAAGCCACTATATCTGTATGCATTTGTTATAGCAGCAACAAGAAACTAATTCACCCAGTCATTACAAAGACAGTGATTGTGAGATGTCCCTGCTGCAGGTGAGGATGAGCCAGCCCTTCTGTCCCTCTCTCCAGTCCTGTGAGGCTTGTCCACTCAGGACAGTCATACAGGTTCACATGGCAAGGCCGGATCAAATGATGTGCAGAGAGCTCCAACAACAACCATGCAGGTGGGGCACAGTCAGTGGTTGTAATGGATCCAGCTTCATCCTGGATATTCAGAAACCCTCAAACTTGGGGGGAGCCATGCTGCCATGGGATCTGCTAGTGGAATTCAGTGGGTTAGAGCCAACAATGGACAAGGAGCAGGCAAGAGAAGGTAGAGCAAACTTGTGACAGAGATACCGTCAGGGACAGGAAGTAGTAACATGGAAGAAAACCTCCGTAGTCAAATCGGACACTTGGAAAGGTGATCAAAGGGTCTGGTTTACAAAGGAAAAGGAAGTTGGATCCAATTTTCTACAGGTAGCTTCCTGCTCTTAACCCCACCTGTCTTGATCTTCAGGTATATGGCACATGTTTGTTTCCATGGCTGATTTGTTTCTTTCCTGACCCTTATGATTTATCTTTCTCCACCTTCTTCTATCACTCAATCCTGCACAGAAGTGATTCCAGGGCACCCAAATATCTAAATAGGTTGTCATTCATTCTCTCTGGAGAGAAGATATTCAACCTGTACTGTTGAGCTCATTTTCCACAAAGGGCTCTGGCTTCTTTCCTGAGCAGTGTGGTTCATCAGAAAGAGCAGGGATCAAGCCTTATCGTATTGTGGTAGCTTCATATACCTTCTCATTTGAACATGAGGTGGCCCAGGGAGGTGAGTGTAAAAGCTTTGTACCAGGAGCCTGAATTCCAGTGCTTGCATGTTTCTAGCTTGAACAAGACATTTACTTCTCATCAGGGTCCTTAGTTTCACCACAAACCCACACCTACTCTCCTGCTTCTGTAATGCAGAGTAATACCTTGAGGTGGGAGCTGGGGGAGAAGGAGAAAGTCCTTGTCCACTACCTGAGAAAGGCCCTGACCTCTCTCAGAGGTGCCCAGACCTTCTTCACCTCTAAACTGTGAGTTATTTAGAATGAAGAGGGGCTGGGGCTGGGGCTCAGTGGTAGAGTGCCTGCCTGGCATGCATGAGACCCTGGGTTCAATCCTCAGCACCACACAAAAAATAAACAAATAAAATAGAATGAAGAGCTTTTAGAGCATTGTATTCTTGGGCAGAATGGCTTGGAAACCAAGGTAGAATAATAGGACCATTAATAATAATAGACCACATGTATTTATTGAACACCTACGACACAGGCATTTTACAAATATTATCATATTTAATGTTCACAGCTACCCAGCAAAGTAGGTGTCATTTGATTCCAGGTTGCATTCAAGAAAAATGAATCTCGAAGAGATTGGGTAATTTGGGTCTGGAAAGCCAGAATTTATTCTACCTATGTGACCCGAAGTCTGTGCTGTTTCCACTAAACCACACCACTATTCCAAGCACAAAATGATGTTGCGCTGGTTAAATTTGGGTAATGAGTACATGGGAATTCACTGTGCCGTTCTGTCTGATTTTGTGTGTGTTCAGAATTAGTGAAAAACCAAAAGTTTTCCAAACTGTAACATTATGACTGTTTGCTGTCCTCCCTCACCAGATATCTTGCCATCGTTCACCCCTTGAAACCACGAATGAATTATCAGACCGCCTCCTTCCTGATTGCTTTGGTCTGGTTGGTTTCTATCCTCATTGCCATCCCATCGGCGTACTTTGCAACCGAAACCGTCCTCTTTATTGTCAAAAGCCAGGAAAAGATCTTCTGTGGACAGATCTGGCCAGTGGATCAGCAGCTCTATTATAGGTCCTACTTTCTGTTTATCTTTGGCCTCGAGTTCGTAGGGCCTGTGGTCACCATGACCCTGTGCTACGCCAGGATCTCCCAGGAGCTCTGGTTCAAGGCAGTCCCTGGGTTCCAGACAGAGCAGATCCGCAAGCGACTGCGCTGCCGCCGGAAGACAGTCCTGGTGCTCATGTGCATCCTTACAGCCTACGTGCTGTGCTGGGCCCCTTTCTATGGCTTCACCATTGTGCGCGACTTCTTCCCCACTGTGTTTGTGAAAGAGAAGCACTACCTCACCGCCTTCTACGTCGTCGAGTGCATCGCCATGAGCAACAGCATGATTAACACCGTGTGCTTCGTGACCGTCAAGAACAACACCATGAAGTACTTCAAGAAGATGATGCTACTCCACTGGCAACCCTCTCACCACGGGAGCAAGTCCAGCGCTGAACTTGACTTCAAAACCAGTGGGGTGCCTGCCACTGAAGAGGTGGACTGTATCCGGCTGAAGTGACAAGCTAGTGTCACACAACTGAAAACCCAAATCCAGCACTCTGAACATCATCAATCAAAGTCACAGGCTGCATGGGAAAGAACAACCGTATTCATGTCCTCCTGTCTTCAAAGAGCTGGATGCTCCTAAGTCATAACATACAATGAGGCCAGACACAAACCACAGCCCAGACATTTACTGATATCTGCCTACTGAGCACACCATCACAACCATAAGACCAAACATAAGTAGCAGCAACTGACATGGACTGAACACCTACTGCGAGCAAACCACACCTTTGAGATTAGACAGGGACAACAGGAGTTTTCCTCCCTACTGTGTACAAAGACATTTAAAAACAAGTCAGAATGGTAGAAGTTATCAGAGTCATCCAACTACATCTAGATATATAGATGGCTGGGAAGAGACCACAAATGGTATCTGGACTCCCCCTCCATGTCCCCTCATTCTGTATCTTACCTGCACAGGAATGCTCAAAGCTATAGAAGAAGGCATTTAGACATTATTAAAATGTAAGGATAAGCCCGTCAGTATGGAGTCTACAGCCTCATAGGAAGAGAATGCCAGCACATTGGCCTTCCCAATCCACCTCCTACTATCTCCTGATACGTTCTCTAGGATTGTAGCTGCCGGAGAAGAATTTTTCTTGCAGCCCAGCCAACCTTATGGTCCTCCTACAATGGTGTAAGGCCAAAGGAGAGAACTAAAAAAATTGATTAATGGTTAGAATCTCATCATTCTATTGGGTAAAGATGGTCAATCCTGAGAGGAGGAATACATTGAGTTCCTTACACTTCAGTGTAAGGGATTTCAGGGGCTCTGGGGTCAGAAAAAAAGAGCACCAAAAAAAAAAAAAAAAAAAAAAACGGAGGGAATGAAGGTTGCCACTGGCAATAAACATAATCTGTGTGGCCATTTGGCTAAAACTAGAATCATTTTTGGAACATTCTCTTTCACAGAAGAAGCTCTGCTTGGAATCCAAAGACCAGACCAGGGTTCTAAGTCTCACGTGACCTACCTGTTTCCTGTGTGTGTGTCTCAGTTTTGTTTTAATGAAATGGAAATTATCAGAACTTCTGCCTTCCCTGCCATTGGGAGAGCCCACTGAGGTTCTAGCATGTGAACATGATTTGAACTATACATGTGAAAGGAATGAATAAGTGATATTGAACTGTTTGGAGGGAGTTGTTTAGAAACTCCATCCACTGTGGTTTATTATGGAGAAACACCTGCACCTTTTTATCTCTGTTCTTTAGACCAGAGACCCTTGAACTCTTTTCACAGAAACTCATTACAGGCACCCCTGCCAATCCCAGCAGCTAAGGAGGCTGAGGCAGGAGGATCGAGGGTTCAAAGCCAGTCGCGAGGCTCTAAGCAACTCCGTGAGACCCTGTCTCTAAATAAAATACAGAATAGGGCTGGGGATGTGGCTCAGTGGTCAAGTGCCCCTGAGTTCAATCCCTGGCACCCCCACCCCCCAAAAAAAAGTCACTCCTGTCCCAGGATATAATCAAGAAAATGTAGCCTCTCAGCATCCCCATGGTCTTGAAAGTGCTGACAGTCTTTCCAGCATGTTGTCATCTGGGGAATGACATGTCACCACAGGGCTGCATAAATAGAATTTCTGAATCCATTGATATTATTATACAACTGTGGTGATCACATATACGTATCCTCATTTCTTCCTGACTCATATTGAAGCAGAGACTGTATAAATGGCACCTGGTTTGAGATTGAACCATCCATACTTGGTTAACTCCAAGTTTTCTATAGAGAAGGAATAATGGTGAGATTTTGTTGTTACCTATTCATGTATGCACACAATATAACAATATAATTTGGCCAATTTCATTCCCCAGTATTTCCCCATTCCCTCCCTTCCTCCCTCCCCTAGTCCCTTTCCTCTATTCTATTGATCTCCCTTTGATTTTCATGAGATTCCCCTCCTTGTTTGTTTCTTAAAATTATTTGTTTGATTTATTTTTCCAACAACAAAGTGCCAATCAATTTTTTTCTATCACCACCCAGCAGACTTACCTTCAACCCAATCATTGTACTCTCAGAAAATGCAGACTCACCATATTAGCCAACACAAAATGGTTTATAAATTCTGATTTCAAAAAAATTCATAGTGCAGCTGGGCATGGTGGCACACACCTGTAATCCCTGCACTTTGGAGGCTGAGGCAGGAGGATTGCAAGTTCAAAACCAGCCTCAGCAATGGCGAGGCACTTAGCAACTCAGTGAGACCTGTCTCTAATAAAATACAAAAAAAGGGCTGGGGATGTGACCCAGTGGTTGAGTGCCCCTGAGTTCAATCCCCAGTACCGCCCCGCCCCCAAAAAAAATTCATAGTGCATTCCAAAGCCAAGCAAGAAAACATTGTGGGTTATCTACATTTTTATAGATGTAATGCTTTAGCTTTCCTGGATGAAGTGGCACACATCTATAATCTTAGCTATCTCGGAAGGCTGAGGCAGGAAGGTCCCAAGTTTGAGACTAGCCTGGACAACTTAGTGAGACCCTGTCTCAAAATAAAAAATGAAAATAGAAAGTGCTGGGGATGTAGTTCAGTGGTAGAGTGCTTACCTAGCACGCATGAGACCCTGAGTTCAATCTCCAGTACTGAAAAAAAAAAAAGATAAATGAAAATAAAAATTGTTTTTATTACCCTCTCCTGACTCTTCTAATTAGAAGATTCTTTAAGTGTAGACCATATATCAGTCAACAAGATTCATGTCTTTTTTCCCTTTGTATTCTAAAATGTACTATCCTTCTTTCACTTTAACTGAAAAAAAAAATATTGTAAACATCAGTGTGTATTTGTGATTTTCCAGTGAATAAAAGTGTTGTGTTGTTATTAATGGAATAATTAACATATAGAATCCTAATCACAGTGTTTGTTTCCCTGCTAATGTTTCATATCTTGTTAGTATATTTAGATACCAATGAAGCAACAGCCATTTAAACAGCTCAACCTGAAACAGACAGAACTTGTCAAAGGCATTTTTAGAGCAGTGGAAGCTCATACCAGCAACCAGACTTATCTCTGTTCGATCCCTCAAGCTCATCGCCCAGGACTGTGTTCTTGTGTGCAAATAAGCAGGGAACCACTATACTGTGTCCATGTTACCCATTAGTTTTAAAATGGCCTTGTTTGTTTAAATGTAAACTGCTGTTTGCATGGAGACTGTTCATCCCTCTATCCAAAATTAAGGTAATAAATCAATTGCATTTGTGTCTTTTCTTCTCAAGACTAATTAATGGCAAGTTTAAGATAATATTAATGTGCTAAGGTGTGTGTATATATATGTGTATGTATATGTATGTATATGTATATACACATATATATACACACATTTATATACACACACCTTAGCACATTAATATATATATACACACATGTGTGTATATATATATGTATATACACATGTATACACTCATTTATCCCTTTAATTATATATTGAAAAATTAATCTCTTTTAGCAAAACAGATTCATTTTTCTCATTCAGAACAAGAAAAATGAAGTAAGTTGCCTCTCAAATTGGAAAAATTAAAAGATGACTTTAGGCCCTCAGGCATGAAAAATAATTCCAGAGCTGGGTGTGGTGGCACACGCCTATAATCCCAGCACTTGGGAGGCTGAGGCAGGAGGATCCTGAGTTCAAAGCCAGCTTCAGCAATGGCCAGGCATTTAGCAACTCAGTGAGACCCCGTCTCTAATAAAATACAAAAAAGGGCTGGGGATGTGGCCCAGTAGTCAAGTGCCCCTGAGTTCAATCCCTGGTACCAAAAGAAAGAAAAGAAAAAGAATTCCAGAGTTAAAAGGAAGAAGGAAAAAGAAAAAAAAAAAGGAAGAATGTGACATGTGTAAAGTGATTAGAAAACTTAAAATGAGTTCTGTTTTTTACCAGAAACATCCTCCCAATTGAACCACTCTCTCCCTTGGACTCAAGAGGAGACACACACACACACACACACACACACACACTCACAGGATATCAGACCAGGAAAGGCATTTTTTGAGGGGTGGGGTACTGGGGACAGCTGAGGCTGCCTTTGAACTTGTGATCCTCTGCCTCAGCTTCCCAAGCCATGACATTACAGGCATACACAGGCACCTGGCCAGGAAAGGCCTTTAAGTGCACATGCCAACACATGTTGGAGCCAAAACATTGCCTCAAGATTGGAACTCTGGGCCAGTGAACAGTGCTCAGTGACTATGTATACCTGAGCCCAAAGAAGTGGACTCTCACTTAGAATGCTTAAAGAGACATTTAGATGGTATCTGGCCTCCCAGGAGATCTTAAACTGCATGAAAGATACTTTTCCTCTCTCTGGTGGGCCAAGACTACATCCCATCCAAGAAACTTTATGATCTATAACCCAGGATTCCAGGGAAACCAGAGAGAATTCCACCAGGACCACTCCACTGTTCCTTCCCTTCTTTTCTCCTTGAATGTCCTTGGGGCTATTTGCAAGTAATCCTAGAGCCCGGTTCAGAAGTAGATTGAGATGAAAGGCAACCTGGCCCCAGGAAAAGGAGTCAGAGGTGGGATATGTTTGCATTCAAAGACAAGAGAGGTCTGGGTCACCCAAGACCCAATGTGCAGTCTTCACACAAGCTGCTACTGGCTAGTCTGAGCAGGGGTCATTCCCCATGCTTCCCAGGAACCAGATACTTCTTCTGGTCACAAGGTCAGTCTTCATCCTAAGGTATACCTACCTCTTGGGGTTGCTGGTGCCCTTTTGAAGCGTAGCACAAATAACATCTTCTGTCTCTGTTCCTTCCCTGACAGAAGTTTTGGCATCCAGACACAAGAGGGACCTGGATGCAGAAACCCTGGTATGTCCAGTGGTGGCGCCACTAGATGGGATACATGCCTTTTGCTAATCTTCATCTTCCTTCTCAACCCTTTGCTAGGAGAAACCTCAGTAACCCAGGCTGTATGTCAGCAGGGCAGCCTGGACATTTCCCACAGAAAATGTCTTTATTGCCTTCAAGCACAGCTTAATTTGGCTTCTCCAAATAGCAGGAATGTGAACACATTAATCACCAAAGACTGTACACTGATGCTGCAAATGACTCCTGAGAGGCTTGGTAGATCAGTCCTCAGTCATCAGTCCCTTTTTCCTGAGGCCATCAGGCATGCCAATAGTTTGAAATGCAACATTGGTCAATATAGATGCTCTCAGAAACTTGGTGAGACCCTGTCTCAAAATTAAAAAGAAAAAGAAAGAAAAGAAAAGGGCTGGGGATGTAGCTCAGTGATAAAGTGCCCCTGAGTTAAATTCCCAATGAAAGAAAGAAAGGGAGGGAGAGAAAAAGAAAAATGTGTCTGGCACCTTCTTCAGATAACACAAACTAAAGGGGTTGAGATTGTTTCACTGAAACTTAGAAAAAGTTATCACTGAATAGGGAATTAGGCAGTGAGCTTTGCCTCTAAGTGGGGAAGTCAACCCTTGGACAGATAGCCATATAGATGTAATAGCCTATCCTTGCATCCCTTTGTTGAGTGCTTGTACTGAAATTCCACATGTGATTCTCAGGCTGAGGAAAGAATTCATTTCTGGAATTTTACTTAATGCTGACCTTGGGTTCCCAGCTTTAGATTTATGTTATAGTTTAGATCTTGAGTGTCTCCTAAAGAGCTCATGTTTTGAAAGCACAATCCCCAGTACAGCAAGATTCAGAGGTAGCAGGGTATTTAGGTAATGATTAGGGCTGTGACCTCATAAATGGATTAATCCATTTGATGGATTAATAATTTGAATGGACTACTGGGTGGTAACAGCAGGCAAATGGAGCTTAGCTGGAAGAAGTAGATCACTAGGGGCTTGCCCTTACGTGGTATATCTTGTCCCTATCACCTGTCTCTCCCCTGACCCCTGCTTCCTGGCTGCCATGAAATGAACAGTTTTCCTCTGTCATGGCCTTCTACCATGATATTCTGCCTCCCTCAGACACAAAGGAATAGAGCTGGCCAACCATGGACTGAGACCTCTGAAACCATGAGCCAAAATAAACTTTTCCTCTTCTAAGTTGCTCTTGTCATGTATTTTGATCACAGCTATGGGAAGCTGACTAACACAATCCAGCTTCTAGGCAGGATCCCAATATAATCCTTGTACTGAACTCAGCCACGGGATGGTCCAACAGGTGGACAAAAGGGTCTTCTGTCATACATACGTACTTGTATGTATCATCATTATTCTTGGATTCCATACGCATGAATTTGCTTACACACTAAAATTTATTGATAACCCAAATCAGTATTCATGATGCCTTCACAGACATTCATGTACACACACTAAATAGTGAAAAATCTGGCACATGTTCCCAGCTGAGGCTGAACAGGTTGATGCTCTGTCTTCTTGTCTCAGCTCTAGAGTAAGAGTTCTTTTCAAGGTCTATTCAGGGTCACGCCTTTTGCACTTTTGTGCTTTTCCTTGGTGATTTCACTGTTTAAAATGTCCCTCAAATGTACTGCTGAAGTGATGCTTGGTGTTCCAAAGTACGAGAAGGCAATGATATTGTGTGCATGGTGCCACATCTCCATAATCCCAGTTACTGGTGAGACTGATGCAGGAGGAACCCAGGCTCAATGCTGCCTGCAAGTTAGTGAGACTTTTGTCTTAAAATGTAAAATGGGCTTGGATGGAGTACAGAGGTAAATCACTTGCATAGTATGTGTGAGACTCTGTATTCAATCCTCTTTATCAAAAAGAGGAGGAGGAGGAAGAGGAAAGGAAAGAGGAGGAGGAGAAAAGAGAATAGAAGGAGGAGGAAATGAAAGAGGAGGAGAAGATGAGATGATGTGCCTTACAGAGAAAGTAGGTGTGTTAGAGAAGCTTCATTCAAGCTGAAGTTATAGTGGTGTTGGTCTCAAGTTCATTGGTAATGAATCCACAATATATATATATATATATATATATATATATATATATATATATATATAAAATAAGGAATCTTTGAACAGAAACACATAAAACAAGGTTATAAATTGACTAGCTGACAAAAATGTTGTGCCCAGTGACTTGCAAGAACCTAACCCGTGCTTCCCTTAGGAGCAATTGTTCAATGTTTGGTATCTCGGCATTAGAGATAAACTTATAGAACATTACTGTGAAGAATGAGAAGACTGTAATCTCTCAAATTCAAACCTTGTTTGTCATGAGACACAACTTTGGACACTACCTAATGAAAACCATATGGTCTAAGATTTTAATTGGCCAAACTGTCACTTTTTGCAGCATCTCTGCCACCCCTCTTTCCTACCCAAGTCTGCCACTTTGATGCAAATTAAAACCCCCTGGAAAGGAAGGTCTGTAAAGGAAATGCACACATATAACCAAACCCCAGCCCACGCTTTCTGGGGACCATATGTCTTAGGAGAACTGCTTCCCCCACCCACTTAAACACTTGAAAGCTACAGCTCATCTGTTCTATAGCATTGCTATGAACATGGAGAAAAAAAATCCACACACCCTTCCTATTCCAAACTGGAAAGGGGATAACCCTTGGCTAAGACTTTAATTGAGCTTTTATGTGGCAATTGCAAAGCTTTTTAAAGTCAGTCTTTGCAGAGCCAAGGGAATAGTTATTAAGAAGTAGTGCTACTTCTTACTCCCAGCAGACCCAGGTGCACAACGTAAGAAGATTGAGAGGAGAGAAAGGAGCCAGTGATCTTCCACGTAAAAGTGTGAAGTTCAACTCCACTGAGGAAATGTGGTCTTGAAAATCATGGGGCGTGAAGGAAAATGTTATTCTGTCTCCTTTTGGGTTGCAACTCTCTCTGACAATTATCATTTGTCTTTGGAAAAAAGAAAGAGGGTAAAGGGAGAAAGGTAGTGGCCAGTCATGTGACTCTCCGCCAGATTCAATATCACTGGAAACTGTGAAGAATGAAGAGGCTTGCCACAAAATATGCAGATGTGGCAGAGACCTGGAAGAGTTAATCCTGGGCTGCCCTCTGGGGCCTGGAATGTTAACAGCCACTTCCCATTCCCCCAAGACATTCTCATAGACAGAGCCTCTCGGCACCAGGAAAAGCAGGGTCAGGAGGTGAGACAAATCCCTGGAGAAAGCAATGGATTTTCTAAAAAGAAAACGTGAGTGGGGAGCTCTGGGATGAGAATTAAAGAGAAATTGGTACTCACTTTAAGGGAAGAACAAGGTAAATATGTTTGCATCATCTCTTCTTTCAACCTGTGATAGAAGTCAGCATAATAAGAGAAGGGGGGGAATGTTACCAAATTAGAAAAGAAGAATCCATTGTCTTTATTTTTAAGTAATATTATCGTCTACACAGAAAAAAAAATTTTAAATCTAGTAAAAACAAATAGAAATATTACAAATATAGCGAGGTGATTGGCCACAAGATCCAGAAGCAAAAAGAACTTGACAAGTTTGAGAGAGTCAGGCACCTCTCCCTCCTCCCCTCACAGAAGAACGTCTCCCTGGTTGCAGCACCAGCTAGAACCACAATCATCCTTTGGACCATGAGATCCAGCTCTCCAAAGTGGGCTCTACCACTGTATCCCCCCAGTTTATTCTACTCTCATTCTCCCACTCCAATCTGCATCTTTGCTGTCTCAGCAAACCAATTCCACACAAATTAGGATCCTTGGTGCCTTTATTTTCTCTCCATGTGCCAGTCAGGGTCTTAGTAAGAAATGAATTCAACTCAGCTGGTTCAAATGAGCAGACTTGAATGAAGGTGCTATTTATAGCAGTGCCTATGGGGCTAAGGGGACCAACAAGAAGTGATTTGGCTCCTAGAAACCAGCAGCAGACAGCGGCGTTACTGTCCTTGGGACTGAGGGTAAGGGAAGCAAAGGAATGCAGGAGCCAAATGAAAGCTGGTCTTTTGGTTAGCTTTTCTGCTTCTGTGACTAAAGGATCTGACCACAACAACTGTAAGGAGAAATAGGTTAGTTGAAGGCTCACGATTTCAGAGGTCTTAGTCCATAGAAGGCCGGCTCCATTCCTCAGAGCTCGAGGTGAGGCTGAACATCATGGCAGAGAAGGTGGCAGAGGGAAGCAGCTCACATCCCAGTGATCAGGAAGCAGAGAGAGACTCCACTCTTCAGATACAAAATATATACACCGAAGCCACGCCCCAGTTCCCACCTCCTCCAGCCACACCCTACCACTTCAACTAATCCCATCAGGGATTAATTCACTAATTGGGTTAAGACTCTTACAACCCAATCATTTATCCTCTGAACCTTCTTGCATTGTCCCACACATGAGCTTTGGGGGGGGACACCTCACATCCAAATCAAAACAGCTAGAAAGCCAAGAAGCCATTCCTAGAGGGATGGAGCCACTCTCAAAGCAGCCAGTAGAGGCTAGTCCTCTCCTTCCGTCCGCCCTCTAATCCAGGTACCTCTCATTGGCCAAACCCAACCAGAATCCAGCTGGCAGGGGAGCCTAAATAGTGCCATATATAGGGTCACCCTCTGGGGTACAGAGAAGGGCAGAGTACGTACCTTGGTGGAGAGACAGATCAGTAGCCGACACTTTGGGGCAGGCCCTTCATTTCTCCTGCCATCACCATGGCTTTGGCTTTAGCAAGCTCAGATGCCAGCTGTCCTGGCCTCCTGTCAGGGAAGTTTCCTTGAAGACCTACATGAGGTGTCCACCTGGTGTCATGGCTCCTCCCACAGTGCCAACCGCTATTCCCACTACTCAGGTATCAGGGATACCATGACTCTGTCTTCTTCCCATTCCTAGGAGTAGGGGTGAATGAGGATCCCTGGAACGTCTCTATGCCAGGGAGTTACTGGGAACCTTCAGAGAGAGGACAGGGAGGGAATGTCTCCTCCCAGGGAGCTCCCAGTAGGGACAGGCAGGTAGGATGGAAGTAAAAGGGAAGAACATAGGAATGAAAGCTTAAAGCAGGACCATAGTCCTATTGTTAGGGAGAGTGGAGGGAGATGGTCCCTCCTCTCCTTCTGGAGGTGCCCAACAACGAACAGAAGGGCTCAGGCAACCTTGATAGGTAGGGCCACAGCCACAACCATCTAACAGATCCCCTCCCTAGCCTGCCTTTCATTCTGTACAGACCAGGACAGATTCCCAACCCCCACTAGGACTCACAATTATCCACCCTCAATATGTACTTCTGTACCTGCTTCTCATGTTCTTAGTTCTTTCCTCTTCTTTTTTTTTCAAGTTTATTTATGTCATCCTCATCACTTCTTGTTGTCACATACTCCCAAAATCATGTCCGTTGCCAATTTTGTGACTTAAAAATAGAGTTGCCATAACAACTCTCTTCAAAACTCACTGGCTGGCTGCATTATTTAGCAGTTGGCGTGTCCCTCCTTGGAAAGACACTCTGGTAAAGGAGGGGATGGGTTTCTATTTTATATTAAGACTGATGCTCTGGCACCAGAACCAACATAGTCGCCATGTCAGGCACATACTTGAGCTCATACAACGCTCTCCCCAACTCTCTGAGGTCTGAGTCACTCTTAGCCCCTTTTTATAGATGAGGAAACTGAGGCTCAGAGAAGTTGAGTAACTTGCTCCAGGTCCTACTGCTAGGAAGTGTGTTCACATGTGGAAGTGGGACTTGTGCATACACAGAAGTGCAGAGTGGAACAGTGGTTACCTGAGCCAGGGAGAAGGAAGAAACTAGGTGCTACCTAGGTCAAAGAGCACAAAGCTGTAGCTATATAAGATTAATAAGTGCAGCAAGATGTGCAGCAAGATGACTATAGTTAGTAATATTGTAGTATACCAAAATTTTTCTTGAAAAGTAGATTTCCAATGCTCATACTACACGGACACACACGCTATACCGCATGGTAACTATGTGGGAGATGCCGTGTCAATTTGCTTGACTGTAATAATCACTTCACTGTGTATATCAAAATATCATGTACATCTTAAATACACACAATTTTTAAAAAAAACAAAGTGAGATATGATTCTAAAACAATTACTCTTGCCCCATACACTTAGGTTTTCTCATGTAATCATTTCTAAGATCCTGAAATGAAGACAGAAACATTAGAGATCATGATGCCAACCTCCAGGAGGTTCTGCTCTTAAACATCCACCCCTCTTCCTGCCATGGGAGACCTGGGTCTTGTCTAAATTATAATTCTGCTCATGGCTGGTCATGGCTGGTTGGAGCTGATTCCCCTCTGACTCTCTTCTTTCTTGAGAAGTTGAGCTGTTAACTGGAATATCTTCCTTAGGTTCAAACACAGGGCTGCTCCACTACTATAATCAAATCAGAATCTGACCTGAGACAGGACTCGAGTGTAAGTGGTCATTATTAAATAATAAATTCCTTAATGAATTAGAAAAGTAATTAAGGAGAAACCAGCAAGAAAGTGGAGGAAGCAGGATGCAGAAGAGGAAGGAGCCACGCACGGAAAGCATTTCAGGTGGAGCCCTAGCCTCAGTCTTCTCTTATGAGGAGATCTGGGACATACACCATGTGTCAGACTGTCTCACCTTAGGCAGCAGAGCTTCTGCACACCCCACCTGTCCTGGGCTAGGAAGGGAATAATTGGTGGGAATAACAGAAATCCCCAGGCCCTCTGGTTTCTGTTAGACAAGGTGGCTCCAGCCACCCAAGACAATCTTCCAAAAGACACAGATGACAGTATTAGCAGCAAAGTACACAAAACTGGGGGATACACAGAGAGATATGGTAAAGGGGTTCCCAGGAGGCTCAAGTGGCACAATGGTATCCACAACTGCTATGATCTGATGTGTGTCCCCAAATTCATATGTTGGTACTTAACCACCAATGCAGAAGTAGTAAGTGGTGGGGCCTTTAGGAAGTGATCACTTAATTCTACCTTCATGGAGGGGGTTAGAGCCTTTAAAAAGGGGCTTGAGGGAGTAGGTTTGTTCCCTTCTGCTTTTCCACCAGGTAAGGACGGTGTTCAACCCTTTCAGTCGCCTGCTCTTCCACCATGTGGACATGCAGCATTCAAGGCACTATCTTGGAAGCAGATACTGAAACTGCTGGTAGCTTGATCTTGAACTTCCTAGCTTCCAGAACAGTGAGAAATAAATTAATTCCTATTTTTGCAGTATTTTGTTATAGCAGCACAAATGGACTAAGACAATAACACATACCAACCTCTCTTCTAGAACTAAGAGTCCACACTTTTCTGCTTCAGAGCAATAGTTCCCTCAACCCTCCAGATTCTCTGTCCTTCCAGGTAGTTCTGGGGATACTCTGGTTTGTTTCCCAACTCTGGTAAGAGCTTTGTTCAACTTTTCTTAGTCTCTCAGTCCTGCAAAATTTCTGTGATCCTAGAGTTAGATACAAAAGCAATGTGGGACAGATGCATTTTTCTCTCCTCTTGTTGTAGTCATTTTTCTGGCTTCCCCTCTGATTCTGTACAGCTCTGCCCTTCCTCCTTGCCTTATGTTCCAGAAAAAAAAAATTGAATGAATGAATAGCCAGGAGCAGCCTGCTAGATGGGGCTGTGGCGGGCACTGGGCCCCCTGTGGCAGGGCCTTTTCAAGCTCAACTCAACAACCAGCCATTGTGTCTTTGTTTCCTCCTTCCAGCCTGCTATATGCCAGGAACAGAAGAAAGAACTTTTGTTTCCTCCAAGGGATGAGGAGGGATGAAGGGAGTGGGGGTCATTCTGGGCAAGGTAAACTGAGACAGAAATGAAGCAGGGCCCCAACTGCTCCCTCATCTACCCACTGCCTGTAGTGTGGTTTCCACACTATGAAATCAAAAAAGCATGCCTGTTAACTCTTAACAATCCATTTCCTGCATTATCTTGGTAAGTTATGGTCTCTAATCCACCCTGCCTCCATACACACACAGCTCTGAGTGGGTATAAAGTAGACAAATGACCAAATGCTCCTGTATTGTTTACCCCCTAAAGCTAAATCCATCTCTTATATTTGAATGGCCCATGGATTTTTTTTTTTTTTTTTTTTTTTTTTTTTTTTTTTTTTTTTTTGGTACCGGGGATTGAACTCAGGGGCACTCGACCACTGGGCCACATCCCCAGCCCTTTTTTTTTTTCATATATTTTATTAGAGACAGGGTCTCACTGAGTTGCTAAGTGCCTCGCCATTGCTGAGGCCAGTTTTGAACTCGCGATCCTCCTGCCTCAGCCTCCCAAGTGCTGGGATTACAGGCGTGCGCCACCCGCGCCCGGCTCCCACGGATTTTTTAAAGTGGGAAAATCAGGCCCAGAGAGGCAAATTGTCCTGTGCAACAGAATCTGTTGCTAGAAGTCTGTGGTCTAGAACCCTAGTCTCCTTATCTTCCATTCAAGGACTTCACATTGGACAATAATGCCACTTCCTGCTGCCCCATAAGGGCTAGGCGAGGAAAGCCAACAGCACAGACCAGCTGGGCCCTACCTGTAGGGCTAGGAGGAAATTTGTGGGAGAAGAGTTCTCTTGAAAACCTGAGATGAGACATGGACTTTCTCAGTCCAGAGAAAGACTTTCCCAAGTAGGACTGCCCTATTTACAAGTTAAAATTCAGGATATCCAGTTAAATTTGAATTTCAGATAAACAACAGGTATTGAAACATATATGTCCAAACGCTGCAATTCTATCCAGCAACTCAACCCCCATTACCCAGATTTGGGAGAATCGGAGGACATAGACCCTTTGTCATTTCCTTTGGAGTGCTCAGGCAACACCAGCATAATTAGACCCTGCCCTGTTCTCCAGGTTTGGTCTGAATTTACAGAGCACTAGGAGCAACTGGGGAAAGCAGAATAGTACATATGAAATATAGATTACAAAACATCTACCCCAAACCACCTGAATTTCTAAGAGAATGAGACAGATATTTGTCATACTGCACAAACTGCCTGTGAGGAATGTCCTCTAAGAAAGACACCGAGTAGGTGGTGTTCATTACATATTTCTTGAATGAATGGATGAGTGAAACAATGAGCAAGGTCAGGCCAGAGTGGGACATCAGGGAGCCTGACCTCTAAGAGATAGCACTCTTATTTTGAACAAATATCCTCTTTTCTCTTCCAGCACAGGTCTGAGACATCCTCAGAGATCAGCAGAATCCCCTCCTTCTCTAAAAGCCAAACAAGGTCCTCAATGTCAAGAGCCTGGTTTACTCATCAAGGACACCAAGGCCTTAGCCCCAAGTGAGGCACAAAACAAGAATCAATTAAAAGGTGAACAGATGAATGAATGAATGATTGGCTGATCTGACCACAAGAATCTCAGGAGTCCAAGAGATTAGCAGTTGTCTGGGATTTGGACAATAACCAGAATCCATATGTTAACTCAAATTAAACATGCTGAGCTTCCTGAAGTCCATGCAGGAAACAGATTCATATATACATCCATCCTTTTCTTCAAAATTGCACCGTCCTACCCCTAGAAAACATCTGAGACAGATCAATCACTTTCACCAGTAAGAACAGTCTCATTCTGAAATGATTTATATTTTAGCTATTGCAAAGCAATTTCAGTCCAAATCAAAACTCCAGTCTCATATGCAATTCAAAACATCAATTCTCCTTCCAGATCACACCTAACCTGTGGCTTGAGGGCTTGCAGTGAAGAAGGGTGTTGTGAGCTGTCCTGCTCTTCCTCACTTCTTCCCTCCTCTAGGACAAACTTGGAGAGTTAGCAATACTAGGGAAGGCTGGAGAGGCCTTCAGTGCTTGTCAGGCTTTCACCTGCTCCTGGTGGGGAGTGGCTGTGAGTCCTTTGGAAATGCTCCACACAAGCCTTCATCCCATGCAGTCCTGTGGTATGGGCAGTACTCCCTGAATAACCTCATGTGTCTCCCTGTTTCCTGATTCTTGTCCCACTAATCCATTAAAACCTTCTTTCTGCTGGAATCCCCTTACCTCTTGGGTAAGATCCCATCAAGATGACTTAAACCTGATGACTATAACCCATGGTTTCTACTCACCAATGCTTGCCACACCAAATACAGGGAGTCCTCATCTCCTCACCCTGCCATCCCAGGCAGTGCCAAGTAACCATTCTGTCATGATCACAAGCTGTGAGGTGTGGGTTCTAGACCTCATTTCATATAAATCTCCCTGGTCCAGTTTCCCCCACCTTCCTCCTCCCTGTGGCTGCACCAAGATGGGACCTCACAGCTCTGCATCTTAGCAGGCCACCAACCAGAAGTGAAAGGCCACATGAGGGGATCATGAAAGGAACCATGGAAAGAGAGAGGAAACACCACAGTGGCCCCCACTAAGCTGGGCTCTCCTTTACCAATGACTTCCCAATAATTATTGCAAATATATTGACTTCCCATAAAGAATGGAGTATACAGGTATATGGCCACTGAGGTGGTTCTAATATTTTCTAATATTTTCTAGTAAGTCTGGCTTGGTCGTGTCTAGTACCTTCCTTTTGAAGAGGAAAACCCATATTTCACCTTGTCCATTGTAGTACCTCTCTTTGAAAGTGAAGGTTAATTTCACCTACTATTCTACTTTTAGGACTTCACCAGAATTCCATAACATCAAGGAATACTCCTTCAACTTCAACTTCTTTTTAAGGTTCATATATTCATCTACTTATCCATTCAATATATTGTTTGAGTATATTATTGATTGTAGCCATGGGGGGCCTGACTTAAAAGGTCTAGATGGAAGATCCCACTGAGAGAAGACATCTGGTTCCACAAGCAAACTGAACCATCAGTAATAACATACCTTAAAAATAAAAGTGAAGCAAAATATTATAATCAATGACCACATTAATGTATGTAAAGTCTGATTATAGAGACATAACAACCACCTTGTATTCCAGTTCAACAACTGAGAATATTGGATTCCACTTGGCTCCCATGAAAGATGTTGATAAACTGGAGCTGGTTGCCAGAAGCAGCTATCCAGGACAATGAAGCACCTGAAAAACCTGCTCCAGGAAGAGGTAGTAAACTGGCAAAGCACCCAAGTAAAGAGGAGGTCAAAGGGAGGTATGAAAATAGTTGCAGCTTCCAAAGTCATACAAATATATGAGGCACTATCTCAAGGAGTAGAACTAGGAACAATGACAGAAGGTTCACTGAATACAGATTCAAGCTACATATATTAATTAGATCACTTCCTAACATTCAAAATCATCTCACTATTTGCATAGCCTGGCAATGAAGGTGTGAGCTAAGATCTGGCTGGCCATCTGTCAGAAATTTGCACAGGCAGTTTTTCTACTACAGTAAACTTCAAGCATCATTTGTAGGGCATGTTAAAATACAGATTCCCAGACCCCACTCCAGACCTAAGATCAGAACCTCTGAGAGTGGGGTCTGGGTGTTTCTTTCAATCTGCTCCCAGGTGATTCTGAAGGCCAAACCAGGACTGAAAACAAGTGCTCTGGGAAATGGATAGTCACTGCATGGCCCCATGGCTGACTTCCATATTGGACAGTTTTAAGAAGTATTTGGTGAGAAGAAGGAGTTTTCAAACTTAAAATAGTGAACTTAATAAGTCAATCCCAAAAAGCCAAATGCCAAATGTTTTCTCTGATATAAGGATGCTGATTCATAATGGGGATGCGGGGTGTGGGGGGGGCAGCATGGGAAGAATAGATGAACTTTAGATAGGGCAAAGGGGAAGGAAGGAAGGGAGGGGGCATGGGGGAAGGAAAGATGGTAAAATGAGATAGACATCATTACCCTAGGTACATGTACACACAAATGGTGTGACTCTACTTTGTGTACAACCAGATACATGAAAAATTGTGCTCTATTTGTGTAATATGAATTGAATTGCATCCTGCCATCATATATAACTAATTAGAATAAATAAAATAAAAAATAGTGAACTTAATGTAAAAATTATCTCTAACCTTCCAAACCAGCAACAAAATTTAAAAAAAAAAAAAAAAAAAAGTTATAGCCACAAAATAAAAACAGGCAGAGAAGCTATGACCGCTGCCATTTTGGAATCTGGGAAGCAGAAAGATGAATAGTAACTACATTAGGAGACTCAAGAAAATGGAATCCAAAGCTGACTATGAGAAAAATATCCAAGAAGCAATCTGCTTTGGTCAGCAGAACCCCCAAATTTTCAGGTATTATTGGCAGCAGGATTGAGAGTGATGTTGAAAACAGATGAGTCAAGTTTGGTTACAAAGCAAATAGACACCCAGATTCTCCTCCTTGGTACCATCTGAAGACCGAAAGAACAAAATGGAGATAGCAGGCATAGTTGAGGGTAGAAGGTACCATAGTAAAAATCAGCAAAAACCTAACTACATACAAAATGTTGACACTCCAACCCTCTACCTTCTCTAGACCCCTGAATTCTGGGATCCAGGGCTATACAGAGCCATGGAGAGGAGGAAAATCCTAAATTGACGAGTTTAAATCTGAAATGACTGAAAACATTGCAAATAACTACATTTACCTGAACAAGGCTGGATTAAGTTTTATGTATTCAGGAGGAAAGAGGGGCCGTCTTGGTTTAAGAAGACCCTCATGCACAGATTTGAGTGCAAGTGATTTATCTTGCAGGAGGTCTCATAAAATACTGGTGAGGGAGTAGAGATATGAGACCACAAAGGGAAGGCAGCCCATGAAGGATGTGTTGATAAACTGTTTACTGCGATGGGGGTTCCAGCTGTGTGACATCTGGGAGACTGTTAGGAGTATCCCTTGAGTTCTCACCCACTGTTATGGTTTAGATATGAGGTGTCCTCCAAAAGCCAATGTGTGACACAATGGAAAAAAATTTTAGAGGTGAAATGATTGAGTTATGAGAACCTTAACTAATCAGCACATTAATCCACATGAATGGATTAATTGTAACTGTAGGCAGGTAAGGTATAGCTGGAGGCAGTGGGTCACTGGGGGCATGCCTTTGGGTTTACATTTTGTCCTTGGTGAGTGGACCTCTCTGCTTCCTGGCTGTCATGTCCTTTCCTCCTTCACACCCTTCTGCCATGGTATCCTGCCTCACCTTAGGTCTAGAGTCATGGTGTCGGATACCTATGGACTGAGACCTCTGAAACCATGAACACCAATAAAATTTTCTTCCTCTAAAATTATTGTCAGTTCTTCTGGTCACAGTGGAGAAGAAGCCAACTAAAACACCCACCATCAATGGGGATGAGCAGATAGGTCAGTTATTAATTAAGTCTGCTCCTGGGTCACCTCTCTGGTCCCTCCCACCTGCCTTAGCCATCAGGAATAGCTAAAGAAAACCCTCAGGTAAAGAGGTATAATAGGAAGCCATTGGGTTAGCATGCACTAAAATAATAGTTCTACAACACTTGAGGAGACATGGTGGGCCACCAACAGTGTCTTATACAGAGATTTGAGATGATTAAGTTCATTTTTATAAAACAAAGGAAATTTCCACTTTGCAATTCCTGAGTTCTGTGGCCTTGAAATATAATGCCCATTACAAGCATAATATATAATATATAATGCCCATTACAAGCATAAAAAAGAGAATGGGAGAAGGGATCATTTTCTCCAGTCTCAACACATTTTTAAAGCCTGGTGGAAACTTGCAGACCTCACTGTCTAGAGAGGGTCACACAGAAGGGCAAATAGGACTATGTGGAACACACAGAAATGTGGGAGCATATAGGGCATGGAAGCAGTTGTCTCTGGATGACTCCATCAGCATCCCAATCTCTCCACTCTGCCCCCGTGTTCTCTGGGGTCTGGCGCCCATTGCTGTATTCCTGCCTGAAAGCATTCTCCTGCTATCTTTCATGCAGCAGTGAACACTCTTCTGATGATGCTGATGATGTGTGAAAGCTGGTGATGAAATGAAAGCAGATGATGTGTGCTTTGTTCTCACTGACCTCCCAGGAACTCCCTCTTATTTCCCTGACTACTCATCTTTAAGATTTGACTTCCAGGGTATTTCTCCCACCTTATCCACAGGCTGGGTAAGAAGATTGTCTTCTGGCAGCAATGCATGGATATCTGCCTTTTTTTAATGCTACACAATATTCTGCAGTACAAATCAACCATTATTTAATTGGTCCCTAATTACCCCACTTACATTTTAAATACCTCCAAGAAATTGAGTTCTTGGGGTATAATATTTAATGAGCCATGTTACCTATAAACAATGAACTCAGCATCATGGGGAAGCTAGCCATGATTAAATGTGATCAGAGCTATGAGGACATCATTAGTCAAAATGTGACCAACAGAATAATGACCAGCAAATAAGAAAGTTTTGATCAGTTTCCTACTCAGATCTTCCTTAAGAAACAAACAAACAAAAATCATGAAAGTCACATATAAATGACTTAAAGTTTAAAATATTTTACTCTTGCTCCCTAGAGTGTGGTCTGCAGAGCAGCAGGACTGGCATCTCCTAGGAGCTTGTTTTAAGATGCAGAGTCTCACCCCACACCTGCAGAGTCCAAATCTCTGTTTTAACAAGATCCCCAGGTGATTCATGTGGAATTCATGTGAATTAACTTGATTCATTTGCACGTTACAATATGAGAAACACTAACGTAAAGGATTTGTTGTTTTGTACTATCTTGACTTCTTTCCCATTCCACTAGGAAAAAGAACTGAAATCATAATTTGAAGGTAAATTTAATGGAGAAGGGTCTGTTGAAAATTGTCTCAGGGACGTACATGAAAAGCACATTTAGCCCTTGGGACTCTTCCTATGGCCACACCTCTATCCATGGATGTATTATTCCAACTCTCCCAGTTTCTAAGACCTTCTTCCATCAATTCTCTATCACACCATGACATACTGTGTTTCCACAGGCCCAAAAGCAGTGGGGACAACCAATTATGGACAGAAATCTCCAAAACCTATGAGCTAAAATAAACCTTTCCTCTTTATAAGTTGATTGTCTCAGATATGTGTTATAGTAATGGAAGCTGACTAACACACTATCTTCCAATGTCGCCGTACCATTTTGCATTCCACCAACAATGAATGCGAGTTCACATTGCTCTCTACCTTCTCACCAGTGTTTGATGTTTTCAGTGTTCTGAATTTTGGCTGTTCTAAAAGGTGTATAGTAGCATTTTAATTCATTTTGGAATAACTTTTTTTTTAATGATTTTGGATGTAAATATGAACTTTTAAATGTTTCCTGGCATTAATATATTCTCCTTAAAGGGAGGAGAAAGTTGGCCTCTGTTCTCAGACTCCCCATAAGAATAAGTTGCAAGAAAGGGCACCTCCAGCCTGAAGGACATGCGGGAAGGGCAGGTCAGAAGCCCTTTATTCCACAACAGCTGGTCCAACTTTGGCCTCCTTCCTCTATTCTCCAGCCTCCACTCAGAAGCCAGGGTTTAAAATTCTTATCATGTATAGACATTACATATGCTTATTATATTATTACCCCAGAATGTTCCAAAACGTTTGAAAACAACCTTAAATAGAAACTCAATGCATTTTAAGAGGAGTTGGAAGGGGGGTGGCTCCAAAGAAGACAGTGAAAACAGAAGCCAGGAGGAGAGAGTGGTGAGCAGACAATTTAGCAACATGATTCCATTCCAGAGTCTTCTGCTGCTTGCGGGTGACATCAAGTCACTGAAACTGTCATATTTTATCCACAAGGAAGTGGGTGGCACTAACACAGACTTTCATGCGCTGCCAAGGAAGTGGCACTCACTTGAGAATCCTGAAGAATTTACTGACGGACCCATGGGCTGATTCACCAAGACCCCCCATGGAGTTAGGAGATACATACATAGTATGGGAAGTGGGACAAGCCCGGATAAATCTTCAGCTCTCTCTGGGACTTGAACTGGACAATCTTCCCAACTTTAAAAATAATGAATGAGGGAACAAAAATTCAAGAATATATTTGTCCCTCTGCATCTTGGGTTCTGCATTGGTGAATTCAACCAACTTCAGATCAAAAAAGAAAAGATCAAAAATATTCAGAAAATGGAGATATAGCTCAGTGGAAGAGCACTTGCCTAGCATGCATGAGGTCCTGAGTACAATCCCCAGTTCTGAAAAAAAAATTTTTTTTTCAGGAAAAAAACCTGTATCTGTGCTGAACTCACACCTTTTTTTGTCATTGTTCCCTAAATAATACAGTACAGCTGGGCGCGGTGGTGCTCACCTGTAATCCCAGCACTTCGGAGGCTGAGGCAGGAGGATCAGGAGTTCAAAGCCAGCCTCAACAATGGCAAGGCACTTAGCAACTCAGTGAGAACCTGTCTCTAAATAAAATACAAAAAAGGGCTGGGGATGTGGCTCAGTGGTCGAGTGCCCCTAAGTTCAATCCCTGGTACCAAATATATATATATATATATACAAGTATATATATATAGTACAACGATTATTTACATAGCACTTACAGCATGTTATGTATAATAAGTAAAGATGATTTAAGTATAGAGGAAGATTGCCTAGGTTCTGTGCAAATACTATGCCATTTTATGTAAGGGACTTTTTTTTAATATTTATTTATTTGCTTTAGTTGTGCACAATGCGTTTATTTGTACATGGTGCTGAGGATCGAACCCCGGCCGCACACGTGCAAGGCGAGCACTCTACCACTGAGCCACAACCCCAGCCCTGTAAGGGACTTTTGGTATCTACAGTGATCCCAAAACAAACTCTCCACGGATACTGAGGAATAATTGTATACCAGGATGTGCATATATGAACAGCATACATGCATATATGTGGGTTTCCTTAGAAATAACTCAAAATGGGGCAACATTATACATGCTTTTCTATTTTCTGCTTCTAGCTTTTCTCAACAATACCGTAGGGAAATACCTCCAACTCATCCATATTATTCTGACATTTTTAATGGCTGTACAATAGTCCATGGTGTGGCTATATCATATTCAAGCACACCTCCATTTGTGGGCATTTTCTTTGGGTACAACAAACAGGTTATAATAAACATCTCAAAATCAGTGTCCTTATGGGTAGATGGTGGATTTAACTCATGGGATAGATTTCTAGAATAGATATATTTTAGATATGTGTTTAAATTTTTATTTACTTTTGATTCAGTAACTTATAAATAGTAAAGTGTACAATTCTCACATGCATGGTTCAGTGAACTTTTAAAGGGTATATGTTTAATTATAATAGATGTTGCCAGATTGTTATGATTTATATTTCCACAGCAAGAAATGAAATTGCTTTTTACCCTAATATCCCTGCCAGTGACCTCCATCTCTCCCTCTCTTTCTTCCTTTCTGCAAGTCTGATGAGTATAAAGTGATATTCATTGTTACTTCAGTTATCACTTCAATTTTTATTACCCTGGCTACTGGGGACTTATTACATGTAATTTGACCATTTAAAATTTGATCTTCTGTGAATCATCTCTTCAAAAATTTTTCCCATTTTTCCCCTTGGGTGATTAATCTTTGCCTTTTGAATTTATAAAATCTCTTAGAATTAAAGATATTAACTGCCATCTACATTATTGATATTCTTCCAAGACTATCATTCATCTACTAACACTCCATGGTTCATTTTTGCTGTAGAAGGCTGTTAACAACAGTTAAGAGTGGGGTGTGATGTGGGTAAGGAAATGAGGAGGAAGAAGGGGAGGGAAAAGTGAAAAGAAATAGATTGCCATTTAAAATACATTCTGGGGCTGGGGTTGTGGCTCAGTGGTAGAGCGCTCACCTAGCACATGCACGGCCCTGGGTTCGATCCTCAGCACCATGTAAAAATAAATAAATTAAATAAAGGTATCAAGTCCAACTCCAACTAAGAAATAAATATTTTTTAAAAAATAAAATACATGCTGTAATTTTATGTAAAATCATAGGTTTAAGGAAATTAAATACAATGGTAAAAATATTTTGAAATGGTACTACTTAAGTAAACTTTTCATATTGAGATAATTGTGTACACACATGCAATTACAAGAAATAATATAGAGAGATTGAATATACCCTTATTCAGTTTTCCCCAATAATAACATTTTTAAAATTATTATACAAGGGGTGGGGGCCAAATAGAAGTTCAGTGGATTAGACAAAGGGAAATGAAAGGAAGGGTGGGGGATAGGAAAAGGAAAGACAGTGCATTAAATCTGACATAACTCCCTATGATATATATGAATACATCACCGTGAATTTCCCTTTGTATATAATGTGCTATTTTTTTTTTCTTGTACCAGGGGATTAAACTCAGGGGCACTCGACCACTGGGCCACATCCCCAGCCCTTTTTGGATTTTATTTAGAGACAGGGTCTCACTGAGTTGCTAAGTGCCTCGCCATTGCTGAGGCTAGCTTTGAACTCGCGATCCTTCTGCCTCAGCTTCCCAAAGTGCTGGGATTACAGGTGTGCACCACCGCGCCCAGCTATAATGTGCTAATTTTTAAAAACTATAAATAAATAGAAGAAAGACTAGTAGAGTAGAGCAAAGGGAACAGGAGGAGGGAGAAGGGGAAGGAAAGGGGAAGTACTAGGGACTAAATTGGAACAAATTACATTCCATGATTGTATAATTATATCAATATGAACCTCAATATCATGTATAACTATGATGTACTAACAAGAAAAATGAGAAAAAAAATTTCTATGAACATTTGCATGCAAGTTCTTATATGAACGTAAGTTTTCATTTCTCTGGAATAAGTGCCCAGGAACGCAATTGCTGGGTTGTATGTTAGTTGCATGTTTAGACTTTAAGAAGCTGCCAGACTCTTTTCCAGAGTGGCTGTACCACTTTGCATTCCTAACAGCAATATCCCAGTGATCCAGTTTCTCTGAATTCTCACCAATATTTGGTATTATCACTATTTTAAACATTCTGATATGTGTGTGGTGCTATATCATTATGGTTGCAACTGGCTTTTTCCTGATGTCTGCTGGTGTTTAACAACTTTTCATCTTGCTTGTCATCTGTAGATTCTTTAGTGGTAAAATATCTCAAGTGTTTTGCCCATTTTCTAGTTGGTTTTTGTTTGTTGTTTTACTGGTGAGTTTTGATAGTTCTTTCTATATCCTAAGTATTAGTCCTTTGTTAGATGTGTGGTTTGCAAATATTTTCTTCAACTCTGTAGCTTGTCTTTACATCTTATTAACAGGGTCTTCTGTAGAGCAAAGTTATTGTTTTTTTTTTTTTTTTCCTATTTTGAAGAAGTTCAATCAACTTTTTCTTTGTGCCTTGTGTTGTCAAACCTTAAATTTGCAGGATTTCCCCTTTTTTTCTAGAAATTTTATAGTTTTGCATTTTACATTTGAGTTAAGGTCTATTTTCAGTTAATTTTTGTGTTGACTATGAGACTTGGGTCAAGATTCATATTTGCCTATGGATATTCAATTGCTTCAGCACCATTTATTGACAAAGCTATCCTTCCTCTGTTAAATTCCTTTTGCATGATTATAAAAAATTCACTTGTCTATTTGTTTAGGGTTATATCTGGGTGCTCTGTTCT
Organism: Tamias sibiricus; assembly: GCA_025594165.1. Classification (NCBI taxonomy): domain Eukaryota; kingdom Metazoa; phylum Chordata; class Mammalia; order Rodentia; family Sciuridae; genus Tamias; species Tamias sibiricus. Next base: position 182,671,119 of record CM046659.1, on the reverse strand, counting down.
ACTCCATTGACCTTTGTGTCTCTCTCTCTCTACCCATACCACACAATCTCAATTACTATCATTCATGATGTTCCGGTTCAATAGGCTGAAAATCTGTGTCCCCTCAAAATTCATATATTGAAATCCTAATCCCCAGTGTGATACTATTAGGAAATGGGGCTTCTGGGGATAATTAGGCTATGAGGATGGAGCCGTTGTGAATGAGATTAGCACACTTACAAAAGGGACCCCACCAAGACCTTGGGGTGTTTCTGCCTTGTGGGAGTATAGTGAAAAGACCACAGTCTAAAACCAGAAGAGGGCCCTTATCAGAATCTAACCATGCTGGCACCCTGATTTCTGACTCCAGAATTATGACAAATAAATTTCTGTTGTTCATAAGCTACCTAGTCTATGGGACTCTGTCTTAGCAGCCCCAACTAAGGCATATTGAAATTGGGTAGACTGTTTTCTTCCTATTTCATTATTCTTTTTCAAAATTGTTTTAAATATTTTATTTCTTTTGTCTCTTCATATAAATCTTAGAATAATTTTGTCTCTATACTACAAAAAAGTATTTCTAGAGTTTCGATAGGAATTGTGTTAAACCTGCACATTATATTTGGAGAGACTGACCATCTTAACTCTATTGGGCCTTCCAACCATAAAAACGCCAGACCTCTCTACTTACCTACTTCTTTGATTTCCAACAGCAGTGTTGTTTAGTTTTCAGCATACACATCTTGTACGTGTTTTGTTAGATTTCCATGTAAGTATTTTTTGAGGGCTTGTAAATGGTATTGTACTTCTAATTTTGGAGCTCATATGATGATTGCTAGTATAGATAAATACAGTTTGTTTGCTTCTGTGTATTTTTCTTTTTTTTTTTTTTTCTTTCTCTTTTTTTTAGTTTTAGATGGACACAATGTCTTTATTTTTATTTATTTATTTTTTTTACGTGGTGCTGAGGATCGAACCCAGGGCCTCATGCATGCAAGGCAAGCACTGTACCACTGAGCTACAACCCCAGCCCGAGTGTGTATTTTTCTTATATCCTGTGACCTTGCCGAATTCACTTCTTTCTTTCAAGAGGACTTTTATATTCCTTGGGATTTCTTAATTCATTTGCTAATATAGACAGTTTTTTTTTTCTTTTTACTGATATTAGATGTCATTTATTTCCTTTTGTTGTCTTAATGCTCTGGCTACAACTTTCACCACTATGTTGAATAAGAGTGATGACAGCAGACATCTGTGCCTTGCTCCCAACCAACCTTAGGAGAAAACATTCAATCTTCTACCATGTTAACACTCAACTTTAACAGATACTCTTTTTCAAGCTGAGGAAATGATCCTCTTCCTATTTTTCTGTGTTCTTATCATAAATGTGTTGGATTTTGTCGAATACTTTTCTGCATTAATGATGATCATGTGACTTCTTTAAACTATTAGTAGTAAATACTGATTGAGAACATGGAACTAGCTTTGTGTCCCTAGAATAAGCCCCACTTAGTGTACAATTCTTTTGATACGTTACTGAATTCTATTTGTAAATATATGTGAAAGAGTTTTGCATCTATAGTCATAAAGTAGATTGGCATTATAATTTGTTTTTATGTAGTGGCTTTGCTTTGTTTTGTTATCAGGGTAATCCTAGCTTCATGAAATGAATATAGAAGTATTTCCTCATCTTCTCTTTTCCCAGAGTGATTGTGAAGAATGAGTGTTAGTTCTTGAAACAATTGGTAGAATTCTTCAGTGAAACCATCTGAGCCTGGAGATTTCTTCTAATGGCAGCTTTTAAGCTATGAATTCAATATCCTTAATAGTTATGGGGTTATTAAAATTATTTCTTTTATATTATGTGATTCATAGTGTTTTTCTTTTTTGAGTCATTGGTCCATTTCATCTAAGTGGTCAAATTTATGTATGTTCTTTGTAATAGTCCTTCATCTTTTTGATGTCTCCATGATGCATAGTAATATCCCTTCTTTTATTCAGAATTTGGTAATTCATGTCTTTTTTTTCTTTTGTCCTTCTTGCTAGAGTTCTGTCAACTTCATTGATCTCTTCAAATAACACTTTGTCCCACTGATTTCTCTATTGTTTTTCTATTTTCAATTTCATTGATTTCTGCTATTATCTTTATTTCCTGTTCTCTGTTTGCTAGGTTTCTTTTTCTCCTTTTTCTGGGTTCTTGAGGTGAAAGCTTAGGCTATGGATTTAATGTTCTTTCTCTTTCCTTATGTATGGATTTAGTGCTATAAACTTCTTTATCTGTCCCATACATTTGGACATATTGTGTTTTCATTTTCATGCAGTTCAATGTATTTTTTATTCTCCTGAGACTTCTCTTTGACACATTGCTGCCAAGTGTTTGAATGCCTTCGGGTTGTGTTTATTACTGATTATAATTTGATTTCATTGTGGCTGGATAACAGTCTGTATGGGTTCAGTTCTTTTATTTGTTGATGCTTGTTCTATGATACAAAATGTGGTCTATCTTGGTGTATGTTCTTTTTTTTTTTTTTTTTTTTTTTTTTTTTTTTTTTTGGTACCAGGGATTGAACTAGGGGCACTTGAACACTGGGCCACATCCCCAGCCCTGTAGGAGCCTTGTTTGGGGAGATGGCTTAAATTGCGGTTGACTATGGGCCATAAAGATTTGGGCATTGTCGCCTTTCGTAGTCTCACGGGACTTGGCCCGGGATCTTGAGTGACTTGGCTGAGATTGCTGATCGGGTCAGCGCCATTTTGGTGGTGTGTGTGGCGCGTGTTAGTTGTTGTTAGAGCCAGAGAGAAAAGTTATCAGAATAAAAAGCTGTTTATTTCCAGTTTGCCTCTGAACTTCTTCCCATGGCTTCGTTGCTCCAAGTGGCCATCGCTTCAGGCGGCAACACAGCCCTTTTTGTATTTTATTAGAGACAGGGTCTCACTGAGTTGCTAAGTGCCTCACTATTGCTGAGGCTGGCTTTGAACTCGTGATCCTCCTGCCTCAGCCTCCCAAGTGCTGGGATTACAGGCCTGCACCACCGCACCCGGCCTATCTTGGTGTATGTTCTCTGGGCATCTGGAAAGAATGCTATTGTTAGTGTCCTATAAACATCAACTAGGTCTTTTTGTTTCTGGTGCTATGTTCTTCCATATTCATACTAACTTTCTGTCTAGTTTTTCTATCAGTTGTCAGGAGAGGAGTGTTGAAATCTTCAAATGTAACTGCAGATTTGTCCATTTCTCCTTTAAGTTCTATTAGTTTTTGCTCCATATATTTGCATCACTGTTGTTTAGTGTATACACATTTAGAACTGCTATGTCTTCTAGTGGATCTATCCTTTTATCATTACATAATGTCTCTATCTATCTATAGTAAAAAAAAAAATTTTTTTTTTTACTTTGAAGACCACTCTATTTTATCTGTTAACTTTTGCTTTCTTAAATGTTTCCATAGCATATTTTCTTTCTATCCTTTTACTTTCAAATTGCCTATATTGTTATATTTGAAAGTTCTTGTAGGTTGCATACAGATAATCATGCTTCTTCAATCCATTCTGCCAATCTCTGTCAGTTAATTGGTATATTTAGATCAGTTTATTTAATATAACTATGATATGGTAGGGCTTAAGTCTGTCATTTTGCTTTTCCATCATCTGTTTGTTCTCTCTTTTTTTTCTCTCTGTTTCTTTGTCCTGCCTCTCTGTGGATTACTTGAACATCTTTTAAAATTTCATTTTGATTTTTCTATAATGATTTTGATTCTAGTGATGTCATCATTTTACCAGTTCCAATGAAGTATATAAACCTACCTCCCTTTATGTGTCTTTACTACCCACCCCTGATAATCTAATTGTCTTAATTATTTATGCTACATATATTTAGAACCATATCAGATAGTGTTATAAATATCAAGCACAATTTAGAAAACTCAAGAGAAGAATGAAAATCTAGTTTTTATTCATATTTGGGCTCATCTCGCTCTCTGCTCCCCCCACCTATATTTCAAGGTTCTTTCTTCTATTTATTTTTTTTTTATGATGATCCATCTTTTTGTTTTAATTTTATTTTTATAATTTTTAATATTTTTTTAGTGTTTTTTTATTGTGGTGATGGGGATGCATACTAGGCAAGTGCTTTACCATTGAGCCACAACCCCAGCCCTTATTTTTTATTTTATTTGTTTAAAGAACTTCCCTTAACCTTTTTTTTTTTTTTTTTTTGAAGGTAGCTCTACTAATGACAAATTTCCTTAGTTTTTCTTTATCTAAGAATGCTTTTAGTCCTCCTTCATTCCTGAAGTATATTTTTCATTGTATGTAGGATTCTGATTCTTTTCTTTCAGCACTTGAAAAAGACTGTACCACTTCCTCCAGATGTCAATTATTTCAATGACAAATCAACTAAACATGGAGTGTTCTCCTCTGTAGCATTTCTTTCTGCTCTCAAGATTGTTTTTTTCTTTATGTTTACTTTTCAAAAGTTTGAATTTCTTGGAGTTGCCTTGTTTGATGTCCCCTAAGCTTTTTGAACCCATAGGTTTATATATTTTGTCAAACATGGGAAGTTTTCAGTGATTATTTCTTAATGTATTTTTCAGCCCCACCCTCTCTCTCCTCTTCTTCTGAGATTACAAGGATATAAATATTAGAATTTTTGTTATCATTGTACAAGCTCATGAGGTCCTAATCATTATTTAGAGTCTACCTTCTCTCTTTCATTCAGATTGGGTAATTTCTACTATACTATTTTTTACTGCTCACTGATGATTCTCTCCTCATTCTCCATTCTGATGTTGAACCTCTATCCATTGAGTTTTAAATTATGGTTATTGTATTTTTTCACTCTAAAATCTTCATGTGGTTCCTCTTTATATCTTCTGTTTCTTTGCTGAGACTATGTGTTTTCATTTGCTCCAGGTATTTTTCATAATTGCTTATCAAAGATGGAACAGAATCTTGGGTAGGCTCTATAATGTGCTGGACACTACATTGAATAATGCAAATAGGAGCAAGAAAATGTGGTCAGTGCTGACAAGTTTTGTGGAAGAGACAGAAAGAGAACCAAACAATCATCAAAATTAATGTCTGGGTATGGGCTGGGGTTGTAGTTCAGTGGAAGAGCACTTGCCTAGCATGTGTGAGGCACTGGGTTCAATTCTCAGCACCACATACAAATAAATAAAATAAAGGTCCATCAACAACTAAAAAAAAATTTTTTTTAAATAATGTCTGGTGAAAGAGAAAGCACGAACACAAGATCTACTATAGGGTCATGGAGCTATTTACTGACCAGTCATGCCCTTCCTCCTCTCTCCAGTGGCCCCCAGTGACACACATGAAGTTTCCACAGACCCTATTTCTGTTTCTGGGCTTTCCATTATGTTCCAATAGCCTAGTTGTCTCTTCTTGTGGAAATACTACTCTCCCTAATGACTCTAACCTTTTCATAAATCTTAATGTTTAGTAGAGCAGAACCTCACTAATATATTGTTCTGTCCAGAATGTCTTGCTATTTTGGGCTCTTTACTTTTCCACTTAAACTTTCAAATCAGCCTGTCAGGTTCCAGGATAACTTTATTGGAATTTTTTACTGAAATTGCTTTGAATTTATAGCTCCATTTGGGGAAATTAACACCTTAATCACATTGTATCTTTATGACATTGCAAGGACACTCCAGGGTTTATGACTCTGAGGAAACTCCCGGACTCTACAGCAGTAACTCCAAATTGTTTTTATCATGTACCTCATCAGAAGAAAGAACAACTTCAGCCAAAATTATAGGACATTTTTAAAGGATGGATTAAATTAGAAAAATATTTAATAAATGTTTTTATAAATGTATTAATAGCTCAATAGTTTATTATAATGAAAATTCTCATTAAGATAGAATTAAAGAAAATGTAAGACTATTAGTAGTATTTTGAAATTGACATAATTCAGTCGGCTTTAATGTTTTTTAAAATTCTGACTTACATCTGTGATAGAATAATTTGAAGGGTGTGTTCTTTTGATATTTGCTTTTCATTACTATAGTAGCTGTAAAAGACTTCTTACAAAAAGTAAATGTAGGAAGGACATCACTGAATGTGCTTCCCTACATTATAATATTTATTTTTCATCTCTCCTGCCACCAATTATGCAAAGTTTCTTGTTGTTACTTGGTGAGTAAATCACCATGTTCCCTCATGTTCTTGCAGACTAATCAGAGGGTGCTGTGTTTTTATATATTTAGTGAAATGTTTCAGTTCAAAACCTGCTGAAATGCTTCATTTGGAAGCTGTTAAAACAGCCCAACAATTCTGTTCCCAAGTTCATTTTCCCTCGTTTTTTTTTTTTTTTTTTTTTTTAGTTGTTAAAAAACACACAACACACAATCAACCATCTTAAGCAGGTTCAATCATATGGTTCAGTAGTGGTAAGTGACTCATATTGGGAGACAGATCTCCAGATGTTTTCTTAATCTTGCAAATCTGAAACTCTGTACTTTTATTTAACAAACCCCCCTTTCTCCTCCCTCCAGCCCTTACTTTGTTTCTATGGATGTGACTACTCTACATTCCACATGCTTTAGTCAGATTTTTGTTACTGGGGATCTGGTTCAGTGGTAGAATGTTTGCCTAGCATGCACAGGGCCCTGAGTTTGATCCTCAGTACCACAAAAAAAAAAAAAAAAAAAAAAAAAAAACCAGAAAAATAGGGGGAAATTGGTGTGATGATCTGCCATATAGCCATTATCTAGACTTACTCATTTTTAACATCTTTTTTTTTTTTTTTTTTTTTTTTTTTTTTTTGGTACCGGGGATTGAACTCAGGGGCACTCGACCACTGGGTCACATCCCCAGCCCTTTTTTGTATTTTATTTAGAGACAGGGTCTCACTGAGTTGCTAAGTGCCTCGCCATTGCTGAGGCTGGCTTTGAACTCGCGATCCTCCTGCCTCAGTCTCCCAAAGTGCTGGGATTACAGGCGTGCGCCACCGCGCCCCGGCATTTGTAACATCTTACCAGATTTACATCTTACCTGAGAAGACCAACTTACAGGAGGATTTATTTGGGCTCACAGTCTCAGAGGTTTCAGTCCCTGGTAAGCTGGCTCCATTGCTTTGGGTCTGCCAGGCAGAATATCATGGCAGCAGGAGTGTGTGGAGGAGGCTGCTCACTTGGAGGTGACCAAGAAGCAGGTGGCAGTTGCGGGCAGGGAGCCAGGGGCAGGGACAAAATAAACCTTTCAAAGCCATGTCCCCAGTGACCTGCTTCTCCCAACTAGGCCCCATCCCCTGGAAGGTCCACTACCTCCCAATGGTACCACCAGCTGGGGACCAGCCTTCAACATGGGAGCCTTTGGGGGACGTTCCAGATCTAAATCATAGCACCACATAAAAGTGGGATGATATATTATTTGTCTTTCTGTGACTGGCTTATTTCACTTGACATAGGTCCTCAGGATTTATTCATGCTGTAGCATATGACATGCTTTCCTTCATCCTGTTGATTGTGTCCTTTGATGAACAAAAAATTTTAAGTTTGATGTAATTTCATTTTCCTATTTTTGCTTTTATTATCTGTGCCTTCTGTGTCATAGCCAAGAAATTATTGGTAAATCCAATGACATGAAGTTTTCCCATGTTTTCTTCTAGGAGTTGTATAGTTTCAGATCTTTAATCCATTTTGAGTTCGTTTTTCTATGTGATATAAAATAAAGGCCCAACTCCATTCTTTCACGTGTGGATATCCATCTTTCCTAATACTATATTTTAAAGTAAACATTCTTCCCCCACTGAATAGTCTTGGCATTCTTTGAGCATATACGTGAGAATTTATTTCTGAGCTCTCTATTCTATTCCATTGTTGTAGTTGTCTTTATGCTAGTACCACACTGTTTTGATTACCATAGCATTATAGTACATTTTAAATCAAGAAGTATTCCAACTTTGTTCTTCTTTTTCAAAATTGCTTTGACTATTTGGGGATCCCTTAAGATTCCCTATGAATTTTAAAATGAAGTTTTCTATTTCTACAGAAAAAGCCACTTTGAACATTTTGGTAAGGACTGTTTCAATCTATAGATCACTTTGAGTAGTATGAGCACCCTGACAATATTTACTCTTCCAATCTATGAACAGTGGATGTCTTTCCATTTGTTTGTATCTTCTTCAATTTCTTTTGGCATTGTTTTATAGTTTTCAGTGTACAAGTCTTTTGCCTTGTTAGGTTTATTCCTAAATATATTATTATTTTTAATACTATTGCAAATAGAATAGTTTTCTTAATTTCCTTTTTAATTGCTGTTGTTCCAAGTTGTATATTTTTTAAGTATGACAAGAGGAGAGTTGGTAGATGAATCATGTGTATTTTTTATCAATAAAATATCAATGGAAACCTTCAACATTTCTCTCCATATATTTCATTCCAAAAGACATTTTCTTTCTATTTTAATACTGAATTATCATTTTCCACCTTGATGGTACAAATTGTTAATTTATTATTTACTATAAAATCTATTTCAACATTTTTGTTGTTGATGATGGACTTTATTTTATTTATTTTTATGTGGTGCTGAGGATCGAACCCAGTGCCTCATACATGCTAGGCGAGTGCTCTACCACTGAGCCACAACTCCAGCCCAATTTTTATTATTTACTATAAAATTTTTTGTTATAAACATTTCAAACAGAAAAGTTGGGGATCTGGCTCAGTGGTAGAATGTTCACTTAGCATGCACAGGGCTCTGAGTTTGATCCTCAGTACCACAAAAACAAACAAACAAAAATACAGAAAAATAGGGGGAAATTGGTGTGATGGTCTGCCATATAGTCATTATCTAGACCCAATTATTTTTAACATCTTACCAGATTTACTTCATCTTCTTTATAACAAATTGTAGACAATGACATTTCACCCCATAATGCTTTCATATACATCTCTAAGAATAAGGACATTTTCTAATGTAACTATTATATTTGTCTGTTCTAGTTGCTATAACAAAATACCATAACTGGGTAGCTTATGCACAGTAAGAATTTGTTTCTCAGAGTTCTGGAGGCTGGGAAGTCCAACATCAAGGTGCCGGCATGGCCAATTTCTGGTGAAGAAACTTCTTCCAGGTTGAAGACTACTAATTTCTCGTGTGTGTGTGTGTGTGTGTGTGTGTGTGTGTGAGAGAGAGAGAGAGAGAGAGAGAGAGAGAGAGAGAGAGAGAGAATGAGAAAGAGAAAGAGAAAGGGAGAGAGAGAGGGAGTGTTGAACCCAGGGCCTCATTCAGGTTAGGCAAGCCCTCTGCCACTGAGCTCCATTGCCACCCCTTTTTGAATTTTCTTTTGAAACAAGGTCTCACTAAGTTGTCCAGGCTGGCCTTGAACTTGTGATTTTTTTTTTTAAATATTTGTTTATTTACTTTAGTTGTACACAGTGCAATGCATTTATGTTTACGTGGTGCTGAGGATCGAACCCGGGCCGCACACGTGCGAGGTGAGCGCTCTGCCGCTGAGCCACAACCCCAGCCCACTTGTGATTTTTTTGCCCCAGCCTCTCAAATAGCTAGGATTACAGGCATGCACCTCCATGCCCGGCTCTTCTCTGTGTCTTCACATGGTGGAAGAGTGAAGGAGCTCTCTGGGGCCTCATTTATAAGGTGCTAATCCTACCCATGACTGTGAGTCCCTTGTGACTTAATCACCTCCTAAAGACCCCACCTCCTAATGCCATCACTTTGATGATTCTGTTTTAATGAATTTGGGGGAGGGTGAACTTTCAGATCATAGCAACCAACATTATCATACCTAACAAAATGAACACTAATTCCTTTGTACCACCTAATACCCAATTCATGTTTAAATTTTGCCACTTGTCATCAAGATGTTTCTTGTAATTGGTTCCTTCTTGTCAAAATCCACACAAGGGCTGTGATTGTGGCTCAGGGGTAGAGCACTCGCCTAGCACGCGTGTGGCCCGGGTTCGATCCTCAGCACCACGTAAAAATAAATAAAGGCATTGTGTACAACTAAAATAAATAAATATTATTTTAAAAAAAAAAAAAAGATCCACACAAAAGCAACATACTGTGTCTTGTTAGGTCCTTCAAGTACCTTATAATCCAGAGACAGAGGGAACATGGGCCCCTGTTCAGCATTGGAGCACAGTGTTCAGAATGTGTTTGGACAAGGCTGTGTTAGTTTGGGGAGGCAGAGGGCACACAGAGCCTCCTGCTCATGGCCAAGGGTACTGGAACCTGCAAAAACATCACATAGCATCAACTCCAAGAGTGACAGTGTATTCCTGGAACTAGTGCAGAAGTCTGGAACCAGCGAGACAGTTAGGCTTCCACAGGGTCTGGGGGAATCCTTATAGATCAGTCATCCCCTGACACTATGTTGCTCTAAGAGATGATCAAGTGTGCACCCCCGGGTAGTCCGGTTGATATTCCTAATCTCTTCACAGTGAATTTTGACTCTGCCAACTTCATTCTCATCCATGATAAAAGTGAACCTTGTTGATTTACCTCCTCAGTTTCTGATTCTGGACTTTTCCACCAATTTGAGCCCTTACTGTTGTTCATCAGTTCTATTGACAGCCTTAGAATTGTCTTCCCAGAAGAAGTTCCCAAATTTGTAGCATTTGTCGTGTTATAAGGGAGAACCGTAACTCATCTTTCAGTTAGGGGCTCTTTTAAAGAAATTTGCGACAAAAAACTTGGCAAACTCCTGTTCAATCGAAGGATTTTTCAAGCTCATCTGCAGGAGCTCTGTTTGGGGAGATGGCTAAGATTGCTGTTGACTTTGGGCCATGGAGATGTTTGGGCATTGCCGCCTTCCGTAGTCTCACGAGACTTGGCCCAGGATCTCGAGAGACTTGGGCCAAGCTCGGAGCGGGTCGGGTCCATTTTGGTTGTTGGGTTGTTTGGTGATGTGTGGTACGTGTTAGAGTTGTTAGAGCCAGAGAGAGAAGCTGACAGAATAAAGATCCTGTTTGTTTCCAGTCTGCCTCTGAACTTATTCCCGCGGCTTTGCTGCTCCAAGCGGCCATCGCTTCAGGCGGCAACACTCACCCTTATCAGACATCCTTTCAAAGCAAGCTCCATTCATGGAGTGTTTCTGCCTGCCACCTCCTCACTACAGCACCTGCCCTATGAAACAATAGTGAATGCATTTTTATGAGATGCTCAATATTCTCACCCCACAATGCTTTCTGCTCCCTTCTAAAATCAATGCAGATGATTCTGGGTAGTGACAGGTTTTTTGCCTTTTCTTTTTCATCAAACACTGTTTTTGTTCCAAAAGTCATTACTGGCGAGTCTATATCTTATCTAGCTCATCTTTCCTTTCACGGCTCTTTTAAAAATGGTTCTCTCATTTTATTACTGACACAGAGACCAACAAATATTATTAACTGGGATGTGTTAGGAACATCTTTTATCAAACTACCTGTGTCATTTTTTCTAATATTTTCCAACTCTCCCACAATATTTTCTATGTGTGTTCCATGTATCTATCCACCAAGGACTGCATTTTAATTTTGCTGCTTTATTGTTTCCAGGTATTCATTCAATTGTTTTATGCCAGCAGGGTGAGAACTTTTTACATAGTAGTACATTGCTCGCTATTGTTTACTCTTAAATAAGAAATCTCAGAAAAGGTTTTATAAGTATTTATTTGAAGTTTAATGAAATTTTATGAAAATCTAAATCAAGTTTCCCATGGCCTTAAAGCAAAACAATGAAAAAGTATAAAGCTTTGTCATCCTCTGTGAAGGGCAAAGCATCACACCGGGGACAGCCATGCAGCCAAAAGATTTATTCAACAGCCTTCGTGGCTGGTAGCGAAAACCGGAGAAGAGGTGCTCTGGTCGAAGGTCGAAGAGGTGGGAGAGGGGAGTCAGGGAGAAGGGAGTGTGCAAGCTCTGGTGGGAGAAGGGAGTCAGGGAGAGGGGAGTGTGCAAGCTCTGGACAGAGGGTGGGTGCTTGGTTGCACCGGCTGGGATCTCTGGAGCTGTCGGCTAAAGCAGCTGCTGTCTGGCTGGAGGCTGGAGCTGTCAGCTGGGAGCGGCCGTTGGGCTGAAGGTGGTCGGTCTGGAGCTGTTGGCTGGGGCAGCTGCCGTCGGCTGGAGGCGATGGGTCTGGAGCTGTTGGCTGGGGCAGCTGCCATCGAGCTGGAGGCGATGGGTCTGGAGCTGTTGCAGTGGCTTCCTCCTCTCTGCAGCGACGAGCTGATGTATCTGTCTTCCTCCTCTCAGCAGCGACGATCCGATGTTGTGTCCGTGTGTCTCTCTCTGTCTGTCTGTCTGAGTCTCTCAGACAGGGCCTTATATAGGGATTTCTGGTGGGGGGGTGCACTAGAGCAACCCCAATGCCATTGGCTCTTTGCCCCTAGAACAGGGTGACCTTTAAGCCTATTGGCTCTTGCCAGGGGAAAAGAAACATCCTGCCTGGGGAAGAAACATCCTGCCTGGGAAAAAACATCCTGTCCGGGGAAGAAACATCCTGCCGAGAATGAAACAAGGTTGCTTCTCTCAGGATGTGGAGAACTCTGAGGGCGGGGAAGGGTAACCTATCTATCACTCTGGGTGTTTTTTAAAAAGGAAAAAAGTCCTATTAACCATGATAACTTTATGTTGGATTGAACTGTATCAAATTATAATCTTACATCGAAATACATAAAATTGAATATTACCAATTTCATGTGAGGCAGCCTCATATTGCTATCATTACTTGACATCCCAAGACATATACATCTAGGACAGGATTCAAAACTAGAGAGAATGCTATAAATCCACAACCCAAAAAGATTTATTAATAACTATGAATTCTTTTAACCAACTTCTGGTCATATCCAATTAGATTATGATTGGTTTTTTTTTGTTTGTTTGTTTTTTTGGTGAAGGGGGTATTGGGGATTTAACCCAGAGGCATTTAACCACTGAGCTACATCCCCAATCTTTTTTATTTTATTTTAATTTTTATTTTCAGACAGGGTCTCACTAAGTTACTTAGGTCCTTGCTAAATTGCTGAGGCTGGTCTTGAACTTGTGATCCTCCTGCCTCAGTCTCCCAAGTAACTTGGATTACAGGCATGCACCACCACGTCTGGCAATTGTCATTGCTTTGAACCTTAGAATTATCAATATGAGAAATGGAGTATATCAACTCCCCATTTTCTTGTAGTCTACTTGACTTACCTCATTAGTGTCCTCAATCTGTGACGTTGTAGCAAAGTAGATTTCGTCCCAACCATCTAACACAAAAAGATATTTTCCTCCCCAAAGCCATAGGAATTATTTACTCAACAAGTACAATGTCAACCGTACAGCTCTAAGGTCACTTTTTTTTTTTTTTTTTTTTTTTTTTTTTTTTTTGCTATTGGGGATTGAACCAAGGGGTGCTTAACCACTAAGCTACATACACCCCCCCACACTTTTTTTTTTTTTTGAGACAGGGTCTCAAAAAGGTGAGACCAAGTCTCACCTTAAGGACTGTAGAATTTAGATTAATAATCAAGTTCTGTAAGAGGAAAGAACAGAGGGGCTAAGATATCAAGTTGGAGATTTTTTTTTTCTAATTTTGATTTTGTTCTCAAAGTACTGGAAGAATTTTATTTAAACAATCAAAAAAATTTTTTTTGGTACCAAGGATTGAACTCAGGGGCACTCGACCACTGGGCCACATCCCCAGCCCTTTTTTGTATTTTATTTAGAGACAGGGTCTCACTGAGTTGCTAAGTGCCTTGCCACTGATGAAGCTGGCTTTGAACTCGCAATCCTCCTGCCTCAGCCTCCCAAGTGCTGGGATTACAGGTGTGCGCCACGGCACTGGGTTTCAAAAAAAATTTTTAACAACTTTCTGAATTATGGATTTATATCCATTCTCACTAGCTTTGAACCTTACCCTAAATGAAAATGTTTATGGAAATTAAGTAGTGATTATTAGATTGAGTCATATGCATCCACAGGGGAGGCCTTTTGTGTGTCTCTGGAAAAGGTTTTGAAGGAGATGTCTATGCAGTGCCTGAATCAGAGAAAGAATAAAGAGGGACTGGGATTGTGGCTCAGAGGCAGAGCACTTGCCTCACATGTAGGAGGCACTGCGTTCAATCCTCAGCACCATATAAAAATAAATAAATAAAATAAAGGCATTGTGTCCATCTACAAATAAAAAATATACATTAAAGAAAAAAGAATAAAGGGGTTTCTGACACAATGTGTGGACCCAGGATTGGGCAATGCCGCTGGCTACATGAATAGTCCAGATACAGACAGAGATATTATCTCTGTTTTCTTGATAAAAACCTGTGAAACCTGTGTCTGGTCTGGAGGATGGAACAGAAAGCACTTGTCATGTGAACCTCCAACCCCGCAATGGGTATAAAGTTCAAAGAATTTCCAAAATCTTTGTTCATAGAATCTTAGGCAATAGCCCCTCTGAACCCTGCAGTCAATAAACCTGCTTCCTGCTAATTCCTCTGGAGTCCAGCCTCTTCTGTTCTACTTCAAAAGAGCATGTGTGATAGATAGGTTACCCTCCCCCGCCCTCACAGTTTTCCACATCCTGAGAGAAGCAACCTTGTTTCATTCTCGGCAGGATGTTTCTTCCCTGGACAGGATGTTCCCCCCCCCCCCCCCCCCCCCGCAGGATGTTTCTTCCCTGGGGCAGAATGTTTCTTTTCCCCAGGCAAGAGCCAATAGGCTTAAAGGACACCCTGTTCTAGCCAATGGTGTTTGGGGTTGCTCTAGTGCACCCCCCACCAGAAATCCCTATATAAGGCCCTGTTTGAGAGACTCAGACAGAGAGAGACACACGGACACAACATCGGCTCGTCGCTGCTGAGAGGAGGAAGACAGATACATCGCTCGTTGCTGCAGAGAGGAGGAAGCCACTGTAACAGCTCCAGACCCATCGCCTCCAGCTCGACGGCAGCTGCCCCAGCCGGCAGCTCCAGACCCATCGCCTCCAGCTCGACGGCAGCTGCCCCAGCCGGCAGCTCCAGACCCATCGCCTCCAGCCTACGGCAGCTGCCCCAGCCAACAGCTCCAGACCCATCGCCTCCAGCCGACGGCAGCTGCTCCAGCCAACAGCTCCAGACCGACCACCTTCAGCCCGACGGCCGCTCCCAACTGACAGCTCCAGCCTCCAGCCAGACAGCAGCTGCTTTAGCCAACAGCTCCAGAGAGCCGGTGCGACCAGGCACCCACCTTCTGTCCAGAGCTTGCACACTCCCCTCTCCCTGACTCCCTTCTCCCAAGAGCTTGCACACTCCCTTCTCCCTGACTCCCCTCTCCCACCTCTTCGACCTTCAACCAGAGCACCTCTTCTCCGGTTTTCGCTACCAGCCACGAAGGCTGTTGAATAAATCTTTTGGCTGCACGGCTGTCCCTGGTGTGATGCTTTGCCCTTCAATGTGGCCATGATCCATGGTTACCAATGGGGACGTTGTCAATGGGAAATAGCAGAAGACTTCTGATTCTGCCATTAGATTCCACTTTATTCACACCCAGACATCTTGGATTCTGGTTGCTGTTAAAGCAGAATGTATAACTGCAACTTCTAGGCATTGGAGAGCTCCGAACAAGAACGGCTCTTCATACCTGTAGAAATAATTGATACTTGTAAAAATCCCAGAGACCCTGCACAGTCTAGGAGTATCTTCTGAATCAACAAAGAACAATTAAGTTATCTTCTGAAAGGTGTTCCTGCTAAGTTCATTTGAATGATTTCTTTGAAATTCACAGTCCCTTGAAAGCAGAGGCTGAGACAAGATCCAGGTAGATGGGATTTATTGAGAGTAACTCTCAGGAACAACAGGATGAGAGGAGTAGGAAAGAGTGAGAGAAGAAGATGAGCAAAGATGTGATCCCAGCTGAGTCTAACCTGAGCCTGATATACAGAATGGTGGTGGTGGTGGGGGGGTCCTCTGGAGCATGAACTGTATCACAGAGTTGGTACCCCATAAGGTAAGAGGGCTGACCCTTTATAACCTCACATCAGTCAGTTATTGGCTATGGACTGCTAGGGAAGTGAGGAAAAAACTTCCTGAACAAGGAAGATTTTGGACAAGAAAAAGTCTGCTGAGAAGGAGCAACCATGAACTGTTTGCAGCCAATACCCACAGCAGCTGAGAAATGGCTGCACTGGCAAATGAAGGGGGATGATTTGATATAGGTGGTTTGAGCAAACTTTTCTTCCCAGCAGCCTTTTGGGTGTAGCGCCCATGGCATCCTCTGCAGATGGTAATATGTGTATGGAAGAGGAAGGGTGTGTGTGCCTGGCTATAGTCATCCATACTGACTAGCTTTTCATGGGTCAAAATGTTTGGTTAGCCTGGAAATCTCCTTTCCTAACCCTGCTAGAAACCCCTGCCCATGCTATCTAATCATTCCCAATGTCCAGAGGCCACCAATAAAAACAAGTTCCTCTAGTGCTCTTTATTTGTGAAAGTACCAACACAGTGTACTGCTCACACCCATCTCAGAGTGGGTTTCTGCAGCTGGGAAGCAGGCTTTGTCTTGCTGTTCCTGCATTAGGGTGGTTTGAAAAACAGTGGGAGAGAAAAGCTAGGCATTCTCATTGTCTTCTGTTTATGGAACATCTTTACAGTGGTGTCCGGAGATGAAGCATCATTAATGGGAAAATGCTTTGTAACAACACACTCTTACCCAGAGACTTATTGATGGTTGGATTAGAATGGGGAAATACTCAAATAGCTATTGATTTCTGCTTCGTTGTGTGGGGGAAAGCAGCATTGCTATGATTTTACCATCCTCTCCTAAACAAATGGCAATGTGTTCCTTTTTGGTACAGAAATGCTGAACTTTTGTGAGACCATTTGGTGGCCCTACCCCTGTGGTGGAGCAGAGCCCACCATGGCCCCATGGTTAACTGGGGCCATCTTTGAGGTTATGAGTAATTTCCTGTATTTCTAAGATGATACATAGGATGGTGAAGAGCAAGGTCAGCAGTGTGGTCTGATAAGGCTTACAGTTTTTCAAAGAGATAAAAGGTCAGGGCTGGGATTGTGGCTCAGCAGTAGAGTGCTCACCTAGCATGTGTGTGGCCTGGGTTCGATCCTCAGCACCACGTACAAATAAACTCATGTGTACAACTAAAGCAAATAAATAAATATTTAAAAAAAAAAAAAAAAGAAATCATAACCCTAAAAAAAAAAAAAAGGTCAGAGTGAGGAACCTAGGTCTTAAATCTACTACCTTTTAACAGTGTCCCACCCCCACCACCCTCAATTTATGTAAAATGCATCAGTATGAACAAAGGAAATACATCTGAGGTGGAAGGAAAGGGAGCTGGATAGGGAGGAGTTTTTCTCAAACCATCTGTTATGGGTTGGATATGAGGTGTCCCCCAAAACCTTCTGTGTTAATGCAGGAATGTTCAGAGGTGAAATTATTGGATTGTGAGAGTCATAACCTAATCAGTCCATCCTAGTTTTAATGGTCTAACTGCGTAGAAACTGTTGGCAGGTGGAGATGGGTCACTGGGGGTGTGTTCTAGAAGGTGCATCTACCTGCAGCCCCTTCTCCCTTCTCTCGCTGCTTCCTGGCCACCATGTGCAGAGCAGCTCTCCTCGGCCAGGCCCTTCCATCGTAATGTTCTATCTCACCTTGGACCCAGAGCGCTGGAGTCGGCCCACCATAGACTGAATCTCTGAAACCATGAGACAAAATAAACTTCTTCTCTAAGTTGTCCTCGTTGGGTATTTTGGTCACGGCAATGAAAAGCTGATTAACACAAATACTCATGGAAACAGAAGGAAAGACAGTATTATTTTTCTTGATCTATCTCTTGAAAAATATGATTAGTATAAAACAGTGAGAAAACACAACTAGTATCTTTACCAGAATCCTAAACCATGCCTGTACCTGTTATATGATCCTATCTACTCTCCCCATGTTTACACATATGTGAATTGTATTTGCAACTATTACATGTATGTGTGATACAAGCATGTGTCATGTTAATGAGGGTTATTTGCAAATGTATTTATAATGTATTGGCAAGGGGACCATCTGTGCACAAGCTTTGAAGTCTGTAGTCTATTGTGAGCACTTACCCCTGGAAGTCAATTTATTTATTTATTTATTTATTTATTTAGGTGCCCATGGGCACTTTACCACTAAGCCACATATCCAGCCCTTTTTATTTTGAGACAGGGTCTTGCTAACTTGCTTAGAGCCTCAGCAACATGGTGAGGTTTTGATCCTGTGATCCTCCTGCCTAGGCCTCCTGAGCCACTGGTATTATAGTCGTGCATCACCACACCTGAGAAGTCAATATTCTTTAGGACATGACTGCAAAGGCTCTGAAGTCATCTGTCCCATTGTCACACCTTGACCAACTAGCTGGATCCCAGGGGTAGACATTTACATGGACAGAGTTGCTATTAGCTGAGTTTTTGGTTTTTTTTTGTTTTTTCTTTTGTTTCCTTACTTTTACGGCAAAGAGTTGGTCTGGGGTGGCTATATGGACTGAGGGAAAAAATAAAATCGATTTGTGCTATATCCCATGCCTTCTTCTACTGCAACCCCAACATGGCACCCACTCCACAGTCCTTGAATTCACTAGAAATGCTTGGGGAAGTACAGTGTGATGGCAGCATGTTGCATTGCTCCAGGCTCCACAGAATATGGTGCATGGGATTTGGGAATGCATTATTTATTTGCAAAACCAACCTGCCTTCCAGCAAGAAATCAGTATTTCCACAGTCTATTCATGCTGTTTGTCTAGTCAAGGACACAGAGGCTAACATTTGTATGCAGGAGAGTCAGAAAATCATAAGTTCAACTGTATGCTTGGGTTCATTGGCAATTTGAAGCTGTATGCCAATTTTTTAAAATAATAAGATCTAGACTCTTCATCCTATACCTTTGAGATAATTCCCTAGAAGAAGGAACATTATTTTCTGGTAATAATCTGTCTGTATCTCTGCTTGTCATTATTCTTATAACTAACTGTGTTTCTTGCCCTGAATGAAAAGCACTTTCTAGCAGAGGCATTCAACTTTCTTAGAGGATCCGGAGCTCATAGAGTCAAATGTGATATGGAACATACACTTTTTTTTAACTGCTTGCAATTTGTGCAACAATTCAAACTCAGAGAAGTAAGCAAAATGTGAGATGTGTAGAGGACACTATTGCGTTGTTTATCCAAACATTTTTTTTCTTTTTGTGATACTGAAGATTGAAACTGGGGGGGGTGGGGGGCTCTTCCACTGAGCTACATCTCCAGTTTTCCCCCCTTTTTTTTTTTTTTCTTTTTATCAGATAACGTCTCACCGAATTGCCCAGGCTGACCTTGAACTTGTAATCCTCCTGCTTCAGCCTCCTGAGTCATCATGATTAAAGGCATGCATGATTTCACCAGCTCTCCAAGCTCTAAGCTTCTTGATTGGTGGTGTTAGTAGAGAAGCTAAAAATTCCTGTGGGTATAATTTAGGTGAGAGAGGTAAAATAAAGAATAATTTAGTTGCTCTGCAGAATAATTTGGTGTTGCCTTCTAGGCTTTGGGGGAAAATAAACAATGAAGACTATAGAAAGCAAGTGGGAGGAAAGGGGTCCTAGCAACATAATAGAAAGAAGGGTCTATAGAATGACATGTCCAACAATGGATGGGGAGCACTGTGGTGTAGCACAGTGATAGAGTGCTTACCTACTTGCCTAGCACATGCAAGTCCCTGGGTTCAATCTCCAGCACTGCTAAGAAAAAACAGTGATTGGCCAGTACTTCAATCTATCCCAAAGACAGAGAGGAATCCACCTAGGTAATGCCTGAGAGGAGGCACAGAGGGTGACTGTGCAGAAGTGACTGTGCAGAAGTTAGGAAGCTGCACATCTCAGGTGGATTTCCCACTACAGGTTGATAGAAAGTATTAATGAAGCTGGGCACAGTGGCACACGCCTGCAATTCCAGCAGCTCGGGAAGCTGAGGCAGGAGAATTGCAAGTTCAAAGTTAGCCTCAGCAATTTACCAAGGCCCTAAGCAATTCCGGGAGACCCTGTCTCTAAATAAAATATGTAAAAGAACTGGGGATGTGGCTCAGTGGTAAAGTACCCCTGGTTCAATCCCTGGTATTGAACCCAGGGCCAGAAGTAGACTGTGGAAATACTGATTCCTTGCTGGAAGGCAGGTTGGTTTTGCAAATAAATAATGCCATTACACTGTACTTCCCCAAGCATTTCTAGTGAATTCAAGGACCGTGGAGTGGGCCCCATGTGAGGTTGAAGTAGAAGAAGGCATGGGATGTAGCACTAATCAGATTTTATTTTTCGCCTTTTTTTCTCAGTCCATATAGCCATCCCAGACCAACTCTTTGCCTTAGAAGTAAGCTGAGGGCGGGGGGTGGCGGGGGGAGCTCAGCTAACTGCAACTCTGTCCATGTAAATGTCCATCCCTAGAATCCAGCTAGTTGGTCAAGGTGTGACAAAGAGGAGAGGAGGAAGAGGAAGGAGAGGGCGTGAAGGAGGAGGAGGGAGGAGGAGGAGGAGAAAGAGAAGGGAAGAAAGAAGGGAAGGAGGGAAGGGGAGGAGGAGGAGGAGGAGGAGGAGGAGGAGGAGATAATGTTAATGAGCAGGACACCACTCGGGCAACTGGGCCTGATCTTGCAGGGCCACTCTGGGAGACAGTGTAGAACACACCTCAGAGGTAACTCACCAAGAGGCAAAGGAGCTAGGCAATTTAGCCACCAATTTTCATACCTCATTGGGTGAATGCCATACCCCAGGACACTTCCTCCCCAGAACTTCCAGCCTGCCTGTTACTGATGGATAGAAAACCTTACAGGGGCCAGGGTTGTGGCTCAGTGGTAGAGGCTTGCCTAGCACATGTGAGGCCCTGGGTTCAATCCTCAGCACCACATAAAAACAAATAAAATAAAGGTAGTGTGTCCATCTACAGCTATTTTTAAAAATAAATAAAAAGAAAAGAAAGCCTTTCAGGCAGAAAGGCAGGAGCACTGCAGTGGAATGCAATTGGCATGTCCTAAGAGGGTGAGTTCCAAGTTTGGGGGCCGGTCATTGATGGAATCTGTTATAAGCAGCTAAGACTGGGACTTATCTAAGAAATCAATTGCTAATTACTCTGATAATATAGAATGACTTTAATATAGCCTGGTCAAATATTTTTTTAAAAAATCAAAGATTTAATAGGAAACCTTGACCCAAAAGATTCAACAGCACATTTTGTCTACAGACAAAGGCAGGAAATTAGGATGGGGACCAGAACATCTGACCTTCCACGTACCTGGCAGTTCATGAGGGAAGCAATCCCAGTGGTCAGTTGGGATGGTTACTGGTAAATTCGTAGAATGAAAACTTCTAGGTTCCCAGTCTCCACGTGTACTCATTTAACATGTATTTGTGGGGCACTTACGATGGCCCAGGCATGTAGGCAATGTAGGCATGTAGGCAACAGGATATGACAGGCAAAAACCTCACCCACAGTAACTTACCTTCCAGAGGGAGAAACAGACAATAAACCCAGAAGTAAGTAAAATATGGAGTATGTTAGATAGTGACAAGCACTAAGAAAACAAAGCCAGAAAGGAAGAGAGGGGAGATGGGGGTGCAGGTGTGTGCACTGTTAAATGGGTAGCCTCATGGGGACTGCTAAGAAAGGTCATTTGAGTAAAGACTTGAAAGAGGTGAGGGAGTAGCCATACAGACTCCAGGGCTAAGAGCACGCAGAAAGAGGAACAGCAAGCACAAAGGCTCAGAGGTGGGCCAGTGTGGTCGGCACTGAGTGAGGAGACAGAAGGAGAACATGAAGCCAGACCACACAGGCAGAGTAAGGACTCCAGCTTGTAGTGAGTGAGACAAAAGCCCCCGTAGGGCTCTAGGCAGAGGAAGGATAGGATGTGAGTGAGCTGGGTCACTCTAGCCAATGAAAACAGGGGCAAGGACAGAAGAGATAAGGACAGTTAGGAGACTAGTACCATCATCCAGGTGTGAGATGACAGTGGCACATTCCAAGGCAGTGGCAACGGTTGCCCTAATGACATATTGAGGATATAAACCCTTCTTTTCTGAATTCACTTTTCCTATTTAGCATGTCCATTAACTCGTATGGCAACTTTGCGCAAAACAGAAAAAATCACACCCTTCAGACACGGCTCCTTGCAGGAAGAAGGATGTGGCAAATGAACTGGACTGCATTTCAGCCCCATGTCCCAGTCCCGGGCACCTCTGTGTAACACACAATTTGTAGCATAGGATTCAAAGGCTGAGCCCACATGTGTCACATATCAGTAAATTAAGGACAGTTAATTATCCAGATACCTTATACATGCACTCCTGGCAAAGATGACATCAACTATGGAAATTCTGCTTCTATTGTTCATAGGTTATGAGGTCTCAAATCATGAAAATGCCACAGGCAACAGTGGCATCCTTTGTGTCAAGCTTGGTTTGACAGTCTGCATGCCCCTCAGACATTGTCTTAAGTCCAGCTGCCAATGTCTTCCCCCAGAGCCATCATGCCCTATGGCCTTCATCACGCAATCATGACTATGCATGCGATGGCTCTCTACAGCAAGTGCCTAGCGCTACCTCTGGCTGCAAGAATGCTTTCAGCTTGCAAGTGCAACAGGTAAGATGTTCTGCAGGATTCCACGTCCTCAGCCAATGGCAGAAGCAGATTGGAGGAACTGCCTCACCTTTTGATGGCAACGACTCTGGGGAGGGCTCTTTACACTATCCCAAGTTTCTGCAGAGGGAGAAACTTGGGCAGCAACCTGCCTACTAATACACACTTCTCTGTCTCATCTCTCCACTCCACTCCAGGTTTTTCCTGAGCTCACCTCCATATAGACTATGTATACTCCGATCTTTGTCTCTCAGGGTCTGAATTGCAACCCCAAATAGTCGCTTATTGGGTTAGATAAGTTGACTCTGCCTTCAGGTCTTCAAGTCTCATTCTCCAGACTCCAGTGTAGACAGGAGGTAATTTTCACACAGAAATTTAAAAAATGCAAATGACATTCAAGTCCTACTCAGTGGGCAGAGTAAGAACTACTATTATTTCTGCCAACCTAATTATGCTCACACCCACCAAATGCCAGAAAAAGAGAGACTGTCAAAACAAAGATAACAGAAACAAACGCAGCAAAGCAATCAACCCTGGCAAGTGTGATCAGCTCCCAAATAAATATGACTCTGTGATCAGGGATTCTGATGTCCAGAGTGGGAACAGTGAAAGGAGAAGCAAGGGTCCTCTCCCCTCTGAAACACCCTTTCAACTTCCCCCCAGTTGTATTGCCATCCCTCCCTGCCTCCGTGACAGCTTCTGCCCTATACTAAGTACCAAGACTCCTAGCAAGGAAACAGCAGAACCCTGTCCACCTGTCGGACAAGGCTAAAACCTAAGACCGGTTCTGGTTTTATTGTTGTTTGTTTTGCATACAAGCCTTTTATTAAATATGTGTTTTACAAATACTTGTACTCTATTACTTGACTTTTCTTTTTTTCCCTCCACATTTTTTATTGGTGCATTATAGTTGAGCATAAAGGTGGGGTCTGTTTTGCATATTAGTACACGCACACAGTGTAACAACCTAATTTGGCCAATTCTCCCCAGCACTTTTCCCCTCCCTCAACACCCTTATCCAATTAAACACCAAACTCCATAGGTTCTACCTCTAAAATATACTCCCAGGGATTCTGTTCCTTTCTCTTTCCAGCTGGACCAGCCTGGTCCAAGTTACCATCAGCATCCACACCTAGTTGGCTACAGCAGCCTCTGGCCTGGCCATGGTTGCTTCCACCCTTGACTCCCCACAGGGAAGTTGAAGACCACCTTTCCTAATTGGTGCTGCATATGACCTGACTTCACTGAAGATCCCGCTTCCATAAGTCTGCTGCTTCTACTGGTCAACATGCTTCTACATCAGTGGTAACCCAGGCCCCTGTGCCAAGCTCTAACTTTTGTGGGCTAACGTAGCTGCCTGATGCTGTTATTCTCTGTTGCAGCTACAATACCACAGGAGGAAATTCAGTGGCAGGAATCTTTTATCTTTTTCTCTTTGCTTCTAAACTAAACTCTTTTCCTTATATCTTCTTTTTCTCTTTGGCTTTCTCTTTCTCTCTCTAGCTTCTCTGGCTTTTTTTAGCTTAGCAACCTCTCAAACTCTTAACCACTCTGACTCTTTTCTGAAGTCTAACCGCTCTCTTTTCTTCTTCTGACTGTTCTTCTTCTGACTGCGTTCTTCTTCCGGCGACGTCTAACCTTCTTCTGACTCCTTCTAACCGACCTCACCCGGTTATATATCTTTAGCTTTATAGGTGCGTCACGTGCATACTTTGAATAATGTATTGATATCAGGTGGAAACTAGAACATATGGCTCCCAGGTAACCGCAATAGCCATCTCCCTGATTAGGGCTTCTTCAGGCTAAGGGGCAAGATTAGGGCTAGAGCTGGCCTGTATTGTGGCAGCAACTACCTGGTCTTCTTTTCCTGTGGAGGAGAGGTTGAAGTGTCCCTCCGCAAATTATTCCCAAAGCTCAGCTTAGATTCTGCTTCTCTAGTTTGTCCAGTAATTTTGCAGCACCCAACTTCTTACATAAATACCTTTTGGCTTGCCTCAGTTAGAAGAGTTTGTTATCTATAGCAGACTTCTGAATATCACCATTAGAAGATCTAAAATAGAATTACAAAGTTTTCTTAGGTATGGGTTTGAGAACATGTTCGGTAACCCCTGCAAGAGAGGGGATGATATTTATGTGCGCCTTTCCCATAACCATTGGAAATATATCCAAGAACCTCAGTGTTTCCCAGGGAATCAATCTTCTTACATATCCCTGGTTCAAACCTGCTTTCTGACCTCTGTGTCAAGAGTGTGGTCTCTGCCTTCTGCCGGTGAATTCCCATCCACCTTATGGGAATCCTGCCCTTGCCAGAGGACTTGGTATCACCAGGGACCATTTTTCTTCCCCTCAGGATTATGCTCAGGAGCTCCCAAATGGCATTATGTGGGACACTTGTGACTCTCAAGCTGGCCAAAAGGTTAGGGAGAAGGGAGCTTTGATGACTAGTCCCATCAAACAGCCCAGGGTGGTTGTGGCCAAGATCCCGACAAAGTCGGCTCACCAGGAGGGGTTGCAGAGATGATTTTGATTTCACAGTCAGCTCACATAGTTCCCATGGACACCCAATTTTAGGATTTTCCATTTCTGTAAATAAATGTCGATGAGATTTTGTTAGGGACTGCACTGAATCTGTAGGTTGCTCTGGGTACTATGGACATCATTTTGTTTTTGTCTTTTACAGTACTGGGGCATTGAATCCAGAGCCTTGCACACACTCTACCACTGAGCTCTATATCTAGCTCTCTTTCTTTGTATTTTAAGACGAGATCTCACTAAGTTGCTGAGGCAGATGTAAACTTGCAATCCTCCTGCCTCAGCCTCTAGAGTAGCTGGAATTACAGGAGTGCACCACCATGTTATTGACCATAACATTTTATGGTCAGTGATGAACTGCATATATGACTATGAGCCCATAAGACTACATTGCCTAGTGATGAGTATACTTCTTAATGTAAGTGAGTATATTCCATGGGGTTCACATTATTGATAGAAATCAACTAATAATGCATTTCTCAGAACTTATTCCCACTGTTAAGCAAGGCTTGATCATATAATCCTTTCATGTGCTGCTGAATTAAGTTGGTACTTTATTAGGGATTTTTGTGTCTATATTGACAAGAGTTACTGGTCTGTATTTTTCTTGGGATGTCTGGTTTTATAACCAGCACAGTACTGGCCTCATAGGATGAGTTGAGATATATTCCCTCTCCTATTTTTTGAAAGAGTTCATAAAGTGTTGTTAGAAATTCTTCTTTGAATATTTAGTAGAATTTTCCAGTGATTTCATTGGGAATTGGGCTTTTTGGGGTATGGGGGGAAACATAAAATACTAATTCAATATCTTTATTATAGGTCTATTCGGATTTATTTTTTTCTAGAGTAAGTTTCAATAGTTTGTTCATTTCATAAATTTGCCTACTTTATCTGCTAACTTGCTAATACAGTTATTTACAATATTTCATAGACCAGTTTATTTCAGCAGGTCCTTTTTTTTTTTTTTTTTTTTTTTTCTGGTACCTGGGATTGAACCAGGGATGCTTACCCACTGATCCATATCCCCTGTGCTTTTTGTTTTATTTTATTTTGGCCTTGCCAAGTTACTGAAGCTCACTTTGAACCTATGATCCTCCTGCCTCAACCTTCCAAGCTGCTGGGGTTACAGGCATGTGCCAGCAGGCCCAGCTGTCCTCTCTTTCATTCCTGACTTTAGTAACAAATCTTCCTTATTTTTTTCTTGGTCAGTCTAGATAAACATTTATCAATTTAGCTGATCGTTTCAAAGAAACAAACTTGCCCTTTTATGAATTCCATCCATTGTTCTTCTACTTCTATTTAATTTCCTCTCTAATCTTTATTATTTGCTCCTTTCTAGTTATTTTTAGTTTGTTGCTCTTCTTTTTCCAGTGTCTTCAGGTAAAATTCTTTTTTTTTTTTTTTTTTTTTTGGTACCGGAGATTGAACTCAGGGGCACTGGACCACTGGGCCACATCCCCAGCCCTTTTTTGTATTTTATTAGAGACAGGGTCTCACTGAGTTGCTAAGTGCCTCGCCATTGCTGAGGCTGGCTTTGAACTCGCGATCCTCCTGACTCAGCCTCCCAAAGTGCTGGGATTACAGGCGTGCGCCACCGCGCCCGGCTCTCTTTTTTTTAATTAGACACATACAGCAACAAATTTTCCTCTAAGCCCTGCTCTTGCTGCATTCTGTATATTTTGGTATGTCAAGTTTTCCTTTTCATTCCTCTCAAAAAATTTTCTTATTTGCCTTGTGATTTCTTCTTCGTCCCATTTTTAAAAGTGTATTGTTTAGTTTTCACATATTTTTGAACTTCAGAAATTTCCTTCTGTTGTCACGGAACTATGACTGAAGAACATGTTGTAGGGACAGACAAGGCAAGACACCGAAGATAATAGGAAACAGTTTTATTTGGCTGCAGCCAGGCTCAGAGGGTACAGCCTTCACTGTGATCAATTAATCCCCTGAACCCTGAGTTCAAGTAGTTTCAGAATTTTATACACAGCATGTAAGGGGAGGGGCTCAGAAGTTCACAGTTTGCAGAAGTTCACATAAAAGCAGTTTTGTTTTGTTTTGTTTCTTTCACTGTTCTGGGCAAGTTAACCCTTCAAGGACAACACTTGAGAAGGGGAGAGCTTCTTCTCCCCTTTCTTTCCTCCCCCCTGCCAGCTGTTACCATAGAGCCCAATTAGTAACTTCTCTTATCCTAGAAATGTAGACATCTCTGTGAAGCTCCAGCTCAAGGCCAGAGGTCTTGTTAAAGAATTTGTCCTTTTGATTATCACATTTTGCATTTGCAAAACACACTTCTACAAACTACTATATTGGATACATGTTTGTGAAAAACAAGGGGCGTTCAGCACCTGAAGTACTGATTTCTTCCAGGCCAGTGGCCAAGTAATAGAGCAACAGAAAAATAGGAAGTTTATCTACATTGAACTCTTCTGTAGAGACTCTTGCTGACAGTCCTAAAATCAGCCATGGTGAAGACTTCTTGAAAAGCTTAGTTAAGATTTTCTGTGGAGGAGGGAATGCCACTACAAACATACCTGTATGATGTCACTCCTTTTAAATTTCTAAGGCCTGTTTTATCCCTGGCAATTGGACTTTCTAGAAACAGGCTGCATATGCCACTGAGAAATCTGTGTATTCTGCTGTTGTTGGGTAGAAAACAGATGTCAGTTGGGCCTAGCCGGTTTATAATGTGGTTCAAGTCTTCTATTTTCTTGTTCGTCTTCTGTCTAGTTATTAAACCAATTATTAAAAGTGAAGTATTTAAGTTTCTATTATTATGAAGTTATCTCTCTCTTTAATTCTGTCAGTTTTTGTTTTGTATCCTTATAGATTGATACTTTTATCACTTTTAATGTTCTTCCTTTTTTGTGGTACTAGGGATTGAACTCAGGGCTTCATGCACACTAGGTAAGTTCTCTGCCACTAATACATCCCCCGGCCTAAAATGTTTGTTTTGTTTTGTTGTCACAGTGGGGTTTGAACTCAGAAACACTTTAACCATTCCCAGCCCTTTTTATACTTGATTTAGAGACAGGGTTTTGCTAAGTTGTCTAGGCTGGTCTTGAAGTTGCAAACCCCCTGCCTCAGCCCCCTGAATGGATGGAATTTCAGCACCACTGTACTGGCTAAAATGTTCTTCTTTATTGACTATTTTTCTTTTAAATCTATTTTGAGTAATATTAGTGGAATACATCCAACTTTCTTATAGTTGTTGTTCATGTGCCCTATCTTTTCCCATCCCTTCACTTTCAACTATTTGGTAGCTTTAAAGTTTATCTCCTGTAGCCAGCAAATAGTTCAACATTTTTAAAGAATCCAAGATGATGATCTCTGTCTTGTGATTAGATTCTCCCCACCCCAAGACAGGGTCTTCCTATGTTGTCCAAGTTGGTCTTGAATTCCTGGCCTCAAGTGTTCCTTCCATCTTGGCCTCCCATGTAGCTGGAATTGCAGGCATGTGCCACTGTGCCTGGCCTCCATTTAATATTATTAATTTAGTCAGATTTACATTTGCTTTCTTAATTTTGTTTTCTATATTTGTCTTTTTTTCCTATTTTTACATTATATGAATATTCTATTATAATAATTCCTTGAATGATATTTTTCATATTTTCTAGTTATTTTCTTGGCAGCTGTTCTTACAATATACATCTTAATATGTCAGAGGTAACTGACTCTCCAATTTCCTCATCTAGTTTTCCAGAATCACCTCCCAAATAAGCTGAGTGCACTCCGCTATCCTCAGAATCTGTGGGAAACTCAACCTAAGGCAAAAGGTAAAGCTCCAACAAGGCTAAACCAGCTCTTACCCTCTTCGTGGGAAGGATGGTGGAGGGCCCTTCACTAGAGAAGAAAGTCAGAAGTTTCTATTCCTCATCACTCCAGGCAGGACACGGCAGACACTGAACACCAAGAAAGGAGGCAGAGTGAGAGAGAACTGGAACATTTGGAAGAAATGTGGTTCTTCCATCTCTTGTCACAGGAATACTTTCACTCAGGGTGTCCCAGAGGTGCAATGGTTGCTGCAGGGACAGGTTAATATCTGGTGACACAGGAAGAGCCAATGTTGGACCCAGCCACCTACAGCCCTAACCCTTCTTGTATGGTGTGGCATCAAGAAGAGGCTGTCCTGAGGCACAACTACCATCAATGCTTTTAAAATATGTAGCTATAAAAATGAACCACACTCTGACTCTCAAACATGGCGTCAGCAGTCTGCCACATTATAATTATTATAATCACATCAGCCAGACTTTTTTTTTTTCAGTACGAGATTGAACCCAGGCATATTCTACCTTTTATTTTATTTTGTGGGGTCTCACTACATTGCCCATGCTGACCTTGAACTTGCAATCCTCCTGTCTTGGCCTCCTGAGTAGCTGGGAATGCAGGTATGTGTCACTGCACCCAGTCAGATTTTTAACTAAGGCCTCAGGCTTCAAATTATTTGGGAGACACTTCGATAACAAAGTAATAAAGAGTCATTGCCAAGAGGCATTGAATTGAGGAACTAGAACCTGTAAAGAAGATTTTTTTTTTTTTTTTTTTTTTTTTTTTTTGGTACCAAAGATTGAACTCAGGGGCACTCGACCACTGGGCCACATCCCCAGCCCTTTTTTGTATTTTTATTTAGAGACAGGGTCTCACTGAGTTGCTAAGTGCCTCGCCATTGCTGAGACTGGCTTTGAACTCATGATCCTCCTGCCTCAGCCTCCCAAGTGCTGGGATTACAGGCGTGCGCCACCGTGCCTGGCTTAAGAAGATTGTCTTGAAACCTTAACAATATACTTGGTCCAGATGCTAAATCCTATAAATCTCTATGTCATAATCCATGAAACATGTAGAATAATATTTAGCTCACAGGGACATGAGGATTCGAGGAAATGGTACAAGGGTCAGTCACAATATTTGGTTCACTGAAGGCTTTCAAAAATGTCATGGATAATTAACTATTAATGAAACTTTCCACATGGTGTTGCAATGTTTTTTTTCTTTGCCCCATCAGGCCTCGGGTATTGGTAGGCAAGCATTCTACCATTGAGCTGCACCCCAGTCCTATAGTGGTTACTAGGAGCTAGGAGCTGGACAAGTGCTTTGCATATTTTCTCAATAATCCCAACTTCTTACCAGAGGAGGTTGAGCAGTGTTTTGTTCAAGGTCACAAAACCAGTGAATGCTGTTCCAGGATCCCACTCCGTAAGTCTCATGCCAAAGCCCTGTGCTTCACTCCTGCTCCACCACTGCCCTCTGCTGGACCAGTGGTAGTACTACCTCCCTGTGCTGGGTACCACGTTTTAATTAGGCCTCTGGAAGAGCAGCCACAAAGCGTTTCCATCAGATGAGGGAAAGGGGTAAGCTGAGAGGATGCCGGGAGGGTATTTCTTCTTTTCAAAGCCACTGCAGAGCCCCTCAAGTTGAACCAGTCAAAAAACATTATTATTTTGCTATGAAGGACATTATTAGGACAATTGGTGACATTGGAATAAGGTTACATAAAAGTCAAGGGGAATTGTGTCTACAACTTCCAAATGATTCAGAAACAATGTGCTCCTTTGCTTACTTTCTCCACACACACATCAATTTTAAAATGTGGCAAAATGTAAAACATCTAGGGAGTTTGGGGAAGTGTGTTGAGAATTCTTTATGTACTATTCTTAACAACTTTTATGTAAGTCAAACTATTTCAAGGTTAAATAATTGTACCTCCAGGAAGCTACCAACCACTGCTCCCCAGGTTTTTGGGATATTCTCTGGCAACCAGAGGCATGCACAGGAGACTGCAGGTTTATCATCCACAGGCCTCTCTCCTTGGCTGCTCTCCCTAATAACTACCACACAGGCAGAAGTACAGTGACCCTTGCAACTATGGGATGGAGCAGCTACCTGTTGAGCAGTGGCTTCAATGCCCAGAGGATCCTGTACACACCCCCTGCAATGAGCATGCACACACACAACTATAGGCAGCAATAGTGACCCCCAAAAGGATAAGCCCATGCATCCAGATGCTGGTCAGCACAGCTAAGGGACTGGGTTGTCATTTCTTGTCAGGAATAGGGAAAAAAGTAAGATGGGAAACTTGGGATGAAAAGCCTGGGTAGCTGGAGGTGGGACAGGGGCACATGAAGAACATTATAGACACTTGTCATGCAAAAGGGAATCAGATTCAGGCTATTAGATGCAAGAAGACAGGACGAGTAATGGGCAGAGGGACTGAGAGGCACACATCATTTTATACCATGGCTCACTGTTAAAATACAACAGAAGGGTCACCTCAGAGGATGCTCCAGCAGAGGGTGTGATCTAATTGTGGAGGTGTCAGAGGGTTTTCCTCGGCCCTGGCTGCATACTGGAATTGCCTAGGGACTTGCTGTGAGTCTGACTGAAACACCATTCCCCAGGTATCCACATGACTCCCTCCCCCACATCCCTCAGGTGTTTGCCCAAACACCACCTTGGCATCAAGACCTTCCCTGATCACCCTATTTAAAGTTACAGCCTCTCCCCACCAAGCCTTCCACTTCCCTCTCCTGGCTACATTTTTCTTTAGCATAGCACCTTTTCAACATGTTTGCTGTCCGCCCCTAAAATGAACTCCATGGGGTCTTTATTTGTGGGGGCTTTATTTGTGGCTGCATCTTGTGTATAGATGGGCCCTGGCAGAGTAGCACCTCGGAAGTATTTGTTGAATGCCTAGAAATCAAGGCCTGCGTTCAGGAGTTCTAGGGTGGAAGACCATCAGATGCAGGCACCATGCAGTTCCCCTGATACCATAGCACAGGGCTCCTCACAGTGAGTGGACAACCTCCCAGGCCTGGGTGAGAGAACCTTCAGCAGAGTGGACACCACATGGTCCCCCACTTCTCTGGCACCACCTGAACCCAGTCTGGAAGAGCACCACAGCCAGGCATGACGGTACACACCTGTAATTCCAGCTATTCAGGAGGCCGAGGCATGAGGATAGCAAGTTCAAGGCCAGCCTGGGCCAACTTAACAAGACCCCTTCTCAAACTTAATTTTAAAAAGGGCTGGGGATGGAGTTCAAAGGCAGAGTGCTTGCCTGGCATGCATGAAGCCCTCAGTTCAATACCTATACATCAAAAAAGGAGTGGGGATGCCTAGGTCCAGTGGTGCACACCTATAATTCTGGCTACTCAGGAAGAGGCTGAGGCAGGCTTTCAAGCTTCCTGCTGGCCTGAGCAACTTAGCAAGATCCCATCTCAAAATAAAATATAAAAATGGTCTGGGGAGCTAGCTTAGTGGTAGAACGCTCCTGGGTTCAATCCCCAATAATGCAACAACAACAAAAAAAGTGGCAAGTGACAAAGCCATGGAATATGACTAACATTGTTTCTCATCAACTATGAAAACTGGTAGCTTGCAGTCAGATTTTGTTGGATTTAGGAAAGTAAGTAAATGTGACCTTTGTACCTTGAGCATTGGCAAGAAATTCATGCTGGAAGTCCCAATGCTAGAGTACCTCTAGGTAAAAACTGTCCGAGAGGCAAACAAACTAAAGGTCCCACAAGCCTGAGGCGCTAGCCCTGGCATGGCTGGCTCATTGGCTCCCATTCAGACTTGGACACCCCTGCCCCCCACCGCCCCAGAAAGCCCCAAGGCAGGAAGCACAGAGTGAAGAGGAACATAAGGCTTCTCTGAGTGCTGCTGATGGTGAGACCTGTAAGGTTAGCAGGAATTAGGCAGCCTGAGGGAGGGCTGGGAGAAAGAAATTAAGCAGAAAATGGCCTGTGCTAAGCCCAGCAAATGAGAGCTCACCTGGAATGATGAAGGGTGAGCACCTTCTAGAGGGGTCAGCAGCACTGGGAAGTAATCCACACCAGATCAGCACACCCCTGCTGTACCCTTGGCCTCCAAAATATACTCCCCCCATTAAAAACCACAGGCGACCTAGAATTAATATATGTTTATTTATGTAGTAGGAACACTCAGGTATATAAATAAGGTAAATACTTTTCAATGTACAGTATATCATGTTCGTATCACGGTTGTTCAAGGGCAGGGCCTGTGTGTCAGGTGCCAGCCAGTTTGTAGAAGGCCCTAGAAACCATATTAATGAGTGTGAACTTTAAGGGGTCCCAAGCTGAGAAAGCTTATGCCAGCTCTGGTGTAAGAGAAGGATTGATAGAGATGGCCACACTGCAGGGAGACTGTCACAAAAATTCTAGAAGGAGAAAAGGGACTTCCCCAGAGGGATGAATCTGCAGGACATGTAGAAGGTACAATGGACAGGCCTTGGCTACTAATGAGATCACTCCTGGCAGAACAGATGGGTGAGTGAAAGAACACTGGATCCAGGGCAGATGTACTCAAGGCCATGGGTTTTGGCACGCAAGGTCTACAGGAAGAGGCTCCACAGGCAGCTGCAAGCACAGGCTTCCATGGGCTAGGGACAGAGACTCAGGCATTGTGAAAGTGTGATAATCAGAAACCTCAGAATAGACAGGGACACCCAGGAGAGTTCAGTGGAGAAAAGAAGCTTGGGTGGTGCTAAGAGATGGTCAGCAGAAGAGCCACCCAGAAAGGAGGAGGCTAAGGAGGAGCAACCAAGAAGGTGGGAAGAACACCAGGGGTGCAGGCTTGAAAGCCACGGACAGAGGTGTCTCTAGAAGCAAAGAGGGGTCAGCAGCATTGGGAAGTTATCCACGCCAGGTCAGCACGCCCCTGCTGTACCCTTGGCCTCCAAAATGTACTCCTCCCATTAAAAACCACAGGCGACCTAGAATTTAATATGTTTATTTTTGTAGTAGGAACACTCAGGTATATAAATAAGGTAAACACTTTCCAATGTACAGTAATATCATGTTTGTACACTTCGTTCAAAAAGAACCTACATGTATTGTTCAACACTAATCAGAAGTGCACAGAGAAAGAGCAGCTGTGGCAAAAACACTGATTTAGTGAAACATCAAGGTGGGTAAACGGCACAGTAGGCGCACACAAACACATGCCTATCTACGCACCCAAGAGCTGCTTCCCGGCTGCCTTGTCTGAGGACATGGACACTGTCAACACCCAGCCTATCCAGTGCAAGACAACTCAATGCCACCAGGTCCCTCCATACAAAGGGAGGAGTCAAAAATCTGCCCTGGGGGTGCTCTGTCCTGTCTCTACCATTTTGACCTTCCCCTCCTGTTTTGGAAGGTATTAAGTATCAATAAAAATTAAAATTTGGCATCAGTGTCAGTGCTAGAAGATAATTTCATGAGCTTCAAATCACCCTGGATGGGTTTTCTGGTCCCCACACCCACAAGATACTGGGGCCAGTGAGTGCTCAGCTGGCCTCTGTTAACAGTCTGTCCTCAGTGCAGGACTCCAGGCCCTGCTCTGCCCTCTCAGTGTCTCAGGAGTCCCTTAGACAAGAACAAATTGCTGCTTCCTAGTCCCTGATCTCTCCTGCCTCCAAGTCCTTTGGTTTCATTGGCCCCATGTCTGCCCAGCTCTTTTGTCTTTGTAATCAGCATGACACCCAGCCAGCATACTCTAAGGCAGAAACAAGGCTTACTAAAGCTCCCATCTCTGTGTACAGAGGATTTCAAAGGAAGCCACACACAAAGGACACTCATTCACATGTTCTGCCCACTTTCATTCTTAGCCTCTTTTGCACACTGGTGTTCTTTGAGAAAAAACCAGCAGAACCTGTGCATGAACCTAATGGAGGTGAGAGGGTATTCAGGTACTGAGGAAAGAGATGGCTGTGTGGCTCACACCAGAAAACACAATTTTACTTGGGGCAAAGGGAAGTCATCTAGGAGCTGAGAGCTAGGCCTGCCCAGTGCCTGGGAGAGCACGGCAGGACAGCCAGCCCAGTATCCAGCAGGCCTTCCCCCAGTGTCCAGCCATCCTCTCCAGATAAAGGGCTGCCTGGGCCTGGTAGATAGCACAATGAGGGAGGAAGTGACAGGGCTCCTATACGTGAGAAAGGGCCTCCAGGACAAGCCCAGATCAGGGTGTCACAGCAGCTGTTTACTAAAACCCTCCACAACCATGGTCATGATCATGACCTACAATCATGAACTGAAGGGGTGTGACCAATATTTAAATTCTGGCAATGGACCTTAGGGGCTCACTACACCCAACAAACCGCCCACAGTCAAGCCATTAGTTCTAAGTCATTATTCAACCGGCTTAAGAATTCCATGGGTCCCACGGGCCAGAACCATTCCTTCAAAGTAATGAAACCTCCACTTCAGCACATGCCCCAACTCCTTTGTCTGCATTCAGAAACTTAAGAAACATTTTTTGCTCAATCCAGTGCCTGTTCTCCCTTCGTCCATGAACAATCTATTGGATCCTTTGCTAACCCAGAACCCAAGATAAACAATCCACATCACCTGTCCTCACCTGCTCTATCCTAATGCCTTCATGAAAAAAAACAAAAGGCAGACTGGTTACAGCTTAAGGACATGGGCAGAGCTTCTAGGCTTCTAGCTGATGCAATCTGCTTCAGCGCAGGTTTGTTTTCTTCACTGTTCTTGGCCCCTGAAACCATCCAGGGTACTACAGGTTCCTGAGCTGTGTGCACAGAGCTGAGCCAGGGCAGGGAGTGGAGTCCCGAGTGAGTCAGAAACAGGCTCTCACTGTCCACAGAGAAGAGGCACCTCCAGGCAAGAGAAAACAGCCTCTCCTCCATGGGCAGTCCAGACCATGGCCACAGCAAGTGGGCAACTCTCAAGCAAGCCACTCCCACTATGAACTGAGAATTTCTGAACATTCTAAAGTCCTCTTTCCTTTGATCAGGTTTGCCTCCTAAATAATGTGTGAACCACCAAGACACTCAAGAGGGGTGCTACAGTTGGACTTCTCTTAGAAGGACCGTGTGGTCACTTTCCAAACATGAGCATCAGGCTGTGTCCACGGCAGTGGCAATGGACTGCCAAGAACCCAGTCTCTGGCAATACACCAGTGTGGCTCAAACTGCCAGTTGAGCTCAAAAAAATTACTATTTATTGAGCGCTTACTATGTGCTAGACACCGAGCTAAATGTTTGTACACATTATCCCATTAAGTCCTCATAATCAATTTCAGTTCCAACTGGGTCAGAGAGGTGGAGGCTGACAGTAGACTAGTAATCTGCCCAGAGCTCATGCTATCCCAGCCTGAAGTCTGTCTTAACCATTGCTCTCAGCCTCCCTCACAGAGCCTCAGTTTCTGCATCTGTAAAATGGGAACCTAATCAAAGGCTGGTTTCTGTTTTTAAGGGAATAATGTATGCAAACCTCCAGCACTGTGCTTGGCACATATTAAGCACTGTAGGATTACAATCATTAATAAACACACTGATGATATCACATTAGCTAGAAAATACGGAAAAGCAGAGAATAGGCACTGGCAGAGAAGTGGGAGCAGGGTCTTTGAACAACCAATGGATTTGAAACCCACTGGCCATAAAGCCCTAGACTTCACATTTTCTACTCCTTTATTCTCATAAATGACCCACATGTCCTAAAACCCCAACACTCCAGCATCCAAACTATTCCTCCTAAAATTGCCCTCAAAACTGTAATGTCTGGCCTTGAGAAATACGGTCCCCATCAAACAGGTGAGAGCTCCTCTAATCAATCAAGGGGGCAGGCTGGTGAGAACAGCCACTTGACACTAGGAGAGGTCACCGTGGTAAACCTGAAGTGAGGAGTGTGGGAAATGGAAGGGGCAGAAAGGTGGGCCACGCTCAATGGAAACAGTAGCTAGTCATCTGCCTGTGAGGATGGGGCCACCTTCCAAGGGATGTGGGTTAGGAGAGCCCAGGCTCAAGGGGCAATGGGCCTAGCAGAGCCCTTTAATGAGGACCCTTCATCACCACTGGATTCAAACCCTAGCACCCTCTATGGACTGTGCCATAAGGCCCCCATCCAACAACACAAACTGAGTCAGGAAGTCGCAGCTGTTAAACTCTTTAAAAACTGGAAGCTGGGCAACCCTGAGGAGAGAGATAAAGGGGAAAGAAAGTTGGTTTTGACCAAGATTAAAAAAAGAATATGAGGTTCTGACCAAGAATTCGCTGACAGTGTGACCCTGTGGGGTCCTGTGCTCCAGACAAGTATAGAGTCCATAACCAGCTTACTAACTTGTGATGTGTCTATGACGGTCATCTGGACATCTCCCTCACCCTTACCTGGGAAGAAAAGGAACCATGGATTAAAAAAAAAAAAATCGCCCCCCCTCCCACTTCACCCCTTTTTCCACATGTAAGCACAGTGTGCACAACCATGAGCCAAGGTGGAGTTACTCTGAAAGATAGAAGACATAGGTGCCTAAGATATTACTAGAACAAGGAGCGATTTGGGCATTGACATACCACATTTGGTATAGTGATGAAACTCTCCCTTGGAAATCTACCTGGACTGGGTTCATAAGGAACACGCTGCAGTCTTCCTAGGAAGGATGCTCTGTGCCTTGAGTCATTCACATCGTCCCCACCCTATACTCAACAGCGAATGGACCTGAGCTTACCGAGACTCAAATGAGGATCTGAACTCGGAGATCCATTCAAATAAGCCTCCTGCCAATTCTGCAACTAGCCTAGACCCAAGTCACAGGGTCTGTGTAGTTTCCCTTAAAATATATTTTCTGGAATTTTCTTGAATAATATAGGTCAAGCTATAGGATGAAAGTCCATTTCAAAGTTCACCTCTATACAGTTTAAAGTCATACTTCACCCCCCACATACATTGTTGAACTATACAACATTAAGAATAAATACTTTTTAAATGTCATTATACTATAGCTACTAAATGGTATGAAACAGGCAAAAAAGGAATAAACATAATAAGGCCCAGCTGTCTTCAAGGCTTCACTTTCAGGAGTAAACACAACTGTGGGCTTTTTTTTTTTTTTGGTGTTGGAAGCAGTTCAGAGGGTGGCACACCAGCAAAAGGAAGCCTCCGTGCCCATGAGCACTGTCAGCAGCCCGAGTGGAACCCACCAGGGATGCCCAGGCCCAGGTCTCCAGGTCAGCCCTGGTTAGTTCATCATCTCCTTATTTCACCAGGTGTGAGCTAACAGCAATTTAAGCTTCAACTTGGCATGGGCCAGGCCTCCTGAGCCTAAGGGGAAAAGTGCTGTGACATTTCAGGTGAAGCTGGCTGAGGCAGCAGCCGTCCTTGTCCTGTGGGACTCACGATGTGAGACGGAGACAGTCCCAACTCCACCTCACTACCCTGGGGAAGCTCCCTCCTGGGAAGGTGCTCGTGGCTCTCTCGGTTACCTCGAAAGGCTACTGGGAATGTGTGGGATGCAAATTGCAAAACAAAGCAAAAAACTCTGAATCAGGACTACATACTATTTATGAATACATAAACAAATGGGACACATATAACTATACATGGAGGTAACAAATACTAGATTCATGACAAGGGAGGGCACAGTTTCAGTCACATTTTATTTCTGACCAAAAAAATGGGTCTAAAGCAAGTTGTGCAAGTCTCTAGGATCTGTATAGGAGCATGTTAAAGCTTATCTGAAAGTGGGAGAAAGAACACTGTAATACAGACACAAGGTGGCGTTGCTCTCCTCTCCACCTGACTGGGAAATTCTTCCTTCACTAGAAAGCACTCGGGGAAATCAGAAAAAAAAAATAAAACCCCAGCTGCCACTCCAGCCTCTTGCTGGCAGCTCTAGTGAGTATACAGCTTTAGTTTCCCAGGATCCTCCGACAGTGACCACTTCCACAAAGAAGGAGGGTAAGCCTCAGCTGCTGGCCCCAGGTTCCCCCAACCCAAAGGCAGCCTGGCTTCAGAGTGGGTCTCCGCTCTTAGGCCACCACTGAGACCACCGCCCTCCCCACCACCCCCCCCCCCGCCCCCTTCTTGAGGATCCCACCACGTGCCCACAATGAGGCCACAAGAAACAAAGGAGGTGCCCTTCTATATCAAGTTTGGTGATCCAAATTCATTCTTCAATTAGAAAACTAGTTTCACTCCTAATCACTGTTGAAGATTAACTGCTAAGACACTGACACATCTGGAGGACAAGCATTTAGAAAAGACCTAAAAGCATTTCGTTTTGGGGGTTCCCAGGACACGGGAGCATTTAGTGATAAGAACTTGCTCTTGGGAATCACAAAATAGTGTACTAGAAGCAGCTCAGAAAATGAGGACCCTAGATTGAGGCTTCCTGCCCAGGGACACATAGCCAGAATAGAAACCTCCAGCGTAGCATGTTTTGTTCTTAATGGGGCCTTGGACCCAAAAAAGAAAAGCCATGAAGCTGAAACCAAAGTGACAGTTCAGTGGGGAAAAAAGCTATTTCAACTTCACACCCACAAGGAGGGATCACACAGACATGTGAAGTCAAACACTACGAGGGCTCTATCCCCTGTGGATGCTGCAGTCACCCGGCTGATTATGAGCCTTCAGGAGGCATGAAGGCCAACTTAAAAAAAACACCACACACCTGGGGCTAGAACCAACCAGACTTCCAAAGCGGGGCAACACTGTCTTCCAGGTTCTTCAATACTTTGTTTTGAAAACCCAATAGTTTTACCCCAGTGACTTTCCAACTCAGAGCTGTAGTTTACTCACAGCGTAAATCAAACCAGACCAAGGTGCTAAAGCAAGTCATGCAGTCACTGGCAATGAGAGCAACCATGCCATGGAATAACTTTAACACATTTGGACACCAGGTTCTCTCCCCTGTGCTCGACTGTGCATTGGCTAAAGAACTAATCTGTTTTCCCAAAGTCCATCTCGCCCTGATGAGTAGGGAGGGGGAAAAATAAACCAGTTTACACAAATAGTAACTACAACAAAAGGTCCCCAGTAAAAACACACACTACATTTAAACTGGTTACATTATATAAAAAGTATACATTTAATCTTCAGAATAGCCAGGCCTCTCATAGGTTAGTTTTGCCATAGTTTTAAGCAGGACTTTGTGGTTTCAATGAACAAGTCATGGTAAAACTGAAATTATGGTAAGAAATAAGGGTGTTTTAGAACAAACATAGACACACACTCGCCTCAAGAGTAATATATACACAACACAGCAGCTACATGGTGTTCAGCGAGGGGCGTGCAAACCAAAAGCCCTCTCTCCCTGCCTCCGGATAGGGCCCCCAATGAGGGCCCCCAGGAAGGACTCAGCAGCAAGTCTACAGCACAAATGCCAACGGCCTCAGCCCTGAAAAGACACAGTTCACTGGACTGTCCTCCAGGAGACACTGGAGCCTAAATTATGGGAAGGGGCTCGGTTACAGTGCTTCTACTGCATACACTTGAAATATTACAGTGTGTTTTTTTCCGGACTATTATAAATAATTTTTCATGCTTTCAAAAATAAAAATAAAAAATAAATCCTTCTTTCAGTCTGAAATGAAGTGAAACCATATATGAAGCAGAGCTTCTTTTAGCCTCTGCAGGGCTTCATTGTGGACAGAATGCTCATCTCATGAATAAGCCTCATTCCTCCAGCCTAGAGAAGGCAACCCTCCACAGCCCCAGGCAGGCACTGGTAGAGAAGAGCCAGTGAAAGCTGTCAAGTACAGCAAAAGTGTCCAAGCCACGTGCCCAGCACTAGTGGGAGAGCCACCTAAGTGGGTTCACACAGATGAATGCCACTCTCTCACTGGGTCCAGTGACAGCTTGGTCACACCCTGAGCTGGGCAACACTGTCTTCCAGGTTGTTCAGTACTTCTGTTTAATATACCCAAATGGTTTTACCCTCATGACTTCTTTCCAACTCAACTACAGTTTACTGACAATCCAAATCATAAACACACAGACAGTATATACAGATTTTTTTAAACCCACAAAATTAATTAAAAACAAAACAAAACACTCTACCACCACCACCACCCCCCCCCCAAAAAAAAAAAAAAAAAAAGACAGTGAGTTGAAGCTTGTCATTGTCTAAGTCACAGCAGCTGGGCTTGCCTTGGAGACCTGCCCTGCACTCAGTTCTGCTCCTGCTCTCCCGGCCCTGGGTGGCCCCTACTCGTCCTCTGTGGTGGCTGTCAGAATCCCCTTGTCAGTGAGGTGAGACTTGAGCGTGTTGAAGATGTGGAGCTGCTGATCTGGTCGCAAGGTCAGGAACTGCTGAATCAATTTGCTCGGGTTAGGGCCCCTGCAACAGAACATAAAGAAATGGCCGAGTGGGTCCAGCTGCTTCTAGGGCTTGATTATCCAAACTGCTGCTCTGAGCTGCCGATTCTCTTCTAAGGGCAGAAGGGAGCCTCGTGCACAGTAACAAATAAAACTGAGTTCATATTTGAGATGGTTTTCACTGGAACTTAGATGTAGTCAAAATTCTAGAAATGCACCATACTTACAAAGCTGCCAACTTGGTTCAGATAGAAAGGCACTATACCTGATAAAACTGGCAATGTATACGTTGACAAAGGTGGCCATCAGGTACTGGCAGTCAAAGCGATCCATGATGCCTCCGTGACCAGGAATGGTATTGGCAAAGTCCTGTTTAAGACAGAGAAGGATAGGCGAGCCTGGCTTCAGTCAACAACCAAACACCAGACCGACAGCCCCACCCCAATGTCCAGTTGCTCTGCTGAATAGTCAAGGGCAAGAGAATAAAGAACTAAATCAAACGATAAGGCAATTATAGAACACAAGCATAATAAATTACAAAATGTTCTTTTAAAGAAAGAAGTATTAACAATAAACTGAAAACCAACTGTGGAATTTTCTTAGAAACGATACTTTTTTTTAACCCACATGAATGCAGCACGTGGGTCAAGAAGAGCATGTATTAATCACCAGGGGTGCCATAGTCTGGTGCTATGACAGTGGTTGATGGGGCAGGAAAGAGGGGAGGAAGGCAGAAGATGGGCAAGGAGAGTGAGATGGGAGAAATAAAGAGGAGACCTCTGCCTACTTTAATTTTAAAAGCTCGTTTGAATCCACTTGCGAAGAATCCTCCGAAGGGGCCGATGAGTGAGGCAAAGGTAGAGAGGGCAATGCTGTGAATCTGGAAGGGATACATCCGGACTGTTTTCTAGAAAATATAAGTGAAGTAAAAAGCCAAGATGCATACAAATCCAGCCTTCTTACATGTGAGAGAAATAACTCTTGATGAAACTAATTATACTTTTTTTAATCAAGAAGAGGAGTAGATGGGCTGGGATTGTGGCTCAGTGGTAGAGCGCTCGCCTGGCAGGTGCGCAGCCCAGGTTCGATCCTCAGCACCACGTACAAATGAACGCATTGTGTACAACTAAAGCAAATAAATAAATATTAAAAAAAAAAAAGAAGAAGAAGAAAAAGAATAGATTTTTTCTTTTACATTCTTATAAATTTCTAACATCTGGCTTAATGGAAGACATTAAAGTATTCTACATTCGAGCCAGTCATGGTGGTGCATACCCATAATCCCAGCTACAACAGGCTAAGGCAGGAGGATCTTAAGTTCAAGGCCAGCCTCAGCAATTCAGCAAGACCATCTCAAAATATAAATAAAAAGGGGTGGAGGTGCAGCTCAATGGTAAAGCACCCCTAGGTTCAATTCCCAGTCCCCCAGCTCCCAAAAAAAATATACTGTATTCAACCTGCTGCAATATTTTGGTGGAAGTATATAAAGAAAATCCAGCCTTACACAGTTCAAAAATGAAACATATTGTTATAGTCGTCTTCTCAAAGAATGGTGCATATTAACACTATGCCAGAATTTGATAGAGGTTGTTTCTTAAAAATTGGATGCAATGTGGAATCTGAAATCCTACAGATGAACTTTCTGTGCTCTCTCACATCATCTATTTCACACTTTGAATGAAGTCTTTTACCCATGCATGACTGTGGAACCATGCATTGACTATCTAGAAAATACTGGTTCGCTAAGTTATACAAATCTTCCAAATGTAGACACATTTCATTATCCAAAGTGAAAATATCACCTGCTAAAGTCACCATGGATCTCATCTGAAAATTCTTTAAGGAGTCTGTCGTGCTTACAGTGGCAGGTACATGTTTTCAAAATACAAACTTTCACTTAGAAGCCAAGTTCTATCATTGGTTAGCATTTGCTGTCAGTCATTTTCCTTGAAGTGACAGGCTCACTTCGTTCCTTCTCAAAAATATGTCTGCTAAATACCCAATCTGAAAAGATAGTTTTGCTATTTTTTTCAGATAAAAATTACGTTCCTAGAAAAAAGCACATTGTTCATCTCACACCCCAAACTACTGCACATGCTTTTCCTTCAGGCACACAACGTACTTCAGTATTTAGCAGGGAATGTTTTATGCACATTTTCCATTTCGGCAGAGCATTAAAATCATGTGCATTCAAGGTCAAACTTTAATAAAATTAGCAATTTTACTATTTCATCAAAGAAGAGTAACCGGCTTGTCTGCATTGTAAGGGGGTAGCATGAAGAGGGTACCTCGTGCCAATCCCATTTGTGCTGCTGCCTTAACTCATGCCCAGACACTGGCCTTTTTCCCAACTGCTATTTTTGCACCATCATAGCAAATGTGAGCAGAGTGGAAAAGGCACATAAGTCATAGTATTATTATGAAAATAGTTGATACCCGAAGGATGCCTCTAAAGGAACCCACGAAACACACTTTTTGAGAACCACTGCCCTAAAAGATGTAAAGTGAGGGGGAAGGTCTCCTACCCTTACCCTGACTTAGCTTGAACAAAAATTCTCCTTAATCCTGGGGCTGTAGCAGGAGGAAGCTAGTGGCTCTGGAGGGTAGGTG
This sequence comes from Tamias sibiricus, assembly GCA_025594165.1. Taxonomy (NCBI): domain Eukaryota; kingdom Metazoa; phylum Chordata; class Mammalia; order Rodentia; family Sciuridae; genus Tamias; species Tamias sibiricus. Next base: position 182,627,378 of record CM046659.1, on the reverse strand, counting down.
GTGGTGGAGGGGGCTCCTCTTTGCAGTCACTATCCCACCCATTCACCCCATGTGAGTGGCACATACCCAGCCAATGACTGACTGGATCACTCCAGGAATGTTGTACTCCTGCAGGCGGAACAGGTCTGAGGGCTCACAGTCCACAGTGAAGCTGTTGGTGTCATTGTTGTACTCCACAGGGCAGACAAAGCATCTGTACCCAGACATCACGTAGGACAGCTGAGAAGGAAGAAAAGAAAGACAGGCATGGAGACAAGCTACAGTCATCAGGATGGCCGACACCTAGCTTGGACATGTCTGTTCCTCAGGGTCCAGTCCACCACCCTGCTCACTGCAAGCTATGTGCAAAGTCAGAAATTCATGTTTCACCACATGTTCATTTTACTTGAATTTTTTGAATAAAAGAGGTATACGCTCACTGAGGTCTCACTCAGATGTGCCCAAACACATGGGCCCTGAAAAGGAATTTGGGCAAAGAACTACAAGACATTTCTTCCCATTTGAGGGAGCTCTAATCTATTTTCTCAGGATCTCTAAACTCAATGACAACTGGAGGGAGGTCATGGAAGTATGGTACAATGACAGCAGCCAGCCAGGAGAAAGAAGGCTAGCCAGTAATAAAGCCAGGAGAGATCAGCACTAAGGGACAGTCAGGCAACACTGAAAAAGGCAGAGACTGGCCTGAAGGTCCGAGGCAGGAAGTGGTGTCCTTGAAAGAGCTAAAAGATAATCGACACTTGGCAGGTTATAGGTAGGAAAAAATCAAGGTTGGAGAAGCTTATCTCACCTCAGCCCTTACTCTTGGGTGTCACTCACCCTGATCTTGAAATACCAATTGCCTGGACAAGCACATTGCCTGCTGGAGTGTCACCATGCCTAGGGATGAGAGGGTTTACAAGGTACAGATGTTCCTTACCTCATGACTGCCAAAACCCTGCCTGAAAACTGGTGGGTAAAGAACAACCAGCACTACTGTGCCCCTTACAGAGTGTGCCATGCTCATGCACCTCTTTGGGACAAGGTAATCGTTCAGCAGGACAGAGTTCCTTGTCTAGTGAGACACACTCCCCTAGCCCTGCACAGGCCTTTGGAGTGTGGCCTCTGTCCCCTTTTCCACCTGGCTAGGAACCTCCACCTACCAGAAGGCCGAACACCACAGTAGCAAAGAAACCCCCAATGAAGCCTTCCCAGGTCTTCTTTGGAGAAAGCTGTGGACAGAGAGCACATTCTTAGCAAACAATGTCAGTCGCTCAGTCTTTGGAAAAGATTACTTGTGAAAAATATTTTAAACTTCTATTCTTTTAACCACATTACCTTCTAAAATTTCCCAAACATGGCTTCCTTTTTTCCCTAAATTATACCCTTAAGTTTCCTTTCTGTTTAAACTGGTCATTCAAATATTCTTATTATTAAACTACGTACTAATTTAATAACAACACTCGCTAGGGCTGGGGCTCAGCACTTGCCTGGCATGTGTGAGGCACTGAGTTTGATTCTTAGCACCACATATAAATAAAATAAAGGTCTACCAATAACTAAAATTAAAAAACTCAAATCCAGATCAAAGCTCTGAAAGTGTGCTTTAAGTCTGTAGAAATATTTCATTAGATTTTTTTTTTTTTTAATGAGTAGTTGTCAATGTTTTCCTTTGGCTCTTCCCATACTACCAGTCTGTCCCCAGGGTCACATGATTACACAGCCACAGTGCACACCAGCTAGATTTCCTTCTGTCTGCCACGCCTACCTACTCATATAGAAAGCACCATCCTACCCTCATGGTGATATTTTATGTAAGGGTGATCCATTTACCTTGATGAGTGGAGTCCGACCAAAGAAAAAGCCAAACATATAGGCCATGATGTCATTACAAATCACACAAGAAATGGGGACAATGAACCTAGGAAACAAAACAAAGTGAAAGTCAACTCTACCAAGATGACAATACCTCAGAAGTCCACCAAACAATGCCATTTATAAACTCTAGAGCCAAAAAGCCAATAATACATTTGTAACCTATTATGGTATAAAATACAAAGAAAGTAAACACCGAAAAGCCATAGATAATACCTGATGACACATAGCAGACATTAAAATGTTTACTCAGGGCTGGAGCTATAGCTTAGTAGATAGAGTGCTTGCCTTGCATGCACAAGGCCTTGGGTTCAATCCCCAGCACCACCCAAAAAAAAAAAAAAAAAAAAAAAAATTTACTGAATGACTGAATAAATGGAGAGACCATCTACAAATGTCATCTGTTCTTTCATTATACAGTAATATATGCACATAATGTTTGTATTATGTGTATATTAAAAAATTTTTCCTTCTTCCCTGCATCCCTATCTCCATTCTCCAAAATAAACACTTTTACCTAATTTCTTTCAAGTAGTTACCTATGCATTTCTAAAACAATACATTTTCTATTTGGTAGCTAACTTACTTTGTTCACTGCTTTTTTCTAGCACTTGTGTGCCCTACCTTTCCCTAGGACAACTCTTGGAATAAAACCCCATTATGCACAGCTATATCTCTTCTCTGCCCTCCTCCTGCTAACCCAGTCACCCCCACCATGAAGACAGGTGGTGTCTACACTCATACCATCACTCATACCCCTCACTCTCTATCCTCAAGGCACTTTTTAAAGTTTTTCTATTAATTTAACTTGATAGAAATAAATCTTGATTTCCTGGCCCAACAACTGTGAGCACAATTTCCTAACTTCCTGCTTGAGGGAGAAATTTGGAGTGTGTGAACACTTCTCACTCTATCTTCCAAACTCCACATCATTTATTTTGTCAAGGCTTCTAGAACAGTCTCTATAACAATGATTAAACCTCACTAGAGACTTTTTTGGGGCAGGGGTGGTACTGGGGATTGAACTCAGGGGCACTCAACCACTGAGCCACATACCCAGTCCTATTTTGTATTTTGTTTAGAGACAGGGCCTCACTGAGTTGCTTAGCACCTCACTAAACTGCTGGAGCTGGCTTTGAATTTGTGATCCTCCTGCCTCGGCCTCCTGAGACGCTAGGATTACAGGCATGTACCATCGTGCCTGACCTTCACTGGAGACTTTAGTATTAGTCACTATAGACTCAAGTGGCTTGTTTAGCCATGAATCTGAGGACTAGCATGTGCTACTCTTTTTTTTTTTTTTTTTAATATTTATTTATTTACTTTAGTTGTACACAATGCAATGCATTTATGTTTACGTGATGCTGAGGATCGAACCCGGGCCGCGCACGTGCGAGGCGAGCGCTCTGCCGCTAAGCCCCAGCCCCAGCCCACATGTGCTACTCTTAACAAGAATATGTGCTACATAACAAGAATACTGAAATTCGAAAAGGAAATAGTGCCTCTCCAGGCCTTCATAATTGTTTTAAATAGAATAATGCCCAAAGTTAATATTTATATGAGCTAATTAATCTCTTTAGATTTGCTGGCTTGTTGGTTCCTCAGGAGGTGAATGTAACTACATTCTAACATTTGAAGAGAGAGGCAGTCTGGGATGTGACCCACAAAACTTAAGCACTCTCATTACCTGAAGATGTGCCTTTACCTTTCCACTAAGATCACCTAGCTTCTTAGTCATCCTACTGATTCCTATCAAAGCTGACACATTTCCTGTTAAAACCACTATGCTTCTAAGATAAAATCTACTCGATAACAGTATAATGTTCTTCTGATACATTGCCAGATTCTACCTGCTAATGTTTTATTTAGGATGGTTCTTGCTTGTTCCTCATCAGCTTTGGAATGTTAGATAACATTCGGCTAGTAACCCACTTGGGCCCATTTCTTTCTTCCAGGTGTTGAATTTACACAATTTTCAAAGATCTTCTATAGTCACTGATATATTCAAGTTTGTCTATAATTATTAGCAGTTCACAATTTGCTAGGAACTCCTGAATATTCCCTCTAGGTTTTCAAATTTGTTGCTGTACAGTTAAATTTTGATCAAATATCCCTGTACCTGTTAGTCTAGAATAGATTCTCAGAATTTGGGTCCTGACCAGCAGCAGCAGCATCACCTGGGAATGTACTAGAAATCCAAAATTTCAGGCCCTACCCCAGATCTACTGAACCAGCCATCTAGGTTGTAAACAGTTTGAATGCTACTCTGAATAGCTCAAGGTGAGAACCACTGGCTTGGAAGGTTATGGCAGGGGTTCTTAGCCTACGTGTGTATGAAAAACACCCACAAAATAAAAGGTGCTGCCATCACTCACCAGATCATTCCTTCAAACAGATTGTGGATAACGAGATGCGACTGAGTTACAACAATCAGTAATGTTACATGGGTCCACCCAAACTGCAAAAGAAGAAAAACTATCAAGTTTATCTAAGAAATAACTTTGAAGAGCAACCAAAAATTGCTGACAAACAGGAAAAAGATCTGCTTCTGTACCAGACTTAGTGGAAGTAAAAGATACAGAACAGGCTGCTGAGAGTAACACTTTGTCCCTCCCAATAAGAGTCCCATCAAAAACAGGGACTAGGGATGGGGTTGTGGCTCAGAGGTAAAGCGCTTGCCTAGCAAGCATGAGGCACTGGGTTTGATCCTCAGCACCACATAAAGTAAAATAGAGGTATTGTATCCACTTATAACTAAAAAATAAATATTTAAAAAATAAAAATAAAAAGCAGGGACTGGCCAGGCACAGTGGAGCATGCCTGTAATCACAGCAACTCAGGAGGCTGAGGTATGAGGATCCCAAGTTAGAAGCCAGCTTCAGCAACTTAAAAACAGCATTGGGGATTTAGCTCAGCAGTAAAGCACCCTGGATTCAATCCCCAATACTAAAAAATAGTAGGGCCTGGATAGCCCAATATTGAGTCCTATGCTCTGAAGCATGGGTACTTTTTATTTTCATAGTATTTACTGAACCCTTAGGGCACTCAGAGAGATGGACTCAAGGTTCCAGATAAATACAGAATAGATCACATTCCAGAGTTTTGATCTGTCACAGAACACAGAAAGCATGAAAGACCTGTTGAGTTTCTGCAGATCTTTAATTAAACAAGAATTCATCTCTCTCTCTCTCTCTCTCTCTCTCTCCTTACCATGTAGAACTGCAGTCGGTAATGCTTCTTGACCAGACTCAGTACAAACATGCAGAATCCTAGTTTGGAGGAGGAGAATGGGTTAATTAAATCACACTCTATGTTTATCTTTCTTCTAATCATTTCATTTAGCTGTGTTAAACAGCCCTTTGATTTCTTTGAAGGAGTTAACTGAGTGCATAATTTCAAAGACCAGAGCAGAAAAACTACTACAATAGCCCTGCAATTTTAATTCTAGATTACAAAAGAGGTAAAGGAGACTCAGATTAAGTTCTGCTGGGCAGGGTGTCACTGTAATTCCAAGTACTTGGGAGGTGAGGCAGGAGAATCTCAAGTTCAAAGCCAGCCTTGGCAATTAAGCAAGACCCTATCTCAAAAAATTAAAAGGGCTGGGTGTGGTGGTACATGCCTATAAACCCGGCAACCCAGAAGGCTGAGGTAGGACAAGTTCAAGGCCAGCCTTAGTAACTTAGTGAGGCCCTAAGCAACTCAGCAAGACCTATTTCAAAAATTTAACAAATTAAAAAAAAAAAAAAAAAAAAAAGGTGGGGGCTGAGAATGTGGTCCAGTGGCTAAGCAGCCCTGGGTTCAATCCCTGGTACCAATAAATAAAACTAAAAAATAAAAAGTGATGCAGCTCTGTGGTAAGAGTGCTTTGCATGCTCAAGGCTCTGGGTTCAATCCCCAATGTCACAAAAGAAAAAGAAACATTAAGTTCCTTGCCCACTGAGGTTGCAGAGTCTTTTCAAATGCAAATCCAGTGAAACTTCCACCACACTGCAATGTTTCTCAAGGTTGCTCCACTGGTCCTCATAGGGAAGCTGATATTCAAGCAGGTGGGACAGATAACTATAGCCATCCCCACAGCCTCACAACTCCCTAGGTCTCCATTTCTCTTATTAAGAGCTGTAACAGCTCAGTGTAAGACCGAATCCTCAGCTTGCTCTCCAGCACAGTCAGAGTTATCATAAAACTTTAAACTTGGGGTTGAGATTGTAGCTCGGTAGGTAGAGCACTTGCCTAGCATGTGTGAGGCACTGGGGTTGATTCTCAGCACCGCATATAAATAAATGAAAAAAATAAAGGTCCATCAACAACTAAAAATATATGTATAAATAATTAAAAAAGAATTCCCAACTCCTCCTCCACAGACAGACAAAAACAATACAGACACAAGAACTAATGAAGCACTTAATGCATACCTGTTAGATAGAGAGTAAAGGAAATGAATCGATGGTATTTACTGAGAATCCGCAAAGGCTCCTCTCTCTGGACCAGGGTGAAGAAGTAATCTGTCACTGTCTCGCCATAGAAGAAATAGTTTACACACAGTAGGAAGTACCTAGAAATGAAGACAGGGCAGTGCCACAGGAGCACGTGCAGCCTCTCCTTTACAGCGAAGCTGTCAGAAAGCACTGAGGAAAGGATAGAGAGCAGCAGCCCAGTCTGCCTGGAGACCCAGAGACAGCTCACAGAGGCATGAGCAGATCACGGTTCTCTACTAACACTATAGGTGAGAAGTTCATCTAGAAACTTGTGGCAGCCTTTTTTTTTTTTTTTTTTTTTTTCCCCACTTTCCCTTTTCACAAACTTATGACTTGGTTTTTGCCCTTCTTGTGGCATTCCCATATCTAACCTAAGAATTCTCTAAAACATGCCTCAGTCTGCCTCGCCAGACTGGTTCCCATTCTTCCCACATGAAACTTCCTCTTCTATCAAAAAGGTCCATCCTCCCCCTTCCTCACCTGGAACATCCTCTTCACTTATAAATTTTTTCATTCATTGCTCAAGTACCATTTTCTTCATAAAACCTTACATGGTTCTAACATGCTACCTACCTCCCCAATTATTTCTAAAGCAAGTAGTCTAGTCTTTGCTCGTTTCACTAGGCAGTTAGTTATACTCCATCTCAGGGCACCTCTCACTTGGAAGCCTGGCTCTGACCCATACCCTTTCACTAGATTAACTCTACATTTGTTTGCGTCCTCTCTCAATGGAGTTCCATGAGGCAAGAAGTCATGGCTCACATCTTCTGTAGCCTCCATGATGATTCTGAATATGGCACCAGGCTGCACCACCCCAAGCCTTCAATAAGGATTCCAAGGCAGGGAAGAGAAGAGACAGTTTCTCTTTCCCTCTTTTTTAAATTGTGCAGTTCAAAAACTCATATTTAGTTTATTTTCTGTTACATAAAAGTCTTTTAGAAAGTGACCGCAGCTAGGAGTCAGGCCTCCTGAGTATATTAACAAAATTCAAAACACAGCTGTCCTGCTATAAAATTGCCACAACAGAGACCTATATCTTAAGCCAGGGAGCAATCACAGATACATCTGGAGGCTGGGAGGCAGTGTGTATTGTTAAGTGACAGGGAGACATCATGGGAAGGGTGTGTCCAGACTAATTCTGAGCACATCAGCCCCCTCAGTCATGACCAAATTGCCAGGGCACAAAATCCTGCTGTTCAGCCCACTAAGTCACAAATAAACTGGGGTCCCAGCATAGTGGAGTGGAAGAGTCTGTTTGCTATCAGTCTTCTCAGAACTATGTGATGCTCTGCTCAAATGTCACCATTTGATTAGAGTGTGGTCAAGAAGGCAAAGTTTATAATCAGAAAGGAGTCTCAGATATCATCTGCAGTACAGTTCTTTATTTTGTTTTTGCTTTAAGGCAGCCAAACCCTTTTCTCGAGAAGGAAAAAGCAGAGTTTCTCTGGAAGAGTCCAGATCCTGTGCTTTCAGTTTTATCCTGCTCATACTGCTGGGTACCTCCAAGGAAGTAGGACTCCAACCCCACCAATTGAAAACAACTGAGGAAGTCTTAACCATCTGTTTTAGTGATGACAAAACCAAGTTCCAGAGACAGCAATACATGCAATCTGGACAACCCCAATGACCCTAGTGGAATGGTACAACCTGAAAAATATACTGAGCTAGAAAGCTGGAGGGGCCAAGTATTATCTCTGCCCCAAGAGTCTAAGGAACCCCAATACCACTGCAAGCCCTTTCAGCCCATCTGATTTCTCTGAGGAAGATTCCAGACTCCTAATAGCTACTAAAGACTCAAGACAGCCACAAAGTTTGGCCTATGAAAGACTCAAAGGTGTTGTGCAAGCCTAAGGCAGCCACTCTATCTCCTCCCACCATCAATGTAAATACATGCCATAAAAACATATAATCTAAATCAGGTAAGGGGCCCTCTGGGACCAGAGATCTTACCAACTGAGGGTCCTGAACCAGGGCAGGTCATAGGAGTGGTAGACATTGTAGCCAATAGTGATTATCTCATGGAAACACTTAATCTGAACACACATTACCTGCAAGACACAGAAGAATTACAGCACTCTTCTTTTTATCTTCAGAAACAAAAAATAACAGGACACAGGTCCTAAGAAAAACCACTATACTTAATAAAAACTTCAGTTTTCAGGATGATCCTACTCCCCTCCTCCTCAACACTATTCCACTAGGCAATGCTCTGTCAGAGGAAGTAGCTCCACATGCCTGATGTTCAGAGTAAATTTTTATTCTAGAACCTCCCAGGTCTCAACAATTGTGTCCCCTTTTGACTTTAGTAATAAATATTTGAAAAGCCCCAAATGCTTTGCTCAGCAGCCAGTTGTCATCATCTGCCCCATCCCATAACAGCAGGAAAACCGAGAGCGGCTCTGTGGACTATGACTACTTAATGAAAGCTCTAAGCTCACAAGTAAGGTTCCAGAAGAGCAAGAAACAAAACCAGGAATCACAGAAAGACACAGCCAGGGTCATGGTTAAACTGTAATAATAAATTCAACATTAAAAATGAAGCGACATCTTTAACTACAAATAACTGGCCTATGCCAGTGCCCTCCAGTCAGCTATTGAAAGATGAGAAGTCACAGGTGGTCTAAGGCTTGGAAGTGTTTTGAGGAGCCTGGAGCCCCACTGAGTTCCAGAGCCAACCCAATATCTGGCACTAAAGATGACTAATCCTGTAGGACAAACAGAATGTAAAACTAAAATGGCATGCAAATGGCACTTACAATCATCATTAAAACCATTGGTCCCAGGTAAATGATGATGAAGAAAAATGCAATCATGGCCAAAGACAGGATGCCTCTCACCCACCAGTTCTTCCATCTAGATTAGAAACAGGGGAAGGAGAAAACACCAGTTAGGAGCCCAGAAAGAACTACAGCACAAACCTAAGGGAAATGGCTCTTTCTGAGTCTGGCGGGCCCTGGGCTTAGTTCTTATCAGGCTATCTCCTTTACCTTGACAGGCACTGCCACATGCGGGTGGAGCAGGGCATTAGCACCAATGCCTCACCCACAACCAAACTCAACAGGTGCTCCAGGGCCTACAGAAAATATACCCAACTTATGTCTGAAGTAAAGTACCAGCTAAAAAAACAGAGATGTAATCCCCACAGCTTCTGCATCTACTTGGATGACTTCTATGGCCATCTAGCTGAAGAAAAACCTCTTGAGCATTTTTCTGCAGCAGAATTCCACACTGCACTTCCCTATATCATCACACTGATGGTAATAATGTTAGGCAAAGACAATAACAGCTATCACTAATAAGCACAAGAATTTTTTTTTACTATGGATTGAACACACAGATACTTTGCCACTGAACTTAATACTCAACTCTTTTTATTTTTTGAGACAAGGTCTCACTAAGTTGCTGAGGCTGACCTTAAACTTGTGACCATCCCAACTCAGCTTCCCTAGTAGCTGGGATTAACAGATGTATGCCACCATGCTCAGCCTGCACAAGGCATTTTTATAAGAACTTTACTTATATTATTAATTCAATCCTCAACACAATTAGCTTTTTACAATTTTTACTTTAAATAGATTTTAATCCAAATGGTATTCTTTTAATTGAGACATAATATTCATACATATTTTACTGAGGAAATGAGAGGAATAGGTCACACAGCTAGCAAATGGTAAGGCTAGGACTAGAGTCCAAGGGTCTGGCTGCAGGCTCCATGCCCTCAACCATTGCACAATACAGCTTCTCCAAGGGACAGGTGGCAGGCATGCACAGAAATGCTTTTAGATAATGCTTTTTGGTCTTATAATTTGTGTTTTTCATCTACTCACAAAACTGTTGTTAGAAGGACCAACTTCTCAAGAGCCAAAAATTTTATCCCTGGATTCAAATAAGTTGAAATGTTTCTCACCTTTTCCTGGAGAACTTAAGGAATTGTTCATACTGGAAGTATATGAAAGAGGGAAAACTAAACCTTGAACCAGAAATCCTAAGACCCCAAGTATTCCACAGCACTTGGACATAATGCAAAGACCCCCAACAAACACCTGCTTCACTGAGCCACGTTACCTTGAAGACAAATTGGAAAGGGCTCTGTTGAGGACCTCTGGGGTGTCATCTACGGAGGTTGGCGGGGGAGCCGGTTCCACTCGGCTCTCACTGTCCGATGCAGTCTCTCCATCTACCTTTGCTTCTGACTCTGATTCCTACGTGGCAGAAACACAGAAGAGGAAACGATCAAAAATGTCAAATAGACTTTTGAGAAATGTGTGCCCATCCTGAGAAAGCTGTGTGAAAAGACCCCAAACAGGGCCTGGCAGTCAGGTAAAAGAACAGATGGGACACACGGCAATCTCAACAGTGTTCTGACATATGCCGAGAAGACCCCCCTCTGTTGGAAGAGAAGCATGCATCTATGACACACGCAATCTGTTTACTTCCCCTGGGTTGGGGTTACAAGAGAGAACAGCTGTAGTCAACGAAGGCAAAAAAGGAGGCTGTGACATATTTCTTGGGAGCTTATCCCTGAGCCTGGACTTGCATAGGTGTCCCAAGCATATCCCCACAGGCATGGGACTACAGGTGCTCAGGAAAATCCATCCATCTCTGAAAACTCCTCTCCACCAAGACCTGACTTTCACAGGGCACCACCTCTGCTCTGCCATGGCACACTGCAGACTCTCAGGACTGCCACAGTGGCCAGCAGCACTGACCAGATTCTCTCAGGGGAATCCAAGTGTGTGGGCTATTGCTCCCATGGATACACAATGCCTCAAAGTCCAGAGTAATGACCTCTGGACTTCAAGAGAACATCCTGTGAGAAGACCACCAGTGCGGAAGCCACACCTACTGGCTCACTCAAATCAAGGCTTGGGCTAGACTAGTGCACCTCTGTCCTTTGCCTGCCAACAGACCCTGAACATCAGCAGACTCTGCAATGTCACTCACACAGAGCTGCCAGACAGGCCCCAACCACAAAGGAAACACCTTCAGGGACTGGGACTGACCCTGCCCCCAACCTGGGGAAGAGGCCAGAGCCATGCCAATCACAAACTCCACCTGAGTATCAAGCTACTCTGAATCCTAGGAACCATCCTATCTCTGAGAGTTTTTTGTTTTTGTTTATACCAGGAAGTGAACCCAGGGGCACTTAACCACCAAGCTACATCCCCAGCTCTTTTTTTATGTTTTGAGACAAGATCTTGCTAAGTTGCTTAGGGCCTCACTAAGTTGCTAAGGCTGGCCTTGAACTTGCAATCCTCCTGCCTACGCCTCCTGAGCTGCTGGGATTGTAGACATGTACTAACATGCCTAGTCAGTCACTTTTTTTTTTAAGTGGGGATTGAACCCAAGGGCATTCAACCACTGAGACACATCCTTAGCCCCTTTTAATTATTTATTTTTGAGACAGGGTCTCACTAAGTTGTTTAGGGCCTTGCTAATTGCTGAGGCTGGCTTTGAACTTGTGATCATCCTGCCTCAGTCTACCAAGCTGCTGGGATTACAGGCATGCATCACCATAACTGGCCCAGTCAGTCACATTTTTAAGTTGAACTAAATTTGAATTTCCCCAGGGACTAACACATGATATTGAGTGCTATTTTAATGTATATTGGTCATTTGGGTATCTGCTTTTTTGAAGTATTTGTCAAATTACTGGTCAGTTTTGTCTGCTGAGTTTACTGCCTCTCTTTTTATATTAATTTGTAGAATTTGTTTATGCATCCCAGACTTCAGTACTTTCTGTCAATATGTTGCTCTAGTCTGATGTTGTCCTAACCCTCAGACCTCTTGCTTCTCAGGGCTGGCCACGATGTGAACTTCTTTGTAACTATCTCCCCCAGCTAACCATAAGCTCTCTTAAGACTGGAACATGACATTTTGTTCTCATTATTTCCCCAAGCCTGGCCCACAGCCAAATGCTTACTAATGGATGGCAGGATGGAGGAAGACAGGAATTAATCCCAGGTATGGTAAAGAGAGATTCAGTCCTGCCCTGACAAAGCTACTTCTAAATTAATTTACACCACAGAGGGCCTTAGCTAAAGGAGAGTGTTGATACAAAATAGAAAGCTGACTTTGGCTTTAGAGTCATCCTCATCAGTAGGGAAGAAGGCACAGCTTCTGCCAAAGTAGAGCCAGGTGGCTCTGGACAAGTGACCCAAATTACTTTGTACTTTGGTGTCTTTACCTTATGAAAGAAGCCTAGTTAAGGGCTCTCCTTACGTGGAGGGAGTGTCTAAAGAGAGGTAACCAAACTCCACAGCCCCAGAGGTTCTGAAACACAGCTACACCTCCAGGATTGTCCCTCTCCGGTTAGACTGAAGGGAAACCAGACATTGAGAATGGCTTCCTGGTCTTGCAATTCTCTTTTCTATTTTGCAGTGCTGGGGATCAAACCCAGGGCGCATCACACATGCTAGGCAAGTACTCTGCTACTAAGCTACATCCCCAGCCCCCAATTTCCATTCTTTAAAATTTATACTCACACCCCACCTGCAACCAAGGTAATCATGCTGCATAATTATCTAGCTCTGACTTCTAAATGTCAGGGCTTCAAAATGCAAGCACCTGAGCCCCCCACAAAGTTGCCACGGATGTGCTCCAGTAGCATGCAGAAACCATAGGAACTAAGCCCAAGCACAACAGACAAGAGGGCACTCTCTCACACTCACTGAAGGCCCTACAGAAGTTATTTTTAACTTATCTCGCCTGTTGTCAAGGAAACTCACAAAAGCTACTGGATCCCCAGGCAGGGAAGGACAGCTCCAGCTCCAAGCTAAGAGTCTCTCTGAAACTTCCAGGTCCCTTTTATAAATCATGAGCCCAACACCACAACCTGTCAAAACTGGCTCCTCTCTCCTTATAGGAAGGATAAATCAATAACAAAGCAGTAAAAGGAGATACAGAATTCACATAAGGACACACAGTTAAAGCTCTGAAGGAATAAGCTTGAAAGATTAACTTCCTGGGCGGGGGTTGTGGCTCAGCGGCAGAGCGCTCACCTCGCATGTGCGCGGCCCGGGTTCGATCCTCAGCACCACGTAAACATAAATGCATTGCGTTGTGTACAACTACAGTAAATAAATAAATATTTAAAAAAAAAAAAAAGATTAACTTCCTAGGTTTTACCTTACTCTAAGCAAGTAACTTCAGGTTCCCAGGCCTCACCACAGGCCCACTGAATAAGACTTCAAAGCAAGCCCATTCCTGGAGGCACCCTCTGGGCAAGAGACCCCACCTACACAGACCACCACTCTCCCACAAGCTCAGGCAGGACCAAACAGATGGAAAGGGTGGATCCCTGTGAGGGTAAAAGGGCAAAAGGAGAAGGGCAAGTCATCCTGCTCTTCAGGTTTTGATCCCCAGACAGGCAGGTGTCCAGGCAAACTTTCAGCTAGGGTCTTTTTTTGTTTGTTTTGGCTTTTGTTTGTTTGTTTTTTGGTTTTTTGGGGGGGTTTTGTTTGTTTGTTTGTTTGTTTTTTGGAACTGAGGATAAACAAGGCTTTGCATATGCAAGGCAAGCACTTTGCCACTGAGCTACATTCAGCCCAGTCCAGGCAAACTTTCTAGGAGGCAGCAGCAGCCATTCTGGGAAGCAAGTCCCAGGGCCAGCTCTGACACTCATCACTCAACAAGAACCTCCATCTCTGGTCTTCCTGGTAGGGAAATAACTTTCTGTCTCAAATGTTGTTGACAGGATCAAATGCAACATGGATAGGAGTCTCTGAAAGCCACAAAGGGCCTGAATACCAGCAGGTGCCTGGTGCACAGGCCTCCCATGTCCCCACTCTCAGTAACCTGCCCCCAGCACAGGAGCATGAAGAACCTCAAACACCACTCCAAGCAAACTGGGTAGCCTTTACAAAGAGGGCAGGTAAGTGAAGAACTCTGGTCTGGGCCTGGCTGGGGCTCATATACCAATTATTCAAGGACAGCATTTACCTGCCTGGCTTCCTCTTTTCACATAGGCAGTGCTAACTCAAAAACGATCCCTCCCCAGAGCTAACATATGAAGTGGTGTCTGAACCATGCAAGCTACCTGTTAAAGCAACAGTACATGCTAGCTCTCTCAAGTAGGATTCACTCAGCACAATGCTGAGTATTTAGAGGAAATATTAGACCTAGTTTCCACTTATCTCATCCTCATTTTCTTCCCCTTGTATCTCTGAAATGGACAAATCAGTACATATACACGTCTTAGTATCTGTGTGTCAACTAGGGCACATGGTAAAAACATCATATATATGTTGGGTGCAATGATCTGTCAGGTGCCAAGGGCCACTTGTCCACTACTACCATACTAAGGGAACATAGCAAGTACCCAAAGATTTGTTACACTAAATGAACTAATTAATTCTATTTGACCTGCCATGGACCCAAGCATCCAGACTGCACTGAGAGAATGACAGCACCCCCTCCAACTCCCAGCTCACGTGCCCTCCCCTGCTCCACAGAAGCCCCTGAAACAGGACCCGACTGGTGTTCACTCCTGCCTCCCCTGATGGAGCTCTAGCACCAGCAGTGCAGTGGAGACAGGCTGCCTTGCCACTTGAGCCCAGCTCCCTGGGAACTGCTTCCTCCTTCCTTCCTTTTCAATCTCAAGGGCCCAGAGCAGGGGCTGAGTAGGGCGGACCCTCTCAGATTCCACCTCAACCACCGCCCATCCTCCCACAATTCCTAAGCCATTTCCCAAGAGGGCAGCAATGCTGTTATAAACAGGAAACAAGAGTGCTGCTCTAAAAGAGGTGGGGGGACTGAGGCCCCCTTCCTTTTGGTTCATATAAACCCTCTAGGGAAAGGAGGAAGCACTTAGGGTGAAGACACATGGAGAGTCCTGGGTAACAAGGACCCAGTAAGAGTCATCAGCATTTTGGGAGAAACTCAAAAAGCTTCCCTGATCAGTGTTCCAAGGCCCCCCGTGCCTCCCCCAACTCAGCCCGTGGAGGGCACTGCACACAGAGGGACGCGGGTGGGAGAGGAAGTTCCTTTGTCAAGGTCTGGATCCTCCTGGGGAGGGACCTAGCTCAGTCCCAATAGCTATGTAGAACTTATTTTCACTATTACTCTCTAGGTGGAAACCCTATTTGGCTCAGA
This sequence comes from Tamias sibiricus, assembly GCA_025594165.1. Lineage (NCBI taxonomy): Eukaryota > Metazoa > Chordata > Mammalia > Rodentia > Sciuridae > Tamias > Tamias sibiricus. Next base: position 182,611,959 of record CM046659.1, on the reverse strand, counting down.
CCCTACCTTCTCACTCCCTCTTTATTCTCAGGATTGCCTGAGGACTCACTAAAGCTTCCTGGGCAGCAGTCTTTTGAAGGTCCCCTTTGGTCATCAGTCAGTGTCACCCTCCTGCCTCAATATTTCTCCAGATTCTGTACTAATGCCACAAATGGCAACGACCAGAGCCTGACCTGAAAGAGTGTAGCTGGGGATGTAGCTCAGTGGTAAAGCACTCTCCTAACATGTGCAAGGCCCTGGGCATGATCCCCAATACCACCAAAAAAAAAAAAGTATAGCTAGGCTAAACAGACACTCTTGGCATTGTGCCACTCAAGCTCCAAACAAGCCAAACATACCTGCCCACACGCCATTTCTTTACAAGATGCATACTCCATTTTCTGTCTCACTTTAGAAAATATTAATATTGCATTTATGTCTGTCTGAAAGAAGCTAAAAACTTGGTAAAGAAACAAATGGTACCATCCATTAGACTTTTACTTACTCCTCATTTCGTGTTCAAGGAAATTTTATTTTTAGTTGGGATTTAATACACTGGGTGGTTATGCTTCCAATCGTTCTATCCTTACCACTGGCACTGCAATCAAATTCATAAGTTTCACTTACTGAGTTACTCCATAACTTAAAACTATTTTTTACACTACTTTATATGCAAATTACAAGCCTTCTCCTGGAACAAAGTAATCAGTCTAAGCCTAACCTTTCTGCTAAATACCAACTCTGCCATCTTAAACAAGCCTGTGTCCAGCTGCTAGGACAACTCCCCCACTTACACAGACAGGTCCCTGGGAAAGAAATTGCTAAAAACAGAGAATCCTTAAGAAGTGCCAGAGACACTTACGTGTCCCTCTCAATGAGAAAGCCAAGCAGGTTTTCCTCTGACTTCTTACAGGGAAAAAAAAAAAAAATAATAAATAATAATAATAATAATAATAATAATAATGTGTGTGTATACATGTGTGCTAAAAGGAATAATAAAGAAATATTTCTAGCCTTTCTAATGCTAATCCCATTTGAAAAATTCAACAGTCTAAACAAAAGATCAAAGAGGGAGTGCCCTTCTCTGAAAGAATTTAGAATTGAAGGGGCAAAGGCAAATTCCTCTCTATCCTAGGAAGTTTCATGATTAAACCTGCTGGAAAAACTGACAAAAGACAGACCAAGAGAAAAGGCATACACATTTATTACCTACAGGGAAAAGGTAGCAATTACAGGAGAATGAGTACCCATTAACCCACAAGATTTAGAAGTAGCCAGGCGCGGTGGCGCACGCCTGTAATCCCAGCACTTTGGGAGGCTGAGGCAGGAGGATCGCGAGTTCAAAGCCAGCCTCAGCAATGGCGAGGCACTTAGCAACTCAGTGAGACCCTGTCTCTAATAAAATACAAAAAAGGGCTGGGGATGTGGCCCAGTGGTCGAGTGCCCCTGAGTTCAATCCCCAGTACCACAAAAAAAAAAAAAAAAGATTTAGAAGTGTATATACTCTCTTCTCAGGGAATAAGGAAGTGTGGAAGGATGTAGGCAATTTGAGAAAGGAAATGATTTCTAGGGGAGATGAATGAGCTCAGAGAACAAAATCCATCCAGGCTCTAGATGTGATGTCAATTCCAATCTTCCCTTCTGTGATATGAATCAATCTCTCCTGGCTGATGAGATATCTGGGAAAGTGAAAACAACTGGCTATCTTCTGGAGGAGGCTTGAGGTAGTTAGGGGAATTTCACAGGAAGCTTCCCTGCTCTTCAGGAGGGTGGGAAAGGGTCAGAGATGTCACAGGTCTGATCTTGAGTTCAGAATACTCAGCATGTCAAAATGCTATCACCAGAGGTTCGAGGAATTCCTAGAGAGAGGACCTTTCTTTATGGAAAAAGCAACAAAATTGTTTTTATGTTTTCTATTACTAACCTTTAAGTCAACCAGGCTATTATCTTTTCAAAAATACGTATAAGTTTCCACCCCAATGTAAAGAATAACATAATTCTCTGTGTAACTTGCTGAAAACAGGTTACTTTTATCTAATTACAAAATATTAAATGACAAAAATAAATTCCCATTTAATTTTGTCTCTTAATAAATGTTTTAAAAATAAAGTAGAACACACTTGTTTACAGATATACTCCCTAGATGATCAATGTCCAATCTTTTTAATGATCAGAGTGGAACAATTTGGAATGCCAAGTATTTGGGATCTTTGCTCAAAAATAATAGTCAATTTTAGTTTGAAGGATACCAGCTTGGTAAAGTGTTTTCCTGTTTCCCATTTTAGGAGGCTTACTGTACACTGGGGAAACAAATACATTTAAGATACAAAGAAGCCAGTAATCATTGGTGTAACAGCTACACAGAAGACCTATATGCATACATATTAACTTGGTTTTTACTTTTGAAATAAAATTCAGAATCCATGTCTCCACAGAACAACTATAATTATGTGAGTATAATAGGTTTGTATAAGTTAATAGCACTGACAAAGATCAAAAATAGCTGTAGACCTCTTACAAGTTTAGGCACCAGTTCTAAGGACACAAACAGACTTATTACCTGAGGTACAAGAGCATCTCATATATATAATAACAAAGCACATCATATTGTATAAAGAAGAGCTCTTATCAGTTACCTATATACCTTTAACTTTACAAAATTCTGTAATATTAGACAAAGCTCAGATATACCACATGTTTAGCCCTCAGATGTATACACATCTCCACTCAGATATGTAGGGTGTCAAATATATCATAATAACCTAAAACAATATTTATTTAACTAGAAGTATACAGGTATCATTTAAGACTAAATAAAATGCTAATTCTTGCACTTAAATAAATGCTAATTCTTGGGGCTGGGGTAGTGGCTCAGTGGTAGAGTTCCTCTCACACGGGTGAGGCCCTGGGTACGATCCTCAGCACCACATAAAGATAAATAAATAAAGGTATTGTGTCCATCTACAAGTAAAAGTACATATATTTTAAAAATAAATGCTAATTCTTGCTTTTGAGTAATAAAAACCTAACAGACACAAGGAATTATCTTGATAAAACACAAAATCTTTGTATTTTTAAGACAGTTCTTTGTAAACAATCAAAGAGTTATTTAAGTCATGTGAACTAAAAGATTTGGATCCATTTTTTAAATTTTATGGGCACTTGTTTATAAGTCAAGCTGGTACTATGCAGACACAACATACAATACGCACATGCACATAAATGTACATAAAAATATAGAAAGAAAACAAAGATTTTATAGTTTTCATCTAGATTTACCATTTGCCAGTTTTTAAAAACTAATCTGTTGATATGATTACTACAGTCCTAAGCAATCTTTATCTTAAATCTGTACTTCCAAAGGTATGACTTAGATGAAACAGTAGAAAATTCACCTCTCAAAGACACAGTACTGCCGGGCGCGGTGGCGCACGCCTGTAATCCCAGCACTTGGGAGGCTGAGGCAGGAGGATCGCGAGTTCAAAGCCAGCCTCAGCAATGGCAGGCACTTAGCAACTCAGTGAGACCCTGTCTCTAAATAAAATACAAAAAAGGGCTGGGGATGTGACCCAGAGGACGAGTGCCCCTGAGTTCAATCCCTGGTACCACAAAAAAAAAAAAAAAAAAAAAGACACAGTACTTAGTCTAAATGTCCCTGAGAAGGGTTTAGGCAAAGGCCCAGTGAAAGCAAAAGGGTTTTTTTGGTTGTTGATGTTTGTCTGTCTGTTTTTTTTTGGCAGGGGAGTGGTAACTGGGGACTGAACCCAGGAGGCACTGAGATACATCCTAACCCATTTTTAGTGGGGATTCTCTTTTGGGGGAAGGAGAGGACTAGGGATTGAACTCAGGGGCACTCAACCACTAAGCCACATTCCCAGCCCTATTTTATATTTTATTTAGAGACAGGATCTCACTGATTTGCTTAACACCTCGCTGGTTCTGAGGCTGGCTTTGAACTCACAATCCTCCTGCCTCAGCCTCCCAAGCCACTAGGATTACAGGCATGTGCCACCTCACACAGATGAAAGCAAAAGGTTTAAAGGTGAGGCTTGTTATGCAGACTCAATATATTTTTCTATTTTAAGAGCTAATCAAGGGAGTGGGGTTGTAGCTCAGTGGTGGAACGCTTGCCTAGAACATGTGAGGCACATATTCAATCCTCAGCACCATATGAAAATAAATAAATAAAATAAAGGTGTTGTGTCCATCTACAACTGAAAAAAAAAAAAAAGGCTAATCAATCAACAGAGGGAGAAACCCTTACAAATGGAAGTTTCTTTTGTAAAGGGTTAGGAAAATCATATTTGGAGATCTAGTTGATAAGTCCTTGTAACCCAATTTGTTTTTTAATCAGATATAGTCCTTTGATGATGGCAAAAAGCACTTTCTATACTCACCCAACCTGAAAAGTCTCCTTTGAGATTTCCAAAATTGTGATGTTAATACAATTTCTGCCTATTATGATTTTTAGAACTCTTTGTTAGAAGCTTGTATGCTGGCTGGACTAAAAGTCCATGCTAAGAGTTTACAGGGCTTTCTTTCCATAGACTCATCAATGAGTCAGATATCCCCTTTAACCAAGTAGCAGCAAAGAAGAGGTCTCACGAGACAGACAAAGGGAAAGAAATAAAGACAGAGCCTCTTTTTTACTGTTTGCCAGCTACTGGATACCCACAGACAGAAGACAAGGAAGCTAAAGCTACTGCTCACTTCGAGTACACTCCAGATTTGGAATTTCAGAAACCAAAACAGTTCTTTCACAGATCTCTATCATGTGACACAATGAACATTAGATTATAAAACAGAGGACACAGACAGGGAAGCCCATACAGTTGGTGAACAGGGCAAGGCCTACCAATCATGGCAGGCAGTGAATCAATAGTTCTGGTGGTCATTTGTCCATCTATGAGGTAGATCCATGTCAACCATCACCACTGTTTACCTCACTCTTTAGGAGACTCTAAAGGGGAAGATTTCTTCTCTTTCCTTTAGTCCCAAATGAGTCTGAGAGTTAGCCCTTGAATAACTGCTTAAGAAAACAACTTGAGGGCTCCGGTTGTGGCTCAGCAGTAGTGCTGAGCCTAGCATGTGTGAGGCCCTGGGTTTGATCCTCAGCACCACTTAGAAATAAAATAAAGGTATCGTGTACAACTAAAAAGTAAATGTTTAGAAGACAAAGAAAGAAAGAAAATAATTTGAATAAGACAGCAGACTGTGGGGACTAGAGCTGTGGCTCAGTGGTAGAGCGCTTGCCTTGCATGTGTGAAGCATTGGGTTCAATTCTCAGCACCACATATTAATAAATAAAATAAAGGTCCATTAAAAAAAAATTCAAAGCTGGGCGTGGTGGCACACACCTGTAATCCCAGCACTTGGGAGACTGAGGCAGGAGGATCGCGAGTTCAAAGCCAGCCTCAGCAATGGCGAGGCACTTAGCAACTCAGTGAGACCCTGTCTCTAATAAAATACAAAAAAGGGCTGGGGATGTGGTCCAGTGGTCGAGTACCCCCGAGTTCAATCCCTGGTACCAAAAAAAAAGCAGACTGGGGCAGGAAGGTGGGAAGGTGGGCACAGATAGTCAGATCTCTGATCATCTTCTTTCCAGTCTACAGAACAAGTCTCTACTGTCTCATTTATATTGAGGACAAGACATGTTACAGGAGCAGAAAAAAAATCAATTTCTTTTTAAGTCCTCCACTTTAAAATAACTCTAATTATTTATTATACACCTGAGTGGTGAGTTCTTAGGGACAGACACTGAATTACACATAATCTTGAAATTTGCATGTTTCAAAGGTTTTATTGTGATTTTCTGAAAAGAAAGAGAAAATAGGACTGGGGCTATAGCTCAGTGGTAGAGCGCCTGTCTCTCACAGGCAAAGCACTGGGTTCGATCCTCAGCACCACATAAAATAAATATTAAAAAAAGGAAAAAAAGAAAGAGGAAAAAAAATAGGTCTTGAGGTACTTAGATTCCCTACGGGAATCAAACTTTTAAGTCTGTCCCACACTGCAGCCTCCAGGTTGTAAGTCTGCAAATTATCAGCAATAGAAGCATTCTCATCCTGAAGCAGTTCTCAGGGTGCTTTACGGCCCCTATTAGCCCCAAGAAACAAGGTCCTTTATGAAAAGAATATCCTGAGAATAATATCCCTATGATCTCAAGTAATCTAGATGCACTTGAGAACTTAGATTGTGTTGCTGCTATTTTGTTTTTTTAAATAGTGAGGACACAAAAACCTCAGAGTTTCTGGGGTATTTCGGGATAGAACAAAGTCAACTAAGTGTCAATAGAAAGATCTGTTTAAAGCTGACATTTTATCTCATGACCAAGAAGGACTTCAAAGGCCTTGTGGCAATTATGTCTAAAGTATAGCAATTGCTGTCCCCTGAAGGTGAGGCTGTCATTCTTTCTGTTAGTGCCAGCAGAGTGGGTTTATTTACCTTGACTAAAATAAGAGGTCAGGAGACTGGAGTCATGGCTCAGTGGTAGAGCACTTGCCTGGCACTGGGTTCAATCCTCAGCACCACATAAAAATAAATAAATAAAGGTATTGCATCCACCTACAACTAAAAAATAAAATATTGTAAAAAAGAAAAAGAAAAGAAGTCAGAGAGGAGGGCAGTTTCCTTCAGGGCCATATCTACTAAAGCAACAGGTCAAGATTGGAATAATTTATTTGTCCCAAAATCAAGTACAGAGAATATTAGAATAAACCCAAGAATCACATGGCTTTAGTTAAAATAAAGAACCCAGAGTGTTTCCTAGCCAATAGCAGCTGTACTGCAGACTGGTCTAGCTGAGGCATGAAACATGAGACCGCAAAGAGACCTTAGAGAAGGAAGTGAGGGAAGATAGCACAAGAGTTCGTTATCAGAATTTAGATTCATAGCAGAAGTTTAAAGAATTAAGAGACTGGCCACTTACTGTATAGGGTCTGAATGTGGTGATTAATGGAGGTATAGCAACCTTGATTACCAAGTCAAGGCCAGGTCCCACCAACAAGGGCTCAGGTGAATCCCATGTTTTACAAAACAAGGGACACTCAAGACACTGGGAGACCAATCCAGTGGCTTCCAGAGCAGCAACTTATGTTCCCTATTGCCCATGAACCAGGTATGCTGGCCAAAGGAGTCTCCTATCTTTGGCAGTTTTCTGAATAAGCACTCCTCTTCTAAGGGAGAGAAAAGGGCTTTTGGCCATGGAAATGAGTGACAGATATCAGATAAGACAGATGAGAAACCTGTAAGTAATCCTGCAATGCAGTGTAAGAATAGGAAGAGGACAGGATTTTAAGGGAGACCATTAAGCTCCTTCAGTTTTAAAAGAGTTCGAAGACTCAAGAGATACCAAGCTGGCACCCCACTGCCACTTGCATCTACATAGCTCCTGGTTTCCTCAGTTACCTAAAATGGGGACCATGGCATAAAGGTAAATCGAGGTAATGCTCTTTGGTCTTTGAAAGTGAAAGAAGCAGAGGAAGAAGTTAGAAGTACCAGAGCTTACACAGAATAAGTCACAGCCAAGATAGAAAAGTACTGGGGGAAACTTACCAAAGTCAGTGCCTCAATGAACCACCCCATCTGGGTTGCCAGAAGAAGAAGTGTCACCTGAGGCCCAAGGGGGACCTTGACTCAAGACAAGCAGGGTCCTTGTCTTACATAATGGAAAACAATTTCAGCATGTGTCAGAGACACAAAGGTTTACTTAGGAAAGCAGAGACACATTCAAGGGAGAAAGTGGGCCATCTTGAGAATGAGAATCTTCTGGGGGTAAAACAATACACACACAAGGGAGAATGTGGGCCATCTCCAGAGGGAGAGATAGCAACTCTTTGGTGTGGGATACTAATATTTATAGAGGGACAGGTGCTAGTGGCTGAACTAAGGTGGACCCAGGGTGGCGTTACATGGTTTGGTACCAGTTTTTCCAGTACTTGCGCACTGCCCTCGTGTTACTTTTTACAGGCAAGGGCATAGGTCAAGAGCACAGGCCAAAGGTGCAGACTAAGGACATGAACTGTGCTGCTCAGGAATGCATGTTTTACACTGCAAAGTCTCCTGGGCATTTCCTGCATTCCAACAGCTCCTGGGCACTTCTCTTGTGAAACTCAGTCTATCTTTCCTTTTCTGTATCCTGAAATTTCTGCCAGTGCCATACTTTAGGATACTGTTTTCTGAGCTCCAACAGAATCATTCCCAATATGGCCATCCCAAAAGCCTCATATCAATACTGGGATATACAGAAAACGCATTTAGTTAAGCCAGGACACAAGAATACGCATGTGCAGCAGATCACCTTTTTAAAATCCAACTGGGTGGTACATATGAATATTACTCAGCCATAAAGAATAATGAAATTATGGCATTTGCTGGTAAATGGATGGAACTGGAGACTATAATGCTAAGTGAATAAGACAACCCCCCCCCCAAAAAAAAGGCTGAATAATTTCTCTGATAAGCAAATTCAGACTCACAACAGGTGGGGGGTAGAGGTTCACTAGATTGGACTGGGAGGGATGGGGATGGAAAGACAAGAGAATGAATGGGACATAACTTTCCTATGTTCATATATGAATACATGACCAGTGTAATGCCACATCATATACAACCACGAGAATGGGAAGTTATATTCCATGTATGTATGATATGTCAAAATACTGTCATGTGTAACTAAAATGAGCAAATCTATAAAAAAAATTTTTTAATAAAATAAAATCTAACTGGCTGTGAATTATTTTGCCTCAGACAATACCACTTACAAAGGGCCACAGGGGCCTCTGCAGAGGATGCAGCACTGACTGCCATAGGCCCAGAAAGCCTTCCACAGAAGGATACTTGCTCCCTGGGAAGCCACATGGGAGATGGCCATAAGCTCACTCGCCATGGCCACACCCCCAGCTCTCAGGGACTCGCTCCACTGACTACCTTCCCTGCTCTCTTCTCACTGCTTCCTCTCCACAGGCCCTCACTACACAAACTACAGAGGTTCAATAACAAATAACTTTGACAGCACATCTAACTGATAATGCACCTTCTTCCTCACTTCAGAAAGAAAGCTTTGGGAAGGATGAGGGCAGCCCTTTGTGAAGAGCTGACATATCACATCCCCTCCCTGAGTGCACCATCCCTCAAACCACAGCAACACAACTTCATCCCCACCCATTCCACTGAATGACTCTCCCAGGTCCACAATGACCTCATCGCTAAACCCTCTGGGAACTCTGTTTTCTTCTGGCTCAATCTCTCAGCAGCTTTTGATGCTATTATCAAACAAACAACATTCTTCCTTTGGCTTCTACACAGCACGTCCTCCTGGTTCCCCACCTGCCTCTCTGGCCAGGCCACCTGTAACTGGCCTTCTCTTTAGCAGCTTTCTCTTCCTCAGCCTGTCCCTGAATGCCAGCATTCCTCAGGGGCTGGTCCCGCGCTTTCCTCTTCTCCTTCTACTACCCGTTCTCAGGCCTCAAATGTTTGAGGGTTTGTTTTGCAGTGATAAGGATCAACCCTGGACAAGCATTCTACCACTGAACTACATTCCCAGCCCTCAGCCATTCTTGAGCTGCAGACCCATATATTCAAATGCTTACCAGATGTTGCCATAGACACCTAAAACTCTCCATGTGTCCAAAACCAAACCTATCATCTTGAATCCACTCCCACCCCACTCTTGACACAGCGGCAAGACCACCTTCCCATAAAAAATCTGATTGTCTAATTCCTTGTCGTGAACCTCTACCAGATCTACCCTATGCCCACAGAATACGTCTAAACTCTTTCAAATGGTCTATAAACCCCTTTGGAATGGGAATCTTGTGTACCCTTCCAGCCTTGTCTCCCACAGCCGTTCTGAGTAGGTACCTAAAACAAGTTTTTCTTTCTTACTTTTAGGCCTTTTGCTCATGGGTTCCTACCTAGAACAATCTGCAAACCACATTCTTCTGAAACCCACTTCTTCTGGCTAATTCTGTTCTATCCTTTAAGAACCCCCTTTCTCACCAAATGCTCCCTAATGCCTGTGTGTCCCAATCCTCCCTCAAGTGCACTCCTCACTGTGTGGCCTCATCCTCTAGACCAGCATCTTTGAGTGGGGAGCCATGTTGACTTCCTCGCCACTGCACCCGCAGCACCTGGCATGGCACCTGGAACAAAGCCACTAAGTAGGTCACCACATTTACACAAGCAAACACAGACAAATATTCAGAGAGAATACCAGGGTTTTCTTAAGTGGCAGTTATAGTTGGGCTACATATAGCTTAGGTCAGCAAATTCAACAATTTTTGCATTCTTAAATGCACTATAGGAGACGCTACAGGATTGTAACTAGTATTTCCATTTTAATCTCCCCTTTTTCATTAGATATTGCGACCAAGTACCAGGTGCGGTGGAGCATGCCTGTAATCCCAGCACTTGGGAGGCTGAGACAGCAGGATTGTGAGTTCAAAGCCAGCCTCAGCAATGGTGAGGCACTTTGCAACTCAGTGAGACCTTGTCTCTAATACAAAAAAGAGCTGGGGATGTGGCCCAGTGGACAAGTGCCCCTGAGTTCAATCCCCAGTAGCAAAAAAAAAAAAAAAAGAAAAAAGAAAAGATATTGTGACCAAGAATATCCTATGTGATAGAGGGGAATTTAAGTGCAGGATTTGTAGGTCCACAAAAGAGTTCAAAAAAGAGGACTAGAACTACCACATGATCCACCTATCGCACTTATGGGTACTTATCCAAAAGAAATGAAATGTACTGCCTAGGTAACCTAGCTGCATTCCTACCTTGCCCAAATCTTGCTTATCTTTGTGAACAGGATGCCGGTAGACCAGAAGCTCCCCTTCAGGAGGAATACTGGCTGTATCAAAGATGGCTGTCAGAGTGCCCTCCAGACAACTTCTAACTTCATTATTATCTCATCTACATGCTAAATAACAACCCCCTAGCTCCAAGACAGCTAACAAATGCCATGAAAATGATGACCAGGAAGAACCATAAAAGGAGCAAAAAGAGGAGAATTTAAGTGTGGGGTTTGTAGGTCCACAAAATCCCCCCCCCCCAAATCTCTACCCACTCCCAGAAAAGACAAAAATATTCCTATCCTATATTATTTTATTTCCTCCTTTTTCCCCCCATCCATATCTATAACCTCCTGACACCTATGGGTGAAAAAGTCAATTTGCAACTTTGCTCCCACTTCTCCATTACTGGCCAAGAATAAACTTTTGTTGCTCAATCAGTGCTTAGTCTCAGTAATGGTTCCACAATTTCAAAGGACAAAGGACCCAGTTTAGAGTCAAAAATTCTGGGTAATACCTGCATTTCCATGTTTACTGCAGCACTATTTACAATGGAAACACTATTCACAACAGTCAATCAATCAAGCCAATTGCTGGGCACAGAGGTGTACTCCTGTAATCCCAGCACCTTGGGAGGCTGAGGCAGGAGGATCACAAATTGGAGGCCAGCCTCAGCAACTTAGTAAGACCCTGTCTCAAAATTTTAAAAAATGGCTGAGGATGTAGCTCAGTGGTAATATGGCCCTGAGTTAAATACCTGTACCAAACAAAGGATATGGAATCAAATCGTCCCTCAGTAGATATGTAAATACAGAAAATGTGGCATACATACGCAAAGACAAGAGTTTGAAAGTTCTAGAAGACAAGAGTTTGAAAGTTCTCAACCCAGGGCTTGGGGTGCGGCTCGGTGGTAGTGCTTGCCTATCCCCAACACCACAAAAACAAAAACAAAAAGCAAAGAAAGTTCCCAACCCAATGACAAGTATTTCATATGGAAATTCTAATTACCTCAATTTGATCATTACATATTATATGCACATATCAAATTATCACACTGCACCCTACAAATATGGACAATTTTGTCAATTTAAAAAAAAAAAAAAAAGAGGAAGCCTGTTTGAAATCAGTTTTTCAGAAATGCAGGAATTTCCAATTCTAATAATACTGCGTTAGGTCCCAATCTCCGCATAATTGCCAATCTCATACATTAAATAAAGAACCTACATATATGACAGCCAGGCCTACTGGCACATGCTTTAATCCTAGCAACCTGGGAGACTAAGGCAGGAGATTCCCAGGTTCCAGGCCAGCCTCAACGAAGGGTACCAAAACAATTAGGAGGAATAAATTCTAATGTTCCACAGTACAAAAGGGTACCTCGATTTCACAACAATCTACAAAAACACTTTATACTCTTATAACAATTTGTAATAACTTTATAAAAAGTGCTAGAGATGTAGTTCAGTGGTAGAGTGCCCCTGGGTTCAATCCCCAGTACCAAAAAACAGGGCAGGAAGGGATGTAGCTCAGTGGTAGAGTACCCCTGGGGTTTAATTGCCAGTACCACAAAAATAAAACAATAATCCTCTGAGATAATAATTCTAACTGTAAAAAACCACTTTGGCCAGCTATTCCGGTCTTGCTCCTTTAGTGTCTCCTTATTCATTTTAACCACTGACCACTGTATTGAATCCTTAAGTGAAAACTAACCACTACTAACCATAACCAGACCATACCTGTATTAATGCAGTCGAAAATTCCATTAGGTATTTTTGTTATTTCACCTGTGAACTTTATTTCCTGACAGAGTTCTTAGGTCTTTATATGAATATAATGTAATTATGTCTTCTTTAATTTGTACTTCTGAATTGGTAAGTGAAGCCTAGTGCTAACTGCTGCCTAATTTCATATTTGTAGGCTTAGCCCGCCTTTCAAGCCCACTGATATTTTAACTGTTTATTTTCCTGTCTTCTTGTGTACTCATCCATCTGAGCTTTGTGTTTCCTGCATGTGTAAGCTGCCTGGTACCGTAACCCGGGAGGAAAACTCTCGGAGGCAGAGTAAAGCTTTTACTACTTTTACTTCTACTTTAGCTTAGAGAGAAAGAAAGATAGAGCTTAGCTTCTTCTTGTCTTGTCTTTTTCTTCTTGTCTTCTTAGCTTAGAGAGAAAGAAAGATAAAGCTTAGAGAAAGATTATTTTTTCTTCTTAGCTTAGAGAGAAAGAAAGATAGAGCTTAGAGAAAGATTATTTTTTAGAGCTTCTTGCTTCTTTCTTCTGTCTTCTGTCTTCCTTGGGAGCCTCGGCCTAACTCTGACCAGTCATTACTTCTTCTATCTGGTTTCTCTTCTGTAACCACTCTGCCTACGTTCTGGCCGCTCTGATTCTTCTGACCGACCGAGTGACTGCCCGATTGACTGAATTCTCCGTTCTCCTAACTCGGACCGCTTTCACCCGGTTATATACCTTCAGCTTTGCGGGTGCCTACAGGTGCGTCACATACATATCAGGTGGAACTTATGGCTTCCAGCTAGCTGCAACAGCCCTTCCTAATTAGGGCTCCTTCATGCATGCTTTACCAGTGTATCATCAGTAGCTTCATCCAAGTCACCGATAATGAAAATGAAAAAGAAAACAACAGGAACTGGTATACAATGTGATTACAACTGTTATCCCTTCTTGCCCACAAAACATGTATACATAGAAAACAGACTAGAAAATACACCAGAAAGTTTGTTATTTGGGGGTATTGGGACTGTGGGAGGTTTTAAAGACATATTTCTGTTACTAAGGAATGTGATTAAGAGAAATGTTTACCAAGACCAGATGAGGGTGGCGCCCTACTCAGTCCCCTAAGGCCTTTCCCTAAGTTGATAGTGATCATAAATTTTAGGAAATGATACTGTTCTAGAAATAACAGAGGGCCCGGTGCGGTGGCACATGCCTGTAATCCCATCAGCTTGGAAGGCTGAGGCAGGAGGATCACGAGTTCAAAGCCAGCCTCAGCAAAAGCAAGGTGTTAAGCAACTCAGTGAGACCCTATTTCTAAAATACAAAAAAGGGCTGGGGATGTGGCTCAGTAATCAAGGGCCCCTGAGTTCAATCCCTGGTAAACCACTCCCCCCTCAAAAAAAGAACAGACAGCCAGGATGTACTAGATGTGCTAAAGCACTTGCCTGGCATGTGTGAGATCCCTGGGTTCTAGAGAAGGAGAAAAAAGACAAAGAGGAGGAGGGTCAACAACCACAGAAAGCTTTCTATGGGTATGAATATGAGGAATGGTGACAGGACTTGTACATTATTGTAAACAGGATGGTGAGAAAACCCCTCTCTCAAAAGCATCCATCTGAACCAAGATGGAGTGAGGTAGAAGACTGAACTGTGAGATTCAGTTGGGTGAAGGTCTCAACAACTCACAGGCTTACATCGGTCTCTGGTCACACCATTCTGCCTTCCAAGTGTTGGTGTCATCTAACAGCTCCCATGGAGGTACAAGCCAGTGCCTTAGCACCCTGGCTACACTGTTCTCCCTGTCCCTTTTTCCTCAAGCTGATGGGGGAGAACTGTCTCTCTCCATAGCCATCCAACCAGATTCCAGCGCTCTAATTTTTTTTTTTTTAATTTAGGAGTCTTATTTTTATTGTCAACTTTATTATTTAAGCAAATTTTTGTTTCTTAGATGTTATTTTTCTTTTACTCTAAGTTGTTATATATGACAGCAGAATGCATTACAACTCATATTACACTTATAGAGCACATTTTTACACATCTCTGCTTGTATACTAAGTTTATTCACAGCCGGGGCATGGTGATGCAAGCCTATGATCCCAGCACTTGGGAGGCTGAGGCAGGAGGATTGCTAGTTCAAAGCCAGCCTCAGCAATGGCGAGGCACTTAGCAACTCAGTGAGACCCTGTCTCTAATAAAATACAAAAAAGGGCTGGGGATGTGGCCCAGTGGTCGAGTGCCCCTGAGTTCAATCCCCGGCACCAAAAAAAAAAGCTTATTCACACCATTCATGTTTTCATACATGCACCCAGGGCAATGATATCCAAGATATCCATCTCATTTTTTTTTTTTTTTTTTTTTTTACCCTTTTGCCCCTTCCCTTCTCCTCCCTCCCCACTGGCTTTTCTAGTGTTCCTCTAATCTTTCTATGTTTCCTGTCCCAACCTCACTGTGAATCAGCCTAGAGCTCTAATTTGATTTTACCATCCTAGGTCAATGCCTACTTCTTCTTCTTCTTCTTCTTTTTTTTTTTTTTTTTTTTTTTTTTTGGTACCGGGGATTGAACTCAAGGGGCACTCGACCACTGGGCCACATCCCCAGCCCTTTTTTGTATTTTATTAGAGACAGGGTCTCACTGAGTTGCTAAGTGCCTCGCCATTGCTGAGGCTGGCTTTGAACTCACAATCCTCCTGCCTCAGCCTCCCAAGTGCTGGGATTACAGGTGTGTGCCACCTCACCCAGCTTCAATGCCTACTTCTACAATAGTCAAGGTGAACATTAGCTTTGGTTGGGGTTAAATGCCTGCCTATTCATGAACCTGTACTGTGGCAGACAGACAAGGATTAAAATCAATTAGCCTATGCAGACTACTATAAACCATGAAGACGTGGAGTGGATTTTAGGAGAAAGCCAACGGAAGTGTCCAGTACCAGGGAGAAGATAAGGAAAGAAGCATTTAGCATGACTCTCAAGTTTCTGGCTTATGTAGGATATAGACTGTGGGGCTGTCAATTGGTTGGCCCTAGCAAGACTTCAGGATCAAGTTCTGGGGGCAAGGTAAAAATTTCTGTGAGAACAATGTAAAAATGCCTATGAGAACTTTCTCATGGAGATGTCAATAAGTGGCTAGAAATATGGGTCTGGCACTGGGAGAGAAACTGGGGATGCTGAAACTTAAGGAGAATGTAGTCCTCAATAGCCAGGGGAACGGGGCTCTAAGCAAGGTTCAATTTGTCAAGAACAGGCCTATTCCCTTAGCAAGCCAGGAAGTTTATGGAGTTGCAAGCTTGAGAACAGACATGAGCAAAACCTTCCAAGCAGAGATTCCCAGCTCTCCTTTGTCTTATGGTGGCAACAACAGCAACACAAACAACTTTTATCAACATCACCATCATCACAGACAGCTAGTCAAAAAAAAAGAAAAATGAAGAGGCACACTAAATACTCCAAACTTCTGAGTCTTAATTAAAAACATAAGAGCATCAAAAGGATTCTGATTTTTTACTTTGTTCCTGTATACGTATATTTTACATTGCTGGATATACTAATTTTATTCAGAAATACAATTCCATGATTTTTAAATTAAAAAGGGGGAAAGGTTTAACAAAGTAGGGTTGGTTTTAATAATGGTTTCAATGTACATAATGTATGGGGAAATGACCTAAGAAATACTAGAAACATCCTTCAGAAGAAGGTGGTTTTATATGTGTAAAAAGTTTGCACAGTATAACAATTACAATTTTCACAAATCTGTTTGGGATTTTAAAAAATCAGGAAAAGAAAACAAAACTGGCTACCTGTCTGTACAAATATCACGAATCCTTCAGACAACTTGCTAATAGTCTGTTGATCAAGAATTGAAACACCTGAAATTTTCTTCCGCTGCTTTACAGAGATTCCTTAAGCTTCCTACATGAACATTATTTTCTAAAAAGAGGGGAAAAAAAAAAAAAAAAAAAGCCTAATGCTGTGGCACAGACCTATTATAATCCTAGTGGCTCAGAAGGCTGAGACAGGAGGATCACAAGTTCACAGCCAGCCTCTGTAACTTAGCAAGGCCCTAAGCAACTTAGTAAGACCTGTCTCAAAATAAAAAGGGCTGGGGATGTGGCTCAGTGGTTAAGTGCCCCTGGGTTCAATCCCCAATACAAATGTATATATATGTGTGCATATGTGTGTGTAAATACACGGATATTTACACACACACATATATAATAGTTCAACTTTTTGAATAATTAAATAATTTCTGGCGGAGCACGATGGTGCATACCTGTAATCCCAGCAGCTCTGGAGGCTGAGGCAAGAAGATTTCAAGTTCTAAGCCAGCAACTTAGAAGGCCCTAAGCAACTCAGGGAGACCCTGTCTCTAAATAAAATACAAAAAAAAAGTGGGGGGCTAGAGATGTGGCTCAGTGGTTAAGCACCCCTGGGTTCAATTATCCCTGGTACAAAACACACACACACGCGCGTGCACACACAATTTCTCCCTCAAATGAATTTGTTAAGAATATTAAGTAAAACTTGTGCTCCATTTGTGTACAATGAATCAAAATGCATTGTGCTATCATATATAATTAGAACAAAATTTTTAAAAGAATATTAAATAAGTGTCATTTTTTAATTCTTTTCTGTTCTATATTAACTGACACAAAATGTCTATCAAATTTTCAAAGCAACCTGCTTATCACTCTGGACCACTGCAGTAACACAGGTTAAAGTCAGGTTTCTCCCACATCAAATAAATGCCTCATCTATGCTGAGGCAACAGTGGAAATGAAAGTCTTAAACCATCTACATTGTCAGATTTAAATTTTGTTTTGAAAAACCCTAACACACCTACAGAGAATACACTTTGAAAAACCACTGTACAATACCACCATATCTCATCTGACACATTAGTGATTACCATTCGTGGATGCACCTCATCAGATAGGAGGATCATTCAGGCACGAAATTCCCATCGTGCCCAACAAAAGCTGTTCAGAAACTGGCTGTGTTCTCATTGTGCTATAAAACAAGAAATTTGGAAATACATTGGTGATTCTGTTTGTACACTCCACCTAAGATTCACAAACTTAATTGTTAACAGAAAAGTCTACCCATAGGTTGACAGCCTGAAAATATTTGATGACCTAGAGACTACAGTTCAAATAGAAATTATGCAGATTCCATTATAACCTGGAAACAACTAAAAAATTCTTGTGAGATATTTCAGGTTTCTTTTTAAAATAATGGCCTAAAGGCTATGAGTGATAAGCTCTTTCAGAGAGATGTGAAATTGGTTCAGTCCAAAGCACCTGGCCCTGCCCTCCACCCTGTGTGAAATCTTGACCTGCAATGGTGACCCCAAAATTCATATGCTAAAATCCTAACCCCCAACGTATTAGTATTAGATGGGACCGCTGAAGATGACTAGGTCAGTAGAACAAAGACCTCATGATGGCATTAGTGCCTTTTTTTTGGTGGGGGGATTGTTACTGGGCATTGAACCTAAGGCCTCCCACATACTGGGCAAGCACTAAACTGCATCCCAGCCTTTTTAATTTTTATTTCAAGACAGGGTCTCACTAAGTGGCTCAAACTTGCAATCCTCCTGCCTCTGCCTTCCAAGTAGCTGGGATTACAGACATGCACTATGGTGCCCAGCATGAGATTAGTGCCATTATTTAAAAACAAAAAAGGTCCCAGAGAGACTCCTCTTCCCCCATGTGAAAAGCCCTCTATCTCACCAGACACCAGATCTGCAGGTACCTGATCTCTGACTTCCCAACCTCCAGAACTGTGAAAAATAAATTTGTTGTTTTAAACCACCCAATTTATGATAATTTGTTACAGCAGCTCCAAGAAACTTAACACACCATCCTTCTCACCAACTTCCTCTCTTCTGATAAAGTCCCCAGAAAATGTCCTCAGTGCCTCCCCCATACAATTTGTTATGCTGTATATTTGTATTAAGAGGCGCTTTAAAAAAAAAGGCACTTTCCATAATTTAAAGATCATCAAAAGTAGAGACTGCCCCATTCATCTCTGTTTACCTTAAAAGCTCAATGAGTGATTCTTTTTTTTTTAATGAATAAAATTCATCAACTGTTATCTATCCACAACAAGGCCTAAAATATTGGCTTGTCAGTATTTGTATGCGAAAAGCAATCCTAGTGCTACGCTATATAAATGCAACTAATGACTAAAAGTACCACATTTCAGCCCTCCCAAAAGTTAAAGGATATGGGGTGGGAGCAGCCCTGGGGAAGACCATAAAATCCAGGGTAGTAATGAGCTGTATTTCCCAGCAGCAGCTAATATATTGACAGGGATAACGAATAAGTACAGTGAAAGCTTTTAGAGTACTAAATGGTTTGATCCTGCCCTACAGAATGTATAGGTCTGTGTACATATCCCACTTGTTTCCCTTCGATAATGGAGATGCTCTAGGCAAGGCCAGAAACATCTGTCCACATCTAAGCCATCTGAAACACATTCTGGAAGGTCCCTTCACATGCTAACACTTGAAAATGTTACGCTCATATTAAGAAACACCAGCTTTATTCCTTTATTCTTTATAACATCACTAGCACCTGACATTATTAGACATTTGTCTATCTCCCGCACTGGAACATCCATGGTGAAGAGATTTTGTTCATTGCTGTTTCCTCCTAGCCAACAACTCTGTCTGGCACACACACTGCCTTGAGAAAAGTTTCCAAGCTGCCTCTCTCCCGAAGAACGTTACCAAGATTGGAGAGCCCAGAGGCCAAGGCTCCTAAAATTAAGCCTTAGGTAAGAATTAACTGAAGTCAGCAAGAATTTCACATTCTGAGAGAGTCCTCAGGCTCAGGACTAGATCAAGAATTTGTGGGCATGGACTGTGGGACCAGCCCTAGCTGCTCTCAACATTGTCTACTATCAGAGGTGCTGACTGGGAGCAGTGACCTTTCAACCAGAAAAGCTTGGTGATAACAGGGCAGCTCAACCACTGAGCCTCCAGCTAAGTCTACTGGGGCCCAAGATTTGGAATAGACAAATATCTCCGCAGATGAAGCCTACAGGCAGAGAAAGCTCTGGAAGTTAGCAGAGCTTTACTGTCCAGGAAGGACCAGGATGTGTGCACATTCATCATTTGTCACATCTGCATGTCATCTACACCCCTGAAGAGCTTCATTCATCAGGGAGGCCAGAATATGCATACCATGAAAGCTTCCAAGTCACATACCTCCGAAATCATGTACAATATACCTGACTCATCTTAACAAAAACACAAACCAAAAGTATTCTCAGTACTTAAGAATGATAATATCAGGAATTCACTAGAGCTACATTAATAATGAATACTGATTCTGTAAACACATTAAGAGGAAGTGATAAACTAGACATAAAAAAAAAAAAAAAACAGTTACATAACTGTCTTTCCAAAGCAAGACACTCATCTCAGGGACAAGCAAATGTACAGGGAAAAGGGAAACAGTACACTAAGATGTATGATCTAGGGAGAAATCAAATCACTTCAGGACCTCAGCTTTTTCAATTAAAAAATTCTCAGGATTATTGGCAGGAAAAAATAAGGCCATGTTGTTCAAACTATGAATTGGGAACTAGTGGGCCTTGAAATCAATTCAGTGGGTCACAATAAGCCCCCAAAAATAAGTAAATATATAATATATATATATATATATATATATATATACACACACACACACACACACACACACACACATATTACATTGAGCTAGAAGCCACTTGTGAGAGAAGGCAGTGATTAGAAGACACCGTGCAGAGGTGGGGGTGAAGCTCAGTGGTAGAGCACCTGCCTAGTGTTTAAAGTATTTGACTGCCAGCACCACAAAAAAAAAAATAAATACATAACATCATTTGGAAACCTTCATGAGAACTGGAACATTTTGTTTGATCTGGACGCTGGTGTCAGGAAGTGAGCGCTTTATGAAAAGTCACTGTAAAATTATGGTACAGTCACATTTCTGCATGTATGTTACTCTAATAAATAGCTTATCAAAAAAGTAGAATAAGACAAAATCAAGCAGAACAGAAAACCTGTGAATGTTCACAGACAGTAAAAGTATGTACCTCTTCATGAAACTTTTCTGTTTCCAAGTAATTCCCACATGCAGCTAGTACAGGGACACAGTATAAAGCATATTTCTATAGACACAGGACTAAAAAAGCTTGAAAAGTCTTGAGGCAATGCAGGAAAATATGTTGTGAACTAAATCACCATACAAACACTAGCTATTACTCAGGACCAAAAGGAAAGGGGAGCCAGTCATGGTGGTGCATGCCTATAATCCCAGCAACTCAGGAGGCTGAGGCAGGAGGATGGCAAGTTCAAAGCCAGACCCTCAGCAACTTAGCAAGGCTCTAAGCAACTCAGCAAGACCCTGTCTCAAAATTTAAAAAAAAATAAATAAAAAGAGCTGGGGATGTGGCTCAATTGTTAAGCCACAAAGGGGAGGGGAGAGGGCAGGAGGAGACACCCCTTTCACAATGACAACCTAAAACATAAAAGAAATAACTCCTGGGGCTGGGGTTGTGGCTCAGCAGCAGAGCGCTTGCCTCGCACGTGGCCAGAGTTCGAGCCTCAGTACCACATAAACATAAATGCATTGCATTGTGTACAACTAAAGTAAATAAATAAATATTAAAAAAAAAAAAAAAAAAAGAAAGAAAGAAAGAACTCCTGTGCGGTACAGACACATTCTAAAAGACATGTTTTTCTCCTTGCCCCATTTACACTTTTAGGCTTTCCTACCGGCATCCTCATTTAGAAGCCTTTTTCTTTTTTTTTTTTTTTTTTTTTAATATTTATTTATTTGCTTTAGCTGTACACAATGGGTTTATTTGTACGTGGTGCTGAGGATTGAACCCGGGCCGCGCACGTGCCAGGCGAGCGCTCTACCGCTGAGCCACAACCCCAGCCCAGAAGCCTTTTTCTTTCCTTCCATAATCCTCAGGAAGAGGAGAAAATCAGTCAATAAAAGCAGAGCCTCTACTTAAAGACTAATTCTTACTCCAGTTTTTAAGACTTTCCATACTGTTGATGAAATTAAAGCTTACCAAGACAAACAGGAAATACTGTCTTTGAGACAAAAACCGCAGCATATCAGTAATTAAAAGGTAGCATCCTCTACATACCCACACCAGAGTAGCCTAAAAGTTATCACACAACAAGTGAGATTCTTTAAAGATGAAGATAAAAAGGAAGACTTGCAGTTGAGTGGTTTCATCATCCCCCTGGGCCTAGAGTTTTCCCTCACAGAGAAAAAAACAAAAATACTTAAATCAATGTCACCATTGATACATATTTTAAAGGAGGACTGAATTTTAAATCTTAATCCTGAATTTAGTAACTGTAGTAATTTAGTGCATTTAAGTACTTATTATTTTGGGGGTTTTTTTGTGGTGCTGGGGGTTGAACCCAGGGCCTTATGCATGTGAGACAAGCACTCTACCAACTGAGCTATATCCCCAGCCCAGTGATTAAAATTTAATTTTTTTTTATCTACAAACCTACATAGGAAGAGTAATTCATGTTTAGCAATAAAATTTTTGTGAATTTAGATAGTTACATGATATTCTATAGTTTGTCCAAATTTTGTGCTGTTTTACTTTTTAGATTCATAAATCCTAAGCAATTTTTAATAAAATATTGGGATTAATTCTAAACACATGTTAATGAAGCATTAACACATATATTAATGTGGTACTTCAATACCAAAAATAAATACCAACATGCCAATATTTTCTTTTTGCTACCCAACACTAGATAAACACAACGTATCTAACTAAACACAACATATCCCTCCTGAAACCAGAGACCTGGTACTCATGCCCAGGCAGTTCTAATCTTCACAGCTAATTTAGCACCAACTCAACCTCCTGACAACTGTTAGGTGCTAGGAATAAGCCAAGCCTACCATCAAACAGAAGTGCATGACCAATTCAACAGGAAAGCTGAACCTATGAGCTCTGACTTTGTTCCCCAAGGACACTTTTGCCACCCTGCCAGGAACTGCCATGAAACAACATGCTTTCTGAATCATGAGGGAGCTATAGAAATGCAGGACAAAAAGGACAGACTCCAGAGACCATCTGCTGAGAAGACAGCAGGAGACCACACCTAATGAGAGTCTGGACAGCCAATTTCCACAGAAGGGAGGAAGGCAGGGAGATGAAGAAATGGGGTGGAGGAGTTGGGAGGATTTCACATAAGAGGCTGAGCTGGGCCTTTGGAGACAAGAGCTCTGTGCACACAGGCCTTGCATTTCTTCAAGATATGCTTGCTTCCAAAGCATGCAGCCACCAGGAACTCAGTACAGAGAAGGCAACAGCTAACTCTGAGAAGCCCACATGTCTTCCTTGCTTTAGGGGCCCACTGGTAAAACTTTGGGTCAAAATGACTTGGGAGACCAGAATGCCAAGGAAGCAGAATGCCTAAGGCAAAGAAGATGGATTCAGATTCAGCTCACCTGGGTTCAAATTTCAACTTCTCAAATTACTGAACTTCAGAAGAACTGTTTATTCATCCCTATAAAATAAGAACCTGTTTTTGTACTTGGGATTGAACCCAGTGGCACTTAACCACTGAACCACATCCCCATTTTTTTTTTTTTTTTTTTTTTTTTTTTTTGGAGACAGGGTCTCACTAAGTTGCTAAGGCTGGCCTTGAATTTACAATCTCTTGCCTCAGCCTCCCAAGTCACTAGGATTGTAGGTGTGTGCCACTACTCTCGGCTAAGGAGTCAATATTTCTATAATGAAGCAAGACCACTTCTAGAAATGGATTCACACAGAAAAGTGGTCACTGGGCTGGGGATATAGCTCAGTTGGTAGAGTGCTTGCCTCCCATGCAAAAGGCCCTGGGTTTGATCCCCAGCACCAAAAAAAGAAAAAAAAAACAAAATGGTCACTGGGTGGCCAAGAAATAGTAGTAATATCACAGTCCTCCTGAAGCAGCCAGCCAACAGACAGCCATGCCCTGCACTGCCCCACCTAAATCTTCCCTGGCTATCACAGTGGAATAACTATGAAAAATGAATGATCATTTTCTAAAACCCTGTAAGAACAAATCTACGGTTCAGATCTCTCTAAACACTCATTAAAATATATTCCAGCTAGTTGGACAAGATGTAATCCCAGCTACTCAGGAGGATGACAAGTTCGAAGGCAGCCTGAGCAATTTAGCAGAACCTGTTTCAAAATAAAATTTAAAAGGCTACCAATGTAGCTCTGTGGTAAAACACCCCTGGGTTCAATCCCCAGTACTCACCCACCAAAAAAGCAAACTATATAAATACTAAGAGAACATATAGGTTAAATGCCTCCATGGGAGGGGAAGTGAGGTCTTTACAGGCATGTCAACATAGGAAAACAAAAGATGACTGGCAGGGGTTAGGGGCATAGCTCAGTGGTAAAGTATGTGAGAGAGGCCCTGGGTCCAATCCCCAGCACCAAAAGCAAAAAATCCTCTTATGAATCAAGAAAAATGTGAACATGTTAATGCCAACAGAAAAAGAGAAACGGCCAATTGGCATTTTTCGCACATCAGATTGAATGAATACATGAAAGGATTAATATTCACCGTGGGCCAGGGCTACAGATTACCAGTATACTCTCATAACAGTACTCCATGAAACTATAAATAATGGGCCGGGATTGTGGGTCAATGGTAAAGTGCTTGCCTAGCCTGTGTGAGGCACTGGGTGCTGTATCCTAATCTCAGGGCACTCTACCACTGAGCTACATCTGTAGTCCCCCCCCCCCCAGGTCTCATAAGTTTTATTCCATTAGTGTCCTTTTCATTCGCAGTCTATTATTATAAGACTGAGTCTGGAGGAGGGGGAGGGGGCTGGGGTTGTGGCTCAGCAGTAGAGCAGCTTGCCTAGCACATGCACGGCCTGGTTTGATCCTCAACACCATGTAAAAATAATCGTTGTGTACAACTAAAAGCAAAAAAATAAAATAAAATAAAAAATAAAAAGACTAAATTGCATAGGCTGACCTTGAACTTGCAATCCTTCTACCTCAGCCTTCCAAGTTGCTGGAATTATAGGCATGCACCACCATGCCTGACTTATAAGCCTTTATTTAAGAGCTTATGTCTCTAATTTAGTCATTCCATGTTGATAAAAATACCTTAAGTGAATGTCCAAAGAAACATAATTTATATGAGAATGTCCATCATAGAAATACTTAAAAAAAACAACAGGCAACAATCTATAATCCAACAATTCTGCCATGATCAATTTAACAAATACATCATTCAAATATAGGGAAAATACCAGTCATTTTTAAATCATAAGAAAAAGATTAGCCAGGACATGCACCAAAAAAATTAACAGTAGTAATATTCTGGATAGTGAAATTAAAGGTAATTTAATTTTTTTCTATATTTTCCTTTCACCTCCATTATTTTCCACAAAAAATTTATTTCCAGCCAGGCTCAGTGACCCACACCTATAATCCCAGTGGACCTGGAGGCTGAGGCAAAAGGACCACAAATTCAAGGCCAGCCACAGCAACTTTAGTGAGGCCCTAAGCAACTTAGTGAGATCCTGTCTTAAAATAAAAAAATAAAAAGGGCTTGGATGTAGCTCAGTGGTAAAGTACCTCAAGGTTAAATCTCTGTACCAAAAAAAAAAAAGTATATTTCCATGAAATTAATTTTCATAATCTTGAGGAGGACAAAATATCATCCTCAGTGCTGACACCTTCATAGGTGCTGACAAAGTCTTCAAGGCCCCCCATCACACTTCAGGACTGCTGTCTCGTTCTCTGTCCACTCTCCAAAGCACATTCTTGTCCTCCAGCTTAATAGTCACAACCCCTGATAGGCCTTCAAGTTAGTCACACACAAAAGAATACTGAGGCAACATGACATTTTTCAAAGCAACCAGAAAAATAAGACCCCAAGGTCAGCTTCCACAACCACATGAGCCACACTGAATAAATTCATCCTACTGGTAAGAGATTAGTGGTAAAGTGAAGTGATGAAGGCTGGAAATTCTGAGCCAAATTTCCCTGAAAAGAAAGGGCCATGAGGAATGCTCATAACAGCACCCCCTTTTTGATCCTTTGAAAAAGTTTTTTTTTTCTTTTTTTTTCCTTTCTTTTTTTTGGCACTGGGGATTGCATTTTACCACTGAGCTACATCCCCAGTCTTTTTAACTTTTATGTTGAGACAAGGGCTTGCTAAATTGCTGGTTCATTCTAGTGTTTGGATATTTAGAGACCACTGAGAAATATAAGAGTCATATATTAGACACTAGACCCAATAACTGAGATAATTCTTCCCTGAAATCTAGGAAACAAGATGTCTTTAAAGCCCTGCTCCCAAGAACTAAGCGGGACCCCCTATAACAATAAGATGTCACTTGCCAGACGAAAAGTCCCAAGGAGATGCTGCCATGTCTGAAAGAAATGGTTCTTGGTCGGAGGTTCTCAAAATAGCTACTCCCCAGTGACACATTTTCAAAAGACCACTATGTGCAAGTTGAAAATTCTCTATACAGAGAATTCTGAGGAATGGAGAAGACAGAAATGGCAACTGTTCAAGAGAAAGCTGAGTGTTTGGCTGACATGCATGTGTGATAACAAAGCTCACATGGTTTCTGTTCTCCCAAAATGACAGAAGACAGACAGCAGCCCAAACAGCATAGACCAGTAAGGAGAGACTATATTCAAAGTAGCCAAAAGATTAGCAATGAAGGGCTGGGGTTGTGGCTCAGCGGCAGAGCGCTCACCTAGCACGTGCGCGGCCTGGGTTCGATCCTCAGCACCACGTAAAAATAAAGGCATTGTGTACAACTAAAACAAATAAATGAATATCTTAAAAAAAAAAATTAGCAATGAAGAGGGCTGTTGGACATCCTTAAGCTACCTTCACACTCCAAGTAGCATGGGTGGGCTGGGGATATAGCTCAGTTGGTAGAGTGCCTGCCTCACATGCACAAGGCCCTGGGTTCAATCCCCAGCACCACACACACACACACACACACACACACACACACACAATTGTTGAGGATATAGCTCAGTTGGTAGAGTGCCTGCCTCACATGCACAAGGCCCTGGGTTCAATCCCCAGCACCCAAAAAAAAAAAAAAAAAAAAAAAGTCAAAGTAGCATGGGAAAATATCAACCTATAGTTGAAGGGAATAGAGACAGCTTATGATTTACATGTTCAGAGTTAATCCCATGGGAAAAAACTGGCCAGAGGCAATCAGCACTCTGGCTGGCTGGTCTGTCCCGTGAGTCTTAGTTTCCACACACAACAAAATGAGGCCGGATCTATTTCTCAACCTTATCCTTTCACTATTTTTCCAAGAAAAACCTCTTATTTTGAAGGCTGTCTACTAAGATGCACTTATGAGTAACTGGCTCATTTCCCAGACAGAACTGTCCCATCAAGCTGTTAAGAGCTTGCCATGGTGGCATCCTCATTAGACCCTCAGACAGGAAACAGGACACCAGAGTTTCAATCCCAGCCCTGCAGGTACCTGTAAAACCTTTATCAAGTTTCTGTTTCATCATTCAGGAAATACATATTTCTTCTGCAAGCCAGGAAGAAGGGGCCTGTGTGATAACTTGTATCACAAGTCAACTTGTTAAAGCAGAACCATCTCTGGTTCTCTTCAACAGGGCATTTCCACATAATTTCTTTAAAATTCAAGATTATCATTTTAGGTTACAAAATGACGGGTAGAGATAGTGCATTTTTACGAAGCATCCTTACAGAAAAAGAATAGGTTTCTTTCTCCTTCCTTATTCCTGCTTACTGAAATATGGATGTTGATGGCAGGAATTCCAGCAGCCACCCTATTCTTGAGGTAGAAACCACATACTCAGAATGGTAGAAGAAAAAGTTAGGGAAACCTGAATCCTTCACACTGTAAAAATGCCAGAATGCCAACCTGCAGACTTCTTTTCCATGAAAAAAAACATACTTCTAACTTGTTTATGATTTTTAGTTTTCAGTCACTTGCAGTTGAACAGGGCATGGACTACTTTTTGGTATAGAAGTCTGAGATTTTGCTGTAATGTTTAAAGAAACAAGCTATTAACATATAGGACTAGTTATTTCATGAAGGAATAGAAGCTAAAACATATAAATAAGAGTTTAGCAAAATCCATAAATTGGTAAATGCATGGGCTGGCAATGCAGATCAGTGGTAGAGCAATTGCCTGGCATGTATCCAAGGCCCTGGGTTTGATCCTCAGCACCACACACACACACAAAGGCAAATGCATGTATAAAAGTTTGCTTCTTTAAAAACTTAGGTCCCTAGCCGGGAGCGGTGGCGCACGCCTGTAATCCCAGCACTTTGGGAGGCTGAGGCAGGAGGATCGCGAGTTCAAAGCCAGCCTCAGCAATGGCGAGGCACTTAGCAACTCAGTGAGACCCTGTCTCTAATAAAATACAAAAAAAAAGGGCTGGGGATGTGGCCCAGTGGTCGAGTGCCCCTGAGTTCAATCCCCGGTACCCAAAAAAAAAAAAAAAAAAAAAAAAAAAAAAAAAAAAACTTAGGTCCCAGAGCTGGGGT
The DNA here is from genome assembly GCA_025594165.1 of Tamias sibiricus. Classification (NCBI taxonomy): domain Eukaryota; kingdom Metazoa; phylum Chordata; class Mammalia; order Rodentia; family Sciuridae; genus Tamias; species Tamias sibiricus. The sequence goes on along the minus strand of CM046659.1, from coordinate 182,583,921 downwards.
TGTGGCTCAGTGATGGAGGGTTTGCCCTGGGTTCAATCCTCAGCACCACATAAAAATAAATTAATTAAAATAAAGGTGTTGTGTTCGTCTACAACTAAAAAAAAAATTTTTTTTTATAACTAGATCCCATTATCTTCTGAGATGACAGCTTCTTCTGTAAAATGAATACTAAACCTCTGTGGGAAACACACGAGTGGGGTTAGTCATGCCTACTCCTATCCTACTTGACACATCCATGGCACTTGGCACTGTCCTTTTCCATTTCTCAAAACTTCCTTCAGACTTCGGAAGCACACAACACTCGCCTCGATCTTCCACTCTTCTCCTACTCTGACTCTCCTCTTCCATCGCCCACCTCCAACCAAACACAAGCACTTGCTCTTGACCAAGCCCAGAATTCACAAGTGTCATCAATCAACAGGAATCACCTTTATCCTTCATCACAAAACAAAACCAAAAAGAGATAAATAAAATGTTGTCACACCAGCTCAATTTATCTAAATTCAATTTCCTATTGAAGAAAGTAAATCACACACACACACACACACACACACACACACTTTGACCCCAATAACCCACAAAAATAAACATTAATGAGCCGGGCGCGGTGGCGCACGCCTGTAATCCCAGCACTTGGGAGGCTGAGGCAGGAGGATCGCGAGTTCAAAGCCAGCCTCAGCAATGGCGAGACCCTGTCTCTAATAAAATACAAAAAAGGTCTGGGGATGTGGCCCAGTGGTCAAGGGCCCCCGAGTTCAATCCCCAGTACCAAAAAAATAAAATAAAATAAAAATAAACATTAATGAGTAAAGTAAGAAATAAAACTATGGCCTTGGACAGAAATAGTAGGGGTAAGGGATCATCAGTGGATGTGAGAGTCAGTACAAATTTTCAGATAACAAAAAAGACTAAAGAGCCAGGCATGGTGGTACACACCTGTAATCCCAGCAACTCAGAGGCTGAGGCAGGAGAATGAGTTCAAGGTCAGCCTCAGAAACTTAGCGAGAGGCCCTAAGCAACTTAACGAGACCCTGTGTCAAAATAAAAAAATAAAAAGTACTGGGGATGTGGCTCAGTGGTAAAGCACCCATGGGTTAGATCTCTGGTACCAGAAAAAAAAAAAAAAAGACTAAAATAAAATGTGGCTAACTAAGTGCTTCAGGAAAGCTCAAGGGGAAATGGAAACCTTCTGCCCTCTGAAACCTAGAAGTCCTGGACCAATGTTTGACATATAGAAAGGCAGACAGAGGAAGAAGTAGTAGGAGTTGTAAGAGAAATTGAAGGTCTGTGTACCTGAAACAACTGTGCAAATTACATGCTCCACCCCAAGACTCATCTATAGAGAACCTGGCCATCCTCCCAAGTCTAAAACCTAGAAGGTGAACATTTTAATAAACCAAATATACCATCTGGGTTAATTTAAGCTTATAGTGTGAATTAATGGCTGCACAGAGAATTCTCCTCATTCTGGGATTTGGAAGATTCTGGCTCCCATCTACTCAACCTAAAATGAACCTTCTCAGGCAACAGATTCTACCTAAACATAAAGAAGTTGAATTTCCACTAAGGGGAGAAGTAAGCCAAGACAATGATGTATGTCTCCCATTCCTAGTTAGAAAATATTATCCTGCACCCTCCATCCTGTCCCTCTTCTACAATTCCACTTGGAAGGGAGAAAAATGGGCAGGTAACCCTGTAGTGCACAATAACCTGATCCAGGAAGGAGACTACTGGCATCAAACTGTGATGCTGAACTCTGAGTTGTACATAATGGCTAGTGACCTGGGCTTCATGCTGGTCCCTTGGGGAGGAGGTGATGTGTTCTACAAGACAGAAGGAGAGAGAACTGGATAAGTCCACACACCATGCAAACCCTGTCCAGATAATGCTTTCCTGGTAGACACACAGGGAATAAAATACAGACTTCATAGAAGGCATGCACGTGAATGGAAGGTGCTGAGAGCAAATCCTGAAGTGCAGAGAATGCTCAATAGGAGGGTTTAACTACCAGGCAGGCATCAAGTCCTAAACTATGTGAAATGTGCAAGAGCAACAGAAAAGGAATACAGTTAACACCTGGTTAGAACCTATACTCAGGACTAGGCAGGAAGCAGAGGAGACACACAGGACTAACAGATTTCGAGCCTAAGTAACTGAAGAATCTGTGGTTCTGTTTACAGAGGAAACTAGAGGATGAGGGTCAGTGTGGAGAGCAAAAAAAGTCAGACTTGTGAGGAAGTCAGTCTGTGGTGACTAAGGAACCTAAGAAGGTTTGTAGACCACTGAAAGCATAGGACCAGACCAGCAGGACATAGATTGTGGGGCCAAAACTCTGAAAGTCACCCACTGAGGGGTCCCCCGGCATTCATGACAAACATCCTCTCAATGTCAGAGACTCAAGAACAGAAAGTAAGCCAGGCGCAGCGGCGCACGCCTGTAATCCCAGCACTTGGGATGCTGAGGCAGGAAGATTGCGAATTCAAAGCCAGTCTCAGCAATAGCAAGGCACTTAGCAACTCAGTGAGACCCTGTCTCTAATAAAATACAAAAAAGGGCTGGGGATGTGGCCCAGTGGTTGAGTGCCCCTGAGCTCAATCCCCAGTACCAAAAAAATAAAGAACAGAAAGTGCTGCCCTTTCAAAAACTCAGCCAAGAGCCACAGTGTCACTCGCCTGTAATCCCAGCAGCTCGAGAGGCTGAGGCAGGAAGACTGCAAGTTCAAAGCCAGCCTCACAACTTAGCAAGGCACTCAGCAACTCAGTAAGACCCTGTTTCTAAATAAAATACAAAAAAAGTGCTGGGGATGTGGCTTAGTGGTTAAGCGCCCATGGGTTCAATCCCCAGTACCCGCCCCACTCCCCACCCCAAAAAAAGAAAAACCTCAGCAAAGTCTTCACAAAGAAGCCCCAAACTGGTGCTTGGAGAAACCTGATACAAAGGAGCTGATGCCAGAAGCAGCAACTCAAAAGGTCCACACAGACAACAGCACTTATGAGCACCACCACCTGGCATGGGCATGTCTCTGGGGAGAAGTAAGAGGAAGGAGTACTCTTCATTCATTTCAAATTCTGAACCAGGCACTGCCTAGTTAAAATAACATAACAAAGTTCAACTTTCGTTAGAAGGTCGCTCAACTTAGCAGGCCCGATGCCATTTCCACTACTAGGCAAACAACATAAGGACAAAGATCAGTGACTGGCATGGAAAGCTGGCTAACAGGGATCCTGTAGGGGCATCTCATTACTCCCCCAACCAACTGGTCACCATGTGACAAAACTTGGAAGGCAGGAACTCTACTCAATGCCAGGATCAAATCAGTATTCATCAACAAGACCCTGGCAAAATAAATAGTTAAGAGTCAGTGTCTGTTCCTTTTATAAACCAGAGGAATGGCTGTACTTTTTTACCTCAACAACCTCCGGTACCAGTAAAGATCTGGGAGACTGCCACAGCACAGGTGTAAGTTAACACCAGGTGGAGGAATACATGTAAAAAAGTTGAAAATATTGACACAAACTTTTTCAAACAGTTACTCAGCAACTTGGTGAAATCTGTGTCAAAATAAAAAAAACAAAAAAATAACTGGGGATGTAGCTCAACACCCTTGGATTAAATCCCCAGTACCAATAACAACAAAAACAAAGATCTTCTCATTATTTCTATTTGAGGGGTGGGGGGTAACTCAGTGATAGAGCACTTACATGGTATGTGTGGATTCAAGCACAACACCATGCAAAATAAATTAATGATTTCTTTAAATCAGCAAAAAAAAAATAATAAAATAAAATCGATTATTGAGAATCAAAATTAGTAAAAAAAAATCCTGGATAGTAGCCTCATGAGCACTGACACTGCATAAAGCAGACTGGAGCCAGCAAAAGAGAAACGCTGAATACTGAATGACTGATTATTGCCAGAACAAATGGTTCTGGTACTAAAAGCCATCAACTAGAAAGTACTCTTCCAGGCAGCCTCACCTAAGTTGTTGTGAATGGAGTCTTGTAGTCGCCAAGCATCACTCCAGGAGTTTCTTGCAAGAACTCCAATGGCCACTCCCAGGAAAGGGTTTCAAAATATATAAATCACCAATCACCCAATAACTGGGAAAACCTGATCTAATCAACATTCTCTATTAAAAAAAATGTTTTTCTATAAAATCTCCACACTTACTGAGACCTTTATTTATTTATTTAAGTATTGAGGATTGAACCTACAGCCATATTCCCAGCCCTTTTTATTATTTTTAAGACAGTCTTGCTAAGTTGCTGAGGCTAGCTAGCTTTGAACTTGCAATCTTCCTGCCGCCGCCTCCTGAGCTGCTGGGATTGCAGGTGTGTGCCACCACATCCAGCTTACTTTTATTTTTATATTTGACCTTTTCAAAGACTTATTTGGCTATTTTTCTGATTTGAAGTCACATAAAAAAATAGGTGATATTCAGGCATCTTTTCAAAGTTAATGGAGATACTTTTAAATTTTTTAAATTAATTCTATATTCTTGAAGGCAGCTTTACGTAGCATAATAAAGGGGAAATAAAAAGGAATTAGAAGCCCTTCATACTACTAACTACTCTGCATCCAATCAACCATGTAAACTTGAACAAAAAACTTAAATCCTATGGGTTATGGTATTCTCTCCCATAAAATAATAGCCTCTAAGGTCCTTTCTACTCCTAACACATGATGAGCGATTTAACATTTTTAAAAGATACTAATTCTTCTAATGAAATATATTAATCTGTGCAATCACAAAACATTTTAAACAAAATTAGGTTTTTGGAAAAAATAAATTTTAATAGTCATAATTTGAGAAATAAGCTTTTAAAATAAAATTATACTGTTTGATCAACATAAACTAGAAACCTGGAATGCTGGGTGATGTGACAAAGCAATCTTTCACCTCTTTTCCCTAGTGAGGCTTAGAAGCCATAGTTAAGGTTTATTACTTTTTCTTTTTCTATTTTTATTTTTCCTTTTTCTCTCTTTCTTATTTGTTTTTGGTACAGGGGATTGAATCCAGGGACACTTTTATCACCAAGCTACATCCCCGGTCCTTTCCATTTTTTACTTAGAGACAAGGTCTCACTAAATTACTAAAGACAGCCTCAAACTTGAGATTCTCCTGCATCAACTTCCCAAGTAGCTGGAATTACAGGTGTGCACCACAATGCACCACAGATTGACTGCTTTTCTGATTCCCAAATCACTCACTTTCCAATGTAAAAAAGAAAAAAGTTTCAAAGGGCTGAAGGTTTAGCTTAGTGGTAGAGCATTTGCCTAGCATGCATGTGAAGCCCTGGGTTGGTTCCCCAGCACAAAAAAATAAACAAACAACTACACATATACACACATATATACATGTATATGAATACACACACACACACACGTTTACATGTACAAATATATATTTAAAGAATGCATTTCTCCCTGGGCATGGTGGCATATGCCCATAATACCAGCAGTGTGGGAGGCTGAGGCAGGAGGATTGCAAGTTCAAACCTAAGCAACCTAGTGAGACCCTCTCTTTAAATAAAAAATAAAAAGGCTGGGATGTGGCTCAGTGGCTAAGTGCCCCTGAATTCAGTCTCTGATATCAGGGGGGGAAAAAAGTCCTCCTACATCTAAAATAAGTTATAGCTCTTAAACTTTATTTCAATAGTTCATTCTCAAACTCCACCAGAAAACCGTTTTAATTGTTCACCAGACTCCTCACTAATGTTCTAAAAGAAAGAAAATAACTACATTCAGCAATGCCCAGTGCTCCTTCTATACTTAAAGGTCTGACTATGACTACTAAAAAATTCCTCCAGAAACTAAAGATGATGAGTTATAGAAAGCCAACACCCCCTTTTTTTTTGGGGGGGGAGGGGTGCAGGAGGCTATAACCAGGGATTGAACCCAGGGGCACTTAATCACTGAGCCACATCTCCAGTCCTTTTTGAGATAGGGTCTCACTAAGTTGCTGAGACTGACTTTGAACTTGCAGTCATCCTGCCTCAGCCTCCCAAGTCACTGGGATTACAGGTAAGCACCTCCACACCCAGCAGTCCAAACCCTTTCTATAAAACTTGAAAGGATGACTGTAAGTAGATTATTCCAAACACTAAAGACTTTAAGATTTAATCACTTTCTAAGACTGAAAGTTTTTTCCTATTAAAAATTAATTTTAAGCCGGGCGCGGTGGCGCACACCTGTAATCCCAGCACTTGGGAGGCTGAGGCAGGAGGATAGCAAGTTCAAAGCCAGCCTCAGCAATGGTGAGGCACTTAGCAACTCAGTGAGACCCTGTCTCTAATAAAATACAAAAAAAGGGCTGGGATGTGGCCCAGTGGTCGAGAGCCCCTGAGTTCAATCCCCGGTACCAATAAATAAATAAATAAAATAAAATAAAAATCAATTTTAGGGCTGGAGTTGTAGCTCAGTGGAAGAGTGCTTGCCCAGCATGTTTGAGGCACTGGGCTCCATTCTCAGCAACACATATAAATAAATAAAATAAAGGTCCATCAACATCTAAAAAAAAATTTAAAAAAAAAAAAAAACTATTTTACCAGCAGCAGCAATAGCTGATGTGTCATTACAATGTGTCAAGCTCTGCTCTAGGTATGAAACATAATTACTCACTGAATTCCATTCAATTGTTCTATGAACACATGAAATTTTATCAGTCCCATTTTAGGGATGAACAAATTTGAGACTTTTACAAGTTAAATGATTAGCTCAAAGTTACACAGCTGCTAAGTGGCAGGGTCCAGGCTCAAAGTAGATCTAGTTGACATTTAAGACCCTGCTTTTTTTTGTTTGTTTGTTTCTTTTTGGCTATTCATAATATTAGATTCATTTTGACATAATTTAAAAAGCATGGAATATAATTTGCTCAAGTTCAGTCCTCGGCATATCCCCTTTCCCTCCCTTCTTCCCTCTCCTTGCTCCTTCCCCTCAACTCTACTGATCTCTCTGCTATTTACTTCTAGACTTCTTTTTCTTTCTGGTGTCTTGTGGGTATAGATGATGGTGAGATTTACTGTGGCATATTCACATATGTATATAGAAAGGTTAGGTTAGATTCATTCCTCTGTTCTTTCCTTTTCTCTTCTTCCTCCCCCTTAGTCCCCTTCATTTAGCCCACTGGTTGTCTTTTTTTTTTTTTTAATATTTATTTATTTATTTATTTTTAGTTGTACACAATGCCTTTATTTTTATGTCGTGCTGAGGATAGAACCCAGGCCAGAAGAATACTCTACTGCTGAGCCACAACTCCAGTCCCATGTCCTTCCTTTTTGATGGAATTCTCCACCCCACCATTCCCTCTCCCCACCCCCTCCTTATTTTGTTTTAGCCTCCACATATCAGAGAACACATTCGACCTTTGGCTTTCTGAGTCTGTCTTATTTCACTTATGTGATACTTTACAGTTCCATCCATTTACCAGCAAATGCCACAATTTCTTTTTTTTTTTTTTTTTTTTTTTTTTTTTTTTTGGTACTGGGGATTGAACTCAGGGGCACTTGACCACTGGGCCACATCCCCAGCCCTTTTTTGTATTTTTTATTTAGAGACAGGGTCTCACTGAGTTGCTAAGTGCCTCACCATTGCTGAGGCTGGCTTTGAACTCGCGATCCTCCTGCCTCAGCCTCCCAAAGTGCTGGGATTACAGGCGTGCACCACCACGCCCGGCGCCACAATTTCATTCTTCTTTATAAGCCCCTGCTCTTAACCACTGTCTTCAGCTAAAATATAAACTCCCCTTTCTAAATGATGTCATTTACTTCATACTGGTTTCATTCACTGAAAAAGGAAGCCTTGAAACAAGTTCTAATCTTAATAGCATTTCAGCATCTACATAAAGAAGAAAATCTAAAACTTTTAATTTCAAAATCTCCTAACATGCCAATCCAACAATAAACTTTATGATGTCAATTTTTTGGCCCATATTTCATCCTTTTTTTTTTTTTTTTTTTTTTTCCCCTAAGCTCCACTGAAAAAAAACAGTTGTAGAGGAAGAAAATCATTCCCAAAGCTTAAATTCCAAGTTTCTGTGCTTGGCAACTATACTGTGCTTTGGGACCTTAAAATTATAAGCACAGATCTCAGAGGAGAACATTTCCTTTATTAGCAATTGGCTTTGAAAATTCCATTCTAGGATGCTAAATATAACAAAATACCTCCTGACTTTTATAAACACATTCTTCAGATTATTTTGATACTAGTGATTTTCTATTTACAAGATAGCTTTGCCACAGCAATTTAGCAACTGTAGCTTTTGTGTGTGTGTGTGTGTGTGTGTGTGTGTGTGTGTGTGGTAATGTGTGTGTGTGTGTGTGTGTGTGTGTGTGGTAATGGGGATTGAACTCAGGGGCACTCAAGCACTGGGTCACATCCCCAGCCCTTTTTTGTATTTTATTTAGAGACAGGGTCCCACTGAGTTGCTAAGTGCCTCACCATTGCTGAGGCTGGCTTTGAACTCGCGATCCTCCTGCCTCAGCCTCCCAAAGTGCTGTGATTACAGGCATACACCACCGCGCCCGGCTGCAACTGTAGCATTTTGAGGAATCTTTCAAATTTGTTCTAGCTCTTTTAAAGAACTGACCTGAAAAAAATTTCTCTGAATTCTTCTATGAAATAAGAAAGTTCTGATTTCACGATTCATTTTTCTAGAAAAACACCCTTATTTTGTTATTTCTAATGCCCTTGGATTAAAACACAAGGATACTGGTAGGTTCTTTTCCCAAATTATGAAAGAGAACAAATGCAACTTTTAAAAACACTTTATACATTCACCAATGTCAAATGTGCCCTTATTTTAAAATCCCATAGATGACAATTCAGAAATAATGATGGGGGGAGAGAGACTGTCTTGCCCTGGATAATGGACTACATCAGGTTTTTGGTTTTTTTTTTTTTTTTTTTTTTTTTTTGTAATTGTAGATGGACAGAATACCTTTACTTTATTTGTTTATTTTTATGTGGTGCTGAGGATCAAACCCAGTGCCTCATGCATACTAGGAAAGTGCTCTGACACTGAACTACAGCCCCAGCCCTACATCAGGCTTTTAACAGAAGGTTTAGCGGCTGCATTTTAGGGAATGGTAAGCACCTAGTGGACCTCATGACCCCAGGCGTCCTTTCATTGTATAAGTAGTTCAAGTGCAGTTTTAATTATTAAGGCACCTTTAGCTGGACAGCTCCTGGAGTCCTCCCAACCTAAAACATGAATATGAAAGTTAGAATCAGCTGGCACTTTATTTTGGGGGAATGGATCCAAGGAGTTGAGTGGAGAGGGGGAAAAACTTTGTTTTACCTCATAACCCCAGGACTGTTTTTGTTTTGCTTTAACATATCTTGTTATTACAGTTTGCTTTTCAAAAGTACAGCCACCAGCTATCACCCTTCTCCCTCTTTTCACACCTTCTTGGTCCACAGAATCCCTTTAACACCAAGCATGAGCTCATCCTTAAACAAGGCTACAGAGCCTTCAAACACATGAACATTCACCAACCAGGATGAGTACAGAGTTGTTTGGGACTAAACCAGGATATTCATATGAAGGAGTAAATTGCAAAGTACCTTATCTCTGCAAGGAACTCCTGAATCTGTATCTCCAGCCCTAAATTTTCTCCAAAATATTCTAAACATCAAAATGAACAGACTCCTTGGATGATCCATTTTTACACAATAACAAGAGAGTCCTTCTTTTAAAAAAAAAAAAAAAAATTTCAGGAGAGCATTCCTCCTTGGTAAAACTGTTCTGTTGACATCCTGTCACAGAATCATGTAATCACTTCCTTCCTGATATCCCTTTCCTTCAGTAACCAAAAAGTACAGGCTTCATGAGTGGATGCTCTGGAGCTAGTTTATGGCAACAGGGATTGCTAAGAAACAGATGACCCTCAGCTCCAGCCAACAATTAATCAGGTGAGAAGGTGATAGCACATTCTCCAATAATCCCAAAAGGAGAAGAAATACCGATTGTTAGGAGAGATCTGATTTTTAAGGCAACTTGTTGGTCAAAGAAAACATTTGCAGGTTTCCCACAGGCAATTCCTGAGCCCCGACTTAACCAGTCTCCATCATTCTGGTTCAGGCTCCCACTGTCTATTCTACACATCACTGATCATTTTCCAAAACACACTGCTCCTGGGCTGAGGATGTAGCCCAGTGGTACAGTAAGTACTTCCCGAACGTGTAAAGTCCTGGGTTCCATCCCCAGAAGCTGGGAGGGAAAAAAATAATAATCATTTCTTTTTGCTCCTGACCACTACTAACTTGAAAAAACATAGACACTACCCTAAAAATCCCAAATCTTCATGTCGCCATTTAACGTTCACAGTAACACAACCACCCTTCACCTTCCTCAACTTCCCTACACAAACCTTACATTGCAACCAAAGGAGTCCACCCCTCTTCCATCTCACCCCCCAACCGGCTGTATCCCAGCCAAGATGGCCTCCTTCTTACCTTCCTTCTTTACCCCATCAAAGCCCACATTTGGCGCAGGAAACAACCCTTTGGAAGTAGACCCTCCAACACCTGCTAACGGGCTAGTTCACTGCGTGAGTCAAGACACCTCTCTGACCAAAGCCAACGGATTTAACTTCCAAGAAGGGATTTAAATCTCCCAGAAGATAAATCCTATGGCCTTGTCTCGATTTCCCCACCCCAAATAACATCTTTTTTTCCAAATAGTATTTTTAACAAGAGCAATGAGCCTTAAGTCGCGCGGAGAGGAGCCTCCTCTCGGAGAAGGCACGGCGGGGTCTCGAGTCTCTCACCCAGGAAGGCCTGAGCGACATGGGGGATGCCCCAACCAGCCCTGCGAAGCAGGCAGCCGTGCGCAGCCTCAGCGCGCTCCTCCTTACGCCCCCAAGGTACCATCCCCAACCCGACCAGAGCCGTGCCCTGCAGCGGCCCCGGAGGACCTTCTGTGCTGCCCAGGCCCGATGCTGTCGGCCGCGACAAAGCGTCAGACGGCGAGACCACCCCGCTGCGCGCGCCCCCCACGGGCCTCCTCCGCTGCCCGGGCCGCGCCCACCCGGACGCTGCCGCTACCTTGTCCTCGGGCGGTGAGTCCGGCTCGCGAACCGCTCTCTGCCTCAGCTCCGTCATGCTGGAGACCCCGGCGCGACGTAGCCACTGGCGAGCAGCGCAGCCGCCGGAGCGTGCAGCTCAACGCGAGCACGCGCGGACTCCTTCGGCCAAGCTAGCTCGCCCGCCCGAACGGTCCGCAGCTCCGCAGCGGCTCGCAGGCCCCTCCGCAGCCCGGTCGCCAGCCCTAGAGCTCCGCCCAGCGCCTCCGCCGCTATTCCACCGGAGCCGAGAGGACCCGGCCTTCCCAATCGCTCCTCCTCCAGGAAAGAGTTTCCGAGAGACCGCGCACGCGCACCGCCGCCATCTCGGCCCGGGAGATCCGCCAATAGCGGGAATACACTAGGGAGGCGGGGGGCGACAGGGCGGGGCGGGGCGGCACAGAGCGGACAGACGCGCATTGGACAGCACCATAAGGGGGCGGGAAAAACGTGCCTTTCAGAGCGAGATTAGCCAATGGAAACTCCCGCCTAACCGCGAATGGCCAATTCCGGCGTTCTAGGTCCTGAAAGTAAATGGTTATTGAGGGCAAGAGGCGCCCCCGAGAGGGTGTACCCGGCAAGAATTTACTGCCCCGGGGTTCCAAGCATTCTTAAGAACCCATTTGTCAGAGTTTAAGTGGTGAGGCGCGGTGAGCCCACCTGGTTACGAGGAAGGAATCACATGAAAATAAAGTGAAACGCAAACTAAGTCTGTCTTTCTATGCCAAGCAGTCTCTAGGTATGCTTGAGCGGAGCTGAGTGAGCTATCTTGTTTATCTTGTTTAAGCCACACATCACTTGGCAATGGGGTGTGATTTTCATTTTACAAGTAAGATCATCTGCAGTGTTTCAAACTTCTTCCGAAGTTTTGGTTTTGGTTTTGGTGCTGGGGATTGAACGCAGGACCTACCGCATGCTAAACTTGGGCTATATTATTGAGCTATCCCCTCAGCCCGTGGATTGTTGAAAGACCTTTTTGGGAGCAGGAATGCTGCCTACTTTGTTTACTGTGGGTCCTCTATGTACCTAACACATCCTAAGTACATTTTTGAAATTCTTTTTATTGTTGGTGGACCTTTATTTTATTCATTTATTTATATGCGGTGCTGAAAACCAAACCCAGTGCCTCGCACATGCAAGGCAAGTACTCTACCACGCCGAAACCCCAGTCCCTTAGGTACCTTTTGAGTGGATTTAAAACTTATGAAGGAAAATGATTTAACCAAGGCCTATCTGGTAGAAAATGCCTAGTAAGAATTACAGCTAAACCACTGTACATACTGCCTGCCCGAATTCATGAATAGCTGTATTGCTTGGGCATCACCTTCTGTGCTTCCTACTTGCTTCTTTGCAAACAATGCAAAGCACGAGTTCCCTATCCTTAACCACATTGTAATCGTAATAATGAGAAACACTTGCTGTAGAGAAGTTGCAATTTCCTGTTTAAAATTTTGACCTGAGCTGTGAGGTTTAGGGAAAGAAATTGAAGTGATAACGCCTTCCTAGATGTTTCTTTTTTATCTCTGTTAATAACTGCAACCTGCTAATTTGCTTCTGTAATCATGCTTGGTCTGCAGCTGTGGCAGGAACCAGAGGCGGGTGGAGGGGAATCAAGGCTTCTTGCATGAGGAAGTCTTGAAACCTGGTAGTCTGTACTGTATAAAAGATAATGAGAACAAAGAACTGTGTTCAGCCTTTGAAAAAGACTCCCCTGAACCCACACCAGTGCTGAATAAATCTTGCACTTCTAGTATCTCCAAATGCCATTTGTCTCTTTCCAGTGCCATAATTTTCCATATTTCTGGTAACAACATGAGAATTCTGAAAAAGGCATTACATATTTCTGATTCCTCTGCCTTTCTCCCCCATCGCGCCTCCTGGAGATTGAACCCTAGGGGCAATAACCGTACCACTGAGCTATTTCCTCTTCCCCAGCCCTTTTCCCTACTTTGTCTCTTTTTGACACAGGGCCTCCAAAATTGCCCAGACTGGCCTCCAACTTGCAATCCTCCTGCCTCAGCATAGTTAGTATTACTGGCATGAGCCACCAAAACCATCACATATTCCTGATTTCTATAAGAGTATATTCCCCAATTTGTGAAACCTGCTTCTAATAAATTTGGAGGAGCCCTGAACTCTAAACTTTATTTACTATTGTAAAACATTGCACAACTACTAAAATAGTGTTTTGTTTGTTTATTGTACTTGGGATCAAACCCAGGTCCACTCTGCCACTGAGCTACATCCCCAGTCCTGTTTTTAAAAGTTTTGTTTTGAGACTCAGGAGGCTGAAGGGAGAGATTCCCAAGTTCAAGATCGGGTTCAGCAGTATAGTGAGGCCCAAAGCAATTTAGAAAGACCCTGTCTCCAAATTAAAAAAAAAAAAAAGAAAAAAAAATTAAAAGAACTGGGGATTCGGCTCAGTGGTAAACCACTCCTGGGTTCAATCCCCAGTACAAAAAAAAAAAAAAAAAAAAAAAAAAAAAAAGTTTATTTTGAGACAGGTCTTGCTAAATTGCCCAGACTGACTTGAATTTGAATACTTGTGCCTCAGCCTCCCCAATAGCTGAGACTACAAACATGCACCAACATACCAAGTTTGATTTTCTTTTCTCTTCTTTGTATTAATTCTTGAGGGTTGTTTCTTCCAGGCTTGGGGCATATCTTGTATACAGTGATTTCAATACACTCCTTGGTTAGTTCCATTATTGTTAAATATTGTGTTAACAAAAATAACTAGTATGTGATTCCTAATCCCCAGAATGTTCAGGCTGACTGTAAATGGGTAACCATTGCTACAATTAGTTTCATTTCATGATACAAACAACTCCCCTCATCTTAATGTTTGAAAATTGCAGTGGTACAAGTGATATGAAAATTCTTCAGTTCCCAGAATAATGACTTCCTTCCTCTTGGAGGGGAAAACATCCCAAAACATTCTTCAAACAATAAATTTATTTAAGAAGTGGAAAGGGCTATTGATGTAGCTAAGTGATAGAGTGCTTCTCTAACATTCACAAGATCCCACCAATTCAAAAAAAAGTTGGAAAACAAAACAGCTTTAACCTACTTTTTCTGGCTTATCATATTGCCTTTCTATTTCTCACAGTTTGACAAATGTCCTCACATAACTAAAACTTATTCAATTTAATAAAATGACATGCAAAATTGAATTGAGATCCAGGCAAGGAATCGCACACCTGTAATCCCAGCACTTGGGAGGCTGAGGCAGGAGGATCACGAGTTCAAAGTCAGCCTCAGCAATGGCGAGGCACTTAACAACTCAGTGAGACCCTGTCTCTAATAAAATACAAAAAGGGATGGGGGGCTGGAATTGTGGCTCAGAAGTAAAGCACTCGCCTACCATGCATGAGGCACTGGGTTCAATCCTCAGCACGACGTAAAAAAATAAAATAAAGATATTGTGTCCACCAGTAACTAAAAAAATAAATAAAAAAAAAAAAAAAAAAGTATGGCGATGTGGCCCAGTGGTTGAGTGCCCCTGAATTGAGAATGGCCTAGGCAGAATGGTCAAGGCTTCAGGACTGGGGATGTAGTTCAGTGGTAGAGTACTTGCCTAGCACGTTCAAGGCCCTGAGTTCATCCCCAGGGAAAAAAAAATCTTTAAAAACTGCAAATCCTGGGCTGGGATTGTAGCTCAGTGGTGGAGTGCTCGGCTAGCACGCACGCGCATGTGCGCGAGGGCGGGGTTCAATCCTCAGCACCACATAAAAATAAACGCATTGTGTACAACTAAAGCAAACATAAATATATATATAAATAAATATTTCTTTACAATGTGTTGTGTACAACTAAAGCATTGTGTACAACTAAAGCAAATATAAATATATATATAAATAAATATATAAATAAATATTTATTTACAATGCATTTATTTTTATGTGGTGCTGAGGATCGAACCCGCCCCGCGCACGTGCTAGGCGAGCGCTCCCACCGCTGAGCCACAATCCCAGCCCCATAAATATTTTTAAAAATGCAAATCCTGAGCCGGGCACGGTGGCACACGCCTGTAATCCCAGCACTGGGGAGGCTGAGGCAGGAGGATCGCTGAAGGGCAAAGCATCACACCGGGGACAGCCGTGCAGCCAAAAGATTTATTCAACAGCCTTTGTGGCTGGTAGCAAAAACCAGAGAAGAGGTGCTCTGATCGAAGGTCGAAGAGGTGGGAGAGGGAGTCAGGGAGAAGGGAGTGTGCAAGCTCTGGTGGGAGAAGGGAGTCAGGGAGAGGGGAGTGTGCAAGCTCTGAACAGAAGGTGGGTGCTTGGTTGCACCGGCTGGGATCTCTGGAGCTGTTGGCTAAAGCAGCTGCTGTCTGGCTGGAGGTTGGAGCTGTCAGCTGGGAGCGGCCGTGGGGCTGAAGGTGGTCGGTCTGGAGCTGTTGGCTGGAGCAGCTGCCGTCAGCTGGAGGCGATGGGTCTGGAGCTGCCGACTGAGGCAGCTGCCGTCGGCTGGAGGCGATGGGTCTGGAGCTGCCGACTGAGGCAGCTGCCGTTGGCTGGAGGCGATGGGATCACGAGTTCAAAGTCAGCCTCAGCAATGGCGAGGCACTTAACAACTCAGTGAGACCCTGTCTCTAATAAAATACAAAAAGGGATGGGGGGCTGGAATTGTGGCTCAGAAGTAAAGCACTCGCCTACCATGCATGAGGCACTGGGTTCAATCCTCAGCACGACGTAAAAATAAAATAAAGATATTGTGTCCACCAGTAACTAAAAAATAAATATTAAAAAAAAAAAAAAAGTATGGCGATGTGGCCCAGTGGTTGAGTGCCCCTGAATTGAGAATGGCCTAGGCAGAATGGTCAAGGCTTCAGGACTGGGGATGTAGTTCAGTGGTAGAGTACTTGCCTAGCACGTTCAAGGCCCTGAGTTCATCCCCAGGGAAAAAAAAATCTTTAAAAACTGCAAATCCTGGGCTGGGATTGTAGCTCAGTGGTGGAGTGCTCGGCTAGCACGCACGCGCATGTGCGCGAGGGCGGGGTTCAATCCTCAGCACCACATAAAAATAAACGCATTGTGTACAACTAAAGCAAACATAAATATATATATAAATAAATATTTCTTTACAATGTGTTGTGTACAACTAAAGCATTGTGTACAACTAAAGCAAATATAAATATATATATAAATAAATATATAAATAAATATTTATTTACAATGCATTTATTTTTATGTGGTGCTGAGGATCGAACCCGCCCGCGCACGTGCTAGGCGAGCGCTCCCACCGCTGAGCCACAATCCCAGCCCCATAAATATTTTTTAAAAATGCAAATCCTGAGCCGGGCACGGTGGCACACGCCTGTAATCCCAGCACTGGGGAGGCTGAGGCAGGAGGATCGCTGAAGGGCAAAGCATCACACCGGGGACAGCCGTGCAGCCAAAAGATTTATTCAACAGCCTTTGTGGCTGGTAGCAAAAACCAGAGAAGAGGTGCTCTGATCGAAGGTCGAAGAGGTGGAGAGGGAGTCAGGGAGAAGGGAGTGTGCAAGCTCTGGTGGGAGAAGGGAGTCAGGGAGAGGGGAGTGTGCAAGCTCTGAACAGAAGGTGGGTGCTTGGTTGCACCGGCTGGGATCTCTGGAGCTGTCGGCTAAAGCAGCTGCTGTCTGGCTGGAGGTTGGAGCTGTCAGCTGGGAGCGGCCGTGGGGCTGAAGGTGGTCGGTCTGGAGCTGTTGGCTGGAGCAGCTGCCGTCAGCTGGAGGCAATGGATCTGGAGCTGTTGGCTGGGGCAGCTGCCGTCAGCTGGAGGCGATGGGTCTGGAGCTGCCGACTGAGGCAGCTGCCGTTCGGCTGGAGGCGATGGGTCTGGAGCTCTTGCAGTGGCTTCCTCCTCTCTGCAGCGACAAGCCGATATATCTGTCTTCCTCCTCTCAGTGACAAGCCGATGTTGTGTGTCCGTGTGTCTCTCTCTGTCTGATCTGAGTCTCTCAGACAGGGCCTTATATAGGGATTTCTGGTGGGGGGTGCACTAGAGCAACCCCAAACACCATTGGCTAGAACAGGGTGTCCTTTAAGCCTATTGGCTCTTGCCTGGGGAAAAGAAACATTCTGCCCTGGGAAGAAACATCCTGCCCGGGGGGAAAAAACATCCTGTCCGGGGAAGAAACATCCTGCCGAGAATGAAACAAGGTTGCTTCTCTCAGGATGTGGAGAACTCTGGGGGGGAGGGTAAGCTATCTATCAATCGCGAGTTCAAAACCAGCCTCAGCAATGGCGATGCACTTAGCAACTCAGTGAGACCCTGTCTCTAATAAAATACAAAAAAGAGCTTGGGATGTGACCCAGTGGTCGAGTGCCCCTAAATTCAATCCCGATACCAAAAAAAAAAAAAAAAAAAAAAAAAAAAAAATGCAAATCCTGTACTTCCATGATCTTACAGGTCTACTAGATTATTAGGTAACTGTGTTAAGAGTACTTTTTTTTTGGGGGGGGTACTGGGGATTAAACCCAGGAGCACTTTATCACTAAGCTACACCCCCAGTCCTTTCTACTTTTTAATTTTTTATTATTATTATTATTTTGTGTGGGGGAGGGGTACAAGGGATTGATCCCAGGGGTGCTTAACTACTAAGCCACATCCCCAGCCATTTTTATATTATATTTAGAGAGAGGTTCTCGCTAAGTTGCTTAGGGCCTCACTAAATTGCAGAGGCTGGCTTTGAACTTGCAATCCTCCTGCCTCAACCTCCCCAGCCACTGGGATTATAGGTGTGCTCCACAGCACCCAGCTACTTTTTCAATTGTTGAGACAGGGACTTGCTACATTGCCAAGTCTGGTCTTAAACTTGGCATTCTCCTGCCTCAGCCTCCCGAGTTGCAGAGATTACAGGCATTCACCACAGTACCTAGCTGTAAGAGTTTTTTTTTTTTTTTTTTAACGTGGTGCTGAGGATAGAACCTGGGCCGCGCACACGCTAGGTGAATGCTCTACCGCTGAGCCACAATCCCAGCCCCTGTAAGAGTATTTTTTTTTTTTTTTTTTTTTTTGTGGTACCAGGGATTGAACTCAGGGGCACTCAACCTCTGGGCCACATCACCAGCCCTTTTTTGTATTTTATTTAGAGACAGGGTCTCACTGAGTTGCTAAGTGCCTCACTATTGCTGAGGCTGGCTTTGAACTCGTGATCCTCCTGCCTCAGCCTCCCAAAGTGCTGGGATTACAGGCGTGCGCCACCGCGCCCGGCCTGTAAGAGTATTTTTTAATCCTGATTATTCATTAGGATTACCTGGGCAGCTTCTAAAAATTACTGTTGGAAGGACCTCACCAACTCAATTTGAGAATTTCTGGAAATGAGACCAAAGGGGAATAGACTTTTTAAAAACACTACCTAGATGAGTCTAATGTGCAGCAAGGATTGAGAATAACTAATATATGATCTTTTAAAGAAATCTGACAGAAACTACATAAAACAGTTTACAGCATTTTTCTCCCAATAGTCATTAATATTTCTGATCAACAATATGTTTACTACAGTGTAGAAAACATGCCAGATTTAGTGGCAGACACCTGTAATCTCAGTGGCTTGGGAGTCTGAAGAAGAAGGAATACGGGTTCCAAGCTACCTTCAGCAATTTAGCAAGATCCTAAGCATTTTCGGTGGTTAAGCATCCCTGGGCTCAATCCCCAGTACCAAATGATAGATAGCTTACCCTCCCCCCAGAGTTCTCCACATCCTGAGAGAAGCAACCTTGTTTCATTCTTCCCCAGGCAAGAGCCAATAGGCTTAAAGGACACCCTGTTCTAGCCAATGGTGTTTGGGGTTGCTCTAGTGCACCCCCCCCACCAGAAATCCCTATATAAGGCCCTGTCTGAGAGACTCAGATCAGACAGACAGAGAGAGAGAGACACACGGACACAACATCGGATCGTTGCTGCTGAGAGGAGGAAGACAGATACATTGGCTCGTGGCTGCAGAGAGGAGGAAGCCACTGCAACAGCTCCAGACCCATCGCCTCCGGCCGACGGCAGCTGCCCCAGCCAACAGCTCCAGACCCATCGCCTCCAGCCGACAGCTCCAGACCGACCACCTTCAGCCCCACGGCCGCTCCCAGCTGACAGCTCCAGCCTCCAGCCAGACAGCAGCTGCTTTAGCCGACAGCTCCAGAGATCCCAGCCGGTGCAACCAAGCACCCACCTTCTGTCCAGAGCTTGCACACTCCCCTCTCCCTGACTCCCTTCTCCCACCAGAGCTTGCACACTCCCTTCTCCCTGACTCCCCTCTCCCACCTCTTCGACCTTCGACCAGAGCACCTCTTCTCCAGTTTTCGCTACCAGCCACGAAGGCTGTTGAATAAATCTCTTGGCTGCACGGCTGTCCCCAGTGTGATGCTTTGCCCTTCACCAAAAATAAATAAATGTAAAAAAAGGCTTGGGGGGCTGGGGTTGTGGCTCAGCGGCAGAGCGCTCGCCTCGCACGTGCGCGGCCCGGGTTCGATCCTCAGCACCACGTAAACATAAAATGCATTACATTGTGTACAACTAAAGTAAATAAATAAATATTTAAAAAAAAAAAAAAAAAAAAAAAAAAAGGCTTGGGATGTCACTCGGTGGTAAAGTGCCCCTGGGTTCAATCCCTAGTACCAAAAATATAATAATAATTAATAAATAAAACTTAAAAAGTGTAGAAAATGCAGAAAAGTATAATAGAAAAAATTAAAATTATTTGTAGTATCATCAGCCACAGATAATTACTGTCAATATTTATTTATTTATTTATTTATTGGTACCAGAACTCGGGCACTCAACCACTGGGCCACATCCCCAGCCCTTTTTGTATTTTATTAAAGACAGGGTCTCACTGAGTTGCTAAGTGCTTTGCCATTGCTGAGACTGGCTTTGAACTCACGATCCTCCTGCCTCAGCCTCCCAAGTGCTGGGATTACAGGCGTGCGCCACCACACCCAACTTACTGTCAATATTTATATTCTTGCCTTTCCATTCCATTTTCTATGCACATATATACAGATAATAACAGTGTCAGAAAATTAGGAAACCTTTATTTATGCTGTTTTATAGCCTTATTTTTCTCTTTATCCTTAAATGCTCATTGAGAATGTTAATTTAAAGGCTGGGTAGTACTCCATCTTACAGATTTACCGTCGTTTACCTCCTACAAAAGCAAATATATGTGGGTGCAGGGGCAAATACCTCTAATCCCAGGTACTATGGATTCTGAGGCAGGATGATTGCACAAGGTCAACCTCAAAAATTTAGCAAGAGGGGCTGGGATTGTGGCTCAGCGGTGGAGCGCTCGCCTCGCACGTGCGCGGGCCCGGGTTCGAAGCACCATTTACAAATAAACCCATTTAAACCCATTGTGTACAACTAAAGCAAATAAATAAATACTTTAAAAAAAAAAAAAATTTAGCAAGAGCTGAGCACGGTGGTGCACACCTGTAATCCCAGCACTTGGGAGGCTGAGGCAGGAGGATTGCGAGTTCAAAGCCAGCCTCCGCAGTGGCGAGGCACTTAACAACTCAGTGAGACCCTGTCTCTAATAAAATACAAAAAAAAGAGCTTGGGATGTGGCCCAGTGGTCAAGTGCCCCTGAATTCAATCCCTGGTACCAAAAACAAACAAACAAACAAAAAAAATTTAGGAGGGGAGGAGGAGAAAGAGGAGAAATTGTTAATCTTTAAGGATATCTCCAATTTGGGGGGATTAATGATTGTGTAAGAAACATTCTTAAACATGCTTGATCTTGGGAACTACTTCTGATTACTTCCTTAGGAAAAGGTTCTAAAGATTGAATTTCTATATCAAATAAATAGACATAAATGTACACTTACATAAAAGAATAAAATCTTAAATACAATTCTACGACTTTTGATACACATTTTCAAATTCCTAACAGAAAAATCGCACCAATTTGTATTCCTACTCACATTGTATAAAAGTGCCCATTTCTGCCAGGCACAGTGGTACACACCTATAATCTCAGCAACTCAGAAGACTAAAGCAGGAGGATCACAGGTTCAAGGTCAACCTCAGCAAAAAAAAAAAAAATGAGGTCCTAAACAACTTAATGAGACCATGTCTCAAAATAAAAAATATACAAGGCCCAGGGATATGGCTCAGTGGTAAAGCACCTCTGGGTTCAATCCCCAGCACTCCCCACCCCCCCCCAAATAAGTGCCCATTTCTTTAGCTCCTTCCTAATACTGATGTTAACAGGATTTTCTCTGATTAATTGATTGATCATTTGGTACTGGGGATTGAACCCGTGGGTTCTTTACCACGAAACTACGTCCCCTATCCTTTTCGTTTTAAAACAGGGTCCTGCCAAATTGCCCAGGGTGACCTGAAACTTGACATCCTCCTGCCCTCAGCCTCCCAAATGCTGAAATTATAGGCATGTGCCACCACATCTGTCACATCTTCCTTGGGACAAGTGAGCAAGGCTCCTTGTCTGAAATAATAGGGAGAGAAAGCAAGGCATCTCTCCCTCTTCCAGGGAAGATGTTAGACAAAAATGGCGCCGCGATGGTTAATTCTATCTCCCTATTCTCACTGTGTTTCTGTGTGACCACTAGGGGCTCATCAGTTAGCTATTAAACATAAATCTGATCACACAAATTTACATTGTGAAGTCTGAGTCAGGAGCTCTATAGCAAATTCATTAGTACATGAGAAAAACAGGTTTATAATTAGACATTAGGCTTGTAAGTAATGATTAAACTTGTGGCTCTTGCTGTGCCCCACAGTTCAGACTTTTCTAAGTTACAGTTATAAGGTTTTAAGTTATAGTTATAAGGCTTTCTTGTGATTGATAAGGATTCTTTTATCTTAGGTAAGTTTAGGATATTAGTTTAAGATATATTGATACAAGTTTTCCATGGTAGAGACCCCTTAGATCTAACACCTGATCAAAGGAAAAATACCTGTTAGCTTAACTTCTGAGAAATAGCTGTACTTCCTTCTTTCTAATTCAGAATAAAGTTATTATAGGAAACAATAGTAAGCTGAGTTCAGTCAAGGTTTAGCTATGATGTATTAGGGCAATCAAGGTGTGGGACATTGTGAGTGATCTTAAAGGGCTGTAAAAATAGTTTTAGGTAAAAACAGTTTTTGTTCTTGACATTTAAGATTGATCAATATATACTTTCTTTACGTTTTTAGATAAGTTTAATCAGTAATATGTACTTAGAATAATATCCTGTTTCCCCAGAATGTATAACCCTGAAATTCCTTAATGTAACTTGTTTCCTTCATAATGTATAACTCTGAAAATTCTTTAATGTAACCTCAAAAGCTGTAATGCAAAAGACTGTGCTGTCTGGGCTATAAAAACTCGGGTAAAAGAAGTAAAGTTAGAGTTAGCCTCCAGACTTGTGTGCTGCGTGGTCTTTCTCTCACCTTTCCGCCGACGTCTTCCCCCCCCCCCAAACCGGAACTGGTCTCTGGCACACATCCAGCAGATTTTTCTTAATTTAGTAGATGAAAAATGTGTCACTAGTTAATTCATATTTCTTTGCTTATTAATGTTACTACTAATTTTTTCACACACTTACTAAGATTAGATCTGGACACTGGAAGCCTGATTCCTCTGGCTTTTTTAGGTAAATAAATTACCCTTTTCTCTTGTTAAAGAGAAATTCTGGGGCTGGGAAAAGAACTCTTAGTGGTATTACTGGTTCTTAGCTTGTACTAGGCCTTGGGGTCTGAAGGGCAAAAATCATACCAGAGACAACCATGCAGCCAAGAGATTTATTCACCAGCCTTTATGGCTGGTCAGAGATAGAAGAGGTGAGGGGAGAGAGGAGTCGGGAACAAGCTGTGGATGGGAGGTGGGTGCCCGGACATGCCAGCTGTGGTCTCCGGAGCTGTCATCTGGGGCAGCTGCTGTTGGGCTGGAGGTGGTGGGTCTGGAGCTCTTGGATGGAGTGGCTGCTATTGGGCTGAAGCGGTGGGTTGGCTAAGGTTGGTGCAGTGGTTGCCTACTCTCAGCAGGGAAGAGGTGTGTGTGTGTGTGTGTGTGTGTGTGTCTGGGCTCCAGACAGGCAGGAGCTTAAGTAGGGATTTCTGATGGGGGTGTACCAGAGCAACCTTTAAAGCTATTGGCTCTTTGCCTGGGGAATAGAGCAACCTTTAAGCCTATTGGTTCCTGCCCAGGGAACAGAGCGACTTTTTTTTTTTTTTGTTAATATTTATTTATTTACTTTAGTTGTACACAATGCAATGCATTTTATGTTTACGTGGTGCTGAGGATTGAACCCAGGCCGCGCACGTGAGAGGCGAGCGCTCTGCCGCCGAGCCACAACCCCCGCCCACAGAGCGACTTTTAAGCCTATTGGCTCCTGCTCAGGGAAAATGAAACAAGGTTGCTTGGGAGGGTGGGGTGGCCCATCGGCCCAAGCCCATCTATCAGGGTCAATCCCCAGCACTAAAAAAAAGGACAGGGGTGTCCTAGATCAATTTAGCACAGTTTATTTGCACAAAGAAGAACAAAATGAAGCAAAACAAATCATTCTTGATAAAGCAGGAAGCTCTCAGAATCAGAACAGATTCTTAGAACTATAGCCAACAATGTAATCAGACAACATTTATAGAAAAATGCAGGAGAGCCATAGAAAACAACTTACTTGACGACAGCCTAGTCAGTCAATCACTTAATTGGTCATAACTTAACTAATTAATTGTTTATAGCTTAATTAGATCATTGATCTTCTGCAACCAGCCAAAGCTTAGTTACTATGATTAAACTCTATATTGGTTTAGTTTGTTGGGCCCTGAGCAGGTGCCTGGTCCAAATTCATGGCCTCTTACAAAATCTAGTTTTTTGTTTTTTTTTAGGTTTGTTTTTTTTTTTGTTGTTGTTGTTGTTGTTGTTTTGTTTTTTTTTTTTTTTTTTTTTTTTTTTTTTTTTTTTTTTTTTTGAGACAGGGTCTCACTAAGTTGCTTAGGGCCTCACTAAATTGCTGAGACTGGCCTCAAACTTATGATTCTCCTGTCTCAGTTCCCCTAGTCACTGGGATTACAGGGATGCAGCACAGGCCCTGCTCAAAATCTTAATACTTTTAATCACTTTGAGTTGTGTCCTCTGCCACTGAAACCTAACTAACGTATATTCACCAGTGCAGTGTTCCTAGGCATACTGAACTTATGTACCCATTCCTTATGTTTTATGGAGTTTTTCCTTTTACATTTAGAAACCCACTGTAAGATTTCTCAAATATTTACTAAATATATAAGTTCAATTCTTATCAAGTTTATATTTGTTTGAATTTTTTAAACTACCTTGAATTTGATGAATCATTATTATTCTTTTCTAAAATTTTAACCCTCCATTTGATAAAAATGTACTTAATTCACTCTCCCATTGACTGAATAGTACTTTTACTAAATGTTAAAGTGATCCTCTTAAAATGCAAATTGGATCATGTAAAAGACTTGCTTTCAATAATTTTTTCTTGTACTTACAGATGGTCTATGAAGTCCTTTGTGATCTCTCCCCTGCCTTTCTTTGCCAACCTCACCTTCATTACTTCCCCATGGTCCAGTATGCTCTGGATACTTTAACCTCTGTATTCTACAACACACCACTAACTACATACCTTCTAATCATGCCTACATTTTTCTTTTTTCTTTTCATTTCTTTTCTTTTTTCCAGTGCTGGAGATTGAACCTATGGCCAAGCTTATGCTAGGCAAGGGCTCTACATTATACCCCTAGCCTTAATACCCACCTTTTAATCATGCTATTCTCTCTGCCTAGAATGCTTGTTCTTTCACTCTCCTAGCTTCTCTGCTAAAATCTACCTTCTCAGAGAGGCCTTCTCTGAACATAGCTCATAGCCACAGCCATTTTTTAATTCCTCATTTTAATAGATTCATTTGCATCATAGGTGCCATGCCAGTGGAGTTTGTCATTTAAAATGTCTTCAGGGAGCTGGAGGTGTAGTTCAATGATAAAGCATGTGTTCAGCATGTGTGGGTTCAGTTCTCAGCATAAAAAAAAAAAAAAAAAGAAAAAAGAAAGAAAGAAATTAAGAAAGAAAAAGTATTCAGACTGATTGTGACATGGCATTAAACCAAAATGTTGTATAAACCTGGAACACTAAAACAGAATAGGAAAAGAATATAAATTCATTATGAGTGAAACAAATGTTCCTCCCTCGAAGAATGAACATATTCCAAAGAAGCTACTATTTTTTTGTAGGAGGAATGTTTTTAATATAGTTTTCAATAACTTTGGCTATTCATCTTTCTTTTTAATTTGTTCTTTTTAGACAGTAGCGTGTATTATGAAATATTTTATATACATGGAATATAACTTATTCTAATTAGGATCCCATTCTTGTGGTTGTACACGATGTGCAGTTATACTGGTCATATACACATATATGAACATAGGAAAGTTATGTCTGATTCATTCCTATCTTTTCTATTCCCATCCCCCTGCCTTAACTTCATTTCCCTCTGTCTGATCCAATGAACTTCTATTCTTCCCTTCCCAACCCCTTATTGTGTGTTAGCATCCACATATCAGAAAGAACATTTGGCCTTTGGTTTTTTGGGGGGACTGGCTTATTTCACTTAGCTTGATAGTCTCCAGTTCCATCCATCTGCAGGCAAATGCCATAATTTCATTCTTCTTTATGGCTGAGTAATATCCCATTGTGTATAAATATCACATTTTCTTTATCCATTCATCTGTTGAAGGGCACCTAAGTTGGAGGAACTGATATTTGAAGGGACCCAAAAAAGGAAAATTCCCACAAATCGATCAAACTGTATTATGGTGTGTGTGTGTGTTGGCGGTGGGGGAGAGGGTTGTTTTTGATGCTAGGGATTAAACCCAGAGCCTTGCCCATACTAAACATTCATTCTATCACTGAGCTATATCTCTAGTCCTATATTATGTTTTTTTTTTATTTTTTTTAAATATTTTTTATTCATTTGCTTTAGTTGTACACAATGCGTTTTATTCAATACATTTTATTTGCACATGGTGCTGAGGATCGAACCCGGGTCGCCCCCACGCGCCAGGCGAGCGCTCCACCGCTGAGCCACAATCCCAGCCCCCTATATTATGTTTTGATATAATGTATAAAAGGATAAGTGATCACACATAAAGCAAGAAAGTGCCAGCATCAAAACTTACAAATGAGCCGGGCGGGGTGGCGCACGCCTGTAATCCCAGCACTTTGGGAGGCTGAGGCAGGAGGATCGCGAGTTCAAAGCCAGCCTCAGCAATGGCGAGGCGCTTAACAACTCAGTGAGACCCTGTCTCTAAATAAAATACAAAAAAGGGCTGGGGATGTGGCCCAGTGGTCGAGTGCCCCTGAGTTCAATCTCCGGTTCCACAAAAAAAAAAAAAAAAAAAAAAAAAAAAAAAAAAAAAAAAACTTACAAATGGGTGGCAGGGTCTTGGAAGAAATTCAAGAGACAAAAGAATAGCACTTTTCAGAAATGCTACATCATCAACACCCTTGATAACACGGAGCATGATAGTATATAGAAAAACAACAGTATAAGCAACTGGGTAGGAAGTTCTGAATGTAAAGAAATAGCAAAAATGCCCTAACCTATTTATTTATGATGCTAGAGATCAAACCCAGAATCTCACGCACATTAGACAAGCACTCTACCAGTGAGCACACCCTTAGCCCCCATGTATTTTTTAATGCATGCACAACAGTGCTATATGACAATAATGTTCTTTCAAGTAAAAACATTCTTTTAATAATTATAAAATAGAAATTTTAAATGATAAAGCACTAGATCATAGTTTGATGGTGTTTTATTTCTTGTGCTACATAAAATAATGGTACACCTAATAAACTGAAGTTACCATAAATTCAGTGAAATAGATATGTGTAATAAATAGGTACATGCCAGAGGGACAGAATAGAGTAGGGATGCAATATGTACACATATATATCTAATGTGTGTGTGTGTATATATATATATATATGCTTCATATATTTTATTATGTATATATATGAATGAAAGATGCCCAACCTGGATTGGGGGCATGCTCAGTGGTTAGAATACTCATCTAGCATTAGCACGGCCATGGGTTCAATCTCTAGCAACACAGAAAAAAAATTCCAAAATAAAAACAACATCACTAATACCTAAGTTAGGAATATAAGGGGAAATGGACATGCCCATACACTCAGTATTGGCTGGACTACAAATTAAAATCTTTTTTATCCCCTCAATATTGGGAATTGAGTCTGGTACCTTGTGCATACTAGGCAAGTGCTCCAGCACTTTTAACTACATCCCAAGCCCTACAATGCAATCTTTTTTGTGTGGCGGTGGGGGGTGGGGGGCTGCTGAGGATTGAACTCAGAGGCTCTTGACCACTGAGCCAAATCCCCAGCCCTATTTTATATTTTATTTAGAGACAGGGTCTCAGTTGCTAAGGCTGGCTTTGAACTCGCGATATCCCCAAGTGCTGGGATTACAGGCGTGCAACATCATGCCCGGCTATAATGCGATCTTTTAAGGGTCAATTTAGTGACCCATAAAAATTTAAGGTTAGCTGGGTATGGTAATGCACACCTGTCTGTAATCCTAGCTACTCAAGAGACCGAGTGAGGCAGGTGGATAGCAAATTGGAGGCCAGATTGGGCAATTTAGCAAAACCCTGACTCAAAATAAAATTTTAAAAAGGTGGGGATACAGCTCAGTGGTGGAGTATTTGCCTAGCTTGCAGAAGACCCTAGGTTCCATCTCCAGCATTGAAAAAAAAGTATGTATATATATATATATATATATATATATATATGTATGTATGTATATGTGTGTGTGTATATATATATATATATATATTTATATATATTCTTCCATTCAGCAATACTACTTTGAGGTGTTAATCTCGCTAAAGTCACTTAAGTGCTAAGGTGTTTGTAATTACAACAGGAAATAAATAAATTAGATTACATATACGGAATATTAATTATTTTTATGTATGGAATGTATTATGTATGGAATACATAATAATAATATAGAGATACTAACATAGAGAAGATGTGCATGGCATGAAATTAAGTATATTAGGGTATTTTGCAGAAGTGTTTACGGTACAAACGTTTTTTTTTTTTTTTTTAATTATAGAAAAAAACTTAGGTCGGGCGCGGTGGCGCACGCCTGTAATCCCAGCACTTTGGGAGGCTGAGGCAGGAGGATCGCGAGTTCAAAGCCAGCCTCAGCAATGGCGAGGCACTTAGCAACTCAGTGAGACCCTGTCTCTACTAAAATACAAAAAAAGGCTGGGGATGTGGCCCAGTGGTCAAGTGCCACTTGAGTGGCAATCCCTGAGTTCAATCCCCAGTACACCAAAAAAAAAAAAAAAAAAAAAAAAAAAAAAAACTTAGGATGTATAAACTACTTGATTATATGAGGTTGGTGGTGAGAAGTGGTAGAAATGGTGCCCAGGAACTCGGGATAACGAAGATAACTGTGCACCTCTTCATTGCTTGACGTTTTGAGAACAGCATCACTACTGTAGTAGCAAAATTAAAGTGCACTCTTTTGGGGGGTGGGGAGGTCTTAGGTTGATCCGGACCCAGACCTGGCCCTCAGGACGCCCGGACTAGTGCACAAGTTCAGGAACCAGGCAAAATGCACGGAGAAACGCTAGACTGCTCAGCGGATCTCCAAAAAGTTGAGAAAAGGTGCAGCACTCCGCCCCGCCCCTGCGGATATGTCCTCCAATGGACGTTCGGGAGGGTGGGATTTGAGCGGATCTGGGATACAATTGGTCCTAGGGTCTCCCCGCCCATAAGCTGGGCGGGGAAGCGTGGTGACGTCGCAACGCGGGCGCAGGGGCAGAGAGAGCGCGCTTGCGGACGCGGCGGCATTAAACGGTTGTAGGCGCGGCGTGGTAGTCGTTATCTTCTCTGGTCTCGGTCGTGTTCGCCCGCTTTTTCTGGGCCTCGGGAAGCCTGAACTCCGACTAGGCCTTACTCCTTTTCACCCATCTGTAGCTGCGTCGTAGACTTTGCCACCATGTTCGAGGCGCGTCTGGTCCAGGGGTCCATCCTGAAGAAGGTGCTGGAAGCGCTCAAGGACCTCATCAACGAGGCCTGCTGGGACATCAGCTCTGGTGGTGTAAACCTTCAGAGTATGGACTCGTCCCATGTTTCCTTGGTGCAGCTCACCCTGCGCTCCGAGGGCTTCGACACATACCGCTGTGACCGCAACCTGGCCATGGGTGTGAACCTCACCAGGTGAGTCCCAGGGCCGCGGGGAATCGGGCCCTGCCTCTCCCGCAGCCCCTACTCTTGGCGGGAGCGCCTCTGAAGCGGGCCCTCATTGGATGGCTTTGGCCGTCAGCGCCTTCTTATTGGCCTGCGATGCCGGAGGCGGGACCCACTGGGGCGCGCGGTTCCGAAAAGCCCGCGCTGGCAGCCGCACGAGCAGGCTCTTTACGCGCCAAAGTCACAAAGCCAGGGTGGTGGCGGGAAAATGACAGTCTTTGCCCTGTTGCCTGTGTTTCAGAGTTCTTTGCTCACTAAATGCCAGCAACCTAGAATGGGAAACCTAAGGTCCTGATTGACTTTAATATTCTATAACGTGTCCTACTGAAAATGTGTCCTTGTCACTATGTAAGGACAACAGGTTGTTTCTGCTGGTATTTATTATTAAAGTCGCCGCAACTATTTTCAGATCTTGAACTTGTAGGAAAATTTATCCAGGATAATGCCTGTCTAGTACACAATGTATGTTTACATTTTAGAAGGTATGAGAAATATTGACTTATAATACAAGCAATGTTTTAATAAGTTTATTGAATTTTTTTTCTCCCTTGCGGTGTTGTTCATACACAGGTTCTTGTTGTGTGCTAGGCAAACATTCTTACCACTGAGTTACACCCCCAGCCATAATCCCCACTTTCTACTGGGGATTGAACTCCGGTGCATTGCCCTTGAGCTACATCTCCAGCCCTTTTTATTTTTTTGAGACAGGGTCTCATTAAGTTGCAGAGGATGGCCTAGAATTTGTGAGCCTCCTCTCAATCTAGCCTTTCTCCATGCATTTTTACTGGTTCTTGAACTTGGGCAGGAGACCAGTCCCGGTGTCCTCTGAGAGCCAAGTCTGGGTCCGGAATAACAGGCATGAACCACCACACCTGGCCCTAGATCGTTTTTTAATGATCATTGTGGTTTGATAATTTACCCACTGAAGGAATTTCTAATTCAGAAAATACTCTAATTTATACTCAGATGAAATTGCTGGTGTTAGAATGTTTAAGGCACTGGGATCAAACTCAGCACCTGATGCATGTTAGGCAAGTCTCCACTACAAAGCAGTATAGCTAGCCCAAAAATCTAATTCTTTTTTTTTTTTTTGTGGTACCGGGGATTGAACTCAGGGGCACTCGTCCACTGGGCCACATCCCCAGCCCTTTTTTGTATTTTATTTAGAGACAGGGTCTCACTGAGTTGCTAAGTGCCTCGCCACTGCTGAGGCTGGCTTTGAACTCGCGATCCTCCTGCCTCAGCCTCCCAAAGTGCTGGGATTACAGGCGTGAGCCACCGCGCCCGGCCCAAAAATCTAATTCTTGAGCAGATGTTTTTGATTTTAAATCCTGTGTCTTGTGTTGTAGCATGTCCAAAATACTAAAATGTGCGGGCAATGAAGACATTATTACATTAAGGGCTGAAGATAATGCGGACACCTTGGCGCTAGTATTTGAAGCACCAAGTAAGTTGTACCTTTTTACTGAATTGTATTATACAGAATTACAGTAATTCTCGAAGCTGTGAAGACTTTGAGAATGTGTGTAGTACTTGTAAAGTGTACATCCTAGTTATTAACTTTTTTCAGTAACATTTGCTTTCTTTTACTAGATCAAGAGAAAGTTTCAGACTATGAAATGAAGTTAATGGATTTAGATGTTGAACAACTTGGAATTCCAGTGAGTATCAATCAGTTTCTGATTATGGAGTACCATATAGTCATGATAATTAATGTAAAATATGTGAATATACTAATTTAAAGCCTAATTCCTAACAGGATTTTTTTTCTAGAAGCCTATCTGCTGGTGCATGGTCCAAAGCCAGATTTTAGTATTAACTTTATAAAGAGGAGAGAAGAGTTGTTAGGATATATTTAAAATGCCTAATATACTATTTTCTCTTTTCTTTTAGAAAGCAATTATGTATGTTTGCACCATCATTTCTATGTCATAAAATAATCCCCCCCCCCCCCACCCCCAAACTTGCATACCTCCTGCCTCAACCTAGCTGGGATTAAAGGCATGTGCCACTGCATCCTGATTTGTAATGTCCTCTTGATTTAGGCCTGGAAGATGATTGTGAGTAGGCTGTTGTTCACTGGATAGTGGAATATGTTAAGAAATTACACAATGAGCTGGGCACAGTGGCAGCCTCCTATAATCCCAGATACTCAGGAAGCTGAGGCAGGAAGGTTACAAATTTTAGGCCAGCCTGAACAACTTAGTGATACTGACTCAAAAAATTTTAAACATTAATAAGAAAGCTAAGGATATGGCCCATTGGTAGAACACACCTGAGTTCAATCCCCAGCAATGGGGGCAAGGGTGGGAATTACACAGTAATATTTCAAAGTAATCAGAAAATTTTACATCCTGGACTTTTCTTAAAATATCACATCTTAAAGTGAGGGTACCAGGTCTTTAAGTTTATTTATTATTGTTGTTGTTGTTATTTTGCAGTGCCTAGGGATTGAACCCAGAACCTCAAATATGCTAGGCAAGTGCTCTACCATTGAGCCAGGTCCCAGCCCTAACTTTGAGGGTTTTTTTGTTTGTTTTTGCTCATAGGAACAAGAGTATAGTTGTGTAGTAAAGATGCCTTCTGGTGAATTTGCACGTATATGCCGAGACCTCAGTCATATTGGAGATGCTGTTGTGATATCCTGTGCAAAAGATGGAGTGAAATTTTCTGCAAGTGGAGAACTTGGAAATGGAAACATTAAGTTGTCACAAACAAGTAATGTTGATAAAGAAGAGGAAGCTGTAAGTAATAAAATTACATTTCTATTAAGTAAATAGAAACTTTTGAAGACAATTGTATTGTTTACCACTAGGTTATTTGCCAAAATTAAAAAAAAACAAAACTGTAATCTAAGTAGTTTGTGAAAACTGGAAGATACTGTTGATATTGGCAATTGCCATTTAATTTAGAATAACATCTGTGAAGAGGGAGTGCAAATTCGGCACTTTTACAAGCCACAAAATAATGGGGTGTAGATAAAACCCATACATTCTCTAAGGATAGGATTGACATAACCTTTAGCTTTCTGGAGATGCTTACTCTGCTTTTTTCAAGTTAGGCTGGGATAGCAACTCAACAGAAGGATGGATTGGGGTGAAAGTGTAGCTGTTATGAGCTGCTCGGTAGTCCTTATTAGCTGTATGTATTTTAGGTTCAGTTGTAGCTCATTTTGAAGGTAGAAAAGCAAAAATCAGATAAAGCAAGATTAAGAGACAATTTAGAGTAAGTGACCTGGTGTCAGAATCAAATGAGAGTATTTTTCTCATTAAGGCCAGAGCGTACACTTCATAAAACTTGGAAAGAACTGCATTAAATGGTAAACATTGATTGGCATGTAAATATTAAGTTTTTTTTTTTTTTTTTTTTTTTTTTTTTCCAATTTGAGAGAGTGCCTACAGAACCCTCATTTAACTAAAAACTGAGGGCATAGTCCAATGGTAAAGCAATTTCTTTATATGTACCCAAGTCCTGGGATCAATTCCTAGCACCAAAAAAAAAAAAAAAAAAAAAAAAAAAAAAAAAAAAAACACCACTAATTCCTAGTAAGTTTTCCTAAAATTAAGGGCTTTTCCCCTTTATATTCTTACTTATAAACAAATAATTGAAGGTTATATAATAACATTTTTAAAAGCTTTACCACATCCAAGAAAATAATTGTAATGAATTTTTCAGTATTCACCTTCCCCTGGTTATTTCAGAACAGTTTGTTTAAATCAGGATTTCAATAAGGTTCATACATTGAAATTGGTGGCCCTTAACTTTCATTTCACCTATTGGTTAACTCTTCAGCTTCTTTTTTCCTCTCCATTATAATTTTAGTTGAAACTAGGTTATTTGTCTTAGAGTTTTCCAGAGTCTGAATTTTGCCAGTTGTATCCCTGTGTGTCAGTTAATGTGTAAGTCTACCTTGTATTTTCTGTAAACCGGTAGGTATAGCTCTAGAGGCTTGATGGCATTCAAAGTGTTTTCTTGTTTGTCTGGGGGTTGGGAGAGCCAGAATACTTTAGATGGTGGTGTGCGTATGTATATTCAGTGGGAGACACAAAGCATGTGGATATCTTTTTGTAATGTTAGCTATCATCTAGATCTATTGTCATTAGGGTTTGCAAAGCTGAAATATGATAGTTTATTTTTATATTCCTTCTTCAATTTCTTAGATTTATTATTATTTATTAAGCTGGGCGCGGTGGCGCATGCCTCTAATCCCAGCACTTGGGAGGCTGAGGCAGGAGGATCATGAGTTCAAAGCCAGCCTCAGCAATGGCGAGGCACTTAGCAACTCAGTGAGACCCTGTCTCTAATAAAAAAAGATTTATTATTATTTTACTGGAAGTATTTTCATAAAGAGAAGTTTTCCCATTATCACACATTTTAGTTGATGGTTTCTATAGGAAAGAAAAGCCAAATACTTTTGTGGTGGGGAGTCCTTAAATTCACTTCATAGTACTCTCCAAAGTGACCAATAAAGGTGTGTGTTATGGCCTACAACTTCTTAGTGTTTTTCAATATGATAAATCCTTTGTTTTCTCCTGTAGGTTTGCATAGAGATGAATGAGCCAGTTCAGCTAACCTTTGCACTGAGGTACCTGAACTTCTTTACAAAAGCCACTCCACTCTCTCCTACAGTAACACTCAGTATGTCTGCAGATGTACCCCTTGGTAAGATGATAATAAATTTGAACTTTGTTTTTTGGGCAGTATATTTGATACTGCCTATTCAATAATTCACTATTTTCTTGTCTTTCAGTTGTAGAGTATAAAATTGCTGACATGGGACATTTAAAGTATTATTTGGCTCCCAAGATTGAGGATGAAGAAGGATCTTAGGCATTCTTAAAATCTGAGGAAATAAAACTAAGCTCTTTGAGAATTGCTTCTGAGATGCCATCATATACTGAAAGTCTTTTCTGTCGCCAAATTTGTAACTGAGTACATATGTAGATAATGTTTTCTGTAAATAACCTATTTTTTCCCCTCCATCCTCTACAGCTTAAGAATAAAATCCAAAGTCAAATCTGGTTTTGTTAACCTAGAAATACTTCTGCCTTACTTAGAAATATACTTGTGGTGAGTTTTACAACAAAAGGGTCATGACTTTAAATGCAGTTTTAAGAATTGTTTTTCAATTTAAATAAAAGATATCTGAATTGCAAATGTCACAGAAAGTGTCTTCATTTGAACCATGATGAGCTGCAAATATCTTACTAAATTCTTAGCAAAAGCTACCCTTTTATGTAAATATGGGGGTTTTTGCTTTGTCTACAGCATCCTGGTATAATTACATTAAGAAGATAGCAATAATATTTCAAGTACATTAGATAATCATTTGGGGGGAATTGTTAAACTTATTTTGGTATTCTAACTTGTTCAACTAATGAACAAGGGAGAATAGATCAAATCCTAGATTCATCTTGTCATTTTAGCAAAAGTAGATGTGAGGGCAATCTTTCTGTAACATGTCACTCCACTGATCACCAGGGTTGAAAATGTGTCAGTATATCTGTGATGGGATCCAAAGAGTTTGGTTGAGCAAAAATTTCTCTAGTATGAGTAGTCTTGTTTAGGACTTAACTCCTTTAGGAAAAAAAAGTTTAAATTCCATGTATGTAGGATCCCAGTAAAAACACTGGTTGAATTTTTTTTTTCCCCAGTAATTGCTGTGAGGTCACTGGTATGCCATATATCCAGAATTTTATTATCTCCTTTTCCTTTTCTTTTATATTTGGTATATTCGATGATTGGTTTTTTTTATCATACTTGCATTGAGTTCATTTTCTGGATGTTAAATATTTAGTTGGTATTAACTACCTACTCTGCCAGTACACGGGGAAGGAAATAGCTGCAAAGGTGTCTGATGGAACTTTTTTGGGGTGATAGGAATATTTTATCTACTGGTCACAGTTCCAGGACTGTAAACTTTGCCTGAATTCACCCAATTGTACTTTACCGTGTGTAAATTGTACCTTAATAGGCCTAATTTCAAAAAGCTTCACATGCTGCAAAAGTCCCTTGTGGGCAGGCTATATACCAGGGCGAAGGGCTACTGGCCAGGGAAGGGAAAGGGCACGAGAATATATCTACTGCACAAAGTGCAGTGGTAGGGTGCTGACCTCGTGTCCGAGTGAAAGGCTGGGTGCCTTGAGCACTAAAGACTGAGATCTG
Organism: Tamias sibiricus; assembly: GCA_025594165.1. Taxonomy (NCBI): domain Eukaryota; kingdom Metazoa; phylum Chordata; class Mammalia; order Rodentia; family Sciuridae; genus Tamias; species Tamias sibiricus. Next base: position 182,548,464 of record CM046659.1, on the reverse strand, counting down.
GGTGCACCGAAGTCCTCGGCTTCCGCCTTCTGGGGACTCCACTATATCTTGGCACAGGGGGTCCGGAAAGGAATCAAGGCAGGCTTACCCGGGACCCTACTATGACCCAGGTGGGCGGCGCCCAGGGTGCGCTCGCCTGCCACTCTGAAGGTGGCCGCGGGCTGACTCAGGTCGCAGCACCTTCCAACACCGTCGAGCCATGCCCGAACGAGTCCCAGGGCTTGTAGTAAGACGCCTCCTCCGGCGAAGGACTATCCTGGACGTGCCCAGGAAGCGGGTGAGAAGCCGCTTCTGGTGACGCCACTTCCTGCGCGCCTCCATCCGCACGCTACTTCCGGCTGCGGGCTGGAGCTTGCTGGTGCGGCGGTTACGGTGGCTGTGCCATGAGGCCTGGGACGCCTCGGCTAGTAGCCGTGGGCGAGTTCCTTGCTAGCCTCAGTCTTGGCGCGGTGCTCGGGTAAGACCTGCGTGGGCTGGGGCGAGGCGGGGCGGGAGCCAGCAGCAAGCCGCGGTTCTCAGCCGGAAAGGAGTCCTCGGTGTGAGGCGTTGGCTTGCTTCGCACCGTTGGCCTCTTTCCAGAAACTGGTTTTGTTGGATTTTGGTCTAAAGTTGAGTCGGCTTTTCTCTGCGTGGCGGCGTCTGGAGACGGGCAGGAAGATAAGTGTATGTAGAGGAGCGTAATGTCAGGCACTGGGTTTTACTGATGCTCTTATTTTTTAACACTCAGATGCTGAGGTTATTTGGGGGCAGTTGCGGTGGAGCTGATTAAAAGCCTGTTGGAAACTTAGATTGATACTTTGAAAGTATTCTATCCACGTTTTTTCTTTTTTTCCTTCTTTAGAATTCTTTATCTTTACCAAGAATAAGTGAATGAGGATAAACTAGAATAGATAGTAAAATGACCAGGATGGGCTCTATTCAACTACACCTGGAGGCTAACCGTTAGACATATTAATGAGTAGCACCATCAAAGCCTATTTCAAATGTAAAAGACCTTGAGGCTCATCTGTGGGAACACCTCCAGCCAATTCCTTTTCCCCAGAGGTGGAGAACGGAAGGTGGGGATGAACCCAGATAGAAGTTAAAGGGAAGAAGGATGGCTCATCGAAAGGACAATGGAAGTGAACCAGATGGTAGCCAGGATACCTTTTACAATACCTATTTTACATAGATTTTGTTCCACGCTCTGCCCAAAACAATATATAAACTCCTAAGATGGCACACCAAAATGTTTTTCTGCTATCAGGCTCCCTCCCGCTTGGCGGGAGTTCTATTCCTTATTGCTTAAATAAATCCTACTTTGTTTACCCTTCCCTTCCGTGATTGTCTTGTGGATTTTAGTCTTCAAAATTTGGGAGACAAGAATCCAGGGGAAATTGGTGAAGTGGGTAATTTAGTGTCATCTCAAAACTCTGGTTTTATAAACATTTGTCTCTCCTCTCCTTCCCGACGCCTTGCGATTTTTTTGTTACATACAAGTGTGTGAATAATTAATGGAGTATGAATTTTTTAAAGAAAGGATTATACAAATCGGGTGTGTTCAGATGCCCTCAAAACTCACATATGTTGTTAGTTTGAACTTTTAAGTTTTATAGAATTAACTTTAACCATGGCATCAGAATCACTACACTAAAAACCTAGTATTTAATGCACTTAGTATTTAATGTTCTAACCTCCCCTGATTACTCCAATCCCCCCTTACTTGGGATTGAATCAAGGGACTAGTACTGGTGATAGGTGGGCACACTAACCCTGAGGTACATCCCCATCCCTCTGACCCTTTTAGAAAAGCATATAGGTTAGCATTACTTGTTTTTGTTGTTGGTTTTTTTTTTTTTTTTTTTTTTTTTTTTGGTACCAGGCATTGAACTCGGGCACTCGACCACTGGGCCACACCTCCAGCCCTTTTTTGTATTTTATTAAAGACAGGGTCTCACTGATTTGCTAAGTGCCTTGCCATTACTGAGGCTGGCTTTGAACTCGCGATCCTCCTGCCTCAGCCTCCCAAGGGCTGGGATTACAAGCAGGCGCGGGCTTACTTATATTTTTTTCAATGCTTGATTATTGGACTAGTGTTAATAAAAATGACAGGATTAGCATCAATTCTTTCACAATGCTATTACTTTAGGTCAACTGTAATAATTTGTTAAGTTTTGTTCAAATATGTATAAAGCCTGACACCTAACCAAGGCTAAGTAAATGGTAACTGCCACATGATAAATTATAATCATGATTTACTAAATATCACATGGAGAAAGGCCAATCTATTGTTCTGTTGCCCTTGTTTAATACTTAAGTTTCTCAGATGCTTTTGTATTTAAATTTACTTGTTCACATAACTTGGTAACTTCATGGAGGAAAAGTGTACATATTTCAGGTTGTTGGTTTTTAATATTTTTTTAGTTGTAGGTGGACACAATACCTTTACTTTTTATTTATGTGGTGCTGAGGATAGAACCCAGGGCCTCACACATTTGAGACGAGTGCTCTGCTGCTGAGCCATAGCCCCAACCCCCATATTTTAGGTTTTTAAAATTTAAATTTAAATTTTTTTAAATATTTATTTATTTACTTTAGTTGTACACAATGCAATGCATTTATGGTTACGTGGTACTGAGGATAGAACCCAGGCCGCGCACGTGTGAGGCAAGTGCTCTGCTGCTGAGCCACAACCCCAGCCCTAAATTTAAAATTTAAATGTCATTGCTTTTAAATCTTTTCCACTTTCAAACAGACGGTATAGGAATGATTTCATTACTGCTGTCTTCTTCAAATATTTTGGACAATAAGCCAGACTTTTAATTCAGGTTTGTTTGTTTAATTCAGTATTTTTAGGTTGCCACACAGCCCAGAAAATGGAATCACTACTTATAAGTGTTTGGAGCGGAACAGAGAGGGATGTATTAAAGGCACTGGTGTAGTACTAATAGCCAAGAGGTTATCTAAATTTATAAGAATCTTCATAGATCTTTTGCATTGAAAGGGTGATATCCAACAAGGGGAAATAAGCAAAATGCTGATGTGAGTGTATTTCATTTTTCACCCTCTTTTCTTTCCTTGGTAAATAAGAAAATCACTTGAGTATATGGTCCTAAGCTGGGGTGGGGGACAGCCAGTACTATAGAAGAGTCTTTGGCATCAGGTGCACCTGAATTTAAGTCCCTACTCTTCCAACTACTCCCTTGTGACTTTGGAAGAATTAGGGAATATTGGTGGTATGGTAAACTGGGATTTGGTTCCTGGTGAATGTCCTGGCTCTCATTCTATGAGGACAAACCAAAGTAAATACATACTGAGGTTTTTTGCACTGTGTCAAAGGAACATCAGGTATTAAGAGCAGTGAAGCCTAAATCATCAGTTGCAATGTGATATGGCAGCCCAGAACTCCAGCAGATAGAATCTGAACTCATTGGCTCTCATGTATTATTATCACCTACAGACAATAACACTTTTACCATTGTTGTTTTAGACTGTAGCTGTGTCCGTGTGTTATGATGCCGTCCCGTACTAATCTGTCTACTGGAATCCCCAGTAGTAAAGTAAAATACTCAAGGCTCTCCAGCACAGATGATGGCTACATTGACCTTCAGGTAAATGTAAAAGGGAAGTGACAAGACTGGTGGCTATATTTCTAATGAATTAACAGAAAGACCTTCATGGTGGAGGTTTTGCTAATTGTCCCTGAGGACTGGAATGAACAGTGAGAAAATAAACTCATTTCTAAGAACCTTTTAGCTCTAGCGTGCTGAAGCAAACCTTGGCAGGGCAGTTTCAAACTAATTCCAATATTATCCATTTCTAAAAAAAATTTAATTGTAATGCCAGAGCCCTACAGTTGCCTATAGTTGTCCAAAAATAATTAGATTTTAAGTGGAATTGTGTTAAAGACTGTTTGTTTACTCTTTAGTCAAAGTCAGTTCATCTTTTAAGGGAGAAACTAACTGCTGAAGCCAGCAGATTGTGGGAATCTTCATTCTTTCCTGATGTCATGAGATCCAATTTATTAAAGGTATTCTTTGATAAACAGTAAGTAAAACAGAATATTGATAAGTTTATATTCTACCTTGACCATTATCTACAAAATTGTAGCATATCATCTCCTTTTGCCCTCTTCCCCTTAAAGTAGAATATTCTAGATAAAACTAGAGCCAAGGATGAAATAGCAGGAACCCATCTTTTTAAGTATAAATAAATCAATTATTGTTTGTACTCTCTGGACCCATACTTAAAGGAGAGATAAAAATAGATCTGGGAAGCTTCCAGCAAGTTAGCTCAGATTCAACTGTGAGCCAAACTTTAGGAAGTTTGTTTGTGAGTCTTAAGCTTGAAATGAACTGTTTGAATGGTAATGCCTTACAAAAAACTGGAATTTTCTGTTACTAAAAACCTTCAAGGGTATGTGTACTTAACTTTGAATGCCCCAAATCCCTTAATTTCTTTACTTTTCCCTAGCATGTTGTAAGTTAGTACAGTCATCCCTGTGCAAGGCATTTAATAAATATGTCTCATGAACAAATGACCTTGAAGTAGTTTTCTGTTTTTATTTCTTGAAAAAAAAAAAAATTAAGGTACAGTGAATGGTCTGTGAAATTAGGTTAAACCAAGAAAACATGACATTTCATTGGAATTCTTTTGAGTAACCTGTCTGCACTGGATGGTAAGACCTATTTCAACATACTCGAAGCATCCAGTTTGGTTCTTAATTATTCTCCCTGCTTTAAAATGTTTTTGCCCTGGTAGCCCTGGTATTTTCATAATGATGTTCTTTGTCTTTTTGTTTTTATTTTCTCTTCCAGTTTAAGAAAAGCCCTCCTAAGATCCCTTATAAGGCCATTGCACTTGCCACTGTGCTGTTTTTGATTGGCGCCTTTCTCATTATCATAGGCTCCCTCCTGCTGTCAGGCTACATTAGCAAAGGGGTAAGCTGATGGGCATGTGGGAATGTGCCATGAGATCTTTAAGACCTAAGCCACAGCTGCAGTTTCCAGCAGAAAGAAGAAAAGATTTTCTTTTAGTCCCAGTGATGAGTTGCCATGCTAATACTGAGCCACCAGGTAGGGCAGTATTGCCCTGGTTTGGGTGCCAGTGAGTTTAACAAAACTTCTCAAATGGAGACCTGAGGGACATGTTTAAAAAATGTGTGTGTGTGTGTTTGTGTGTGTGTGTGTGTGTGTGTGATGATATATATATAAACATTTTCTTTTGAACAAGAAATTTTTCCTATATCCTATGAGGTGGGTAGGCCAACTTGTCCACTGAAATATTGAGCAATTGGCCCACTGTCATAGTTTGGAACTATGACAAATTATGCATAGCTGAACCTAGCTCCCAGAATTCCTTTATGATAAGGGGCTGTAGCTAGAGTAGCATGCTGTCATTGCAGATTTGCAGCAGTACAGACTTACTGGTGAGTGGGGAGAAGTAGTTAATATTGTATAGGTCTGGTGCCACTGAGCCATATATGCATCAGTTCAGTTCCTTCTTATGTTGGGTTTGGTTGAAGTTCCTGTTAAGTTTCAGTATGCCTTAGAAACCTAAAGTGATTTTTTAGTAGCTCTTTCTCAAGCTGTCCTCAATACATGGTTGTCCTGAAGTGATTCTGACCATTATTCACATCCATTCTCTTAACACACACCAATAAAAGCATGGGTTTATTGTGGTGTTCAAGTGAAAAAGGAACAACATGTCCAATAGCTATGCAAAGAGCAGGGAAGTAAAAGTTTCAGTGGAATGTTACACACTTTAAATATATTAAGAATTATTAATAATATTGGCAAATACTTATTATAAAGAGACAGTAAGACATAGAATATGATGTGTCCACAATTAAGAACTTTTAAAAGGGGGCTGGGGAATATAGCTCAGTTGGTAGAGTGCTTACCTCGCATGCACAAGGGCCCTGGGTTCAATCCCCAGAACCACCAAAAAAAAAAAAAAAAAAAAAAAAAAAAGGAGAAATAAGCCATACATCTGGATGAGAGTGGATAATTTTTCTTTTACAATTTTTGGTACTTTGCAATTTTCCTTCAGTTGATTGATTGACTGAGAAGGGGTCTTGATGTTGCCCAGTTGGCCTTCAGTTACCTCAGCCTTCTGAGCAGCTAGGATTACAAGTATGCCCTACCTCTCCTTCACTTTATAATCAGGAAGAAAATAAATGTAAATCATTCCCTTGTGTACTATTCAAAGAAAAAGTTCAGAAAAGTACACAATGCTAATCTAAGAATTGGGCCTGTGACTTTCACTTAAAATTTATAACTTTTATAATTCTGATGTTTTCCTTCTTCTGCCACCAGGGGGCAGACCGGGCTGTTCCTGTCCTGATCATTGGCATTCTGGTGTTCCTGCCAGGATTTTACCATCTGCGCATCGCCTACTATGCATCTAAAGGCTACCGGGGTTACTCCTATGATGACATTCCAGACTTTGATGACTAACAGTCACTTCAGCCCTGAGACAAGTCACAGTGGGACTGAACCCAGCTTTAAGAACAGAAACTATGGCTAAGGGCTGAGGAGTTATGCAGTTTGTAGATGTTCGACAAAACAATGGCCAGAGTTTATGGGTCCATCCCAAAAATGTTCACTGAGCTTAATTGGCTAATTAGGAAACACTGTGTTTTTCATCTGGCCTGGCAAAACTCAACAAGTTTTTTCCGCATGGATTTGTATCATGGAAGAATAGCAATGCTAATTGGGAAAGCAGGAGGTTATTCTGTAGTGGAAAGTGTTACCATTCCCTCCCTCTTTAGATTGAGCATTTCTTTTAAATAGTCTTCTTTGTCAAATTGTTATTGTAGCAAATGGAAGAGTGTGGTATGTCTAATTTCTTAGTTACTAAGCAATTTATGTTTAAAATATCAAAAGATCTTATCTCCTACACTTAACTCTACCTTCACATTCTGGTGAAAGACCTCCATAAAATCACGTTAATGTGGATCCATCTGTAATATTTTTTACTTTGTTTCTTAGTGATAGGAACCAGGAATTTTTTCAGCCACAGAGTAAGTTTTCGAAGTATAAGCACTGTCTCTCATAACCAATCCGTGGCCATCTGTGATCTTGTTTCCCAATAGGTTGGCCTGCATATCATTTGGGTCATTCTATCCTTTGTAGATCAATATATTCTATATATCATGCCTTTAAAAGGCTGGACTTTGGGCTGTTCCCTAATGAAATATGAAGATAAGTGGTATGAAGATAAGATATTTAGAGTGTATAACCCTATTGCTAGCACCTGGTACTATAGTGTCATTCTACTGGAGATCTCAAGACTTGGCTTGGATCCCTGGAGGACCACATCCTTTGGTTGATTCTGTTTCTTCGCTTGAAAAAAGTGACATTCAAAAGAAATTAAAATGTCAGAATCCAAATCCTGGACTTAACATGAGTTAACTTTAGACAATTCAGAAAACATTTTAAAGATTTTATAAAGTAGCCAGGAATAACTTTGTTTTTGGGTAACTGGCATCATGAGTAGACTCTACTTTCCAGTCATTCATTTACTCCGAGATTATAGATTTGAACAACTATAAGCCTAGATGTACTGTCGACTGAAATTTGGAAGGCTGTGAATAGGGCAAGTTTGGGGGAAAGATGAGTTCATTTTTAGACCTGTAAATGTAGATGTCTCCTTGATACAGGGGGCGCTGTGGAGGCATCAGTTGCAGTACAGTGTCAAATTCACAAGAGGGTTTAAGCTAGAGATAGAAATGTGGGATTCAGTGTTTGGACATTATCTTCAGAACCTTGGGGCTGGATGAGATAGATCCCAGGTGGAGTGAGTGTACAGAGAGAAGAGGACTCAAAAATGAGGGCAGCCTCCAAGTTTGGGTGCATTTAGTTATGGGAAAGGAGCCTAGGGAATCTGGTATTCTAAAGTTGTTGGGCCTTGTCAGTGAAAGTGTGAGGTGATATATACAAAACTTTATGTTGGGCAGTACTTGCAAAGCTCACACAAAGTAGTTTTAGCCAAATTAAATTATTTGGTCTTTTTTTCTTGTAAGGAGGAAATCAAGATGGAACAGAAAAGTATAAAGTCAAGGGTAAACATTTGCTTTTCCAACTCACCTCCAAAGTTCCTCGTATGGTTTACAGAAAAGTCCTAAGCATAAAAAACATGGATATCTTTTTTTTTTTTTTTTTTTTTGTTCTGGGGATTGAACTCAGGGCATTGGGCCACATTTGTAATTTATTTAGAGACAGGGTTTCACTGAGTTGCTAAGTGCCTTGACATTGTTGAGGCTGGCTTTGAACTCGTGATCCTCCTGCCTCAGCCTCCCAAGTGCTGGGATTACAGGTGTGCTCCACCGCGCCTGGGAAACATGGATATCTTTTTGTTTTTTAACTTGGGTTTCAGTTGTATGGTTCTATAATTTTTTTTTTCCTATTCCATTTTGAATAGTTTTCCATAATTTATTTTGGAAAGATCAGCTTTCCCCAAGCCAAGTGTTGGGGACAAAATCCAGGGCCTTATATTTGCTAGGCAAGTACTCCACCACCGACCCACATTTCCACCTCTGGCCACATTGTTGTAATTTTCCATTATATGCATGTAGTCTTGGGGCCCCAAGACTTCCTACCAGGGATAGGAATCCCTCTCTAATGGCCCTCTGAAGGAATGACCTTTGTGGCTCTGTTTGAGCATTCCTGTTAAGGAGTCTCTTTTATCACACCAAAAATTAAACTCCCTGTAACTTCTTTGCATTGACAGTAATTATACTGGTGCTTCATAGAGAAGATCTAAGCCTCCATAATAATGGTGAACATTTCTTGAACCCCTTTCCAGACATTGTGCTAAGTCCTTTTCATTATATATTCTATATCATTTTAATCCTTAAGAAAATCCTGAGTTCAGTAAGATTCTTTAGGGACTCATTTAGGCAACCTGAATGAATGACTTCAGGGGCTGGGCAGATAAAGAAAATGAAAGTGGAGGGGTAGATTGTAGGAGTAATAGGGATCACAGTCAATGGATATCTTACCTAAGAGCAGCCCTCCCTTTTTAAGTTTGGTTAAACCAAGTGCTCTAAATTTGTGACAACTATTATACTTCTTATTGGTCATGTCCAAGACTTTTTAAACCTCCTTCATTCTGGCTGGCATGGTGGCACATGTAATTCCAGTGACTGAGGCTGACCTTGAATTTGATCCTCCTTCAAGCACTTACCCACCTGCCCTGTTGCTGGGATTATAGGTGTGGCCCACTGTGCAGGCTGTACTTTGTTCCATTGTGTAAGCAGGTGGGCTGGTTCTACTCAATTCAGACTTTACTAATTGGCCCTCTGCCAGCTGTTCTGCAGGCCAACTGCTCTGCAAATGGTACTTACCAGGTAAGTGAAAGCCTCCTAGCTTTCCACTCAAAGTCAGCAGGGCCCAGTTCATAGACTACATACACTAGCTGGCATAGGGAGCTTCCCATTAGTGTTCCATACCAAGGGAGCCTGATCATGGGACAGTTAACAGTGTTGACTTACTTGTGCAGTCCTGGGGGTCAAACCCAGGACCTTGCACATACTAGGCAAATGCTCCACCACTGAGCTACATCCCCAGCACTAAAGTTGGGTTTATGCTGACTTTTTAAGGGTCATATACAAGGTCAATGTCCATTGGTTGGCTGGACCTATCATCCAAATTCTTATCCTGATACTTTTTTCCTAGATTCAGTCCCAACGGTATGTAGTTAAATCACAGTTTAGTGCATAGGTGGGAAGGGGGCAGTCTCTAATCTTAGTTGGCTGCAAGGTATTGGACTAATTACCTTTGGAGCACAGTTTTTAAAAGTGGAATTGGGGGTGAAATGAAGCAGTTTGTACTGAGAACTTGCACATAGCAAGCGCCCAGTAAATGGAGGTGGAGGTCACTCCCTTGGCTTCAGGGGGCAGGGCCTGGGATAAAGCAGAGAATGGCAAGGAGTGTGGGCCCATCTGCTGTTCCTGGGGCCATCCTGAGTAACCTGCCAGTCTGTTGGCAGAACTACCCTGGAGCCATGGGCAGAGAACTGCCTATTGGAGGTTGTGAGGAGGCCTCAGCCCCTGGCCCTTTGTCAGCATGTTGCTGGGCCTGGGCACCTCTGTGCTTCAAGGCAGAGAACAAGGAGACCAGAGCGCTTCATTGTGGCAGGAAGGCCCTGTGGAGAAGAGCTTGAAGATGAGGTGGTGCAGGGGAGCTTCAGACTTCCTCTCCTGGAACTAACTCTTCCCTCTGTTTTCACCATTCCTCCCTCTGCACTCCTACACCATCTTGCCCCTTGCTACTCAGGGGCTGGTCTCTGGATCAATGACATAGGTGTCACTTGGGGGCTTGTTAGAAATGCAGCATCTTGGGCCTGCCAACTAAATCAGACCCCATGTTATAATGATGCCCTAAGGTATCTTATGATGACAATATCTGAGAAGTGCTGGCCAGGGCACCTTGTGCCACCTACTCCATTTTCTTGCTTTGGGACTGGACCTTCTCCAGCTGTGCCAGTGGTTGTAGGAGAACACCAGAAGGTATAGCCCTTCTAGATTCATCATTGTTCTCTAGCTAGACAATAACTCCCAAGGGCCTAAGGAAGCTTTGTAGAAAGGGCACAGGAAGCCGGGCGCGCGGTGGCGCACGCCTGTAATCCCAGCACTTTGGGAGGCTGAGGCAGGAGGATCGCGAGTTCAAAGCCAGCCTCAGCAATGGCGAGGCACTTAGCAACTCAGTGAGACCCTGTCTCTAATAAAATCCCAAAAAAGGGCTGGGGATGTGGCCCAGTGGTCAAGTGCCCCTGAGTTCAATCCCTGGTACCAAAAAAAAAAAAGGGCACAGGAACAATACAGGAATATTTTGTAAGGATCCTTTTGTGAGCAGTGAGAAACCAAACAAGGCCTAAAGAGAGAAGGTCCAGCCGGGCGCGGTGGCGCACGCCTGTAATCCCAGCACTTTGGGAGGCTGAGGCAGGAGGATCGCGAGTTCAAAGCCAGCCTCAGCAATGGCGAGGCACTTAGCAACTCAGTGAGACCCTGTCTCTAATAAAATCCAAAAAAAGGGCTGGGGGATGTGGCCCAGTGGTCAAGTGCCCCTGAGTTCAATCCCGGGTACCACAAAAAAAAAGAGAAGGTCCATGGCAAGAGTGGAGCTTTGGTGCCCTAAAGACCTACCAAAGGGGACAATGTACAATTTATGAATCAGAAGTAGAATAGGTTTTTCCTCTGATTTCTGTGCAAAGAAGGACCTGGTAGCTCTGGAGTTAACCCTAATCCCTGGTGGCCCTTTCTAGTCTTTTGGGGGAAACTCCGTACTGATTTCCATAGTGGTTGTACTAATTTATAATCCAACCAACAGTGTAAAAATGTTCCTTTTTCTTCACGTTCACTCTGGTATTATTGTTTATCACCATCATCTTACTCTCTTTCTCTTGTAATTCCTCTTCCTCCTCTTTGTTCTCTTTTTCCTATTCCTCTTCCTCCTCTTATGGGATTGAATTCAGGGGTGCTTTACCACTGAACTGCAACCCTAGGTCTTTTTCTGTTATTGTTATTGGGGATTGAACTCAGGGGTACTTGACCACTGAGCCACATCCCCAGCCCTATTTTTGTATTTTAGTGAGAGGGTCTTACTGTCTCTTTTTTTTTTTTTTAAGTTGCTGAGGCTGGCTTTGAACTCGTAATCTCAGCCTCCCAACCCACTGGGATTACAGGTGTTTGCCACTGTGCCCGGCTGCATCCCTAGATCTTTTTATTTTTTATTTGAAGACAGGGTCTTGCTTAGTTGCTGAAACTGGCCTTGAACTTGGGATCCTCCTGCTACAACCTCCCGAGTCTCTGGCATTACAGGTGTGTGTCAGTGTGCCTGGCATCTTTTATTTCTTTTTCTTTTCTGATCCCTCTGGCGAAGACCTGCAGGATATGAGAGGGGACATCCTTATCTTGATCTAGATCTTAGAGGAAAGGCTGTCAACTAACCCCCATTGGGCATGATGTTAATTGTGACTTATAGTACATAACCTTTATTGTGTTGAGATACATTTCTTCTATAACTTAACATTTTTTTCTATGAAAGGATATTGAATTTTGTCAAGTCTTTTTTCTATCTTTTGAGATGATCCTATAGTTTTTGTCTCTTTTTCTGTTAATGTGGTGTATCACATTTATTGCTTGCTTATGTTGAATGAGGAATGTCAGAGAATTCCAAATATTTTCTCTATTTATTGAGAAATGAAACCACAGTGAGACCAAAAGAATCATGGAATTATTTTGACCCAATTTCAAAACTCCTGCTCTTTCTGAACATTGGCTTATGAGGATCTTCCACTGGGTTGCTGTCCTGGGTATTTCCATCTTTCCACCTCTATTAACAGATAAGAAAGTCATCTCTCTCCAACTCGAATCTGATAATTCACAGTAAAAGGAGATAACTTCTCACTGTGCAGAGATTAGGACTTTGCAATCTAGAAAAACAAAGGAGGGAGGTACAAAGTCTATAAGTTCATATCAGATGTTAGCAGAGTAGACATACGTTTACATATCAAGCCCCAGGTCACTGGAACTTGGAACTGGAGTACTACGAGAACGAAATATCTCTTTATTAAAACAATTCAACTTAAACATTAACCAAAAAAAGTAGATCACAGAACTTTGAAAGTAGCTCTGCCTTGACACAATTAGGCCCCTCACATGTCTTAACTATTATCAGTCACAGCTTTAATCTAACCTTGGTTTTATCTCTGAACTTTTATTTAAAATTACGTATTAATTCACCTTGAATCCTTCCTTTAAGTTTATCCATGGAGTATTTTTTGAGCACCTATCATAGACAAATCACACTTTGTAGGCATCAAAAAGGAATTGTCCACTATGCCCATCCTCCAGGAGTTTGCAGCATACTTCAGGAAGATGAGATCCATATTTGACCTAGCTGGACAAATACATTTTTAAAAATCTGTACCAAGGATCAAACCTAGGGCCTTGCTCGTGCAAGGCAAGCACTCTACTACTGAGTTACATCTCCAGCCCCCATTGTTAGCTTTAACAAAAGATTAATTTTTAAAATGGTTGCTCTGGTAAGTGGATTGGAGAGGAAATGAGATTTCAGCAGGGTCTGAAAAGGTCTGCAAAGATCTCACTTGAACTAGACCAAGTGGACGTAGGCTAGCCCAAAGCTGGTAATGGGTGATGTGATCTGAAGCCTATAGGCTGGGCATGGGAAGAGTTGGGGACTGAGGTTGGCTAACTGACACAGGACTAGGTTGTGACCTGCTAAGGAATGAGGAGCTATGGTAGTTTTCCGTTTAAATGTTTTTTTTTTTTTCCTCAAAAAAATTATGAATGCACATTTTTTTAAAGTTCCATGAGGCTTATCGTGAAAATCAGTTATCACATTCAGTCCCTCCTCCCTCCCTCTCTCCCTCTCTCTCTCTCTCTCTCTCTCTCTCTCTCTCTCCCCCCCCCCCAGCTCCTCCAACTAAATTTGTTAGTATTGACTTTGATCTCTCCACATGAAATATTTATATTGCTACTTCATGATTTTTTTGTTAGGCCTTATCAATTGACTTTATCTGGTGGAAGATGGAGATTTAGATGTTCCCTGATTATCCCCCATCATAGATGTTTCCAGTCCCTCTGTTTTGTCCATATCATCATGTCATTGGGTTGGATCAGTATCTATACTGGCATTATTAAGAATGAATGCACCCTATTCATACTGAGCCAGGCTGTATGTGATGACTTACTTTTCTCTTCTGGCACAAATTTAGTTTTCCATGGAGTTATAAGTCTTGTTAGTTCATATGATTTTTCTGTTAGAAGCCCAGACTGACTCCCATTTGTATACATCTCCTAGTATTCCATCCATTTCCTCTTGAAGAACTTTCCATGAGGAAGCCTGCTGCCCCATTCTTTACCTGAGGTAAAAATGAAAATGTGGTTGCATTGCCTTCCAGCTTCTTTGTGTGATATCTGTGGAGATGTCAGCCACTCTGAGTTTTGGCTCTTCCTTTGTTGTTATTTAGCTTGCTGGATACTTGTATTGTGTCTTCGGTGTTCTAAAATTTCACAAATGTGTCTTGTTGACCTGTTATTATCTGGCACCCATTGTACATTGTGCTTTTGGGCCCTTTCAGTCTGGAAACTCATGTTGTTTACTGTTAGGGAATTTTCTGAAGTTAATTTCTTTGATAATTTCATTCCTTCACATGTCTCTATTTCCTGTTTTTGGAATTTTTTAAAGATGTTGGTCATTTTATCTCCTGTCTTCTATATTTTGGTCTTTTTTTTTCCATATCTCATCCTTTGTAAGAAATTTTTCTGTTTTTCCTTCCAACTTTTCTAATGTCCAAGGACTCTTTTACATTTTATAACAATCAATTTTTACTTTGTAACCTTAACATCTTTTATTATCTCGGTATGTTCTCTTATCAACATAAAATATTCACATCAGCACAGCAGTCAGAGTGATCCCTTAAAATATGTCGTGTCATTCTTCTCTCAAAGTTCTGCGGTGGCTGCACACTGAACTCAGAGGATGAGCCTACATCCTGCAGTGGTGAGCAGGGCCCACTGTGCTCTTGCCACCCTCACTTCTCTGGCATCATCTGCTGTGCTGCCTCCTCTACACTCTGTTCTAGCCATGCCTCCTCTGTGATCCCGAACTTCTGACCCACTCCCTTCCTAGGACTTCAGCTTTAGTTGTTCCTTCTCTCAAGAATTCCTCCCTCCTCTAAGATTTTGTTCAAATTGCTTGTTCTCAGTTAAGGCTTGCCCTGGCCTCTCTCTCTCTCTCTCTCTCTCTCTCTCTCTCTCTCCCCCCCCCCCCCAGCTCCTCCAACTAAATTTGTTAGTATTGACTTTGATCTCTCCACATGAAATATTTATATTGCTACTTCATGATTTTTTTGTTAGGCCTTATCAATTGACTTTATCTGGTGGAAGATGGAGATTTAGATGTTCCCTGATTATCCCCCATCATAGATGTTTCCAGTCCCTCTGTTTTGTCCATATCATCATGTCATTGGGTTGGATCAGTATCTATACTGGCATTATTAAGAATGAATGCACCCTATTCATACTGAGCCAGGCTGTATGTGATGACTTACTTTTCTCTTCTGGCACAAATTTAGTTTTCCATGGAGTTATAAGTCTTGTTAGTTCATATGATTTTTTCTGTTAGAAGCCCAGACTGACTCCCATTTGTATACATCTCCTAGTATTCCATCCATTTCCTCTTGAAGAACTTTCCATGAGGAAGCCTGCTGCCCCATTCTTTACCTGAGGTAAAAATGAAAATGTGGTTGCATTGCCTTCCAGCTTCTTGTGTGATATCTGTGGAGATGTCAGCCACTCTGAGTTTTGGCTCTTCCTTTGTTGTTATTTAGCTTGCTGGATACTTGTATTGTGTCTTCGGTGTTCTAAAATTTCACAAATGTGTCTTGTTGACCTGTTATTATCTGGCACCCATTGTACATTGTGCTTTTGGGCCCTTTCAGTCTGGAAACTCATGTTGTTTACTGTTAGGGAATTTTCTGAAGTTAATTTCTTTGATAATTTCATTCCTTCACATGTCTCTATTTCCTGTTTTTGGAATTTTTTAAAGATGTTGGTCATTTTATCTCCTGTCTTCTATATTTTGGTCTTTTTTTTCCATATCTCATCCTTTGTAAGAAATTTTTCTGTTTTTCCTTCCAACTTTTCTAATGTCCAAGGACTCTTTTACATTTTATAACAATCAATTTTTACTTTGTAACCTTAACATCTTTTATTATCTCGGTATGTTCTCTTATCAACATAAAATATTCACATCAGCACAGCAGTCAGAGTGATCCCTTAAAATATGTCGTGTCATTCTTCTCTCAAAGTTCTGCGGTGGCTGCACACTGAACTCAGAGGATGAGCCTACATCCTGCAGTGGTGAGCAGGGCCCACTGTGCTCTTGCCACCCTCACTTCTCTGGCATCATCTGCTGTGCTGCCTCCTCTACACTCTGTTCTAGCCATGCCTCCTCTGTGATCCCGAACTTCTGACCCACTCCCTTCCTAGGACTTCAGCTTTAGTTGTTCCTTCTCTCAAGAATTCCTCCCTCCTCTAAGATTTTGTTCAAATTGCTTGTTCTCAGTTAAGGCTTGCCCTGGCCCTCTCTCTCTCTCTCTCTCTCTCTCTCTCTCTCTTTTTTTAAATATTTATTTACGTTTAGTTGTACACAATGCGTTTTTACATGGTGCTGAGGATCGAACCCGGGCCGCACACGTGCTAGGCGAGCACTCTACCGCTGAGCCACAATCCCAGCCCGCCCTGGCCTCTTTTATACTGCAACCTTCCACACATCTATCACATCCATCCCTAGCACTCTGTCAGCACTCTGTCTTCCTTTTGCTCATCTCCTCCTTTTCCATAAGTACTATGTCACTTTGTAACACACTACTTAATTTACTTACATCCTTTTCCATCTTTACTCCAGTTAGAATATGAGTTTACAAGGGCAAACCTCTTCCCTTCCTTCCTCCCTTCCTTCATTTCTGTTTTTCTTTCACTTTATTGGGTTATAACTGACAAATAGAAATTGTGTATGTGTATATGTGTGTGTGTGTTTTCTCTTTCTCTTTTCACTGGGCATAGTGGTGCATGCCTATAATCCCAGGTACTCAGGAGACTGAAGCAAGAAGATCACAAGTTTGAGGCCAGCCTGGGTATCTTAGTAAGACCTTGTCTCAAAATATCAAAAGGGGCCAGGTGTTTAATAGCAGCTCAATTCATAATAGCTAGGCTCTGGAGCTAACCTAGGTACCCTCCAACAGATGAATGGATAAAGAAAATGTGGTATATATACACAGTGGATTATTACTCAGCCATTAAGAAGAATGGTTTTATAACATTTTCTGGCAAATGGATGGATCTAGAGACTCTCATGGTAGGTGAAATAAGCCAGTCCCCCAAAGATAAAGGCTGAATGTTTTTGCTGATATGTGGAAGCTAAACCACAATAAAGGAGGGGGGAAGAAGTTCACTGAATCAGACAAAGGGGAATCAGGGAAGGGAAGGGGAATAGGAAAAGGAAAGACAGTGGAATGAATCTGACATAATTTTCCTATGTGCATATGTGAATCCATCACAGTAAATCCCACCATTATGTTCATTCATAAGAACGGGGTCTTAATTTAGAATATATATTCCATGCTTGTATAGTAATATCAAAATGAATTCTACTGTTATGTATAACTAAAAAGAACCAATAAAAGGAGCCAGGGATGCAGCCCTGTGGTAGAGCATCCCTGGGTTCAATTCCTAATACTAAAAACAAACAAAACAAGACATAAAACTTAGAGACATACTGTCCAAGTCAAGAAACCGGACTTGAGCGCTCTGGGCAGAAGGAATAGCATTGGCAGCTTAATGAAAGGTGACACAGTAAATGTGCCCTGAGAACTGCCTGACTTCCTTTTGGCTGGGAGGTTATCACAGGAGGGATCTTGGGAGAGGATACAGGCAGGTATGATCTTTGAGAGCCCTTTGTGTCATTGGCATGAGTCTGGCCTCTAGTCCCTTGCCCCAGCTGGGAGTCCTACCCTTCTCTTCACTCTCAGCTCATCCTTTAAATCTAGTAAATGAGACCAGGAAAAGTATCACATTTCTTTTCTAACACTAGAAGATTAGAACAGGGAACCCCTGTCGCAACTCCTGACACTATACAAAAACAGGCTTCTTTGGGTAAAGATTAGAAGCAGTTCCTGGGTCCTGAAAAGATTGAGGAACACAAAAGGAAGTGGAGCAGGATAATTGGAGAAGAGTTGCTACCAATAACCAGGAAAACTTGCACAAAAAGAAGATGGCTATTTATGGGACATTAGGACATTGGAGGGGGCAATCTGGTCTCAATACTTCCAGGATTCAGGGAAAGATGCTCTGACAACAGACTATTAAGAATGATTTTTATGTGTTGGGCTGGGGTTGTAGCTCAGTGGTAGAGCACTTGACTAGTATGTGGGAGGCACTGGGTTCGATCCTCAGCACTACATTAAAAAAAATAAATAAAGGTATTGTGTCCATCTACAACTAAAAATATTTAAAAAAAAAAGAATATGTGATAATGTTTACAAATTGAAATGAATTTTTTTTTCTTTCTTTCTTTTTTTTTTTTTTTTTTTTTTTTTTTTTTTTTTTTTTTTGGTGCTGGGCATTGGATCCGGTGACTCATACATGCTAGGGATAAGTGCTCTACCATTTATTTCTTGGTACTGGGGATTGAACTCAGGGGTGCTTTACCACTGAGATATATCACCAGTCCTTTTTATTTGCTTTAATTTTGCTAATTTGCTGAGAATTTAAGTTATCAAGGCTGGCCTTGAATTTGCAATCCTCCTGCCTCAGCCTCCTGAGTTGCTGGGATTATAAGCATGCAGAACCACATCTGACTCCTCTGAGTCAATTTTAGCAACTTGTAGTTTATATTTAAAAAAAATAATAACTTTTTTGGCTGTGTACGGGGTAATCCTAGTGACTTGGGAGTCTAAGGTAGGAGAATTGCAAGTTCTGGGCCAGTCTTGGCAATTCAGTGAGACCCTGTCTCAAAAACATAAAGCAAGACGGGCGCAGTGGCGCACACCTGTAATCCCAGCACTTGGGAGGCTGAGGCAGGAGGATTGCGAGTTCAAAGCCAACCTCAGCAATGGCGAGACACTTAGCAACTCAGCAAGACCCTGTCTCTACTAAAATACAAAAAAGGCTGGGGATGTGGCCCAGTGGTCAAGTGCCCCTGAGTTCAATCCCTGGTACCAGAAAAAAAAAAATAAAAAAATAAAGCAAGGGCTGGGGATGTAGTCCAGGGGTAGTGCACTCCTGGGTTCAATCCCCAGTACAGAAGGAAAAATGTATTTAAAAAAAAAGTAATAATGCCGGGCGCGGTGGCGCACGCCTGTAATCCCAGCACTTTGGGAGGCTGAGGCAGGAGGATCGCGAGTTCAAAGCCAGCCTCAGCAATGGCGAGGCACTTAGCAACTCAGTGAGACCCCTGCAAAAAACACAAAAAAAGTCTGGGGATATGACCCAGTTGTCGAGTGCCCCTGAATTCAATCCCCAGTACCACAAAAAAAAAAAAAAAAAAAAAAAAAAGTAATAAAACTGACTCAGAAAAAAATGGAAAATCTGAATAGACCAATTATTCAGATAGACCAACTCTGGTGGTAGAAAATGGGACATTGAAAATTTTACTGCCTCCAAAATTTCATTCCCAATTGGAAAATATTGTGGAAAATTTCTAATACACCTTGAAGAAACTTTGTAGGTAGTCTTACATTCTAGAATCTGGAGTGTGAAAAAAGTTTAGTGGCATTATCATTCATTTTACAAGCCTAGCATAATTCCCATATCAAAGCTTATCCAAATAAGTGTGCAAAAAACATACAGAAGCCGGGCGAGGTGGCGCACGCCTGTAATCCCAGCACTTTGGGAGGCTGAGGCAGGAGAATCGCGAGTTCAAAGCCAGCCTCAGCAGTGGCAAGGCACTTAGCAACTCAGTGAGACCCTGTCTCTAAATAAAAAAAAATATAAAAAAGGGCTGGGGATGTGGCCCAGTGGACGAGTGCCCCTGAGTTCAATCCCCGGTACAAAAAAAAAAAAAAAAAAAAAAAAAAAAAAAAAAAAAAAACCATACAGACCAAATACCTATAAATTTTGATTTTTTTAAGATTGTAAATAAATTATAAGACAATAAAACCTAGCTGTGAATTAAAACAAATAGACAAAATTAAAGGTATATTAAGAAAATCTGGTTCTGGGCTTCCTGGTTTCCATGTCTTGAGCTTCTTTCCTCAGTTACACCTTCTGCCTTAATATCTCATCTTGGGCCCAGAGCTATGCAGTCAGCTGACCATGGACTGAACCTCTGAAACTGAGGGTAGATCTAGAGAAAGCAACAGCTGTGTTGAAGAAATAATCCTGTTTAATTAGAAGAAATTTTCTACATATATGTGACTGAGTACATAGATTGGAAATATAAAGAACTGAATCCTGGTCCTGGTGCCACCATTTACTAATGTATCTTCGAGAATTGATAAGCCAACCTTAAATCAAATATGGAAATGTAGCCGGGCCCGGTGGTGTGCGCCTGTAATCCCAGCACTTGGGAAGCTGAGGCAGGAGGATCGCGAGTTCAAAACCAGCCTCAGCAATGGCGAGGCACTTAGCAACTCAGTGAGACCCTGTCTCTAATAAAATACACAAAAGGGCTGGGGATGTGGCCCAGTGGTCGAGTGCCCCTGAGTTCAATCCCCAGTACCAAAAAAAAAAAAAAAAAAAGGAAATGCGAGAGACCACCAAAGCCAAAACAATCTTGAGAAGTACAAAGTTGACTCACATGTCCTGATTTCAAAGCTTTCACAAAGCAACAATAATCAAGACATTGTGGTACTGGCATAAGGATATCATATAGATCAAGGGAACAGAATTGAGAATCTATAAATAAATACCTGATGTTATGGGAAAAAAAAGAAAAAATCTGCTGGGCACAGTGGCACACGCCTGTAATCCCAGCACTTGGGAGGCTGAGGCAGGAGGATCGCGAGTTCAAAGCCAGCCTCAGCAATGGCAAGGCACTTAGCAACTCAGTGAGACCCTGTCTCTAATAAAGTAAAAAAAAAGGGCTGGGGATTTGGCCCACTGGTCAAGTGTCCCTGAGTTCAATCCCCAGTACCAAAAAAAATTTTTTAAAAATCTGCCGTATACTTAATTACCTCAATAGGTGATGGAGAAAAATCTTAAGACCATCTAGATGAAATTCAACATCTAATATTACTTTATTATTAAAAAATAAAGCCCTAGGCAACTTAAAATTGATGGGCCTTCACATCATTTTGAGAACAGGAGTAATTAATAGCAAATATCATAACAAAATACCAGATATATTCCCATTAAAATCAGAAGAGGGTAAAAGTGTAGGCATACATCTGTCATTCTGTTTAAAGAAAGCCAGAGCAGGTATAAATCTCAGCCCAGACTCAAGTTTGAAAGAAGTAGGCTTTCCAAGTTTTTTCTACTTTTTAAAAAATTCCATTGAATTTCAATCATGAGTCACCATTTTCCCAGGTGATGGAAATTTACACTTGGTCATTATGGGAATGTTTCTCTTCCTGACAACTTTGCAATCTCATTTGGTGATAAGGGTGTCACATAGTGTCAAGGCCTCCACAGAGGGAAATCATCTGACCCTTGAATGCCCACACTGGCATTTGCTAAACTGTCTCATCTAGACCTCAGGTGTTGGTGCATACAGGTAGCTGCACTATAGCAGCCTATAATGTGAATTTTCTGCAGGTCTATGTCTCAGCTGCTTCTGCACTCCATTTGGACGTGGGGAGAACATTAAGTGGTCTTTGTGCCTAATTGGTGGAATTGTTCAAGGATCTTCACTCTCTTTGGGCTCTTTATGGACACACGTTAAATCATTCTGTTGTTCCCAGCCCCATACTGTGGGGGCTGCCTAACTATGCCCATGCCATTTTTATTTTCCAAAGAATTGGTAGGATCTTGCTGCTTCCTAGATTCTACTTAGAAAAAGAGTATGGGTTTTTTTGGATTCCATTTTCCCAGCCTGTCAAGGATATGTCTTGTCCTCCTGCTTGCAACTCTCCCATCCCAACCCCTACCAT
The DNA here is from genome assembly GCA_025594165.1 of Tamias sibiricus. Classification (NCBI taxonomy): domain Eukaryota; kingdom Metazoa; phylum Chordata; class Mammalia; order Rodentia; family Sciuridae; genus Tamias; species Tamias sibiricus. Next base: position 182,526,864 of record CM046659.1, on the reverse strand, counting down.
CCACTCATGGCAATGCTTGGACTTCCAGACCATAGGGACAAGATGCAGGGACACTTCACAGGTTTTTTGTTATTTTGGCTTGATTCCTTTTTTTTTTTTTTTTTTGGGGGGGGGGGTGGTACTTCAGATTGACCCCAGGAGCATTCTGCCCCTGATCTTTCTATATCCTTAGCTCTTCTTATTTTGAGACAGGGTCTCTGCTAAGTTGCCCAGCCTGGCCTAGAATTTGGAATCCTCCTGCCTCAGCCTCCCAAGTAGCTGGGATTATAGGTGTGCAAACCTTGCCTGACTCACATTGCGATTTTGAGCCCACTTGTTTCTCTCTGAGACTTCTAGTTAGTCCAAAGAAACATTTATCAAGCAATCTGTGGTGATGGACCAGTTCTGTTTGCTTCCAGTTGTCATGGATTAATATTTTTAGCCTATAAACTGTTTGGTGAAATGAGTTTGCCAATCATGACATTGGATATTGTGCACCATCTAGAAAAGCATCTAAGTGTTTATTCTTGATAATTAACAAACAGTTCAGGGATCGGCAGTGGTCCACAGAGTAAACTGGTATATGGACTTGGTTACCTCCTCATATACTGTACCAAATCTGATAAAGACTTTAGAACTTGACTGACTTCTCCTATATTCTGCTGTGTCATCCTGCCCCTAAGCCAGTAGACACAGAGCACCCTAGCTGCTGCCAGGCTGGAGAGGAGTCATGAAGTTCTAGCAAACAGTGGAAATGAAAAGCTTATCAGCTAACATGGCAAGTTTCACTCTTACTACAGAAATGAGAAGTACAAAATTGACTAAGTCATGCCCTCAGTGGTATGTGCCCGTAATCCCAGCTACTCAGGAGGAGGAGGCAGGAGGATCAGAAGTTGAGATCAGCATCAGCAATTTAGCAAGAGCCTGTCTCAAAAAATTAAAAGGCTGAGGATCTAATAGTGCTAGAGTGCTACTGGGTTTAATAGTACTGCAAAATAAATTCTTGTTTATTTCAGGTTGCAATCTATTTACAAATTATTATTAGTCTGTATTGTTTTAGCCAATTTCTCATTTTCTTTTTTAAAATATTTATTTATTTGCTTTAGTTGTACACAATGCATTTTATTTTTACGTGGTGCTGAGGATTGAACCCGGGCTGCGCATGTGCTAGGTGAGTGCTCTACCGCTGAGCCACAACCCCAGCCCCTCATTTTCTTTTTTTATTCTTTTTTAAAAATTTTTCTTTCTTTTTAATTCTAATTTGTTATATCTGACAGCAGAATGCATTACAATTCATATTACACATATAGAGCACAATTTTTCATATCAGTGGTTGTATACAAAGTATATTCACACTATTCGTGTTTTTTTTTTTTTTTTTTTTTTTTTTTTTTTTTGGTACTGGGAATTGAACTCAGGGGCACTCTACCACTGGGCCGCATCCCCAGCTCTTTTTTGAATTTTATTAGAAACAGGGTCTCACTGAGTTGCTAAGTGCCTCGCCATTGCTGAGGTTGGCTTTGAACTCGTGATCTTCCTGCCTCAGTCTCCCAAGTGCTGGGATTACAGGTGTGCGCCACCGTGCCCGGCTAGACCATTCATGTCTTCATACATGTACTTTGGATAATGATGTCCATCTCATTTCACCTCATTTCTAACCCCGCACCCTCCTCCCTTCCCCTCCCACCCCTTTGCCTATCTAGAGTTCGTCTATTCCTCCCATGCTCCCCTTCCGTACCCCCTGTGAATCAGCAACAGTGGGGTAGGGTATATCAGAGAAAACATTCAGCATTTGGTTTTTTTGAGATTTGACTAACTTCACTTAGCATTAGTAATTTTGTAAAATTTTAAAAATTTCCATTTTCTTTTTTTGTGATACTAAGGATTCAGTCAAGGGCATTCTACCACTGAACTACATCCCCAGCTGTTTTTACTTTTTATTTGCGACAGGGTCTTACTAAATTGCCCAGCCTGTCCTCCAACTTGTGGTCCTCCTACCTCAGAATCCTGAGTAGCTGGAATTACAGGTGTGCACCACCACATCCAACTACAAAAGGATGTTTTTTAAAAAGCAGTTAAAACTAAAAAGAGAATGTAGTAGAACATCAAAAAACTGAGTGTTTCTAGAATAACATTTAGTTAACATGTACTTATTTATGTTTAATAAAACAAAGTCTCATTCACAATAGCTATAAAACAAAGTACTTAAAGATAAATTACTAGGAAGTTACTGGATATGTTTGTAAAGAAATATTTTATTGAACTCGTAAGCCTCTATTGTAAATAAATATAAGTTCATCTAAAATTCAATTTCATTTAATCCAAATCACATAGGAGGAGTAAGAGGGACCTAACAAAGTGAATCTGAAATCTATCTAGAGATTAAAAATATAATTGCCAGAAAAGATTTCAAAGGAAACTCTTGAAGGTATACTTACCCTCTTTGACAGTAAATGGCATTATAAAGTCACAGAAGACAAAACAGTGTAATTCAGTGGAACAGAAAGAGTATCCAATAACAAGCCCAAATATCAATAATAATTTAGCATATTATAACTGGGCAATTGAAATCACTAGGGGAAAAAATCACTAGGAAAATGGTGGATTGTTCAATAGGTGGTGTTGGAATAACTGATGAACAAATGTATTTTCTCATCCCATGAAAATGGATGTCAACCATGTGACTTGCCCTGGCCAATGAAATGAGTTTAAGTGATATGTGTCACTTCTGAGAAGAAATGGCAAGAGCCAGAGAACAATTTCCCTTGCTTTTGCTTTCCCTCTGCCTTGGTTCTAGAGTAAGGATGATGCACATCAGAGCTTCCAGCTGGCCCTAATGAACATAGAGTTTGAGATAGAAACAAACCCCTGTTGTGTTAAGCCTGGATTTGGGAGCATAACCCAGCTTATCCTAACTGGTATAGTTTCTATCTCATATTTCACAACTGTCAAAGGAAAAACACATCTACTAATACTTAAGAAATATAAATCTGGACTGGGGATACAGCTCAGTTGGTAGAGTGCCTGCCTCACATGCACAAGGCCCTGGGTTCAATCCCCAGCACCACAAAAAAATATGTAAATATGAATCAGTAGTGTTTGCTGGAACTATCCTTGCTTTCATAGAGTGCAATAGGGAGAAGGCATTGCTTATCCAAAAGAACGAAGTCCTGTATGCAGGACTGACCAGCTATGTAATTTGTAGGTAGTGCGAAATGAAAATGCGGGTCTCTTCTGAAACGATTGTGTAAAATTTCAAGATGGCGACAGAACATTAAACCTCCTAAGTGTAGGTCCCTATGTGACTACACAGGCCACACAGTACTGATACTGGCCCTGACTGTGATCAATTGATATATTGGCATCCTTCCTTTCCTTCTGTGTCAATTTCCTTACTAATCTGCCCAGGTTATCCTTCCTCAGCACAGTGAGGTTGATGTCTGTGGTCCACTCATGATGTCATTGCTCAAATATCATCCCCCAATCTCTTTAACCTGACTCTGATTTTTTTTCCTCCTTAGTTCCTACCACCATCTATCATATCTTCCTCATTCATATTATTTATGTATATTCTCCCTACTAGATTGTAATCCACAAGGGCATAGATTTGTGCCTGTTTTGGTCACTTGTGCCTGTCAGACACCAGCTGATAGGTAAATGTTTCTTGAGAGAATGAATGAATGAATGTAAAGAATGTCAGTCAGCCAGGCATGGTGGTGCACACCTGTAATTCCAGTGGCATGGGAGGCTGAGGCATGAGGATCACAGGTTCAAAGCCTGCCTCTGCAACTCTTATAAGCCATAAACAACGTATCTCAAAATAAAAAATAAAAAGGGCTGGAGATTTGGCTCAGTGTTAGGCATCCTTGGGTTCAATCCCTGGCACTAAATAAGGAAACACAAATAAAAAATAGGGTTAGGGTTGTGGCTCAGTGGTAGAGTGCTTGCTTAGCACGCATGAGGCACTGGGTTCAATCCTCAGCACCACATAAAAAGCAAACAAACAAACAAACAAAATAAAGGTATTAAAAATAAAGAAAGAAAGCATGTCAGAGAATATGTCAGGCATCTACACATTGGCAGTTCCATCCTTCCAACAGTATTTCATGGTCATCTCCCCAGTCACTGCCTCACACCACCCTCTGGGGTTTAAAAACCACAGCACGGGATCTTCCCCAGGACACTCCCTGTCCAGTAAAGGGAGCTTGGGAAATGCTTGAAATTCTGACAGCAATTCTGAAACATGATCTCGTGAAGTTGGGCCCCATAAGGAAAGTATTCCTTTTCTTTTATTTATTTATTTATTTTTTATAATGGGGATTGAACCCAGGGGTGCTTAACCACTGAGCCCTGTCCCCAACCCTTTTTATTTTGAGATAGGGTCTCACTGAATTGCTGAGGCTGGCTTGGAATTTGCAATCCTACTGCCTCAGCCTCCTGAGCCACTGGGATTACAGGCATGTGCCACCGCACCCAGCTCTTTTATTTTTTAAATCAACTTTACCCAGCACAATTTATGTAACCATAAAGTACACTCATTTTAACTCTACTGCTTGATGCATTTAGATATCTTTATACACCTACATTCTACATGATTTTTTAAAAATTATTATAAGAAAAACAGGGGCTGGGGCATGACTCAGCGGTAGAGTGCTCATCTTGCATGTGTGAGGCCCTGGGTTCTATCCTCAGCACCACATAAATAAAATAAAGGTATTGTGTCTACCTACAACTAAAAAAAATATTAAAAAAAAAAGGAAAAACATAACATTAAACTTTAGTATTTTTAGTATGTGGACCAGTAGTGTTAACTGTATTCAAATTATTGTGCAGCATCTTCAGACCTTTTTTATCTTGCAAAACAAGTTCTATACTCAGGAAACACTAATTCCCTCTTCTCCCCACCCCCAAAGGAAGATATTCTTTTTGATTCACCCTTGTAAATGGAGCATTCAGGATATTTAAAGAACTCCTTAAAATGACCTCAAAATAGGGCCACTTCCAAAAAGGGCCTATGAATCATTCAGAACTCTGAAGAGTGCAAATCTAAAAAAAAAGGAAAAATTCCACTCAAGTCAGAGAGTTTAAGAGAATTTGGAGACTCCTATACCTGAACAGTCCTATCCAGGGCTCAAATGTTGTGACCAGGCCCAGCTTCTCATTATGACTCAGCTGACTACAGATGTTTTCTCCCTTCCCATGCAAGTTGGGAACAGTACCAGTGGCTATGGGCTACGTCCTTCCTCATTCACAGACTTCTCTTTCTGGGGCTTCCAAGAAGGAGTTCCCCCACCACTACAACTTGTTTCCTCCTGGAAACCCAAGTACATGCCTTCTTAGGTCTCTGCTGGATCTGCTTGGGTTTCCTGCCCATAATAGCCAAAGGACTGAGCCGTTTGGGGGGAACTCAGTTAAAGTTTCTATGCTGCTTTGCCTCTGTTCTTCCTCGGACTCCACAAGGAGGCTAGAACTAGATCCTCAGGATGTTTTTTTTTTTTTTTTTTTTTTTTTTTTTTTGTGGTACCAGGGATTGAACTCAGGGGCACTCGACCACTGGGTCACATCCCCAGCCCTTTTTTGTATTTTTATTTAGAGACAGGGTCTCACTGAGTTGCTAAGTGCCTCGCCATTGCTGAGGCTGGCTTTGAACTCGCGATCCTCCTGCCTCAGCCTCCCAAAGTGCTGGGATTACAGGCGTGCGCCACCGCGCCCGGCTTCTCAGGATGTTTTGAGCTCATGTTCTTACAGTCTTGTGACCAGTAAGGACAAAGGCTCTCTCCTACCAGCTTCAGGTTAACAGGACTTGTGCGTCCTTTCCCAGAACATCTTGGTGGACAGAAATAGGATCCTGCAGAATCTCCAAGCACTTTGCCATTAGAAAGTGGGGAAGCATTTCCCAAAGGAGAGAGGCACGTTTCTGATCAGACAAAACAGTAAATGGTGAATGCACTTGCATGGGGTCAGCTGCATGTGACAGAGGCCAAGAATAATAGTGGCTTAAGATAGAAATTGTTTTAAACAAAATTTTTCAGAACTGTAAATGTATTTGTGTATATCATACTCTCCTAGGTAGGATACAGATTGATTTACACCTACTGACAGCTTCTAGCTGAGTGTTTACAGAAAACCAGTTTAAAAATGTCATCTACTCCTGCCCTCGCCTTGGCAATTTTCCTACATCTAAGGGGGTCTGCTATACATTTGGTCATTTTTTTTTTTCTTTCAGATTGTTTCTACAAAAAAAAAAAAAAATGTTGGAGGACGAGGACTCAAGCAGGGTCACTCTGGAGAGGAAGTAACAGCAGCTATAGAGCTGCCTCTGCACAGCTGCTGACTCAATTGATTTTGACTGAGGCCAACGTGTTGGAGAGTTGGTTAATTTCAGATGCTGATGGCATAGGAAAAGAAATCTAACCATTCAACAGACACTGGGGAGTTCTTACATTTTTGAGCAGGGAAGCAATAAAATTGAAATTTGTAGAAGATTATTGCTGGTGGTTGGCATGACAGATTGGGAATGTAGAGAGGATGTACAAAATCAATGAAAGTCATTTTAGTGACCAGCCAAGTGGTACTGACGTCAAAATGTTCTCCTTACATTTTCATATTTGGCAGCCTAGGAGGGACCTTAAAAACACGCATGGTAGTACCTGTCAGTGGGTATGGTCAGAGCCCTTTAAAAACATCCTTAGACAATAAGGTCCTATTCCTATAATTAAAGTGGACCCTCCAGGGTCTCTGCAATCTTGACATTTCACTATTTTTTTCTCCAATTATTTCTTAGTTTCAGCTTTCATTCACAACTATTTCTGTGGGTACCCCTAGATCATCCATGACCCTTTCCCTGACTCCTGGACCTGGGTTAAGCTGTCTTTGAGAATATCACAGAGCTACATGAAGATGTGTAGTCCAAGGGGTATTCTGGGCATGTAGATGGTTCTAGTACAGACCAATAGAGGGGCAAGGCCTGTTGGCTTTGTTCGGCCCAAGTGTGGGACTGTCAGTTTTTCTTAAATGAGGAAGGAAGAGGATGGATGAGTCAGTGCTTTCTCGTGTTTAATTTCTGAACTGATTTCTTATAGAAAGGACTTGGAAAACCTCCAAGTTAGCATCTGCCCATCACAATGCTGTACGTTGCTTTAGTGAATGTAGAAGCCAAACCTAGTATTTCCTGGTTCTTGAGATAATCACAATAGCATTGAGGCAAACCACTGTCCCTACTTGGGTGGCCCAGATTTTAAATTTCTGGTGCTTAATTTTCTCTTTATTTTCTTCCCAAATTTTACTTTTGTTTTTAAGAAACAGGGTCTTGCTATGTTGCCCAGGCTGACCTAGAGCTCCTGGGCTCAAGTGATTCTCCTGCATCAGCCTCCCAAGTAGCTGGGATTCAACTTTTACTTCTTGTATTTATTCATAAACATTGCAAAACAATAAAAATTTGTAAATAAAAGTATTCATCCCAAATTTACTCTTCTAACACATTTGTTGCATACTTCACATATTTTATCTTAGTTTTTTTCATTGGAACTTTTTTTAACTTTTATTATTGTGTGTGTGTGTGTGTGTGTGTGGTGCTGGGGATTGAACCCAGGGCCTTATGCATGTGAGGCAAGCACTCTACCAACTGAGCTATATCCCCAGTCCTCATTTCTTTTTTTTTTTTTTCAGTACTGGGGATTGAACCCTCAGCCTCACCATGTGCTAGACAATCCTTTTTATTTTATTTTTTTTTTATTTCTGGTACCAAGGGGTGCTTAACTAAGCACATACATCTGCAACCCTTTTTATTTTATTTTATTTTACTTTGAGACAGGGCCTCACTAAGTTGCTTAGGGCATTGCTAAATTATTGAGGCTGGTTTTGAACTTGTGATTCTCTTGCCTCAGCCTCCTGAGCCGCTGGGACTACAGTTTTACACTAACATATCCAGCTCTGTATATCAATTTTTAAATTTGACATTAAGAATATTCTCAGATATGTGTTCAATTCCCAGCATCTCAAAAAACCAAACCAAAACAACAACAAAAAAGATATTCCCAGATTGCTGGGTGTGGTGGTACACTCTTATAATCCCAGCCACTATCGAGGTTGAGGCAGGAGGATCACAAATTTGAGGCCAGCCTCAGCAATTTAGCAAGACCCTGTCTCAAAATAAAAAGGATGGGCTGGGCGCGGTGGCACACGCCTGTAATCCCAGCACTTGGGAGGCTGAGGCAGAAAGATTGCGAGTTCAAAGCCAGCCTCAGCAATGGCGAGGCACTTAGCAACTCAGTGAGACCCTGTCTCTAATAAAATACAAAAAGGGCTGGGGATGTGGCCCAGTGGTTGAGTGCCCCTGAGTTCAATCCCTGGTACCGAATAAATAAATAAATAGGATGGGATGTGGCTCAGTGGTACAGTGCTCCAGGTTTAATCCCCAGTACAAAAAGGCAGCAGTGGGGGGGGGGTATCCCTAGGTTGCTTGGCAGTTTCCATAACCATAATTATTGAAAAGATAACTAAAAAAAGTTTTAGAATTTTTTTTTTCTTTTTTTGTGGTGCTGGGGATTGAACCCAGGGCCTTGTGCATGAGAGGCAAGCACTCTACCAACTGAGCTATATCCCCAGCTAGAAATATTTTTTTTAAATTACTGTTCCTTTCAACATTCTATTCCATCTTTCTCTCACTAGGAAAAAAAATCTACCTATAGCACAAATACTTGCATTTACCATACGTAGGCAAACAACCACATACACAAACATAATCTATATTTTCTGTATATCTCTTTCTCTACATGCACATATTGATGTCTTGATGTATATATGTGTATATATACCACTGTAATTATCAATATAGATTTCCCGACATGTACATTCAACTACTACCCATCTTTCTCCAGCTGCACGCAGCCACACCCATTTCTGCATCTGCCTGTGTATTTTGTGCTCTTGATTGCCCCTGCCCTGCATAGGCCACATATAGACCAGCGAAGCACACTTCCTGAGCTGAGGCATTCACTCATGATTGGATCAAATATATTCCCACTCTCAAGTTTCATCATTTCCTGGACATCTAGAATGCGATCATCTGACTTTCCAGTATCTCCTGACAACCACTTCATTGCCATTCACCTGGAAATGGGGTTCCTGGAAAATAAGGAAAAACAAATAAAAAAATGCACAATCTTCTGAGAAGCCTTTTTCTTTTCTTTTGACACATTTGCTCCATAGCAACAACAACAACAAAAAGAAAAACAAAACAAAGAAAAGCGAACCAACCAAAAAATAAAACCTACCAGGTTATTTGCACAGAGTGAACAAAAATCCTTTCATGTAAATATTTGTTGAATCTTCACCCACTACATAATTAAATACGGCTTTCCACTTGTATCTGGATGAATGGAAGCACACAGTGGAAGGTGCCAGCTGTCATCTGCCACAGTCCTTAGCACACCTGAAACTGGAGAGGGGCCTAGCAGGTGAGCTGGGCTATGCTTTCTCTCAAGCAAGATTCCTGGATGACCAAGACAACTTCTTGGGGGTTCTCCCTCTGTCAATCCTCTGGTTATCTATTTCTGCATTGCAAATGACCCTAAGACTTAGTGACTAAGTAAGTGATTGGTTTTGTTCTCATGGTTGTGTGAGTTTGACTGAGCTCAGCTTAGCAGTCCTCACTTGGGATCTCTTGTGTGGTTCTGTTCAGTTGTTGTTTAGGGATGCAGTCATCTGAAGACTTGATTGGATCCAAGTTTCAGACAGCTTCTTACATGGCTGGTAGTTGATGCTAACTCTACTGAGAACTTAGCTGGGGCAGTGAACTGAGAAGCCTTCCCAGGTGACATGGGAGTCCTCTTAGCATGGTGACTGGGGTCTGAGAGGGAGGATCTCAGGAGTGAATGTTCCAAGATGGCCAGATGAGAGCCATAAGGCATCTTAATGTTAGGTAGAACTTGACAAGGCAATGCCATTTTGAAATATACCCCATCTTAGAATAAGAGTCACCTCACTGTCACTCTGACTCCCTCTGACCCAGTTTAAACTCCAGACGATACTCCATCATCATGCAAAGAAAGGAAATTGCTGTCTGGGACTGGAACCCTGAAGACACGTGGTTCCACATGGAACAGTGACCACCTCAAAGAATAGAGATGACGACCAAAAGGACCCTTCCCTGACAAACCCCTGGCAGTGCCTAACCATAAAAATCCCCCCACTCCCTCATGCTCCTTCAGCTACCCCAGGCTGTAAGTGAAAGATGGGTCTCAGTCTCCACGGGGACCCCTCCACAGGTTTGTCCCATATAAACAAACCTCTGTTGAGCCGCCTCCCTTCTCTCTTTATTTCCTTCATTCACTTCTTTCCTTACACTTAAGACTGAATCTTGAGTAACCAAAATGCCTCTTCCACTCTAAATCACTGAGGCCAACCCTGATTCAAAGGAAGGGGAATTAGACTCTACCTTTTGAAGCAAATTGCAGGAAGAAAATGGCAGCAGCAGTCCTCTTCAAAGATAATTGACAGATCATAAGCAACCAAGCAGTGAGCGAGTAGATCCATCTTAAACTCCTACCTCATACAGACCCTTGGGAGATACTATGGTGGCATCCAAATACATAAGACACGATTTCCTAACAATTAAGATCCCTTGTGGGGATGGGTGTGGTGGCATATGCCTGTAATCCCAGAGGCTCAGGAGGCTGAGGCAGGAGGATCATGAGTTCAAAGCCAGTCTCAGCAATGGAGAGGTGCTAAGGAACTCAGTGAGACCCTGTCTCTAAATAACATACAAAGTAGGGCTGGAGATGTGGCTCAGTGGTTGAGTGCCCCTGAGTTCAATCCCCGGTACCCTACCCCCCTAAAAACAAAAAACATCCTTGTGGGTTGAAGAGGTGAAACCAATGCAGGCAAACCTTATGATGGAATCGAGAGGTAGTTTCTCTCAGAGGATCAAAGCCACATCCAGGCTGGCCATATCATCTACCAGGATCCAGTGGCCATTCTTTTTTTTTTTTTTTTTTTTTTTTTTTTTGGTACCAGGGATTGAACTCAGGGGCACTCAACCACTGGGCCACATCCCCAGCATTTTTTTTTTTTTTTTTTTTTTGTATTAGAGACAGGGTCTCACTGAGTTGCTAAGTGCCTCGCCATTGCTAAGCCTGGCTTTGAACTCGCGATCCTCCTGCCTCAGTCTCCCAAGTGCTGGGATTACAGGTGTGCGCGCCACTGCACCTGGCTTCCAGTGGCCATTCTGCACATAAGTAGATACCCCAAGTGAAGGAATCCCAAAGGAGGACCCAGCTCAAGGCAAAGGAACAAAGACATCACCTGATGTGGGACCAGGCGGTGGCGGTGGGGGGGGGGGGGAAGGGTTCCTCCAATTTGGGATAAGTATGTTAAAGGGACTAACCTACAACTGTCCTAGGAATAAGTATTTGAGCATGAAATGATTCTGTTGGAAACTGTAGCAGAGAAGCTTCCCCCTATGAGAGCAGGATATGTGGAGGGAATGTCATAGATGCCTGGAGAACAGGTAAAGGGGGTTCCATCTTTCCTCACACCCCCATGCATCTTCTCCTGTGAATGATGACAATGTTGTGGGCCCGTGGTTCCTGTAGGCAGGTGAGTCTCTTCTTACCATCTTTGCTGTTGACAGCAATGCTGAAGAGAATGGAATGTTCAGAGTCTCCCAAAGGGACTGCCATGTGGGACCGATGGCTGAGGCCCAGCCCTGCAACCACTCTCCCCACTTCCTTAGTAATAGAACCACAGATTCTTTGCTGGATCATCTTAGCTGAATATGGCCACCAATATAAAAACAAAGTTTCCCAGCATCCCTTGTAAGTATGGTCATGTGACTAAGTCCTGGCCCACAGGATGTAGGTGAAAGTTGTATGGGAAATTACTTAAAAGAAGACTTTCAGTATACCTATACTGCCTGCCGGGGATGCAGATGTAATCAGTGGAGCTGTAGTATGGATTTTGGGTTTTGCAACCATGAAGAAATCTTAATGATTTCTTGAGCAAAAAAGTAAAGAACCTGAGTACGGTTGATACTGTGGCATATTCCTACGTAGTATGGTGGACAGTTTCTAGACAGCTGACATATCCCCACTTCAAAAACCTCCAGAATTTCTTCAGCACCACGGGCATTTATCCAGCTCAGTGCTGGTCTGGATCTACTAGTACCCCTCCTTCCTGTCTCACTCTCCACTTCTTGGAATCACTTCTAAACAAATGCATCCAGAATGCACTTTTTTTTTTTTTTTTTTTTTTTTTTTTTTTTTGTGGTACTGGGGATTGAACTCAGGGGCACTCGACCACTGGGTCACATCCCCAGCCCTTTTTTGGGATTTTTTTTATTAGAGACAGGGTCTCACTGAGTTGCTAAGTGCCTCGCCATTGCTGAGGCTGGCTTTGAACTCATGATCCTCCTGCCTCAGCCTCCCAAAGTGCTGGGATTACAGGCGTGCGCCACCGCGCCCGGCTTCCAGAATGCACTTTTACAGAAACCCAAGCTGGGACAGTGTGCAAACATTAGCTTCATCTTGAAGTCCGTGGAAGCATTTTGAGGCTTTAAATCGGGACTTGCATGTGTATGGGTTGACAGCAGGGAGGCCTAGAGGTGGAGGCAGAGGATTGGAAACAAAGAAGTTAGTGGGGAGATGAACATACTCGTGTCCATGAGGGGTGACAGGAGCTGACCCATGTCAGTGACATTCTGTCTGGTCCCAGAGACATTCAAGGTGTATCCTCCCCAATCAGGTGTGAGTAGCACCAAAAGTAGTTCCCTTGGGTGTGTTTGGGGTTTCGATGTTTCCATCTTTAAAGAAATGCTCTTTTTGCTCTGCTCCCCAGCCTTGTTTTTTTCTGGGATGCTCTGGAACTCTAGGAGGGGAAAGAAGCACTTCTCCGTCAGAGAGAGGCAGTGTCCTCCAAACAGGAGTGACTCACCCTGCCTGGCCAGTGGAGTGGCCCAAGGCCAGGCCATGGGACTTGGCTGGTCAGTCCCAGCCCAGTCCAGAAGGAGGCAAGCCAGTGTGGCAATGATGTGTCACTTACTTACTGGTTTACTGGCCTTGGCTGGCCTGACCGTGACTGAGCAAGGCTGTGAGGTCTCCCAGTCTGGGCCAACGTGGATGTGTGGGCAGAAGAGAACCAGGGTGAAAGGAGAGGCCTGAGCAGAGAGCCAGGGCTGGGAGCTTTGCAGGCCGATTCTTCTACACGGCGGTTCCCATCCAGCCTCGCTCAGGACAGCCCCTGCTTCTCTGGTCACCCCAGGGCTGGGGATGGGGGTCTGCAGTACAACTTACCTCCCACCATGGCATTGCCTGTCTCCAGTGCAGCTCCCATCTGAGCTACAGTCATGATCTCGGGTACGGCAGGGGCATGACCTGCACCCCACACAACCAGTGAGTCAGAGTCGGTTGGTGGGCTGGTCACTTCCTGATCCTGGTGTGTCCCCAGAACCAGAGCTCTGCTCCATTAGACAGGCCCTGGCTCTAACCTGATCATTTCAGAAACATCCTCACATAGATCCAGGGCATCTGGGAAGCTGGTGAAAGCGAGGAGTGGCAACGGGCTCTGCTCTAGCCTCCTGGCCTCTCCCAAGTCCAGGAAATCAGGCCGCGTTCATTGCTTCTTCTCTCCTGCCTGCTGACCTTGAAGAGATCATTAGAGCAACTTCATGGACCCTAATGACAAGGGCCACTGGTAGAAGCAGCACACAGTTAAGGGAGGTGGAACATGAAAACCTTAGAAATGAATTTCTCGGGGCTGGGGTTGTGGCTCAGCGGTGGAGCGCTCACCTAGCACGTGCGCGGCCTGGGTTCGATCCTCAGCACCCGTAAAAACAAAGGCATTGTGTACAACTAAAGCAAATGAATCAATATTTAAAAAAAAAAAAAAAAGAAATGAATTTCTCTACTCCAGTCCCCCAGGACCACCAGTCCCTGCTCCTGACAAATGGTCCATTTCTCGGTCAGCAACAGAGATTGCCGTGTCTCTTTCTCGTGTTGTGGTTCTTGCCATTCATGGATCATTCCAAAGTGTTAGCCAAGTCTTCCTTATAATGAAACCAAACCTGCCTTCCTATACCTGTTTTTTAGTCTTTTCATATGTTTATTGGATATTTGCTTTTCATTCACACCCACAGACACACATGCTCATCGTACCTGAGCCATTGTTATAGTCCCAGCTACGCAGGAGTCTGAGGCAGGAGGATTGCTCTAGCCCAGGAGTTCATGGCAAGTCTGACAACACAGTAGGACCCCATCTCAAAAAAGAAGAAGGAGAAGGAAAAAGGGAAAAAAAAAAGAAAGGAAAAAAATCACACTGTTTTTCCTAAACTTTTCAAACTTATTGCTATAAAGTTGTGCCTACATTTAAAAAAAAATATGTTCAAATATTTGTGCTTTGGTCTTCTTTCTTTTTTTTCCCTCTCCTCCTCCTCCTCCTCCTCCTCCTCCCCCTCTTCTTCTTCTTCTTTTGTACTGGGGATTGAACTCAGGGGCACTCAACCACTGGGCCACATCCCCAGCCCTTTTTTGTATTTTATTAGAGACAGGGTCTCACTGAGTTGCTAAGTGCCTCGCCATTGCTGAGGCTGGCTTTGAACTCGCGATCCTCCTGCCTCAGCCTCCCAAGTGCTGGGATTACAGGCGTGCGCCACCGCGCCCGGCTCTGGTCTTCTGTCTTACTACAAATGTTATTTTTATTTTCTTCCTTTTTTCTTTGATCACACTTTTCAAAAATGTTTATTGTTTTTCTTTTGACAAATTGATTTGATCAAATTTAGCATTGGGTTTTGTATTTATTTTACTGATCTCTGCCTTTATCTCTAGTCACTGCTGGTTATGCTTGCTTTGGATTGGTTTTGCCATTCACTTGCTAGCTTCTTAGGTTGAAAACTTAATTCACCTGGTGCCAGTCTCTTGTGCTGTCACCATACACACATGAGTGTGCATTTTCCTGAGTACATCTTTTTTTTAATATTTATTTATTTGCCTTAGTTGTACACACAATGAGTTTATTTGTACGTGGTGCTGAGGATCGAACCCGGGCTGCGCACATGCTAGGTGAGCGCTCTACCGCTGAGCCACCATCCCAGCCCCTGAGTACATCTTTGACCTCATCTCCTGAATTTTGATGTGTGACTTTTTAATTATGGCCTATTTCTGAATAGTGTATAATTTGTGCTATTTCTTCTGAAACCCAAAATTATTTAGAAAGCTTTTTTTTTTTTTTTTTTTTTTTTTTTTTTGTGGTACCAGGGATTGAACTCAGGGGCACTCGACCACTGGGCCACATCCCCAGCCCTTTTTTGTATTTTTATTTAGAGACAGGGTCTCACTGAGTTGCTAAGTGCCTTGCCATTGCTGAGGCTGGCTTTGAACTCGTGATCCTCCTGCCTCAGCCTCCCAAAGTGCTGGGATTACAGGCGTGCGCCACCGCGTCCGGCTATTTAGAAAGCTTTTATAAAAATTTTCAGGTTAAACTTGGGGCTTAAATTTTTGTTATCAATTTTTATTCTATTGCATGGTGATGAGATTTTTCCTACTTCTATAACTTTATTTACTTATTTATTTTCATTAGAAATATTTGTGCAGTACTGGGGATTGAACCGGGGTTTTGTGCATGCTTGGTAAGCACTGAGCTACAACCCCAAACCTTTTTCTTTTGAGACAGAATCTTGCTAAATTAGTGAGGCTGGCCTCAAACTTGCAATCCTCCTGCCTTAGCCTCCCAAGTCACTGGGATTATAGTGTATACCACCACAATCAGCTAAATAAAATTTTGTTAATTAGCATTTTGTGAGCCTGTGCATGCTTGGCAGGTGCATCTACCACTGAGCTATACCGCTGAGCCTTTAATCCACCTGCTTCAGGTCTGTTTCGTGGTCTCCCTCTGAGAAATTTTATGTCCTCCTTCCAGAATGTTCCAATAAATATTTCATCACCTTTTTCGTATGTGTGTGCGTGGTGCTGGGGATTGAACTCAGGGCCTTGTGCATGCAAAGCAAGTACTCTACCAACTGAGCTACATCCCCAGCCCCCAGTAAATATTTCATAGCAGTTACTTAGTGATCCCTGTGGAGGAAGGGAAGTGAGAAGTCCTCCCAAGGAGACTTTTCAATCCTCTGGGGGCTTAAGTATTGAAATGCCCTTCCCGTCCCTTTCCTTCCCATCATTGTCATCATGCATTGAGACAAGAAAGGACGAGCCTCTCTAGTGGTGTGCCTCACTGTCTTCTTGTCCATCTCTGCAGATATGTGATCATCTCCACGTGCCCTGCCCCATAGTTACCTGTGAAGTCAACTTAGTGCCCATCAAGATGCAGGGAGCAGTGCCTTTCTTCCTCTTGGCCACGATCACTACACTCCTCTTACCGTGTTTCAAAGCTAGTGTTGTCTTTTTCATGAACCACACCCAAAACTAAAAGTCCCAAGCCGGTGTTTCCCATGCTTTGTTCTTGTGGTACATTCATAGATAATGTACACAAAGTGTTTTGTTTGGAAACTGCTGAATTAAACAAAGAGAACCTGGCCTCTTTACGGGACACTTAGGAGAATCTATATTTTCTAGTGCATGTAGTGACTTTTGAAATGGAGGAAAAAGCAAAGGAATGTTTCCCAAACCAATCTGGAATGGAACCCTTCTGTGGAACACAGGTGCATGTTCCAGAAGAGAGACGGTGTGCCATACTTTTTCTTTTTTTTTTTTTTTTTTTTTTTTTTTTTTTTGTGGTACCAGGGATTGAACTCAGGGGCACTCAACCACTGGGTCACATCCCCAGCCCTCTTTTTGTATTTTATTTAGAGACAGGGTCTCACTGAGTTGCTAAGTGCCTCGCCATTGCTGAGGCTGGCTTTGAACTCGCGATCCTCCTGCCTCAGCCTCCCAAAGTGCTGGGATTACAGGCGTGCGCCACTGCACCCGGCTATGTGCCATACTTTCTAAGATCCTATTTTCAAAAGGATTCTGTTAGTCTTGGTCAAATTTTATTTACTCCATGACGGGTGCAGCGATGCACACCTGTAATCCCAGCAGCTCAGGAGGCTGAGACAGGAGGATTGCGAGTTCAAAGGCAGCCTCAGCAAAAGTGAGGCCCTAAGCAACTCAGTGAGACCCTGTCTCTAAATAAAATACAAAATAGGGCTGAAGATGTGGCTCAGTGGTCGAGTACCCCTGAGTTCAATCCCCAGTAGCAAAAAAAAAAAAAAATAAAAAATTATATATATATATATTCCAACTGTCAGTTTTTCACTCCATCCTTTCAGTGTGTTTGTATCCCAATTCTACAATTCAATGCCTAATCTACCCCTTTGAGATTCTTACTGTTGGCCAAATCAGATCAGCCTGCCCCCTGGATCCTCATTCAATGCACAGATAACTGCTTGGAAAAGGACAGGACCAAGGTCAGAGACTTGTAAGGTACGTCTGAGATAGGGAGGACACACACATTTCATCCCTTGGACTGACTTTGACTGATTAGTAGGGCCGGCTGCCCACACCAGCATTTCTCAGACTTTTTTGCAGAGGTGATCACCTGGCAATATAATATTGCTAAAGTACAGAATCTGATTCAGTGAGTTTGGGGTGGGATCTGAGATTCTGCATTTCTCATAAGCTCCCAGGTTATGCTGGTGTCTCCAGTCCTGTGACTCCGTTGTGAGTAGCGTGGTACTAGAGCACTGTGTTGTATGGAATTGGAGACTACATCTGTGCTCAGTGGGAAAGAGTGCCGATTAATTGATGATACTACTAAGGGTAAAGAAATGAGCTGTGAATAGATGCCATCATCATCAGGCAAGAGTTTCCTTATGTTGAAAATGATGTGCAATTCAAGACAGCAGAGAGAAAAATAAGTTATTCACACCATAAAATGTTTTGTAAGCATGAAAATTTAATGTCAGTATACTCTATATATTCTAAGTAACATAAATTCCAAGATGTATCATGTTTTGAAAAAGGTAAAGTTGGCTGGGCATGATGGTATGCATCTATAATGCCAGCAACTCAGGAGGCTGAGGCAGGAAGATCACAAGTTCAAAGTCAGCCTCAGCAACTTAGTAAGACCCTGTCTCAAAATAAAAAGGGCTGGGGGTGTGGCTTAGTAGTGAAGCACCCCTGAGTTCAATCCCTGATATAAAAAAAAAAAAAAAAAAAAAAAAAAAAAAGAAAAGAAAAAGAGAGAAAAAAAATAAGTTTGGAATGGCTGGAAGTATAGCTCCATGGTAGAGTGTGTGCTTAGTACATGCAAGTCCCTGGTTCAAATTCCAGCACCAAAAGGAAAGAAAAGAAAAGAAAAAAGGTAAGGTTAGAGGACGAATGCACACTATTCTCCAATTTGTGTAAAATGATCAATAATTCCATATTTTGACAATGCCAAGCATTGATAAAACTATAGAGAATGGGAACGTTCTTACACTGCTGGTGGAAATGTAAACTGGTATGATGACTGTGGAAAACCGTCTGGTATTATTATTAAAATCAAAGACATTTATACTCTATAACCTAGTAATTCTCTTTCTATTATGCATACGAGACTTGTGCACACATGCACCAAGACCCACAGACAGCAGCATTTCATGTAATAAGTTGAAAGAACTCAAATGTTCCTCAAAGAGAAATGGATAAATTGTGACATGTTTGTGATAAAATACTATCCAGTAGTGGAAATAACAAAACTATAGCTACGTGTGGATGAATCTCAGAAACAAAATGTTAATTGAAAGAAGCAATACATAGAAGAGAATTCACTTATGATTCAAGTCCATAAATTTAATATCATTTGGGGAGATATATGTAAGGGCTAGAGCTATTTTCTAAAGGTGAGTAAATTACCATCCTAAAAGTCAGAATCTTGAGCATCTGCAGCAATGCGACAGTCATGATCAGGGAGGGAGACATGGGGGCAAAGGGGAGGGAGCTTCTCATTTCTATTCCTTAACCTGAATCTTGGAGTTATTTTTCAAACTCTACCTGCAAGATTGTTTAATTATTATTTTTAGTTGTAGATGGACACAATATCTTTATTTTTATATGTTGCTGAGGATTGAACCCAGGGCCTCACAAGTGCTAGGCAAGTGCTCTACCACCGACCCACAACCTCAGCCTTTTTTTTTTTTTTTTCCATTTTCTATGTAATATATACAACATATGTTATATGCAACAAAACAAACTCTGTTGCCACCTGGAGCAATGGCCGCTTGGAGCAACAAAGCCACGGGAATAAGTTCAGAGGCAGACTGGAAACAAACAGGCTCTTTATTCTGCCAGCTTCTCTCTCCGGCTCCAACAACACCCCCACACGCCGTCCATGCTCCTCCAACAACAACCACAAAAATGGCCCTGAGGATGACCCACAATCCCCTGGGCCAAGTCTCACGAGATCATGCAAATGGCACCGACCCGATCTGCAATATCCCGGGCCAAGTCTCATGAGAACTTGGAAGGTAGTAATGCTTATGGCTCACAGTTAACCGCAATCTTAGCTATCTCCTTTATTAGGACTCCTGCAAAACTCATGTATCATGTGTGTGTTGTAGACTGCTTTCGTGGGGCAGAGACACAGGAAACTGGCAATAACAATTAACTTCATAGAGGAGGCTGGGAAATGGGGTATCTAGAAGACAAAAAGTTTCCTTTTTCTTTCTTTTTTTCATCTAAACTGTGTGTATTGGGATGGTTTTCCACTCGTCTTGATTCACCATGCTTTTGATGTTGCTTCTCTGAAGGAGCGTCCTTCTGGAAGCCTTGATTTTCCTCCTGAGGGTTGGCAGAGAACAGTAGAGCAGACAATAAACAAAGCTCCCATTTGTACACGGCCCATGACAGATGATTGCTGCACATCCTGGAGATTTCATATCCATAGAGGAGGAACTGGGGCTCTGGGCCAGGCGATTTTTCATTAAGTTTCCTCTTCTCCCCTGGAGAGGGATGAAGGAGATTCAATGCAAGAAGCATGTTTCTTGTGGGAAAGTTGTCACCATTGGAAAGGAAAAAGTTTACATTCCATTTTTTTTCTTTCTTTCTTTCTTTCTTTCTTTTATTTATTTATTTATTTATTTTTATTTTTTTTTTTTGGTGCTGGGGATTGAACTCAAGGGCACTCTATCACTGAGCCACATCCCCAGCCCTATTTTGTATTTTATTTAGAGACAGGGTCTCACTGAGTTGCTTAGCACCTTGCCATTGCTGAGGCTGGCTTTGAACTTGCAATCCTCCTGCCTCAGCCTCCCGAGCCACTAGAATTATAGGCATGCACCACGGCACCTGGCATCTATTTTTTTTTTTAAGCTCAATTTGAGTGTGTGTGTGTGTGTGTGTGTGTGTGTGTGTGTGTGTGTGTTTACTGGAATTGAACCCTCACACATGTTAAGCATGTGCTGTACCATTGAGCTACCCTCCCAGTTCCTCAGTTTGAATATTTTTACCAACTATTTCTTTTAAAAATAGTTAATTAGCTGAATGGAGTGGTGCATGCCTATAATCCCTGGTGCTCTGGAGGTTGAAGCAGGAGGACTGCAAGTTTGAGGTCAGCCTGGGCAATTTAGCAAGACCATCCCCAAATAAAACATTAAACAAAACAAAACAAACAAGCAAAAAAAGGCTGGGCCTGAAGTATAAAGACTGCAAGACATCATTTTCATTTAGGGAGATTCAAGTCATTTAGATTCCTCTCTAAAATCTTCACACTTGACATTCCAGGATGCACATTTTTCTAGACCATTCTCATTTTGGTTTCTTCAGTTAAGTAAAAAACTACATGTTCCTCCTTTTCGTGTATTTTTGTTCATGTATAGTATATTTCTTTCTTCTTTTCTTTTCTCTTTTGTACTGGGGATTGAACCCAGGGGCACTTTGCCACTGGATTACATCCTCACTCAGCCTTTTTTTTAATTTTTTATTAGAGACAGGGTCTCACTGCAGGAGCCCTGATTGGGGAGATGGCTGAGATTGCGGTTGGCTGCGGGCCATAGAGATATTCGGACATTGCCGCCTTCCGTGGTCTCACGGGACTTGGCCCGGGATCTCACAAGACTTGAGCCGAGATGGGATCGGGTTGGCACCATTTTGTCAATGGGCTTTTTGGTGGTGTGTGGTGCGTGTTAGGGAGAAGTTATCATAATAAAAAGCCTGTTTGTTTCCAGTTTGCCTTTGAACTTCTTCCCTCAGCTTCGTTGCTCCAAGCGGCAATCGCTTCAGACAGCAACAGATTACATCCTCACCCAGCCTTTTTAAAATTTTTTATTAGAGACAGGGTCTCACTAAGTTGCTGAGGCTGCCCTGGAACTGTCCTCCTGTCTTAGCCTCCTGAGTCGCTGGTATTACAGGTGTGCCCTACTGTCTAGGTCACTAGTGTATTTCTTGAGCTGTTTTCATTTTGTTCCTTTCCTTTCCTTTCCTTTCGTGCTGAGGATTGAACCCAGGAGCACTTTACTGCTGAGCAACATCCCCCGTCTGTTTTCTTTTTCTTAATTTTTTAAAAAATATTTATTTATTTGCTTTAGTTGTACACAATACATTTATTTTTATGTGGTGCTGAGGATCAAACCTGGGCCGCACGCTTGCTAGGCAGAGCGCTCTACCACTGAGCCACAATCCCAGCCCCTCTTAATTTTTAATTTTGGGTCAGGGTCTCTTTAAGTTGCTGAGGGTCTCCTCACTGAATTGCAGAGGCTGACCTGAAACTTGTGATTCTCCTGCCTCAGCCTCCAGTGTATCTGGGAAGACAGGCGACACACCACTGTGCCCTGGCAATTCCTTTCCTTCTGTGGAATGATTTTTCTGTTGTGTGTTTTTTATTTAAACTTGGGACCACCAAGTTGTAAAGATATTTTTACCTGACAGTTGTGCCACAGGTGGACTGTCATGTTGAGAAGAGCAAATTGATATTTGTTTTTAAAATTAAATTAATCCTCAATAAGAACCACTTTGTTTGTTTGTTTTTGTTTGTTTGTTTTAGGAGCTAGTCCTAGTATTTGATGCCTTCTCCATTTTGGGTGACCTGTTTCACCAGTAGGTAGGCCTATTACTCTCCACAACTAACAGTAAGCGCTTTTATATAATGGAATAAATTGTTTTTTTACATAAAAGGGGCAGGGCTGGAGATATTAGCCCAGTGGTAGATTGCTTGCCTAGCATGCACAAGGCCCTAGGTTCAATCTCCAATATTGCATGAAAGAAAGAGAAGTTAATTTTTAAAAATCTTACCCTTGTTACAGAAATTAAAATTAGCACCATTCTGTTCATACGTAGACCCTCACATTACTCCATGCACACATAAAGCTGACATTCACTGATAGCTGAGTCTCCTCAACCTGGGTGCTGAGGATTGGGCATGGTCTGTGTCCCGTTCATGTGTTGGAATCTTGGTCTCAGTGTGGTGATGGTAAGAGGTGGGCAAGTGGGAGGTCTCTAGGTCTTGCTTGAGGCACTGCCCTTGGGAGACATTATGGTAGTTCTCATAGGACCCCAAGCTAGTTCTCCCAAGAGAATTGTAAAAGAACAATCCTGGCAAATCCCTGGCCACGTGGTTTCCTGTCTCACCATATGATCTCCTGCTATCTCAGGTGATGCCATCTGCTGTGAGGTCTTCATCCGAGCTGAGCAGATGCTGGTGCCAACCCCTTGAGCTTCCAGAACTGTGAGCTAAATAAACCTCTTTTTTCTTTTCCTTTTTTTTAAAAAAAATATTTATTTATTTGCTTTAGTTGTGCACAATGCGTTTATTTGTACATGGTGCTGAGGATCGAACCCGGGCCGCGCACATGGTAGAGCGAGCGCTCTACCGCTGAGCCACATCCCCAGCTGTTGTTGCCTGAAGCGATGGCCGCTTGGAGCAAAGAAGCCGCGGGAAGAAGTTTTGAGACGAACTGGAAACAAACAGCTCTTTATTCTGACAACTTTTCTCCCTGGCTCTAACTACACCCCGACACGCCGTCCACGCTCCTCTAACTTCCGAAATGGCGCAGACCTCCTCCGCAATCTCGCTCAAGTCCCTCGAGATCTCCGGCCAAGTCTCGCAAGATCCCGGGCCAAGTACGGAAGGCGCCA
This sequence comes from Tamias sibiricus, assembly GCA_025594165.1. NCBI lineage: Eukaryota > Metazoa > Chordata > Mammalia > Rodentia > Sciuridae > Tamias > Tamias sibiricus. The sequence goes on along the minus strand of CM046659.1, from coordinate 182,503,849 downwards.
ATGCCCAAACATGTCCAAAGCCAAAGCCCGTAGTCCACCGCAATTTAAGCCATCTCCCCAAACAGGGCTCCTGCACCCAGCCCCATCTTTTCTTTTCTTTCTTTCTTTCTTTCTTTTTTTTTTTTTTTTTTTTTGTTTTTTGTTTTTTGTTTTGTTGTTGTTGGGGTGGCAGGAGAGGAAGCTGAGGCAGAAGGATCACAAGTTTCAGCCCCTGTTCTTTTGTATTTTGAGACAGGATCTCCTTAAATAGCTTAGGGCCTCGATAAGTTGCTGAGGGGGCCTCAAACTTGCTATCCTCTTCCTCAATCTCCCAAGTCTCTGGGATTACAGGTGTGCACCACTACACCAAGGTAACCTCTTTTCTTTACAAAGTACCTGGCCTCAGGTATCTCATTTTAGTAACAGAAACAGACTAATGGATAGGGGAGGATTCCAATTCCCTGTTCCATTGAAGTTATACATGACCATGTGACTTATTCTGTCTAACAGTATAAAAAGAGGTGGCATGTGTCACATCTGATGAGAAGCTATTAACTGTCAGTGCGTGTTATCCATCTTCCTTTCCCACTGTGGTGCCAACTGATGTGTGAAGTGCCTGTTAATCTGTGTAAATAAGTTTATGTAGTTTGGAGCCACTTAGATTTTGGAGCTGTTTGGTATTGAAGCATTACCACCTACACCAATTAAAGTGCAGTCCTTGTTTTTTCAAGCACACAGATTCATGAAGGCTTGAGTTTCAAGTCTATTTTACCTTTGATGACCATCCACATTGTTTGCTTGTTTTTTGGTACCAAGGATTGAATCCAAAGACACTTAACCACTGTGCCACATCCCCAGCCCTTTTTCTGTGTTTTATTTTGAGACAGGGTCTCACGGAGCTGCTTAGGGCCTCGCTAAACTGCTGAGGCTGGCATTGAACTTACAATCCTTCTGCCTCAGCCTCCCAAGCAACTGGGATTACAGGTGTGTGCCACTGTGCCTGGCTTGGTTTTTGTTTTCTTGAGGTGAGGTCTCACTGTGTTGCCCAGGCTGGTCTCAAACTCAAGAGCTCAAGTGATCCTCCCACCTCAGCCTCCCTAGTAGTATGCCAGCACACCTGGTTCATAGCTGCTCTTTAACCTATTCGAAGAAAAGATAATTAAGCATGAGTGATCATGGTAGATCTTTAGGCATCCAAAGGATGAAATTCAGACTAAAGTAAAATTTAAAGTAAAATTCAGAGGGTTTGAATTTGAGTGGGGAAAAGGACCTGGACCATGGCTGACACCTTCCATCAGGAAATTGATACTTTATCAACATGGAGATTAATCATTTGTATTTGGGAGCAGCAGAACTACCTATCAAGAATTTTATATACCAGCTGGGGGTGTGGCTCAGCGGTAGAGCGCTCGCCTAGCATGTGCGCGGCCCTGGTTCGATCCTCAGCACCACGTACAAATAAATGCATTGTGCACAACTAAAGCAAATAAATAAATTTTAAAAAGAGAATTTTATAAATGAGTAACATAAATTCCTGTTCCATTGCTCTCATCCGCCTTTTCACCTCGAACTTGTCCTACCTATGGCATTCAGGAGGCAAGTGAAAAACTTCGTGAAAAATTACTCAGATGCTCCAGGAAGGAAATAAAAGTACACCAGGATCGAACCCGGGCCGGCAACTTCTAATGACTCTTGGGGTCCCTCTAGTTCTCTGATGTTGGATATCAGTGATTTTGACTTTCAGCACAATTTCTCTCTCAGAGATTATGAATATGCTATGGCAGAGACTCTGTAACCATGGGAAGAACTGGCACCATGTGAATAAATCCCTTACCTTAATGGATTACCTCATCAAGAATGGATCAGAGAAATTTATTCATCATTGCAGAGAGGGGTTGTGTAATCTTCAAATACTAAAAAAACTTTCAACACATAGATGAAGCTGGAAAAGATCAAGGTTATCATATCTGGGGAAAGTCTAAGCAAGTCATAACATTGCTAATGGATGAACAGATGTTGTGTGAAGAGGGAAGTGGCATGTCAGACTAGGCAATGTACCTCCTATTCCATGAGATTTCATAAAGGATTACCTGGTACAGGTAACTCACCAACAGCATGTTTATCTGCCCCCACACCAGAAATTCCTGCTTCAGAGAAGAAGCACCAGCTTCTTAAGATGGCAAGACTATGTAAAAAAAAAAAAAAAAAAAAAAAAAAAAAAAAAAAAAAAAAGCAGGATTGAAACAAGAGCAGCACCAGGACATGAAGTTAGTTGCCTGCTGGCACTGTGTTGTCCCAGGAAATTCTACTACTTGAGATAAATGCTTGGAGATCAACAGAGGACCTGAGGCTATTTTATGATGAGGATCCAAAGCCACTTTTGCGAACAGTACCTCCATCCATTATTTCTTCAACTACATGGTTGTCAGAAGGACAAGCAGAAGTTTGCAATCTCTGGGATGCAGATGCTGTACCGACTCCCTCAGGAAAAAAAAAAAAATCATCTCTGAGACAAATTTCCAACTACCTCTGAAGGAACATCTTTCTTTTCTACTTTTTCCATGTCACCTCCTGATTCGGGCCCTCCAGAGAAGTCAGTTCATTGCTTACCCCCAACCTTGACTGGACCTTCCTTCTGGTCTTTGTTCCGCCGGCCATCACCTTAAACATAACATCCATAACATCCCCCTTAAACATAAAGATGACAGCCAAGGTCACCACCATTTTGCTCCCAGTGGTCCATTGTTTTCTGATGAAGAGGAAAACAAACAACCTCAAACTACTGCGGATTCTTCCAGATAACTCTGATTCTGCTAAAAAGAAGACAAGTAGTATTTTCAGCAGTAGTTGGAGAGAGTGTTCCACCAAAATGTAGACCACTTTTCTAGTTTTTGGCCAACTAAAGACTTGCCTAGGGAACTCGAAGCAAACAATTCCATTAAAGTTCTTCTAGCGGAGGTAAAAATATAGTAGACAAGATCTGAGCATGGTGGTACAAGAACTCAGTGTCATCAGTAGCTATCCCACGAGCATGAGTGGGAGTGGTCTGCAAACCAACAAATCTTTGCAGAACCCCCAGTCTTCGGAGGGAAGTTCAGGTCAAATCTAATCAGCTCAACTGACATTTTGATGGATCTCGGTGGTTCCACATCTCAAAGACTTACCTTAGCATTTTCTAGATTCCCATTACCATGGGCAAAAAGAAAGTGAAGGATATGGAAAATAGACCCCAAGGAAATTACCTTCTTTTTACCCTACCTGCCCTCCCACTCCAGCCCCCAAACTCCTCCCATGACCTGGCCCTGCCCACCAAAAGGGCCCATCGAAAGTAACTAACTCCTCCTGTGACCTCGCTGTGCTAAGGCCCTATAAAACTCAGACCCTGTGGCAGCCCACCACCATCCCCGCCCCCCAAGGAGTGCCCCTCTGGTGCTGAATAAAGCATCGCTGGTCCATGGGGTCTGCCCCCATTTTCTTTTTCTTTTTGTTTTCTCTTTCATATGCTTTCATTTGGGTAAATTAGGTAAACAGATGAGAATAAAGATGTCTTTAAAATTACTAACTCACTGGGCTGGGGTTGTGGCTCAGCGGCAGAGCGCTCGCCTCGTACGTGCGCTGCCCGGGTTCGATCCTCAGCACCAAATAAACATAAATGCATTGCATTGTGTACAACTAAAGTAAATAAATAAATACTTTTTAAAAAAAATTACTAATGCAAGTTTTTCTAGGTTGTCAATTAATAGAATGTTAATTTTTATAAAATGTCTAGAATGTAATATCCATTGCTTTTAGGATTTTTTTTCTTTAACAGGAAAGAGATGGCTAGTACTGTTAACTACACTTGCTGATATCTTGCTTTTTAGTTAAAAATAAGTAAATTAAATTTAACATAAATGGGATTAATCATAAATGTGTTTGTTAGAGACATCTGATTAATGTACAAAGTTAAAATGTTAACTGCTAAATATACTCTTGACTTCTCCAATTCCAGAGGGCAATATACTTAACCATTATGTGTTTTTTTCATAAATTGGTAAATGGAAAATGGTTTAAGATTGCTTTGTCTGTGTTTTCAATGAAAATAAGCTTACTAAGATTAAAGTTCTAACAGGTATAATTCTATATGCAAAGGGTCCAAAAGTTTTAGCTGTGTTTCAATTAAAGTACTGTAAATGACAAAGTATTTCATCTTATTAAAGTGGAGTAATTTGTCTATTAGGGTACTGTAAATAACATAAAAATATTTCATCTTATTAAAGTGGAGTAGTAAGAAGGTTCTAGGTAAGGAAATATATTTTAGTATGGAAAGTCTAAGGAAAAGAAAATGTTCTGGGTGAGAAAGTCTTTGTGTGGTAAAGTTGTAAAATGTCTAGTCAAGTTACAAAAGGGATCATGAAGGGCAAATTTCAAAAGTGTGTGTGTAACTAAATTGGTCATATATATAATTGGCATAATCAATTAAAGCTATCCAAGGATTTTTCCTAAGGTTAAATATTAATGTACTGGTATAAATCAAAGTTTAATCTATGTTAGAGCAACTGGTTTTAAAGGAATTAGAATCTGTACAATTCTGGGTTCAACAACAACTGTTATTTTAGAGCACTACACTACATTACAGGGTCTAAATTTTTCTTTAAAAGCTAAACTTGGTTTAACACAAAAACATCAATGTAATTGTGGTGCTATTACCATCTTCTTTGTATATTAAATGTGATCATATGGGCTGGGGTTGTGGCTCAGCGGTAGAGCGCTCGCCTTTCACGTGCGCAGCCTGGGTTAGATCCTCAGCACCACGTAAACATAAATGCATTGCATTGTGTACAACTAAAGTAAATAAATAAATATTTAAAAGAAATAAATAAAAGTATTAAAAAATGTGTTCATATCATCCAGGCATACAAGTCTTTAAAGTAGGAGGTTTAAAAGAGCATTTTATCAAGCTGGTGTTCTCCAAACTAAAATTGTCTATAATCGTAATTTTAGACTTATTAAAAAGGTTTATTTGGGATTTATTTATATCATTTAATGTTCTGTAACTGGACCTGTTATCAAGAAGATATATGTAAAATTTTATGTTACTTTTTACACTGGTATAGAAATTTAAATGTATTTTTAAAAGATAATGAGAGCCTGGTCTGTTTAAAGGTCATTATTATGAAACATAAAAAACACTTTTTGCCACTTTCTCACAAAACTGGGGGTCAAAAAGCTCTCTTAGCCATTTTTGCTTTTGATTCGTGTTTCAGATGTAATGTTATCAGATGTAATGTTATATTGTGCTAGCTAACATGCATATATACTCAGGAAAAAATATATACAAACTTTATAAAATGATATTTAAGAGGCAAAGATCAGTTTCAAAAATAAAACACTTATCCTTAAATTTGCCACGAGCCCCACCTCACCTGAGTTAAGACTCTGCCTCTTACCTGACTCCATGTTAAGATAATTTCAAAGTAGGCTAGACTGAAGCTCATTTGAAGTTATGTTCAAAGGATAAATTTTTGTTATAAAGATTACAGTTATCTCAAAATAAACAGGAGATATAATATATAACTATGGTTTAAGATTATAAAACTTGTTTCTTAGTTCATAGTTATCATACTAACTCAATGTGTTTTTTACTCTTGTCAATTTCATTTTGTATTTTCCTTATGAACTTTAACTGTTGTCTGTTAGTGCCTTAAAAAAGTAATATTTTAAATATAGGAAAGTTGTATAACAATATAACAACCTGAACTAATTTGAGATAGTAGGCCATCATCTATAGCCAGATAGGATGTAAGGCTAACTAACTTCCAGTACTAATACTGACCCCCATTACATAGAAGGTATGGACTGTAAAGTTATAGACATTAAAGTCAAAACCCAGTACTCTTACTTTAAGACTGATGAAACTGGCTTGCTGGATGTTTAAGACCAAGACTTAAAGATTAAAATTAAGGAAGTAAAAGGGCCAGGAAAGAAAATAGCCAATATTTGACTCTTACCCTCTGAGTCAGCTTGAACCCAAGAAACAAGGGAACTTCTCTAAGGGGTTGCAATATCAAGGGGATCCATGAGACCCTGGAGAAGAGAAAGCTAACCAGTACACATGCTGCAAAAAAGAGAAGGGTCATTGGAGAAGGGAGACATCCCTGATGCTTCCAAGGTCAAGGAGACCCTGACCCAACCTGGCAGATGGCCTTAAAAGAGCTAAGAGGCTTCTTAAGTTCCCCAAGAGTGACCCCCCACCCCGAGGGAACTCAGCTGACTCTTAATAATAGATAGGAACAAGATCAATTTTACCAGCTTGGTCTCAAACACCTAGCAAAAACAATTATAACCAAAGTAAGCCATACCTTGGCATTTAAAAGAAAAGACAATTGTTGTTTTAGGAGAGCTTAAGATGTACACTTGTGTTAGCCCCACAGCCCTGGTGTCCCCCCAAATTCTGAGGCATTTTTCTCTTTGCAAGGCTCATGTTAACCCCTGACTGCCAAAAATTGGACTGGCCTCTGTACCTTGGTCTTCCTGACTCCTCAAATTGACATTTTACCTAACAGCCAATAGTTTGCCTATCCCAATAACAGCTGACACCAGACACAAGAGAGCCCTTTGTTTACTCCTTTACTCATAGGGTTTGAGATAGCTGCTGGGATTGGCACAGGAGCAGCAGGATTAGGAACCTCTCCTCACTGCAATAAAAATTGTCAGTACAGTACAATTGAAGCTATCCAACAGGTCACCAATTCAGTACTGACTTGACAAAATCAACTGGATTCCCTGGTGTCTGTCATCCTGCAAAATCGTTGGGGCCTAGATCTCCTTATTGCAGAATGAGGTGGCCTCTGCCTCTTCCTCAGGGAAGAATGTTCCTTCCATGTCAATCAATCAGAACTGGTAAGGGATAAGGTTAAAACAACTATAGGACCAGATGGAATGGCAGAAATGAGAATTAGCCAATTTCTAAAATGGAGAACTTCCTGGCTTCTCCCTCTTTTAACTCCTCTAATAATCATTTTTTCTTGTAATAACCTTTCCCCCCTGCTTTGTTAACTTTATACAGAAGCAACTTCTTGACAAGGTGACCCATCTAGCCCAGGACACTTCCCAAGAACATGCAAAAGCCATTCTCCTCATTCATTTACAACCTTACTCTCCTGAGCCCCATAAGGAAGGAATCACCCACAATTATGTCAAAGTTCCCTCCATCTATAACCCCTCAAGCCATAACCACCAGGACTGCATAGAAGCCTAAAATGCCTTCTACCTCCTTATCTTCTTCCAGATCTCTGAGAGGGGATCCCCTACTCCACCTGTTCTCAGCAGGAAATAGCCAGATATGATGATGTCACCCCAACTCATTATACACCTATCAGAGTCTGGAATGAAGGATATGGAAAATAAGCTCCAAGGAAATTACTCTCCTGTTTCCCCATCTGCCCTTTGGCCCCACCCTAAATGATCCCACCACAAAAACTCCTCCCGTGACCTGGCTCTGCTAAGGCCCTATAAAACCCAGATCCTGTGGTGGCCCATCACCATTTTCTACCCAAGATGTGCCCCTCTTGTGCTTAATAAAGCATTGCTGGTCCATGAGGTCTGCCTCCATTTCCTTTTTCTTTTTGTATGATTTTTCATGTGCTTTCAGTAATGGTTTAATTTTCCCTTGCTGGGTTTATTAACTAGTATCTTTGAAACCAATAAGTTCATTTGGGTGGTTTATTTTTTTCAAGAAAAAAAAAAAAGTAAAGTAACATCCAAACTTTGGGTCCTTCATAGACAAGGACTTTCTCGCTCATTTCCCCACAGGTAGACTCTGAAATGAGGATTAGTGTGGCTCCTGGTGAGGAGAAAAATGGTGGAAATTAGGAGAGGGACAAAGGATATTATGAAGCCTACCCAGGTGGCTGGGGATATGTCTCATGTGGGCTTTCCTTTTTTGGCCTAGTTTTTCTGAACCTCCTCCCCTAAATCCTGAAGGGAGGATCTTGAGTAGGGTATGACTGCCAGAATAGGGTACCAGAAATAGGGAAGAAGGGGCATTTTTCAAAAACAGCAGGACCATTCGTGCTTTCTAATAGAAAGGACTGATGGATTGAAGACTTATAAGACTTAAATAATTGAGTAGGTGAATCTGAATATAGGCCTTTTCACATATCCCTGTTAAATTTGATTTTCCATGTGCAGTCTTTCATTCCAGCCCGCGGAGATTGCTGCAAAACCCGGTGGTACCATCCAGTGTACTAACTACTCCTTCAAGCTTTGAGTCTTTTTATGGTATAATAAACAGTTCTTCCATTTTTTCATTCCAAATCACTGATGAACATATTGAATAGGACATGTTTAGGGTTAAAGACAGACCCCCACAGGATACTTTTAAAGAGTATGGAAGACTCCTTTAGCAAAATGTATACACAACTTCTTCATTATATACCTGAGGGTATCTCAAATTCAGTCTACCATACAAGGGAATTAGAATTTGACATGTACCAAGGAGATATTACATAATGCTGTGGGCTTCTACCTTTGGAATCCATGAAACAAATAAATGAATAAATCAATAAATAGCATATACACATATATGCTTTTTATTTCATTTACTTGTTTGTTTTACATACTGGAGATGTAGCTCTCCCACTAAGCTATATCACTAGAACTTTATTTTGAGATAGGGTCTCTCACTAAATTACCCAGACTGGTGTGGAACTTGTGATCTTCCTGCCTCAGCCTTCTGAGTACCTGGGATTACAGGTATGTTCCACCATGCCAGATTTGAAATGCTATTTAAATAAATAATATTATCAAATAAGCTACATAGTTGCTGCTGATGGGTCTGAAATTTTCTTTCCTCCTTTTAGGCATAAATATAAAAATTTTCAACATTCAAGGTTTTAGGAGCAACCTCTGAATAACATAAGATCTAGTAATCTTTGGGTAATTGTCTTAGTCTACTTTATGTTGCTGTAACAGAATTTCTGAATCTGGATAACTTATAAAGAAAGAGGTTTCATTTTGGCTTACGTGTCTGGGCACTGGAAAGCCAAGACTGGGTGTCCACATCTTGTCGGTTTCTGGGGAGGCCTCATGGTGGAAGATAAAAGGGAAGGGTATGTGTGCAAAAAGGCAAAACCCAAGAGGTAACCTTGCTTTGTAACAGCCCGCTCCTGAGGTAATTAATCTAGTCCTTCAAAAGGAAGAACTCACTCCCTCCAGACAGCACTGACCCACTCAGGAGGGCTCTGCCCCATGATCCAACCACCACCCACTGGACCCCACCTCCCAATCCTGCATTGAGGAACTAAGCCTCCACATGAGTTTTATTAGGGACAAACCACAATCAGACCATACCAATTGTGTGTGTGTGTGTGTGTGCGTGCTATTTTTGTTTGGTTTTGGTACTATAGATTGAACCCAGAGTTGCTTTACCACTGAGCTACGTCCCCAGACCTTATTATTTTTTATTTTGAGACAAGGTCTTACTAAGTTGATTCAGGCCTCACTAATTTGCTAAGGCTGGCCTCGAGCCTGGCTCCTCCTACCTCAGTCTCCTGAATGGCTGGGATTATAGGCGTGCACCACAATGCCCAGCAGCAATTGTGTTCTTTCATTTCATTTTTGTTTGTTTGTTTGTTTGTTTGTTTGTGTTTGGTGATGCTGGGGATAAAATCTGGGGCCTTATGCATGCTAGGTAAGCACTCTCCTGAGCTACATCTCCAGCCCCTTCATTTATTTTATATAGAAATATACATATAAGTTCTCAGTCTAGTTGTGGTCATCTACTTTCAATATAGTCCCCATCATTGTCATTTCATGAGATTCCTTCCCCCCATGTAGTTTCCCTTTTTATTTTATTTTATTTATTTATTAGTTGTATTTGGACACAATACCTTTATTTGTTTATTAATATGTGGTGCTGAGGATTGAACCCAGGGCCTCACACGTGCCAGGCAAGCACTCTACCACTGAGCCACAACCCCAGTCCCTGTTTTGTTTTGTTTTGAATTTTTTTTTTTTTTTCTCCCAGTACTGGAGCTGGAACTTGGGACCTTCCCGTAGGCAAGTGCTCTACCTCTGAGCTACATCACCAGCCCTCCTCTTGTCCTAAAGCAAGAAGGGCCGGTGTGATCAATAGATACGGCAGAAATAATGCCGTATATCTTCCAAAGCCAAATCATAAAAGGCATTTAAGCTTGTGTGGGGCCTCTGGAATTCCTTGCTCTAGGAGAAGCTGCTTCCATGCTGTGACCACACAGGCAGTCTTTTCAGATGAGAAGATCAGCTGGGAGGGAACCAGTGTGCCAGCCATTGGAGTTAGGCTTGGCTAAGCCTCCAGACAGCTGTAGCCCTGGATGATATCTGACCATGACCTCAGAAGAGACTCCCAGCCAAGCCACTCCCAAATTCCTAAAACTCAGAAGCTATGAGGGATGATAAGTATTTATCATTGTTCCAAGTCACTAAATTTGGGGCAGTTTGTTACACAGCATTAAAGTTACTAACATGTAAATCTTCTGTTGATATTAACCAATATGGTTGAAGTTCAAGATTTGATAGGAAATATTGCAGTGAATTAATGGGTTAGGAACAGGACTCTCTTATCTGTACCTAAAAGAAAATGCACCAGGCCTGGTGACACACATCTGTAATCCCAGGTACTTGGAAGCTGAGGCAGGGCGATCACAAGTTCGAGGACAGCCTGGGCAACTTAGGGAGACCCTGTCTCAAAATTAAAATAAAATGAAAAGCTGGTGATGTACCTCAGTGTTAGAATACCCCAGGTTCAATCCCTAGTACTGAAAAAAAAAAAAAAAAAAAAAAAAAAAAAAGAAAGGAAGAAAGAAAAAAAAAGCAACCAGTAGCTTTTCTGGCCTAAATAACTTCTCTTAAACCATCCAAGATTTACTAAGTGCAGGGGAAATTAGTTTTTTTTGTCTCTAAAACATGTTTGATTTTTTTGTTTTGTTTTTAAGACTGTGTCCCAGGCTGACCTCAAACTTGGAATCATCCTGCTCTAGTCTCCAAAGCAGCTGGGATTAGATGTGTACTACTCCACCTGGCCTAAAACACATTTAGTTCAGTTTGTCAGAAATGTAGTGAGAACCCGTCTGAGGCTCTGGGGTTCAAGGATGGACAAAGAATGCTGCTTTTATTCCAGGAGCCCACAATTTCAGCAGGAGCAGTAGCCTATACACAACTACTAACAGGCAAAATGGTTTGGGGATATAGCTTAGTTGGTAGAGTGCTTACCTCGCATGCACAAGGCCCTGGGTTCAATCCCCAGAACACACACACACACACACAAAAGAACAACAACAACAAAAAACAGGCTGAAAAGCAGATGTTGTTGCTATGCTGTGGGAGCTGGGGAAGGGGAAAGGCAGGAAAAAGCTGGAGAGAGGGGACACAAAGGTGGTGGGCCCTTGGGGGAAAAAAAGCAAGATTTTTCCCAGGTGAAGTGGGGGGGGTCAGGAGAGGAAAAAGGCATTCACTCTAGGTAGTACACCCAGTCTGATAAGTATGGAGACTGGGAAGTGAGGTGTACCATCCTGGGGCAGGGCCTTGAAGGTATATGGACTTCCCCTACAGAAGAGGAGCATGAATGACAGAGGGCGCTATTGTGAGTAAGCTGAGTGGGTGCTGTGGTTTGAGTGTGGTACTCAAGTGTCCGTGGGCTGGAAGCTTGGCTCACAGTGTGGCAATGTTGAGAGGTGGTGGCATCTTTAAGAGGTAAGGTCTAAACAAAACAAAACAAAACGAAAGGTGGGATCTAGTGGAAGATCATTAGGTCACTGGGAGCATTGTCTTTGGAAGGGATCAGTGTAGTTCTCTTGGGACCTTCGATGGTTCTTGCAAGAGTGAGTTGTTATAAAAAGAATGAGCCTAACCCCTAAATCTCTTTGGCTTCCTATCTTATCATATGACCTCTCCCTTTGTCACACAATCCTATTCACCAGGAGTCCATCACCAGAGGCCAAACCAATGGTACTGCTCCAATCTTGGACTTTCAGCCTCCAAAGGTGTGAGCTCAATAACCTGTTTTCTTCCACATAGATACAGTTGTCTCATACTAGACAAAGGTGCCATAAAACATACGTTGGAGAAAAGACAGCCTCTTCAACAAATGGTGCTGGGAAAACTGGAAATCCATATGTAGTAAAATGAAATTAGACCCCTATCTCTCACCCTGCAAAAAACTCAACTCAAACTGGATCAAGGACCTAAGCATTTGATCAGAGACCCTCACCTATGACAAGGAAAAGTAGGCCCAAATCTCTATCATGTCGCTTTACAAACCAAATTCCTCAACAAGACCCCTAAAGCACCAGAGGCAAAATCAAGCATCAATAAATGGGATGGAGGGCTGGGGTTGTGGCTCAGCGGCAGAGCACTTGCCTCGCATGTGCGCGGCCCGGGTTCGATCCTCAGCACCATGTAAACATAAATGGATTGCATTGTGTACAACTAAAGTAAATAAATAAACATTTAAAAAAAATAAATGGGATGGAATTAAGCTAAAAAGGCTTTTCTTAGCAAAGGAAACAATCAAGGATGTGTAGAGAGAGCCTACAGAATGGGAGAAAATCTTTATCACACACACCTCAGATAGAGCATTAATCTCCAGGATATATAAAGAGCTTAAAAATCTTAACACCAGGGGCTGGGGTCGTGGCTCAGAGATAGAGCGCTCGCCTAGCACATGCACAGCCCAGGTTCGATTCTCAGCACCATGTAAAAATAAAGGCATTGTGGCCGGGCGCGGTGGCGCACGCCTGTAATCCCAGCACTTTGGGAGGCTGAGGCAGGAGGATCGCGAGTTCAAAGCCAGCCTCAGCCATGGCGAGGCACTTAGCAACTCAGTGAGACCCTGTCTCTAATAAAAAAAAAAAAAAAAAAAAAAAAAAACAAAACACAAAAAAGGGCTGGGGATGTGACCCAGTGGATGAGTGCCCCTGAGTTCAATCCCTGGTACCACAAAAATAAATAAATAAATAAATAAAAAAGGCATTGTGTACAACCAAAACAAATAAATAAATATTAAAAAAAAATCTTAACACCAAAAAAAAAAAAAACAACTCAATAAATGGGCAAAGGAACTGAACAGACACTTCACAGAAGAAGGAATACAATTGGTCAAAAAATATAAGAAAAAATGTTCAACATCTCTAGCAATTAAAGAAATGCAAACTACAACTACATTGAGATTTCATCTCACTCCAGTCAGAATGGCAATTATCAAGAATACAAGTAACAATAACTATTGGTGAGGATGTGGGGGAAAAGGTACACTTATACATTGCTGGTAGGATTGAAAATTGGTGCAACCACTCTGGAAAGAAGTATGGAGAGGGCTGGGGTTGTGGCTCAGTGGTAGAGCGCTCTCCTGGCATGAGCGTGGCCTGGGTTTGATCCTCAGTACCACGTAAAAATAAAGGCATTGTGTACAACTAAAACAAATAAATAATTAAAAAAAAAAAGAAGTATGGACATTCCTCAGAAGACTTGGAATGGAACCACCATTTAACTCAGTTATCCCATTCCTCAGCATATACCCAAAGGACTTAAAATCAGCATGCTGTAGTGACGGGGGCCACATCAATATTTATAGCAGCTCAATCCATGATAGCTCAGCTATGGAACCAACCTAGGTGCCCTTCAACAGATGGATGGATAAAGAAAATGTGGTATATATACACAATGGAATATTACTTAGCCATAAAGAAGAATGAAATTATGGCATTTGCTAGTAAATGGATAGAATTGAAGACTATCATGCTAAGTGAAATAAGCCAATCCCCAAAAACCAAAGGCTAAATGTTCCCTCTGATATGCGGATGCTAACTCACAATAAGAGTAAGGAATAGTAGTTCACTGGATTAGACAAAGGGGAATGAAGGGAAGGGAGGGTTTCTGGGAATATGAAAAACAGTAGAATGAATCAGACATAACTTTCCTATGTTCGTATATATACATACATAACCAGTTCAACTCCACATCGTGTACAACCACAAAAATGGGAAGCTATACTCCATGTATGTTTGATAGGTCAAAATACATTCTACTGTCATGTATAACTAAAAAGAACAAATACGAATTTTGAAAATCTATTTTCTTTACAAAGTGTCAAGCCTTAGGTTTTGTTCCAGCAACAGAAAATAGACTAATATGGTAGAAGGTTTTAAGCCATAACAAAATGTGATCCTAATAGTATTACAAAAAGGTACTCTGGGGGCTGGGTTGTGGCTCAGCAGCAGAGCGCTCGCCTCACACGTGTGGGGCCCGGGTTCGATCCTCAGCACCATGTAAACATAAATGCATTGTATTGTGTACAACTAAAGTAAATGAATAAATATTAAAAAAAAAAAAAAAAGGTACTCTGGAGAAAGGAAGGCAGAAAACGTGCTGTGATGTTTTCTCCAGGCATTAGTTGATAATGCCCTGAGTGAAGACCAGTGCTTGTAGAAACAGAGGGGAGGGAAGAGATTCAAGGACTATTTCAAAGAGAGAGGAGGCAAAATATGATGACAGCATACTTTTCACCTTCTATCCTTAGATTCTAGGGGTAAAAATGAAATTATTCACTAGGCACAGTGACGCATTCCTGTAAGCCCAGTGACTTGAGAGGCTGAGGCAGGAGGATCATAAACTCAAGGCCAGCCCTAGCAATTTAGTGAGACCTGGTTCTAAATTAAAACATAGAAAGGACTGGGGATGTAGCTCAGTTGTAGAGCACCCCTGGGTTCAATCCCCGGTATTGAAACAAGAGTTTCAGGGGAAACCAACTTCTCTTCTGTTTGCAGGGGGAGGGGGGAAAAGAGGGGGTGGGGTGTCTACATGAGTTGCAGGCTTCTACAGCAGAGAAAGCCCGTTTTAGTGTTAGCACCTAATTACAGCAGGCGGATGTCTTCAGCCATCAGCTCTGAAAGTTGCAGCCAGGCTGGATTCTTCTCCACTACTACCTACTAGCACTTTGCAGTTCTCAATGGTGGGCCAGATGCCAGCTGTCTGCCAGTGACTTCTTTCCAGGTTCTTGTCTCACAAATTTAAAGAATGAAATCCATGGACAAGGAAGAGGATAAGAGTAGGATTTATTAAGAGAAGAGAAGAGACAGAGCTTCCACAGAGGGAAAGTGGACCTGATAGGGGTTGCCACTTAAGTGTCTATGAGTTTACAGCGACTGGGTAGGGAGGGGCATTGACTGAAACTTATGTTGGGCTGGGGTTGTGGCTCAGCAGCAGAGTGCTCGCCTAGCATGTGCACGGCCTCGGTTTGATCCTCAACACCACATAAAAATGAAGGCATTGTGTGCAACTAATAAATAAATATTTTTTTAAAAAACTAGAATTCTTCAAAAAAAGAAATTTATGTTAATCAGGTCTTGGAAAATTACCAAGGTTATTGGTAAAAATTTATGCTAAACAGGTAATGGAAAAGCGTTAAGGCTATTAGTCGTTGAGTCTTGGCCTTTACTTAGGTCTGTTCTACCTTCCTTTTAGCACAGCCCTGGGTCAAAGGAAATGTCCCAGGAAAGGAAATGTCTGAAATGTTTGAAATGTTTCTACAGGTTCACTTCATGAAGTGGTATTTACATTTAAAAAAGAAAGAAAGAGAGAAAGAAAAAGAAAACCTTAATTTGAGCCCATTATCTAACCTATCTTATTCAGTATCACAAAAAAAAAAAAAAAGAAGAAGAAGAAAGGAAGAAGAAAGAAAGAAAGAAAGAAAGAAAGAAAGAAAGAAAGAAAGAAGGAAGGAGAGAGAGGATTCTAAAATAACACTGTCTTAAGTCAAGTTCCTTAGAAGTAGAACCTGAGACAGGGATTCAGATGCACATGATTTGTTGGGGGTAGAGCTCCTGAGAAAAGGTAGGCTGGGGCTGGGATTGTGGCTCAGTGGTAGAGCGCTCGTCTAGCACGTGCGCGACCCGGGTTCGATCCTCAGCACCACATACAAATAAACGCATTGTGTACAACTAAAAGCAAATTAAAAAAAAAAAAAAGGTAGGCTGGATGGGACAGAGGTGGAAACTGAGCAAAGATGTGACTTTCTTCTGGAGTCTGGTCTTACCATGATCCCACAGTGAACTCAGGAGCATGAATAGCACCACAGTGTCAGTCTCACCCTGAGGCAAAAGGACTAGCCTGGGTACCATACAGCCAGGCAGCATTGGTTACTGGCTACTGAAGAATGGGTAACCTCCAAGGCAAGGTGACCTCGGTTCTCTGGAGAAGGAGAAAGTTGTGAGTTGTTGTAGCAAACAACACCCACAGCAGCTGGATGTTAGATACATTGGGGCCTACAGGCCACACCCACCAAGTGCCTTAGGTCATCCAGCGAGCCTGAGCTTTAACTTCCCCAAAGTGCCCATTTCTCGCAAGAATCCACATTTACTGGGCTCCGAGTCCTCACCATTTCTGATCCTGGGAATACTTGCCTCTCGTGGGAATTCACCCTGGGCCGGGCTCGCCCTTTCTGAGCCAATCCCCAGCCTACAAGTCCCGCTTGGGCCCCTCTGTAACCCGAGTTGCTACTTAAACCACCCCCGCCCCAGGCTGGAACTCACCCCTTTTTCCCCTTTGCTGCCTTCTTCTCGCCGTTTTCCCCTTCCTCTTCTCCCCTTCTTCCCTTCCCACTTTTCCCTTCCCTTTCCCTTCTCCCCTTCCCCTTTTTTCCCTTTCTTTGCCCCTTCTATGCCCTTCTTCTCCCCACCAGTTTCCTTCCCTCCTTCTCCTTCCCCTCGCTCCCCTTCCCTCCATGCGCCCCTTTGGTCCTGACCAGCCATTAGGGGACATTTAATAAACCCCTTTGCTACACGGCGGTTTCTGGTGTGGGTTTTTTGCCCTTCATGGGAGCTGCATGCATCAGGTGGAAGGGGATGAATTGTGTCCTCCTGAAAGTTCATATGTTGAAGCCCTGGTAAACCCCAGTATCTCAGAATGTGACTCTTTTGAGATGTAGGAACTATAACAAAGAGAGTGAATAAAATTGAGGCCATTAGGGTGGCCCCCTACTCCAATCTGACTGGTCTCCTTATAAGAAGAGGAGACCAGGACACACAGAGGAAGGACTACGATGTGAAGATACAGAGAGAAGATGGCCCTCTGCAAACCCAGGAGGGAGGCCTCAGAAGAAACCAATCCTGCTGAAGTCTTAATCTTGAACTTCCAGCTTCCAGAATGGTGAGAAAATAAGTTTGTTATTTAAGCTACCTACCCAGTCGGTGGTATTTTGTTACAGTATCCCTGGTGGACTTAGAAGGCATCATTGTATCTTTATGGAGGCCCTTCACCCAAGCCAGCTCTCCTTGGCTTCACCATACCCTCTCACACACACTGCTCACTTAAATCTGTCTGCTCTTTCTTCATTGGGACCGACAGTGCCAATTATAAGAACCAGCTAATTTCCCGGATGGAATACCAGCTGCCTGCCCTGGACAGGAGCCAACCAGCTTTCCCAACTTCCATTAGCAGTTTTGACATCTCAATGGAAACAGTGCAACCGCCTAGAGGTTTATGATCCTTCAGCAATAAATCATCAGGTAATTGCATGTGTTGCTGTATTTCAGCTCTTAACCTACCATAGATAACCAGTTCTAATGACTGAGGGGATTTGCGTGGTCTTGTCTCGTCTACAAAGAGCTTAAGAATTATTTCCATGATGGAGAAAACTGTGTCATGTGCATTTATGGATATGTCAAAACGAACCCCATTATTATGTATAACTATAAGGTACTAAGAAAAAAATTGTTTCCATGATGTCCATGGAAGGACAGATCAATCAGAAAGGAGGGAGGCAGAATTGGCTAGGCTTTCTGAGATGGATTTTAATTCATACGACAATCATTAAACTTAATATTTACTGATAGCAAAACTTCCTTCCAATGCTAGATTTTTCCTGTTGTAACAAAGATATTGTTAATCTAGTTTCCATTAACAATGGTAATTCTTCAACCTTCCGATTTGCTGAAATAATGAGTTTCTAAGCAAAAGATTTACAGTCTGGTAAGTTTATTTGTTTATTTATTTTTAAGTCTTTGCATATTTAAGTGAGAACTTTGGCATTTTCTCTGGATGAAATCGGGAGCTATTGTTGAGAATATTAGTTTAGTCAGGCTGCCATAATAATGCATTGCATATTGGGTGGCTCTCACCATTCTGGAGGCCAGAAG
The DNA here is from genome assembly GCA_025594165.1 of Tamias sibiricus. NCBI lineage: Eukaryota > Metazoa > Chordata > Mammalia > Rodentia > Sciuridae > Tamias > Tamias sibiricus. Next base: position 182,485,718 of record CM046659.1, on the reverse strand, counting down.
TCCAAGATTGAGGTGTCAACAAGGTTGGTTTCTCCTGAGACCTCCCTCTTTGGTTTATTATTTGCTTTTTTTTTTTAATATATTTATTTATTTACTTTTAGTTGTACACAATGGAATGCATTTATGTTTACGTGGTGCTGAGGATCGAACCGGGCCGCGCACGTGCGAGGCGAGCGCTCTGCCGCTGAGCCACCACCCCAGCTCCTATTATTTGCTTTTGATACTGGAGATTGAACCCAGGGATGCTTTGCCACTGAGCCACATCCCCAGTCCTTTTCTTTTCTTTCTTTCTTTTTTTCAGACAGGGTCTCACAATATCGCTGTGGCTGGCCTTGAATTTGCAATGCCTCAGCCTCCCAAATCCTGGGATTATAGGTGTGTGCCACTATGCCTGGCTCTCCTTGGCTTATGGATGGCCACTTTCTCTCTGTGTCTTCCCATTGTAAATGTCTGTGTCCAATTTTCTTTTACTTATAAATACACCAGTCATATTGTATTAGGTCCCATCCTAACAACCTCATTTTAAATTAATTGCCTTTTTGAAGACTCTAACTCCAAATACAGTCACATTTTGAGGTACTGGGAGTTGCAACTTCAATATGTGCATTTGGAGGATATAATTCAGTAGACAGAAGAAAGACTGTAAAGTCTTACCTGACATTTTAAAAGAGTCAGTCTGGCTGTAGAAAACTGATAGGGGAAGAAAGGCCCCTGTCAGGAGACAGATGACTGCAATCATCCGGGTGTGGGAGGGAGCGTCTTGACCGAGGGAAGAGCAGTGGAGGTTGTGAGAGGGCATCAGATTCTGAATATATTTTGAAGATAGAGTTGAGATGATTTGCCAATGGACTGAATGTAGTAATGATGGTGTGAGAGAAAGAACTTCAACAGTCCTTCAGAAAGCTGGGAGAGGGTGAATTTGCGCCACCACGCCCCGCGGCCCCTAAATTTTGATGAAGCTCAATTTGCTTATTTTTTAATTTTGCTGCCTGTGTTTTTGGTGTCATATCCAAGAAAGAATTGTGAAAATCTAATGTGAAGTTTTCCCTATGTTTTCTTCTCAGAGTTTTGTAGTTGTAACTGTTACATTTAGTTATCAGATCCATTTGGATTTCATTTTTTTTTTTTTTTTTTTTTTTTTTTTTTTTTTTTTTTGTGGTACCGGGGATTGAACTCAGGGGCACTCGACCACTGGGCCACATCCCCAGCCCTTTTTTGTATTTTATTTAGAGACAGGGTCTCACTGAGTTGCTAAGTGCCTCGCCATTGCTGAGGCTGGCTTTGAACTCGTGATCCTCCTGCCTCAGCCTCCCAAAGTGCTGGGATTACAGGCGTGCGCCACCGCGCCCGGCTTGGATTTCATTTTTGTATATGGTGCTAGATAAGGGTCCACCTTCATTTTTTTTCACACATGGATACCCAGTTTTCTCAACATCACATGTTGAAAAGACTGTCCCTCCCCACTAAATGTTCTTCATAACTTCATCAAAGTCATTTATCATATATACAAGGGTTTGTTTCTGGGCTCTCTGCTCAGAAATAGATGTCTACCTTCAGACCAATACCACATTGTTTTAATTACAGTAGATTTTTGTGGTATGCTTTTGAAATCAGAAAATGTAAGTCCTTCAACTTTATTCATTTTCTATTTTCTTTTCTTTTCTATTTTTTTGGTACCAGGGATTGAACTCAGGGGCCCTCAACCACTGAGCCACATCCCCAGCCCTAGTTTGTATTTCATTTTAAAGATAGGGTCTCACTGAGTAGCTTAGTGCCTCGCTTTTGCTGAGGCTGACTTTGAACTCACGATCCTCCTGCCTCAGCCTCCCGAGTTGCTGGGATAACTTTATTCATTTTCAATATTAACAATTTTAAGCCTTTCAGTCCAGGTACATGCAATGTCTATACATTTATTTATGATGTCTTTTTAAATTTCTTTCAGCAATATTTTGTAGTTTTCATTGTATATATCTTTCACCTCCTTGGATAGGTTAATTCCTAAGTATTTTATTCCTTTTTATGCTACTATAAATAGAATTGTTTTTTAAATTTCTTTTTCGGGCCGGGTGCAGTGGCGCACGCCTGTGATCCCAGCACTTGGGAGGCTGAGGCAGGAGGATTGCGAGTTCAAAGCCAGCCTCAGCAATGGCGAGGCACTTAGCAACTCAGTCAGACCCTGTCTCTTATAAAATACAAAAAAGGGCTGGGGATGTGGCCCAGTGGTCGAGTGCTCCTGAGTTCAATCCCCAGTACCAAAAAAAAAAAAAAAAAATTCTTTTTCAGATTGTTCTTTGTTATTATATAAAACAAGTGTAATGGTACACTGCACACCTGTAACCCCAGTGACTCTAGAGGCTGAGGCTGAAGGATCACAAGTTCAAAGCCAGCCTCATCAATTTAGGCCCTCAGCAACTTAGCAAGGCCCTGTCTTAAAAAAAAAAAGTGGGGGGGGGATGCTGAGGATGGAGCATTCCTGGGTTCAATCTCCAGTACTTCAAAATAAATAAATAAAATGATAATACAACTAATTTTGTGCATTGATTTTTGTGTCCTGCTGCTTTGCATTCAACTGATGATATGATCTTATATGCAGAAAACCATCAAGAGTCCACCAAAAAAAATACTATTAGAATTAATAGATTCTGGCTGGGTGCAGTGGTGCACACCTGTAATCCCAGCAGCTCTGGAGGCTGAGGCAGGAGGTTGACGAGTTCAAAGCCAGCCTCAACAACAGTGAGGGACCAAGCAACTCAGTGAGACCCTGTCTCTAAATAAACACAAAATAGGGAATGTGGATCAGTGGTTGAGGGCCCCTGGGTTCAATCCCCAGTACCCCCCCCCCCCCAAAAATGACCATCGTCGGGAACTGCCACATAGGAACTGAGCGCCCCTTAGCCTTGAGCGATAAGAATGTGGAGATGCTGCAGGGCACAGGGGTGCACACCTGTAATCCCAGCACTTGGGAGGCTGAAGCAGGAGGATTGCGAGTTCAAAGCCAGCCTCAGCAATAGCAAGGCACTTAGCAACTCAGTGAGACCCTGTCTCTAATAAAATACAAAAACAGGGCTGGGGATGTGGCCCAATGGTTGAGTGCCCCTGAGTTCAATCCCCAGTACCAAAAAAAAAAAAGGAATGTGGAGATGTGCTAAGCCAGCCATGGGCTGTGTGTGTGTGAACTATGAGCACTGAGTGGCACAAAGTGGACTGAATGGACATTGCCCCTCTCTTTGGGCGGGCCTCATTCTGGTCTTTTCGCTTGCTCTGCCTATGATCCCCACACAGCTCATGAGATGGGCGTGGCCTTCCTAGATGTCAGTCAACCTGCTGATAGCAGACAGCACAAGCTAGACTCAACCCCCTGAAACCTGGCCCCTTGCCTCATTTGAATGGCTTCTCCCCAATAAAAGTGTCCAGCACGTGCTCCTCATCCTCTTTTTGCCTGCTTGCCCCCTTTCAGGTAGCTGAGGTGGAGGAGCGGTCACTGAACCCAAAGAAAAGATACTTTCTGTGTCTGTGTCTTTATTTAGCTTAAATTCACTTGGAAGACCCTGACTGGTTATGTCACATGACACAACAGATCATATTGTCTTGAACCCTATTAATGTGTACTTTTATTTTTGCAGTGCTGGGGTTCAAATCCAGAGTTCATGCTTGCTAGACAAGGCTTCTACCACTGGGCTACATTCCCAGCCCAATATGTACATATAATACAAAAATTTAAAATAAATAAAGTTCTTTTTCAATGTTTAAAAAAAGATTGTATCATCTGTGAATGAATAATTTTCCTTTTTCTTTTCCAACTTGGAAGGCACTTATTTCTTTATTGCACTTTTTTTGGCTGAATTTCTTTGGCTAGAAATTCCAGTACTGGGTTGAATAGAAGTGGTGAAAGCAGGCACCCTTGTCTTGTTCCTGATCTTAGAGGAAAAACTTTCAATCTTTCACCTTTGAGTATGATGTTTACTGTGGCATTTTCATAAACGGCTTTTATGATGTTGTGATAGTTGCCTTCTATCACTGGTTTGGTGAGTGTATTTGTCATAAAAGAGTGTTGAATTTCATCAAGTGCTTTTTCTGCATTGAGATGATCATGTTGCTTTTGTCCTTCATTCCCTTAACGGGATATATAACACTGATGGAGTCCAGGGCTGATTTTAAAGCATTCCTCCCTCTTCTCATAGTCATAGTTTTAGGTCTCTTATTCTCCATGTGTTTAGGAAAAAGGCGTAGTATTAAGAATTTCCAAACTATCAAAACTGTATTTTTTTTTTTTTTTTTTTTTTTGGTATTGTGGACTGAACCCAGAGGTTTTTTTACCACTGAGCCACATCTCCCACCCTTTTTATTTTTTATTTTGAGACAGAGTCTCACTAAATTGCTTAGCGCCTCACTAAGCTGCTGAGGTTCCTTGAACTTGCAATCTTCCTGTCTCAGCCTCCTGAGCCCCTGGACTACAGGCATGCAGTGCACCACCATGCCTGTCTGGTGCCCTCTGTTAAATAATTTTATATTGTGGACCCTAAGCATTCCTTAGTAGGAGGCAAATTCTTAAGATTGCTGTCACTTGTTCTAGGGAACTGAATTATTTCTTTTTTCATGTTTTTATTGGCACATTAAAGTCATTCATAATGAAGAGATTTGTTGTTTGGGGAGCTGAATTCTTTTTTTTGTTTTGGGGGGTGAGCAGGGGGAAGCTGAATTCTTTGGAGACACCAAAGGAGAATTTTTCTAGGAATGTCTCCTGGGAAGTGGCCTCCTCCAAAGAGGGAGTGAGGCAGTGGGTGCGGTGAGTCAGCGAGAACTCGTCCTCTATCTGGATGGACACAGTTGCAGAAAACTATTTTACTCCTGAATCTTGGTAGGATTTTCAGCTCGGTAGGGGAGACGAAGAATGGTATTGTCAAACTTGAGATAAGAAGACTTCCAATAAGAGGGTCCTTCAAGATGGGTGTGGTGGCAAATGCTTATAATCTCAGCAACTTGAGGGGCTGAGGTAGGAGGATCTCTGGTAATTTAGTGAGATCTTGTCTTGAAATAAATTTTAGGAAAAAGGGGCTGGGGCTATAGCTCAGTGGGAAAGCACTTTCCTAGTATGCAGATGGTCCTGGGTTCAATCCTTGGTACTACAGAAAAAAAAAAAAAAAAAAGAGTGTGTGTGTGGGGGGGGTGTCTTCCCAAATGACCCAGTGGAAATTTGGAAAGGAATATTTCATCAAATCCAGAATTTATCTGTGTGAAATGAAAGTCTCCCTAAGGCAGTAGTACTTTTCATTCCAGTTTGTTTCAGAAGCACTGAGACCTGCTCTCCTTCCCCAGAGATTCTGAAATTAGTGATCTGCAGGGCAGCCTGAGCCCCATCCACAAGTGCTTCCAATGTGCCTCCAAGGATGAGCAATGGAGACCGAGAACTTACCTGGGCCAGGTCCCACTCTGCATATTTTACCACCTTTAAACCTCATATGCATATTATGAAACAAGCTTTTTTTTTTTTTTTTTTTTTTTTTTGCCTTCATATAGAGAAGCCACTGAAGCACAAAGTAATTGCCAAGGACATACAGTTGTGAGAGGCAGAGTCTCTATGTGAACTCCAGAGCCCATGCCTCTTACCACGATTCTGTGCTGCCAAGAATTGCATACCACTCCCTCAAGAAGTCCCATGATGCCTCCCAAAGTTCCCCAGGGAAGCAAAGATGGCCTCAAAAGGCAGGAGCATCTCCACCCCACTAGACTGGTTCAGGCACCAAGGATGGAGTTGATGGACACAAGAGGGAATTCAGGAATTTATTTTAAGTGCCTGAAGCAACCCCTCCATGGATGGACCCTTCCTGGCAGGATGTGACCATCCTTGGACTGAGCTGACTCCCAGAGACCCCAAATCACACCTTCTGGCTCCTCTGATATGCATGATATGCAGTTCTTTGCAAGAGGCTTGAGGGCTCGAAGGGGTTAGTATAAATAACTATAATGCACCAGTAAATAATATGGGTGAAAATCATGATGAAGGTCTACATAAAAAAAATATGAGGGGCTGGGATTGTGCCTCAGTGGTAGAGCACTCGCCTAGCACGTGCGCGGCCTAGGTTCGATCCTCAGCACCACGTATAAATAAATGCATTGTGTTACAACTGAAGCAAATAAATAAATATTTTTTAAAAATGTGAGTTTAGAAAACAATAGCCTTTATTTTAAAAATGAACTCAATTAGAAAATTTAGTAAATATATATAAAATTCATCTCTTAATGCATCATGAATTACCTCCAAATCTAGCAACTTAACACTACAATAAACCTTTCTGTGAGTGGGCCAGGAATTTAGGGGTGGGTTATCTTGGCACTTTAGCCTTGTCTCTCAGGAGGGTACAGTCAAAACAGCGCTGTGGCAGGGGGCTGCAATCACCTGGAAACTTAATGGGCTGTGAGAATACACTTCTGAGATGGCTCACTCAAATGGCTGTTGGCAGAAGGCCTCAGTTCCCTGGGACATGGCATCTGGCTTCCTTCAAAATGAGTAATCCAAGGCTGGGGTATAGCTCCAAGGTAGAGCTTGGCTAGCATGTGCAAGGCCCTTAGCACCTTAAAAAAAAAAAAAGTAGTTCAAGCAACAGAAGCCATCTACCATCTTTTCTGCAATATCCTATTTGTTTTACCAGCCACTTTCCTCACATTCAATAGGAAGAGAGACCTGTACAATGACTGGAACCACCAGGAGGTGAGGACCATTGGGAGCCATCTTGGAGATTCAATACCTAGTCAGCGTTTTGTTACTATGACCAGAATACCTGACAAGAACAACTCAGAGGAGAAAGACTTATTTGTGAATCAGTGTTAGAGGTCTCAGCCATAGTTGGCTGACTCCATTGCAGATACATGAAGGCAGAAGATCACGGCGGACTCCTGTAATCCTAGCACTTGAGAGGCTGAGGCAGGAGGATCTCGAGTTCAAAGCCAGCTTCAGCAATGGCGAGGCACTTAGCAACTCAGTGAGACCCAGTCTCTAATAAAATACAAAAAAGGGCTGGGGATGTGGCCCAGTGGTTGAGTGCCCCTGAGTTCAATCCCTAGTACCAAAAAAAAAAAAAAAAAAAAAAAAAAAAGAAAAAGAAGAAGAAGAAGAAGATCATGGTAGAGGAAAATTGCTCAGCTCATGGCAACTGGGAAGGGGAGAGGAGGAAGTGGCCAGGAAGAAGATAAACCCTTCCAGTACATCCCCCCCACCTTCTTCCTCCCAGTAGGTCCCACCTCCCAGTACTCCATTCAGCCATCAATGGATCAATCCACTGATGAGATCAGAGTCTTCAAGATCTAATCACTTTCCTAAAGCCCCACCTCTGAGCACATGATACTTTGGGGACATTCCAGACCCAAACCAAAACACAGCTAACTTGTCTGCAGTGCTTCTTTTGAGCAGGACACTGTCTTAGTGTAGTAACACATTTCATTTTTCTTATAACCCTGTGAGGTAGCTATTATTTTACACGTGAAGAATCTAAAGCACACAGAAGCTCAGCTACTAATCCAACTCCCCTTAACAGGACTGGAGGCAGATTTTGAAGTCAGACAACCTGGTGCCAAAGTCCTGCTGGTCATTCCTCAATGAGGCATTAAATCAGTGAGAATGACAATAATGAGGATTAGACTGGCACAGTCCCAGCTCCTTTAGAGGCAGAGGTAGGAGGATTGCAAGTTTGAGGCCAGTCTCTGTAACTTAGCAAGACCCTATGCCAAAATAAAAAAAGGCTGGGATATAGCTCAGTGATACAGTGCCCCTGGGTTCAATCTGGGTTTGGTACTGCTAAATGAATAAATAAATAAAACAATGAGGATTAAATCAAAAGAGTTGGAAAGAAAATAAAGAAAACAGAAATAGAACAAGGAAAAAAAAGAATGTAGAAGAAAAAAGAAAATTGAGCAAGAAAGAAGGGCTGGGAAGATAGTGAGTCAATGAAAATATAAGGATACTGGTGATAATTTACTTGGAAGGCATAGAAGGCAAGGGGTGGGTGGGTGGGTGGGTGGGGGTGGGGAAGCAAGACAAGACTGCATCTTAAAATCCTCCAAAGTCAGATTAGGAAGTTTTAAAAAGAACAATGAAGGCCGAGCACACAGCTAAAGCACAATGAACAAAGGTTTACAAAGGCTGGAAAGATAAAAATGGAATCCAAACCTACCATGATGAAAAGTTAAGAATAAAAAGATAGGAAGGAGGTTAAAAAGGATATCGAGCTTAAAAAAAAAAAAAAAAATCCCACTATAGGCAGCTGGGGAGAGACTGAAAGAAGGTTTTTAGGACACACTAAGCTTCTAGCATGTCCTAAAATAGGCAGGAAAGCTGCAGGCGCCCTCAGCATCTGCAACCTCCTCTGTCTGTGCCTCATAACCACTCTTCTGGGCTGGCCCCCTCACTTCCACTTCACGAGGCCTGGGACAGAGTTTTCTAGAACACTGCCTCCCAAAGTGAGGCCCTGGAAGCAGCAGCCTCCCACCTCTGTACTGGTTAGGAATGCAGCCCCTCAAGCCCCACTCCAGGTCCCATGAACCAGCTTCTGCCTTTTAACGAGATCCCCAGGGGATTCATACGTGCATCAAAGCTTGAGAAGTCCTGCTTTAGACGACATTTCACAGTTCTTTCTTTTATTTTAATGTATTAACATATTAGCTTTCCATCACTGGGACAAAATATCTAAGAAAAACACCTCAGAAGAAGGAAAGATTTATTTGAGCTCATGGTTTCAGAGGTTTTAGACCACAGACGCTCAGTCCTATAACCGAAAGCTCCCTTCTCGTCCTTGACGTCAATCCAATAACAAAAACAAGTTCTTGAGAAAAGGAAAATGTTTTTTTTTTTGCTTTGCTAGCAAAGGAGAAACACAGGGGGCTCCTGTCCCAGGGCCTGTGGAACAGTGATTTTTTAAAGAGGTGATTCCGGAAAAAATGAGATTAGGGAGGAGAGATCAGGAAGAGAAGATCAAGGAAAAGAAAATCAGGGAGGAGAAGGTGTGGGGGGGCGGGGAAGAAGGTTGGAAAAAAAGAAAAAAGAAAAAAAAAAACATGCTTCAAAGCCACAAGGGATAGAGTCAAAGCATCTCATTGCCTTTGGGCCTGCTGGCAAGGCAGCCCATCTTGGTGGTGAGCACATGGCGGAGCAAAACTGCTCACTTCATGGAAGTTGCAAAGTGAAAAAGACAGGAAGGGACACACACCCAGGGACCTCTTGCTACGTTCCACCTCCTAAAGGTTCTATCACCTCCCACCAGCATGATAGGCTGGTGACCAAGCCTTTGACACATGGGACTTTAGGGGCCACTAATCCAAACCATAGCAATTAAGTATTCCAAACATCCAAAAACATATGAAAATAATAGATCAAACCCTTAGGAACTTACAACTCAGATAAACAAATATTAGCATTTGGACAAATTTGCTTCAGATTTATTTTTTTCCCTAAGATATTAGGGTTGTAGTGTCTTTTTAAAATTTATTATTGGTTTTTAAATTCACAGATTGCGCTGGGGTTGTGGCTCAGTGGTGGAGCAATTGTCTAGCATGTGTGAGGCACTGGGTTTGAGTCTCAGCACCGCATATATATAAATAAATAAAATAAAGGTCCGTCAACAACTAAATTTTTTTTTTAATTCACAGATAAAATTGTATGTATTTTCTGTATACAACAGAGTTTTGAATTATATATATACATACATACACACACACACATATATATACATGTACATATATAGTATTATTTCCTAATTTGTAGCTTTTCTCATTTTGCATGATTTTCCATGATTGTACAAGAATATTCAGTGGTCTCTACAAAACTTTAAATTTTAATTTAGCTGAATTAGATAATAATGAATCTTTTTGTCTACCCAGAAGCCCCAAAATACTTCAGTATTTTGTTCTAAAAGATTCACTATATTACTTTTAATCTACCTATAATTTATTTATTTATTTTTGGTATTGGGGATTGAACTCAGGGACACTCGACCACTGAGCCACATCCCCAGCCCTATTTTGTATTTTATTTTAAGACAGGGTCTCAGTGAGTTGCTTAATGCCTCGCTTTTGCTGAGGCTGGCTTTGAACTTATGATCTTCCTGCCTCAGCCTCCAGAGCTGCTGGGATTACAGGCGTGAGCCACTGGCTACAATTTACTTTGAATGTGGAGTGAGCTAAGGGTCTGATTGGTGCTTTTTTCCTGTCTTCCCCCCTACCCTTTTCTATTTGGCATCAGTGATTGAACCCAAGAGCATTTAACTACTGATCCATATCCCCAGCCCTTTTTATTTATTTTTTTTTTTTTTTTTTATTTTTTTTGTGGTACCAGGGATTGAACTCAGGGGCACTCGACCACTGGGTCACATCCCCAGACCTTTTTTTTGTATTTTATTTAGAGACAGGGTCTCACTGAGTTGCTAAGTGCCTCACCATTGCTGAGTCTGGCTTTGAAAACTGGCGATCCTCCTGCCTCAGCCTCCCAAAGTGCTGGGATTACAGGCGTGCGCCACCGCGCCCGGCTAGCCCTTTTTATTTTTCATTTTGAAACAGGTCTTGCTAAGTTGCTTAGGGCTTCACTAAATTGCTGAGGCTGGCTTTGAACTTGTCGATCCTCCTGCCTCAGCCTCCTTAGTCATTAGGATTACAGTGTGTGCCACTGTGCCTGGTTCTTTTTTCCTTTCTAGACAACCCATTGTCCCAGTCACATTTTTTTTTGGGGGGGGGTAGGGGGATGCTGGGGATTGAACTCAGGGGCACTCAACCACTGGGCCACATCCCCAGTCCTTTTTTTGTATTTTTTATTAGCGACAGGGTCTCATTGAGTTGCTAAGTGCCATTGCTGAGGCTGGCTTTGAACTTGTGATCCTCCTGCCTCAGCCTCCCAAGTGCTGGGATAACAGGCGTGCACCGCCGTGCCCGACTCCAGAGACATTTTTTAATATCCACTCCTTTTCCTATGCATTTGTAACCTACCTCTCTTATATACTTTCTAAAGTTTTAGTTTTTTTCAGTAGTACTGGATTTGAATCCAGGGGTCCTCTACCATTGAGCTACATCCCTAGACCTTTTTGATTTATTTTTCAGTTTTTGAGAAAGTCTTTTTTAAAAAAAATATTTATTTATTTGCTTTCGTTGTACACAATGCATTTATTTTTATGTGGTGCTGAGGATCGAACCCGGGCTGCGCACGTGGTAGGCTAGCGCTCTACCGCTGAGCCACAATCCCAGCCCCCCCACTTTTTTTTAACATGTAATAAAAAGATTTTATTTTATTATATATTTTATTATTATTATTATTATTATTATTATTATTATTATTTTGGTACCAGGGATTGAACTCAGAGGCACTCGACCACTGGGCCACATCCCCAGCCCTTTTTTTTTGTTTTTTTTTTTTTTTTTTTGTGGTACCAGGGATTGAACTCAGGGGCACTCGACCACTGGGTCACATCCCCAGACCTTTTTTTGTATTTTATTTAGAGACAGGGTCTCACTGAGTTGCTAAGTGCCTCACCATTGCTGAGTCTGGCTTTAAACTGGCGATCCTCCTGCCTCAGCCTCCCAAAGTGCTGGGATTACAGGCGTGCGCCACCGCGCCCGGCTAGCCCTTTTTATTTTTCATTTTGAAACAGGTCTTGCTAAGTTGCTTAGGGCTTCACTAAATTGCTGAGGCTGGCTTTGAACTTGTCGATCCTCCTGCCTCAGCCTCCTTAGTCATTAGGATTACAGTGTGTGCCACTGTGCCTGGTTCTTTTTTCCTTTCTAGACAACCCATTGTCCCAGTCACATTTTTTGGGGGGGGGTAGGGGGATGCTGGGGATTGAACTCAGGGGCACTCAACCACTGGGCCACATCCCCAGTCCTTTTTTTGTATTTTTTATTAGCGACAGGGTCTCATTGAGTTGCTAAGTGCCATTGCTGAGGCTGGCTTTGAACTTGTGATCCTCCTGCCTCAGCCTCCCAAGTGCTGGGATAACAGGCGTGCACCGCCGTGCCCGACTCCAGAGACATTTTTTAATATCCACTCCTTTTCCTATGCATTTGTAACCTACCTCTCTTATATACTTTCTAAAGTTTTAGTTTTTTTCAGTAGTACTGGATTTGAATCCAGGGGTCCTCTACCATTGAGCTACATCCCTAGACCTTTTTGATTTATTTTTCAGTTTTTGAGAAAGTCTTTTTTAAAAAAAAATATTTATTTATTTGCTTTCGTTGTACACAATGCATTTATTTTTATGTGGTGCTGAGGATCGAACCCGGGCTGCGCACGTGGTAGGCTAGCGCTCTACCGCTGAGCCACAATCCCAGCCCCCCCACTTTTTTTTAACATGTAATAAAAAGATTTTATTTTATTATTATTATTATTATTATTATTATTATTTATTATTATTATTATTATTTTGGTACCAGGGATTGAACTCAGAGGCACTCGACCACTGGGCCACATCCCCAGCCCTTTTTTTTTGTTTTTATTAGAGACAGGGTCTCACTGAGTTGCTAAGTGCCTCGCCATTGCTGAGGCTGGCTTTGAACTCGCAATCCTCCTGCCTCAGCCTCCCAAAGTGCTGGGATTACAGGCGTGCGCCACCGGGCCCGGCTAAAAGATTTTATTAAGAAGACTTTGAAGTCAAATAATAAAACTATTGATACAATGTTTTTCAGCTGTAAATCAGTTCAGCAAATATATAATCAGTAATTTAGCTGTGCAGATTAAAGGTCCATTACTTCATTTAAAATAAAATGTTTTTTGGTTCTTAAAATTTATTACATAAAGTACATATTGTCCCTATAAATTCCCTACATATACACAAGGGGTAAAAAGTAAAAGTTTAAAAAAAACTTTTAAAAATTAAAAGAATGACAATAAGAACCACTAAATTGTTAGGCTAGTCTCAAACTTGGAATCTTCCTGCCTTAGTTTCCCAGGTAGATGGGATTACAGGCGTGCACCACCACACCCAACTCTCATATACTTTCAACCTAAAGAACGAACAGTTTTCTCAAGAATTAATGAGAATTTTGGAGCAGCAGAGCATTACTATAGGAATAGGAATGCCAGAGAAAATAGGATAGATTCAAAGAGGTTCAGGCAAGAGGAAGTTTTTGTTTTTGGTACCGGGGATTGAACTCAGGGACACTGGACAACTGAGCCACATCCCCAGCCCTATTTTGTGTATTTTATTTAGAGACGGGGTCTCACAGTTGCTGAGGCTGGCTTTGCACTCCCTGATAACTTTGTTATCAGGACTATGCTATAGTTTGGATCTTGACTGCTCCCCAAAGCTTCTTTTTTTTTTTTTTTTTTGTGGTACCGGGGATTGAACTCAGGGGCACTTGACCACTGGGCCACATCCCCAGCCCTTTTTTTTGTATTTTATTAGAGACAGGGTCTCACTGAGTTGCTAAGTGCCTCGCCATTGCTGAGGCTGGCTTTGAACTCACGATCCTCCTGCCTCAGCCTCCCAAAGTGCTGGGATTACAGGCGTGCGCCACCGCGCCCGGCTTCCCCAAAGCTTCTTGACTATTCACATTTGAACTCTGGCTCAGGGTCTGCTTCTAGGGGAACCCACATGAAAACTAATTACTTTCATAAAATTGACTTTATCCTCAACAGATTTATCTGAATCTATTGAGACAGTCATATGGTTTTTGCTTGTTTAGTCTATAGCTGTGTAAATTATATTGCTACTTCCTAATGGTAAAATAACATCCTTGTCTTCCTGGGATGAATACTACGAGGCAATGTTTATTTTACACAGTGCTGCTTTGACCAGCTAATGTTTTATTCCTATGTTGCCTCCACGTGAGCATAGCTGAATTATTAGTTTCCATCTTTCACTGTCCTTTCTGGTTTGGTGCCCACTGGCAGCAGCTAGTGACATTAGCCTTAAACAAGTTGTTAGATCTTGTTTCTTAGTTTGGATAAGATAGAGGTTTTCTGTTCCTTGATGGCTACAGAAGTTGCCCATGAGAACATCCGGACTGGTCAAGTGTTTTGTGGCTAGCATTTCAGTGTCAGATTCAATTTCATTAATGCATAAGTGTGTTCAGGTTTTCTATTTCTTCTTGAACAATTTTTTGGTGCTTGGTATTTTCCTACATATTTTTGCCCACTTTAATTTTTCAAATGGATAGTCTAACACACAAAGTTCACAACTTTAGAAGGAAAGCTGCCTTGCTATGGTTGAGTTGGAAAGGTGACAAAGAAAAGATGTGGGCTGGGGATGCTGCTCAGTGGTGCAGTGCTTTCCTAGCAAACCTGAGGCCCTGGGTTCAATTCCCCAGCATTGAAAAAAATGGAAAAAGGAAAAAGAAAAGATGCTCTTATTCACCTCTGATGAGCCACAACCTTAAAAAGACATGAAAAAAAGAGCTATTGATTTCTCAAATACTCCCAATTACATTCCTTAAATATTTTTCACTGTAACCTTATTTTTTCATTCAAGCGTTGGGGGTGTAGCTCAGTGATAGAGCACTTCCCTAGCATAGGTGAGGCCCTGAGTTCATGTCCCAGCATTGGGAAAAAAAAAAAAAAAAATCCCACAAACACCACCACATCTTATTAAATAACAAGGACATTCTAAGTGTGAAGGGCATAGAAATGAACAAGGGCCCACAGGCGAGGTAGGAAAGCAAGGTGGTTTCAGGTGAAGGTGAGCCCCAACTTGGGCAGAGGGGTGGCTTCTCTGGTTTGGGCATGGAGATAAGGTGGAATGCTTACCTGGAAGAGGTTGTGGCCACAGGATGGAGACCTTGAGGCCAGGCAGTCAAGGAGGTGTACCTACTTTATCCTGGATCACCTGATCTCAGCCTTTTGACAAGGTGGAAAGAAGTGCAGGTGTGGAGATATGAACCTGCTTTTCTTACTCCTTCCCCCCCGCCCCCCAGTACTGGGGATGGAACTGTAAGGCAGAAAATGCAAGTGAGACCAGGAACCACGGGCCAAGAATGAGGCACCATAAAAGATTTATTGGAGGGGGGGGCATTCCCAGGTGAGGTTCGCCGGTCCATGAGGGGGTGAGGGCCAGAGAACATGTGGGCACAAAAGGCAAGTACAGTGCTTATAAGTGGAAGCAAGAGGTAGGAGGGCCCAGTCCATCTAAACTGGCAGCATGTTGTTTAAGCTGAGTTAGGGGCATCGCATCCATCGCTGATTGGTCGGGGTTGATTTGAATTGGCAGGGTGGTCGCAAAGGCCAGGGCCAGCGGGAGGCCCCGTGGTCACTGAGGTCAGTTGTCGTGTCAGCTTCTGGTTGGCCATTTCAGGTCCCCTCAGCCAGGTGGGAAGTCCCTGACCACAGCCGCCATGGAAGGGGAGGGGGGAGGGAGGGCTTCCGACCCAACAGGAAACTGCGACCTCATGCATGTGAGGCAGGTGCTCTAGCACTGAACGACATCCCGAATACTTTTTTTCTTACCACTTCCAAACCTGTTTTTTTGTTTGTTTGTTTATTTTTAGCGATTCTTTTTTTAATTAATTTATTTTTATTTATAGTGGTAGTATGAATTACAATTCATAGTGCACATATATAGCATCTTTTTACATACAACTGTTTGTATACAAAGTATATTCGTACCATTCAGGTCTTCAATCATACATTTAGGATAATGATATCCATCTCATTCAACCACCTTTACTTTTTTTTTTCTTTTTTCCCCCCCTTCCTCCCCCCCTTCCTCCCTCCCTTCCTCCCTCCCTTCCCCTCCCTTCCCTTTGACCATTCTAGTGTTCCTTTAATCCTCCTATATACCCCCATCCAACAACACTGTGAACTAGCCTCCTTATATCAGAGAAAACATTCGGTATTTGGATTTTTGAGATTGACTAATTTCACTTAGCATTATATTCTCCAACTTCATCCATTTACCTGCAAATGTCATTATTTTAATCTCTTTTATTGCTGAGTAAAATTCCATTTTGTATATATACCACATTTTCTTTATCCACTCATCTACTGAGGGATATCTAGGTTGGTTCCACAACCTACCATTGGGAATTGTGCTGCTATAAACATTGAAGTGGCTGTGTCACTGTAATATGCTTCTAAACCTGTTTTTTTGAAAAAAAAATATTTATTTATTTGCTTTAGTTGTACACAATGCAATGCATTTATGTTTACGTGGTGCTGAGGATCGAACCCAGGCCGCGCAAGTGTGAGGCGAGCGTTCTACCACTGAGCCACAACCCCAGACCTAAACCTGTTTTTTTGGTACCGGGGATTGAACTCAGGAGCACTCGACCACTGGGCCACATCCCCAGCCCTTTTTTGTATTTTTATTAGAGACAGGGTCTCACTGAGTTGCTAAGTGCCTCGCCATTCCTGAGGCTGGCTTTGAACTGACGATCCTCCTGCCTCAGCCTCCCAAAGTGCTGGGATTACAGGCGTGCGCCACCGCGCCCCGGCTAAACCTGTTTTTAAGAAGACAGTTTGGCTGGGTGCAGTGGCGCAGGCCTGTAATCCCAGCGGCTCAGGAGCCTGTGGCAGGAGGATAGTGAGTCCAAAGCCAGCCTCAGCAACTTGGCAAGGTCCTAAGCAACTCAGTGAGACCCTGTCTTAAAATAAAATACAAAATAGGGCTGGGGATGTGGCTCAGTGGTTGAGTGCCCCTGAGTTCAATCTCTGGTACCAAAAAAAAAGACAGTTTGGGATAGAGGCGATTAGGATGAGGCGAGATTGGAGCATTGTGTGTGTGGAGGTGAGCCCCTAGAATATTGGTTCTCAGGTGTGACTAAGGCAAGAAAAGCTGGGCTAAAGCAGGAGGCTTGAGCTGGGATTTGGGAGGAAGGTCTGAGAAGATGACCTTGGGACAAGAATGCAAAGGGATGGGGAATCCAGGGATTTGCAGCTACGTGACATTAGGCAGGTTAGTCCCCAAAACCTTGGAATACCAGAATGAAATTTCTGATTTTCAGCAGAGTTCCGTGCAGTTTTAAGTTGTTGTGGGTTGGCCACAGTGGCCTGGAGCTTAGTAGGTTGAGGAAAAACTTCAGGGTCAAAACCCCCAAAGGCTTCCTCTTCAACTTCAATTAACATGTTTATAATATTTGACTTGTACAGCACGCACAGAGGAGCTAAACAGTGATACTGTGTTGGGAAAACCAAAATATTCTGTAGTTTTAGAAATGACACAGTAAGCTGGGCACAGGGGCACACACCTATAAATCCCAATGGCTTGGGAGGCTGAGGCAGGAGGATCATAAATTGGAGGCCAGCCTCAGCAACTTAGCTAGGCCCTAAGCCACTGTCTCAAAAAGAAAAAGAAAAAGAAAAATGGGTGGGAGGGCTGAAGTTATAGCTCAGTTGGTAGAGTGCTTGCCTCACATGCACAAGGCCCTGGGTTTAATCCTCAGCACACACACACACACACACACAAAAAAAAAAGGTGGGAAAGTAGATCAGTGGTAAAGTACCTCTGGGTTTGATCCCTAGTACCCACCCCTGAAAAAAAAGAATTAGTCAAAAGTTACTGAAATGGATTTTCAACAACAATTGGGACTTTTTATACTGTAAAACATAATGTTCTAGATAAATAAATTCACAATGATATGCAAAATGAATTGGGAAGAACGGCTGGGGTATATCTCAGCGGTAGAGTACTTGCTTAGAAAGCACAAGGCCCTGGGTTCAATCTGTAGCGCACACACACACACACACACACACACAGAGTCTTGGGGAAAAAGGGAGACTAAGGCTTGCTCTTAAAATGTGGTCTCCAGGCTGCAACATCAGCATCACCTAGAAACTTAAGAAGGCATAATCTTCAGCTTGGGTCCAGACCAACAGAATCACAATCTGTGTTCCAACTTAGATGACCTAGAATATTTCATTAATATCCTGCATTAACAAGGGCACCAAACCAGGGTTTCAAATGGAGTCACTGACTAGAGGGACAGACAGAAGAAAGAAAGAAGGAAAGACAGACGCTATAAACTATAGCACAGCATCTGGGAATACCAGGTGATAGATTTGGTAATTTATAAATTATGGGGCAAGAGACTATGGGGAGGAGGATTTCTGGAAGGGATGCCGGAGGGATCATGGAAGCAGGAAAAGGCAGGGAGAGAGAAGCCAGCAAGATGGCGATTCCTGTTTGAGGCATGGTGAATAGCTTGCAGACTGTTTAGCTCCAGAACTCAACTCTTTAACTATATCCATGGAAGAGGATACTATAGTGTCCTCAAAAAGAATGAGGAAGCAGCTGGTTGTGGTGCATGCCTGTAGTTCAGCAACTCAGGAGGTTGAGGTAGGAGGATGTAACTCCCTATGCACTGTAATCTCAGTGACTCAGGAGGCCAGGGCAGGAGGACTGCAAATTTGAGGCCAACATCAGCACTTTAGCAAGACCCTGTCTCAAAATTTAAAATTCAGTAAAAGGACTGGAGAAGTAGCTCAGCGGTAAAGTGCCCAGGGTTCAATCCCCAGTAAGTGGGGGAGGAGGGGTAGAAGATGTGTAAGCACTTGGTGTAGTGACACAGGTCCATCTTCAGGCTAGGCCATGTGAACCAAGCAAGGCATGAAGCAGTGTTTACGTGGTTCCTAGGTTGGGTTTCTTCCAAAGTAAACTCTAAGACAAGGATTCAGGTACAAGTACTTGATTTGGAAAATTAGCTCACCAAAGATCAGGAAGGGAGTGGGAAAGTGAGACAGAGAAGGAAAAACAGCCGATAATGCACCATCCATCCAACAAATTAGTACTGTGGGCAGTGGAGCCAAATCCTGTCGATGGGCTCCAAGACTCACTTGAAACTCACTCCCCAGAGTGATTCCCCTAGTGGAAGGGGGAGTTAGGGTGTTAAGATAACACTGCCTGAAACTCTTGCATGAGAGCACTTCTTTGTGGGAGTAACCCTCTTTCCTCCTATGCATAGCCCACCACTGAGTGCTGCAAAAGCTCTTCCTATGTCCGCCAAGCCCTCAGGCAGAGCCACACTGGCCAGCCGGTAAATCTGGATGAGCACAATGACCAAGCAATGTGGCTCAGTGGTTTAGTGCCCCTGTTCAATCCTTGTACCAAAAAAAATTTTTTTTTCAATTGTTTGCATCAAAGGGCACCATCGAGAGAGTGAAATGACAACTCACACAATGTGAAAAAAAAATTGCAAAATATATGTCTGATAAGGGATTCATATCCAATATATATAAAGAACTCTTATAACTCAACAACAAATCAAACAACCTAATTCAAAGATAGGCAAAGGATTTGAGTAAACATTTTTTTAAAGAAGATATGAAAATGGCAAATACTTAAAAAGATGCTCAACATCACTAATCATTAGGAAAATACAGATCAAAACCACAAGATGCTGACTCACACATGATTAGATGGCTATTTATTTTTTATTTGTAGGTGACACAATACCTTTTTTTTTTTTAATTTATTTATTTGGTGCTGAGGATCGAACCCAGGGCCTCACACATGCAAGACGGGAACTCTACCACTGAGCCATAGCCCCCGCCCCTGGCTATTATTTTTTTAAAATAGAAAAACAACAAGGATGAGGAGAAACTGGAACTTTAGTACACTGCAGATGGAAATGTAAAATGGTGTAGCTGCTGTGGAAAATGGTAAAAAATTACACATAGGATACTCATACTCAAGCAATACTACTTCCAAGTATATACTTAAAATAAGTATATTATGGACATTTGCTTATCCATAACAGCATTATTTGCAATAGCCCCAAAGTGGACGCAGCCCAAGATCCACTGACAAATGAATGGGTAAATAAAACATGATACATGCATGCAGCAGAATATCATGATTCAGCCTTAAAAACAAAGGAAATTCTATCCAGGTGCAATGGTGCATGCCTTTAATCCCAGCAATTTAGGAGGCTGAAGCAGGAGGAATGAAAGTTTGAGGCCAGCCTCAGCAATTTAGCAAGACCCTAAGCAACTTAGTGAAACCCTGCCTCAAAATTAAAAAATTAAAAGAGCTGGGGATGTGGTTCAGTGCTGCTAGGTTCAGTCCCTAGTACCTTCCCACCCACTCCCCCCCCCCCAAAAAAAAAAAAAAAAACCCAAAAAGTACCCAAAGGAAAATCTGACACAGGCTATGATATAACATGGACAAACTTTGAAGACCTTATGCTAAGTGAAACCAGTCAGTCATACTGTCAAATACATTTATGATTCCACTTACATGAAGTTTTTTTTTTTTTTTTTTTTTTTTTTTTTTTTGGTACCGGGGATTGAACTCAGCGGCACTCGACCACTGGGCCACATCCCCAGCCCTTTTTTGTATTTTATTAGAGACAGGGTCTCACTGAGTTGCTAAGTGCCTCGCCATTGCTGAGGCTGGCTTTGAACTCGCGATCCTCCTGCCTCAGCCTCCCAAAGTGCTGGGATTACAGGCGTGCGCCACCGCGCCCGGCTACATGAAGTTTTTTGAGTAGGAGAAGCCAGGTGTAGTGGCACACACCTGTAGTCCCAACTACTTGGAAGGCCAAGGCAAGAGGATTACAAATACAAGGCCAGCCTGGGAATTTAGCAAGATCCTGTCTCAGAATAAAATTAAAAAGGGACTTAGGCCTGTAATCCCAGCACTTTGGGAGGCTGAGGCAGGAGGATTGCGAGTTCAAAGCCAGCCTCAGCAATGGCGAGGCACTTAGCAACTTAGTGAGACCCTGTCTCTAAATAAAATACAAAAAAGGGCTGGGGATGTGGCCCAGTGGTCGAGTGCCCCTGAGTTCAATCCCCGGTACCACAAAAAAAAAAAAAAAAAAAAAAAAAAAAAAAGAAAAGAAAAAGGGGGGGGGGGCTTAGGAATGTAGCTCCACTGCAGAGCACCTGCTACATAAGGCCAGGAGTTCAATCTCTGTTATCACTAAAAATAAATAAATGAATAAATAAATACATTTCACAGAGACAGAAAGACGATGGTGGTTGTCAGGACTTGGGGGAGGGGGATGATTTTGATCTAGAGTTTCATGGATACAGAGTTACAGTTTGTGAAGATGAGAAGGTTGTGGAGATGGATGGTGATGATGGTTGCACAACAATGTGAATGTACTTAATGCCACAGACCTGCACATATAAAAATGATTAAAATGGCATGTAATCCCAGCAACTTGAGAGGCTGAGGCAGGAAGATCAAGCAAGACCCTGGCTCAAAATTAAAAAAAAAAAAAAAAAAAAAAAAGTTGGGGATGTAGTTCAGTGGTAGAACACCCCTGAGTTCAATCCCAGGTACCCCCCCCCACATTTTTTTAAGAGACAAATATTTATCATAATGAATAAAAAGATAATTGCCCTACATTGTTTGCAATGGAACAAAACATATATATTATATCTGTGATACCCATCAAAAATATTTAATCTAAATCTAATCATGAGGAAACACCAAAAGCAAATTGACTAATGTTCTGCAAAACAAATGACCTGGAATCTTCAAACACACCAACGTCATGAAAGACAGAAGGAGGTTAAGAAGCTGTTCCAGATTAAGAGAGTAGAGAGTGATAGATGGGCTACCCTTCCCTCCCCCCCCCCCCAGAGTTTTCCACATCCTGAGAGAAGCAACCTTGTTTCATTCTCCTGGCAGGATGTTT
Organism: Tamias sibiricus; assembly: GCA_025594165.1. NCBI lineage: Eukaryota > Metazoa > Chordata > Mammalia > Rodentia > Sciuridae > Tamias > Tamias sibiricus. Next base: position 182,464,172 of record CM046659.1, on the reverse strand, counting down.
CTTTTCCCTGGGCAAGAGCCAATAGGCTTAAAGGTCGCTCTGTTCTATGGGCAAAGAGCCAATGGCATTGGGGTTGCTCTGGTGCACCTCCCACCAGAAATCCCTATATAGGGCCCTGTTCGAGAGACTCAGAACAGACACACAGATGCACACATCAGCTCCTTGATGCTGAGAGGAGGAAGCCACTCAGACACATCAGCTCAACCCTGCGGAGAGGAGGAAGCCACTGCAACAGCTCCAGACCCATCGCCTTCAGTCAACGGCAGCTGCCCCAGCCTGCAGCTCTAGACCCATTGCCTTCAGCCCGACGGCCGTTCCCACCTGACAGCTCCAGCCTCCAGCCAGACAGCAGCTGCTTTAGCTGATAGCTCCAGAGATCCTAGCCAGTGCGACCAAGCACCCACTTTCTGTCCAAAGCTTGCACACTCCCATCTCCCTGACTCCCCTCTCCCACCAGAGCTTGCACACTCCCTTCTCCCTGACTCCCCTCTCCCAGCACCTCTTCAACCTTCGACCAGAGCACCTCTTCTCCGGTTTTGCTACCAGCCACAGAGGCTGTTGAATAAGGTTTTGCTACCAGCCACAAAGGCTGTTGAATAAATCTCTTGGCTGCACGGCTGTCCCTGGTGTGATGTTTTGCCCTTCAGAGAGGAGTGACAACTAAATGCAACTTGTCCTTTTTAACTGGATTCAAGATCAAAACGAAATAAACCTACAAAGGATATTATTGGGATACTTGCAGAAATTTGCATATACACTGACTGCTAGAGAATCGGGGTGATTTAACTGTTATATTGCCTGAGTGTGATATTGTGGTTGCGTAGGAGAACATCTTTGTTCTTAGGATATTCCTAGTGAAGTGTACACAGGCGACATGTCATAACATCTGCTGTCTGCTGTAACTCCCAAATGGTTCAGGAAAAACAGAGAAAAATGAGAGAAAGGAAAAAATTGTGCAATTGGAGAATCTTGGTGAAGACTTTATGGGTGTTTCCGGTACCTTTCTTGCAAGTTTTTGTGAGTGTTTGAAACTTTGAAAATAAAAAGTGGGGAATGAAAAACAAAATAAAAAAAAAGTTGGAGGTTAAAAAAGGAACTAGCTGACTGGAGGCTGAGGCAGGAGGATCGCAAGTTCAAAGCCAGCCTCAGCAACTTGGCAAGGCCCTAAGCAACTCAGTGAGACACTATCTCAAAATAAAATACAAAAAAAGGCTGGGGATATGGCTCAGTGGTTGAGTGTCCCTGAGTTCAATCCCCAATACCAAAAAAAAAAAAAAAAAAAAAAAAAAAAGGAACTAGTCAGGCTCATGGCTCACACCTGTAATCTCAGCTACCTGGGAGGCTGAGGTAGGAACATTGAAAGTTTAAGGCCAGTCCAGGCAGTTTAATAAGAACCTGTCTCAAAATAAAAAATGAAAAGGGTTGGGATGAAGCTCTGTGGTAGAGTGTTTGCCTAGCAATCCCCACTACTGCAAAAAATTTAAAAATAAGAATAAGTAAAAGTCAGAACATGATTATCTTCTGGGAAGTTACTAACTTGGAAGAGGCATGAGGGAAATTTCTAGAGTGGTGGAAACATTCCAAATCTTGAACGTGGTGGAGGTTACCTGGATATATGTATACATATAGAGAAGTTCAACTAGATGTACACATGAGATCTGAACTTCAATTTGAGGAGGTAGCTCTGTGGTACTTGTGATGCCCTGGGTTCGATTCCAACACCTAATACAAAGGAAAAATCAGAATGTTTTACTACTACAGGTGCATTATATATCAATAAAAAGTTAAATAATATCAAGAAATTTTCCTCGGCATTGACCCACAGGTGACTTCTTATTGTCTAAGGCCCCATATTCTACATTTAGGGGTAGCAACCCTCAAATATGGCCATTCTGCCTTTGGAGCTGGGTGAGACCTGGCTCTCCAGGACTCTGGGCAGATATTGATTGGTGCTCCAGCTATAGGAAGAAGGGAGGAGCCAAAGTGTAATTCAGTGGTAGAACATGTTCCTAGCAGGCTAGAGGTCCTGGGTTCAACCCCAGCACCATCACCACCACCACTGACAACAACCAAATCAAACCAAAACAAAATTTACAGGGGGCGTGGTGGCATATGCCGGTAATCCTCAGCTAGGGAGGCTGAGGCAGGAGGATCACAAGTCCAAGGCAAACCTAAGCAACAGCAAGGGACTAAGCAACTTGATAAGACCCTGTCTCTAAATAAAATACAAAATAGGAGCCGGGCGCGGTGGCGCACGCCTGTAATCCCAGCACTTTGGGAGGCTGAGGCAGGAGGATCACAAGTTCAAAGCCAGCCTCAGCAATGGCGAGGCACTTAGTAACTCAGTGAGACCCTGTCTCTAATAAAATACAAAAAAGGGCTGGGGATGTGGCCCAGTGGTCAAGTGCCCCGGAGTTCAATCCCCAGTACCAAAAACAAAAACAAAAACAAACCAAAAAAACAAAATAGGGCTGGGAATGTGGCTGAGGGGTTCAGTGCCTTGAGTTCAATCCCAGGTACCCAAATAAAAAATATTAAAAAAATTTAAAAGGAGCCGGGTGCGGTGGCTCACACCTGTAATCCCAGCACTTTGGGAGGCTGAGGCAGGAGGATCACGAGTTCAAAGCCAGCCTCAGCAGTGGCGAGGCACTTAGCAACTCAGTGAGACCCTGTCTCTAAATAAAATACAAAAAAGGGCTGGGGATGTGACCCAGTGGACGAGTGCCCCTGAGTTCAATCCCCGGTACCACAACAAAAAAAAAAAAAAAAAAAAAAAAAAATTAAAAGGGTAGGGGATGTTGTTCAGTGGTTAAGCACTCTTCAGTTCAGTCCCTGGTACTCCCTGCCCCAAAATATATGAGGAGCCAGTCTTGCTGCCAACTTTTATTTCTCTCTCTTTCTTTCTTTCTTTTTGGTTGTTGTTGCCAATTTGTATAAATAAAGTTTTATTGCAACCCAGCCCCACACATTTATTTATATGTTGCTTATGGTTGCCTTCACACTACAATGCAGAGTTCAGTAGTTGTGATAGAGATCATACAGTTCCCAAAGCCTAAAATATTTACTCACTTTAAGAGAAAATAAGAATGGTACAACCATTGCAGAAGATACTTTGGAGACTACTAAAAAAATTAAGTACAATAACCATATGATCCAGCAATTCCACTTTTGGGTATATATCCAGAAGAATTCCAAACAGGATCTCAAAGAGATCTTTGCAGTCATAGGCACTGTAGCACTATTTGGAATAATCAAGAGGTAAAGGCAACTGAAATGTCCCAGGATGGAAAACAGATAAAGAAAATGTGGCACATACACACAATGGAATGTTTTGTAGCATTTAAGAAGGAGGGGCTAGAGAAGGATCAATGTAGCTGAGTGTTGAACAGGCATGAGAACCTGGGGTCCAATTCCAGTACTTCAAAATTTAAAAAAAAATGTTTTCTTAGTTAAACCATGATTTTGTTGCTTGAGTACATACAAATTAATGCCCCCCAGAGCAGAGGTTATGGATGACTCATATTTCCAATTTGGGAGGAGGACATGCTTGGTCTCATAATATTGAGTCAAAAGTAAATTCTTCTATCTATCAGAATCAGAAGGAATTTAGCATCCTTATTCTTTCCTTTCAAGATGTTTTTGAACAGCAACTGCTTTATTAATTAAATGGTAGAGATCCTCAAGAAGATCAGGAGCAAGTCTTTTGGATCTGGGGATTCTCAAGATTTTATTGCCAGTCACAAAACCTACTTGTGCAACACCATGCGAGTCCCTCAGTATCACCCAGATTTGTGAGGGAGTCAAACCCATCTCGGCCAGTTTGTAAATCTGCTCCTTCATGTCCTTAGATGTCAACTTCAGCCAGGTGGGGATGATGTGACAATAGGGCAGAGCTGATGGGCACAGGCCCTTCCTGGGAACAAGCATGCAGCCCACCATGGTGGCAGTCTGGAAGCAAAAAGAACATTTAAAAAAGAGCCGGATGTGGTGGCTCCGTCTGTAATTATAGCAACTCTGGAGACTGAGGTAGGAGGATTGCTAGTTCAAGGCCTGCCTCAGCAATTTAGTGAGTAACCTAAGCAGTTTAGTGAGACCCTGTCTCAAAATAAAAAGTAAACATAAAATTCTGGGAATGTGCTTCAGTGTTTTAGCACTTCCTGGATTCAATCCCACAACCATAAATAATATAAATAAATAAATTTTAAAAAGAAGGAAATCATGGCATGTGCTACAATATGCACGAATCTTGAGGACATTACATTATGTTAAATGGACGTACACTGTACACTCCTCTCACATGAAGCAGCTAAATAAAGCAGTCAAAATCATAGTAACAGAAAATTGAAAGGCGTTGTGAAGGACTTGGGTGAGGTGGGACAGAATTGGTGAATAATGGTTATAGAGTTTTGGTTTTACAAACTGAAAAAGCTTTTGCTGGGTACGATGAGGGAAGCCTGTAATCCCAGTGACTCCGGGAGGGCTGAGACAGAAGGATCACTAGTTCAAAGCCAGCCTCAGCAATTAAGTGAGGCCCTATGCAGGAGCCCTGTTTGGGGAGATGGCTTAAATTGCGGTTGACTATGAGCCGTGGAGATTTGGGCATTGTCGCCTTCCGTAGTCTCACGGGACTTGTCCCGGGATCTCGAGTGACTTGGCCGAAATTGCTGATCGGGTCAGCGCCATTTTGGTGGTGTGTGTGGCGTGTGTTAGTCGTTGTTAGAACCAGAGAGAAAAGTTATCAGAATAAAAAGCTGTTTGTCTCCAGTTTGCCTCTGAACTTCTTCCCGCGGCTCCGTTGCTCCAAGCGCTTCAGGCGGCAACAGCCCTAAGCCACTTAGTGAGACCGTGTCTCTAAAGAAAATATAAAAAGGGATGGGGATGTGGCTCATTGGTTAAGTGTCCCTGGGTTCAAATCCCCATTACCAAATACATAAATAAATAAAATAGCCAAGTTCTAAAAAAATGTAGGGAGGAGAGAAGGGAGGGAGGCTAAGAAAAAAAGAGTCAGTGACTTCCCGAATCCACAGCAGAACTGGAATGCCGAAGGCCTTGTTGCCTCCACCTCAATCAAGATGTGCAAATAAGGAAGCTGAGGCCAGGAGCAAGTGGATGTCCCCTGGAGCCTTGCCTCTCCCTGATTCAGCTTTCTGCGTGAGCTTTTGCATGTGTTGTTTTGTTGGTGTTAGATATTGAACCCAGGGCACTTTACCACTGAGCTACATCCCCAGCCCTTTTTATTTCTTGTTTTCAGAAAACTCACTAAATTGCTAAGACTGGACGATCCTGCTGCCACCACCTCCTGAGCGGCTGGGTCTGCTGCCAGGGACCCATCCTGGCTTATGGGTCATTCTTGGAGAGGCACTGGCCCAAGCTACTGCTTCCTACTATTTTTTACCTTCTGTTGAGAGGAACAGCCTTGAGGAGGCTAGGTTCTTTGTCCCACGGACCTGAAGAATGAGACCCAGGGACAACAGAGGGGTAGAGTAAAATGTAATCCCAGCACTTTGGGATGAGGCAGGAGGATCGCCTTTAAAAAGGAGAGGAACTTAGCAACTACAGCTTCTCTAAATAAAATACAAAAAGCGAGTGCCCCTGGATACCACAAAAAAAAAAAAAAAAAAAAAAAAAAAAGGAAAACAGCTTCTAGCGAGGGATACCAAAAACGTAGCGGCAGTCTAGGGTTTTATATGGTATTGTAGAAGATGACCTTTAAAGCTATTGGCTGATGACATTTTTTGAGTGGAGTTTCTTCATCCAATCAGATTGAGACACTCGGTGATCAGGCGCGCTTCCCCTCCCCCAAATCTGGATGTTGATCATGCGCAGTTTAGGTGCTTGTGCAAGTGCTTGTTCACGTGCTTGGCCACGTGCTGTCTGGCCCATCAGATACTTTGTATACAGAATTATTGCAACGGAGGTTCCACCCTGTCTGCTTATGAAGTTTCTAGTGCCTGCTCTCACTGTCACACCTAGGTTAATAAGTGCTGCTGTTTAGGAGGCACAGACTTTTGGTGGTCAATATCCTCACAGAACCACATAACATCATCTATGAAATCATTCACAGAACAAGCGCACCTTGCCAATGACTGGTTCAGCATGGGTACACAACCCCTCTCTGGCAGTTTGAACTGAGGCATGAGGTTGTGATCATGACCATTTGGAAAAGGGCCCCTTTCTCTTAGAGATGCTTAGGAAAATCGTCTCTCTTTTTCTGTTGGAAATTACAGTGAATGCATTTAACACTTGGAACCTTGAACCGTGTATCAGGCTGATACATAGAGGAGAGGAGATGAAAGATGAAAAGAACTGGAGTCTATGAAGCTATCATGAAATTTAATCAAAACTGAGCCCAACCTGTTTCTGGATTTTCTGATAGAAGAGTGAATACATTTTCTTTACTTATATTCTTTATTCTTTGCACATAAATCAGACACGGTGTTCTTCATTATTTTCAGTGAAAGATAATCTAATTTACATACTTTAAATTGTTTTAAGTTGTTGATGGACCTTTATGTTATTTACATGTGGTATTGAGACTCGAATCTAGTGCCTTACACATGCTAGGCAAGCGCTCTACCACTGAACCACAACCCCAGCCCTAACTTGCATACATTTTAGTCTGGGTTTTTGTTATTGTACTGGGGATCAAACCCAGCGGTGCTTTACCACTGAGCCATATCCCCATCACTTTCTATTGTTTTTTATTTTTTTGAGACAGGGTCTTGCTGAATTCCCGAGGCTGGCCTTGAACTTGCAATCCTCCTATTTCTGTATCCCCAGTTGCTGAGATCACAGGCATGTGCCACCACGCCTGGCCATCTTCTTGAATTTTAACAATATCATTCTGGTACTTATCTGAAGTTGTTCTTGGGCCACATGAAAACAAAACACAATCCTTTTACAAAAGACTAGTACAAGAATGTCTGTTGCATATAATATTCCCAAGCTAGGAACAATTAAAATGTCCATCAACAGCAGAATGGGTAAATAAATGGTAGTCTTTGTGTAATGGAACACTGTGCAGCTGTGCGAAAGAATGAACTATTACCACTTGCAACACCATGGATGAATCTCAGACATAATGTTGAGTGAAAGCCAGACACAAAGGAGCATTGCTACATGACTCTTCTTATATGGAGTGCAAAAAAAAAAAAAAAAAAAAAAGGGCAAACCCAACTAATGTGATAGAATGATGATTTCCCGGGGAGAAGTGGGTAATGACTGGGAAAGACATAGAGAGGAACTTTTGAGGAGTCTGGAAATATTCTGTATCTTGATCTGGGTGGTGCTTACCCAGGTGCATATGTGTGTAAAAATTCATCAACCAGCCCATTAGTCTGTGCATTTTTTTTTTTTTTTTTTTTTTTTTGTGGTACCAGGGATTGAACTCAGGGGCACTTGACCACTGGGCCACATCCCCAGCTCTTTTTTTGTATTTTATTAGAGACAGGGTCTCACTGAGTTACTAAGTGCCTCGCCATTGCTGAGGCTGGCTTTGAACTTGCGATCCTCCTGCCTCAGCCTCCCAAGTGCTGGGATTACAGACGTGTGCCCACCGCGCCCCCGATCTGTGCACTTTATTGTAAGTATATTATTCCTTGTTTTTTAAAAAAGGGAGAGAATTCTCTCCCCTTCGGACCAGAATCTCTGGTTCTTTTCTGATCAGTTTCGTGCTTGAACCCTTTTTTGCACCATGATAGTATTCTGTACCTGCTTCGCCGGTGGCACACGTTATTGCTAATGGTATCTGCTGATTTCAGAGGTGACGTTCTGTGGCATTCACTGTCTTCATCCATTGTCCTCTCTCAGTTTATTTGCAGTCTCCAGTGCTGGGGAGCCCCTGAAGCTCACTCCCAGGCCTTTGCTCTTCTCCATCTACACTTTATCCCTGGGTGATCCTATTGAATCCCTTGGCTTTTAAGATCACGTCTTGCTGATGATCCTCATGTGCGTGACTCCAGCTTACTCCTCTCCCCTGTGCCTGCATAAATGAATCTGGATGCCGAATCCAGCTGCCTACCTGATGCTTCCTTTGAGGATGTCACAGAATGAGATCTTCTAGGCTGTGCCGCACACCAACCTCACCTCCTTCTGTCAGCCTTGTCTATGGAATGGTCTTTCACCCACCTGGCTGCTCAAGTTCCAAACCCAGAAAGCGCCCCTTTGTTTCTCCTGTCCCTTTGTCTTTCCCATAGAACCCACTGGCCATCCCTGCCAGTAATGTATTATCCTCAAAGTATATTTTCATCTGACCCCTTTTCTCCACCTCCATGGCTCTTACTCCAGACCCAGCCACCACCTCCCATCTGAACTACTGCAACTTCTGTTCTATTTGCTTTTTCCTTGGCCTCTTTGATCCCCTCTCCACACAGCAGCCAGAGTGATCTTAAAATATAGATGTGATCATGTTACTCCCCTGACTAAACCCTCTAATGACCTCCTACCACATTTAGAAGTCCTGCTCAATTTGACCCCTTCATTATCTCTTCTTCAATCTCATCTCAGCCCATTGTCCCTCCTCCCTTCAACATTTCAATCACATTGACTGATTTTTGATTCTTCAAACATGACACAGTCTTTCTTGCCACAGGACCTTTGCACATGTCATTCCTATTTTCTGGAATATTCTTTTCTAGTTCTTTGTATAACCTGCTCCAGTGTAAGTTTACAGCAACAATGTCCCTTCCTTCATCTTTCTTTACCATCTTCCCTAAGTTGATCCCCCAACATTGATCACACTCTGATCCTCTTATTATTCCTTTTTAGCAGTTATCACTAACATAATCATTTTTATTTTTTTTTTACTTCTTGGTTGTTCTTTCATGTCCTGGAACACAAGTCCAGTGAGTACTAGCAGCCCAATCAAACACTGAGTATGCAATGATTTCTGTTTTCATATTTACCAGCATGCAGTCCCGCTAGGGGCAGGTTAGGTGAGTTTTTTATCCATCGTTGTGTCAATAGTGTCAGTAGCCCAGTGCCTGCCAGGTAGCATGTGACTAATGGAGAGTGGTTGCACCAACTTAAATCAGACAAGTGAGTGGTGTAGCCAACAATACACAAAGGCTCTGAATTCCAAGTGACCTTATGTAATTGGAGGCCTTATCAGCAGATTAGGCTTCTTAAACTAAAACCTTTATTTGTCAAGGACTATTGAAAAACATTTGCAGAAAACACTTTCACATCAATTATCTCATTTAATCCTCACCCTAACCTAAGCTGTAGATGGGTCAGATAGAATTATCTTCAATTTGTATAGTAGGAAACTTACAGTGTAGTTTGGTTATATGATTTATCCAAAGTCACCCAGAAAGGCAGAAGTGGAGCAGGAACTCTCTGCCTTTTCTCTCCAAGCCTGCATGAATTGTATGGCTTTTTTTTTTTTTTTTTTTTTTTTTGTACCAGGGATTGAAATCAGGGGCACTCGACCACTGAGCCACACCCCCAGCCCTTTTTTGTATCTTATTAGAGACAGGGTCTCACTGAGTTGCTAAGTGCCTCACCAATGCTGAGGCTGGCTTTGAACTTGCGATCCTCCTGCCTCAGCCTCCCAAGTGCTGGGATTACAGGCATGCGCCACCACACCCAGCTTTGTATGGCCTCTTTATTCAAGGATCAAAGGATATTAAAAAATTAAACCCTCGGGTTGTGGAGGTAGCTCAGTGGTAGTATGCATGCAGGAGGTCCTGAGTTCAATCCCCAGAACTACCAATTAATTAATCAAAACAAATCTTCAGGGGCTGAGGTTGTGGCTCAGAGGGAGAGTGCTTGCCTAGCATGCATGAGGCACTGGCTTCAATCCTCAGCACCACATAAAAATAAAATAAAGGTATTGTGTCCACCTACAACTAAAAAATAAATATTAAAAAAAACACAAATCTTCAAACCTTACATACTTCCTAAGGGACATGTTCCTGGAGACAATATTCTGGACCGGTTCACTTCCCTGGGCCTGATTTCTGCCTCAGGGTCCCCCCTAGAGAGGGACCATGCTATTTAAAAACAGGGAACACATAATTAAGTGAATGTAAATCTGCTCATTTGAATTTTTTTCTAAGTCTATTTGTTGCATTAACTATTAAAACTTTTTTTGTACACTCAGAGAAAAGTGGATGTAGTTATGGAGCTTGATGAAATCATTAAGTATACATACCTGTGTGCTGAGCGCCCAATTGGTAAAGACACAGAACATGACCAGTGCCTCAGAAGTCACTCTCCTCCTATAGGGGAACAGCATCCTGAATTCCATCAGTTTTGCCTCTTTTCTACTTTATTCTACTTTACTCATACATTTTTCTTCTTTTTCCATCTCTCCCCCTTAAAGACTAAGTGTGTCAATGAAGTTCTGGGTTCAAATGATTTCCTCATTGAATAAAGCCCAGGCATTCCATGAATTGCCTCTAACCTATGTTCCCTCTTGGCTTCTATGATGGTTAATTTTAGGTGTCAACTTGACTGGGCTAAGAGGTGCACTTGGAGTTGGTAAAACATTATTTCTCTATGTGTGGGTGAAGGTGTTTGCAGAAGAGATTAGTGTTAGACTCAGTTGACTGAGTGAAAAAAAAAAAAAAAAAAAAACTGCCCTTACCAAGTGGGCAGGCATCATCCAATCCATTGAGGGCCTGGACTGAATAAAAAGGCAGAGGAAAGGGAAAGTCCTTCATCTTTCTTCTGGAGCTGGGACATCCATCTTCTTCTGCCCTTGGACATCTGAGCTCCAGGTTCTCAGGCCTTTAGGCTCAGACTGAATTACCACCAGCTTTCCTGGTTCTCCAGCTTGTAGATGACATCCTGTGGACCTTTTGGAGCCATAATTGCCTGAGCTAATTCCCAAGGGGGAAAAAATATCCTCTCTTAGGTATGTCTTATATATTCTATTGATTCTATTACTCTGGAGAACTCTGACTAATTTAGTTTTCAATTCTCCAGGAACCTGGGGTAAATTCTGAGTCCTCTGTCCCTTCACATCACACCTTCTTCCATCAATGGCCAGTCCCCTGTTGATTCAGGTCAATGGCAGAAGTCATTGGCCATTTATTGAGTCCTTACTATGTGGTAGGTACCATGTGAAGAGCTGGCATACAGAGTCACAAAAATCAAAACCTCTACCCTGGAGGACTGACAATTAGAGTGAGAAACAAAAAGCAAATCATTTCAATATAATTACATTCTAAATACTAGGAGGCATGGAGGGAGTTCACTTACACCCCGATCTAAGGAGCCTGGCAGGTGTCCAGGAAAGGCTGAGGTGAGACTTAATGAGCAAGAATGATGCAGAGGAGGGGTTACAAGGCTCCAGGGAGTAGAAATTGTATTTGAGGGTTTTTGAGGGGAAAACAGACATGGTTGCAGACATACACCGCTTGCCACAGGACACCAGTGTTTGAATGCGTCAAGAGGAAAAAGAGACTGAGGAGGGGGCGGGGGAATCATGGTCAGAGAAGTAAGAAAACCAGCAGGAAATGCAGCTCCAAAACCAAAGGAGAAGAGATTTTCCTGAGAAGATGTGGCACCAACTGTGCCAAATACATCCAGAAAGTTCCAGTAAGATGAACACAGAAAAGATCTCCAGGATTGTGCAATTTGAAAGATGTGGCAATTTACCTGGGAAGTTTCAGAGGTGTACAAGGACAGAAGCCAGATTGTCAGGGGGTAAAGAGAAGTAGGAAGTGGGGATGAAAAAACAGGGATGGGAGGTAGTTCTTTCAAGAAACTGAGCTCAGAGGTGGGAGGGTGACAGGAACTGGAAAGTGCAGGTTCTAGAAAGAAGAGGCTGTCAGTGTTAAGAGGCAGAGGGGACTCAAAGGAGGGAGGCCTCAGAGAGTCTCCAGTGTGCAAAGCTGGGAAAAGGGGTCCTTCAAGGGAAATGGGGTTATGGGTGGGGTGAGGGAACCCACCGCTCTGACTGGTCACCAAGAAGCAGGAAACAAGGTTATTTGTCAGGTGTTGGGGAAAATGTTTAGGTAGGGATTTGAAATAATTTACAGGTAGATGAAGTCACTTCTGAAGGACAAACAAGGGCTGAGGACTGCCTATGTGGGAAGTCCATGTACCATGCCTCTTGTATCTTGGTACAGGTCTGGATGGCTAATGCTGGCTGAATTTCAGGTCTGCAGGTGCTGCCAAGTGAGGTGAGGGGGATGGAAGAGGCTGAAGTGGCAGCAAATGTGCTTCTTTGACACCCTTTGTGCATAAATCATGGGGCCACCAGTATGTTTTTCTGCCAGGTAGAGTCCTAGAACTGATGTTCTGGGCTAAGGGGTGTGTGTATTTAAATTTTTGATGTATATTGACAAATAGTATTCCAATGAGGAAGTCCATTTCTCTTTGCCTTCACCAATAATAGGAGCTGAGCCGGGCGCGGTGGCGCACGCCTGTAATCCCAGCACTTTGGGAGGCTGAGGCAGGAGGATCGTGAGTTCAAAGCCAGCCTCAGCAATGGCGAGGCACTTAGCAACTCAGTGAGACCCTGTCTCTAAATAAAATACAAAAAAGGGCTGGGGATGTGACCCAGTGGTCGAGTGCCCCTGAGTTCAATCCCTGGTACCACAAAAAAAAAAAAAAAAAAAAAAAAAAAAAATAGGAGCTATTAATGTCTTCAGATCTGGTCGATGAAAAATGATGTTGATGACTAAATTTTTTTTTTGAATATTTGTATTTGTTTGCTTTTAGTTGTACACAATGCATTTTATTCAATGCGTTTTATTTGTACGTGGTGCTGAGGATCGAACCCGGGTCACCCACATGCTAGGCGAGCGCTCTACCACTGAGCCACAGTCCCAGCCCTTGATGACTAAATTTTTGTCCCTTTTGGGGGTATGAGCCACCAGTCCTCAGGGAGGGACTGGATCTCATTGTGTAGTGATCACAGTTCCCTCCAGACCTGTTCTCTGCTTGCTCAGAGGCTGGACCCTCATATGGGACAGATATGTTTCTGCCTCTGTGATTGTGTCCCCTGGGTGCATCCTGTCTTCTTGGGCATGGTGGATCCTTCATTCAAGTTTCTTATTCATATGCTTAGTCACTTATGGTACCCTGAGGACACTGCCTCCTGACTGTTGGTACCCTCAGCTATGTCTCTCTGGTGGTTAGCCAGGTGAGGGGTGAGATGTCATTTCATGGTCAGGAGGTACGATGGAATGGTTTTCAGACTTGAAAAGGAATGAAATTCAGCTGGCGCGTGCCTGTAATCCCAGCAGCTCAGGAGGCTGAGGCAGGAGGATCACAAGTTCAAAGACAGCCTCAGCAACTTAGCAAGGCCCTAAGCAATTTAGTGAGAACTTGTCTCAAAACAAAAAAAAAAAGAAAAGGGCTGGGGATGTGACTTAGTGGTAAAACATCCCTGTGTTTAATCCCTGGCACCTCCCAAATGGTTTAAAGGGTAAATTTTGTATTATTTAAAATATACATAATAAAAAAAGAATGAAATATTGATGTATGCTATAATGTGGATGAACCTTGAAAACATGCTAAATGGAAAAAAACAGTCACAAAATGCCACATGTTATGATTCCATTTATTCTAAATGTCTAGAATAGGCAAATCTAAAGAAAGAGTATAAATTAGTGATTGCCAGGGCTAGAGGAAGAGGGGAATTGAGAAATGACTACTATAGGTGAAATTTTTCTGAGGAATGATGAAATGTTCTGAAATTAGTGGTAATGGTTGTACCACTTTGTGAATATACTGAAAGCCATTAAACTGTATACTTTAAAGTTGTGAATATTATGGTATATGAATTATATGTCAATCAAAAAACAAAGCAAGCTAGCAGACATGGGGTAGGGCTATGTGATGTTCCATGCAATGCCTGAACACGGGGGAGAAAAGTCATTTCAGGCAGGTCTTGGGTACTTCCATGCTGACCCAGACTTGGCAAGTCTCAGTAGGAGACTGATAAGGAATGTGTGAGTTCTGCTGTTCTGCTGATGGAGGCCCTGCCCTTTTGCCTCAGGTACTTTCTCAGAGCTACGTGAAGTGACCTTGAGAAACTCTCCTTTTGCTTTCTCCTATCATTCAATGAGATTTCTTGAAAATTAAAAATTATATGTCTTGTATTGTCCTGAAGGGCCAACCCTAAGCGAGGGGACTTAGCTTCTAGATCAAGGGTCAGCTATCTAAGGCCTAAGGCCTAGCTACCCGTTTTTGTGCCAGCTAATATATTAAAAAAAAATTATATATATATATATATATATATATATATATATATATATATATGTATTAGGTAGTAGGGATAATTTTTTATTTTACCAGAAATATTTTACCATTAATTTACATCCCAAGTCCTTTTTATTTTTTTATATTTTAAGGCAGGGTCTCACTAAATTGCTTAGGGCCTTTCTAAATTGCTGAGGCTGACTTCAAGCTTGTAATTCTCATGCTTCAGCCTCCTGAGTCATTGGGATTACAGGCCTTTGCCATGAGTGGTCTGCGAATGGTTTCTGAAGATTAACATGTGTGATCAATTTGATGACAGGAAACACTAATCTCAGGCCTCAAATTAAGCAAAATTTTATTATAGAAGTACTATACACTAGGACTAGAGTTGTACCTCAGTGGTAGAGCACTTGTCTAACATGTGCAAGGTTCTGGGTTCAATCTCCAGCACTGCCTACTCCCCTGCCCCCCGAAAAAACGGTAAAAGGTAAATATTTATTCAGTTATTTATATTATACTATACTCAGTTATTTTTATTATATTTTGAATTTCATCAATAAAAAAATCTGTGGAAATTTGTTTTCCATCACTATGTAAGTATCCATACAATATCATCGATTTGGCTCACAAAACCTAAAACATTTACAGTTTGGCCCTTTTCCAAATAAAGTTTGCCCTGGTCTAGACTCCAGTGAAATGTTGGAAATAATATTGAAGAGCAAAAGTACTGTATGAAGATGGAATAGCCTCAAGCTACAATTACTTCTCAAAAATAACACAGCCTGGATATGATGGAAATTTCAATCAAATTAACCAGGTCACAAAATGTTCTTGATAGCTTCTTTAGTTTTTCTAATTAAGTGGGGAGGGAAAAAAACTTGTTTATATGAGTTGTAATCAGAACGGGAAACAAATAGAAAATAATAGGAAAAAGAAGCTAATGGGAAGATGCTCATATATTTTTTGATTTGATCATAAAAATTACATCAAAATAATGACTTTGAACACCTACATATTCATGCACTGAATAAACACTATATGCATCATCTTGTGAAATCCTGATAAGAATCTGGAAAGGCCGGGCGAGGTGGCGCATGCCTGTAATCCCAGCACTTTGGGAGGCTGAGGCTGGAGGACTGCGAGTTCAAAGCCAGCCTCAGCAATGGCGAGGCACTTAGCAACTCAGTGAGACCCTGTCTCTAAATAAAATACAAAAAGGGCCAGGGATGTGGCCCAGTGGTTGAGTGCCCCTGAGTTCAATCCCTGGTACCACAAAAAAAAAAAAAAAAAAAAAAAAAAAAAAAGAATCTGGAAAGACTGAAGTGAAGGATGTCTCCTGATACTAACTCCAGTCTTCCAGCAGTAAAAAATAGTACTTTATCAAGAAAAAAAAAAAAAAATAAAAGCATGAGATTAGGAGGATAAGGGTCTTGAATACCTTGATGGGAAAGAGCCTCTATTCTTTTTTTTCGTTGTGTTATTCTTTTTTATTTTTATTTTTTAGTTGTAGATGAACATAATCCATTTATTTATTTTTTTGTGTGGTGCTGAGGATCGAACCCAGTGCTTCACATGTGCTGGGCAAGTGTTCTGCCACTGAGCCACAACTCCAGCACACTGGGTTATTCTTTATAATGGCAGTGGTTATTATTTGCTGTGGTGGTTGTTGTTGTTATTATTATTATTATTATTATTATTATTATTGGTACTGGGAATTTAACTCAGGGGCACTTGACCACTGGGCCACATCCCCAGCCCTTTTTTGTATTTTATTAGAGACAGGGTCTCACTGAGTAGCTAAGTGCCTCGCCATTGCTGAGGCTGGCTTTGAACTCGCAATCCTCCTGCCTCAGCCTCCCAAATGCTGGGATTACAGGCATACGCCACCATGCCCGGCTTTGGGTTATTTTTTATAATGAGGCAGTGGTGGGTGGCTAAAGGATTCTCAGAAGGGGTATGAGGTGGTTAGTTCTGTTTGGGGAGGCTACCAAGGATGGTTTTGGGAGATACTTTTGAAGTCAAGAGGCCAGAGAGAAGTTTTTCTTTTCCACAGTCCAAGGAGGAGTGAGTGAGGATTTGTACTGGACAGCTCAAGTTGACAATAGGTAACAGAGTGGACATGTGGGCTGGGGACAGGGGGTCAAAGACCACTTTGAAGTTTCTGGTGGCAACATGAGAAAACCCAGATAAAAAAACGGTTTGTGGGAGGAGAATAATGAGTCTAGAAGTGGAGATGTCCTATAATTGGGACTGTGGGGAGTTGGTTCCAGGATCCCCCCACCTCCAGGATACTGGTATCTCCAGATGTTCAAGTCCCTTATATATAATGCTGAAGTATTTGCATATAACAGATTGCTTATAAAACCTAATACAATGTAAATGCTGTATAAATAATTGTTATACAATTATGACACAGAAGAAAAGTCTGACATTTTTGGTACAGATGGGGTTTTTCTTCGTGTTTTTTTTTTTTTTTTTTCCCTACACTGAGTATCAAACCCAAGACTCATGCATTCTAGGCCAAGTACTCTACCACTGAGCTACAATCCCAACTTAAATAAAAACATTTTTAGAAATTATTTATTTGGCCGGGCGCGGTGGCACACGCCTGTAATCCCAGCACTTTGGGAGGCTGAGGCAGGAGGATCGCGAGTTCAAAGCCAGCCTCAGCAATGGTGAGGCACTTAGCAACTCAGTGAGACCCTGTCTCCAAATAAAATACAAAAAAGGGCTGGGGATATGGCCCAGTGGGTGAATGCCCCTGAGTTCAATCCCTGGTACCACAAAAAAAAAAAAAAAAAAAAAAGAAATTATTTATTTGTTGGTATTAGGGATTGAACTGGGGGACATTTTGCCACCAAGATATATCCCCCAGACTTTTTTTTTTTTTTTTTTATTTGGAGACAGGATCTCACTGTTACCCAGGCTGGCCTTGAATTTGCAATCCTCCTGCCTCAGCCTCCCAAACAGCTGGGAATATAGGTGTGCACCACTGTGCCTGACTTCCATATGTATCTGACCCAGAGTTGTTTGAATCCATAAATGAAGAACCTATGGATATGGCCAACTGTATTTATAATTCCTGGAGAACATCCAGGGCAGGTTATCTAGGGGATATAGAAATGTGTTTAGAGCCGGGCGCGGTGGCGCACGCCTGTAATCCCAGCACTTTGGGAGGCTGAGGCAGGAGATCGCGAGTTCAAAGCCAGCCTCAGCAATGGCGAGGCACTAGCAACTCAGTGAGACCCTGTCTCTAAATAAAATACAAAAAAAGGGCTGGGGATGTGACCCAGTGGTCGAGTGCCCCTGAGTTCAATCCCCGGTACCACAAAAAAAAAAAAAAAAAAAAAAAAAAAAAAAAAAAAAAAAAAAAAAGAAATGTGTTTAGAAGTTCAAAAAAATCTTTCTGGATGAGAAAGGCCTAGGAAGTATGAGGAGATGGTTAAACTTTGGAAGGGTTTGGAGAAGGAGCAGGCAGATGGGGAGAAAGGAGATATTAAGAAAACTAGCTTTTTTTTTGGGGGGGTACCAGGGATTGAACCCAGGGGCTCTTAACTCCTGAGCCACATTCCAGTCCTCTTTTTTTTTTTTTTTTTTGTGGTGCTGGGGATTGAACCCAGAGTCTTATGCATGTGAGACAAGCACGCTACCAACTGAGCTATACCCCCAGCCTATTCCGGCCCTTTTTAATATTTTTATTTACAGATAGGAGTTTTGGTTAGGGCCTCACTAATTTGCTGAGGCTGGCTTTGAACTCACAATTCTCCTGCCTCAGCTTCCCAAACTGCTGAGATTGCAGGTGTGTACCACTGTGCCCTGCTGGAAAACTAACATTTCTAGAGGTGAACCTGAGCAACTCATTGTGATGGTCACAATGAGTTCCCCCTCTGAGGGGGAAGAAGGGGGAAGTGCAGGACAGTAGGCAAGATTGAGGGCGTCATAAGAAAAGAAGTTCAAGGAGACAGAAGTTAATGGAATGTTACAGAGCCATTTACGAAAGGGCTGATGGGGTTTGGTGATTAGAAGGTCACAGATAACATCTGACAGTTATTCAGGAGTGATGAATGGGGGTGGGGGAAGGAGGAAGGAGGAGAGGGAGAAAGTCTGGGATGATGGGACAGTGAAGCTTTTTTTTTTTTTTTTCCCTTGGTATTGGGGATTGAACCCATGGGCACTCAATCACTGAGCCACATCCCCAGCCCTTTTTTGTATTTTATTTAGAGACAGAATCTCACTGAGTTGCTTAGGGTCTCACTAAATTGCTGAGGCTTAGAACTTGCCATCCTCCTGCCTCAGTTTCTGGAACTGCTGGGATCACAGGAGGGTTTCATGGAGCCTGGTTGGGAGGTTTCTTTGAATACAGAAAAACCATAATGCCTAGGGAGAGAGAGGGAGACAAGGAAATCCAACAATTAATGAAATAAAAAAATGGGGAATGGGTAGATTTTTGGAAGCTCAGGGGGGTCTTGACTTTGGAACTCCTACTTCAGAAGATATCACACCCTTTGCTGAGCAGAACACACAGTATTAATCAGCAATTTACTGAGGCTTTCAGCAACTTAGCAAGACCCTGTCTCAAAACAAAAAATAAAAAGGGCTGGGGATATGGCTTAGAACTTAATGGCTACTAGGTTCAATCACTGGTACAAAATAAATAAATAAATAAGGGGGGGGGAGGGAGAGAGAGGGAGAGACATAGATAGACATACACAGACAGACACAGAGACAGACACAGACACTGACTGGCTGGAAAATGATCTCACTGGTGTAGAAAGATAGTTATTGGCCAATCAGTATATGAGTTTTTCTCTGGTTGTTGGTCATAGAAACTTGGCCTCCTTTTCTCCATCTTTAATAAGGATTAAACGTCTTGCCAATATATAAGATAATGCTTATATTTTCTAAAATACAAAATTATTAGAGAAGTACATGGAATGATACATTATTGTTTCTTCTCTCTCCTTTTTAGGTACTGGGCATTGAACCCAGAGATGCTTCTCCACTAAGCTACATTTCCAGCTCTTTTTAATTTTAATTTTGAGACAAGGTCTTGCTAAATTGCTCAGGCCCTCACTAAATTGCTGAGGCTGACCTCCAATTTGGGATTCTCCTGCTTCAACTTCCCAGTGGTTGGGATTATAGGCGTGCACCACCATGCTCAGCTCACACTGATTTTCAAAGATACAGCTCACCTTTTCCTGTTTTATAAGATTCCCATAATTGGTGGTTAACACACACACATCCGCCCTCATTCTGTTGATATGTATGATGCCAGTTCCCAAAACTGCACAAAAAGCTCAGATAAAAAGTTACTGTGGCCGGGCGCGGTGGCGCACGCCTGTAATCCCAGCACTTTGGGAGGCTGAGGCAGGAGGATCGCGAGTTCAAAGCCAGCCTCAGCAATGGCGAGGCACTTAGCAACTCAGTGAGACCCTGTCTCTAAACAAAAATACAAAAAAGGGCTGGGGATGTGACCCAGTGGTCGAGTGCCCCTGAGTTCAATCCCTGGTACCACAAAAAAAAAAAAAAAAAAAAAAAAAAAAAAAAAAAAAAAAAAGTTACTGTGATAAAATCTGTTTCTTGATGGGTGAAATGACAGAGGCTCCCCGGGGGGTTAAGGCAGGACTGCAAATTCAAGGCCAGCCTCAGAAATTTTAACGAGGCCCTAAGCAATTTAGCAAATCCCTGTCTCAAAATAGAAAATAAAAGGGCTTGGGGGCGTGGCTCAGTGGTTAAGCGTTCCTGGGTTCAATTTACGCTAAAAAAAAAAAAAAAAAAAAAAAAAAAAAAAAAAAAAAAAAAAAAATCTGCTCCTTGCCATGTGAGGTCAGACATGGTCCACTGTAATTTTTTTTTCTTTTTCTTTAAGATTACAGGCGTTCGCCACAGCGCCCGTGGGTCCATAGTTCTTTATGACTCTCAAGAGTTGCTTTGCTTTGGGAACTACTGAATTATCAATCGTTAGTAAAGCAACCATGACAAGATGGAAGACTTAAGAGCTAATAACTAGATTTTTAAATTTTTATTTATTTATTTATTTTTGACATGTACTCGGGTGGTTTCAGCAAAGGCTCACCAGTGCAGTCCCATCACACAAACTTGTCGGAAGTGCAAATTTTGGAGCCTCCCTCCAGACTTCCAGCCTCAGCACCACTGGGGGTGGGGGCCCAGTCAGTGCATCTTAATGGAGCCCTCAAAGAGAGACTGCTGTGTGCTAAAACCTGAGCGCCCAGGTTTACACATGGCTTTTCCGCCAAGTGGTCCAAGTACCTAACCTGTGGGCATTACCTGGGGGCACTTTAGAAATGCAGAATCCCGGGCTGCACCCCCTCAAACCCGCCATATCAGAAGTCACCCCTAACGCGATCCCCAGGGAATTCAAGTCTGAGAAGCCTTGGTGTAGGTTACGGTGTCCACATATTGTAATGTCATACAATAAAGTAACCTCTCCTGCGAGTTAAGAAACCTGAAGGCCTAACTGGAGAAGCGGTGAAAATTGTTTTAAAACATCCAACCTCTTGGAGTCCAGTGCACCGCAAACTGCTAACCACCCTGCAGCGCGAGCAGGGCTCACGGTCCCGTAGATTAAAAAGGGGGCATCTGGAGGGCGAGAGCTCTGCATTCCAGGTGGGTCCCGGGAGCAGGTGTGACGAGGAGGGTCGAGGAGGGGGGAGAGCTTTCAGGGCCGGGAGGGGAATGAAAGGAACAGGAAGGGGCGGCTGGTGCGAGGCCCGGGATGCTGGGGGCAGTACTCCCAAGGGCGAGGGGGCGGCCCCTCCCTCCCGGCAGGCCGGAGGGCGGGGGTCGGGGGCGGGGAGGGAGGTGGGCCCCAGGCCGGCGCGGGGGCGGGCGGCTGCGCGGCTCCCCGCCCCCGGCCCGCCCCTCCGCGGCGCCATTTTGCAGGCGGCTGTCGCGGGGGACCGGAGGCGGCGGCGGCGGCGGCAGGCACTGCGGCGCTGAGGCGCGGCAGCAGGAGCGGAGCCCAGGGAGCTGCAGCCAGGTGAGAGTCAGGCCGTGCGCTCCACGCCCGCCCGCGGGTCGTACCTGCCGGCCGGGCCGCGAGCTGCCCGTTGCGCCCACGAGGCCGGCCTGGCACAGCCCCCGCGCGCTGTCACCGGCCCGGCGGCGCGGCCTGCGACCTCCCACACCACCCTTCTCCCGCGGCTCCGCGCCCTCGGGTCACCAGGGCCCCGCGCCCCGTGATGCCCGGCGGCTCCTCGCCTGTGTCGTCCCGCCGAGCCTGGCCGGAGCTCCGGGGCTCTCACCCCTGCCCGCTGCGGGAGCCACCGCGCGCTCCGGCTCTCAGGCCGCGCTGCGGGGAGGCAAGTGGGGTCCCCTCGGGACGGCTGTCCGTCGCCGCCTCCTCCGGGCGCTGCGTCCGCGCGCCCTGGGGTCGCTTCGCAGGTCCCTCTCCAGGTGGTGCGCGCGGGCATCCTCGCGCCCCCGGAATTCAGGGCCATGTAGAGGGGCGGCAGCTGTGGGGGATGCCTTTTACATTCTTGCTTTCTTTCCTCCTACAAAGGCGGTGCCAAGTAATTTTTAGGAGCGTCTGTGCCGACTTTAGGATCGTTCTCAGTAGTCTCTTCCCCGGGGGTCGCGGGTCCCCCTTGTTGCCAACCTTTCTGGAGAGAGAAATTGACATTTCGAGTGTGACTACTTTAAGGGCGCGGAATATTTTCCTTCTCTTGGCCCTGTCTGTAACCATTGGATGGGTAGCTGATAGGAACTCGGCCTACAGGCTGCGGAATTTTAAGCATGACTGATGGGAAATTATCGATCATCAGGGCAAAGGGTAAATGAGGGCAACTGCAGGTGGAAGAAAGTTATCCGTAAGGGTTTTCTGGGCTGGGGCATTTTTAGTAGCTGTTAGTTTTATTTTTGCAGTGCTGGGAGATGGGAGGGGGAAGATGCGGTCCCTGCTGACGTTTGGGTCATCTGTTCCCAGAGAAAGCCAGGGATGTGTGAGGACATGGGACCAGAGTCCTGAGGCAGTCTGGTTTGAGCTGTCATTAATTGGCCATGTGATCTCCTTCAGCCAGTTTCCTCTTCTCTAAAGAGAAAGGCCAGAAACGGGGGTGGCTGGGACTTTTTTATTTTTATGCTTTTGTATTTGAGTGCTGTTGATCTCTGGCCTCAAGGTTTCCACTTGTCTACAGTGCCTTTTCAGCTTTGCACATGACTTTGCCTGCTTGACCCCTGAAAGTGTTTGACCCTGGTGGGATTTATAAAGGGCCCTTTTAGCTCAAAAATTCAGAATTTTGTAATGGCCTTAAGATTAGCCCTATCAGGGTCACTTATGAATACAATACTACTGTTCATTCTTCACTCATCCAGAATTTAATAGCTTTTGGGCACCTGTGGGTGTGCATAGTATAAGCCCTAATGACACACCTGCTGGTTAAAAGAAGACAGTGGGTGTGCCCAGCTGGCTACCTGTTCCACCTGACATCCTGAGTGCTAGGTGAGAAACTCCTGAGAAAGTTATCTGCTTTCTAGACTACTTCCTTTGCAAAATGGTGACCAGCTTCTTTCTTTCTTTCTTTTTCTTTTTGGTCCTGGGGATTGAACTCAGGGGCACTCGACCACTGGGCCACATCCCCAGCCCTTTTTTTGTATTTTATTAGAGACAGGGTCTCATTGAGTTGCTAAGTGCCTTGCCATTGCTGAGGCTGGCTTTGAACTTGCGATCCTCCTGCCTCAGCCTCCCAAGTGCTGGGATTATAGGCGTGTGCCACTGCGCCCGGCTAGCTTCTTTCTTTTAATACTAGGGCATTTTGTTTAAATATTTTATTTATTTGCTTTAGTTGTACACAATACAGTTTATTATTACGTGGTGCTGAGGATCGAACCTGGGCCTCATGCGTGCTAGGCGAGCGCTCTACTGCTGATCCACAATCCCAGCCCAATACTAGGGCATTTTTATTCTGTTTTTTTGCTTGGAAGGGAGAATGAATTTTGTGAAAAAGTAGTTATTTCAGGAACTTTTTGGTTGACTTTTTTTTTTTTTTTTTTTTTTCATGGTACTGGAGATTGAACCTAGGGGTCGTCTATCACTGAGCAATGTCCTTAGCTCTTTTTGTTTTTATTTTGAGACAGGCTTTTGCTGAGTTGCTGAAGCTGGCCTCAAACTTGCAATTCTCCTGCGTCAGTCTCCCGAGTAGCTGGGATTGCAGGTGTGTACCACCTTACCTGCCTAATTTTTTTTTTTTTTAAAGCTTTCTGTCTATGGCACCTTAGACTGAGATTAAACTTCTGTTAAGATGTTTAAAACATGCTTATGAAAGTACTTACCTAGACTATTACAGAGGGTTTTGCCAGTTTTCTTGCCACACTGCCTATATCTCATTTGTGTAGCAAGGTTCACTTTGCATTGTAGAAATGAGTTATACGTCCTCATATTGAAGAAATGAGTTATACGTCCTTATATTGGCTCTCCCTTAATTGAGGTCTGCCACCAATACCTCCATTCACTTGTCTGTTTCTCCATTAATTTGGTGCGAGGTGCTGTTGAACAAATCACTTGACTAAAACCCAGTCTTTTTTGTAGTCTCGGAGCATAAGGTCTACATTGTTGATTATTGGAAGTTCTGAGTTGCTCTTGCCATCCCTTTTAGCATCTCTAAAGACAAGCCTGGGCTCCATTTGGGGACCCTATATGGTACCCTTGGTAGCTTATAGAATTTTCTCATTTTGGTTAAGGAAATTAAAAGTCAGCAAGCAGTAATAATTTGCAGTTATATGGTGCTTTGTGTCTGTAAATGGAAGCTTAAAAAAAAAACCCTCATTTTTATTTAATCTTCTTAGGCTTTTTAAACTTAAGCATCTTACAGCTCACCTCTGACCTGTTTCCAGGTCTTGCCCATAAAACTCCCACATACCAGTAGGTTGGTTCTTAAAGCCTGATAACCTCATTAATTCATTTTCACATCTTCCTGTTCTTTTAGTAGTTCTCCCCTCATAGGGAGAGAGTGACTGAGCTTTCTTCTATTCTTTTATCTCTGCTCCAGGTTAACCTGTGCATTACTGCCTCAGGGGTTTTAAACGAGCCCTTCCTGTGCCCTGTGGCACTCTTCTCTGTTTTCTTCCTGGCTTTGCTATTTCTAGCGTGTTATTTTGTCACAGGTTCTAGGTTGTTGGCTCTCCCTTAATTGAGGTCTGCTTTCAGCTTGTGCCTTTCATAGGCCTTTCACACATTTATTTTATTTTTCAGACAGGGTTTTGCTGTTTCCCCAGGCTGGCCCTGGACCCTTGGGCTCAATCAGTCCTCTGGCTTCAGACTCCTGAGTAGCAGGGACTATAGGTGCGTGCCCCTGCAACCAGCCTTCCACACATTTAATACCTTGAACTGCCTGCTTTGTGCAGGGTGGTGTTCCTGGTGGTCAGATGCTGTGGGGAGATTCCTGGGGCACATGGAGCTTAGATTCCAGTGGGGAAGCAGGGCGGGACTCTGCGCTTTGTAGAAGAATCTGGCAGGCTTGTGGGTATTAAGTGTTGGGGTATGAACTGAAACTTTAGGAAGTTTCAAAGGTGAAGGGAAGTCCAAGGTTAAGGTTCTGGCTGATTTGGTTTCTGGTGAGGGTTCTTTTCCTGACTTGTAGGCAGCTGCCTTCTTGGTGCCATCTCTCTCTCTTTCTTCCTCATATAAATCCACCAAATCTAGCCAGGCTTGGTGAAGTACACCTGAAATCCCAGCTACTGGGGAGGCTGAGGAAGAGGATCACAAGTTCAATGCTAGTAATGATATCCTGTCTAAAAAAAAAAAAAAAGTAAACACAAAACAAACAAAACCCCTGGGGTTGTCACTCAGTGCTAGAGCACTTGTCTAGCCTGGGTGAGGGCCTGGGTTCAATCATCAGTCTTATATTAGCCATACAACTCCCCCTTAAGACCTCATTTAGCCTTAATTATGTCCTAAAGGCCCTGTGTTCAAATACACTCACACTGTGAGGGATAAGGCGTCAACATGTGAATTTGGGGTGAGGAGAGACAACTCTGTTCATAGAAGAGGTCTTGAGTTACCTTTGACTAAAGATATGAAGGAAATAAGGCTTGTGGATATCTGGGGGGAATCTAACTGGAAGAAAAAGCAGATGCAAAGGCCCAGAGGCAGGAGGAGGAGAAAATTTGGTTTTGAGGTCAGATAAAGTCATGTGGACTATAGTAAGGACTGTAAATCAACTCTGAAGGGAGGGGGAGCCACCGGAGAGTTTTGAGTAAAAGAGGTCTGTGGCCTGATTTAGAGAGAGAGGTAGGGGGTGTGTGTGTGTGTGTGTGTGTGTGTGTGTGTGTGTGTATTTTGTGTTGGGGATTGAACTCAGGCTCTTGTGAGTTCTAAGCAGCCCGGATTTAGGTTTTAACAAGGACACTGTGGACCTAGGCGTGTGAGAAGAGAACAGAAGTAGGGCAGAGCTGAGGGCCATGATTTAGATCAGCATGATGGTTGCGGAGTAGGGAGACTGGGACAAGTGGTAGGATTCTGAGGTGGGGCTGAGGGAGATTTGCTGATGAACCAAGTGTAAGGGAAGAGAAGGTTGCTGGTCTGAGCACCTGAACAGAAAGTGGCCATTAACCTAGATGCCCGAGAAGCAGGTGCAGGGCGTATTATGTTGTGATGCTGACCTGGTACACCCAAGTGAGGAAATGATGTTTCTGGGATCTCCTCCTCACAGAAAATGTCAGTCTTCTAGGGAACTTCTCATTGTCCTTTGTCTCAATTCTCCCTTCTGTCTCAGGTCTAGGCAGCTTTTAAGGTCATGCAGGGAAATTCACTCCACGGACAGTGATGATCTTTTTTGTCCATGGTTAGGAAAGCCTTCTTCACTCATAGGTTCTTTCCATAGATTTTGCCCAAAGCAGCTGATGACCAAGCTCCCTTGCATCACTTGCCTGTGGGCATCTCTTTGAGTACCTGGTGAAGGTCACCCATCTAGACAGTCATCTTTATGTATGGGAAATTTACAGACTGTGTCACTCTATCTTCTAAGTTAAATACTACTGCAATTTAATAATATTCACTTCTCTGTAGCAGCCTCTCCAAGCAATAGAGAGCTCCCTAAAAAGAGGAGACAGTGAGCCTATGTGATAGGGCCAGTGAGTAATGCTGGTGCCCATGGATATTGGTTATGTGCTGGGCACTAGGGGTTATTATTACTGGCCCTAACAAATAGCAGGCAGGGTGTTTCTGGTTTGCATTTTATCCACGAAGGAACTGGAGCAGGGTAATATCCCGTCTTGAATTTTGCTGTTAAACTGTGGTCCCTTCAGTGATACGAGTGCTATTCCCAGATCTTGTCTGAAGTGCTGGGTTTCTAGATTCCTGTTCACTAACCATCATTTAATTACAGCAGCCCTCTGGGATAGATATTAACTATTCCCATCTTGCAGCTGAGGATGCTAAGGATGTTTGGAGGGAGGACATCACCTTGCCCAAGGTCATAGTGCTGCTGATCAGCAGAGTCAGGATTTGACCCCAGGTTGACTGCCAAGCACAAAAGTTAGACTTTCATCACGCTGTACTGCTGTGTTCTAGGATGTTTTTCAAGGACTTGGGTGACGTGTTCATATGTGCATTTTAGGAAAATCCAGGGCAGAGTGGAGGGTGCACTGGGAGGAGGCTGAGGCTTAAGGTGAGCAGGGTCCTTCTCCTGCTTCTGTTTCCTATACTGCTTGGGGTTCATTTCTCACTGTAGTGTTTTTCTTTATGTACCTCAGCTGTGACCCCCTATTCTCTCATTTGTCCCTGTAGGAATCTTTTATGACCTCTCCATGCCCAATTTTGGTAATCAACTTTTTTCTTTTTATGCTGGCTTCCTTTGCTCAAGTAAATATGTACAAATCTCCAGCTTTATTTACTCAGTTAAATTTGATTATTTTTTCTTGTACTAGGGATTGAACCCAGGGGTGCTTTACCACAAATCTGCATTCCCAGCCCTTTTTTTACTTTTAGTTTTGAGAAAGGGTCTTGCTAAATTGTGGAGGCTGGCCTTGAACTTATGTTCCTCCTGCCTTAGCCTCTCGAGTTGATGGGACTGTACGCATGTGCTACTCTGCCTGACTTGAATATGTATTTTCATTCTGGACCATCATTTCTTTCTTTCTTCTTCTTTTTTTTTTTTTTTCCCCCCTTCTACCAGGGAATGAGCCCAGAGTTACTTAACCACTGAGCCATATCCCCAGTCTTTTTTTCTGTTTTTGTTTTTTGGCACTGGGACCACGTCCCTAGCCCTTTTTTATTTTTTATTTTGAGATAGAGTCTCACTAAGTTGTGTAGGTCCTCACTAAATTGCTGAAGCTGGCTTTGAATTTGTGACCCTCTTGCCTCAGCCTCCTGAGTTTCTGGGCATGTTCCACCACACCCAGGTTGTATGTTTGGAGACTGGGCCTTGCTGAATCTTTAGGATCTTGCTAAGTTGCTGAGGTTAGTCTCAAACTTGCAGTCCTCTGCCTCAGCTTCCCAAGTCTCTGAGATTACTGGCCTGCACCACTGCAGCCAGCTGAACTGTCATTTCATAATAGAGATCTTGTTTTTATGGCTCTGAGGACAGTCTTTTCCAGCTGGGTCAGACTTTTGAAAGCACAGCTTCACTGAGCAAACGCTGTTTCTCATACATTTTGCTTTAGTTGGGATTTCAGCTTCAAACTTGGTTCGAATTCATTGTCTTCTTTGTCGCCCTGGCTAAAATTCTTTTCTGTCTCCAAAGCAAATCACCTGGTTTCTGGTTGACTAAAACTTTACCTTGTCTAACAGGGTAGACACTGGAGAATTCTTAGAGGGTTTGGGGTGGGGCCCAAAAATTTGCATTTCTAACAGGTGTTGAGAATGCTGATTATTTTTTCTTAGAAGCTTTTGTTGCAATCATGGCCTTCAAGAGACCACATAACTGAGTAGCTGAAAATATGTGCTATCTGGCACATAAGGAAAGATTTGCTGATCCCTGCTTCACAGTAAGATAGATGTGATCAATGCTGACAAGTTTTTTGTTGAGTTCATACATTTTTTTGTTATCAAGAGCTCTTTATATTTTAAGACATTGCTTCACAAAATATTCTACAAATGTATGGTGTGGGGGGGAATATGTGAATATTTGGAAATGTTTGGAAATATAACAAGCATGACACTTCTTTTAAGTCTTTGTTTTATCTAAAATTAATGTGACTTTCTATTCTATTCCAGAAACATCAGTGCTTGTTTTAGTATGAGGCATTTTTCCTCCTTGATCTTTGAGTAAAGTTGATGCAACTAAATAGGTTATGCTTGATCCTTGCCACCATCCTGCTTGAGAAATATGCCATTGAGATTTGCATTTTTAGGGCGGGCTTGTGGCTCAGGGGCAGAGCGCTCGCCTTGCATGTGCGCGGGCCGGACTTAAACATAAATGCATTGCATTGTGTACAACTAAAGTAAATAAAAGATTTGCATTTTTAGACAGGTGCAGTGGTGCACACCTGTAATCCTAGTGGCTCCTAGGAGGCTGAGGCAGGAGGATTGCTACTTCAAAGCCAGCCTCAGCATTTTATGGATGCCTTAAGCAACTTAGGGAGACCTTGTTTCTAAATAAAAAATAAAAGGGCTGGGGTGTGTGGCTCAATGTTACATATCCTGGGTTCAATTCCTGGTACCAAACCAAAAAAAAAAAAATGGCTTCCCCCCTCCCCCCATCCTAAGTTGCAGATATTTTTGGTAAGCTTTGAATTCAAATCTGTCAATCCTTTTTTCTTTCCTATGCCTTCTTTACCCAAAGATTTTCATCAGTATTTACCCATATTTTCTCTAAACTTAAAACATTTTTTTTGGGCCATAATTAATCTGATATTTGTGCTGGAGTGTGATATGAGGTAAGGATTATTTTCCTCCCTCGTTTATATTATTTCCTATCACCATTTACTAATTCATTCTTATTAACTTGAAATAATCCTTTAATCATATGCTGAATCTGTGGTCCTGTGGTAGGATTTTTTTTTCCTTTTGCTATGGCCTTAACTATTTTAATCTTTTTATTTTCTTTTAAATATTTTTTAGTTGTTGATACACCTTTATTTGTTTTATTTTATTTATTTGTGGTGCTGAGGATCAAACCCAGTGCCTCATACATGCTAGGCAAGCGCTCTGCCACTGAGCCACAACCCCAGCCCACTATTTTAATATTAATTATCTTATAGTAGGCTTTAATATCAGGTAGCGCCTATGTTCAATTTTTTCCCTGATATTTTTTATTTATTTAATTAATTTATTTATTGGTACCAGGGATTGAACTCAGGGGCACTCAACCACTGGGCTACATCCCCAGCCCTTTTTTGTATTTTTTATTAGAGACAGGGTCTCACTGAGTTGCTAAGTGCCTCACCATTGCTGAGGCTGGCTTTGAACTTGCGATCCTCCTGTCTCAGCCTCCCAAGTACTGTGATTACAGGCGCGCCTGGCTCCCTGATATTTTTTAATTTAGGATTTCAGAATATTTTAAATGGTATATTTCATTAAATGGATGTGTTAATTTGCAGAGAATTGTCTTTGTAGGTGTGTGTGTGTGGGGGGGGGGGACTGGACTGAGATTGAGCCCAGGGCTCAATATTGACTTGCCCATGAGTAGAACAAAGACGGTTTTTTTTTTTTTTGATTTTCCCAAAATATGGTCTGCATATTACTTGTTTATTGTCTTATTTTAAAAATATTTTTTATTTAGAATGAGATGGTATGGGGCAAATATATATCAAGTATACTGCTTACAGGATGTGTCTTTCATAACAGATGCCTGTGTCAGTCAGGAACTTAATACTAGCCAAAGTCTTGCCTGGCAAAATAAAAACTTATTTCTTCCTCAAAAATTTTTTTTTTTTTTTTTTTTTTTAATGTGGTTCTGTAAATGGTGACTTACACAACTGACTTCACATTGTGGCCTTGGGCTGAGGGTGTAGCTCAGTGGATGTGTGTAGCATGTGCAAGGCCCGGGTTTCATCTCCAGCACTGCAAAGAAAAAGAAAGAAGGTGTGTGGCTTCTAAATTTGCCATGGAATTTTGTGCACATATACATTTTTATGGGCCAGGCTTGGAAGTGGTGTTTTCACTGTCTTACATTTGTGGGGGCTGGGAAATGGAGTGTTTTTATGTGCTGGGGAGGAAAATGAAACAGCACTGTGTCTGCAGTACTACCTGACCAAACTTTGTTCTTCTTAATTTTTGGTTGATTTGAGTTTCTTAGGCCATGATAATATTGGCAAGTGGTCATTTTGTTGTTGCTGTTTTCCCTCCTATTTCTTTCTTTTTTTTTTTTTTAAATATTTATTTATTTGCTTTAGTTGTGCACAATGCATTTATTTACGTGGTGCTGAGGATCGAACCCGGGCCGCGCACTTACTAGGCGAGCGCTCTACCGCTGAGCCACAACCCCAGCCCCTCCCTCCTATTTCTATTAGTGCATTGTAGAACACTTGCAGAACAGATGTATCTGTGATGGTAGTACTTTCTTTCTTATTTTTCTTTTCTGTTCTTTTTTATTTTTTTGTACTGGGAATTGAACCCAGGGGCACCCAACCACTGAGCCACCTCCCCAGCCTTTTTATTTTTCATTTTTTTATTTTGAGACAGGGTCTCACTAAGTTGCTGAGGGCCTTGCTAAATTGCTGAGACTGGCCTCAAACTTGTTATTCTTCTGCCTCAGCCTCCTGAGTTGCTGGAATTACAGGTGTGTGCCACCATGCCTGGCTCATTATTCTTGTTGTTTATTGTAATGATATTATATATAATCTTTAATGGTATTCAAGAAGTGTCATCTTTGTTGATGTCTTTTTCACTGGATTACAATGTCAGTACCATACCTAGTGTTTTAATGAGCAAAGCCCATCACCTTGACATTGACCCTGGAATTCTTGGTCAGATATATCACTGTTATTGTAGTAATTCTCCACATAGTTGTATTTCCCTGCTAATGTGAGAACAATCTCAAGTTTTTCACTAGGAGGAATTAGCCCAGCTCTATATTTCTTCAGGTTCATCCCAAGGGCTTTTATTTTTTAGCCCATGCTGTTGTATAGTACAGCTGCTTGCATCTTTTGTATCAGAGATTCTTTGGAAATATTTTCTCACTCAGAGAAGTTTTATGGGTTCTTGTTTCTCTTCCTTTATTCTTTCATCCATTAAAAAGAGAAACTGAGTGTGTTAGCAATGCGAATTGCTCTTTCTTCCTTATCTCCTGGGTCAGCCCACTTAGATGCTTTTGAGGTTTTCCATTTTCCACCTGCTAACACCCAATGTGAGCACAGGCTCTGCAATTCCAAGCTGCCCATCCTGAAGCCCCGTATTCCCCCACTGCTTTCCAGTGTGATCACTTTATGGGTCTGCTATAGACTCCACTGCAGGAACCAGGAAGCTCCTCTGAGCCCTTTGCAGAAGCCTGGGAGGTAAGCTGGGTAGAGAATCTGTTTTATTACTGCAGATGATCTGTCAAAAAACATAGGGTCATCAGGCCCAATGTAATCCCAGTGACTTGGGAGGCTAGGGCAGGAGGATCATAAGTTCAAAGCCAGCCTCAGCAACTTAGCAAGGCCCTGTCTTAAAGTTAAAAAAATAACAATAAAAAGGGATGGGGATGTGGTTCAGTGGTTGAGAGCCCCTGGGCTCAATCCCTGGTACTCAAACAAAAATAGAACCACACAGGGTCCACAGGGTCAGGTTCAATTTTCCTGATGTTTAGTTCAGTGCTTGCTTATGGTGATGTGCCACAGTACCTTTAACTTTCTTCCAGTTTCCATTTTTGACTCTGAAATCTCACACTTATTGTTTTATCTCTTGAGGTGTCTGTCAACTCCTAAAATATATTTTTAGACTTTGTTTTGATTGACGCACTTTTCTTTGATATATATATGGGTGTGTGTGTGTGTATCTTTTTAGATCGATATCTTGATGTGTATATCAAATGTTTTCTAAAACATCCACATCACTGTATATACTGTGTATTCTGATGTTTTCTGTTCTATTTCATGAAAAAACGAACTTGGTTATGACACCCTAAATTCATTGAAATACACAGCTCTGAAATAAAGCCTTTGAGTAAGAAAGGTTATTGAGTCATACTCTTATGGATAAAGAACCACATGAGATTCTGTGGGAAAGGCCAGAGGTACTGTTCATTTTAAGAATAATCTAGAGCCGGGCGTGGTGGCGCACGCCTGTAATCCCAGCACTTTGGGAGGCTGAGGCAGGAGGATTGTGAGTTCAAAGCCAGCCTCAGCAATGGCGAGGCACTTAGCAACTCAGTAAGACCTTGTCTCTAACTTAAAAAAAAAAAAAAAAAAAAAAAAAAAAGGGCTGGGGATGTGACCCAGTGGTCAAGTGCCCCTGAGTTCAATCCCTGGTACCACAAAAAAAAAAAAAAAAAAAAAAAAAAAGGAATAATCTAAAGTTTTTTGAAAAAAGCTCTATTGAGATAATTTGCATACCATAAAATTCACCCACCCCTTTGTTTTTTTTTTATGTATTGTTTTAGTATTGGGGATTAAAACCAGGGACACGTTGTCACTGGGCTACATTCCCAACTCCTTTTATTTTTTAATTTTTAAAAATATTTATTTCCTTTAGTTGTACACAATGCATTTATTTTTACGTGGTGCTGAGGATCGAACTGAGCTGCGCATGTGCTAGGCAAGCGCTCTACGCTGAACCACAACCCCAGCCCTCCTTTTATTTTTATTTTTTTTGGTACCAGGGATTGAACTCAAGGGCACTCATCCCCAGCCCTATTTTGTATTGTATTTAGAGACAGGGTCTCACTCAGTTGCTTATCGCCTCGCTTTTCCTTGAGGCTAGCTTAAAACTCACGATCCTCCTGATCCAAGTTGCTTAGGGCCTTGCTAAATTGTTGAGGCTGGCCTCAAACTTGGAATTCTCCTGCCTCAGGCCCCCCACCCCCCAGTTGCTGGAATTATAGGTGTGCGCTGCTACACCTGGCAAAATTCACCCCTTTAAAAGATATATTTCATTGTTTCCAGCATATTCCTTGAGTTTTGTAATCACTTCTAACCTAAGAGCATTTTTGTCCTGTACCTATTTGCAGTCACTTCCTATGCCCTTTTCCCTCAGCCTCTTGCAGTCTTTGATCTTGTCTATTTCTATAGATTTGCCTAATCTGGACATATAAATGGAATTTTACATTTGGGGTCTTTTGCGGTTCACTTTTTCACTTAGCATAATGTTTTCAAGGTTTCTCCATGTTGTATGTAGCATGTGTCAGTACTTCCTCAAGATTGCTAATAATATCTTACCACATTTTGTTCATAAGTTAATCAGTTGGTGGGCATTTGCGTTATTTTCACATTTTGGCTCTTATAAATAATGCTGTTATGCACATTTGTAAACAGATTTTTGTGTGGTCGTGTTTTCATTTTCTCAGAAAAGGCCTATAAGTGGAGTTACTGGATCATAACGATAATTCTATGTTTAACATTTTGAGGAACTGCCAGATTGTTTTCCAAAGGGGGGGCATTAGCAATATGTTACGTTAGGGTTCCAATTTGTGCACATCCTCTCCAACACTTATTATTGTCTGTCCTTTTCATTATAGTCATCCTAGCAGGTGTGCAGTGGTTTTGATTTCCATTTCTCAAGTGACTAATGAGGTTGAGCACCTTTTCATGTGCATATTGGCCACTTTGTATGCTATGTTTGGAGAAATGTCTATTCAAATCCTTTGCCCATTTTAAAATCAGGTTTATCTTTTTTTTTTTTTTTTTTTTTTTGGTACCGGGGATTGAACTCAGGGGCACTTGACTATTGCTGAGGCTGGCTTTGAACTTGAGATCCTCCTGCCTCAGCCTCCTAAGTGCTGGGATTACAGGTGTGCGCCACCATGCCCAGCTGGGTTTATCTTTTTATTGTTAGGTTATAAGCATTCTTAATAGAATTAAGCACTTAAGTTGTAACTCTTTTTTTGGGGGGGGGGGTTGTCTAGGAGTTGTACCCAAGGATGCTGAACCACTGAGCTGTATTCCTATCCCTTTTTATTTCATTTTATCTTTTATTACTTAAAGACAGGGCCTTGCTAAGTTGCTGAGGCCGGCCTTGAACTTGCCATCTACCCTCCAGCCCCATCTTGAGCTGCTGGAATTACATGTGCGTGCCTTCATGAAATCTTTTTTTTTTTTTTTTAAATATTTATTTATTTGCTTTAATTGTACACAATGCATTTACTTTTACGTGGTGCTGAGGATCGAACCCGGGCCTAGGCGAGCGCTCTGCCACTGAGCCACAACCCCAGCCCATGAAATCTTAAATATATATATTACAAGGCATGCATCACTAAGCACAGCTAAATGTTAATTCTTTTTTTTTTTTTTTTTTTTTTTGGTACCGGGGATTGAACTCAGTGGCACTCGACCAACTGGGCCACATCCCCAGCCCTTTTTTGTATTTTATTAGAGACAGGGTCTCACTGAGTTGCTAAGTGCCTTGCCATTGCTGAGGCTGGCTTTGAACTCGCGATCCTCCTGCCTCAGCCTCCCAAAGTGCTGGGATTACAGGCGCGCGCCACCGCGCCCGGCTTAATCTTAATTCTTAATGCTCTGTATTTGCAAATGTTTTTTCTTCCATTCTGTGGGTTGTTGTCTGACTTTCTTGTTGGTATCCTTTGAAACAAAATTTTAATAATATACCATTTATTTATTTGAAACATTTTAAAAAATTTTTTTGTGAGGCCATTTTAATTACACATAGTAATGGAGGTCATTTCCATTTATTTTTTGTTACTTGTGCTTTTAGTGTCATATCTAAGGAACCACAACTGATCCAAGGTCATAAAGATTTACCCCTGATTTTCTTCTGAGAGTTTTATAGCGTCTAACCCTCAGACTTCTGTGATCCATTTTGAGTTTTTTTTTTTTTTTTTTTTTACTATGTTGTGCAATAGGGGGTCCAACTTCGTCCTCTTAACACTCTTTTTTTTAAATTTTTTGTTCTAAGGTGTTATAAATGACAGCAGAATGCATTACATTTCATATTACACATATAGAGCACATTTTTACATATCTCTGGTTGTATGCAGAGTATATTCACACCATTCGTGACTTCATACATGCACTTAGGGTAATGATATCCATCTCATTCTACCATCGGGAGGGGGCAAAAGGGTGAAAAAAAGAAAGATGGTAGAATGAAATGGATATCTTAACATTCTTTTTTTTTTTTTTTTTTTTGTGGTACCGGGATTGAACTCAGGGGCACTCGACCACTGGGCCACATCCCCAGCCCTTTTTTGTATTTTAAATAGAGACAGGGTCTCACTGAGTTGCTAAGTGCCTCGCCATTGGTGAGGCTGGCTTTGAACTCGTGATCCTCCTGTCTCAGCCTCCCAAAGTGCTGGGATTACAGGCGTGCGCCACGGTGCCCGGCTTCTTAACATTCTTTTGCAGTTGTCTCAGCACCACCTTGTAGAAAAAACTACTTACTCTTCCACCCACTGAACTGTCCTGACCCCTTTGTTGAAAATCCATATATTAAAGTTTATTTCCAGATTCTGAATTATCTTCCCTTAATCTATAGTTTATCTTTATACCAGTTTTTATATATGCCCTATTACCATACTATCTTAATTACCATAGCTTTGTATTAAGTTTTGAAATTGGGAAAAGTAAGTCTTTCAGTTTTTTTTTTTCTTCAGGATTGTTTTGGCTGTTCTGGGTCCTGTGTATTTCTATGTGAATTTCAGGATTTGTCAATTTTGGCCAAAAAGGCAGATGGGCTTTTTTATAGCAACTGCATTCAATTGGTAGATCAATTTGGGTAGTATCATCAAGATTTTTTTTTCCCTTAGTACTGGGGATTGAACTCGGGGGCAGTCAGCATTTTCTGAGCCACATCCTCAGTCTTGTTTTCTATTTTATTTAGGGACAGGGTTTCCAGAGTTGCTTAGCTTCTCCCTTTTGCTGAGACTGGCTTTGAACTCACCATCCTTCTGCCTCAGGCTCCCTAGCTGCTGGGATTATGTAAAGGCCTGCACTGCTGAGCCTGGCAGTACTCTTCAACTTTGATAGTAGATTAGAATCATCTGTGGAACTTTTTGTTTTGTTTTTGCAATGCTGGGGATTGAATCCAGGCACACTCTACCTCTGAGGTACTTCCCCAGCCCTTTTTATTTTGAGACAGAGTCTTGCTGATTTGCCCAGTCTGATGTCTTAAATTGTGATCCTCCTACCTCATCCTCCTAAGTGGCTGGGATTACAGGCATGCCCAGCTCATCTGGGTAACTTTTTAAAACTTTGGATACCTGGTGTCCTCCTTGAGGCCGGGGTGCAGTTGAGTTCAGCCTTGAGCTTTGGAGTTTTTACACATCTTGTGGATGATTTCAGTGTGTAGCCAGGATTAAGAACCCTTGTAGAAAATCAGTGAAAGCTCAGGTATTTACCACATATTTTTTATGGTGCTGGGATCTAACCTAGGGCCCTATGCATGCTAGGCAAATACTCCACCTCTGAGCTATGCCCAGATATTTACTGCTTCTAAAGGTAAATTTACCGCTTTGCATAGTTGACTGAACATAAGTTGGGATGGAAGTGTGCATGCATATTGCTAATTATAGGTCCTTGTGTTATCTTTGCACATATGGAGGATTCTGGTTGCGCACTGTCTCAGCTTACTATGATCACTGATGACGTTCTCCCAAGAAATTTAATGATTTTGCAGTTGACTTCCCTGTGGGTGTATAGAGTTGTCTCTGTTGTACATAGAGAGCAAAGATAGAATAGAGTCCCTGGAGAGTGTCATTTGTCAGGAAGTTTTGTGTACTTTCCCCTTTTTGTAATTGGAAATGGATTGAGAGAAATAGCAGGAAATCCACAGCATTTTTAGGAATTGTCATTGTTTAGTGTTACTGTTGAAATACTTAGAGCTGTTGGTCAGAATTAAGATTAGCAAAATACCTGAAAGTGGTACTGGCAATCTTATCTTGGAGAGAGTAAGGAATATTAGGATTGTGGTAAAAATATTACATGGAAAGTAGCTTTTTTTGCTCATTTAGTATTATTTTCTTTCACCTGGTTTTATCTGTATATTTTAACTTTTATTTTATTTAATTAATTTACTTATTTAATGTGCTGAGGATTGAACCCAGTGCCTCACACATGCAAGGCAAGCGCTCTACCACTGAGCCACAACCCCAGCCTTTCTGGTTATATTTGAAAGTAAAATTTCTTTGCTTTTTTTTATAAATGTACACACATATAATGTGTATCTGTATTTGTTTCAAAATAGAGATCATACAGGGGCTTTTTTAAACCTCTTAGCAGTGTGTCTTAGGAACATGACTGAATCATTAAATAGTTCTTTAAAACATGATTTTTAACAACTCATTTGTGCTGAATGCATCATGGTTTACTTGACAAATCCTTCTATTGCTGGATCTATAGCTTATGAGTCTTTCCTTTTTTTTTTTCTGTGAATGACATAATACAACGATGATTAGCCTTGTATGAATCTATGTGCACTTTTCTGATAATTTCTTTAAATTTTTGAAAGTGTAATCATTTGCATTTTTAAGACTTTAACATATGTAACATACATTTGTGATAGCTCCTATATTTATTCAAGTTAATATATTGTGAATTACTGCCATTTTTGTTTTTTTTCACTTTTTGCCCATTTGGGCAGAAAGTAGAATCACCATGTTTATTTTGCTTTTCTTTTAATAACTAGTGAGTTTGAACATTTTTTAATGATTCCTTTGTTATTTTATTTGGCTTATTCATTTACTTTTATAAGCTTTTCTAGTCTCCTATTTATCTTTTTTTCCTTGTGATTTATAACAATTTCTTTTATATAAAGGATATTAGCATTTAAATAAATGTTGTAAATATTTTCCCCATTCTGTCTTATAATTTTATTTTATGATGCATTGGGGAAATAAATTTTATTTGTAGGTCATTTTTCTTGGGTTTAGTTTTCAAATTAAAATTCTCATTTTTCAAAACTTAAAGTTTCAGAAGATTTTTAAGGCTGAATAAAAATCTTAAGAACATGATTTTATTTAAACTAATTTTCATATTTCAACTTGTGTACTAAAATATGCTTGTTGTAGCTAGCTAACACCTTTGAACAGTGGGGGGAAAAAAGCAAATCTTGAACTTTATTATTTTTCAGCATCATTGTCTCAATAAATGAGAACTTCTGGAGATTGTGTATTCCAAATAGCAAGAAAAAGGTGCCAGGTGTTATTTACAGATTTTTCCACTCAAGTTTTGAGTTTGGGTACTTTTGGTGTTTAGTTCCTTTGGGTGCATAGAATGTTTGTTTTGAGTTGATGGAGCATTTTTTGCTCTGATTTCTTAGTTTTGCTACAGTTTAGAATTACAAACTAAAATTCAAGAATTTTGCATCAGACTTAGATGATAGCCTTAAATAACTCTTTTTTTTTTTTTTTTTTTTTTTTTGTGGTACTGGGGATTGAACTCAGGGGCACTCGACCACTGGGTCACATTGCCAGACCTTTTTTGTATTTTATTTAGAGACAGGGTCTCACTGAGTTACTAAGTGCCTTGTCATTGCTGATGGCTGGCTTTGAACTCGCGATCCTCCTGCCTCAGCCTCCCAAAGTGCTGGGATTACAGGCGTGCGCCACCGCGCCCGGCTAAATAACTCTTTTTAATGTTATCCTTTAGGCTTGTTATTAAAAAAAAAAAAAAAAAAAAAAAAAAAAAAAGCCTCCTTTTGTATTCCAGGTCTCTGGAAACATGTGTCTTAACTAGGTTTTAGGGCTCATTAGTCTTTCTGACTCCTTGAGGTTGTGTACGGAAATTAACGTTTGCAGCTTGCCTGGCATCTGGTATAGTGGGGCGTGGAGCTCAGCGCCCTCTGTGCACACCATGGCATTTTCCTCCAGACGGTTTCTAATGAGAAATGAGATCAGTCTGGGTTCTGTTTCTAGAGCTGCCTCCAGCTGGGTGTGAGTCCTTCCTGTCTGTGCCCTCCACTGTCCTTGGAGGGAGGGGCTGCCACATTCTGAGCTTGTTGCTTATTCCTTTACCCATCTGTGCTGTCACAGTCCTTAGGCATGGTGCTGGGTTGGATATGGAGGCACAACTGGGAGGAGCAGCCTTCCCATGCACTCAGGCAAAACCATTTCCAGGTCTTCCTAGTTCTGAGTTCAAAATTCTGACCCCAAGTCACTGTAGTCAACACTCCAAGACATTTTGGAAAAAGCTTTAGGAAGTTTTGGGGATAGTTCACATAAAATAGCCTTTGTAGCAGAGTTGAGGTACTTGTTCATATGCAGAGGCACAGCTGATTAAGGGAAAAGCAGAATCATTTGTGTTATTGAGTTGGACTTATTACCCCTGGTAATTGCCATTGGACTGTGTTTTCACTTTTGTCATTTTTGCCAGGAATATAAATTGGGGGACTTTCTTACTTTCTTCTTCTCCTTTTCCTCCTCCTTTTTTTTTTTTTTTGTACCTGGGATTGAACCCAGTCAGGGGTGCTTGACCACTGAGCCAACCCTCTTTATTTTTTATTTTGAGACAGGGTTTCACTAAATTGCTGAGGGCCTTGCTAAATTGCACCGCTGGCTTTGAATTGTAATCCTCCTGCCTCAGCCTCGTAAACCACTTGGATTATAGGTGTGTGCCACTCTACCTGGCAAAATTCGGGCATTACTTCTTAGATACTTCACATAATTAGAATTGGCTGAGCCTCCATTTCCTCCTCTCTCCCCTCCCCTTGTTTTTCTAGAGTTGAAAATTTATTATCCCATTTTAAACATGGGATTAAACATTGCTAAGTAAAGACATCTTTAATTTTTTTGAAGATACTTAATTGTGCCAACTTAAACATTGAGCACAATTATTTTTAGTGACTTTTTATATATGTATTTATGAATTTTAAACTTGAAAAATCACAAATATAATACGTTCATTAGTAACACATAAAGTAGAACAGCATAAAGAAGACATTACCTGCAATCTGACACCCTTGGAAGTCAATACTTAGGTATAGTCACAGTCAGTACGTAGGTGAGGTGTCCTCCTCTGCCTGACTTATTAACCAAGGGTGGTTTTTATAAAAGTGGAAATGTTTTGCTCTGCCTGCCCCACTTACTAACAGGTGGACTGTTTTCCTTTGTCATTAGGTAGTGTACTACAGAATGACTTTATAGTATTTTATCATAAAGTACCTTGATGTCATAATTTCTTTAGGTCTTAAATGTTGGACATTTACTTGTTCTATAACTAATGTGAATACAGTTATACTTATCTAGTGATTTTCATAAAACAATGATTTTTGTTTGGATGTGTACTTTTAGAGGGATAGATGTTAAATGCTAATTTTTTTTTTTTTTTTGGTACTTGGAATTGAACATAAGGGTGCTTAACCACTGAACCACATCCCCAGTCCTTTGTAAATTTTGCAACAGGGTCTTGCTAAGTCGCTTAGGTTTTCACTGAGTTGTTGAGACTGGCCTCAAACTTAGGATCCTTCTGTCTCAGCCTCCCAAACTACTTGGATTACAGGCGTGCATCCCCGCACCTCCCTTAAAATGATTTTTGACCAAAAACATGTAGCTGAAAATGGTGATGACTGTTTCTCTTGATTTTGTAGTGGGGTATGACTTCCTAAGTGTGGAAGGGATAGGAGGAATTGCAGAAGGAGATTAGATTTGACTTCAGACCTTTGTTTCAAGTGGTATAAACAAATGGCAACACAACAAAGGGTTAACTTTAGGAGCTCTTGCAAATGAGTAAGAAAAGCTCTAGCACCTACTGAAAAAAATGGGTAAAAGGCACTTATAGTTCATGAAAGAAGATACCTGGATCAAAGGAATCAAGATTGGAACCAGATGGCATTCTTTTCATGTCAAAATTTTTTTTTTCTTTTTAAACAAAATAGGAATGGCAATGAGGTTAACTCAGTTTCCTTCTCTTATACTTTGTCAGTTTATCCAGAAGACATTGGGAAGCTTTCCCATTTCCCATTTCTTTCCCACAAGGTTAGGAAATAACTGACCTGCGAACTGAGCCTGCATCTTTTTTGAGGCGCTTCTTTGCTTTTGTAATTTTCTCTACTTGCTTATTGTTACTTGTCCAGGTTTTCTTTTTTGCAGTGTTGAGGATCAGACCCAGGGCTTATGCATGCTAGACAACCATTCTACCACTTGTAGAGCTCTACTCAGCCCAGCCTTGTTCAGGTTTTCAAGAAAATAGTTTTCCTAAAAAATTTTGCCAATTGTATCATGAGTTCCAAGTATACACTTGTGTTTTGTTTTGGTACTAGAATTTTTTTTTTTTTTAACTTTAAAAAAATTTCTTCTAATTAGTTATATATAATAGCAGAATGCATTTCGATTCCATTGTACCGTACTAGAAATTTAATCCATAGGTGCTTTATTTTTTTATTTTGAAACAGGGCCTCACTAAGTTGCTGAGGGCTTCACTGAATTACTGAGGTTGACCTCAAACATGTGATCCTTCTGTCTCAGCCTCCAGAGTCAATGGGATTACAGGCATGTGCCACTGTGCCCGATGTTGTTGTTGTTGTTGTTTAAGTCTTTAAAAAAAAAAAGAAAACTAAATATAAAAGCATAATTGTTGTGTTGTTCTGCCTTGTTTTCTAAAGGTATCTTTGACTTATACAGGAAGTGTTTTTAACTTGCATTAAATAAGTTTTGGTTATTGTTTTGTAAATCAGGAGGTGGTATTTGGTCAGCTTTTTTGGCCTTTACTGAATTGATAACAATGACTTGGCAGCTCAGAGATTCTAGTCTCTGGATGGTGTGGGCACTGGGGTTCTATCCTTTCTGCTTTTGAAACATTTTACATCCCTTTTTAAAGAAAATGGTGGAGACACTCAGGTGGGTGTTAAGTAATATGGTAAAAGACAAAAGATGGCAATTTGGTATTATTATTTTCTTCTCAATTTTTTGGTGATTTGTTTATTTTCTCTATGAAATCAAAGTCTGGAAGCTATAACATATTCAGTTAGAATATCTCTTATCCTAAATGCATGAAACAGGAAGTGTTTCAGATTATTATTATTATTTTTTTTTTTTGGTA
Organism: Tamias sibiricus; assembly: GCA_025594165.1. NCBI lineage: Eukaryota > Metazoa > Chordata > Mammalia > Rodentia > Sciuridae > Tamias > Tamias sibiricus. The sequence goes on along the minus strand of CM046659.1, from coordinate 182,421,992 downwards.
CTGGGGATTGAAATCAGGGGCACTTGACCACTGGGCCACAATCCCAGCCCTTTTTTGTATTTTATTAGAGACAGTCTCACTGAGTTGCTAAGTGCCTCGCCATTGCTGAGGCTGGCTTTGAACTCGATATCCTCCTGCCTTAGCCTTCCAAGTGCTGGGATTACAGGCGTGCGCCCGGCTCAGATTTTTTTGAATATTTGCATATACATATACATATACATAGAATTCATTTGTTTCATATATACCTTATACATATAGCCTGAGGGTAATTTTTTTCCCTTTTGTTATGGATTAAAGCCAGGGCTTTGCACATGCTCTACTACTGAGCGACATCCCCAGTCCCTGAAGGTAATTTTATACACTATATTAAAATAATTTTGTGCATTAAACAAAGTTTTGTGTCTTGAAATTTGCATTTAAAATATTTCAGATTTTGGATTTTTGAATTGGAGATGCTTAACCTTCTGTTACTTTTACAAACCCCAATTATGAAGCAACAAAGTGGCTTGTGAGTTCAGCATAACCTTCATGGGGAAAAGTCAGGTGGTCTATCTTGTGCTCCCAGTGATGTTCTTCTGGCCTGTTGCAGGTGCCTGGGCTTTGAAGTCAGCGCTGTGGCCTTGTGTGTGAAGGGCAAGTTTTCATGTTTCCAGAGCACAGTAGAGCCTACAGAGGGGAGGGGCATTCTGCCTGTACTCTGACATAAGTTCAGGGGTGCTTGTTCACTGATAACCCAGTCTTGTTTTTGTTTGTAGGGTTCCTCCTGATTAGCTTGTTTCTCAAAAATTTCTTTCTCAAAAGTGCATTTGCATTTTTGCAGATTTAGAACTTATGACCCAGTTCTGCGGTGTGGTCTCCGGTACTTGTCCAGTGGAATAGGAAGCCAAGTCTTTCCACTCATCTTACCAACCAGCATAGAAAAGTACTTTCCAAAAGGAAGAGTATTTTCATGTGACCTTCAGAATTTTTCTGGATTTGCAGCTAAAATGACTTTTTTTTTTTTTTTAAATGTGAAATTTTGCCCTCATGGAACTTTTTTTTTTTTTTTTAATACTAATATGTCTTAGTTTTTTAAAAAAGCATTTACAAAAGAAATGTACGCATATTAGAAAAATTCTAACTTGTCAGAATTGTGTAAAGTAAATAGGAAAAGCAGAACAATCTCTTCTACTCTTCTTCCCACTTCAAGGCAGCTTGATGTGCATCCTTGCCAATCCTTACCTGTGTACACAAATATGTACTATGTAATTATTCTTTTTTTAAAAATATTTTTAGTTGAGGGTGGATACATGCCTTTATTTTATTTAATTTTATGTGGTGCTGAGGATCGAACCCAGTGCCTCACACGTGCGAGGCAAGCACTCTACCACTGAACTATGATCCCAGCCCCTATAATTATTCTTTTCAATAAAAGTGGGATCATACTATATATAGTGCAACCTGCATTTTTCAAAGAACACTATATGTTATTATAGTTTATTTAGCTGAAAGTTAGCCTTTTTTTTTTTTTTTTTTTTTTGTGGTCAGTGAAAGACCAGTGTTTAGTTTAGTTTCTGGGGGAAAAGAAAAAAAAAAAATACAGCTCACTGAAGGCTGGACTGGTGTAAGTCTGTTGGCATTTGAGTGCTTATTTACCTCTGGGCCTCTGGGCTGGATGCCGACTCACCCAAGAGCTCTAATGGTGAGAGTTGAAAGATTCCCGGCACAGCTATTTTCCACTGAGAATCTGGCTAAACTGTTGGTTGCCTTGTGCATCTTTTTTCACTTGGGAGGACCATGCTCATGGCTGGGGCAGCACCGGCTGTTCCTGAGTCAGCCACCAAGTGTGGCTCTGAGTTGTTTTTATTGTGAATGTATGCATAGGTACAAGAGTGTATAAAACATGTTCATTTAATGAATAATAAAAGGAAATCTGTGTACCTGCTGAGAACCCAGCTTCAGAAATAGTGTTTTCAGCTTTTTGAGAATCATTGTGCCAATGTATTAATGAGTCTATTTTTTTTTTCCCTCATAAAGACAGTACCTTCAGTTTATATTTGCATTGGCATTTAAGGTAGCGTAGAGCAGCAGTTAAAGGTGAGGGCTCTGTTGTATTTCTGATGGGCTCTGACTCTTACACTGTTTGCTGCTTTCTGTTTTAAGCCCATAGACCTGACCAAGAGGCTTTGCCCCACTGAGGTTTCTTACTGTAAACTGTGGACCAAGTAGCTCCCAAAGGTTGTTGTGAAGATGAAAGGAAGCACGTATGATATGTAATTAGAATGCTTGGCTTTTAGCTAAACTAAAAAAGTCCTGATTTCTTTTTCTTTTAAATCAAAGCCCTATACTAGAGAATATGAAGTTTTAAAATTTATCCATGATAAAAAGCCCAACTGAGTGCAAAATTGATTTTTCACAGGTGTCTAAAATACCATTCTTTAAAAATATTTTGTGCAATTGGAGTGTTGATTTTTTTTATTTTTATTTTTTGGTACTGGGGATTAAACTCTGGGGAAATGGACCATTGAGCCACATTCCCCAGCCCTATTTTGTATTTTATTTAGAGAACAGGGTCTCGCTGAGTTGCTTAGTGCCTCACTATTGCTGAGGCTGGCTTTGAATTCCAGATCCTCCTACCTCAGTCTTCTGAGCTGCTGGGATTACAGGTGTGCTTCACCACACCCAGCCTGGAGAGTTGATTTTTAAGGAACTGAGAGTGCAGTTGGCAACCCAGCCTAGAATTGGGTTGGTGCCTCAGACACAGACGTTCTGTAAGAGTCAAGAAGTAATAGTTGAATGCAGTGGTGCATACCTGTAATCCCAGTGACTGGGAGGCTAAGGCAGGAGGATCCTAAATTCAAGGCCAGCCTGAGCAACTTGGTGAGACCACTGGTATTTATGTAGATGTACATAAGTAAATGAAAGCCTGACTTTATCTGGATAATAGCTTTTCAAGCAATTTTTTGTAATAGTTGTAGTTGGACACAATACCTTTATTTTGTTTATTTATTTTTTATGTGGTGCTGAGGATCGAACCCAGTGCCTTGCACGTGCTAGGCGAGCACTCTACCGCAGAGCCACAGCTCCAGCCCCTGCGAGCAATTTTTAAAAAATGTTTTATTAAGAGAATTTTTAATCCTGGCATGGTGACACATACCTGTCATCCAGCAACTATGGAGGCAGGGGCAGGAGGATTGCAATTCGAGGCCAGCCTCAGCAACTTAGTGAGATCCTGTCTCAAAATAAAAAGGTCTGGGAATGTGGCTCAGTGGTAAAGCACCCTGGGTTCAAAAAAGCAAAACAAAAGAGTGAAGAAGTAGTAGAGTGTGTTCTAGGACTGGGCACGGCTGAGTGAGTATAGACTCCATTCATGCAGAGTGTCTACTGGGTTTATGATTACTTTTTTGGTGGGGAGGGGTGCTGGGAATTGAACTCAGGGTCACTCAACCACTGAGCCACATCCCAAGCCCTGTTTTGTATTTTATTTAGAGACAGGGTCTCAGTGAGTTGCTTTAGTGCCTCGCTGTTGCTGAGGCTGGCTTTGAATTTGTGATTCTTCTGTCTCAGCCTCCTGGGCCCCTGGGATTACAGGTGTGCGCCACTGTGCCCGGCTATGATTACTTTTAATTTTAATTTGTCATTTGCTTTTCTCTAGCTAGGACTTGACTCCACCAACCAGGACTTCTCATGGGGCTTTGAGCTTGGACATCGGCAGAACAAGGAAATGTAGCTCAGCGACTTGTAACGGGGAAAGCATATGGACAGGTCTGTACCACAGCATTTAGGTGGATCTAAAACACAATGCCCAGTTCTGTGTTTCATGATAGAATTATGCTGACAGCTCTTTATCGTCAGAACCCTTTTATACTTGACCTTGCCCTTTGTACATGTCAGGAATGGTCTGAATGTACAACCTGGGAATAATGAATTGTTAGGTTACTGTTAATGATAAGGTAATGGACTTCTTTAGGCCAAATTCCATGTAAGTAGATTAAACTAGAAAATGAACAGGCACAGTCTTGCCACTTATATTAATTACAAGGTAGGAGGTAAATATTTTCATTTTTTTCCCCCCATGCTTTTGACTCTTTTTTTTTTTTTTTTTTTTTTTAAGATCATCAGCAATCCTTTGTTGAGTGCCTACCGCTGTTGGGTCCTTGGTCAGGGTCACACATGAGTACCCTGAGGTAAAGTGATTTAAGAACTGTTCCTTCACCCTTTTCTAGGCAATCTGCAGTTTAGTTAATGAGACTAAGCACATATACGTTGCTAGTGAGCATTCTTCTTTTTTCCCTCTCCTTTCCTCTACCTCTCCCTTATCCTAAAGCTCAGTGGACACTTTTGGTATTTAAGTGTTTTTTTGCTCTTAAGAACAATATTGCAATGACTTTCTTCTTTTCTTTTTAAAAAAATTTTTTAGTTGTAGATGGACACAAAACTATATTTTGTTTATTTATTTTTATGTGGTGCTGTGGATCGAACCCAGTGCCTCACACACGCGAGGCAAGCGCTCTACCACTGAGTGACAACCCCAGCCCCAACTTTGTTCTTCTTGGAAAGAATAACCTAGTGCTAAGATTATTGGGCACAGTGTATATAATTTAAAAATTTTAGTAGATACTGGGAAATTGTCCAGTACAAAAGCTACAAGAAATGACACTGCTGTTGATATTGGGTCTGATGCTTTATCTTGTCCAAATTGGATGTATTCAGTTAGGGTGTGTAAAATGTTATGTCAAGGTTATTTTTATTTATTTGCTTTTACATATAGTGAAATTCCTATTTAGGTATACATCTATAAAAGCTTTCATTAATATGTACAATGGATCATTTCCTTTTTAAGAAATACTTCTACTTTCTAGTAAAAGAAGTCTGTGCTTACTATTAAAAAGAAAAAAAAGGAACAGAACCAAACTTGGTACATTCTAAAAATTAGGAAGAAAAAAAATATTCTTGTTCCTACCACTATGAACATTTTTGTGTATTTCCATTTTTTTTTTCCTTTTGTGTCCTGGGGTCCCCCTCCCCCCTTTAAGCCATTGTCATCAAAGTATATATGTTAGCATTCTTCAAAACATTTATTAATGATGATCGAGGTGAGAGCAAGAGTTTTGTCAAGGATACCTACAAAGTAAATAGTTTCCAACTCTCAGGGTTTAAGGTATCACCTTTAGATTTCATTCACAAAGCTCTGTCCCTGCTGTTGTTTCATAGAGCTCTTCTCACAATATCTGGTGGTCTTTGGTGGGTACTTATCAGATGTCCTCCTGACCCACTTGGATTCAGCAATTCCACGCCCTTTTTGATTTGCCTCATCGTGCCCGTTTCATTACTTTTTCTGTTCCTAGGGGTTTTGGTTGGTTGTTTTGGTGGTGCTGGAGATTGAACCCAGGCATGCTAGACAAGCACTCTACCACTGAGCTAAATCCCAGACCCCATTACCTTACTGATTTCTGGAGAGGGCATCCTTGTTCTTTTCTTTGACACCAAGTCTTCACCTGTTTCTTTGAAATCACTTCCTCTTTCATCCACTTTGTCACTTCCATCATCTTAGTTGCCAAGGTCCTTAGATAATTGGCCTTCAGTGTCCATGGGTTCTGCATTTGTGAATTTAACAAATAGCAGATTGATTTACTGCATCTGTACTGAATATGTAGACTTTTATTTGGCCATCATTTCCTCAACAATACAATATAATAAATATTTACATTGTGTTAGGTGTGATAAGTAACTAGAGATTTAAAATACACAGGACCCATATGTGGGGTTTTTTTTTTTTTTTTTGTACTGGGGATTGAACTCAGGGGCACTTGACCCCTGGGCCACATCCCCAGCCCTTTTTTGTATTTTATTTAGAGACAGGGTCTCAATTGCTAAGTGCCTCGCCATTGCTGAGGCTGGCTTTGAACTCACGATCCTCCTGCCTCAGCATCCCGAGTGCTGGGATTATAGGCGTGCGCCACCGTGGCTGGCTTCCATATGTGTATGTTATATGCAAACACCATGCTATTTATATAGGAACTCGAACATCTATGGATTAGGAAGGGTGGGCTGAAACCAGTCCCCAACAGATACCCAGTGACAGCTGTACTTGGGTTAACACAGTAGCCTCTTTTCTGTGTAGTGCTAGGGATGGAGCCTGAGGCCTTGTACATGTTATGCAAGCACTGTACAACTGAGCTCTACCCCCAGCCCTTTTTATTTTTTATTTTGAGGCAGAGTCTCACCAAATTTGCCAAGGCTCTCCTTGAACTTGAAATCCTCCTGCCTTAGCTTCATAGTCACTGGGATGGCTGGTGTGTGCCATTGTGCCACTTGATCTTCCATCATGAGATGACCTTGCAGTGGACTCTTCTGCTCTCGTCACCTGCCCTGAAGCTCGCGTTTCCTAAAGCTGTGCTACAGTTAGTCTGACATTTGATGTTCCTTTGACGCCTTGAAAATTACTTTGAAACTATCGAGGGAGCAATTTTGAAGAAACAAGTGAAGATTTCGTGTCAAAGTGGAGGGATTTTTTTCCTCCACTTCACCCTACGTGGCATGGCGAGGCTGGTGTTTTCTGTTTTGGAGACTTCTTATAGGTGGCCTCCCTGTAAGGCTCTGTCTTGCAACACTGACCTCAAGTTCCATTTCCCAGAGCCATCTCTGATGATTTCAAGCCTGGAGTTCTGTTTTCCTGAGCTCTCACGAGTAGCTCTGTGGTTACTGTGTGTTTCTTCTGTTGTTTACTCATCATCCCTGTCTGTGCAGTTGGCGGGCAGATTGCTTCCAGCGTGGTCCATTTCCATCTCCACACTTAGACCATTGTCTGAGTCAGGAAACTAGTCGAACAGTTGGTTTCATTCCATTTTCTTTCAGGCTGTCAGTACAGATCTTAAACTATCTTATTAAACTGAGAAAAGAGAAGACCTTTCATCTTTGTCATCAAGAACATACAGGTGTCAGTTTGATACCTGGCCTTTATAGCTGAAAATACCTGTTCTACTCAGTGCCAGGAACCTGATCCAGGTGCAATGTAGAAGTTGCTAGAACTATCACAGATGTAGAGGGAATTGGATATAAACTCAATCAAAAGCTTTGAGCAGTGAGGAGAAATTCTCATTTTATTGGTGCCTGATTCCCTGGTGGCCTCCCTGGTAATTCTGGTGTTTTTGGTTTATAGACTCTGTGTGCTGTTAACATCAGTGTTTTACTTTCTCATTACTAAACATGTTATATAAAAATGTTGTGTTGTTTATAGTTTGATTCATAGCAACAAGAGAATTAAATATTTACTGGAGAAATTGGGCACTTTCAAAAACCTATGTAAACACTGGTGGTGATTATAGAGCTTACATAAGAAGGAAGAAAAGAAGATGGAATGGTTGTGTAACGGTTACCATGAAAGAGATTCCAAGCAGATTAGAACAACTCTGGCTTTTTCAATTGTATATTTTTTAAAATCAGCAAGTTAGTGTTGGATTAAGACCAACTGGTTATAAGTTGTCTAAGTCATTTGCTGATTATGTGGGATGGAAAAATGTCACCAATAAATTTTTCTGTTCTTTCTAATGATAATCCTTTTTAAATACAGGTATTATTTTGTTTTAGGTTTGCCATCCCCACCTGGAACCTGCAATTTGGTAGTTATAAAGCCCTTCTGGATTTGAGCAGTGTTTACCTTGTGGACTCTGTTTTATTTAGATTTTTTTTACGCTGGTTCTGGGCTTCCAGCAAAGAGCCCCTGAGTCCAGCCCTTCTGACCTTTCAGCTTACGCTTGTTGTTAGCACATGGATTTTTGCTTCAGCCTTGCTCACATCTGGCTCCTTCCTTTCTTCTCCCGGTTCTGCATGTGTGAAAATTTAGGTCACGGCAGCTGCTCTCTTCCATGTAGGCTGCAGAGCTAATTGTGTAAAATATCCATTATAGGATTTGTTTTGGTATTTGGGCCAAGATACATGGCTATGCCAGTGTGTGTGTGTGTGTGTGTGTGTGTGTGTGTGTGTGTGTGTGAGAGAGAGAGAGAGAGAGAGAGAGAAATCAAGGTATCAGAAGTCCTCACGCTCAGCATGATTACTGTGGTTGTGTGCTTGGAAGTGGCATTTTCTTTTCTCATTTCCTTGAATCCACTTTTCCTGAGACCAGTGCACTGTCCTATACAATTATAATAGGAGTCACCCAGGTAACTTTTTAGGAGCTACATTAAATAAAATAAAAAGAAACGTATGAAATTTCTGTAGTAGCTAATCTGCACCAGGAAATCTGCCACTGAGTAATGTTTTCAACTTCTGAGCTGTGGGATTTTTGGCATTTCATAAGGTAGGCCACTTCTGTTTCAGGAACTGCAGAATAATGCATACTCATAGCCGAGTGAAGTTCCTACAGCTTCCCTTTCCTTACTTTTCTACTTTCAACTTTAGAGGTTTTTAGTTTCCTGGAAAATACCTCTGAATCAGTTCAATGGGTAAATTGAATCCCCTCCACCCTGGCTTGAGAAGCACAAATTTTTTCTTAACATTCTAAATTAATATACGTATGTTTAGCAGTTTTTTTAAACCCAAGAATCACAAATATGTTCCATAGCTTATAATTTTAGACAAGTTGAAGTTTAGGGTTTCAGTATTATTCTTAGGCAGTACTGTTTTCAAAGTGATACATACTGTAGAAAAACAAGAACACAGAAAAAGTCAATCATCTGGAGATCATCACTTTCCATTTTGGTGTTTCTCCGTTTTCTTTGTTCCTGGAGATCGAAACCAGGAATGGTTTACCACTGAGCTTGATCCCCCAGCCTTTTTTATTTTTTATTTATTTATTTTTTTGGTACCGGGGATTGAACTCAGCGGCACTAGACCACTGGGCCACATCCCCAGCCCTTTTTTGTATTTTATTAGAGACAGGGTCTCACTGAGTTGCTAAATGTCTCGCCATTGCTGAGGCTGGCTTTGAACCCGTGATCCTCCTGCCTCAGCCTCCCAAAGTGCTGGGATTACAGGCGTGCGCCACCGTGCCCGGCTGCCTTTTTTATTTTGAGACAGGGTCTCACTAAGTTCCTGAGGCTGGCCTTGAACTTGAAATCCTCCTGCCTCAGCCTCCTGAGTCACTGGGGTTAAGAGTGTATGCTACTTTGGCCAATTGTTTCCCCTTTTTCTGCATGTAAATATGTACACTCATTGGAAAGGGATCATCACATTTGTGTTATGACCTGCCTTTTTTCTCCTCCACTCTGAGATACACTCAACACATTGCCATGTCAGCATTGCTGTTACCAGTATTTTTTTTGGGGGGGGGCACTAGGGATTGAACTCAGGGGCACTCGACCACTGGACCACATCCCCAGCCCTTTTTTTTTTTTTTTTTAATTTTATTAGAGACAGGGTCTCACTGAGTTGCTAAGTGCCTCGCCATTGCTGAGGCTGGCTTTGAACTCGCAGTCCTCCTGCCTCAGCCTCCCAAATGCTGGGATTACAGGCGTGCGCCACCGCACCTGGCTGTTACCAGTATTTTAATCCCCATGATATTCTGTTTTGAGAATACAGGGACTGGTGATGTGGCTCTTTTATACAGTGCTTGCCTAACATGTGTGAGGATGTGGGTTCAATCCCCAGTGTGGCAAAAAAAAAGAAAAAAGAAAAAAAAACTTTTAGGCAATAATGTTTTCCTATCCAATTTTGGGTTACTCTAAGCAGCATTTTAGCAAACACTCTCATAATGAAAAATTTGAGCCTAACTTAATTAGTTTATTAGGATCAATTCCTTTAAGAGTAGAATCGTTGAGTCAAAACCTATGTATATTTTTAGAGCTTTTGATTGACGATATTAAAGGAACACCTAGAAACATTTTGCACCATGTCATGTGCTTCTCTGCTAAAGGGACATTAAAAATAATTTGGTATTTTATGATTTTTTGGGTGAATTATAAATGATAAAGTTTAATTTTATGCTCTTTTTATGATTTTTCACATTTTTCTTATAAGAAAGCTCACACATGATCATATTCCCATCAGCGATGGAATAAGAATCCCATTAAACTAAAAAATGAGCGTTGGCAGTCTTGGCAGTGCTTGGATTACTTCTGAGGCTAAGGTGTCCTGAAGCCAGTGTGCAAGAGAGCCTGCATTCCTGTCTGTGTGCTTTGCCCAACACATTTTTAGGTATTCCCCTTACGAAGGATTATTTTTTGCTAGCCACAACTTAGGAACCATAGGTTCAGAAAATGTGGATTCCTTGCTGCATGAACTCAAGAAGAGTGTAGATCTGGATAAGGAAGGATAGTTCGTATGAATCCATGGCCATTGCTTTGAGGGAACAGCAAAGGGCATAGTGTATGATTCGGATTTTGAGGAGTCTAAAAAGGATTTGCTACGGTCGGTATTAAATAGAGATCTGAAATATGACTAGGAATTCTCCAAGGTCACAGCGATTCCAGGTAGAGAGAGCAGCAGGCCAAGTTCTTAGTTAAGTCACACTTGTGAGTTTTGAAGACTGCACCAGTCTTCTGTGAAATCCTTTAGCCTTTTCACTGTTGTCTGCCCACTTCCTGGCCATATTTGATCCTCCTTGAATGTCAACTCCTGGCTTGTCACTTTCTTTCTACCATGTCTTCTAGCTTCATGCGTTGTAGGCTCTGGTGGATTCTGGACCTCTCTGTCCCTTCATCTTCTCTTTTGTAGGAAGCTTTACCTCCAGTTCATCTCTGCTCATCTCAGCCTTGCCATCTCCCAGATGACACTTTGGAGATCTCAAAGTCTCCTGTGTGCACTCTCGCTGTCCTTTGTAACTCTCATTCCTCTCCTCCAGCAATCCTGTTCTTCATGCCCTTTGGTGGTCTTTGGCTTCACCTTCCTGGCCCCTTTTACCTGCAGTTGGCTCTGTAGGTAGTCATGGGACTGTCATCTTACCAGCATCAAACTTTCTTTACTCTGAGCTACCCCTGGAATTGTCAACTTTCCTCAGTTATTCAGTCCTGTTTAGTTTTTTTTTTTTGTGTGTGTGTGTTGTTGTTGTTGTTGTTTTGTTATTGGTTGAACTCTGCTGGAGAGAAGCCAACTTTCTCTGTTAGTAATTTGAGTTCCAGGCTCAAATGGACCTTGAATTTTGTCCTCATCTTCTGGTCAGATCCTTTTACTTATCCTTTTCCTCCCTCCACAGCCTCTCTGTCTAATCTCATACTTAGCCTCCTTAGTCTCAACCGTGACCTCCACTTCTTAGTTCGTTAAGAAAACAAGTCATCAGAGAAGGGCCCCACCCCCACTTCCTGCCCTCCTGCCTCCTGGAGTGTTGACTGATGATGGCTATCTGTGTGTCTCTACCCACTCTGATCCACGAAGGATGAGGCAATCACTGCAGGGTCTGTGCAGAGCTGTTGTGACAGATTCTGAGCGTTTTCCTACCCAGGTAAGGTTAGAATTGCTATCACTGCTGTGGTACAGTGAGAACTTCTGGTCTCTGGCTTTTGGGGAAATGTCTGTGATTTCATGGAAGATGGGATTTTAGAAGTGGCATGACCCTCAGAGTGGTTAAATCTCACTGCCCAGATGGTAGAGCTTCTTCACAGCATAGTCAGGGCTAGAATCCCCTGCCTTCAGTGGCATTTTCTTATCTTAGTAAGAATACTTTAGAGGGTCATCATCCCCCTCCCCCCCCAAAGTGGGATTAGAAGTAAAGAGGGCATCAAATTTATTTGTAGTTAAAATAATAGGTAAAGAATATAAATAGAGCCGGGCGCGGTGGCGCACGCCTGTAATCCCAGAGCACTTTGGGAGCCTGAGGCGGGAGGATCGCGAGTTCAAAGTCAGCCTCAGCAATGGCTGAGGTACTTAACAACTCAGTGAGACCCTGTCTCTAATTAAAAACACAAAAAAGGGCTGGGGACGTGGCCCAGTGGTCAAGTGCCCCTGAGTTCAATCCCCGGTATCCAAAAAAAAAAAAGAATATAAATAGATAAAGGAATAAAATTCAAGAGGTTGTGTGAGACAGGTATAGAAAATGAGTCTCCTGTGTGATTTCAGTTTCCTTCACTGGAGGCAACTACTTTATTGGGTTTTGTGGATCATTCTAGAAATAACTTTTCTTTGAGACAAAGTCTTACTGTGTTGCTGAGATTGGCCTTGAATTTAGGATCCTCCTGTTTCAGCCTCCTGAGGAGTTGGGATTACAGGTGTGTTGTACCATGTGCCATCATAGAGGTAACCTGTAGAAGTTTTTGTTTCTAATTGTGAAATTACAAATGTAAAGAAAACGAAAAAATGAACACTCGTGCCAGATGCCCAGATCTAATAAGCCTAAGCATGTTGTCATTTTTGCTTCAGGTTTTTCAGAAAATAAAGCATTTTAGATACCCTTTTGATAACTTCGTTAATCTTATCTCCTCCCTTTCTAAGAGGTAACTTTGCTGTCCATGTTTTTCCTTCAGCAATATGTTTATGCATCCATAAACCAATGTACAGTATTGACTGCATGATTAAAACTGTAAGTAAAAAGCTGGGTGTGGTGGCGCATGCCTGTGATCCCAGCACTTGGGAGGCTGAGGCAGGAGGATCAGGAGTTCAAAGCCAGCCTCAGCAATAGTGAGGCACTTAGCAATTTAGTGAGACCCTGTCTCTAAATAAAATAGAAAATAGGACTGGGGATGTGGCTCTGTGGTTGAGTGGCCCTGAGTTCAATCCCCGTTACAAAAAAAAAAAAAAAAAAAAAAAGTTAAAGACCTCATGGGGTTTGTGTTCTGCAGCCTGCTTAATCACTCTGGAGTATGAGTGATGGTTTTTAAGTCACATTGGCCCAAGTGGCTAGAGGTCATTTCTGCAACTGCTCACTTTATTCCACTGCTTAAATATGTCATAACTTCCAGATTCTCCTGCTGGAGTGTTGGTTATACGCTATTAAGAACAGCAGCGTGATGAACGTGGTGACTGACCTAACCTGGGGAAGCGTCTCCAGGGCAGAACGTGTTGAGGCCTGGCCTTGCTGGGGCATAGTGCATCCCTCTTCAGCCTACTGTGTGTTAACAAATTCTTCTCCCAGGTGTTTGAACCAATTTACATTTCTGGCAACAAGCAAGGAGAATTCCTGTTTGTCCACACCCTTGCCAACACTTGGTATCATTAAACTCTTTTTCTGGCCTTATCTGATGGGTATGAAATACATACACATTCATACACACACACACACACACACACACACACACACACTATATGTATGTATATTTAAATACACACACACACATTTAAATTTGACACCAGGAATTGAACCCAGTGGTGCTAAACAACTGAGCCACATTCCCCAGCCCATTTTATTTTTTAAAAAAATTTTTAATATATTTTTTTAAAATATTCATTTATTTGCTTTAGTTGTACACATGGGTTTTTTATTTGTACGTGGTGCTGAGGATCGAACCCGGGCAGTGCATGTGCTAGGTGAGCGCTCTACCACTGAGCCACAACCCCAGCCTTTTTTTTTTTTTTTTGGTACTGGGGATTGAACTCAGGGGCACTCGACCACTGGGCCATATCCCCAGCCCTTTTTTGTATTTTATTAGAAGCAGGGTCTCACTGAGTTACTAAGTGCCTCGCCATTGCTGAGGCTGGCTTTGAACTCGCGATCCTCCTGCCTCAGCCTCCCAAAGTGCTGGGATTACAGGCGTGCGCCACCGCGCCCGGGTGCCCTTTTTTAAATTTTGAGATAGGTCTCACTAAGTTGTTTAGAGCCTTGCCAAGTTGCTGAGTCTGGCTTTGAACTTGGCAATTCTCCTCCCTCAGCCTCCCGAGCTGCTGGGATTACAGACTTGTGCCACTAGCCCTGGTTATCTATTGTTTCAATAGGGGTGTGCCAGTGTTTGTCAGTTCACTGGCTGAAGGTACATATCGCTTCCCAGTTGGCTATTATAAATAAAGCCATTATAAATTTTTATGTGCAGGATTTCATTTCACCAGGTAGATATCCAGAAGTAGTATTGGTAGACCTTAGGATAAAGCTATGTTTAATTTGGTAAGAAATGACCAGTTTTCCAAAGTAATTGTACCTTTTTGCACATGTACCAGGAATGACTGAAAGTCTGTTACTTCCTGTCCTTGTCAACACTTGGTGTTGTGTTAGCTAGCTGTTTCTATTTTGTTATATGATTTTCTTTAATTCAAAGAAGGAAGTTTAAAAATCAGATCATATTTTTAAATGGTTTAAAGTAATTGGTTTTTGCTTTCCTTGCTCTAGGATGATCTTTTCTTCTTTAGTTCAAAACCAGAGCATTGTGTTAGGGTGACCAAATAATGATAAAGATGGGGTCTAGTGTAATATAATATTTGTAGGCTAGAACATGTGATAAATGTATTTTTATTCTGAGAGTAAGTTCATTAAATTATTGAATCTTTGATTTACTGGTTGGACTCTTTGGTATTATTTCTGGAAAATACATATTAAAACTTTTGCAGTGAAGAGTTGTAAGTGTTCATTTTAATGACATCATCCACCTACTTGTGTGATTTTTTTTTTTTTCTTCCTCTTCAGGTTTTGAGTAAGATTAATATGAGGATGCTTGTTCCATCACTAAAAACAGAAGTGTGAAACCCACAGATGCAGGGCAACACCCTTATTACAGAGCGGGACATTTTTGGCCCACTGGTTGATGACTTTGTTGTGATTACCCCATTTTGCATGGTCTGTAGAGGGGCTCTGGACTCCCAGCGCAGAGCTGTTTGGCTTCTTGTGGGTGCTAGACACACTGATGTCAGTCTTGAGGGTGAAGCAGTCTTCACGGTGGCTTGACAAAGTTGAGTGAACTTTGGGTTCACCTCATTGCCGGAATTCTGGTGGGCGCTTGTCAGCACACATGCACACATTCGGAGTCATGCCTGGAGATTCTGGAAGACTGGCTAGCCTTTAAGTGTCTGCCAAAGAGGCCAGTTTAATAAGTCTGATAGCCAAGGTGAACAATGAATTTATTCATCTCGCCCAGACACTTACCCTTTATCATGAACCTTGTTTGGTCCTTCTGAAGGAAAATAACTTCAACCCTCCACCCCGCCTTCCCCAGGTTTGAATATGTTCTGATCTGTTTCCTTTTGAAAATTTGGTAACTGGGGTCATTCCAAATCTTGCCAATACTCTCTTCAAATTTATTTTTTTCTCCATGTGGAGTCTTTTTTTTTTTTTTTTTCAATGTCAGATTTGTTTTTGAGATGAGCATATTATAGATTACTTAAATATAAAATTTGTGTTTTTGAAATATCAGGTTTCTTTTTCTGTTTTTCTTTTCTGTGTGTGTGTGTGTGTGTGTGTGTGTGTGTGTGTGTGTTTGTGTTTGGTGCTGGGAGATGGAACCCAGGGCTTCATGCTTGGTAGGTAATCCCTCTACTGTGGAGCTACATCTCTAGCCCAGAATTCTTCATTTTTAAAATGTGCATCTCTGTGTGTGTTTGTGTGTGTTGGGTGTAGTTTTGGCTGCTCTAACATATCCAAATAATGAAAAGAAACCTGTTCAACAAGTCTGACAGAAGCTTCTTTCTCACATAATCTGCCCCCCTTTTTTTTTCTTAATCCCTAGAGAATTGATTCTTTAACCTGGTCTAAGATTTGTTTTCTGCAGCAGGGGGAAGGGAGACACAGGAAGGGGAGGGCATGATTATTCTGCTCATGTTCTATTGGGCAAAGCTGGCCACATCTATCTGCAAGGGAAGCTGGGAAATGTTGTCTTATTTGATTGTGTTCTCTGCTTAAAATCAAGGGTTTATTAGTTGAATTATTGAGAATGGCTTCTCCCTTTTAATGAAACATAAAAGTGTCCACATGAGTAAAAAATCGATAATCAGAAATAAGTTGGGTATGAAATAAAAATGTGTTTTAATTCTACTTTTCTGTATGTTTGAAATTTTCCAAAATAGATTTTCTTAAAAAATTTTTATCTTATGATTTACCTTTACCAGGTTCCATTATAACACTAGAGGGTGCTGTTGGTTAATGTACTTGATTGTTTTGCTCTTAGTATTTGTGGAACAGCTGCTCTCCGTGTTGATCACAGCATCAGAGTAGTTTTTGTCCAACTGGTAATCCTAAATATCTTTTGTTTTACTCTTTTATAGCAGGAGGGGCAATGAAGTGTCAATATATAACATTTGTTTGAACATGTACAAGCAGATAATCACCATAAGTGAAAGGTTTTTTCCCCCTACAGAAACATATTTTTAGAGTTTTTTCTTAAATAGGAAACATAAATCAGAGATTACATTAATAAAACCAGATATTTTCAAATACACAGATATTTCTGAAGAATTGAATTCTTTTTTCCTATACTTGTCCAAATTTAGCTTTTTGCTTGTTTTGCATTAATTTCTGTTCTGAACTTATTTACCATACATAGGTGCTAAGAATTGAGCTGCTCATTTTGCCTCCTAGTACAATGGAAGGGACGTAACTAGAATTTAGAAAATACAGATAAACCCAAAAATAGCCAGATGCAGTGGCACATGCCTGTAATTCCAGCGACTCAGGAGTCTGAGGCAGGAGGATTGCAAGTTTGAGGCCAGCCTCAGCAATTTAGTGAGGTTCTAAGCAACTTAGCAAGACCCTGTCTCAAAAAATAAAATGGGCTGGGGATGTAGTTAAGCACCCCTGGGTTAAATCTCGAGTACCAAAACAAACACACAACACCTGTAGTCCCACTTTGCAAAGATTGCCATGTAAACTGCATGGGATGCAGCCATCTGTTTCCGCACAACTGTACATGTGCATACACGATTTCTTAAAAAAGGTGAGGAGATCATGTGAGTAAATGGAATTTTTTTGTATGACCTTTTGCTTTTCTAAAGTATCTTATTGTGATACTGCCCTTTTTTTTTTTTTTCCTTTCTTAAAAACAACTCATTTTCTGGGGTTGAGAATGTAGCTCGGTGGTAGAGCACTTGCCTAACATATGAAAGGCCCTGGGTTCAATTCTAGGTGTGGCAAACAAACAAAAACCCCCTCATTTCCTGCGTAGACAGACCTACTACCTATAAATCTTTTGCATTCCTTTTTTCATAAATTGAGCTCTCAAAATCTTTTTCTTTCTGTGTTGGTTAGAACTTCCAGAACAGTCTTCTCTAACAAGGACTATCAAACTCCTTTCCTTTTCTAGCTTTAATAAGCATCCCTGAGGGTTTTTCTGGCCAAGTTGCTCCTTGCTTTTTTGGTATGACATAGGAATATTTTTTAGGACTTTATTTTCTTTGTGTCTTTTATGCTCAGAGTTTTATTCAAAAATTGACATTGAATTTTATCAGATGCCTTTTTTTTGGTTTCTGTTGGTCTTACTTTTTTTTCCTCCTCCTATCTCCTGGAGTGAGTGGTAGTATGTATTAGCCCGTCCCATTTTCTTGGCTCTCGTCCAGTTTTCTGTCAGGATTATATTAGTCTGTCACGTCCTTTTCTGGTGCTTTGGAGCTGTCTGAGTAGCCTGAAGTGACTCCACGTTGGCCTTCTGTTCTTGCTTGGGAAGCCCCCGGGGGCCTGGTTGAGTGGATGGTCTGCCCTGTCCTTGGGAGGCTTGTCCAAGAGGCTGTTTGAATTTATTTATCAAATTTATCGAGTCTTTTGCTTTTTGCTTATTTTTCTAGACAGTGGTCCTCTTTGCTCCTTTTTACTGTCTTTAGGGCATTTTGTTGCTTACATTTTCTTGTTTAACTGTACAGATACTTTTACAATTTCAGTTTTGTCTTTGCTCCAGTGATTATTCAGGAGAAAGGTTAAACTTTTGAAATTGTTAGAGGATCTTGATAATTGTATTTAGTCTCTTTCTGGCACTGTAATAAGACAGTGGAAAACATAAGTATACTTTGTTGTGGGATTTTTCATTTACCGCTGTAAATGAAATTATTTTCTGTGGGGTGCAAAATTTGCTAACCATTGTGTTAGCTTTATTCATTGTGCTGGTTAGATTCACTAATCAATACTGCAAGATAGTGAACACAGACTCCCTTTCCTTGTCTGTTACCCCATCTTCTTGGAAATGGCTAAATTTGTTGGCTAAATCTTTGCTGTTTCTTCTGGATTTTTAATCATATGGGCTTTATTTCAGTGAAAGAATGTTCAGAATATAAAGGCTGACACCATAATTGTGACTTTTAAACTTTAGCATTGTAAAATGACCGTCTTACCCATTTAATACTTTCTGACATGAATCCCATGGTGTTTGACTTTTTTTCTTTGCAGTGCTGAGAATTAAACCTAGGACATTGTGCATGCCACATGAGTGCTCTACCACTGAGCTACAGCCCTGGCCTGTGTTTGACATATAAAAACGAATAAGGCAGCATTAATTTATTTTCTTTCTTCCTTTCTTTCTTTTTTTGCTTAAGTACTGTCTTCGAGTGTTGGCATTTATTTTCTGACAAGATCTAAGAGTGTTTTAATTAAATGAATTTAACTTGTTTATAAGTTTAATTTGTCTTTTTAGTCTGTGTTCTATTTCAAATCCTAATAAAGGTTTCCTTGGGCTGGTGATACTTAGATAGTAGAACACTTGCTTAATATACATGAGGCTCTGGGTTCAATCCCCAGCATCCCCTTTAGTCCCTTCCCAAAATAGTGATTTATTTCAAGGGGAAAACATTAAAAACAATTATATTTCTGCATCTGCATTTGTCATGGTTAAAGACCCTATCTCTTTGGGAGAAGGGTTTTAGACTCTTCTTACTCCCCATATTGGTCTGATTTGCATTGCTAGAACAAAAGACCCGATGTTGCATACTTTATAAAGAAAAGTAGTTTATGGAGAAGTCCAAGAGCATGGGACCATTGTCCTATTAAGGGGACTTAAGCTGCATTACAACATGATAGAAAAGTGGAAAGGGAACCACCTATAGGCATGAGGGGCCAAGTACCTAGGCTTTTTTGGGTGGGAGTGGAGAGGATGCAGTCTTGCTATGTTGCCCAGGCTGCTTTTGAAATTGGGAGTTCAAGTGATCCTCCTACCTCAGCCTTCATAGTAGCTGGTCTACAGGCATGTGCCACTGGGTCCAACTCTATTTCTTGCTGTGTCAGATTGTCATGGACAATCCTGGGGCTAAGTCCTGGTACAATGCCAATACAGTCATGCAGTACTTAACGAAGGGGAACACTTTCTGTGATGCTGTCATTGTGTGAATGTCATAGAGTGTACTTAACAAACCCAGACACATCTATACCACTATGGTGGTATAGTCACCACCATAAATGGAGTCTGTTGCTGAACAAAACACTCATGCACAGCGTATAGCTCTTAAGACAGCTAAATATTTTATCCTTCCTGTGTCTGACCTTTTCATACTTGTGGTTTAAACCATTTTGGACGTGTTCAGGTATAGATTTCTCTATAATTTTGCATGAACATGGGTTGTCCTTGTAATCTTACACTGAGATTTTTCTTAATATCAGAACAATTTTTTATTCAGTATATTTTATATTATGTCAGTCTATTCCATTTCTTCTTTTTTCTTTTGTTGTGCTACCAAACTACATTCCCTAGCCCTGTTTGTTTTTTTTCCTTGTAGTGGGGATTGAACCCAGGGCTTCATGCATGCTAAGACAGCCCTCTGTCACTGAGCTAGTCCTCAGCCCTTTTGGAAGATTTATTGAGGTATGGTTTTCACATGCCGTAATAACTTAGCATTTTAAAGCTCATTCAGTGGCTTTCAGCATATTCACACAGCTCTAAGACCACCATCACCACAGCCTAATTTTAGAGCATTTTCCTCATCCCACAAGGAAACCCCAGATCCATTCATAGTCACTCCCTTGCCACCCCAGCCCCAGGCAGCCCTTTCTGTGCTTCCTTTCTCTGTAGCTTTGCCTATCTTGACATTTCATATACATGGACTCGCACAGCATGACTGGCCTCTTTGTTCTTTTCGTTTAGGCCTAGTGAGGAAATGCTGATTATTTGTGTCATGGTTTTGCCCTTTGCCTTTTCCTCCTCTGCTCTTTTCTGAGCTGTGTTTGCCTTTCTGTACTCTTTCTTTTCTCTGTTTCTCAAGCTTATCCTCCACTTCTGTTTCAGCTGTCTATTGTTTCATTTCTCTTTATTGCTTCTCAGTTAATTGGGTTCTTCCCCATCCCAGCTTGTTGTCTCATGGTGTCAGGTCATGTTCTTTATATAATTGTCTGATTCTTTTATTTATTTATTTTGGGTACTGGGGATTGAACTGTGCTCTACCACTAAGCTACATCCCCAGCCCTTGTTATTTATTTTGAGACAGGGCCTTGCTAAATTGCCAAGGTTGGCCTTGAACTTAGACTCCTCCTGCCTCAGCCTCGTGAGTTGCTGGGATTACAGGCATGTGCCACTTGTGCCTGACTATTTTCTGTTTTGAGATGGGGTCTCGACTGGGGACATAGCTCAGTGGGTAGAGTGCTTACCTCCAATGCACATGGACCTGGGTTCAGTCCCCAGCTACCGCAAAACTAGAACAAAGAAGAGAATTCCAAGTTGTTTACCCGGTCGCAGTGGCACATGCCTGTAATCCCAGCACTTGGGAGGCTGAGGCAGGAGGATCTCGAGTTCAAAGCCAGCCTCAGCAATGACGAGGCACTTAGTAACTCAGTGAGACCCTGTCTCTAATAAAATACAAAAAAGGGCTGGGGATGTGGCCCAGTGGTCGAGTGCCCCTGAGTTCAATCCCTGGTACCGAAAAAAGAAAAAATATAGAGATGGGGTCTCACTGAGTTTCTCAGACTGGCCTGGAACTTTTGATCTTCCTGTTTTGGCTTCCCAAGTAGCTGAGATTATAGGCATGCACCAACATGCTTGGCTTGATTTTTTTTTTTTTTTTTTTTAATACCACCTTTAAAAAAGATTCTATAGTTTCCTTCTTTTTTCCACCTGTATTTTTCTCTTTGCTCCTGCAGTACATTCTCTCTGGGTTTGGAATTGTGGAGTATCCTAACTGTAGTCTTTGGCTTCTTGGGCATATTGGGTAGCTGTGTTTAGGTACTTATAGGAGTCAATCTCTTGCCTGCAACATTTGGCTCCTCGTTTTCTCCCCAGTTTCTACCCTGGCTTCTCTCATCACGTGGTGTCTTCCTCTTCTCGTAGATGTTTACTTCCTCAAAATTTTTGTGAATGAGCAACACTTGTAGAGCTTTTCTCCTAGAGTTGTCTTGGTTTCTTTTCTACCCGTACCCCAGACACCTTCCTCTTCCTCGCTGCTGGTAGATGCCCCTCCTGCCTGGCTTTCTGCCGTCTGAGTCTCATGGATTCTGTCTGGTGTGTGACGGTCAGTCTGGAGTAGGGGAGATGGAGGCAGGAATTTGTACATCTGAAGGGTGGGGAGGGTGTTACCTGCTCAGGCTCTGGCAGGCCTTGCCCTGAGGCTGGGACTAGGAAGACTAGTCTGGCTTCAGGTGTGGCTTCTTTCCTGTTACTGATTGTCAGTGTGTCTCTGCTTCTTTGGTGCCTTCACAGGTGCTTCCACTGTTAGGTGGGACCCCCGTGCAGAGATTAGGCATCACATGGACCTGGACTCCAGAAGTCAGCCCTTCAGTATTAAAGTGATTTGTTGGCTTTTCCAGCCATTTGACGAAGGGATCCTACCATGAGATCTCTGAAATTCTTTTAGTTTTGAACATAATTGTTGTTGGGTGCCTGATTGGGGAAATGAAAAAATACTAGGGGCAAAAGTAATTCCCCTTTTCACTGAGCTAGCAGCAGCGTGGGTGGACTTGGTTATCTGAGCTGTAGGGTTTGGAAAGATAGGTTTTAATTTCCCTTCTTTGTGAGGGTTTGAGAAGTGTAATCCCAGTAGCTGCTGGGGTTCTACGATAGAATATCCAGACTGCCAAGTCAAAACCTGCTGCAGAGTGATGTTGAGACCATAATAGAGGCCTGCAGTAACCGTTTGTAACCAGGCGGTGGCTGTTGTGTAACACAAATGGCATTTATAATGAGGTGGTGCGGTTACACAATTTGGGCCAGCCCGTGTGGGTTATAAAAGCCAAAATTGCCTCAGCACCTGAAAGCGTCTCACACTGAGCACCAGGACAGTCACAGCATTGCACAGACTTGGTGGGTGGGGCACTGGTTAAAAGACATTTATTTTGGACAGGGTAAGGTTTCACTCTGAAGGTAAGACCGTTTCTTGGTATAGAAGCTCGTGTTTTGGTGTGTGTGGGGGTTGAGTTCTGTGGCTGCATGGATTGATTCGTGTGTGTGTGTGTGTGTGTGTGTGTGTGTGCTTCCATGAGTGTGTCCATTTCTGTGTGTGCGTCTGCGTGTGTCCATATCTGTGAACATATGTAGGATTTTCGTACACATACATCTTTCTGCCTGAGCATGTCTCTCTGTGTGTATGACTGTGAAGATGGGCTAGGAGCCTGTGGTTCAAGTTTGCCCAGCTGGGTTACTAGAAAATCTACAAAGCCTTTCTCAGTGCTGTCAGACATTATTTAAATATTAAAAAGCCGAATATTAACATTTATGCAACTCTAGGAAGGCAGCGTCCTTCATTTAATACATGAAAAAAGAGTAACAGTGAAATCTGCAGCAGTTAGATGTCAGATTCCATGTTTTTCAGATGCCTATTTGCTTTATTTTCTTAGTCCATTCTTTGGGCTGCCAAAGCTCTGTGTTTTTTGGTTTTTTTTTTTAAATTTTTCTTTCCTCCTTTTTATGCTTTACTTTATATAGAATTTTAGGAGCTTGATAAAAAGTAGATATAAAAGCAAAAAGGAATATATAGTTTTTATATTGTCTTATTGTCCACAAAAAGGAATAAAAATGAAACAGATTTCATGGAGAGATGCAGTCTCATATATAACTGACTGCAAGTATTTTTAAATCCTTTTTAAGGTTTTTGGATAGTAAGAATGCTAGATTTGGCTGGGTATGGAGGTGCATGCCTGTAATCTCAGCTACTTGGGAGGCTGAAATAGGAGGATTGCATCAAGCCCAGCCTGAACAGTTTAGTCAGATCCTGCCTCAAAATAAAAAGGGCTGACTGGGGATGTGGCTCAGTGTGTCCCTGGGGTTCAATCCTTAGTTTCCCCCCCCCCAAAAAAAAAAAAAAGGGTTCAAATACTAGAGAAAAGCCACATGTATCCGTGGCATGTAGTTTCAAGCAATTGCTTTCTCTGTATTTAGTAGTTATGTTTTTTTATGAATTTCTTAGGAAGAGCATGTTCCTTTGCAGGGGAAAAAAAAAGTGTGACATACAGGCATGAATTGTTTAAAGGATCAGGGAAAAGTCTTGCTATTTCTGTCATCATGTGCTTGGTGTTAACCTGGGGCAGTTCCTGTGACCCAGCCCAGGTAATTGCAGTGCAGTTTAGCAAACCCACAGTTCAGCCCTCATCCATCAGGGAGGTGTGAAATTTCAGAGCTATCTTTCTTTGTCTCAGGAGGATCTGCGGTAACTCTTGGGGCAGCAAGGGTGGGTGGGCAGGAAAAGGATACTGAAGAAGTGATTGCAAATGGAATGGGGAGCAGGTGGTTGAGAGAACCCAGAAAATGTGTCAAGAGTCCAGCCAAATTGAGCTGGTATAATGAATAATTAGGAAATAAGGGGAAAGAGGAATGAGGCCTTCTGTAGGTGAGGGAAGGAAATTTGGTTTTGGCACTTGAAGCCAAAAGAAGGTATGAGAACATGTGGAAGTGGAATGGTAAGGTCTTAAGAATAATTCAGAGAGAGCTGGTAAGTACTGAGCTTGAGGAAGGGAGTGGACAGTTGTTTGAAATGCTTCTCCCAGCAGGGAGTGTGAGTTTAAACTCAGCTGGAGGTGACCTATGGTTCTCCTGAGGCTTCTTTCTTTGAAAGGGAGAAGGTATGAGTCATTGACTAACAGAGAGGAAGGGTGGAGCCAGGTAATAGGGCAAAGCCATTCTCCTGGATGTTACCTTAGCCTTCAGGGTTGCCCCTTTGTTGAAAGGTGGGGACGCCATATGCCAGAGGGCATTTGGATACCTGGAAGATGAGAAAGCATTAACCCAAGAGATTTCCTTAGCTTCCTCCAAAATGACCTTCAGATATGATCTTTCAGGCCTTTTCTGGCTGTCCCTTCTCAGAACCTGGAAGGGAATACATGCCCAGCTTGTGTTTTTAAGAATTCTTGCCTGGCCGGATGTGGTGGTGCACACCTGAGGCAGGAGGATAGCAAGTTGGAGGCCCTCAGCAACTGGAGGGCTGGAGATGTGGCTCAGTGGTTAAGTACCCATAGGTCCAATCCCTGAACCAAAAAAAAAGTTCTTATCTAGGCTTCCACTTTTGCCCTTTGCTTTCTTAGGGTAAACTAAACCAACCTCTGTGCCTCAGTTGCTTAACTGTGTAATGGAGATAACAACCCTTCCCAGAATTTTTGTAAGGATTAAGTGAAATCATGTTTGTATTTCTGGAAATGATAGTCCATGATGCACTTGTTTTTTATCTTGTCATTAAACTCTATATAAAAGTCAGCTTTTCAGTGGCTACTGTTAATGGTTAGGAATTAATACATTTTATTCTTTTGTGTGTGTGTGTGTGCTGTCCCTTTCAGATATCCAGGTTTTTTTTTTTTTAACATTTATTTATTTGCTTTAGTCATACACAATGCGTTTATTTTTTATTTATTTTTTTAACTTTTAATTTATTCAGTGCGTTTATTTTTATGTGGTGCTAAGGATCGAACCCTGGCTGCCCACGCGCTAGGCGAGCGCTCTACCGCTGAGCCACAACCCTAGCCCTAGATATCCAGGTTTTTTCTGGCTTCTTTTGAAATTCCCTTCCTCTTAAGAGCATAAGTCCATAAACCAAGACAGTGACAGAAGGCTGGGATAGCTCATTGGGGTGCGGGGAAGAGTCTTTCAGTGGCATTACCTGGGGCGTTTGGTATGGGGCTCTGGTAGATTATTGTGATTAATTTTATGAACAAAAGACTACTCTGATGTTGTGATTATAGCGGGTAATCTCTCCATCTTCGTGGAGGTATTATGGAAAGCTTGACTCTTGTCTCTGATGCCAATCCAATAATGAGGATGTGGTGTTAAGAGAAAAGAAAGTTTTATTGTTTTGCCTAGCAAAGGAGAAACACGGGACTCCTGTCCCAGAGGCTGTGATTCTCCCCATCAGGGGGAGCAGAGGTTTTTAAAGAGATGATCCAAAAGGAATACTGTTTCCTGAGACTTGGGAGGCAAGCTCAAGGAGGGGAAGATTAGGGAGAAGACCTGGGAGATCCTATCTGGAAGGAGAGATCAGGAAGACAAACAAACATGTCCATTTAAAAAATGAGTCTCAGTGGCAGAGCAGTGAGAGCTGTCTTCAAAGTATAAAGGAGACCACTGTTACAGAGAGTGGGCAGGGAGAGTGGTCATTGACATTGTCCCAGGCTTTGGGACATAGTGGTACCCTCATAGAGTTCACATTCCAGGTGGGATGTCTTGTTATTGGTGTCATCTTGCCCCGCTTTCTCACTTTGGCAGAATGTTTCTACAGGTGTGTGAGTTTAACTTCAGCAGACAACCATGGTTTGAGTTGGGCACTGGGAATATATGCCTTTGTGTTACTGCAGAGCTTTCCGGACTTGTTTTGATTGATTACATATTACAAGGCATTTACCTTGAAACTGTGAGTGTATCAGTCACTTTGAGCTGGGTAATTTGTAAAGAAAAGAGATTTCTTTATCTCACAGTTTTGGAGCATGGAGGCGGTTCTTTCCAAGGCTGCCCATGCCGAATGTCATCACGGAGGGGGCACGGTGAGCGGGAGAGATTCCACGATGAGACGGAAGCCAGAGTATGATTTGGGGGTCAGGCTTGCTTTTTTTAATTTTTTTGGTACTCCAAGGATTAAACGTGGGGGGTACTCCTCTCCTGAGCTGCATTCCCCACTCTTTTTATTTTTTTGAGACAGGGTCTCACTAAGTTGCCGAGGCTGGCCTGGAAATGGAAATCCTCCTGCCACAGCCTCCTGAGTAGCTGGGATTAAAGTCCTGCAGACAGGCTTGCTCTTTTATAATAAGCCTCTTGTAAGTTATTAACTGGGGGCCCTTCCAAGTGCCTCCAGATGACTTTCCACAAGGCTCCACCTTTGAAAAGTCCTACCACCTGTTAACATGGAGGACCATGTTCCATACCAGGCCATAGCACTGGGTACACCCTTACCTGGTCACCCTTACTTGGTCAGATGTGCTCTGAAGCTTTTTGTTCTGCTAAATTCCATTGTGTTAAAAATCATGCTCCAAATCCACTAAGTTAATTTCATGACCCACTAGTGGGTACTAACTTGAGGGTGAAAAATAAGAGTTCTTGGTTTCGGAGAAGGCTGCAGGACAATTGAGTATTTTTTGGCCACGTCCTGTGAGCATAGTTGTCATCACAAGATCTAATAATAACCACTACTTACAGGTCCATTCATTACTGCTCAGAGCTTTAAATGACATAATTATAACTGGGATCAGCATCAGCATTGTAAGCTTCCTAAAGCAGGGGACTGTGTATTAGGTAACTAAGTAATTTTATTTGAAGGGAGTTGATCATATGTAAGTTGAAGATATTTGTTCTAATAATCTTTTTTGTTTTACTTGGATTAAAAGCGCTTAAGTCACATGCTTAGCATTTAACAGAATTTAATGGAGCAGCCACAGTTTGACTGTAATCCCCTAATAATGGGGTTTAAGCATAGAACCACAACTTGGCTTTTAAAATGTGCTTTATCATTGAACCTGGTGGCTCTTGTTTTTGCCTTGGTGAAGACTATAAAGTTTCAGCCGGCAGGTTGGGGTCTGATGTCCTCATCTCCAAATCACCATGTTAGCCACACTCCCACCTCTGGATAGGTTGATGCAGGAAAAAATAGCTTTATCTCAGCCCAGGTTGCTCTTCCCCAGGGTGGATCTGAGGACCACAAGCATGAGAAATATTTTTCTGTTTGTTAAAAATGAAGCTACCCAGGCCCCAAAGCAGATCTATGGAATCAGAATTTGAGGAGGGACTTTTTTTTTTTTTTAAGTGGACTTATAGAAGTTTTCAAATTTCCCTTCTAAAATCAGCTTTGTTGAGGTAGAGTTTACCTAGAGTGACTAGGTATGCATACATGTGGGGCCTCCAGTGTCACAATCAAAGCATAGCATGCTCCCATCATGCCTGAGCTCCCTTTCTCCCTTGGGAAGTCCTTCCCTCCCTCCATTCCTACACTAGGTAGACCCTGACTGAATCCTGTCACTCTACATTAATTCTACTCTTTGGGAATTGCCATGTCTTGTTTCTGACTTCCTTCACTCAACGCAGTGTCTGTGTGCTTTATCCATGTGGTTACTCAGGACATCAGTTACCTCCTTTCTACCATTTGAGTAGTGTTCCTTTGGATGAACCACATTGTTCACCTATTCAACTGTCATCCATGGACCATTGGGCGTTTCTAGTTTAAGGCTATTGGGAATAAAACGGTTTTTGAACTTTTGCTTATAGTATGAACCACAGATTCTTACTCTTTGATCTTTTCTCTCTCATCCTTATATCTTTTAACTATAGGTTTTGTGCCTAAATCACCTGATCACATGATGATTTGCCGAGTATTTGCTTTTGTAGTAGTAGTCATTTGGTGCCATCTGTTTGAGGTAAACGTGTATTTCATTGGTATATGTTGGTCATCTGTTTTATGCTAACAGCTGGGAATATAAAGATGAATTGTACACCCAAGGGGGGATTCTGCACTTGGGGAGAACCTTTAGTAATTAATTCTTTCAGTGATCAGGGACTTTGTATATTGTGTGCTGGGAACTCTACTAAGTGCTGACCATGGTAATACTTGTTTTTTAGGTTCTTCTCAGAAATACAGGGTTTTAGTATTTAACCCAGGAGTAACTCAGTCCTTAAAACCTCTTGGTGGTGGGGCTCCACGTGGTGGTTACAGCCCTGCAATCTCAGTGATTTGGAGGCTGAGGCAGGAGAATCCCAATGTTGAGGCCAGCCGCAGCAATTTAGCAAAAGGCTGTTACAAAATAAAAATAATAAAACAAGGGCTGGGAATGTAGATCAGTGGCGCAAAGCACCTCTGTGTTCAATCCTAGTACAAAAACAACACAAGACCTCTATTTGGCTAATACCAGCATACTTTCAAGTCGGGGCAGATTAAGCCATAGGGGAGAGGTGACACGGATTCCTGGATAGAAGAGAAATTGCCAGGTAAAAAACATTGAGCACAAAAGAAATGACTACTGGCCAAATAGCTGATAAACTAACCCATTGTTTTGCATTTTTGCTCTATTATGGGTGACTGGAAAGCTAGTAGTTCCATCCATTAGGTGCTAAAAGATTTGGTAACGATTGAATGTTTTACTTGTCTACGTATTCATAAGTTTCCCCAATTGCTGTTTTTCTCCTTCGTCAGCCTTGTGTTTATTTTGAGGTGAGTTTTATTTTGAGACTGATGATTTCTTGCTTGCTGATAGGTAGTGATTTTCAACCCTGGCTGCAGGGGAGCTTTAAAATAACCTAGATGCAAAGCATAATTTGCAGAACCTTGACTTTTCTCCAGTGTTTTCTGATAAGTTATTTTAGAACTTTAAACATGAAAACATTGCTCCACACCGCTGTGTCTTTAGCTCTCAATAGAAATTTACTTTATATTGTGTGTGTGGCGGAGGATGCTGTAAAGGAAACTGGCCATTGCCCTGGGTTGGAGTGTGAAGAGGAGGAAAGAACTGTGCTAATTGCAAATATCGGCAGGCTCTCCCAGGAGAAAGGGAGCCTATTTTTCATTGCTAAGTAAGTAATTTTAGAAAATATAGAAGAGGGCTGGGTTGTGGCTCAGTGGCAGAGTGCTTGCCTCATGTATGTGAGGCCCATTGGGTTCGATCCTCAGCACCACATACAAATAAATAAACAAAATAAAGATATTGTGCCCATGTATAACTAAAAAATATTTTAAAAAAGAAAATTAAAAAGAGTATAAAGAGAAAAATAAGTTATTTGTGTTCCTGTCATTCAAGTATTTGATTAATGTTTTGTCATGTGAACATACACAAACACTTTACACAGGTATTGTGGGTTAGTGCTATACCTATGTATTTTTAAATGGAATTAATTGCTTTTAATTCTAATTACTTATGGCCTCGTTTAAAAAAAATCACATGTAGCATTTTCTACTCATTTTTAAAATTGTGTTAAGTACTTTTAACAGGAGATATACCTTCTTCTTCTTCTTCTTCTTCTTTTTTTTTTTTTTTGGTACCGGGGATTGAACTCAGGGGCACTCGACCACTGGGCCACATCCTCAGCCCTTTTTTGTATTTTATTAGAGACAGGGTCTCACTGAGTTGTTAAGTGCCTCGCCATTGCTGAGGCTGGCTTTGAACTCGCAATCCTCCTGCCTCAGCCTCCCAAGTGCTGGGATTACAGGCGTGCGCCACCACGCCCAGGGAAATATACCTTCTTAACCAATTTTTAAGTCTACAGTACAGTATTGGCAAGTACATCACATGATGTATTACTGCAGGTCTCTAAAACTTATCTTGCATAACTGAAACTTTGTATCACTGAATAGGAGCTTTCCACTTCCCCCTACCTCAAGCCCCTGGCAACCATCATCCTATTCTTTGCTTCTGAGTTGGACTATTTATTATTATTATTATGACAGTGATTATTATTTTGGTACTGGGGATTGAACCCCAGGGCACTTTACTACTGTGGTACATCCCCTGCCATTTTTTATTTTTTATTTTGAGACAGAGTCTTGCTAAGTTGCCCAGGGCCTTGGTAAATTGTTGAAACTGATCTCAAACTTGAAATCGTCCTGCTCAGCCTCCCAAGTCATTATGGTTATAGGTGTGCACAGCTGCACCTGGCTGAGTTGGACTATTTTAGATAGCCCATATAAAAGTGGGATCATTCAGTATATGCCCTGCTGTGACTGGCTTGTTTCACTGAGCACAATGTTGTCCACTATAATTTTTTAATTTGCTTTTTTGCTTGTCATGGGGTGAGCATCTTTCCTTTCAGTCAGTATTTCTGTGCAGTCCCTTTTTTTTCTTCTTTTTTGCGGGTGGTGGTGCTGCTGCTGCTGCTTCGGATTGAACCCAGGGCCTTTTGCATGCAAGGCAAGCACTCTACTGACTGAGCTATATCCCCAGCCCCCTGTGCAATCTTTTAAGTGGCCACATGATATTGCTTTTTATGAGTGGACCACAGTTTTGCCGTTCCACTTCCTAATATTGGATATTAAATTATTTCCTGTTTTTTTCTTAGCAACAAAGTTAGGATGCACAAGACACACGGTTTTGTAGCTAAATCTTTGTGTGGCCTAGTCATGATCTTAGAATATGTTCCTAGAAGTAGATTATGTTCAGGACAAATATTAAAATGAATATGAATGTCTGTACTCTTTTTTTTTTTTTTTTTGTACCGGGGATTGAACTCAGAGGCACTCGACCACTGGGCCACATCCCCAGCCCTTTTTGGTATTTTATTTAGAGACAGGGTCTCACTGAGTTGCTAAGTGCCTCACCGTTGCTGAGGCTGGCTTTGAACTCACAATCCTCCTGCCTCAGCCTCCCAAGTGCTGGGATTACAGGCGTGTGCCACCACACCCAGTTGAATGTCTGTACTCTTTGGCTTTTTTTTTTTTTGGTACCGGGGATTGAACTCAGGGGCACTTGACCACTGGGCCACACCCCCAGCCCTTTTTTGTATTTTACTGAGTTGCTAAGTGCCTCGCCATGGCTGAGGCTGGCTTTGAACTCGCCATCCTCCTGCCTCAGCCTCCCAAGTGCTGGGATTACAGGCGTGCGCCACCGCTCCTTGCCTGTCTGTACTCTTGATATAGCCAAATTGCTTCCTGTTATCAACTTTAGTTTTCATTGAAGATGTATGAGTTTCTCTATTTCTTTACCATCTTGCCAATGAGATTATTAAAAATAACTGAAATAGGTAAATGTGGTTCTCAATTTCAATCATTGTGTGTGTTTGTGTGTGTGTGTGTGGTGGGGGTGCTAAGGGCTGAATCCAGGGCCTCACACATGCTAGGCAAGCACTCTACCACTAAGCTACACTCCGAGCCCCTTTGTACACTTTTGTTTAGTTTTGAATAAGAACCAAACAACTTAGTTTACTATTTGTGTTTCAATGGATTGATGACTAGAAATTCGCATGTTTTACCCATTTTTATGTGGAGGGTTTTGTTTTCAATTTGTTGATTTGTAACAATGATTCAAATAGTAAGAATATTTACACATTAGCTTATGTCTATTATATTTTTCCCTTTAATTTTGTGTGATTTTTATCCGTACAGAAATCTAAACATTTTTTATATTGTAAAAATCTGTTATTTGCTTCTCTTTCCTTTTTGTCCAAGAAAGGTATGTGTGTCGTGTGTCCCCCCCCCCCCCCCCCCCCCCCCGCCAGGTCCTTCAGCAGCCTTTTCTTTTTAAACCTTAGGCCTTGCCTTTCTGGATTTTATTATAGTGGAGCAGTTATCTTGGAATATATGTTGAAAAATTCGTATCTTGTGCTGTGATTTGAAGTGGCCCACGTCATGCCCCTGTCAGCTGTGGGTTCTTTGTTACCTGGTGTTAGTTTTGTTTTTTATCTCTGTTAAACTCTTCTGTTTCTTGCAGTCTTAGATTAGGGTATCTAGCTGAGAGAGCACCTTCCTCTTACTATTTTTCAGAACTTTGTTGCTATTCTTGCTTATTCTTCCAGAAAAAATTTCTAACAACCTGTCCTGTCTTCCTTTGGGGTATTAATTGGTAATTATTAAATCTGCATGATCATGTTTATTGGAAAGTGAACATCCTGTCCAGGATTATTGTCTGTCTCTCTGGTTATTCAGATCTCATGTTCCTTAGTAATATTTTACTGTTTTCTTCATACCTCGTTAAATTTTATTTATAAGTATTTATCATTATTATTGGCATTCTGAGCAGGAGTCCTTCCTTCCATTTTCATTGGGTTCACAGACTTTCCTGTGAATAACTTAGGTTTTGTGGGCCAGATGGTCTCTGTCATAGGTTCTTCTTTGTCGTTGTTCACAGTGTTTTTAAAAATGTAAAATCATTCTTAGCTGGAGACCAAGAGGCCAGCTGGTGGTTTGCCAGCTTCTGATGTAGACACTTAATGCTGGCATTTGGGAAATGTTTGATTTGGTTCCATTGAAAAATATCTTGCCTTTTTTTTTTTTTTAGTATTGGGGATTGAACTCTGGGGCACTTGACCACCAAGCCACATTCCTCAGCCCTACTTTGTATTTTATTTAGAGACAGGGTCTCAATGAGTTGCTTTGTGCCTCGCCATTGCTGAGGCTGGCTTTGAACTCTCAATCCTCCTGTCTTGGCCTCCCTAGCCTCTGGCATCATAGGCGTGCACCACTTGCTCATGTGTTTTGTAACTAATTATTTAATTGCAGATTCTCTGATTTTCAGATCTCTTGATACAGTTGTAATTTGGACTTTTCCTTTTGAATACATCCTCATCTGTGCCTGTGTCCAATGCTGATGTTACCAGAGTCTTAGGCTCTAATACATCAGGTCCAACCACTTGTCCCAAAAACCAAATAGAAAAGTAATGGTGAAAAGCAGCGTAGGTAACTACAGTGTAGTTATAGTGTAGTAACTACAGCGTAACTACACTGGGAGGGCAAGGGGGATCTGTGTTCTCAGCCCTATCTTTTTTTTTTTTTTTTTAATATTTATTTATTTACTTTAGTTGTACACAATGCAATGCATTTATGTTTACGTGGTGCTTTGGATTGAACCCAGGCCGCCCACATGCGAGGTGAGCGCTCTGCCGCTGAGCCACAATCCCAGCCCTCAGCCCTATCTTTGAGGGACTGAAAAAGTCTTAAGGTTTTGTAGAAAGAGAAATGAGGGCAAGGGTGGGGGTTTGCACAGCTGGAAGCTTTGCAAAGCCACCAAAGCAGATGCATATTGAGCAGGTATGGTCTGGTCCATCGTTATCTCAGGATTGGTGAGGTGAGGCCTTTGGTTCATCACAAGATGCTTATTGATCAGGTCTGTTGTTCCTGGAATCCAAGGTGACCCAGAGCACAGGAGACAGATGCGAAATGGAGACAGATGCAGATGAGTGTGAAGGCTCCAAGTCCTCTTAGACTAGCAGTGATGATGACATCACTGACTTGTTCATGACATAATGCACCTGCCCTGTCAGGTATAGGTGTGTGATGTAGTAGAGTACTAAGCAAGAATGACTACTACATGTTAGGTTCCTTTAGAAAAAGACAATATAGCATTCCAAAATTTTTGAGGAACCTTTAATTTACAAGCCAAGTTCAGCATCGGGAGCCATAGTCTGATAGTGAGACTCTAGATTCTGCCTCTTGCTCCTGCAGCTCTCTAGCTGGGCAGGCAGGTGGACATTATCTTTCTTTTTTGAGACCATCTTCATGGTCCTGAGACACAGTGATGATATGATAATCAGAGGAAGTATTGACAGAAGATACCCCAAGAGAAAGGGGTGAGGTACAGGCTGCCCATTTTTGAGGGATGGCATATTCAAGATCTAGAGGGTTAGAAGAGGGCCCGCACCTACAAGGAACTGAAGAGAGAAGGGACAGCCTGCAAGTCTTAGGGAGGGCAGTGCTCAGAGGCCAGCTGGCATGGGCTCTGTTTGTCCAGAGAGGTCATCTATAGCTGAACATTGAAAGGGCAGTTTTAAATTTTTTTTTAGTTTTAGGTGGACGCAATATCTTTTTTTTTTTTTTTTTTTTTTTTTTTTTAGTATTGGGGATTGAACTCTGGGGCACTTGACCACCAAGCTCACATTCCTCAGCCCTACTTTGTATTTTATTTAGAGACAGGGTCTCAATGAGTTGCTTTGTGCCTCGCCATTGCTGAGGCTGGCTTTGAACTCTCAATCCTCCTGTCTTGGCCTCCCTAGCCTCTGGCATCATAGGCGTGCACCACTTGCTCATGTGTTTTGTAACTAATTATTTAATTGCAGATTCTCTGATTTTCAGATCTCTTGATACAGTTGTAATTTGGACTTTTCCTTTTGAATACATCCTCATCTGTGCCTGTGTCCAATGCTGATGTTACCAGAGTCTTAGGCTCTAATACATCAGGTCCAACCACTTGTCCCAAAAACCAAATAGAAAAGTAATGGTGAAAAGCAGCGTAGGTAACTACAGTGTAGTTATAGTGTAGTAACTACAGCGTAACTACACTGGGAGGGCAAGGGGGATCTGTGTTCTCAGCCCTATCTTTTTTTTTTTTTTTTTAATATTTATTTATTTACTTTAGTTGTACACAATGCAATGCATTTATGTTTACGTGGTGCTTTGGATTGAACCCAGGCCGCCCACATGCGAGGTGAGCGCTCTGCCGCTGAGCCACAATCCCAGCCCTCAGCCCTATCTTTGAGGGACTGAAAAAGTCTTAAGGTTTTGTAGAAAAGAGAAATGAGGGCAAGGGTGGGGGTTTGCACAGCTGGAAGCTTTGCAAAGCCACCAAAGCAGATGCATATTGAGCAGGTATGGTCTGGTCCATCGTTATCTCAGGATTGGTGAGGTGAGGCCTTTGGTTCATCACAAGATGCTTATTGATCAGGTCTGTTGTTCCTGGAATCCAAGGTGACCCAGAGCACAGGAGACAGATGCGAAATGGAGACAGATGCAGATGAGTGTGAAGGCTCCAAGTCCTCTTAGACTAGCAGTGATGATGACATCACTGACTTGTTCATGACATAATGCACCTGCCCTGTCAGGTATAGGTGTGATGTAGTAGAGTACTAAGCAAGAATGACTACTACATGTTAGGTTCCTTTAGAAAAAGACAATATAGCATTCCAAAATTTTTGAGGAACCTTTAATTTACAAGCCAAGTTCAGCATCGGGAGCCATAGTCTGATAGTGAGACTCTAGATTCTGCCTCTTGCTCCTGCAGCTCTCTAGCTGGGCAGGCAGGTGGACATTATCTTTCTTTTTTGAGACCATCTTCATGGTCCTGAGACACAGTGATGATATGATAATCAGAGGAAGTATTGACAGAAGATACCCCAAGAGAAAGGGGTGAGGTACAGGCTGCCCATTTTTGAGGGATGGCATATTCAAGATCTAGAGGGTTAGAAGAGGGCCAGCACCTACAAGGAACTGAAGAGAGAAGGGACAGCCTGCAAGTCTTAGGGAGGCAGTGCTCAGAGGCCAGCTGGCATGGGCTCTGTTTGTCCAGAGAGGTCATCTATAGCTGAACATTGAAAGGGCAGTTTTAAATTTTTTTTTAGTTTTAGGTGGACGCAATATCTTTTTTTTTTTTTTTTTTTTTTTTTTTTGTGGTACCGGGGATTGAACTCAGGGGCACTCGACCACTGGCTCACATCCTCAGCCCTTTTTTGTATTTTATTTAGAGACAGGGTCTCACTGAGTTGCCAAGTGCCTCGCCATTGCTGAGGCTGGCTTTGAACTCGCGATCCTCCTGCCTCAGCCTCCCAAAGTGCTGGGATTATAGGCGTGCGCCACCGCGCCCGGCATCTTTTTTTTTTTTTTTTTTTTTTAATTTATCTGCTTTAGTTGTACACAGTACGGTTTTTTTTTACGTGGTGCTGAGGATCGAACCCGGGCCGTGCGCGTGTTAGGTGAGCGCTCTACCGCTGAGCCACAATCCCAGCCCCTGGACACAATATCTTTATTTTATTCATATGTGGTGCTGGGGATTGAACCCAGTGCCTCACACATGCCAGGCTAGCACTCTACCACTTGAGCCACAGCCACAACTCTGAAAGGGCAGTTTTATGTCTTGCTTGTATAATAGGACAGATGAGAAAACTGATTAAATTTCAAATCCTTTTCCACTGCTTTTGGCTATGTATCCTTTGGTGAATAGCTTTACTTCTCTGAAGCTCACATTCTGCTTTTGTGGAGTTAGGGGGCATATCAACCATACACTCACTGGCTGGTAATAATTGCCATTTATATAATGAGAGGTTAGAGATGTTCCTATCACTTAGCAACTAGAAAACTGCTGTTATTCCTCCTGCTGTCATCATCATCATGGTCTTCATCCTTTGGCCCCTCCTTCCCCTGTCAAGTGGTCAGAGACAAGACAGTAGGTGGACTTGCTTATTCTTTTTCTTTTTGCAGGGAGTAGGATAAGGGGCACCATGAGTTGGTGAACTCTTCCCATATTTTCCTTGTTTGAATATAAATTTGAACACAGACCCTAAACTTCATTCTGCCCTCTCTCTTCTGCTGTCATCTTTTTCATTTTGCCTCTGGACCTTGGCATTTACTCACACAAAAGTTCATCCTGTGAGGATGAAACCTCTGATCTCAGGTTGATGCGTGGTTCTGGCCTTGAGACTGTCCTCACCGGCCTTGTGGACTGGGATGTGGAATGCTCTCTTTTGGGGACTTGTAGCAGTTTCCAAGGGGAGATTTATACACACACACACACACACACACACACACATGTATACATACATATATATATATATACACACACACATATATACATATATATATATTTGTATATTGTAGTTGGACATTTATTTGTTTAAGTGGTGCTGAGGGTCGAACCCAATGCTTTGCATGTGGTAGACAAGCACTGTACCGCTGAGCCTCAAGAATATATATTTTTTGTTCAGCGGTCATTGTTGTCCTCCCCTCTCTACCCCTATCACTGTCCCCTTCCTGATTTTGAAGTCCTCACCCTTCTTCCTTCTTAGAACCCCTTTTCTGTGCATTGAGGATGCTTGTTTGTTTGTTTTTGGTACCGGGGATTGAACTCAGGGGCACTCGACCACTGGGCCACATCCCCAGCCCTTTTTTGTATTTTATTAGAGACAGGGTCTCACTGAGTTGCTAAGTGCCTCACCATTGCTGAGGCTGGCTTTGAACTCTCGATCCTCCTGTCTCAGCCTCGCAAGTGCTGGGATACAGGCACATGCCACCACGCCTGGCTTGCACTGAGGATCTTGAGTAGCACCTTGGCCTTTACCTGCTAGAAGCCATTAGCTCTCCCCAAGCCTTGATGGCCAAAATGCCTCCAGACCTTGCCACCTGTCCTCTGGAGAACGGACTCATTATGGGTGGAGAACTACCGCTGTAAACAGCATGGATATAACAGGAATGAAAATGTAAACAGGAATAGCCCCTCAGAAGAATGTGCTGGAGCCGGGCGCGGTGGCGCACGCCTGTAATCCCAGCACTTTGGGAGGCTGAGGCAGGAGGATCGCGAGTTCAAAGCCAGCCTCAGCAATGCCGAGGAACTTAGCAACTCAGTGAGAGACCCTGTCTCTAATAAAATACAAAAAAGGGCTGGGGATGTGGCCCAGTGGTCAAGTGCCCCTGAGTTCAATCCCTGGTACCACACACACACACACACACACACACACACAAAAAAAAAAAAAAAAAAAAGAATGTGCTGGGCATACCCAGCTCTCTTTATTCTACTGGTACAAGTTGATGTTCCAGCAGCTATTTCTTTTCATTCTCCCTTTTTGCCCTCTGACTATTGAACTCTCAAACTTTGCATAATTCTTTCTTTTTTCTTATCTGTTTGTATTTCATTCCCCTCCCTTGCTCATCCACAGGATTTGTTGAATGAACAAGTATCCCATTAAGAATTCCTTGAACAGAGTTTCCTACTGTGTTTCCACACTCCATGTACTAGCCTGTCTTCACATTTGCAGGGTATTTTGGTTGGATTATTTGTTCTTGACGGGAAACTAATTAATTGGTGGTAAAATGTGACCATGGGCTCTGCCCATCCCACTGCTGCATGTGAGCATTGTTATTTTCTTTATGAAAACCCAGGCATACCTAGGCACGTTTTATTTATGTGTGCCAGCCCATGTAGGGATCCCGTGTACCCTCTCATTTTCAAAGCTGAGTTCTTCAAATGCTCTTTAGTCTAGGGTGGGTCACTTTTATTGTTCAGGTCATACTTCATGGTTTAAAATTGAGGTTTTTATTTTCTGCTGCTTCACTGCATAGAATTGTTCCAGAAACTTCCTTATTTTGACTTTTTCTTAGATTTTTCTCTTAGTTCAAAGTACCATGTTATTTCTTTAATAAATGCAAGAGTCAGATTTCTCTGGACTTGTCAGATTCACTCTGGGTCTGGTAGTGTTGATCCCTCTCCTCCCACCTCCCACCCTTTCATGTTTCTTGCCCCACTGTACCTTCTTCTTGGGGGGCAAGAGGGAGGGTTTGAGTTTCTCTTTTAGGTTTATATTGTCATTTCATTGACACCAAATGTTTTGACTCTTTTTCTATGGTATTCTGCCCATTTTAAAATTCATCTTGCTGCCTTCCTGGAATCCTGAGTGACCATTTAATCCTGGGTTGATTTTATTTCCTCTTTTTAATACTTTGAATGCCTGCCTCTGCCTTCAGTGGGACACATGTAGCGAATTCAGAATTATTTTGACATCAATTCAGTCATGATAAATTGCCTGTATTTATATTATAGTGTGGCAGCCGCTAGGCACAAATGGCTATATAAATTTAATTAGTTAAAATTCAGTTCCTCATTTGCACTAGCCGCATTTCAAGTGCACATAAGAGCCACAGGTGGCCAGTGTGTCTACTGGTCAGGGCAGATACAAAACATTTCTATTGCATAATGTTCTATTAGGGAAAGCTGTGTTATGAGATATACCCTAATGCATGTCGGAGACATACCTTAGTTGTTTTTTCCCCCTGATATTGTGATATTTTTGATAATGTAGCTTAGTGGTTTCCACATCCAGGGGGCAATTCAGAAGCAGCAGGTGACTATAAATAAAGAGAACCGGTACTTGAGAAGTGTATTTTTGGATGTTTGTGTCTAACTAATCTGACTTTTTCTGTGCAGGGAACTAGATGACCCTGGGTCCTGGGTTGTGTATGTGCTTTGAGGTGATTTGGTTGTAATCTATCTTGCAGGTGCTAAGAGATGGTGCTCTCGGGTCTCATATCCATCTGAGAATCGGGTGCTGCAGGCACCAGAAAAGCTGACTGATTTGAGCTCCTGGCTTGAATAAGCCTTCGCTTCAGTCACACCACCAGCCACGCAGGCTTACTCAGCTCCTCTTGATGATGGGTATTGGCAAGAACACCACATCCAAATCAATGGAGGCTGGGAATTCCACAGAAGGCAAATATGAAGATGACACAAAGCACCCCACTTTCTTTACTCTTCCGGTAATAGTGCTCCCTGTCTTTATTCTTTAGATCACTCTAAAGTAGTTCTATGTGGAGTCAGTATAAAATAGGCTAGAATACTTGTGTTTTCAATGAAGGTTGAAGCCTTAAAATGCAAGTGCAAAGATATTGTCTTTGAACTGAGTCCTTGCTCTCAGCCTGGAGTCCGATGCTGGGATTAACTCCAGAGAGGAAGCATGCATTACTAATAACATTTTTAAATTGGCCTTGTGCTTACTGCAGGATATTGAAGGCTTATTTTTTTTCCTCTAAGAATGTGCTGTTTGAAATAACATATAATCTAACCTCTCCTTGTATCACAAGGTGGGAGGATGAATGGCATATCATTGGGAACCCAGTGCCCATGATTGGTGTTATGGCTGCAGCATCCAGGATAGAAGTAGTTTTATTCGAAGAACTGGTATCAGTCAGATAAGGCTGATCACAACCAGTCATTATATTCAGTACTAATATTTCCCCCAGATGTCAGATTATGATTTGATACTTAAAAGGTATTGGTTATGAAAGGGAAGAAGGTTTTTAGAGAGAACTTGCTTTATGGTGTTTGTCTCTTAAGATTGTAAATGTGGTTAATGGCAAGAATACCATTCTAGGATTCTTTAAAATCTGGTTCTGGGATTTGCCTCCTTTGGTGGGTGGTGCTCAGTAAGAAAGGCAAGGTGTGAACATGCATCTCTAAGTATTTTGATTGACTACTCACGTTCACATTTTGGTTTTTACCTTAGCTCTTAAAGAAATGTCCACTGATTTTTACAAGTAGCATCACTATTTTCTTTTTGCCTATAAAGTGAAAATCACAAAACTGGATTTTCTGTCATATTGGAGGTTTAAGGTTGACATATTTTCTAGGAAAAGAGACCATAGCTTATTTGTTACTCTGTTGTTCATGTTTAAATTAGACCAACTTTGAAGAGTGAAAAGGAGTTTCCTGCAGGTCTCTCCTGGCTTTTTTGTTTTGTTTTGTTTTGCCGTAGAGACCAGCAGATTATTTACTCCCACAC
This sequence comes from Tamias sibiricus, assembly GCA_025594165.1. Classification (NCBI taxonomy): domain Eukaryota; kingdom Metazoa; phylum Chordata; class Mammalia; order Rodentia; family Sciuridae; genus Tamias; species Tamias sibiricus. The sequence continues at coordinate 182,381,967 of CM046659.1, read as the reverse complement.
TTCTTCACTTCAGAGACAAGAACTGAACCATGGCTTCACCTCCCACTTGCCCTGCCATTATAGACTAGGGTTTTAGGTTGATTTATTTTAGCATTGAACTGGTGATATTTTATACTTAGATTCACCAGCCTATGTTAGCAGTTCTCATGTTCCCTGTTGTCTTTTGCATCCTTCTGATTCCCACTTTGTTCACTTTTCTTTTAAAACACACCAAGGGTCTGTAGATGTTGACTCTTAGTCTTTGCATTTGAAGAATTATTGTATTTTGCTCTCAACTTATGAATAAACTTCTAATTATACACTGTCTATTTCTCTTCCACTGCTTCCTCACACCCTTCTCAGGGCTGCCTTCTGGATGAGCCCTCCAGTATTTTCTACTTTATCTATTTGCAAAATTGTTTGTGTTGAATTTTTATTGTAATAATTATAATTTCTATGATTTCTACTTGGTTCATTTCTGCTTACCATTTGTTTTCTTTTCCTGGAGTCTTTTGGTATATATTTTTAATATCTTGTACATGTATGCTTTTATAAATTATTTTTTCATATATATTTGTTTTTGTTTTTGCTTGTTTGTTTTGTAGTGCTAGCAATTGAAACCAGAGCCTCCTGTATGTTAGGGTGTGCACTCTGCCATTGAGCTATGCCCCTAGCCCTTATTTATTTATTTATTTTTGTACCTGGGATTGAACTTAGAGGCACTCGGCCACTGGGCCACATCCCCAGCCCTTTTTTTGTATTTTAGAGGTAGGGTCTCACTTGAGTTCCTAAGTGCCTCACCATTGCTGAGGCTGGCTTTGAACTCTATCCGCCTTGCCTCACAGGCATGTATTTGTTTTTAAATGTTTCTTCATTTAAATCATTAAGAGCACCAATATCCTTTTTTTTTAAACAAACAACAGTACTGGGGGTTGACCGTGCCTTGAATATGCTAGGCAAGCTCTTTACCACTGAGTTATATTCCCAACCCTTTTATTTTTTAATTTTATTTTGAGACCAGGTCTAAGTTGCCCAAGCTGACATTGAACTTGTGATCCTCCTGTTTCTGCCTCCCCAGTAATAGATTGCTACTGGGCCTCGTTACTAATATATTTATTTTACAGTCCCTCTCCAGTTGTTTTCTTTTCCTGGAGTCTTTTGGTATTTTCTTCTCTCTCTATGATCCTATAGAAAACTATTGGAAAGTGCAAAGGCACTTTCCTGTCCTGCGTTAGTCCAGAATCTGGTCTTATAGTGGAGACTTTGTTCTCTCCTCTGGGAGTGCTGACTAGGACATGAAGGAGTGTGGATCCCTGCTGGGTCCTCCAGTTGGGCATCAAACCAGTTTAGGTCCCACTTGTGCAAGTGTGGCTGGGAGAGGGAGTTCCTGCTCCATACCAACCCGTAGGGCTTCAAGACTGAGGGCTTCTGGGTCCAAGCCCAGCAGGTTCCAGCATCAGCCCCATTTATTGCTTTATGTTTCTTCTGTGTGGAAACTTTTTTTTTTCTTTTCACCTATTTGGGGGTTTTCCTTTTTATCACCCTTATAATTGTAAGGGTGTGGTTGGGAAGGCACATTCTTCAAAGCATTAATGTCCAGGTCCACCATTACCAGGAGTCCTTGTAAGTACAGGGGAGCTGGGAATGTGGTAACCCCGAGTTGGATATAAATATAAGTCATTTTGAATGACTTGCTAATGGACAGGACAGAGGTGGAGGCTAGGAATGGGATTAATGTGGTCACCACCTCTCTGGGGCATATGCATCTGTTCTTCATTTAGTCATAAGGTCCAAACACTAATTTCACAGAATCCAACAGCCTTAGAGCTGAAAGTGGCTTTAGAACTCTCCTAGTGGTTCTGTGGAAGGTAAAATGCAGGTATTTGCTGAAAACATCTGGTTCACATGATTTGTTTAATTACGTAAAGTTCCTGTCAGTTGGATCACGTAGGCTCTTGACCCCAAGGAAGTCGTAGGCAGGAAAGCAAGATCTGAGCTGCTCCTAAGCAATACTGATAGAAGATGGAGGGGACTGATCATACTGATTTCAACAGCTATTTTTGGGGATGTTTTTGTTTTGTTTTGTTTTATAAGTTGTAGACGGACACAATGCCTTTATTTTATTTATGTGATTCTGAGGATCGAACCCAGGGTCTCTCACATGCGAGATGAGCACTCTACCGCAGAACCATAGCCCCAGCTCCTCTTGGGGATGGTTTAAGAGTGAACTGAAGGCATAGCTCAGTGGTAGAGCAAGTGCTTAGTGTGTGTGAGGCCCTGGGTTCAAGTCCTAGCATGCTGTAAGAGTTGGCCCATTATCTGTGCATAAAGCTTCACAGCTTATTCAGCTTTCGAGTAGTGAGTGAGGCAGAAGTGGCGAGTTGACAATTCCAGCACAGTGGAGTGGAATGAGCACTGCAGTAGGGGTTCCTGTAGGGCACCACCTATAGGACTGAAGTCCCCTTGTTTGGGGGTGACTAGTTTGAGTGGGGACAGATTAGAATAGTAAGAGTTTGGGGTCTGGGTAGTACCAAAGACCTGGACTCAGGTGGGGACAATAAGAATGGAGATGAGGCTTATGGAAGGGATGCTAAGATTTGGGGGCCAAGAGAAGGGGAAAGTTCATGATGCCTGTCGATTTTTTACATAGGTACCTGGTTGGTACCTATGCTAGCCAGTGGCCAGCACCAGGCATGTGCCTGTTATGCTTTGGATTTGGAATATTCCCCAGAAAGCTCATGTTTTGAAAACATGGTCCCTAATGAAGCAAGGTTCAGAGGTGGGGCTTTTAGGCCTGATTGGGCTATGAGGACTCTGATATCATCAGTGAATTGATAGCTGAATGGACTACTGGGAGGTGGGACCTAGTTGGAGGGCATGCCCTGGAAACGTTCATCTTCTCTCCTGCCTTTTTATTCACTGTTATTTCTTCTCTCTGGCTTCCTTGAGCTGAGCAACTTTCCTCCACAGCCTTCCACCATGATGTTTCTCTGGAACTGGTCAACCATAGACCAAGACCTCTGAACCTGTGAGCCAAAATAAATCTATCTTCCTCTAAGTTCTTGTCAGGTATTTTGGTCACAGTGACTAACACCTTTGCAGAAAATGTGGAATCTAGGGAAACCCATAAATTCAGAGGGTGGGAGATGGAGATGATGGATTTCATTTGAAAAGTTGTGGATTCCAATAGCAGAATTGGCTTCCTTGCAATGGTGGGAGGAGACAGACGTTAAATAAGCAAATACATGAATCTTTTTTTTTTTTGGTACCGGGGATTGAACTCAGGGGCACTCAACCACTGGGCCACATCCCCAGCCCTTTTTTGTATTTTATTAGAGACAGGGTCTCACTGAGTTGCTGAGTGGCTCGCCATTGCTGAGGCTGGCTTTGAACTCGAGATCCTCCTGCCTCAGCCTCCCAAGTGCTGGGATTACAGGTGCGCGCCACCGCGCCCGGCTAAATACATGAATCTTATGGCAGCCACTGGCCAATTCTGTGAAGAGAAGTAAATCGGGAAGGAGAGAGAGTGAGGACTAGAATGTGAGGTCACATTGATCATACGGAACCTGCTGGCTGTGCATTAATTTTTTTAAAAGCATGTGTTAGTGCCTCCCCAAATCCTTGACCTCGTGGAGCTTCTGTCCTGTAGGGGAGGCAGACAAAACACAGTAGAAATAAGTCAAATGTGCAGATGATATTAGATATAAATATGTACTAAGGAAAAAACAGGGGAGAGGATCAACATGTGAAAATTTGGGTAACCCAGAAGGATTGCACCGTCAAGGTGGCATTTGAGGAAAGCCTGGAGGAGTGGAGAGAATCCTGTCGTGACTGTGTTGGCTGCAAGTAAAAGACCCTGAGGCAGGGAGGCAGGTGCCTGGTGGCTTGGGTAGAATCAGCTGGAGATTATGTAGGCCTCAGGGTCTAGATCAAGGTTTTGGCTTTTTCTGGGTTGCAAAAAGTTGTTGGAGGGCTCTGATCCAGGCAAGAGCCAACTCCACAGATGGGAGCTAATGTGGCTCTAGCCAGGTTCTAGCCATGTGGAGGTTGGAAGTGGCCAGCCCGGGAGGGCAATTGGCTACAGGGCCTGACGAGGGTGGGAACAAGAGGAGGAGGTAAGGATAACTTCCAGCCATTTTCCCGAGATTCTGGAAGGGTGGATTGGTCAAGTACTTAGATGAAGAACACTGTGGGAAGACCAGGTTGAAGGAGGGAGTAGTTAAGAGTGCAGTGTTGCCTGTAGGGACGTCATTTTCAGGGTTAGAGAATTGGGTTTGAGATGTGGTGCTCAAGGAAAACGTGGCTGTGAGGTAGCAGTGTGGAGATGGTTTTTAAAGCCAGGGGACTAGATAGCAGGACCAATGGCACATGTTGACAAAGAGGTAAGAGGTTTGGAGGCTGAGAGAGGACCAGCGGAGGGGGCAGCTGGGAGGTGAGGCTGGTAGGGTTGCAGGGGAACTGGGAAAGCTCTGTCTTGGACGCCAGTGAAGGAAGCTTGTGAACACACGTCTGGGGCAGGATTAGGGTTGGCTGTTGGTTTAGCTCAGTGTGTGTTGGGGGCGGCACTCTGCCTTAGAAAAGAGGGCAGTGGAGGGGTGGGGGGTGTATGTGCGTGTGCGCATGAATGAGTGATTGTAGTGTCTTGACCCTGGGTCGGGTAAGGAGGGAAATTAGGGTGATTGTGGGGCACCGGACAGTGAAATGAACTGAAGCCCAGGATTTGGCAGGCCTGGTGGGGTCAAGGAACTTTGAGAATTGGGGTCCTTGGGGTATTGAGGAATAGTCAGGCAAATGAGGAACAGATGAGGTACATCTGACCAGAATTGGTGTTGGGTTGGATGTGGGTGGTGAGGCACAACCAGAAGTCAGGAATGGCTTGCAGGGGAGGGATTGGGCACCTGGATGTGTTGGTGATGCCCATCAGCAAAGTGAGAAACAGAGGGCTTTTTAGTTTTGAAATTGATGTGGGGAAGTAATGCATTGACTATAGAGTTAAAGACTCTGCTATTTTCTATGTTCATTTAGTCAGAAAATACTATTCCTCTGCATCTGAGCAGTCTTTTCCCTCTTGTGTTCTGTCAACCAGGGCTGAGAGTCCAGGTCTCAGGGAGGGAGCTGGTCTTCCTGTGGCTGGTGTCACATGTGAGCACTGTTTGCCTTGCATCTTCTACCACAGAACAGTTTCCTCATTTACCCATTTAGAAAGGGGCTGGGAGAAGTCAAGATGTGGGTGAATGAAGAGGCCGTTTAATGTCAGGCACAGGACTTGGGGCTGTGTGTTCGAGTCTCCCTGGCAGTCCTGGTTTATACCTGTTGTTGCTATGTATTTATTATACAGTTCGCCCTTACTCACAAGGGCGCTGATTTTGAAGTACAACATTTGACCACCTGAACTACAACCAAACATAAGAATACGAAGTAGCTGAAAGCATTTTTATGCTCTTAGGAGAAACTTTTTGAAAATACTTGTGATTAGACTTATGTGATTACAAGCGTAATACATGTTTATATTAGGAAATTTAGAAAACGCAGTAAAACATTAAAAAGAATATTTCTGAGTTGGATAGTTATGGAATTGACCAGGAAGCAGAGGTATATCTCTTCCCCCTGACCTTTGTAGTTACAACAAATAAAAGTTCACGAGGAACACCCTGGCCCTGGAGAGAGTGTTGGGAGGAGCAGCTGTGCCTGGAAGTGTGGCCACTTTAAAAAGAAGGGGCAAGACTTTCTCCTGAAAGTGACTCCAGGAGATCTGAGACCCCGACGATTATAGCCTGATGGGTTTGCTGAGCAGGTAGGAGGTGAGCCTTGCAGAGGCCAGGTGGGGAGCCCAGAGCCCACTGTGCCAGGAGGCAGCAGCAGGTGGAGGGCAGACCTCCAGACTAGACTCCAGGGCTGCTTTCCTTGTTCTTTCCCTTCTCTGTTCTTTCTTCCCTTCCTTTCTCTTTTAAGACAAGCAACCCTGGCAGACATGGGTCAGCGTGGATGAAAGGCCTTTAATGGCAACTTTGATTCCTCTATAAAGTCTAGATTATGTGATGGCAGATTTGAATTCCTTCCTTCCTTCCTTCCTTCCTTCCTTCCTTCCTTCCTCTCTTTTCCTCCCCCCCCTTCCTCCCTCCTCCCTTCCTTTCTTCTTTCTTTCCACATGGGTTTGAACCCAGAGATGCAACATCCCCAGCCCTTTTTATTTTTTGTTTTGAGGCAGCTTTTCACTGAGTTTCTGAGGCCGGCCTCAAACTTGGATCCTCCTGCCTCAACCTCCTGAGTAGGTGGGATTATGGGCATGTACCATCACGTGTAGCTGAATGTTCATTTTGAGCAATGAAAAGCTGGCAAAGTTTTTTTTTTTTTAATACCAATAGTCCTATTCTGAAAACCAAACAGGGAAGTCCAGAACATGTTCTTGTTCTTGTGACTTTGTCCAGGTGCCCTGGGGTTCCTTCTTGTGCATTCCTAAGTAGAAGGTTAGAGTTTAAAGTTGAAAGTCTTGGTTGGGTAGTAATAATAGTTGTCTTAGGGCTGCCCCAATTTAAACATGACGTTTTGGGAATAGAGGGAGGCTCAGGCTAGTGTCACAAATATTGCTGAAGTTCTCTTGAGATTATAGTTGATTAAATGGATTTGGGGACTTTGATTTAGATAGCTATTATTATTTTATTTATGTAACAGTATTATTCAGATTTTATATTAGAAGTAAAAATGATGAAAATAACAACAACAACAAAATAATAGTCTTCTTAGAGAACGTTTTCTTTTTGTAAGAATAATAGATCTTGGGATCGACAGTGTGATTCTGAGAAGGGTCTTGAGTGTGAAAGGAGACCATTTCCTGGGGTCAGCCTAGAGAATTGGTGTAATTCTCCTTTTTGTAAGAAAAGAATTTGAATCTACTATGTAGTAGCCATGATTTTTGGGAGTCAATGCTCTTGACAGGTCAAAATAGAACAAGCAAGATGATCATCCTTTCCCATTAGGAATATAATTTTTGAAAAGGAATATGCCAATATGTGTTTTGAAATAAGAACATCAAAAAAGCTGGATGCAAATGAAGTTTTTATGCATGATAAGAGATCTTTTCCCTTACCCCTTCTAAGTTTTCGATTTTAAAAATTATTTTTTCTGCACTGGGGTTGTGGCTCAGTGGTAAAACACTTGCCTCTCATGTGTGAAGCACTGGGTTTGATCCTCAGCACCACATAAAAATAAATAAAGGCATTGTGTCCATCTACAATTAAAAAAAAAATTTTTTAAAGATTCACTTTTCTGTTCTGAATTTGAGGTTTCATATAGATTCTTATATTGCAGCTGACTTTAAATTTGAATAGAGTTTTGGTAGTTTTAAATGAGAGATGTTACTGTATGCATCACCATGCCTGTATCTTATCACTCTGCTCTTGATGTTTTTTTTTTTTTCAGTACCTGAGATTGAACCCAGATATTATTTACCACTGAGCTCCATCCCAAAGCCCTTTATTTTTTCAAAACAGATTTTCACTAAATTACTGAGGATGGCCCCAACCAAACTTGAGATCCTCCTGCTTCAGGCTCCAGAGTAGCTGAGATTACAGATGTCACCACTGCACCTAGCTGCTCTTTTTGCCTATTGGCATGTGTGTCCCTAAGTTAGTGTATGGTTAGTATGTTAGCGTATGGTCAGTATCTGTTACTGGGAACAGAGGTCCCATTGCTGGGCTTCACTAAAACTCGAGAGACAACAGTTGCTGAAGAAAAACAGATTTATTCAAAGCTGCCCTTGAGGAAGATAGAGGAGGACATATATTTTAGTTGTAGTTGGACACAATGCCTTTATTTTATTTATTTATTTTTATGTGTTGCTGAGGATCAGACCCAGTGCCTTGCATGTGCTAGGCAAGCACTTTACGGCTGAGCTACAACCCCAGCCCGAGGAGACCTTTTTTTAAATCTCAAACCTCCATATGAGGGGCTTTGGGGTATCAACAGCTTTTATAACAGGAGAAGGGGTTCAGTGGGACAAAATGTAGGAAACAGACATGTGGATTCAGTTAGGTTGTAGTAATCAGAAACATGTTAAAATCTTTTCCTTGGTGCTTACCTGGGCCACAGGGTAGCTTCTCAGTTTTCATTTTAGTAGGAGGAAATTTCTGATGCAGGAAAGCAGTTATCAGGAAGTTGATCTTTAAAGGGGCTCTGTTTGGGTTCTTTTTTTTTCTTTTTTCTTTTTAATAACTTTTAGTTGTAGGTAGACACAATACCTTTATTTTATTTATTTTTCTATGTGATGCTGAGGATTGAATCCAGTGCCTCACATGTGCTAGATGAGCACTCTACCACTGAGCCACAATCTCAGCCCCCGAATTCTTTTTCATAAGTGCAGAGCAATCCATGGTAATGTAAATATACCATTATTTATTTAATCCTATTGATAGACATCTAAATTGTGTCTAGTAGTTTGCTGTTACCAATAGTACTGCAATGACTAACCTTGCACATAAGTCATTTCACTCAGATGTAAATTGAAGGATACATTTCCAAGAGTGGAATTGCTGGGTCAGAGGGGGCCACCAGTTGCCTTCTGTTAAGGTAATTTCATCAGCAGTGAGTGAATGAATGCCTGCCTCCCACTTGCTTGGCAGCAGAATGTGTGGTCTCAGCCAGTTTAGTAGGCGGAAAAAAGTTTCTTATCATGTTTTTAATTTGCATCTTATGAGTGATGTTGAACATTTGAAAAGGTGGGCCATTTATATTTCCATGGTTGTTTTTCCTGTTGGAACACTGACCTTTCTTGTTGGGTTAGCTGAGAATTCAGTTTGGTAACTATGACATGCTCTTGTCACCTCTTAGGTGCCCTTAGCATCTGTTCTGGTCTGAGTTTCACAGGGCTGTGTCTGGTGATAGCTTTTTTTTTACCTGCAGAATCTAGAAATGGTGCAGAGTGTCACATGACTGGTACTGGGCGAGTGCAAGAAGCCTAGCCAGACTGGCTTTTGTAGTATAACCCACTCTTGAGATAACTCATTAATCTATTGATCACTTGAATGGGTTATTCATTCATAAGGTCTGGGCTCTAATCTCCTCTCAAAGGTCCCACCTGGTCCTACCTCTTAATATTTTCATAATGGGAATTAAATTTCAACATGAGTTTTAGAAGGAGCAGACCATATTCAAACCACAGCAGATCTCTCTAGTTAACTGCTTATAAGCCTCAGCTCAGAGAGATGTTGATCAAGTGTCCAGCCCAGTGCTTGACTTGAATATGTGCCAGGCAGACACTAGCCACCTCCACCACCATCCATTTTGGGCTGTGTGTGGGAGCAGGAACACAAACTGCACGAGGTTTTCAGTGTGGGACGGTGACAGGCATATCACCCCATCTGGGGCTAGAATTGGGGAAGTGAGCACCTTCTGGCTCCTCTCAAAGGATAAGGGGTGCTGGAGGACAGGAGGGGGCACAGCTGGAGCCCCGAGGCCGCACTGGGTGCTGTACCTCCAGGAGTCCCCTGGAGTTGGGCAGTGCAGGTCCAAGAGGCTAAATTTCCTGGGGTATGTATGCTTTTGGCTGCAGTGTTGGCTGCTCCTGATGGCTTTGCTTGCATGTGGTCACCAGGGGCCATCTTGTTTGAAGAGGTAGTGAAAGCAAGATGTGGGTTTTGGAGCACCAGCCCACTTCAGGGCAGTGAGTGGTATGTTAGAACTGTGAGCTGCAGCTTTTGGGGTATCCTGATCTAAGATTGACAGCTCTGGAGGTTTAGCATATGTTGCATTGTGCTCACCTTTTCTTAGTAGTTAATTTTGTTAGGTTTGATTGGGGGCAGGGTGTTGTTTGCAGTGTTGGGAATCAGACCCAGGGCTTTATGCATGCTAGGCTAGCCCTGTACCACTGAGGTACATTTTCAGCCCCTTAAGTTTGGAATTCCTAATAATATTGAAGGCAACTGGAAGATTGTTTATGTTCATAAAAAAATGGTCTTGAAGTATAGACTGGGAAATACTAATCTCAGTATTTCTAGTCTTTATTCAAATTACATTTTTAATTTGTAGAGTAGGTTTGGATATCAAAGGAAATTATCTTTTGTGTGTATTTGCTGTGAAGGGGGCTTAAGAATTGTGTTACCTTTCTATTAAAAGAACAGAAAGCTGTTAATTTGGGGGAGCTTTATTCCTACTCTGAAAGTGATGGGCTTAGTGTAAAGTGTTTCATGGAGCTTCCAGACATGTCACTGTGGTGGGTGGATTACAAGGATCCTGAATAGGTGGGAAATTGAGTTCTGAATCCTTTGATCAGAGGTGTGGGGTTCCAGGTGCCTCTGCCCTCTGCCTACAGGAGCACCTCCAACATCTTAGGAGAGCTGCTTCGGAGCAAGCACACCATTGGCTTGACTTAGTAGAAATAAAGCACATGAGCAAAAAAGACCCATTTCCTGAGCCATAACCACCCCTCCCCACACACACCCAGAGTCAAAATAGCACTGTGTTTTGGAGACTGACAAAATCAACCAATAAATTGAAATTAAAAAAACCTGCTTTCAGAACTGATAAAGTGACTGCGTCCGTAGTAGTGGTTTGGGAGACAAATTTAAAGCCGCAAGTTTGGTTTCAAACAGTTTGGAGGGAAAAAAGGACATCTTGTTCCCAAATAGGGTTTTAAAAATAAATCATGTCACTAATATTTTTATAAAAACTTGATCAATTTCCTGAGAGGTGAGATGCCAGATTTCTCCCATTATCTGTGTTGCTCCTAATAGCACAAAAATAAAACCAGACTTCATTAGTTTAGAAAGCTTTCTAAGACATGTTTTATTTCCTGGTTAAGATAACACTTAGAGGTTCCCAAATATGAAACTCATACTATCAGCAACATTTTTTCATCCTTTTCCCGTAAAAGAAAAAAACAACTCAATGCCTTTCTCAAAGAACTTATTTAATATTTGGTTTTATCTTATCCCCCCTAGTGCTGGGGATCCAACACTGAGCCTACAACATTTTGGTTTTCAAAACTTAATTTCATGTGCTCTTTCAAAAGTACATCCTTGCCGGGCGCGGTGGCGCACGCCTGTAATCCCAGCACTTTGGGAGGCTGAGGCAGGAGGATCGCGAGTTCAAAGCCAGCCTCAGCAATGGCGAGGCACTTAGTAAACTCAGTGAGACCCTGTCTCTAATAAAAATACAAAAAGGGCCGCCGGGATGTGGCCCAGTGGTCGAGTGCCCCTGAGTTCAATCCCCGGTACCAAAAAAAAAAAAAAAAAAAAAAAAAAGTACATCCTTGGAATAAGTGGATTTTCAACAACCAAAGGAAGCAACATTAGTGAAATAGATTCATATTTTGAATAGAATTATTTGCCTTTAAGCACTAAAAATTAGGCAGCTCCTTGCACATAAACAAAAGATCAGGGGTCAGACAAGAGCAGTCCCCTGAGAGTGCCCTGTCTCTCGTGGCCTCAGCCCCCTTTTTATGATCAGTCTTTCCAGTGTGTTCCCATTACCAAACTGGAGCTTCCGGTGGTGCTCAAGGAGACAAGAGACATGTTCTTGTCCTAAGGGAGAGGGGAGGTGGATGGGGCTGCACCTCAGCTCTGCTGTAGGAAGTCAGTAGGTGGAAGGTGGGCCTTGAGGTCCCCAGGACAGGTAGACCTTGTGCACGTACTTTAGAAACCACAGGTTATTTAGGTCAGTAATATTCACAGTTAATAAACTTCCTGTACTCTGGTAGGAAAGAAAACTTCCTTTCTACGGTGTGATTTTTATGCTCCCTATACCAGTCTCTTTGGAACCTGCACCTCTGTCTGCCCGGCCAACCCTCTGCCCCAACATCTAGGCCAGGGCTGGGGTGCTGCCCATTGTACTGTTACAGTGTCTGCTCACCCCCCATCCTCCCCCTGCCCCAAAGATAGGTAGGAGCTACAGCTCCCATCCAGGGCATCCCCACCATCCATTAGTCCATTTCCTCTCTCTCTTGAGCCTTACCTTGGACACCATTTAAAACCTCAACCCAGGCCACTGTCCTTGTCCTGTAGTCTGCCCGCCTCTTGGCTCTTCTTGTCTTCCCTTTTTACTTTCCCAGCACCCATCCATTCTCCCTGCTGCAGCCAGGGTGGCCATACAAAGCCCACACCTGATCGTGGATTCCCGTATTTGGCATCCCTTCATGGTTCCCTACTATTTCCTTTGTTAAGTTGGAATTCCTTAGCCATGTGCCCCTCTAGACTTAACTTCTGGGGGAACAACAGGACTAACATCCTCGTTGCTTGGGACATGGCCAGGATTTGTTGAACAAGTATGCAAACCTTTATTTGGGCTGAAGAGTGTCTACATCTTATTTATTTGGTTTTGGGAATTGGGACCCAGAAGTGCTTCTTTACCACTGAGCTACACCCCCAGTCCTGTTTTGCACCCCCCTCGACCCCAAGACTGGGCCTCACTAGTTGCTGAAGGTAGCCTTGAAGTTGCAAATCCTCCTGCCTCAGCCTCCAAGTCACTGGGATTACAGGGTACTTCACTAGGCCTGGCAGTGTCTGCATTTTATAGTACTTAATTCATGTGTGTTAGAGAGCAGTAAGAAGGGCTAACTCTTGCCAAAATTCTGTCTTCCTTGGAGCCATATAAATTTTTTAAAAAAAATTTTATTGAGGCCAAGGTTTGCATAACGTAAAATTAACCATGTGAAAGTGAACAGTTCAGTGACATTTAAACACAGTCACAATGTTGTGCAACCACCATCTCAGCTAGTTCCAGAACATTTCCATCACCCCAAAAGGCACCCTGTACTCAGGGAGTGGTTATTTCTCTAGCAACCCAGGATAAATACAGGGGAAGGGTAGTCTCAGCTCACATAGGACTTTCAAACGAGACCTGGGTTTCTCTGATTTTAGTAACTGGGTGCCCTTGTTTTAGAGGAGCTCATCTGAGTGTGCATCTCTCGTGAGGCTTCTCAGTGTGTTGAGTGCTGTTGTGATATCACTTGGAGCGTGGTGCCCGTTGCAAGTTAGTTCCTGTGTGGATCTGAACTTGGCTGGGAGCGTGTATCTGGCTAAACAGCTAGTTTTATAAGGATTGCCGGGCGCGGTGGCGCACGCCTGTAATCCCAGCACTTTGGGAGGCTGAGGCAGGAGGATCGCGAGTTCAAAGCCAGCCTCAGCAATGGCGAGGCACTTAGTAACTCAGTGAGACCCTGTCTCTAATAAAAATACAAAAAGGGCCGGGGATGTGGCCCAGTGGTCGAGTGCCCCTGAGTTCAATCCCCGGTACCAAAAAAAAAAAAAAAAAAAAAAAAAAAAAGTACATCCTTGGAATAAGTGGATTTCAACAACCAAAGGAAGCAACATTAGTGAAATAGATTCATATTTTGAATAGAATTATTTGCCTTTAAGCACTAAAATTAGGCAGCTCCTTGCACATAAACAAAAGATCAGGGGTCAGACAAGAGCAGCCCCTGAGAGTGCCCTGTCTCTCGTGGCCTCAGCCCCTTTTTATGATCAGTCTTTCCAGTGTGTTCCCATTACCAACTGGAGCTCCGGTGGTGCTCAAGGAGACAAGAGACATGTTCTTGTCCTAAGGGAGAGGGGAGGTGGATGGGCTGCACCTCAGCTCTGCTGTAGGAAGTCAGTAGGTGGAAGGTGGGCCTTGAGGTCCCCAGGACAGGTAGACCTTGTGCACGTACTTTAGAAACCACAGGTTATTTAGGTCAGTAATATTCACAGTTAATAAACTTCCTGTACTCTGGTAGGAAAGAAAACTTCCTTTCTACGGTGTGATTTTTATGCTCCCTATACCAGTCTCTTTGGAACCTGCACCTCTGTCTGCCCGGCCACCCTCTGCCCCAACATCTAGGCCAGGGCTGGGGTGCTGCCCATTGTACTGTTACAGTGTCTGCTCACCCCCCATCCTCCCCCTGCCCCAAAGATAGGTAGGAGCTACAGCTCCCATCCAGGCATCCCCACCATCCATTAGTCCATTTCCTCTCTCTCTTGAGCCTTACCTTGGACACCATTAAAACCTCAACCCAGGCCACTGTCCTTGTCCTGTAGTCTGCCCGCCTCTGCTCTTCTTGTCTTCCCTTTATTTCCCAGCACCCATCCATTCTCCCTGCTGCAGCCAGGGTGGCCATACAAAGCCCACACCTGATCGTGGATTCCCGTATTTGGCATCCCTTCATGGTTCCCTACTATTTCCTTTGTTAAGTTGGAATTCCTTAGCCATGTGCCCCTCTAGACTTAACTTCTGGGGGAACAACAGGACTACATCCTCGTTGCTTGGGACATGGCCAGGATTTGTTGAACAAGTATGCAAACCTTTATTTGGGCTGAAGAGTGTCTACATCTTATTTATTTGGTTTTGGGAATTGGACCCAGAAGTGCTTCTTTACCACTGAGCTACACCCCCAGTCCTGTTTTGCACCCCCCTCGACCCCCAAGACTGGGCCTCACTAGTTGCTGAAGGTAGCCTTGAAGTTGCAATCCTCCTGCCTCAGCCTCCCAAGTCACTGGGATTACAGGGGTACTTCACTAGGCCTGGCAGTGTCTGCATTTTATAGTACTTAATTCATGTGTGTTAGAGAGCAGTAAGAAGGGCTAACTCTTGCCAAAATCTGTCTTCCTTGGAGCCATATAAATTTTTTAAAAAAAATTTTATTGAGGCCAAGGTTTGCATAACGTAAAATTAACCATGTGAAAGTGAACAGTTCAGTGACATTTAACACAGTCACAATGTTGTGCAACCACCATCTCAGCTAGTTCCAGAACATTTCCATCACCCCCAAAAGGCACCCTGTACTCAGGGAGTGGTTATTTCTCTAGCAACCCAGGATAAATACAGGGGAAGGGTAGTCTCAGCTCACATAGGACTTCAAACGAGACCTGGGTTTCTCTGATTTAGTAACTGGGTGCCCTTGTTTTAGAGGAGCTCATCTGAGTGTGCATCTCTCGAGGCTTCTCAGTGTGTTGAGTGCTGTTGTGATATCACTTGGAGCGTGGTGCCCGTTGCAAGTTAGTTTCCTGTGTGGATCTGAACTTGGCTGGGAGCGTGTATCTGGCTAAACAGCTAGTTTTATAAGGAAAACTAATGCCCCAAACCCAGTGGCTTGTGTACAAGCTGTAGCATGATTTAGTAATAGTTTTAAAGGTAGACCTTTACTTAAAACACTAAGAAAATTCTGCCCTGTAAGAATGCATAGTGTCATTTGAGATCTCTGGAATACTTTAAAACCAGCCTCAGACTTGGGTTATAATCTCCATGATCTTGAAAGAACCCTTTAATTTTTTCACTGCTCTCATTTCTTTGACTAAAAGTTAAGTAGATTGGCAATCTCTCAGGATCTTCTCAGTCTACGCTATGCTGCTTAGACCTTTTGTCTTTTTAATTTCTTTTCCCTTGTACTCATTATAGAAAATTGCCAAAATAAATAAAGGGGAAAAGAAGGTTAAAAAATTCAGGACTACTGATTAAAAAAACAACCACGGCTAATATTTGGAAGTAACGTGCAATAATGTATGGGTACATACTGATTATAAAAGATCCAAACAAGCCGGGCGCGGTGGTGCACGCCTGTAATCCCAGTACTTGGGAGGCTGAGGCAGGAGGATCGTGAGTTCAAAGCCAGCCTCAGCAATGGCAAGGCACTTAGCAACTCAGTGAGACCCTGTCTCTAATAAAATACAAAAAAGGGCTGGGGATATGGCCCAGTGGTCAAGTGCCCCTGAGTTCAATCCCCGGTACCAAAAAAAAAAAAAAAAAAAAAAAAGATCCAAACACCCAGGAAGGGTTTGGAGGAAGAAGTGAAAGGGGTCTGCCATGGCTGTCTTGTCTCAGGGGCACCCTTCCTAGTGGTTTGTGGTTTTTCTAGATCCTTTACCAAGTGTTTGAACAGGTAGGCAGGTTATTACAACTTTATTTATTTCTTTACCATTTCAATTTTTTATTTGTTTTAATTAGTTATACATGACAATAGACTGCATTTATACACTTTGATATATCACACATAGAATGGGATATAGTTTCTCATTTTTCTGAGTATACATGTTGTAGAATCATGGGCCATGCAGTCACATGTATACATAAAAGAATAATGCCTGTTTCATTCTACTGTCTTTCCTATTCCCACATCCCCTCCTTTCACTTCCCTCTACCTAATCTAAGGTAACACTATTCTTCTCTAGTGCCCTTGTCTTATTGTGAATTAGCATCCACATATTAGAGAAAACATTCGGCCTTTGATTTTTTGGGGGATTGGCTTATTTCACTTAGCATGATGTTGTCCAACTCTGCCTAAGTCTTTGATCCACTTTGAGTTGATTTTTGTGCAGGGTGAGAGATAGAGGTTTAATTTCACAGCGCTTGGGAGGCTGAAATAGGAAGATCGAGAGTTCAAATCCAGCTTCAGCAATGGCGAGGCACTTAGCAACTCAGTGAGACCCTGTCTCAAATAAAATACAAAAAATAGCTGGGGATGCGGCCCAGTGGTGGAGTGCCCCTGAGTTCAAGTCCCCGTACCAAAAAAAAAAAAAAAAAAAAAAAAAAAAAAGAGGTTTAATTTCAATTTCATTTTACTACATATGGATTTCCAGTTTTTCCAGCACCATTTGTTGAATAGGCTGTCTTTTCTCCATTGAATGTTTTTGGTACCTATGTCAAGTATGACATAACCGTATTTATGTGGGTTTGTCTCTGTGTCCTCTATTCTGTACCATTGTCTACAAGTAGTCTATTAAAACTTTATTTCTTAAAGCACAATTGTAATAATTTTGTTTGTTTTACAAGATTATCATCATTTTCACAGTGTTGGAGTTTATTATTTTCCAGCACATCAACTTTATAGCTAAATATTATTCTCTAAGTGTAATTTAACTGTGTCTGTGGTTTTTTTTTTTTTGGGGGGGGGTGATACTGAAGCTTGAACCTAGGGCCTTAGACATGCTATGCAAGTAATATAGTGTTGAGTTACACCCCCAGCCCAATATCTATCTTTTTTTTTTTTTTTTTTTTTTTGTGGTACCGGGGATTGAACTCAGGGGCACTCGACCACTGGGCCACATCCCCAGCCCTTTTTTGTATTTTATTTAGAGACAGGGTCTCACTGAGTTGCTAAGTGCCTCGCCATTGCTGAGGCTGGCTTTGAACTCGCGATCCTCCTGTCTCAGCCTCCCAAAGTGCTGGGATTACAGGCGTGTGCCACCCGCGCCCGGCTCCAATATCTATCTTTTTGATGAATATTTATGTTGTCCCCAAGTATTCAGTAATTCAAACAATGCTGCAGTGGTCAGCTTCAAATACACATGCCCCAGGCATGGATATTTCTGAAGAATGAGTTTGTACACACGCAGTTACTAGATCCAAAAAACACCTATTTTAAATCCCTTCTCCATATCACCCTTCATAAAGATGGTTCTACCAAGAAAATAGGATGGTTGCTGTCCCCCCACACCCTGGTCAACACTAGGTTCATCTTTTAAATTCTTCAAATCTTTGTTAAAAAAATAAATTTTATTTTACACATTTCTGTAATTTTAAATGAATTAAAATTAGGACAGCTATTTGTATGCTTATTGTATATTTTAAATTTTCTTCTGTGAATTTAATATTCCTAGCCTTTGCCCATTTCTTTTGACTTGTTTGTTTTTATTATTGATTTTAGGCGTAGTTCATGAACTATTTTCATATATTGCAGTCTTAAGCCATCTCATTTTTTTTAGTATATTTCACATGTAAACTTTTTGGTTTTTATTTATATTTTTAATCTTTCTTAAAATGTAGTTGTTCCATACCTGTAGTTAGCTTAATATTCATGTTTCCTTGATATTACAAATTTATTTTTCTTGTATTCTGGGTGTAAATGAATGGTTTATAACTAATTACTTGTTATATTTGGGCAGTGATTACTTTCTTTGGGCTAAAGCCGTTTTGGTTTTCAATTTTGCTTCTTCAGGAAAGATTGCTAGGAATGGAAACATTTGCCTGAAGAGTAAAAATATCAATGTTCCTGCTACAGGATGGTGGAACCCAAGATGATTATGCTGCCCCTCACCAAGAGCAGGCAGAGAAAGGGGCTGCTGGGTGCCAATGTCTCCTTTGAATTCACCACAGGATGGGTTCTGGTCTTTATGTGGGAGACCCAGAAACTGAATTTTAATTGGTATAGACACTGGGCTCCCACCCACTCCCTAGTGCCCCAGGCGGGAGCACACACCAACAGGCTGGTCTGTTTAATGGCAGTGAATATTAAATAAATGCTAGCAAGCTAGTCAGTTAGGGGAAGAGCAGGGCTCCAGTTCCTCTAACTGAAGTTCCTCTGTCCAGGGCAGCTGTCAGGTGGTTTCTTGGGAGGAATCTTCACAGAGGTGGCTTTAGGGTATTCTCTTCTGATCAGTGATGATGGCCTGGACATCTAAATAGCAGTACTGGCCTCTCTGAGCCTCTTTCCCTGGCCTGAGGTTTCTATGGGATGTTCCTGGTCTCCTCTGGCTGAGCT
This sequence comes from Tamias sibiricus, assembly GCA_025594165.1. NCBI lineage: Eukaryota > Metazoa > Chordata > Mammalia > Rodentia > Sciuridae > Tamias > Tamias sibiricus. The sequence goes on along the minus strand of CM046659.1, from coordinate 182,363,546 downwards.
GTGAGATGTATCTTCACCCTGTGAGACACGACACCACCTCCATCAAAAAACGCATGCCCTGGTCACTGTTGCAGCACAGTGACAGCATCAGAATTTCATTGAAGAGGGCTGGGGATATAGCTCAGTTGGTAGGGTGCTTGCCTTGCATGCTCAAGGACCTGGGTTCAATCCCCAGCACCACAAAACAAAAACCAGAATTTCATTTAAGAAAACTAAAACTTTGCTGCTATGATGGGGGAAATGCATACTTTGGACCCTTATGAGCCTTACAGAAGGCTTTTTTAAAAGGAAAAAACGTGTTTCTCTACAGCAGAGTGGTAAGGGCTGACACAGCCTCTTTTTTTGAAAATTTGTTTTGTTTGGATACACAGGACAATAGAGTGTATTTTGACCTATTTATTATACATACATGGAATATAACTTATTCTAATTAGGATCCCATTCTTGTGGTTGAACATGATATGGAGTGTTGCCGGTTGTGTATTTATATGTGAATGTAGGAAAGTTAGGTCTGATTCATTCCATTGTCTTTCCTGTCCCCATACTCCTCCCTTCCCTTCCCTTCATTCCCCTTTGTCTGATCCAGTGAACGTCTGTCCCCCTACCACCACCACCTATTGTATGTTAGCATCTACATATCAGAACATTTGACCTCTGTTTTTTGGGGATTGGCTTATTTCACTTAGCATGATAGTCTCCAGTTCCATCCGTTTACTGGCAAATGCCATAATTTCATTCTTCTTTATGGCTGAGTAATATTCCATTGTGTATACATGCCATGTTTTCTTTATTCATCTGTTGAAGGGCACCTAGTTTGGTTCCATAGCTTAGCTGTGGTGAATTGAGCTGCTACAAACATTGATGTGGCTGCATCACTGTAGTATGCTGATTTTTAAGTCCTTTGGGTGTATACTGAGTCAAATGGTGGTTCTATTTCAAGTTTTCTGAGGAATTTCTATACTGTTTTCCAGAAGGGTTGCACCTATTTGCAGTCCACCAGCAGTGTATGAGTGAACGTTTTCCTCCACATCCTCACCAACATTTATTGTTATTTGTGTTCTTGATAATTGTCATTCTGACTGGAGTGAGATGAAATCTCAGTGTAATTTTAACTTGCATTTCTCTAATTGCTAGAAATGTTGAGCCTTTTTTTATATATATATATATTTGTTGACCAATTTTATTTTTTCTTTTGTGAAGTACCTGTTCAGTTCTTTACCTATTTATTGATTGGTTTTTTTTTTTTTTTTTTTTTTTTTTTTTTTTTTTTTTTTTTTTTTGTCGTTTGTTTGTTTTTTGGTGTTAAGTTTTTGGATTTTTTTGGTACCAGAGATTGAACCCAGAGGCACTTTACCACTGAGCCACATCCCCAGCCCTTTTTTGTATTTTATTTAGAGACAGGGTCTTGTTGAGTTACTTAGGGCCTCGCTAAATTGCTGAGGCTGGCTTTGAACTCGTGATCCTCCTGCCTCAGCCTCCCAAGTGCTGGGATTACAGGTGTGCGCCACCGCGCCCGGCCTCTCTTCATGTTCTTGATTGCTTTCTTTATTGTGAAGAAGCTTTTTAGTTTGATACCATCCCATTTATTGATTTTCGATTTTACTTTTTGCGCTTTAGGATTCTTGTTGTAGAATTTGGTTCCTAAGCCGACGTGATGGAGCGTTGGGCCTCTCTTTTCTTCGTGTAGGTGCAGTCTCTGGTCTAATGCCTAGGTCCTTGATCCACTCTGAGTCTTGTGACATAGCTTCTTCATGGAGTGTTTCTCTTCAGGTGGTGATCAATGGAGGGGCCACGTCCACTGGTGAGCAGGACAATGAAGACACAGAGCTCATGGCAATCTATACTACAGAAAATGGCATTGCTGAGAAGGTACTGCCCCTCGTCCCTGCCTCTGCCCTGGATCCCATGCTGCAGGGATGTCCCTGGACTGGGGCTCTGGGCCTACACCCCTGTACAGGGCTGTGTCTGTGCATCTGTTCTCTTTGTAATGGAAAGAGGAATCATAATTACTAGTTTTTAATTGTCTTAATGGCAGTTAAGATGTGAACCTTATTGAGTAGATTATCTCGATATTTTTTTTTAAAAGCCTCAATGAGGATGCCAGAGATAAGTGGTTAGGAGTTTGAGGACTGGAGTGGGGTTGTGGCTCGGTGGCAGAGCGCCTGCCTTGCACATGTGAGGCACTGGGGTTCGATCCTCAGCACCACACAAAAATAAATAAACAAAGATTAGGAAAAAAAAAATAAAGAGCTTGAGGACTGAAGTCAGGTCTGGCTGTAAATTTTACTCAAACCCTAAGGGTCTATATACATTTGAATTTTGTTCTTTTCGCTCACTCATTATTGCTGTCTGAGCAACAGTGTTTTGGCAGGAAGGTGTAGACTTTATTTCTAGGTACAAAGATGGTCTCTTTACCAGGGATGCAGTGGGATGGGGTTGGGTGGGAGTGGCAGACCAGTGCTTTTTGTTTGAAAGCAGTTGACATTTTATAACATCTGTTCACTGGGGGTCTCACTCAGGGTGTCACTTTACAGTCCCAACCTGGGAGGGAGCATCTCTGTTCAACTAGGAAGATCCACAGACTTGGAGAGAAACTCTGAGAAAGCTGGGTGCTTGGGGTTGGGGGGGTGGTTGATGCCAAGGGACGCAGAATTCCCAGTTCTGAGGATCAGCCGTCCCACTGAGTGAGTGTGCTTGAGCCTCATCTCAAATGTGGCCAAGGCTCAAAATTTAGAGAAAGTCAGCCTTGGGATTAGAGTTGTTTTTCAGCAACAGTGGGCTGTACGGAGCTGAGTGAACCTTGTTCTGGGCATTCACTAATTATGTCCTTTCCCCTCACCCACAGAGCTCTCTCGCAGAGACTCTGGACAGCACTGGCAGTCTAGACCCCCAAAGGTCAGACATGATTTACACCATAGAAGATGTTCCTCCCTGGTACCTGTGCATATTTCTGGGATTGCAGGTAAGATGGTTCCTTCAGAATGTGTAACCACTGTCAGATGCCTGAATTGTCAACCACCTGAGTTTTGGGAAAATTTAAATTTGATTTTTATTTATTGAATATTTTATCATGAATTTACTCTTTTTTATGAGTGATAAATGGGAATTTTTAACATCAATTTCAAAATAGCCTGGTTCAGTGGCGCACGCTCCTAATCCCAGCAGCTTAGGAGGCTGAGGCAGGAGGATTACAAGTTCAAAGCCAACCTCAGCAATTTAGCAAGACTCTGTCTCAAAATGGGGCTGGGGATGTGGGTCAGTGGTGAAGAACCCCTGGGTTTAATCCCCAGGACCCCCCCTCCAAAAAAAAAAAAAAGTAGAGCAAGAGAAAAACTGGGAAAAGAAAGAAAGAAAAATATTCAGGGAATGACGAAAGGAAGGGGGAAGAATAAGAAGGTAGTAGAAATACAAAAGAAGGCTGGTTGCAGTGGTGCTTTCCTTTAATCTCAGTGATTCTGGAGGCTGAGGCGGGAGGGTCACACGTCTGAGGCCAGCCTCTGCAACTTAGCAAGACTTGACTCCAAATAAAAAGGACTGGAGATGTAGCTGTGGTCGAGTACCCCTGGGTTCAATCCCCAAAAGAAAGAAGAAAGGGGGGGGGGAAAGGTATAGAAGTTAGAATAAGAGAAGGAAGAAAGCAGAGAAGAGTACAGAGGAATTGATTTTCACCTCCCATTTCTGTCTTGGTTAACTCCAATCCACAGCCTCGGCAAGCTCCACCACGAACCCTGGAAAGTGCCTTTTTGGCCAGAATGTAACTGGAAGGTCTTACCTTTAAAAAGAAGGGAAACGTGGCTATGGCTATGAAAGTAGCCCACTGCAGCTTCCAGTGGGAGGGGAGGGGCACGTAGGCTGGGGACAAGGCGAGGGGGTCCAAGGAGGCCTTCTTCATGCTTGATACTTTCCCTTCTCGCTCTAGCTCCTTTTCCCACTTACAGGATTAAAGTGGGTTTTTGGAGTAAGGGGACAAGGCAGGAGGCTCTTTCCTGGCCTTCATTTGCTCTGTTGTTTTAGCTTGGACCCTGTTCTGAGGTCTGACTTTCCATTTTTCTTTTCTCAAGTTTGCATGATCAGTTGCCCTAGGTTTTTCTCAGATGTTGCGAAAGTTGGTCTCAGTTCCCGGACACGTTTGCTTACGTGGAAGTGGGGCTGTGCCTGCTGACCACTGGCTGGTGCTTTGGTCAGGTTTCCAGGCCCTGCCCTCCCTTCAGGTGTCAGAGTTCATGGCAGCCTTCATTAAAGGTGTCTCGCAAAGTCGGAGTCAGAGCTCAAGGAGCTGAGCTCTCTTGGCGAATACTTAACCTGACTGTCCAGAACCAAGAGCTGGAAACCTGCTGTTTGGAATCTTTCTATTGTAGATGTTTCTAAAAGTCTCCCCTAGTTAAACAGGAGTGAAAAATCCTGCCTGCGTACTGCTTTTCTTGATAATTGTAGCACATAGACTTGAGTAGCCCTAAACAGCGTGTGCTGTCCCTGAGGGGAACACTTGCACTGTTGGGCTTCATGGGCTGCAGGCAGCATGTTTGGCAAACATGGGCAGATGGGAAAGCTGTGGGGAAGAAAAGTCAGGAGTTTGCAGAACAGAAATAAGAACCAGCTAAGCAGGGAAATGAGCTGTGAGTGCCGGGACTGTCCAGGGCCACACGGAGTAGGGAGGAGGTTCCTACAGCCACTGTGTCTTCACCTGTCCTGACAAGAACAGAAAAGTTCTGTGTCTGCTGAACAATACCAGACCACAGAAAAATCTGGAAAATACCGTATGCAATGAAGCTTATGTAGCTTTAATCCCCTGACCTGAAGGAATTAAAAAAGAGCAAATAGGGCTGGGGATGTAGCTTGGTGGTAGAGCGCTTGCCTAGCATGTGTGAAACACTGGGTTTGATCCTTAGCATCACATAAAAATAAGTAAATAAATAAAATAAAGATATTATGTCCATCTACAAGTGAAAAATATATATTTTTTTAAAAAGCAAATAACTATAGAGTGTCTTAGCAATGCAAATAAAAAAATACTAGCAGATCAAATCCTAGAATAAAAGTACAGCTGGGCTAACCAGCATTTATTTCAAGAATGCAAGAATGGTTCAGCATAACACAGTTAACAGATAAGAGGAGAAAGGCCCAATGCCAAAAAGCTTTGGGGCAGGGGAGCAAATGTCTCTAGTAAGAAATATATAAGCTGTCTTAAGTCCTTCCTTTGTGCTGGCCTGGATTCATGAAAGTAGTAAGTCACAATATAAGTGGGTAACAGGATAAGAAAACACAATGAAAAGGAAAAAAAATTATTTGGCACATGAGAAATCCAAGAGATTCTTCGCGTGAACTGTGTTTATATTTGATAGATACGAGAGGAGCAAGGCTAGGATAAAATCAGGAACAAATGAGGGAGGGTTTCCTCTTTCCCTCTCCGTCTCTTCTCTCACCTACAGCACTACCTGACGTGCTTCAGTGGCACCATTGCAGTGCCCTTTCTGCTGGCCGACGCCATGTGTGTGGGGTATGACCAGTGGGCCACCAGCCAGCTCATCGGGACCATTTTCTTCTGCGTGGGAATCACAACCTTGCTGCAGACAACGTTTGGCTGCAGGTGAGACTGGGGTGTTAAAGGGGGATGCCGAAACCCTGAAGGCACTGAGCCATGCCAATTGTGCAAGGCTGCTTGGAAGAACCAGCTGGAGTTGGGGCAGGGTCCTGGTTGCGATGGTCCCCCACCCCACCCCTACAGGGTTCCCCGCCAGGTTTGTCCTCTTGCTGAAGAGCACTATGCACTCCAGTTGTGCAGCCTGGAAACTCAGCCTCTCTCCTGTTCCCCAGTTGGCTGGCAAGTCACGTTCTGTCTCCTGTGTGCCTCCCACCTCCCACCTCCCCTTGTAGTTCAGACCCGGACTGTTCGCCAGGTTCCCAGCTAGTCTCCTTGCCTCCAGGGCTCCTCATTCTTACTCTTTACCCCGTCCTGCCCTGGCCTCGTTCCATCTTTCTGCCCTCCACCTCTCCCTTGGGCTGACCAGGCTGAAGTTCCACTCCTTGTTTTAACTGAGATATACCTGGTGTCCAGTGTGTCCCTTGCTCTCTGCCTCTCCTGTTTTCAACTGTGCCTCTGGGTCCTGCCTTCTGCCATCTCTGTTTGCTCTGCCGCCTCACCCTGCTGCGTCTTTGCCTCCCCATCCACCCAGCACACACTGCACATCTTCTGTTCTGGTTTGCCCTTCTCTCCTCTGATGCGTGCCCAACTCCTCAGAAGCTTCTGCCATTCTCTGGATTCCCACGTGTGCACCTTATGTTCATGTTTCTCATGCTGCTCTATTCCAGCCTGCCCTTTTTGTTTTCTGTCTCTTCCTCACTGGCTTGTGCTGCCCTCCCCGATGCCAGGGCTTTAGCTTGTCCTCTTTTTGCATCACTAGTGCCCAACTTAAGTGAATGTGGAGCTCGCCCAGGGAGGAATGGAAACATCCTCTCCTTCCTCCTCCTGCAAGCTTGCCTTTTCCTCTCTTTGCCCCATCGTCTGCCCTCTTCATAGAGCAGCTTCTTACTTTCCTAAGACTCTGAGGGTACGGTAGGAAGCCACTCTGGCTGGACTGTCTCAGACTAAGCATGCAGGTCTGTCTCTTGTTCCATCAGAGGTATTTAGGGTTTGGCCTTCCCTGGGGAAGTAGCTGGGAGAGGAACCCAGCAGAGAAGGCTGGTGGGAGTCGTGGTCTGCCTTCTGATGACCCAGACTCAAGAGGGTTACCCTTACTGGGGGACAGTGGGCAGTGCTGGGTGTTCTGGTAGTAGTGTAGGTGGTGTCTTGAGAGCAGAAGGTAGCTCCCTCGCAGGTCAGCTGGTAGAGGGAAGCCATGTGCACTGAGGACTCCATAGCTGCAAGCCCTTGGGGTTCTCAGATTGCTAGCCCCTCTGGACAGCCTACAGCCACCATGCCCGACAAGGGGAACCCAGAAGAAAGGGACAAGGTTGTCATTGACCTACTGAGGAAGGAGCTGAGCCCAGGCTTTGATGGGTCACTTGAGCCAGGCAGTTCAAAGTGGTGACAGCACCATTGGTTCTTTGGGCACAGCATTTGTACCTCTGAGTTGCAAGCCCAGAGTGGATGAAGGCGCTTTGGTTGGCTGGGGGAAATGGTCCTTACCAGTGAACTTGTAGGCTGGTCCATCTGTGATGGGATGGTGGGCTGAACTGAAGAGGGCAGAAGATGTCTGCCTCACGTGGGGCTGCATCCTCATGTCATGCCAAGGGCTAACCTGGCCAGCCTTTGTGCCAGGTGAGCAGAGCTGCCCAAGGTGACATCAGGGGGTGTGGGGGACTTTGGGTCAGTGCTTTTGGTCCTAAGAGGATACCCTCTTTCCCATCAGAGACACAAGACCAAAGAAGAATGATCCAAGTCAGTGTAGTTCACCTCCTTTCCCCTCTGCAAGAGTAGTACGTGAGAAAGAACAGGAGAGGGGTTGACACCCTGCCCAGATGGCTCAGAACCAGAAATAGGGGGCTGTGACGTGTGTGTGTATGTGTGTGGGGGGTCTGTGTGCTATGTGCCCACAGAGCTTGACCATATTCGTTGTGGTGCAGGGAGCAGCGGGTGCCCCCTTGGCTTCCATCTCACTATGGCGGCCTTGGGCTTGGCTGTGTGTCAGGAGACAGGCGTCCCATCCAGTGACCTTGGCAGTGAGCAAATGCTGCCAGTAGAGAGGGTGTGCTGAGGCTCCCTGGCGTGGTGCTAATCTTCGGATGTGGGATTTTGGTGGCTGTTGGGGTGTGGTGTGTCCACACTCTTGCCCTGGGAAAAGAGGAAGAACACTGACCCAGCCCCACACACACCTAGTGACTTGTCTGTGTGGAAGGTGCAGGTGACTCATGGAGGAGCCAGAGGTTCCAGATTACATGCACAGTGAAGTACACAGCCAGCAGGGCTGCTGGGAGCTTGACAGGGAGTCACAGAGGAGATGGTTGCAGGCACAGGTGCTAAAGACTCAACAAGCTCTTGGCCCACAAAGGATGAAGAGGGAGCATTGTTTCCATTCTGACAGGGGCAGGAGCAGAGGTAGGAAGTCATGTCCTGGCACCGGATTCCCCTGAGCAGACAGAGGCTGGGACTTGGGTTATCAGTAGGGCCCAGGGAACTTGTGGTGGCTTTCTTAGCAGGGGACCCACCTACTGGGACTGTGCCTGGAAGGCTGTAGCTCACAGCATGTGGCAAACGGAAGGACCTACCTACTCAACATTAGGACCTTGGTTTGGTGACCTCTGCTACTGTTTCCTTTGTGAAAATGAGACACTCTGCTTTAAGTGTCCTGTGGATAGCATTTTGCCATTATCGTAATATATTGTGTTTTTGTAGATTATAAGCTTCCTAAGGTATTTTGGGAAGTTGTAGGATATAACAGATGAATATCCTTTTAGTTCTGCTAGTTTCTAATAACATACCCCACCGTCACAACCTGTGAATTATCATTTTAATAGGTTTGTGTGTTATTTCCTGTTCAAAACAGAATCCAATAAGCAGTTGAGGTAAAGGGGATTACAAGGGTGGGACACTGTGGGAGGGAAAGGCGGATAAGGCAGGGGGGCTTTGTTGTCAGCCTCACAGTGGAGGACTGAGGGTGACCTGTGCAGGTTTGAGTGGTTTGGTTTTGTCCTCAGTATTAAAGCAGCAGAACGAAAAGTTTTCTCAAATGTTTTAGCTTTCATGATTTCTAAGACTTCTCCGACTATAGGGTAGCTCTCCGTGTTGCATTTTAGGTTCTGTATATTTGTGTAGTGGCCTGCTGCTGCTTGCTGGAACCTTGTACTCATCACACTGGGGTGCAGGGATCCTGAGGACCAACCACAGGCCCTGCTTCCGTACAGGCCCTTTGTTCTGAGGAAGCTACAGCAGAGAGAGAGCAAGTGCTGCAGTCGGTCCTCCTCCTCATTTTATTTGGGTTCCATGGTAAAGAGTGGCATAGTGCCTCGGAAACCTGTTTTATTCCATAAAAATAGCCAGAATAGATAGGGAAACCATGGTGATGAGACAGATGTATGCCTTTGCAGGCCTGAACCTGAGCACAGAGTGCCAGCCTCAAGTGCCACAGCACAGTTGCTCCTCGGGATACACTCCATCCCTCAGCTGTCCTTGACCCGCGCAGCTGCAGGGATCGTGCGGTGCGGTACAGGGTGGCTGGACACTCTTCCTCCTTTGCTGCCATCTCCCCTGCACAGAAGTGTCTTCTTCCCTCCAGGGACCATTATCTTTTTGCACTGAAGGTTGTGGGTCTCAGCCTCAATTGTGGGACTTCTGTGACTTTGTTGTTTCCCAGAGCCTTTGCCTGCTGGGGACAGGGTGGTTTCTGGGATGGCTGCCTCTTCCCCCTGCCTCCCCACTCCCACCTTTTTCCTCCCCGCTACCCCCCTCCTCTTTCTCTTCTTCCTCCTCCTCCTTTGACCTTGGTTCCTCCAACTTTACTTTCAAGGTTTTTGTTACAGAGTTCCCTTTAGTGGGGTTTTAACAGTTCTCATTCTGGTGGATTTGTGCTATTTTAGCTACCCGTGGGGCTTATTTTGGAAATTAGTACAAAGCCTTTAAAATCCTCAGTGGTCAGGCAGGGTTCAGAGCACCCCTAACTCAGAGTCATCCAGACTGCAAGCCATGCCCAGAGTCCCCCAGCTCTGCACTGACACCCTGCAGCGGGGAGGAGCAGGGTCCTCTGCAGCCCTGCCCCTCTCTCACCCCATTGACCTTCCCCTAGGTGTGGCTGGAGGAGAACCCCACTACCTTTGGGGGCTATCTCCAGGGTTTTTCTCCATCACTTTGACCTCTCCATCAAAATAAGACTTTGGATGTTGTGGGGATGGGGGTGCCCAAAAGGGCTTCTTCTCACTAATCACAGACCTGTCTAGACACACAGTATTCCTTTGCCGGGGAAAGGGAGGTTTTTGGCGAAGAGAGTCATTGCAGCCTGTTCAGGAACCAGGTCTCTAAACAGATTCTCTGTCTGAGGAGAGGGTTCCCCTGTCTTCTGTCTTGCTAGTCCTTGGGGCCTGAGAGTGGGCCTTGTCCACATGGTGTGCTGAGTCCAGGATACTTAAGGATCTTAAATCTGGGGCCTTTAAACTCATGACTACTGAGAGCTTAAAAGAATGGAAGGCTGCAGAATGGGGAGGGGGAAACTGGGGACCCCCTCAATTCTCTTTCTGTATGTGTATTTGTGTCTTTGTGTTATTTTTGTTTTTGAAAAAATTGCCAACAGCATGATGGCTCACTCCTAAGCACTCTCCCAGGAGTGAGGGCTTCTTGTAACCACACCACCATTTACCACACTTGAAGTGAGCAGTCGTCCTGTCATGTCATCTACTATGCAGTGCACATTTGATTTCCCCAGTTGTCCCTAAAATATCTTTTATAGCTGTTCCCTGTGCCTCCCCAAACCAGGATCCAGCCAGGCGCGTGTGGTGCTTTTGTATGCCGTGTCTCTTCATAGTAAATGGCCCACCCTTTTCCTCTTCATATTGTCATCTTTGTAAAGAGCACAGCCCAGTCATCTTGTCATCAAGTGTCCCACAGTCTGAATTTTGTTTTGTTTCACGGTCCCTCTTACTTGTACACTGGAAGATGGGGCTAGAGGCATGGATGATTCAGGGTGAATATTTTTTCCAGAATTACCATGTAGGTGATGTCAAGCCCTTTGTATCCTGCTATGTCAGACAGGCACATAATAGTAGGTTCTGGGGTTTTTCTACCAAATAGAATACCTACCACCTATTTCACTAAGGAAGAATTTTGGACAATGCATTAAAATGAGAGGCCAGTGAGATCCTGGAGGGATGACATTGTAAGATTTTACTCCTCAAGCCAGCCAGTTAAGGCTTTGGGCTCAGGACGGTTGGGTCCCTTTCTGCCATTCACTAGCCATGGGACTCTGGCCAAGCTGTCTGGTTTCTCAAAGCCTTGCTCCCTCTGATATAAAATGATAATAAAAATGTTATTGAGCCTCAAACAAGGTAGTGTTTGTTCACACTTGCCTGTAAGCCCTCGTTATAGTGAGCCCTCTGGAAGGGAAATTGGCAGGTGGGTGCAGGGGAGGAAGAGCAGACTATAGCCCAATAAAGTAGGTCATTGGTGGATGTAGTGGTGGGGGTGTGCCTTGGCCACACAGCCAGCACCCTGACTGTGTTGCAGAGATCATCGGAATGGCAATGGAATTTGATTCTGAGCCACTCCTGCCTCAGCTGAGTATTGTGTAAGGCTGGGCTGCTTGCCTCTAGGCTGGGCTACCAAACAGCTCTCACTGTATGTTAGTGTAATGACTTTTATCCTCTACACCTTTTTTGTTTGCTTGTCAGATCCTGCTTGCCTGGCACATTCCCTGTGCTCTGTATTGCTCCTCTTCCTCATGCTACTCATTTCTTTACCCCTCCTTTTTAGGTGGGTCACTGGCAAAAGCAACTTGACAGAGAAAGTAGAGCACAGAGCTTGTGTGGAAGGAAAGAAGCGCCTTTCTTTCTATTTCTCTTTCTTAGGTTTTGAGACTATTATGCGTAACTGATACTTTAAGGAATATTACTTCTTCTCTACCCCCTGAATACAGTTGATGAACATGTTTGTTAAAGTCCTATCTGTTGAGGGGTAACTGGCATACAGTAAGATCCATTCTTTCTAACATGTAGTTGGGTGAGTTTCTACTTAGGTGTGTAGTCACATAACCACTTGTGATCCACAGATAGAGTGTTGCCACATCCCGGAAGAATTCTCTAGACTTTTCAGTAGTAAAAGTGTTTTATGCTAAAAAAACCCTTGACCTGGAATAGTTGTTAATACCTTGTTTGTAAAGGAGGTTATCTAAAGTAAAAGGAGAAAGAGAAATATGGAAAGAAAGATGGGCCCTCAATTGGAGCAGATTGCAGATATCATCATGATCTGTTCAGAACAGCATGGCATTTCCATTTACTACACTCAAGGGCCAAGAAACTATGACACACTGGTGGCAGTAAGCCCACCTAGAGCCCAGATCTTGATTCCCAGCCACCATCCTCTATTTTAATTAACCAGGGCTCCCTGGAGGAGCTGTTGACTCCAGGGTGGGAGCTGAGGAAAGGATAAGGCCATATTGTGCCAGAAAGCCAGGAATGTGTTTGAAGAATGATGGAGGGTATCAAAAGGAACAAGAACCTGCTTGAACAGGCTGCTGTTTTATGCTAACAAACCCTTGACCTGGAATAGTTGATAATACCATCAAGTTTGGGACTGTTAGCCGGGCGCGGTGGTGCACGCCTGTAATCCCAGCACTTTGGGAGGCTGAGGCAGGAGGATCGTGAGTTCAAAGCCAGCCTCAGCAATGGCGAGGCACTTAGCAACTCAGTGAGACCCTGTCTCTAATAAAATACAAAAAAGGGCTGGGGATGTGGCCCAGTGGTCAAGTGCCCCTGAGTTCAATCCCCAGTACCAAAAAAAAAAAAAAAAAAAAAAAAAAAAGTTTGGGACTGTTTATTAAGAACAGTCCACCAGCATGGTGACACCTGTAATCCCATCACGATTTGAGAAGCTGAGGCAGGAGGATTGTGAGTTTGAAGCGAGCCTCAGCAATAGTGAGGCACTAAGCAACTCAGTGAGACCTTGTCTCTAAATAAAATACAAAATAGGGCTGGAGACATGGTTCAATGGGTAAGTGCTCCTAAGTTTAATTCCCAGGCCCCCCCCCACCCCCACACAAAAGAACAGTCATGGCAGTAAATTTATAAAGCTTTGAATAAAAAAAGAAATTCATGAGTTCTACAGGGATGTTCCAGAAAGAGGAAGAAAAAAAAAAAAAAAAGGAATAAAAAGGGAATCTCTCCTTTACAAAAGGATACCAATTAATAAATGTAGATGGAATGATAAAATTGAAAAAAATCGTAATATTAAAATCCCCTCCATTAGAATATAAAGCTAGTAGTAATATAATATTCATACCAAAAATCACTCGACAGTTTGCTTATTTATTAAATACAAATGGGTAAAGGTATTTTTCCAATTAAGAGATACAGTGGCCACCACCCTAACCAAGCATCCCCACCTATGGAATATCCTGACATGAAAGGTACCCTGATGTGACACTTTTGTGGTCTTTTTGCTATAAATGCATAGCCTGGCCCTAAATATGACACATGATACAGGAACTTGGATGGGATCAGGTGTTTGTGTGTGTGTGTGGGGTGCTTACTTTTTAAAAACAATTAAAGAAATTTAAATATGCCCAAATATCAGATTACATTATTAATGTTACTTTTCTTGAACATGATAAAGGAAAGATGGTGATGTAGAAGAATATGCTTGTTCTTAAGAGATGCCTGCCAAAGTACTTGGGTGACATATGCTAGGTGTGCCACCTTTCAGCTGATGGTGATCAAGTAAATAATAAGAACATGTTATCAATTAAGAATAAAAGTTGTTTTCTTTGACACATTCCATTTTGCTTTTTCAAAGGTACTTAGAATACACATTCCTGGTGGTTGATTCAGTGATGAAACTATAGCTCCTCAAGGCCAAACTTGTCTATGTCACATAGATTATTCTTTTAAAATTGCCCTGCAGTCCAGACTCAAGTAGGTGTTTATTTGGCAATGAAAGGTTTTGTGCCAACTTTGGTTGCTCTTGTGGTTGCTTGAAGCCAGGCACAGAGTACTCTCTGTGAAAGTGAGTCTTGTTTTTGTTTCATTCATTTTCATTAAACAATTTCGATATTTTGCACCTTTGGTGGTTCTCATAGGATCCAGTGCCTTTGAAACTTTTTAAGACCTTTTTCTGATGGTACCAGAAAGGAATCTGTATCTGGGTTTACTGTGAAATTCATTCATGTACATTTCTTCTCTGCTGTCTCTTGAGTACTTTTGATCGAAGTACTCCCTCTCCCCAATTTGCAGTTAAAAATCAACACATCAGGAAGACTTAACCTCTTACCTTTTTTTTTTTTTTTTTTTTTTGTACTAGGGATTGAACCCAGGGGTGCTAAACCACTGAGCCATGTGTTCAGCCTTGGCATAGGGCCTTGCTAAATTCTGATGCTGGCCTTGAACTTTCGATCCTCCTACCTCAGCCTCCCAAGTAGCTGGGATTATAGGTGTGCGCCGTTGCGCCCATCTACCTCTTCTAACCTAACAAAGTTCCTTTCAAAGAACATTCACCTTTAGTTTATTAACTGTTGGCTCTGGGAAGAAGGTGGTAGGTGAAAGGGGCCTACCTCCTCTTGTCAAGGGCATCCCAGCCTCAAGGGTGTGATGGGCAGGTTAGCATGGGGACTGTGGCAGCACAGTGGCAGCACAGAAGGGGCCAATACCAAAGGATAGGTGGGAATCAGCGGGGCAAGGACCACACATGGGATCACGCCACAGCCTGTTGGTCTGTTCTGTGTGGTTTGGTTCCTTCAAGACTGAGGATGGCTTCCAGGTTAAGGTCATCTGTCCCTGATCCCTAAAGTGATCCTTTTAGAGCAAGGCCCTTCAGTACTCTTCTTGCCTATCGGAAGAGCACAGGCCTTGGCTGCCGTCCCCTCTGACCACCTTCACTCTGTCTCTCCCTCTGCCTTCCCCCTCAGTAAAGCATCTGTGACTCCCAAGGAGTCTTAGGTCTGTCACGTGGCTCTCATTTTGTACCTCTCTCCTTTGCCTGCAATAATTCATAGCCCCTTACAGATATGACAGTGCTTCTTGTTCTTTAAGGTCAGCTTAAGGGACTGCTCCACAGAGCCCCACAGCAAGTTGCACCATACACGCTGCTGCCTTTTGTGTGTGGCCACAGTCAGCATCTCCTTCACATAGCAGGAACCCCTCAAGGACTCAGGTAGTTATTTTCTGTTGTCGTATCTGCTTTTAATCATGCCTGTGTCAAGCAGATAACTAAGAAAGGTGTATCAAGTGACAAAATGACATATCCCTCATCTCGCACAGGGGTGGGCAGGTTCAGCCTCCCCTAGAGGTAATTGTTCAAAATGTGAATCTGATGCCTCCCACCACAGATTCTGAGTCAGGATCTGTGGGTCAGAGTGAAGAGCAGACGGTCAGCCAGTTTCATGCTGTCACTGTCAGCTTCCATCTTTTGCTCCAAGTCAGCTCTGTTAACTGATCTTGGGACGCTCCCATCTAATGTGTGCACATGCTCTTGGAACTTCCTGAGGACGTTGCAGTCAGGCTTCTGGTTTGTGCTGCCAGTTCTAGAACCCCCACTGCCTGGTGGCTCTCACTATCCTGTGCAGGTGGTGTGCCCACGTCGATGGTGGACATGTGATGTTGGCACGGGCAGCTCTTCCCACTCCTCTTGGGAGCCTTTTTTTGTTTCCTGCTCTCAGGGGAACCAGGGTCCCGGCCAGTGAGTGAGGTCCTTTGCAGCGGTGCTCTTAGGGACTTTGTCATGGTTGGACCATAAAATGCTTGCCTTAAAAGGTGCTAAAACCAGGTTAAGACTGAGCTCTGTCTGAGGAGTAGAACCCAGAGCCAGTCTTGACTTCTGCTACTGCCAGGGAGTCACCAATGCCACCTGATGCCCATGTTCCTTAGGACAAGATCTTTAAATGCAATTTGCTATTTGTGTTATAGCACCACCCCTGGAGGACTTGCTTGGAATCTGAAACTGTGATAAAGCAGATATCATTATGGCCATTGGAGATGACGTGCTTACCTCCTTTATCCTTGTGGTATATTCCTGCAGATTTGTGTTTAAGGGATTTTTTTTTTTTTTTTTTAAGTCAAATGATGTTTTCCCTTTGATGTACACTCACTTTGGGTGGCCTTCACTTCCACTTTCGTAGCACTGTGCTCCAGGGCCCTCCGGCAGGCAATCCCAACTAGATGGTTGGTGGAGGGCGTGCCCATGTGAGTGGCTGTCAGCAGTGGTTTGTACTGTGTGGCTCACCTCTGTCTTAAAGCTGGCATCCTGCCTACTCTCAATTGATTTTATTGCATGATTAAAATGTGACAAAGGAGTCTCGACCCTTATCTGGCTCAGACTGGAGTGTACTGGGCTCTGGACTTGCAGAACAGCTGCTTGTACTTCCGCCAGAGCCACTTCTGTTTCTCAGGCCGGTTGCTGTCTCACTGTCAAGGCTAACCAAGGCATTTAAGAATTTGGGTGTCTGGCGGTTCTGGGCTTTGCAAACAGAAGGAACCAGTTTTTATATTTTACCCCTTAAATAATGTGGAAAAATAGTGATTAAGTTCTTGTGGCCAACCTAAATTATTCACAAAGTCAACATGAATTATCTAAAATACAATCAAATGACAACGTTGAGAATCTTTGCACTTAGTTTGAGGACGTGGGCAGAAATTTTAATGGAGACTCTTTTAGCTTTCTGGGCCCTTTAAAAATGTGTTAGAACACTTTTGGGTATTTTTTTTATGATTAAGCAGTAATGCCATTACTTTGTAACTTACAGCTTTTTTTCTCCTTGAAACATTTAGATCACTAATATGATTTTAAGACTTACTTTTTATGACTAGGGTGGTTCTTGACTCACAAAATGGAATGACAGGGGAAGGTAGATTTTCTTTTTCCCCCCAGTGATAACCAATAAGAATTTGAAAGAGCGGTGGAGGAGGGGAAACAGCAGATGTACACTGGTGTTTAACAGGCAGCCCACGAGCTCAGCAGGAAAGAGGGAAGCCCAAGGGCTGGATGGCCCCCACCCTTGAGGGGAAAGGTGGTGATGGTAGGGGCTGGTGTGGGGTTCTGGCATGACCACAGGGGCCCTCCAGAGTCTCCCCTAAAGCTGCCTTGGTGCAGAGCAGCAGGAGGGGAGGATGGAGAAGCCAGTGGCCCTGGCTGGGAGCCATAGGAGTTCTTTGCAGATGGGGGCTCTTTCTTTCAGGTGTGCCTGCGGTTACTCATGTGCTGTGTGCCTATGGACAAGACTGTTAAGCTGTCAAATAGTGAAGTACCTCGGTAGTTCCCGATGCCGTGATCATGGTTTTGGTCTCGTTTCTTTTAGGTTACCCCTGTTTCAGGCCAGTGCTTTTGCATTTTTGGCCCCTGCTCGAGCCATCCTGTCTTTAGATAAATGGAAATGTAACACCACAGGTAATTGCAGTTATTTCCACATATGTCATTGGGGTCCTTTAATGCAGGTGATAAAAGGGAGGCCTGGACATACTGCCCTCAGCAGCGTTCACTCCTTGTGGAATTAGGCGCAGAACACACCAACCCACAAACAGCTTAGAACGCTCCAGTCTGTGGACCGTGTCTCTCTCTCTTTCTATCCACTCGTTCATCCCTAACCCTAGAGCAAATAAGGACCAGGAATGACCTCATTTCTCTATGCTAATGAAATTGATAAATATGGGACTGGAATAGAAAAATATCTGCTATATTCCTGCCTATCTCTTTCAGTGGATTTTATGACCCACCAGTAGTTATCACTCTTGCTGCGTCAGCATCCCTTCTCTGAGACATCTTTGCTTTTTAAGGATCTGGCTACTGTGGTTTTCTGCAAACGACTCTCATTCCCCTTTCTTAGTGATTGCAAAGATCCTTAAGGTACCCAATAAGGACAGGAAAAGATAGGGAATTTTGGGAAATCAGACTCAGACCTGTCGGTAGTCTCAAAATAGTTACATTTTGAGGTTCTAGGAGCCAACCTTTTCAGCCTTCACTTCCTTTGTTGCTCCTAGGACTTACTTTGTGACCATTAATTTGATTTAGGAACTGGAGAAGACCCTCTGTTTTATCTAGGTTTTTACAACCTCAGTCCAGCCACCTTGCCATCGGGCATTTCAGTTAGCTGCTTGCAAAGGTTGGTTTTCTGTGTGAAGCTGGTACTAGTAATGGGTAGCACCACTTCAGTCAGTTTTCGATACGTTGGGGAGCTCTCAGAAGATGAGTACATTGATTAAATTAGTGCTGGGGACTCCACCTTGCAGTGTGATAAGCCCTTCTGTTGTAGGTTGAATTCTAGGGATGGGTAATGTCACAAATATACTTAAAACAGGGATAAAATTCCTCTTAAAGGGTAAAATGAGTATGTCCTGTGAAACGTCGGTGTCACTCCAAGGAAAACTTTGTCTTTGTTTTTGTTTTCAAGATGTTTCAGTTGCCAATGGGACAGCCGAGCTGTTGGAGACAGAGCACATCTGGTACCCCCGGATCCGCGAGGTAAAGGACCCGCACCACTGCCTTGCAGCTTCTCCGTGTTTCTTCTTGGCTCCCATGCTGGACATGCCCAAGAAAGCACGGTTGCTTTACCAAGTCTTCCTTTTTGTCTTCAGCTACTGAGATGTTTATTCCTGTTGTTAAACTAAATTTACTCCGTGGCTTCGTGCCACCAGACAGTGTTATTCCTCCTGCAGACCCACAGACCTGCCCACGCACACCCTCCAGTAGCCAGTTGAGGCTCATGGCTCACTTGGAGGAGCTGCCCAGGCTTGTCACAGGCAGCAGAATTGGCTGTGCTGCCCTCGACATTTGCCTGTGTTTGTTCAAAGAACTAAAGATATTTGTCTGCCAAAGTGCCCTTGAACCAAGCAGTGTGTGGCAGTCTCCAGACACGAAGAACAGCTGACGGTGTATACATGTCTTGCCAGGCTCACAGGATCTGTAGAATTAGCCTGGAAATGGCCATTCTGCAGGATAGAGATATTGCTTTAGAAGTTTTGTCAGTAATATCGACTTTTAAATGTCCTTTGGAGCTTGCTTTTTTTTTTTTTTTTTTTCTTTATTTTCTTTTTTCTTTCAGTGGTACTGGGGATTGAACCCCAGATCTTGAGCATGCTAGACAAGTACTTTACCTCTGAGCTGTGGCCCCAGCCCTGGGTCTCACTCATTAAAGCCAGTGTGGTACTCTTCATACCTCAGTGTTCCTGTACGGATGGTTTGGAAATGTTGTCTTCTTAAATGGGAATCATAAATTTTGTCTATTTCATGTATCAGTGGAAAAGGGAAGCTGGCTTTGTGTTCAGTGCCCCTTTACAATTTTCTAACATTGCCGATGTCGTACTCAAGTTTCTAGACCTTAGTACTCCCACTGAAGTTTTCTTGTGGGTTCCCAAGGAACTTTTTAGCTATTGTGCCTACTATACGTTATAATGACTTATTGCCTTACAGAATTGTCAGTTGTGGTTACAGGCAACATTCAGAGTGATTGACATCCAAACTGCTCACTCTCACACCTGTGCTTTCTCTTGTTTCAGATCCAGGGGGCCATCATCATGTCCTCAATGATAGAAGTGGTCATCGGACTCCTTGGCTTGCCTGGGGCTCTGCTGAGGTACATCGGGCCCCTGACTATCACACCCACAGTGGCCCTCATTGGGCTTTCTGGTTTCCAGGCAGCAGGAGAGAGAGCAGGAAAGCACTGGGGCATCGCCATGCTGTAAGTGTTCTGAAAGCACCTGAGTGGGGACAGGCAAACTCTCCCCACCACTGCTGTGAGAGTATTTGGAATGTTCGCACAGACTTCAGAAAGATATCATTTAAAAAAAAAAAAAAGAGTGTTCTGACATTTTAAACTTTGATTCATGCTTGGGAATAGTTGAAGGGTTTTTTCTTAGACTTAGAAGTTGGGAAGTAACATATAGTCGAGGTGTCACAACGGCAGATGTGGCAGTGATGTGGAGAGGGAGGGTCCAGAAGGTGTAAGCTTTGATGAGGGGTAAGGTGGAGGCACCACCAGCTCTCAGCTTGTGAGTCACACCAAGTCTCTTGTGCGTGAGTTGAAATACTGAGAAGCCACATTTTTTAGATCTCATCCTGTCCATGCCAGAGATTTCACATAAACCTGTGGCTCAGACCTGTGAACTCCAGATTTCCAGAGCCAGTGCCCAACTCATTGTCTCTACTTGATGGTATCCCACAAGACAGCTCAAACTTCAAAGCAAAACAAATCCACACTTTCCTGTCGCCTCCACTCCTGTCTTCCTCCTTTTAGTAATGGTATAGCCATGCTCCCTGTTGCTTATGCCAGAAACCCTCGTGATATCCTTGACTCTTCCCTTCCTCCATTCCCCACATACAGCACATCATACACTTGACTCCATAGCAAACTCTGGGTCTATTTTCCTCTCCAGGCCTTCCCTGCTACACGCCCCATCCTCAGCCACTGACTCCTCACTGTTTCCAGCTTATCTCCTGCTCCCTTCCTAACCATTCCCCATCCTGTAACATGCTTATCCATTAGTGTCTTCCAGGCCTCTTCCTCTGTCCCCTCCTTTTGAAACTCCAGTTGGACACAGCTAGACTTCTGGAAGCTTTTAGGTCTTGTCCCAACATCTGAAACCTCACCCGCTGCCTCTTGGTGAGTCTGTTTGCATCTCTTGGCCTGGTGCTTGGGGCCCTTTCTCTGAGAGCTTGGACAGGCAGAGGTGGGAAATTTGAACTACTTCTCAGATGTTCTTCCTTCTCTCCAGCTTATCTCTTCTAGAACTCCTAGGATGTTGGATCTCCTGGATTCTTCTTCTTCCCTCTCTTTTTCTATCTTGTCAGTTTTCTCCTCTGTTTTCCTCAACTCTGCCTGTTAATCCTTCCCTGGAATTTTTCATTTCTGCTCATGTGATTTTTGGTTTCCAAGACCCATTTGTCCTTGGGATGTCACCTCTGAGGGCAGGGCGTCAGCTCTGGGCCAGTTCCATGACATGCCCAGCACCTGGTCCACCTTTGTTACAAAGCAGGTGCTTGGTAAGCACCATGTGAGTGAGTGTGGGAAGCCCTGGGAGTGGAGAAAACCCATGACCACAGTAACAGTCAAGTGCAGGAGCCCTGTTTGGGGATTGACTTGAATTGCGGTTGACTATGAGCCGTGGAGATTTGGGCATTGTCGCCTCCCGTAGTCTCACGGGACTTGTTGCGGGATCTCGAGTGACTTGGCTGAAATTGCTGATCGGGTCAGCGCCATTTTAGTGGTGTGTTTGGCGTGTGTTAGTCGTTGTTAGAACCAGAGAGAAAAGTTATCAGAATAAAAAGCTGTTTGTCTCCAGTTTGCTTCTGAAGTTTTTCCCACGGCTCCTTTGCTCCAAGCGCTTCAGGCGGCAACAGTCAAGAATGATCCCTAAGGAAGCTTTGGCCCAGATAGTTGGACAGCAAGTGTATTAAATCTTCAGGGAAGAGAGAATTACTGTTTATACTGTTCTAGAGCTTTGAGAAAGAAGGAAAACTTTCTGATTTTATTTAAATGGTGAAATCTAAACTGAGCCAATACAGAAGAACCATTGGCTCTCACTTTTCCTTTCTAAGGTTATGTTAAGAAATAAAAACAGAGTTGACTGGTGTTTTGGGGGGATGTTCCAGGCAAAGAGTTCTGGGTTCAACTATGTTCAGGTAGAATGCTAAAGTTCAGCATCTTTGTCTACTGTAAGGCTCCCTGCAATCTTTTAAGATGCAAATGTGTAAGGCTCTTCCCAGAAAAGAGCCTGAGAATCCAGCACTGCCCATACTTAATTGAAAGAATAGTGCATTATGTATCATTTCAGGAATTCAAGGATGATTAAATATCAGACAATCTATTAAAATTTATCATAGGTCCATAGTGGATTTTATCAATAAGGTTTTTTTTTTTTAAATATTTATTTATTTACTTTAGTTGTACACAATGCAATGCATTTATGTTTACGTGGTGCTGAGGATCGAACCCGGGCCACGCACCTGCGAGGCGAACGCTCTACCGCTGAGCCACAACCCCAGCCCTGTCAATAAGTTTTTATGAATAAAAAGCCACCATGACACTTACAACTAAAAAAGATTTAGTATAAGATGACATACTTGAAACTAGTGGGGAGTGGAAGAATTATGTAGGAAAAATTAGACAATTATTTGGAAAAAAAGATTCCTACTTTATAGCAATTACATTTCAGTTGAATTAAATAATTACATGGAGGAAACTATAAAAGTGCTAGATGGGGCTGGGATTGTGGCTCAGCGGTAGAGCGCGCGCCTAGCACGTGGGCGACCCGGGTTCGATCCTCAGCACCACGTACAAATAAAACGCATTGAATAAAACGCATTGTGTACAACTAAAAGCAAATAAATAAAAATATTAAAAAAAAAGTGCTAGATGGTGGTGCATGCCTGTAATCCCAGCACTTGGGAGGCTGAGGCAGGAGGATCGCGAGTTCAAAGCCAGCCTCAGCAATGGCAAGGCACTTAGCAACTCAGTGAGACCCTGTTTCTAATAAAATACAAAAAAAGGGCTGGGAATGTGGCCCAGTGGTCGAGTTCCCCTGAGTTCAATCCCCAGTAACAATAAAAAGAGAGTGCTAGAAAAGAGCTTGGGTTGTAGCTCAGTGGTAGAGCGCTTGCCAAGCATGTGTGAGGCATTGAGTTTGATTCTCAGCACCTCATATAAATAAATTAAGGAAAGATCTGTCAACAACTAAAAATATAGATATTTTAAAATGTGCTAGAAAAATTTTTCATAAATATTTAATCTTAAAGTGAGAAATTTAAAAGATACTGAAAAGATAAATAAAATTTGATCGATTTCACTACAGCTGCATTTAAAATGCATATCAAAAACCAACAAAACCCGGACTGTGGTTGTAGCTCAGTAGTGGAACACTTGCCTAGCATGTGTGAGGCACTGGGTTTGATCCTCAGCACCACATAAAATAAATTAAAAAAGGTATTGTGTCCATCTACAACTAAAAAACATTTTTTAAAAAAAAAAAAAAAAACTACTGAAACAATTAAAAATGAATCTGGGAAAACAAATTCTCAAGAAAGGCTGATGTCCCTAATTTATAAAGTACAAAAGAGAATCCCAGTGGAATAATGGGTAAATAATACAATATGAGCAGCTATAAAGCAAAAAAGGAAATAAAAACAGCTAATTAACATGTAAGAAGGTTTATCTTCCCTAGTTATCAAAATGTGTGTTATCCACACCAGCTTTGTTAGGACTGAGAGTGGACCAGGTTTTACAAGTGCCGGTTCCTCATTCATTCCAACAGTCAGCAGTTAGGGACATATCCCCAGGGTTGGTAAGGGTAGCACATCTGTGACTGCCATTTCCAGCACAGTTCATATATCTTTAATAGGAACAGTGTTCTTCCTAAGAACATTAATTTTTTTGATTTACTTTTCTTATGAAAAATTTCAAACTCTTCAAATGAAGAGAGAATAGTTTAATGGCCCATGTTCTATCACCAAACATTCTGGAGCAGTCTCTTTTCAACTGTACCCCACTGTTCCCTAGCCCCCTCCAATTCACTTGATTCTAGTCATTTGAAATTAAGTAATTAAGTTATTAAGCAGAGAAATCTAACATAAACCATGTCTTCCCACTCACCCATTGCTCAGAAACAACCTCTCACGATAACTTGTAACTCAATGTTTATCCTTCCATATCTTTTGTTTTCATGCAGATAAATATAAACATTTACATGTATAGTGTTGACATTAGATTATTTTTAGTTTGTTCTTTGGTAGCTCACCTTTCCAAGATAGTGTGTTTCGATGGGTCTGATTCATTCTAAAACTACACAGTGTTAAATTAAGTAGGAATGGTCTGTAATTTATGTAGCCATTCCCCAATTGATACTCATGCATGATGTTTAAGCCATTTACTGTTGTAAACAATGCTGAAATATGTATTCTTATGCATAAAGAGTGAATATTAAAATAAATGATTTTTTTAAGTTGTTGAAATTGGTAGGGATTTAAAAGAATGATAAGACCCCATGTTGCAGTGAGTAGTAAATGAATATTCTTGGTCTCTTTGGGTGGGCTTACACCATTGTTTACATTGCTTCCATTATCACATGTACAGAAATTGCTAAACAACATGCCTATTAAATGGAATGCTAAGCAAAGCAGCCATTCAGGCACTGATAGTTTGCACCATATGTTGAGGTATAAAGGTGTTCTTGGCATTAGTAAATGCTAAAAGCTGATTAGGAAGCAGCCTTTAAAGTATGCTCCCAGGTTGGGTTAGATAATAACCTCCTTGTGCCCCAAAGACAAAGATGGTGGCAACGAATGGTCACCTGTCTTTTCTGGTTTCAATGTCCAGCCTCCCATGAATATCCAGAGATATTCTTTGGAATAGATCAGAATGTTACATGTTTTTATCATCTAATGGATTATGAATGATCTTCAAAATTTTGTGTCTTTGCTTTTGCTTATCTGCCTTTAAATTTTTTCTATAGTTTACTATGCATCACTTGCTTAATATTCAAGTAAAAGAATGATCAACAAAATGTAAGGTGACATGTAAATGTAAGGTGACATGTAAAGTACCCAGTGTAGTTGGCATACCACTGCCTAAGGACTTAGGCTGAGACTTTGTCCTTTCTCTTTATGAGCACAGCATGCCCCCACTCTGAACCTCTGTTCTTGTTTCCCTGTCAAGTAGATGCCTGCTCCCTATCCCATGCATTTTAGAATAAAAGTAATCTAGAAGTAGATGGGTTTTGAAGTAGGAAGAAAACAAGTGTCCATCTGCCTAATCTGCTAACTTAATTTGAGTTGAGGGGCTGCAGTTGTAGCTTAGTAGTAGAGCCCTTGCCTAGCACTTATGAGGCCCTGGGTTTGAGCCTGAGCAACACATTTTAAAAAAACAACAAATAAACAAATAAATAAATAAATAAAAAACAAAGGTATTGTGTCCATCTACAACTAAAAAATTTTTTTTTCAATTTAATTTGAGTTGACACATGGTGGGGCCTGAGATGCGGGTGTCTTTCCTGGATTGTCTGTGTGTCCCCCAACCCCTCTTAAATGTGCTTTGAAAAGTGAGCACTTCAGCTCAGGTGGGTGTTATCTGAAATAACAGCACCAAACTTGGTGTGTTTTTGGATTTCATAGTATTATTTACTTAGAAACAAATAAGTAGCTTTTTTTTTTCTTTCAAACATGAAAATTTTACGTAAGTCTAAGCTTAAAGTAATGTCAGTTTTAACATCTCTCATTGCCATGTTGGTTTTTTTGTTAAACTTCACTGTCCCAGAGGAATTGAAATAACTTGGGCACCATGATGTTTCCACCTTGAGCTGGTGCTGTCAGACACTTCCCACGGCTCACCAGTTCACCAAAGTGTCTAAACAGGCAAGGAGGCCTGTGGCACACACACACCTGTTCTCCAGCCAAGCTTTGGTCTGCATCTCAGTAGGAATGTGACAAGGGAGCTGTGCTTGCCTAGCTGTCAGTGGGGCTCACAATTCCATCTCACCAATTGGAGCTGTGCCCAGGAATAATTAAGCTTTAGCTTTTGAGAACCCATGATTCTTGCCAACTCTACCTCAGGCTGTAAGTGAAAGAGTGAGTCCAAGTGGAGGATTAGGCACCTCCTTAGGTGATTAGGCACATCATTGCTTGCCTGTATTATTTTGGTGATGATATTTACCCAGGAGCATGAGAAGTGGTCCCACGCTTGCCAGCCACATGGGGGGACATCAGACTGATGAGGAAGTGTCAGCTTCCTGTTGTAGGGAGATCACTGCCTATCCCTGCCCTCTGTGTAACATTCACTGAAGCTGGGTCAGGAATGTGAGGCTTAGGGATAAAGGACTTCTGTAGCCATCCTGGTCCTACCACCCTGCAAACTTCACCATGTGACCTTGGACCACTGGCATTGTGTCTTTATAAAAAGAGGATGATCTAGAAACAACCCCATAAGGCTGAGATACGCATAGAAAAGCCTTAATGTAATGTCCTGCACACACAAACCTCTCAGAATATTATTACTGATTCTACCTTATGTAGTTTCTTAAATACTAAAGTATTTCACTTTTTGCTTTTTAAAAGTAATTTATATTTGTGTATATATCAGAAAATGCGTAAAAGTAGGAAAAAGTGTAGTGACAAATTATATTGTCCAAAGCCAATCCCCGTGAACATTTTGGATCACATCCTTCTCACCTGGTAGTGTGTATGTGCACATGCTCATGGTATTTTTTCTCAGTTTGCTTTTTAGTTAATTCATAGTTGGAAATATACTGTTCGATATGTAGTATCTGGCATCTTTCCCCTGATTACACTGAGTTTTTCTCCTCAATGCATATATTCTTTGTGTTTTCTTACTCTATCTGGGAAAATTTAACCAAAGCTTTAACATTGCATTTTCATTTCTGTATCAAAAAATGCTAGGTAAATGAGCTGTAACATCTCCCAGGTGATAGACAGGATTTTCAAATTGTAGCAAAGAGGGCTAACAACTCTCTAGGTAAATGGGTTGAACACACATAGTCAATTTTTTAAGCTTAGAGTGTTGTGGACATAGCAACCTTAATCTCATTTATTTTCTTTCTTCCTTTCCTTAGGACAATTTTCCTTGTATTACTATTTTCTCAATATGCCAGAAATGTTAAATTTCCTCTCCCGATTTACAAATCCAAGAAAGGGTGGACTGCATACAAGTTACAGCTTTTCAAAATGTTCCCTGTGAGTAGTTGACTTTTTTATTTTAAACCCTGACAGTGTTGCCTTTGGTTCATGTGTAAGATATTTAGGTGAAGGAAAGGCTGTATTATAAGCAGGTCCTCCTGAGGGTGATCATTTCTGGGGTGACACTGGGCTACTTATGACCGCGTAGTCATCTTGGCCTTGAAGTTTAGAAGCTGTGCAAAGTTCCAGTTCTATCCTTTTAGTGGTGTCAAGAAGAGGACACTCACTGTTTTGGGGACTGAGATTTGGCCCCATGTGACCTCCACAAGCACAGTGCCATTTTTTACTAACAAAAGACTTTGGAAGGGCAAAGTGAATTTACCTCCATAAAGGTGCTGTCAGTGCAGTTCCATTCAGGGAGTGGGTCTGCAATATACCAGTGATGGTGGGTTCTGGAGTGTGGTGGTTTCACTGTAGGAAGGGGTGTGTGGTCAATAGCCACGAGCTCTGTTATCCTGACAAAGCTTCTCCCCTTGACCACTTCAGATAATCCTGGCCATCCTTGTTTCCTGGCTGCTCTGCTTCATCTTCACGGTGACAGATGTCTTCCCTCCTGACAGCACCAAGTATGGCTTCTATGCACGCACAGATGCCAGACAGGGTGTGCTCCTGGTAGCCCCGTGGTTCAAGGTGCCATACCCATGTAAGTATCCAGGTGGCCAGAGAGGTCAGGTGCTCAGGAGTGCCTTCCTTTGAGGGGTGGGAAACAGGCAGAAGGCTCTACACATGAAAAGCCTCTTTTGTCCCAGAAGGTCTCCTAAGAGTCTGGCTGTTCTGGCCATTAGAGGATTAGACTGCAAAAAAGGAAGGCCTTGTCCCAAGGACAGTCATCAACACAGATCAACAGCTCCCTTCCAGATTAGCTAGTTGGTTCTTTGGGCTCCACGAGGATGAAATCCTGGACAAGGGTTCTTGCCAAGTTTGAGTTCTGGCAGCCAGGATGTGAGGGCAGCTCTGAGAAAGGCAAGTATGGAGCTGCTCAGTACCAGCACTGCCGAAATGAAAAGGCTAGAGAGACCTGGAGATTAGGGAGCAAACTGCTCAAGCATGATGGAATTTATATAATCACTTAATGGGTGGACATAATCTTTTTAATTTAGTCACAGCTGCAGAGGTAAACTGATAGTCACAATTGGCCGGAAGATGGATCTTAGGTTATAATTTGAGTGTTGGGTGACACTGTGGGACAGAGAATATGATCTCTAGCTGTGGTTATCACCTGGAGTCACATGTAGCATTTTCTAAGCCCCAGCCCCTAAAATGACTCACATGAACCAGTGGTTGTTACACATTCACTCGATCTGTTGTAAAGACTCTATATGCAGCATTTTGGGGTTTTTTGTTTGTTTTGTTTAGCCTCAAAGCCTGAGCTTGGTCAGGTTGAGCCAATTAATTTTCCTGCCAAGCTATCTTATTTTCATATTTAATAATGACAAGGAAGAAAAGCTAAGAATATTAAGGTTGGTTCAAAGATGACTCCAAGCAAGTTGAATGATGACGGTGTTGGCCATTGTCCCCTTTGCTCTGGATACTTTCACAAAAACTTTAAAAAGTTTAGTCTTTCTAAAATAACATTCTCATCAAATCACATGGGGCTTAAGTGTGTATTTGTATATACCTATCCTGTTTCCAAAAAAGAATGTGCATGGTTCATAAACAGACCTGTAATCTGATAAAATGAGATTAAAAGTCACTTGCTGAGGCAGTCAGGAGGTGGCATAGGAGCACAGGTGGGAGGAAGCCTCCTTAGCACATGCAGGTGGCCCGTAGGAACACTGTGCGAGCTGCTGTTCCTATGGTGAGACCAGAGAGCTTCCTGGGGGCTTCACAGGTCCCACACATGAGATGCTGCCTCTTAGTGGAACTACAGCAGTGAGGCAGCGCGTAGGGCTCCTCTTCAGAGCAGTCCCTAGCTGTGAGAGCTGGTGAATTGCCCCAGCTCTCGGGGATGAAAAACCAGCTACAGAGACTTCATCCTATGTGCTCCCCAGTGATTTGAATCAATTTAAAGGCAAGAGCAGCAGTTCTTATCCTTTGGTATGCTAAGAATTACTTGGGATTGACTGTTAACATATACAGGCTTCTGTTCTGAAAAGTAAGTAATGCCAAGGTTTAAAAATAAATAAATAAAACTTCTGTAAAATAACAGAACAAATTTAAAGTTCTAGTTAAAAGGAGAGATTAAATAACAGCTTTAAGACATACCTTTGAGGGGCTGGGGTTGTGGCTCAGCGGTAGAGTGCTCGCCTAGCGCGTGCACGGCCCGGGTTCGAACCTCAGCACCACGTAAAAACACATTGTGTACAACTAAAAGCAAATAAATAAATATTTAAAAAAAAAAAAAAAAAAAAAAAAGACATACCTTTGATTTGGGACTCTGAGGCAGGAGGATTGCAGGTTTGAGACCAGCCTCAGCAACTTAATGAGATTTTCAGCAACTTAGCAAAATTCGTCTCAAAGTAAAAAGGGCTGGGGATGTGGCTGAGTGGTAAAGTACCCCTGGGTTTAATCCCTGGTACAAAAAAAAAAAAAAAAAGATTTTAGAAATCATAATTCAGGACAAAAAGTAAAGGTTAAAAAAAAAAATAAAGAGACTGAGAAAAAAGCACTTTCTGAAAAATAGTACAGGTTGAATATCCCTTTTCCAAAGTGCTTAGGATCAGAAGTATTTGGATTTCGAATATTTTTTAGATTTTGGAATGTTTGCATATCCTAATAATATATCCTAGTGATGAGACCCAAGTCTATAAACATGAAGTTTCTTTTATGTTTCATAACCTTATACACAGAGCTTGAAAGGTAATAGTATATAATATTTTTAGTGCACTTTGTGTCATGTTGATGCTCAAAAAACAAAATCAGATTTGGAGCATTTTGGATTTTCAGATTAGGGATGCTCAATCTGTAAAAACAAAATAAGAATACCATCTTAAGATCAAGACACTAAAACGAACCACAGTACCACAGCAGTTAACATGGTAACAGCGTAAAAGGTTATTTAGAAAACCCAAAATGTGACTTGATAAAGAAGGCCCCGGAACCAGCCCTGAGAGTGGACCCCTAAGCATGTTGCTGGTGGGAGGAGCCTGGTGCCACTGACCCTGGCTGCCTCTGCCTCCTGTGCTCCCACAGGACAGGACAGCTCCAAGTGGGAGCACAACTTATTTTGTGTCATTCTTCTCTTCCCAAGCCTGAGTTTGCTCCATGTTTCCTGTGACAGAGACCAGGCTCCTCTGGGTGGCTTGTAGAGCTCTTCTGTGCCTCACAGGCCCCCATCTCCCAAGCACCAGCCCATTCCTATGACCTTCCCCATTCTTGAAGGCCCACCTCCATTTCCACCACCTTCTCCTCATTTCCTTCCTGGACAAGGGCATTTCCTCATTTACTTGTTCCTGGCTTGCCTTCATTTGAATTTGTTCTGGATATCTCTCTCTCTCTGTCCCCCTCCCTCCCTGGCACGCCCCCCTTCCCCATATCCCAGGCTACTGGATTGATTCTTGTCCAATAGACTGAATTTTATCCATCTTTCTTTTCCCACTGTGCCTTATTCTTATTGAGTGCCTTTTACCTAAGAACCAGGGAATAAAAAGGCCAGCAACTATATCAAAGAAATCTATTGGTACTAATAGTCAAAGGTAGATATACTTTCAAAGAAAAAAAAAGTTTATGAAGAATTAAATAAATCCAGATATTCCAAGCGAAACTATTATAGGGCTTTGCTTTGCTTTCTAAAAATAAAATTAATTTTCTATAATATGGTTTGTGGCGTACTTTAAAAAATTCCAGTAGCATAGTAGGGAAGAATTGTCCGTACCTTGTGGCACACTTTACTGTTAGATATGGATTTAATTGGTGATTCTCACTGCTCTTTCATTTGATACCACCCTCTGGGAAAGATCTCCATAATTTTGTACCATGCTCTCTACAGCAGTGCTATGAATCTCTCATACACATTTCTACCCCAGCACAGCAGGGTGTGTTAAATTGTAATTTGGTAGACACGGAGTGTGACTTTGAAGCGGGGGGAGAAAAATAATCTGCCTCCTCCAGCCAAGTGATTTTGTGTTTTTAAAATAAAGCCACAGAGGAGATCAGTCTTCACTGGGGCCCTCACTCAGTAACTTTCCCAGGCATCTGGCATGTTCATCATTAAGATTTAAAAATACACTTTGCATGCAATTCAGAACCCAAGCAGATCCTGCAGGGTCCCCTGAGGTCTTGGTAACTGTTGCCTGTTCCTCAAGGAAAGTGCACGCATCTTTCATGGTTGTCTTCCTTCCTCAGTTCAGTGGGGGCTGCCCACCGTGTCTGCTGCTGGTGTCATCGGCATGCTTAGCGCCGTTGTTGCAAGCATCATCGAGTCCATTGGTGACTACTACGCCTGCGCCAGGCTCTCCTGTGCCCCACCACCTCCCATCCATGCAATAAACAGGTGCGTCCTTGAGAAGACCTTGTTCTCCATTGAGCCTGTTGGTTTAGATAACTGTGGAGGAAAAAGCAAGAGTTTCAGCATGAAGGCAGCCAGACAGCAGGACAGTCTACTTACTGGCCATTTGTCTTTGGATTAGTCACTACCCCCATTTTTGGTCATTTTCCTCATCCGTAACAGAATTCCTACCCTTCCTTCCAGTGACAATCAGACACTCTCTGGGATACACTGTAAACCTGTAACTCACCAGAACAAATGCCAAGCATTGCCCTCATTGTTTGCTTGGTTTTATGTCATTTTGATATGTCTGCTTTGATTTTTTTATTGTCTTGTTTCCCTAGATATTCTATTAGTTTTTCCATGTAAATTCAAATTTTAGACTTTCTGGAATAAAACAGCCTCTTCACCATTTAAAAGGTTATTTCTGAATTGCAAAAATTCTGTCCCAATACCCCACCCACCCATTTGTCTGATTGGCTGCCACAATAAGACGGAGGCATAAGTACACTTTTTTCTTGCATCTGTATTGGAAATCTTAGCAGCAGATGGTAACTGTTCCATTTTTATTAGTTAGATGCATTCCAGCTGCTCTTAAGAGGAGGTGCAGTGTGATCTATTCACAGTTACAGTTCATAGAAATAGGGAGGAAGAACAGGGAGAGGGAGAAATTTGCAGGATCTAGAGGTCCATGAAATGTGGGGTTATACCCTCAAAACAGTTCTGGAAGTTGGTAGGGAATTGACCCCACAGAGGCTGCAAAGAAAAGGAAATAGTCCAGATCACTCCCAGGTCCCCAGCCAGCTGCTGCTTCTCCAAAGGGATTGTGTGGTCTATCCAGGGGTTTTCAGTCCTGGTTTTTCCATTTTTCTCTAATGGAGTTGTTGCATTTGATGAAACCTGCTTGTGGATCAATTCTTCTAAAAGTTTCAGTGTTTACAAAATTTCGAAGTATTTTCTTCCTGAAGAAACTGGATTTTAATAGTAAAGAATCACATTAGTAAATTTTTACTTAAGTGGTGAGGAAACAGCTTTATTGTCTGACTAAAGTCCTTTGTTTTCATTTGATTTCAAAACCCCTGTGTGTAATGTGGGATTGTAGAAAGGGCCTTCTTAAAATCCATGAGCACAGGGATCCTGTTGGAGTATGGATTCTGTTTCAGCTAGTCTGGGCAGTGCCTGGGATTCTGCATTTTAACCCCCTCCCTCCCAGGAGGTGCGGAAGCTGCAGGTCTGTGGACCACACGTATGGGTTGCAAACATTTAGAGTCTGTTTCAGTGTTTCCCCATTGACTGTTTCTCTTTCCCTGATTCCTTTACATTTTAGGGGGATTTTCGTGGAGGGTCTCTCCTGTGTTCTTGATGGCATATTTGGTACTGGAAATGGCTCTACTTCATCCAGTCCCAACATTGGAGTTTTGGGAATTACGAAGGTATGCATATTTTTCTAATTAAATGGTTGGGGCCACTAAGCGTTTATCCATTTCACGTATTGGTTTGACCTCTGCGAGTTCCAACAAGAAGGGCTTGGGATTCTGAGATCATCTTCCTCCCCCTTTTTCCCTTTGATAAGTTTCTGGAACGCCTGTTTGTTTGGAGGCAGGCCTGTTTGTTTGTAGGAGGCACTCATTCATTCTCATGCGGTCTACAAACATGTATTGAGCACGCACCTGTGCCAGACTGCTGTTCCTAGGTACTTGGGGATAATCAGTGAATAGAAATGTGGGAGTTTGCATCCTACCAAGAGAAGAGACACTCAGTAGTCAGCATAGCAAGTCAGTAAACAGCAGTGTGTCAGCCAGGAAAGAGAACGGGGGAGAATGTCGGGCAGGGGACCAAGAGGGAGGGTTAGTAAGTGTTAAATAGAGTGATCAGCCCAGGCCTCACCAAGAAAATTACCTTGAACAAGGACCTCAAGGATGGAGGAAGGGAGCCTGCAGGTAAATTAAGAACAGGTGAGGTCTGACAAGTAACTAATAAAGGCCAGGTAACACAGGGCCTGTTGGTGACCACAAACACCGGAGTAGAAGAGGGCACTTCAGGGGTGACTTGATCTGATTTTGACTGCATTGTAGAGGATAGACCATGCAGGGTAGAAACAGAGGACCAGGTAGGGGTGTCAGTAGTTCTGAATGAGAGGTAATACCACTCACCACAGAAAAATAAGTGCATTTATGTTAAAGAAGTAATGCCATTTTTAAACCCCAGTGGCGGAATCCTTTTCTTTCAAATGAAATCTGATTTGGTGTCACAGTGAGTCATGAAGTTGAAGCAGGGCTTGAATCCCAGTCCTACCCACTTGTTCTCCCCACCCTACCCAACTCCACCCTAG
The DNA here is from genome assembly GCA_025594165.1 of Tamias sibiricus. Classification (NCBI taxonomy): domain Eukaryota; kingdom Metazoa; phylum Chordata; class Mammalia; order Rodentia; family Sciuridae; genus Tamias; species Tamias sibiricus. The sequence continues at coordinate 182,330,486 of CM046659.1, read as the reverse complement.
ACACAGGTACAGAAACCTGGGGCTGCCCCACCCCAAAATTCCACTTCCGAAAGAAGGATCCTGCTCCCAGACCTTTTGACTTTATTGCTAGCAAATAAACTTTATATTCCAGTTGCCTTAGGCTAGAGTGCTGTTTGCCAGGATGTTGAGGAATACAGCTCAACCCACTGGCCATTTAATGTTGTGCAACTAGAGACTGTTAAAACTGGTTCCCCATTCCTAATGGCTTGTGTGTGAATCACAGGTCTGCTCACCTGAGAACTTGGGGGTGATCCCAGAAGCCTTCTAGACCTGTTTGACCTCTGTAAAATTAGGCAGGAATGGATTTCCAAAGGAATCCTCACCCTAGCTCCATGCAAGATTTTATAATCAGATAAAAAGAAACCATATACTAAATTTCGACTAATCTTGATTACAAATCCAGGTGAGAGGGAGACGTGCACACACACAGGGTGCATGCTTGGCTTGTTAGTTGGCATTCCCCTAAGTTGACAGGGCTGGGCCAGAGTTCAGCTTCAGGTGTACTGATGACCCCTCCTGCTGCCCGTTGCTTCCAGTGCATGGCATGGGAGAGATGGCTGCCCAATGGGCACTTCCTGTAGGGCCATCTCTGGGGTCCTATTCCTGCCCATGGTGAGAAGCAGGTGTGGAGCGCAGGGAACTGAGGGAAGGGTCTAATGGCCACAGACTGGGACATAAGGCAAGTTTGTCCTGAGTGCTGCCATGACCATGTAACTGGTCCCTAATAAGACAATGGTAAAATTGTTATAGATGGAGGGGGACTCAAGAAAGCAGTTTAACTAGCTACCTCCCTTTCTGTACCCTTTTAAAACATAACTTAGCCAAGGTCACTAAAGGAAGCAAGCAAAGTATTGTTCTACAACAAGACCAATGATTTGGGGAATAATTACCTTTATTAAAATTTGAATGGTGCCAGCTTATTCTGAAAAGGCATTCTGCCAGCACTTTTCAGTGAACTAATTGATGTTGTCCTGAATCCCTTTACAACCAGACATCCAGGCTACTTTCCCAGGCAAAGGCTGCATCAAGTCAAAGTCACAGTGTCAGCTCTGGAATCCGATTTGTATTACCCTGAATCACAAGACTCAATTCCAGGAAAAAGGGTACAGTTGAGGCCATCTCCCATCTGTCTTTGAGTGGGAAGGTGGAACTTACACCTTAGATATGTCTGTGCGCCAAGCCCTATAGCCCATGGGAAGATTACCCCCCTGGGAGAGAGGAGGCTTGAGTTCTGCATTGTGACCTGTCCTTCATCCGGCTGGAAGCCTTGGATAAGCCATTTCTCTGAGTAAACTCTGCTCTGTAGTCCTAGGGTTACACGTCTGGATCCGTGTTGTCCAGTGTGGTAGTCCTGAGCCATTTCTGGCTGTGTAAGTTTAAGCAAGTCAAAATTAAAAACTGACTCCCCCAGTCTCACTGGCCATGTTTCTAGACTCCCGACATCTTTTGTGGCTTGATGGCTGCCACTGGACAGCACAGCTGAAGGATACATCCACGCTCAGTTCTACTGGACAGCACTGATCCCAACCATTGAACCAGACTTCTGTGGTATATAAAAGGATGGTCTGCATCTTCCCTGTAGGCTCTGTCTCCACTTCCTGGCAACTCTGTTATTTGCTGTCTTTCATTCAGTTATTACATTCTGTATACATGGAATTGCTCACCTATCTTATTTAGAGTTGAGGTTACCTACCCTTGCTCCTCGCTGAGTGCATTCTATGTCTGTCCTACAGAGGGGCAATACTACATGGTGGGGAGGTGCTTTGGTGCCATAGCTCCATCTCTTTATCTTGTTGTGACCATAGGCAAGTTGTGTTACCTCTCTGGTCTCCACATCCTTGTTGGGATCAGTTACTGATGTAAAGCACTCAGCTCAGCCTCCTGGAGTGTAGCAGGTACACAGGAAGTCATAGGTGCCCCTCATTGGTGCTGTCTGGCCCTTGTTTTATTTCTAGGAACAGAGTTAACACTGTCTCCCTGGCTGTCGTATTCCTGAGAATTCACGCACAGGCTAATCTCTCAATTTGACAGTGAACTCTTACTCTGACCTCAAGACCATCTCCAAAACCCTCCCAAACTCAAGATTTCTTCCCTGCCGCTGGACTACCTCACAGTGGAACAGTGCAATTATTTGATCACAAGCAAGTGATTTATTCATCTTTGTATCCACCTCTAATGCGTGCTGGTCACATAGTAGATCCTCAAAATGTTTTCTGAAAAGTGTACCATTTTGGTGATAAGGTCCTTATCATGTAATCAGAGCCAGGCACAAGTTATTTTGTTTGATTCAGCAGTTTATGTGATCTTTTCCACTGCTTTCTTGCCCTTTAAGGAGTGGGGAGGGTCTGGATTGGGATGGGAGTAACTGGAAGCCAGTGTCAGCTATCCAGCCAAAAAGCCATCTTTTCATTCTTTCAGTGAAAGATTAGGCTTTGATACTTACCTAGCTGGCTCTGGAACCTTGAAGCTGTCAGGAGCTGGGGACTAGCACCATGCAGAACTGTGTGCTGCAGTTAAACAAGTCTTCCACATCTGTGCCACCAGTCTCACAGGCCTAATAAGCACTTAAAGTGTGGCCATTGCAAAGGAAGAATTTAAAGTTTTGTTTCATTTTAATTGATTTAAATTTCATTAACCACCTCACTGTAAGTCATATGTAAAGCCCTGTGGGCACTCCCCTAGAAGTTTCCAAGACCTCTTGTGCCTAATTTATATCCTCAGAGTGTAGTCCCCGGGGAGGAGGCAAAGAGAGGGGCCACCAGTGCAAGATTCTTGAGCCAGATATCAGCAGGATAGAGGGAGGCTTCTAGAAAGCAGAGGCCAGGGTTAATAGGAATCAAGCTCACAACACAACTAGTGGGGAGGGAGCTCAGCAACAGTGCAGCTTTGTTAAGAAGAGCCTGAGAAGTGTGCTTTATTTCCTGAGCTGCAGAGGATTTAAGCAAGGGGCTGACATATCCAAATCAGTGTGATAGATCACTCTGTGATGGCGGGTGAAGGAAGGACCAGGCACCGTTCAGCTGTTTCAGGCACATCATGTCATTTAATCCTTTAAGCAAAACCACAGGGTGTAACTGTATAAAGATCCCGAGACCCGGAGAGGCTAACTTGCCAGTCATACGTAAGTGGAGTGGGCATACAAAATAGCTGCTGGGCTTGAAAATTCTGTACTCTTGGCCCCTAACCTGTACCACCTCTCACAGGTAATAAGAGAGGTGGTTCCAGAAATGCTGGGGCTGTGGTTTGTCTGACTCGGGAGGAGAGATAGGGAAGTTGGACTTGAGGCTGCAGTGCTTCTGTTGGGTTGAATAGGCAAAAGGTGGTACAAGGAAACCCAGAAAAGAAGCAGAGCGTAGCATCTGAGACCCCAGAGGGTCATCCCAGCCAGTGACCATGTGAGGGCGTTGGAGACCCAAGACCTGAGCAAGGGTGAACCCTGTTCAGGGCATGGAGAAGCAAAGGCTGATCCCCAATCCCTGGGGCCAGCTGCCCACAATCAAGATGAGAAGACTTAGCGGAGGGGGAAGGGAGAGGAGTGGAGTGAGGATTGTGATGGGAAGTTCTACCTGAGGGTGTCCTTATAGTAATTACGTTTGGAGTTCAGTCACTGCCAACTGAAGGTTTAACAAGTAATCTAGGTTCTGCCTGAGGGTTCGGTCATATTTGCCTTGGGCCCTGGGAAGCTGGGCTAGAAATCTGTGCTGCTGGAGGATGGCTGGTGAGCCCTTGTCTGCCCTCTGATGTGTCCACAGGTTGGCAGCCGCCGAGTGATCCAGTATGGCGCGGCACTCATGCTTGGGCTGGGCATGATCGGCAAGTTCAGCGCGCTCTTCGCATCCCTTCCGGACCCTGTTCTTGGAGCCCTCTTCTGCACTCTCTTTGGTAAAATCCTACCTCCTTAATGTGGGTTTCCCTCCCAGGCTCCTTTCATCACATTTGCTAAGTTTTAATAAGCTCATGATGTTTTTGCCAACTCCCTTTATTAAGATTGAAGCTAACAATAAAATTTCTATTTTAAAATATAAAAGATTATGTCTTTCGGACTGAGGATGTGGCTCAGAGGTAGAGTGCTTGCCTGCTGTGCATGAGGCCCTGGGTTCAATCTCCAGCACCACAAACCAACCAACCAACCAACCAACCAACCAACCAACAAAAAGATTGTCTTCAAAAATTAAAGACTGTGGGGCTGGCTGGGGTTGTGGCTCAGTGGTAGAGCACTTGCCTGGCACATGTGAGGCACTGGGTTCGATCCTTGACACCACATACAAATAAATAAATAAAATAAAGGTATTGTGCCTATCTACAACTAAAAAATATATTTTAAAAAAATTAAAGACTACATCACTCTCGAGTTTACTATAAAGGTACAACCAGCAATAAGAAAAATATGCTACAAAGTTAATTAAATATAGTCTCTTTAGCTAGAATTTCTAATTGGTTAGTTCAAATGTCTTTCCTGTGAATGAACCATTTAAAACTGATCATTTTTTAAAGGGAGCTCTGGATTTTATGTGTGCACTATTTGGTTACAATAATCAGGGACATGCACCAGATAATTTGAGTGTGTTCCCAATTTAATGGATTTGTTTGTATAGAGAGGGGGCCAGTTCTCTTCACAATCTCCTTCATCTAAGGAAAATGTAGTGTGATACAGGTGTTTTGGATCAGAAACAGAGTGGTTCCATTCCACCCCCAAGACTCCTCCTCTTACCGCCACTGTGCTGGTCTTCTATTTTGTTTTTGGTGGACAGATAAAGGACTTCCATGAGTGACCTGTCACCTTGCTGCAGGCGAACTTAATGGAACCCATGTCTGGTGTTTTTCTCTCTAGGAATGATCACAGCCGTCGGCCTCTCTAACCTGCAGTTCATAGACTTAAATTCTTCCCGGAACCTGTTTGTGCTTGGCTTCTCAATCTTCTTCGGGCTCGTCCTTCCAAGTTACCTCAGACAGAACCCTCTAGTCACAGGTAGGGAAAACACGCCTTAGATCTCAGGGTGAGTGGGTGGCTGCATTCACGGCTCTTCTCCAGTAGGAAGAGGGCCTTGCAGCTTCGGCAGTGTTGCTGAACCTTCATCTTTGCATTTCCTGAATCTCACTCACTCTCGGGCTGTTTCTCTGGAAGCCTGGGGCCTCTCACATAAGCCAGCATGTGCACATACCGACAGGGAAGCTAAGGTTTGTTTCTGTACCAGGACCCTCTATGGGAGAATGCCTCTCTATAAAACCTTTCAATTTCTCAGACTTGTGCCATATCAAGAGTTATAATTTCTTGGGGCTGGGATTGTGGCTCAGCGGTAGCGCGCTCGCCTGGCACGTGCGCGGCCCGGGTTCGATCCTCAGCACCACGTACAAATAAACCCATTGTGTACAGCTAAAGCAAATAAATAAATAAATATTAAAAAAAAAAAAAAAAAAAGAGTTATAATTTCTTAGCTGGGTATAGTGGTGCATGCCCGCTACTTGGGACACAGAGATGGGAGGATGTCAAGTTCAGAGACCCTGTCTTAAAAAAAAATTTAAAAATGGGCTGGGGCTCATTGTTAAAGAACCCTTGGGTTCAATCCCCAGGACTGCAAAAAAGAAAAAAATATGTATAATTTCTTAAAACTCAACTTGATAAACTTTGAAATACATGTTTTTCTACTGGGGTTTTGTGGTACTTTAAATTCTAAATTAACCTTTGTAACTTCTACTTTTAACACCCCGATGTCATGAAGAATGAATAAGGGAAAAACCATCTTAAGTAGCTATTGCTATTGACATTTTAAGAAACACACAATTGAGGACCATTCTTTATTTGTTTTTAGGTGAAATTAACCAATTTAAAATGGCATTTAATACATCCACAATGTTACGTGCAACTGCTACCCCTATCTAGTTTCTAAAACTTGTCCTCGCACCACAGTAAAACTCCATATTCCTTAAGCTATTAACCTCCTCTCCTAGCTCCTGGCATCCACCAATCTGCCTTTTCTCTTATGGGTTTACCCATTCTGTATATTTCATATAAATGGAATCGTACAATATATGACCTATTGTGCCTGTCTTTCATTTAGCATAATAGTTTCAAGATTCATTTGTGTTGTAGATATTTAAATAATTCATTTTTTTATGACTAACATGTATATGCCATAATTTGTTTATCCACTTACCCATTGACGAGAATTTGTTTCCATGTTTTAGCTCTTGTATAAATAAATACTTCTCATTATTCATGATTATTATGTTCTATGTAATTGCCTCAAACAGAATTAGCAAACACTGAACCACTGCTTCTGGGGAAATGTGGCCAGTAGTACTATAGCTCACGCCTGAGTGAATTTTACCTAATACTAACCCAGGCTTCTTATACTGAGGAACACTGGATAGCACTTCAGCACAACACTTGGTAACCATTTTAAATCACAAAATCACCAAGGAAAAGCACAAAATGTGATAAACATGGCTTTATAAAGACTACAGAAAGGAGATTTATTTAGGGTGGAAGAATTGAAAGGTAGAGGGTCACCTTGTATGGCTTCAACTGGGAATGTGTGTGTTGGGCAACTCAGATTTTCCACCGTTTTGCATGCTCATGAGATGGCAAAAGCCCCAAGAGTGTTCATTTTGAGTTTACGGGAAAGTCTTAGTGCAGTTCACAAACACAGAAACTGCAAATGATGAGCACAGACTAAATTTGTTTGAGTACCAGTTTTGAGTTCTTCTGGGTATATATCCAAGAGTAAAATTGCTGAGTCACATGGTAATTCTATATTTAACTTTTTAAAAAAATATTTATTTGCTTTAGTTGTACACAATGCGATTTATTTTTACGTGGTGCTGAGGATCGAACCTGGGCCGCGCACGTGCTAGGCAAGCGCTCTACCACTGAGCCACAACCCCAACCCCTCTATATTTAACTTTTTGAGGATCTGCCAAACTGGTTTCCATGGTGGCTGCACCATTTTACAATCTCATCAGCTATGTGTATACAGAGTTCCTTTGTTCACGTGCTCATCAACACTTATTTTCTGTTGAGGGTCATCATGTTTTTTTTTTAATTAAATATTTATTTGCTTTAGTTGTACACAATGCAATGCATTTATGTTTACGTGGTACTGAGGATTGAACCCGGGCCGCGCACGAGCTAGGCGAGCGCTCTACCGCTGAGCCACAACCCCAGCCCTCATCATGTTTTAAGTGTAGAAAGTTTGAGAACTTCCCAATAACAAGGATATCCTTTCTATGTTTTACATTTCAATTTAATTTAATTTACAATTTAATTTCATTGGAGGATGTCTTCATATCCAATTGCTCCTGATTATTAAAAGCAGCTAGGCTCTAATTTGTAACACAGAATACTGAAAACTCTTGTATGATTATAGATACCACAGATATTTTTGTTGTCTTCTTCATTTTGTAATTTTTAAACTTTTTTTAAAGCTTGACAACACCCATTTTTTATTTAATTAAAAAAAAATCTATAGACAATTAGCAAGGCCCTAACCAACCCAGGGAAACCCTGTCTCTAAATAAAATATAAAGAATAGCTGGGGGACGGGGTGCTGGGGTTGTGGCTCAGCGGTAAAGCATTCGCCTAGCATGTGCATGGCCCAGGTTTGATCCTCAGCACCATGTAAAAATAAATGCATTGTGTACAACCAAAAGCAAAATAAAAATAAATACTAAGAAAAAAAAAAGAATAGCTAAAGATGTAGTTCAGTGGTTAAGCACCGCTGGGTTCAATCCCTAGTGCCCCCCCAAAAAAAAAATTTATTAGGCAATGACACAGTGGCTTCATAGTTTGTTATAGGGTCAATGTCACTCTATTACGTTCATCTCCTGTGCACTACTGTTAGGGCTTTTTATTATGGAGATAATGTTAGATTATTGTTGAAGTATTCATATTAGTTTAAAACATTAGTGGCAAAACTATTGAGGTACAACTGGGAAATGTACACTTTTGTATGCTGTGAACATGACTGGCAGAGTCATGCCCACCCACTGCCCATTCCTGAGTCAAGGACAGGCCTGCAGTGATGACCCATGATGGTTTCTTTCTGCTTCTAGGCATAACAGGAATTGATCAAGTGTTGAATGTCCTTCTCACAACGGCTATGTTTGTTGGAGGCTGTGTAGCCTTTATTTTGGACAACACCATCCCAGGTATGTGGTATATATCAGTTGTGCTTATGACGTGTGAGGGTTTGGTTGTTGGTTTGTTTTTTGCCAAACAGAAACAAGAATCAGAAGCTGGTTGTGGTGGCATGCGCCTGTAGTCCCAAGCTACTTGGGAGGATGAGGTGGGAGGAATTGCTTGGGCCTTGGAGCTTGAGGCCATCCTGGGCAACATAGTAAGACCCTGTCTCCAAAATAAATTAAAAAAGAATCAAGAAGAGTAAAACAGATCAAAGCCATCATTTATTAGAACTGTCATGTCCCTAGGCGTGGTGATGGATGCCTATAATCCCAGCAACTCAGGAGATGAGGCGGGAGGATCATAAGTTCAAAGCCAGCCTCAGCATTTAGCAAGGCACTCCCCTGGGTTCAATCCCTGGTACCAAAAAATAAAAAAGCAAAAAACTGTCTTCTAAAGCAGTTGAGATGATGTGTGAATCTGTTTTTTGTTAATAAGCTGGTTGGCTTTGGGTCTCCTCCACTATGGCTTCCGTGGACTCATAGACTCGTTGACACACTCTTGAGTTGCTGGTAACAGCCTGTGGTATCTCTCCCCCGGGCCCCTGTCCTTTAAATGGATTACTCCTAAGGCGAACTTCTAGCCCACTAAGACTGAAGGGTGTTAGGCAAGGCCTGAGATCAGCAAGGCCAAGGTCAATGATGAGACATAAGGAGACAGCTGTCCCTACAGCATACCAGACCTCAGGGGTGAGTGGTCTTTTTTTTTTTTTTTTTTTTTTAGTTGTAGATGGACACAATACCTTTATTTTATTTATGTGGTGCTGAGGCTTGAACCTAGGGCCTCATACCTGCAAGAGGAGCGCTCTACTGCTGAGCTGTAGCCCCAGCCCCCGGGGGTGAGTGGGCTTTAAGGAGAACCAGGCAATGGCCTTGCTGGGATGTGGTCCCACCGTGGAGCCTTCTCAGTGTCCTAGAGATGGCTTCTGTGTACCAGTGTGATATTCTGCCTTCAAGGAAGAGTGATGCGACTCTGCCTGATGTTCTACCCGGAGAATCCCCAGGCATCTCTTGATTGAGACATTTTGGAGGTGGATTGTTTTAAGGAGGAAAATAGCAAAGTCTTTAAACCCAAGAACAAGGCTGGTATACCCAACTCCATAGCATACCCTAAAATAGAACAAAACAGTATGAAATTTAGGTGGGTACAGTACTGACGTGGTGGCTAAGGAAAGCTGTAATGTGGCTTGGGCCAGACTTCAGCCATCAACATCAACAGTGTGGGTCACATGGCAGGTCAGGGACACATAAAGGCATCAGGAGGTCACTTAAATGTGGAACAATAGGGATAAGATGGGGCTAGTGATTCTTGGGCTTCACGTCTGAGCACCTGGAGAACTGAGCATCCAGGCAGGTTTGTCATCCAGGCAGGTTTGATCTCTAAAAGAGTGTGTGTGTGTGTATAAATAATATCTTGAGTCTTATTCCTGACAGAACAGTTAAACTAAGCATTCCTTTGTTGTTGTTGTTGTGCATGTGTGTGTGACAGGTACCCCAGAGGAAAGAGGAATCAGGAAATGGAAGAAGGGTGTGAGCAAAGGAAACAAGTCACTCGATGGCATGGAATCCTACAATTTGCCATTTGGCATGAACATTATTAAAAAATACAGATGCTTCAGCTACCTACCCATCAGCCCAACCTTTGCAGGTTACACATGGAAAGGCTTCGGGAAGAATGAAAACAGCCGGAGTTCAGACGAAGACTCACAGGCCACAGTATAGCCCTAGCTGTGCCCTGTGGCCCAGCCGCAGTGAGGCAGTATCTGTAGTTCCTTACTGAGTAACAAGAAGTAAAATATATGTTTGTATATCTACATTTACATCCTGCACCCCAGAGCTAAGACAGGTTGCACATCGCTTTTCTGTTGTGAGTGGTGATTTGTGTCTAATATGGTGTCTCACCTGTGTCCTTATTTAAGCCCCCTGAGAGTGTCCATTGCTGGCCATGGTCACTGAACTTGAAATTCCAGTTCTCCTGTGGGAGTAGATGTGTGAACTCTGCAGCTGCTCCTTGTTCCTTCCTCGTAGTCCTCTCTGCAGTACCACCTGGCTTTTCTGCAAGCAGCCTCCAGGGCCCAGGGGCTTTTTGTCTCAGAAGTACTTGGACCCACTTTGTCTTCACTTGACCTTAGCCTGCACCTTCAGAGACCTCCTCTGGCCAAGGAACATCAGTGTCCTTGCATTGTCACAGCTGCCTGGTCAAGTGTTATTCTCTTATCCCTGATACTCCTGTTAGGAGGCTCTTGACCTGACTGACCCAGATGTGGGCATGCGTAAGGTCTTTGTTCAATAATACAGATATTGAATCAAACTCTGTTCAGGGCATGGAAAGGAAGGGAAAGGACCCTGAAGTCAATATTAATAATTCTCAACTGCCCCTTCTCCCTGTTACCCTATGGCCAGCACATTTCATACTGGCCTCTTCTAGTGACTGAGACATCCTATTTGGCATTTGTCACTACTGGCTGGTATGACAGGTACAGAGTGCCACACAGGGGCACCAGTCAGATACGTCTGTGGGCGTCTTGGCTCCTGTCATGTGGATGTTACCGTTTGCGCGTCTGTAATTACGAGGTTTTATTCCTATTTAATGTTATTGACTATAGCAGATTTTCGAAACCAGTGTTTTTTCCATTTGACCTTCTTCCCTTGCATCCTAATACTTGTCCTGCAACCCCCTACCCCCATTAAGAAAAGAACCAGCATTGTAAAGCTGTGGATACCATCAGGGAAGCTTGTTATAACGGCTGTTGAAGGCCAGTAACCATTGTTGTGGTTGTGTTTTGTATTGCTTGATACCATGAAAGTGTAAATACTGTTATAATGCCTAATCTATTTATCAAAACTGACTACTGGACCAGAGCCCGGAAACCATGGGTCAAGTTACACGTGAATTTGTTTTGTGAAGAAGGGAAGTTGGGACAGGTTACAAACAGAACCGCCATATTGAATGGTCCATTATCCCTACAAATTCATTCTTCTGTTGCAAGTCATTTTTGGCAGACGTGGCTTAAGGAGACTTAAGGGTTGTCATAGTACATGTCCACTGGATTTTGACTTCACAGAAGGGAAGGTTAGATTCCTTAGCCAAATATTGCCTTATTTATGTTGTTGCAGAAGACTGAGCAAAGAAGCTAGCAGGCTCCCTCTGCTAAGAGTTCTAATTTATAACACTAAATTCTTTCTGAAAAAAATGACTTCTGTTGAATTCAGTTTGAAGTTTTTCAGCCAAAGGAAAAGCCTGAGACATGAAGTAGTGACCTTGGTTCGTGAGAGTATGCCTCTCCCGTGGTCCTTGACCTGGCTGAGCTTTGGATGGCAGTGGGTGTTCCTGTTTCCCATAGTACAGTGTGGTTCTTGGTGGCCTGGTGTCCACAAGGTGCATTTCCTGTGCCCTCAGCCCCCAGGCTGGCTGGACTTCACCACATTGTGAGGTCTTTGGTTGTCACTGTAGCCCTCTTGACTCCTGGAAGTTTTGGGCCTCAAGAACACCTCAGAGCCACTGCATTGTTTTGCCAAAATCTTACTGCAGATTGAGTAAAGGTCTTAGATTCTAAACTACATTTAATTTTTGTATTTTTAAAAAAATGTTTATTCAGCACATATTTACTTTAGAAGCAGACTGGTTAATGGTTCCCACCGCTCTTATCTTGGTAAGCCCTTGAGCCGGACAGCTCTCCTGCACTACGTTGCCCTGATATTCCTATTTTGCTCGATATCTCCCAATTTCTCTGCTTTGAAAAATGGGGAAAATTGCTAAATGCATTTTCAGAATTCTAGCCCTCTAAGGTAAGTAGAAGCAGCATATGTCCAAGTAAAGCCGTCAGAACCGTTGATAACTCACACACATTTCCCCTTCAGCTTGACTGGGCATCTCCCCTCCTGGTGAGCTCCACTCGGGGTGTGGCCCTCAGCTGTCCAGAACTTTCTCCCCCTGGGACACCTCTTTGGGACAGATTATATTGTGATGCTTCAACTCTGTTGGTCTGGGGGAAGGTCCTCAGCAAGCATCCACATGGCGAAGGAAGTCCTGTGCCCACACTTGCCATGGGAAACAGTTTCCACCCTCCTCCTTCCATTGAGGCCAACTCTGATGTTCTGTCCAAGGAAGGAGGGAGGCCACAGGTGGTGGGGGGAAAAAAAGAGCAGCTGGATCAGATGCCCCCAGTGAGTCTGGTAGTTTCTGCACAGCCTTGAGTGATTGGAGTTCCTTCATCACTAGTAAATCTTGCACATAGAATGCATAGGTACACAAACCATTTTAAGAAGTAGTCCTCCTGCTAGCAAATGTGTCGCAGAATGAAAGTCTGTAATTGAAAGGGATAGATGAATATTTTTCTGCTTGAATCCCTGCCATACCTGAAGGAGAGGTTTTGAACACAGTGACCACATAGGTTCTGTGCCTGATATCCTTCCTGTTCACATTTGTTGGCCTGCATTGTGGGGCTGTGCACTGCTGTGCTTCATTTTGCCAATAGAATGTTATGGAATATTTTAGATGTGAATGTTCTTACAGGGCATTCAGTCTCTTAACTTTGACAGTGACCACCTACCCACCATTTTCACCTGCCTGGGTCCCTGAAGGAAGGCATTTGTGTTGGCTATGGAAGATGGAAATAGTGTTTGACGGATAGGAGATGCTGGCAGATTCACAACTGGGGAGACCCATCCTCAGGTCCAGAGAACAATGGGAAATGGCTCCAGTCTTTGTGATTTCATTCTCATTAGGGAGTTAAACTTAGATTTATGGATACATTTGTTTTCAGAATCTTCCTTAAGAGGTTTTCCAGTGTTAACTTTTAGTTTCTTGGGATTGATCAAGGCAAGAGAAGTGGCGTTACCAGGCCAGCTAAAATGAAGCAATCGTGGCTCCCGACGGTTTCCCATTTTCATGGTAACAAATTCACATGCAAGATTTGCTTTATACTGTAGAATACTGACTTTCACGACAACTTGGTTTATGCATGAATATTGCAGTATTTCCATATAGTAAAATAACATTTCTGCCCAGGATAATAGTCACAGTTTTCCAGGGAGGGAATGATATAATTTTCATGACAATGTCATGTGCTGATAGAATTTCTCCATTGATGAATCTCTAGTATTGTGTGTATACTTTATTTACCCATATGTATATTTTATGACCACGAGCTAAGTTGTAATTTCTCTCATTCACATCCCTGCTGAGATATTGATACTAGCAACTTAGTTTTAAAGTTGGCAAGTCGAATCTTGAGTAATATCAGTGCCACAAGAACAGACAGGCCAGACAGAAGGTGAATAAGGAGCAGTGGCAAAAGCCTCATTCCAGAAGCCATCTGACTAGAGGAGAGACAGTATCGGCAGGTGGTTGTGCTTGGGTTATACAATTGGCTGCAGGCCTAGGGTGGCCTGGTGTGGGTTGGCGTGAGGGCCTGCCGTGCACACCCAGCCACACCCAGGCAGCTCCCACACCTGAGTGTTCACAGAACTCCCGTCTCCAGGAAACTGTCCTTGGTGTCAGAGAAGAAGCTGGGGTTTCACATGCTGCATGTTGTCCTCTGTCCCTTGTGATTTGGACACAGAATAGGACATCTCCCACCCTCTCCTACAGTCAGAACCCGAGTAGTGCAAGAAGGCTGCCCGTTTTGCCAGCATTCAGCTTCCACCCCTGGATCCCCAAAGCACGGCAGTGCTGGCTCCCTGTCAGCAGCCTCACAGACATTCCTGTCCCCTCAGGTTGCTGTTGAGTGTGCCTCCATCACTGACATCCAGCGTCCTTAGATTTGCTGTGTGTTTTTCCAGGCACTTAGGACACCCTTACCAGCATTGCCATCCAACTGACAGTTCAAACAAACACCCTTTTCTGTTCGTTCCTAACACCCTTTGTTTGCCACATTAATAAATTTCTGACTGTTCTTAAAACAGTGGAGATGCCTCTATTTTCCTTGAGTTTTTGTGACTGACTTTGTCTAGATACCTTTCTGGGATTTTGTTTGTTTTTTTATTTTGCATACCGAGGGTATTTGGGGTGGGGTTGTTTTTTTGAGATGTGTAATTCTTTTATGGAGTTTTTAAAAAAGAATTTTCATATTGTTTTTCTAACATGGCTTCATTAAACGTTTAAGTATTTTAAAAATATGTAATATTTGGACCAGATGTTGTGAATAATAGTAGAGATAAAGCTATTTTATTCTGTATTTTTAAAACTGTTCCGTACAAATAAAAGCTCTCCTGGATGCCGTTTTGCTGTTTGCATGCCTCCTTCTTTGGCCAGTGTTTAAGAAAATTGTAATTTGTTAAAAGCCATCTCCGAGGCAAGAGAAATCAGCTAATAAGAAATTCAGTTTTGCTGGGCGCAGTGGCACACGCTTGTAATCCCAGCTACTTGGGGTTGAAGCAGGAGGATCTCCAGTTCAAGGCCAGGCTTGGCCCCTTAGCAAGACAGTCTCAAAAGATGGACTGAAGATGTGGCTAAGTGATAGAGTGCCTCTGGGTTCAGTCTCCAGTACCTCCCCACAAAAAATCTTATCACTTTTCTCCATTGGTTTACTTCTGGAATTCTGACTTTTCCATTTATACTATATCTCCTAGGTCTGTTTTATGTAGGGTCACTCATTTTCTCTTTCCATTTCCTCTTAAGAGTCTGGAAGAATTTCTGGAGCAATTATCTAAATCACCAACTGGGGTTTATAAGTTCCAACCTCTTGCTCATGTCTTTAGTCATTTCAAATACAGAAGTAGAGAGAATAACCCCCATGTGGGGCTGGAAGTTTAGCTCAGTGGTGAATGCTTGCTCAGCATGCTCAAAGCCCTGGATTTGATCCCCGTCACCAAAACCAAAACCCCTTGTGCCGTCCACCACCCAGCTTATTTCAAATACACCCCTCCACTTTCCTGTTGTTTCGAAGCAAATCCCAGACAGTACTTCTTCTGTATTTCAGTAGTTACAACGAAAAGATAGTAAAAAAAAGAAAAAGTAAAAAACCCCAACCTAATGCAATGAGTGAGTGTATCTTTAAGAATTAACATTTCTGCAATACAATGAAACATCTAGCCAGCGTTTAAATTTCCAGTCTCAAATATTTGAAATAGAATCCACATGAGGTCCACATTTTGCCAGTGGCTGATAACTAGCGTCTTCCCATTTCCAGGTCTCTCTTACAATCTCTTCCTTACAACTTGTTGAGTGATTTATGGGGTTTCCTTCAGAAGCTGTGGAGTACATCCCCTTTTAACATGTTCCTCTGCTCTCAGTGTTTCCTGAATCAGATTTGGGTCCATTTAGGGAACAGGGCCCTCAGCATAGTGGGTCAAAACCTCTGACTGTGGGTCAGAACACTGTAGTTGCATCCAAGGTTGTGTTTTAAAGGCAGACGCAGTCTTCCACGATGGGATCTTTTCATAGATGCTCTATTTCCTCAAGTCCTGCTGAACATATATCTTAGGGACTTTGCTTAGTGACCATTTCATGTAAGCTGTTTCATGGGGACGTGTTTCTTCCAATTCCTTAAGCTAGTCCCTTCTTTTGAACTCTGGGAACTTTTCACGTGTCTGGTGATTTTCTTTCTTACTGCTTTTATTGAAGAGGGAGGACTGTGTGTGTTTCACAAGCAGAATTTGGTGGGTAATTTCGTTTTTCCCCAAAACTTATTTCATGGAGTGACATAAGTTTCCTTAGACTGTGGAGTTGGCCTGTCATTGCATCCGCTTCTGTTAGATTACAGCTGCATCCACTTGCCAGACTCTTATTTATTCAGCAGCAATAACTCATCATAGATACGCTAATATTTTGGTTTTGTTAGATACCTTCATATTTATATGAATATGTATTTAAAAAAATAATGGTGGTGTACTTGAAAGTCTTTGATCATTCTTTCAGAGGTGCAGCTACGTGTTATTTTTATTCCTCCCCCCCCCCCCCCGTCTTTATTTTTTAGCATTTCCTAACTTTTACTATTTTTTTTTAAAAAAAATATTTGTTTTAGTTGTAGGTGGACACAGTAACCTTTATTTTATTTTGGTACCAGGGATTGAACTCATGGGTACTTGAACACTGAGCTGCATCCCCAGCCCCTTTTTGTATTTTATTTAGAGACAAGGTCTCACTGAGTTGCTTAGTGCCTTGCTTTTTTCTGAGGCTGGCTTTGAACTCATGATCCTCTTGCCTCAGCCTCCCGAGCTGCTGGGATTGCAGGCATGTGCCACCATACCCGGCCTTTATTTTATTTCTATGTGGTGCCAAGGATTGAACCCAGTGCCTCACGTGTGGTAGGCAAGCACTCTACCGCTGAGCCACAACCCCAGCCCTAACTCTATTATATTAACAATAATAACTGTGTAAATTTGTTTTCAAAGATGTAAGTTTTTTTTTCCTTTCTAAGTAACATTATAAGATCAGTAGCAAGTATACATTCTATTACAAATATTTGGTAATACCATAGTTGAAGAAGTAGGAAAGCCCCTGTACTCCTTGAATATTAAAATAAAACCTTATATTTCCTCAATATGTACTTGACATTTTTAAAAGTTTCATGTTATATCTCAGTAATAATATGAAAGTGCTGAAGCTATCTCATTTGTATTTGCTCCCTTTTGTTCTGTATGGGAAGGTTTTGCCTCGATGAGGTCGACCAGAGTATTCTGCCCTTATGGGCCCGGGGAACAGTGGGCTTAAAACCACAAGCTCAAGCTAGATAAAAGAGTCTAGGATGGTGGGATTTTGGCATCTGCCTCTGAGCAGTATCCAGAAGTGGCACATCCCTGGGCAGATTGACAAGAAAAATTCTATTCCAGCCCTAAGCTTCAAGCCCATTGGAGACACTGTGAGCCTTAACATTCTAGAGTTTCACTGATGAAGCAACTGTCTGGAGACTGAAAGATGCCTGTGGGTCATGTGCGTGTGTTCGTATACTTAGGAACACATACAGTTTGTTATGTATTTGCCTCTTGGGAAGCAAGTGATCCATTGTGGCCTCAGAAAAATTCCAAATGAGTTTGAAGCAGGAGAAAAGACCTTTAGGGTGGTCCTCCTAGGAATGCCCAACAGAAGACTTTTGGAAAGATAAAAAGTTTTCACCTCAAGTAAAATCCTAACCATTTTTATTGTGGTTCAGGGATCAGACAAGGAGTTTGGTAGGGGGTCATCCGTGTTCAGCTCTCCAAGTCCTCTTCCAGAGAACGCCAGTGTCCCCCAGGCTCTGCTCTCCCACTCTTTCGCAGTGGTGGAATTTTGAGAAGTATGGCAAGACTACACCTCCCAGCCTTGCTGGTGGCTGAGTGTGATCATGTGACTGGGCTCTGGCCAGTGAGGCATAGCCAAAGCTGAGATGCAATTTCTGAGTTGTGTTCTTCAATAGCAGCTGTTTATCCCCATCTTTGCCTTTGCCCCCACTGCTGAAAAGTAGAAGTGGTAGCCAACCAGCATGGTCCATTCAGACCAGGACAGCACCTTGCAGGGCAGGAAAATACAAAAGGATTCTGAACTCCCAGGGTTCCTTCTGACGACTTCAGCCCAAACTTTGGCACAAGAGAGAACACTTATTTAAACCTTTATTACTTGGGTCTCTGCTGTAACCACTAAAGCTGTGTGCTAACTATCAGGGATTTTGTAGATACAAAGTAATTTGAAATTAGACCAGCAGTTCATAGCATTCAACCTAACAATTGACCATCCGTGCTCCTTTGAGCCATGCAACTTAAACCCTGGTCCTTGGTTTTCTTCTCTGTAAAAATGGAAACAATAGTTGCAGAAAGAAGTAGAGAAGTTAAACTATAGACCCTCAACAAATTAGATTCCATTCCTCCTCAGTTCCTTTCCAGGTCTCACAGGCATACACAAATAGCTTTATAGAGCCAACCATCATGGTGTGTGTACTTTAACCTGACAAACTGGCCCAGCCAGGGCTAAGACTTTGGTGTGTCTATCTGCAGTGACTTGCATGTGTCATTCCTGGTTCATCTGTGTTTTCTAGCTACACCAGCCAAATCCCTGCCAGTGTGGCACAGAATTTTTGGAGCCTACCCAGATACATTCCCTGAATTTGACCAGTACCTGTGATACCTGTGGGAAGTAACCCCAACCCCCTCCACAAATGAACTTAGGTGTCTGTACACATGTGTGATTGAGGGGATAGGGTGGTGGGTGGAGTGGGGGGAGTACATTCAGTGCCAGGTGTTTGGGGAGGAGCCAAGGTGAGAGAAAAAATTATTATTTGGTGTTATTATTTGAAACCAGGGGCACTTTAGCACTGAGCAACATCCCCAGCCCTTCTTATTTTTTTTATACCTTTATTTATTTATTTATTTATTTTATGTGGTGCTGAGGATTGAACCCAGTGCCTTACATGTACTAGGCAAGCGCTCTACCAGTGAGCTACAACTCCAGCTCTTGTTTCTTTTATTCTGAGATGCTCTCACTGAGTTGCTTAAGCTGGCCTTGAACTTGTGATCCTCCTGTCTCAGCCTGCTGGGTTTACAGATGTAAGCCATTGTACCCGGCACTATTTTAAGATTTTTCCCCTCCTATTAATGTTTTGAGATTTTTAAAGTAGTATGCATTTGTTGTGACAAATGAACCAATGGAATCAATATAAAGATGTGAAAACTATTATTCTTCTGCGCCCAAACCACCTTCCCATAGAGTAACCCATTGCTTCCACCTGGTGTGTCCTTTCACAGTGTTCTCCTTGTTGAACGCACTTGACACCATCATAAGGCACTACACAAGGGCTAGGCTTGCTTGTTTGTTTTCCTGAAATAGAACTGTCGCACATGCATTCTGTAACTTGGCTTTTTCCCTTTAGGGATGCAGCATGGGCAGTCCTAGGAATGGGAAGATGGAGACCTATCCTGCATTCTCTAACATTTTGTGCATGGAGATACAGTCTAATGAACAAAATTCTATGTCCACCGATTTCTTTTCTTTTCTTTTTTTTTTTTTTTTTTTTTTGGTACTGGGGATTGAACTCAGGGGCACTCGACCACTGGGCCACATCCCCAGCCCTTTTTTGTATTTTATTAGAGACAGGGTCTCACTGAGTTGCTAAGTGCCTCGCCATTGCTGAGGCTGGCTTTGAACTCGCGATCCTCCTGCCTCAGCCTCCCAAGTGCTGGGATTACAGGCATGTGCCACCACGCCCGGCTAACCAATTTCTTTTCTGTGTAGCCTTTTATCCATCTTCTCTGTTTACTTGCTTTTCCTCTTCCATTTCCCTCTTCTGCCCAACTTCTGATTGCTGTAGTAATCCATGTTAGCAACCTTCTTTGTATCATTCATATATTTCTCTGTGTTCATATAACCATGTAAACATCTATCAGTCTGTCTAGCTATTCTACTTGTACACACACACACATTGTGTGTATGTGTGTATGTTAGCTTTTTCGTTGCTGTGACCAAATGACCTGACAAGAACAATGTAGAGGATGAAAATTTCAGTTTGGCTTCTAGTTTCAGAGGTTCAGTCCACAGACAGCTGACTCCATAGCTCTGGGTCCAAGGTGAGGCAGAACGTCATGGTGGAAGGTCATGGCAGAGGGAAGCAGTTCAGGACATGACAGGAAGTAGAGCTCTGCTCACCAGGGACAAAATATAAACCCCAAAGGTACACCCCCAGTGATGTACTAACTCTAGTCACATCTACACTACCCAGTTAATTCACATTGGTGGATTAACTAATCCACTGATTATTGTCTCTCATACATGAGCTTTTGGGGGACATATCTAAACCATAATATACATACTTTTCTGCATTTTGCATGGAACACTCAGTGATAACTTATGAAAATAATTTAGCTGGCATCACTCTAATTTTTTCATGCTGGTTTCATAATATTTCTTTCTGTGGATTTACTATAGTTTTTTCAGAGTTCGGGGATATTTTATTCCTTTTTTTTTTTTTTTTTTTTTTTTTGTCATCACAGATAGCCATAAAAAACTTTGTTGCCCATAAATTTAAACAAAATATAAAATCCATCCCCAGAGGTGGGATTGCTGGATGGAACCCAGCAGCCCATGGTGGTAACCTGCTCCACACGTCCATGTTGGGGTCATTTACTGCCCCCTTCCCCCTGCACACCCACTGTCCAGCTTGGCAACTTGCACTTCGATCTGTGCCCTGCTGTCTGCGTTTGAGAGATCCCAAACTATGACATCCACCCACGGTTATCACCAATTTTCACAGGTGTTCCCTATTAGGGGTGGAGGCTCGGGGAGGTTGCACATTACTCTGAAGCTTTTACAAATAATTTTCTCAAAACAACATTAACTTGCTCTCCAGTCAAATGTAGAATTTATGTCCTCCTCTGAGCCTCTCCAAACCCGAGTGAGAGCTGTTCTTTCAGGTGGCAGTGTGGTGCCCCTTGAACTCAGTCACCTGGGCCTTGTGTCTTTAGGAGTCTATGTCAGGGTGGGGTTGGGGAAAGGAGGACAGTTCTTCTGTGATATCATGGGCTACTGCCACTCACAAAGCCCTCTGGTGGGCACTGGCAAGCTGGTGACTGGAAATTCTAAACTTTACTCAGACCTCATGTCCGAGTTCCCAGCCCTAAAGCCAGCTGCTTACCTGAAATAGCCATGGATGCCTCTCCAACTGAAGACGTCACCTCCCCTCTTCACCAAAGATCCTTCTCTTTCAGCCACAACACCCTCACTGAAAACCTGGCTGTCTCTTGCAATTCCTCTCTGTCTGCCACCATACATGTCTGGTCTATCACCAAAGCCTGGGGGTTCTGCCTTGCAACCACCTCCTGAGTCTGTCCTCCTCTCTTCACATCCACTGTGCTATATTTTGGATCTAGAAAGTCTTCTATGTCCCAAGACATCGCCATATGTCTTGGTCCCCAGTCAATGCTACCTACTATCAGGAGGTGATGGAACCTTTTGAAGGTGGAGCCTAACGGAAGGAAGTTAGGTCATTGGGGGAGTGTCCTTGAAGGTGGTGTTAGAATCCCAGCCTCTCCTCTTCTTCTCTTTCACTTCCTTCCAGGAGATGAGCAGCTTTGTTCAACCATGTGTTTCCACCATGATGCTCTGCATAACCACAGGCCCCAAAACAATAGACTAACAGACCATGGACTAAAAATCTCTGAAGCTGTGAGCCAAAGTAAATCTTTTCTCCTTTAAGCTGATGTATCTCAGGAATTTGTTATAGTGACAGAAGGCTGACTAATACACACTGCTACCTCTTGTAATAGATTGCATCCCTTTTCTCAATTCTTGACCCACGCTGAATCCACACCCTTTGCCATGTGACTTTGCAATTCCTCCCTCTGGAGGTAGGGCATACTTCTACAAACCTTGACTTTGAGCTTGGACATATGACTTATTTCAGCCAATGGGATGTCACAAAGACATGAAATGTGCTTGAGTAGGGTTTGCTCTCTTGTACCTCAGACATCACCATGAGAAGAACAGTCCCCAGCTAGCCACTGATTTGGGGAATCTGAGAGATATGTAGAGCAGAACTGCAGGAGGAAGCAGAACTGTCCCAACTTCTCCCCGCCGATGAACATCATTTTAAACACTGAGTTTTAGGGCTGTTTTTAAAAAAGTAATATCATGGCAATCCCTGACTGATATACCTCCAGATTCCAAGTAAACCACAATTTTGTTCCTCAACTTCTATAATAACTTCCTTGACCAGTTTACATGTTGTAATCATAATCCTCTCCTACCTCAAAGACATCTATGGCATTCCGTTGCAATTTTTTTTTTTTTTTTAAAGATCAGTTAAAGTACTTTGTGTGCATGGTGCTGAGGATCAATTCCGGAGCCTCGTGCTTGCTAGGAAAGCACTCTATCACTGAGCTCCATCCGTGGCCTCAGTTAAAGTACTTTTAATAACACAGTTATTAGAAGGCTTAAGTGTACAGACCTCAACATGAAAAGCAGAAGATAAATGCACTCATCGAGTAAAAGATGGAGTGCAAAAAAAAAAAAAAAAAAAAAAAAAAGCAAAGAAATTCTATGCCTTCACACACCTATAAAATATGCAGTTTCTCGAAACAGCATTCAGAAACAGTGCAAAGTTGTTGATCTAAGTGCCTTTGTAATATCAAACAAAACCAGAATTAAAGATCTCAACTCAGGCTCCACCCAGGTCTCTGCTTGGACTCTGGGGTAGCTTGTTGTGTATCAATCAACTTAAGCTGAAATCACATTTCCCAAAATTCTTTTCCCTGTGCAGATCCAAGTCAGAGTTGTTCACAAGAGAAACTTGTGCACATTCTGAAAAGAGACACAGAGCAGCAACAGCAGCAGCGGTAGCATTTGGAAGATAAGTGCTGGTTCCAGGTCCCACCAACCACAGCTGCATCTGTCCCCATCCCCAAGCTGCTGCTGCATGGCTTCTTTGGCATGAGGCCAGTTAGGCCAACTGCTCCTCTTTCTCACCCTGGATTTGCCTCCACGTGCAGCTCTGAGACTCGGTGCATTAGCATCTCCTGCAAGTCCCTCCCAGATGTGTGAAAGACACGTGTTCCAGTGTGTCCTCACGGGTTTGGGTGTGCCTTCCTGAGTTTCCGCCCATCCTTGCTTTCCCTCACTTTGTGTCCACCTCTTCTTCAGAGGCCTCCCATGCTGACTCAGGCTCACCACAGCACACACAAGCAACAGCCTTCCGCAGATTTCTTCATCACTTCCCCTGTGACTCTCTTTTGAGCTCCCAATGGTCTTCTTATAGATGTTACCTCACCAGCTTCTCCCACAAGGGCGTGAGGTCTCAGCTCTATAGCAAGTCCGTTATGCAAGGGCAGCCCATTGCAATATGAATAAAACCCCAAGCTCCTCACCACAGCCCACAAGACAAGACCGGGCCCCTCTCTCCTCCTCCCGCTCCAGTGCCCATCTCCGCTTACCTGGACACTAACTTCTTCCCACAGAACAAGAGCCCTTTGACTGAACATTGGCAATTACATTCTCATTGGGTCACTTAACTGCTTAAGACCCTCCTTCCCACTCCTCCCTGGTGGCTGGGGTTGGAGAAGAAGAGGTTAAGCTGGTTGGAAGGGCTGGATGGCTAGGGCCTGTTTTCAATCAGGGCACAGCAGGAAGGCGTGGGGAAGTCTCCATAGCGAAGTGATTAGGTAGGGTGTGGGAGAACACGCTAAACGTGCATTCATCTCTGTGCAGAGTGGAGAGTTGGTGGGCCAGGGACAGGGAGGAGAGGCTGTCAAGGTTGCAAAGCAGTACAACTTAGAAAGTTGGCTTTGCAACTGCAGAGGTGTGGCCAGCTCTGGGCAGAGGGTCAGCATCTCAGGGCAGGCTGGAAGAGGCCCTTGGGCTGCCTCGCTGGCTGCACCAACCCCCCTCTCCTTTCTTGGCTCCTTGCTGAGGTTCTTGGCCCAGGAAGCATATGTGTCCTCCAAGAAACGTCCCCAGCTGGCTCCTCTCAGAAGGGTCTGCATCTCCCTGTGAGAGGAGGTGGCTTTGCCTCCCCGCCAGCCCTGCAGTTTGAACCACGTTCACACATAGGGGAAGGTGCGCTGTGTCCCTGAAATGCCACAGAAAACAGGGCACTCCACGCTCACCTGGAGTTTTGTTTCTTGGCTGCATAAGGGGAACATAAAACACCTCTCATTTCCCACCTTTTGTTCCAGTCACAATGGACCACACACTGCTCTCTGACTGAGCCAGGCTTTTCATGGCTTTGAACTTGCCAATACCTCTGCCTGCATGGCCCTGCCCCATCTCAGGAACTCCTGCTAACCTTTCAGACTCAAACCAGATGTCACCTCCTCCCTAAGGTCACCCCTTAGGTACCCCATATATCTTCCTAGGTACTGCCAGGTCACACCTGCCACTGTATTATAGTCGAGGTTTCCACCTTCCACTCGCACGCAGCCCTGGTCCTCTTGTTCCAACTTAACACGGCCTGAGGCCTGGTTCTGAATTTATAACCAACTGCTGCTGCTGCTGCAGGCCCGTGGACCACACTCCGAGTAGGAAAGACCTGAAATAGTTATCTCATTCTCTCACTTGAAGTTTTAGGTCAAATACATTCCATATGGAATTCTTTAAAACAAAGCAAAACAAAAACAACAACAACAACAAAAAAAAACTTAGTTTCTATTTTGAATTCCCATTCAGTTAGTAACGAAAAGCATGGTGGGTCAATTTCTGGTAAACTTGGTCATTTCAGGTGAAAATTCAGTCAATTCTGCTTGCCTCACCCTCCGAGTCTCATCTCCCTTTTGGTGGTGGCGGCGGTGGGCTTATGTAACATCTTGGCCATTGGGGGGTGAATGGGGGAATCTAGGCCTGGGCAGGTGGCATGCTTTTTCTGGGTACAGCATCCTTCCACCCTGGTTCCCCCAAGATGTCTGAGCTTCGTGTCATCTCTAGCATGGCTTAAACATGATTTTTTAAAAATATTTATTTATTTGCTTTTAGTTGTACACAATGTGTTTATTTGTATGTGGTGCTGAGGATTGAACCTGGGCCGCGCGCGTGCGAGGCGAGCGCTCTACCACTGAGCCACAACCCCAGCCCTAAACATGATCTTTTTGTGGGTCCTCTCATCCCAACTGTGAGATATACTTGGGACCCCCAGTTTTCTCCCTCTGGCTTCCATGGCCTTCTCTGGGGTGGGAGAAACATTGGCTTCTTTCCCACAACTCCCTGCATCCTCCGGAAGCTATCTGGGTCTGGTCCATTGCTACTGAGGATGCCCTAGGTGGCCACATGCCATAGATACCATGTTGCTCCAGGAGACTGATGGGAAGTGGGTACGCTTTTCTACTGTCAGATCCCACCCCAGCCTGAGATTAGAGGGTTTTACTGCTCATTCCCACCTTTCTGGATATAACCCTATAGAGATGGTAGCATGCCAGACACCTTCTCAGGATCCCATCAGCATCCAGCTGACTTGCTTCCCTCCCAGCTTGCTTCTTCCTACCTTTTTTTCTTCCCCTCCCTAACCTATAGACTCTTTTTTGGGGGGGAGGGTGCTGGGGATTGAATTCAGGCTGAGCCACATCCCCAGCCCTATTTAGTATTTTATTTAGAGACAGGGTCTCACTGAGTTGCTTAGCACCTTGCTTTTGCTGAGGCTGGCTTTGAACTCGTGATCCTCCTGCCTCAGCCTCGGAGCTGCTGGAATTACTAGGCGTACACCACTGTACCCGGCTGTTCTTCTTTTCTTTTTAATGATTTTTTTTTTTTTTTTTTTTTTTTTTTTGGTACCGGGGATTGAACTCAGGGGCACTCGACCCCTGGGCCACATCCCCAGCCCTTTTTAGTATTTTATTAGAGACAGGGTCTCACTTAGTTGCTAAGTGCCTCGCCATTGCTGAGGCTGGCTTTGAACTTGCAATCCTCCTGCCTCAGCCTCCCAAGTGCTAGGATTACAGGCATGCGCCACCACGCCCGGCTTTTAATGATTTTTTGATTAATTGATATATGTACATTGAAAACAAATAAGCCAAATAGTGCAAAAAAGTCCTCATCTTTTTATACTATTTATTTAATCCTCTATTCCTTAGGGCATAATGAATCGAATGTCCACCAAGGACCAAAATTGTTTTGCTTCCACTTCCTTCCCCTTCTAGTCTCTCCTCTGTTTTGGTTGATTATTGCTATTATTAGTTCCAGAGCTTTACTTCTCCACAGGGACACTCTGTTTGTATGAGACAAATCTTCTTTGTCCAAGACAGTTGAGCACTTTGCAGTTTGCTCTTTATCTTTGGTCCAACACACGAAATGACGTTAGCATTAGCACTGCTTGAGCCCCGAGACCACCAAAGATGCGGGTGCCTCCCTCTAACTACTGGATGTTTGTATGACCTTGAATGAGTTTATTTCTCTAGTAGTTGGGCCATCAACTTTAAACAAATCTTCTCATTCTGTTCCATTAAAACATGAGGAGATCAGGATACTTAACAAATTCTTACTTTCATTATTTTTTTTAGTTTCTACATGGTAATGGTTTATAACATTTATGTTTTGTTTTGTACCCATAATTGCAATAGTTGTTTTAAATTAAATCTCAAACATAAATGTATTCAATGCTCCTTATGGGTGCTTTTACCTCTGTTTCTTTCTTTATTTGTTTACCAAACTTGGTTTTTTTAAATATTTTCTTCAATATAACTGATTTTTTTTTTAATTGCACGATTTATGGTTGGCTTAGGGTTTGAGTTGATATAAAGTTCCTGGATCATGTTTTCTTTCTTGAGGACACCATATTAGCATAAAAGGACAAGACTAACTTTTTATATTCTAACTTTGGACATTACTGTGCTGGAATTTCTAGTCAGGCTTTTTCTTTCTTTATTTTAAAAAAATGGGTAATTTGACCTTTCTTCTGAGTAACAAAAGAATATTTATGTTTGAAATATGGTAACATTGATAGGATATGTTGGTGTCAGTTGGTTTGTTCCTTTAGTTATTAATTTGTCAAATGCTTATTGGGGCCTCCCAGGTACCAGGCATTATGTAAGCATAAAGAACATGGCAATAATGAAAAAGGACAAAAATCTCTGTCCTCAGATGCTGTAGTTTGGATCTAGAATGCTCCCCAAAGGTCTATGTGTTAAAGACTTAGTCCCCAGCTTTGCACTATTGAAAGGTGATGGGAACTTTAAGAGGTGGAGTCTGGTGGGAGGAATTTAGGTCATTGGTGGCATGCCCTTAAAGGGGACAGTGGGACCCCAGTCTCTTCCTTTTCTCTCTCTTTTATTTCCTGGCTGTGGTGAGGTAAGCAGCTTGCTCCACTGTACCCTCCCCACTATGACCCTTGACAAGACCCAGAAGAAACAGGACCAACTGACCATGGTCTGAAACTTCTGAAACCATGAGCCAAAGTAAACTTTCCTCCTTAGGAGTTAATTATCTCAGATATTTTGTTACAGTGATGGAAAGCTAATACATTACACCTCATGGAGCATTCTGGTGAAAACTAAAAAGGAAAAACAAACTATATCCATTTCTCAATATAGTATTCTCTTTTAATCTATAAAATCAAATTGGTTGAGGAAATTTTCCTTAATTTATATATTTGAATGCCAGTTATACATGTTAGATTTTCCACATTTATTATTTCCTCTTTCATCTTTTAGAATTCTTGTTATTCTCCATGTTGCTGTGTTCATTTTTCCAAAGCCTACCTTCCAAAGTCCTCTCTGAATTTTCTTCAGTGTTTTTTCCTTCACTGGGTCTTTCATTTCAGTGATTTTTTTTCCTTCTTATTTTTTTCCCTGAGCCCTGGATGTTTATATTTGTCTTTTTTTTCCATTGTATTATAATTTTTCTTGTGTACTTGTCTTTTCATGTGTACTTAACTTTTTTAAAAAATATTTTTTTAAGTTGTAGGTGGACACAATACCTTTATTTTATTTATGTGGTGCTGAGGATTGAACCCAGGGCCTCACACATGCAAGTGCAAGATGCTCTACCGCTAAGCCATAGCCCCAGCCCCCTACATTACTTTTTTATTTGAATTATTATTTTTTTTTCTTTCATTATGCTATTGAATTCATGAGAAAATCCTAGGTCACAGTTTTTATCCAGTGAAGACAAAGCCTTTCTCAAGTGTTGGCAGGAAGTCTCTCTCTGGCTCAGGGGAAAGCGCTGAACAACTCAGAAGTGTGTGTGTGTGTGTGTGTGTGTGTGTGTGTGTGTGTGTGTGTATTACTTAGATTATATGTTTAAATCCAGAGGCTGAAGGGCAGAGGGTACTGAAAAAGTTTCCATGGCTGAGTAAAGACCACCCTTAGCTTTGTCAGCAGGGAGGGGAGGTAAGAACATCCCAGGAGAAGGGAAATATTTGGGAAAATACTTGGAGTATGAAAAGGCATGAATCAGCCAGGTGCAGTGGTGCACACCTGTAATCCCAGAGGCTTGGGAGGTTAAGGCAGGAGGATCACGAGTTCAAAGCCAGCCTCAGCAACAGTGAGGCACTAAGCAATTCAGTGAGACCCTGTCTCTAAATAAAATACAAAATAGGACTCAGTGGCTGAGTGTCCCTGAGTTCAATCGCTGGTATCCCCACCCCACCCCCGAAAAATTGTATGCATCAGAAAATTCCCCATCTAGGATCACTTAAGGATGCTCAGGGCCAGAGGCAAGTGGAGAGGAGCCCTCAAGCCTGGCCACAAATCTGGGTGTAAGCACCAACAAGAGAGAGATGAACAGGTCATATGAGCTCCCTGCCCCTTATCTTCTGGGAACATGGACCCATACCACATCCTGGTCCCCCACTTCCCTGCTGGCTACCAAGGATGGCACCAGAGATGAAGTGAGTTGATGACAGCTGCTACAGCAACGTAGATACTGTAGTGTATGTCCAGGAAAGCTACCATCTGGGCATAAGTTGGAGCAGGAAAGAGAAGGTAATACAAGAATCAGGGAGGGACAAGGAAGGAGAAGGGGAGAGAAGACTCTCTAGATTGTAGTCATGGCCCATCTTGGACCTGGCTCACTTCCTTTTCATGGGGCCCTGCAAAAGAAACTTAATTCTTTTTTTTTTTTAATATTTATTTATTTGTTTTAGTTGTATACAATGCCTTTATTTTTATGCGGTGCTGAGGATCGAACCCAGGCCACGCACGTGCTAGGTTAGCGCTCTGCCACTGAGCCACAATCCCAGCCCGAAACTTAGTTCTTTAAAATGCATCTTTCTTTACTTAAGCTGGTTCAAATGGATTCTGTTTCTTGCAACCAAATGGTGTGGTGACTTGATTTCTCTTAAGTTCCAATCTTTGAACCCACCAAATATATTTCTGGACAAGATGCTACCTAATACTCTTTTGGGCTTCATGATTCTTATTGGTCTTATAGTCCACCAGTCCTAGTATAGCACCTTGCATACCATTGATGTCTTATAAATATCTGCCAACATAATTTTAAGTGGATACCCAATATTTATTATGACAGTATGTATGGATTCACACCAAAAAACTGATATTTCCTTCCAAAAATGGAAAAGGAGCTTGTGGAATGTAACCCTGGGGTTAAGGAAACTTGAATAGATTCCTAGGAAAATTCTATGAAGTATTCCATCTAATTTGAAACAGTTCAGTTACCAGACTACTCATAAGCAATTTGTTTAGCAGGATGGCTTCTGAGAGAGAGTTCGGCCTCGAGGCTTACTAGCAAATACTTTTTGTGAAAAGAGACATATTTGGTGGGAAGGAATAAGTCTAGATCATGCATTTTGGATTCTTTGCTTTCCTTTTTCCTTCTTATCAGCCTTTGTTTGTGTTTTAACTGCAGGAGGGAAAATCTGGAAAGATAAGTTTTCCGTGTGGGGGCTTTAATCTACCCTCGCATCTCCAAGGATGAATCCAGACACTGTCCCTTATAAATATTTTAGATACCATGGAAATTTCTTCATGGTAGATAAAGTGGATTCTTTTAATTAAGATAGTTCTTTCCCATGAAAGATGAACTTGTTGAGTTTACTGACAAAATCTTTGTTACTCAAGTTTCCCTAGGTCTCTCCAGCTTGAGGGAACAAGTGGAGTCATATTAACAGCTATGAATCTAAATTTCACCAGCTCATTCACACTTGAGCCATTTGAAACACCACTCTGTTGCTTTGGATGGGTTAGAAGCACAGGCAGGTAGGACAGGGGAGTTCCCAGAGGTACCTCACAAGCTCATGAACAAATCTAGGGCCTCTAGGCTTGTGGCCACTAGATACCTCAGTCACATCAGCCATGCCCACAGGACCTGTTAAATTCTTTAGCAGTTAAAAATTGCTATAAAACAAGCCGCCTCAATTCTAGTAGCTTACAATGACAACCTGTTTTGCTGTGCTTTTATTGGGTATTTGGACTAAACCCAGATGGGCTCTTTCAGCCATCTGTGGTCAGTTCTGGGTTAGTGTCTTACCCCGTTTTCTGTTTGCTATAACAGAATACCTGAGACTGAGTAATTTGTAAAAAAAAATAAAAGGGTGGGGGGGGGGGGGGGCAGGAGGCAGGAGGGGGAGGGAAGAGGAGGCAGGAGGGGGAGGGAAGAGGTTTCTTTTGCCTTATGATTCTGGATGCTGCGAAGTCCCAGATTGATTGGCCACATCTGGTGAGGACCATGTGCTGCTTCAACTTGTGGCAAAAAATGGTAGGGCAAGCAGGTGCATTCAAAAGAGACAAAGAGACAGAACACAAGGGATAAACTTGCTTTATAACAAGCCATTCTCCTGGTAACTGATTAGGTCCTTTGAGAGCAAAATCTAACTCATCAGAGAAAGGCCTGAATCCATTCATGAGGTCTCAGCTCCCATGACCTGACCACCTCCCAACAGCACTGCCACGTGGAGGAATTAAGCTTCCAAAGAATAAACTTTGGGGGGATACATTCAAACCCAGGCAGCTGAACAGGGAATTACTGATTTGGGTTGGACTCTCCCGCTCCTAGGGTTTTGGCTGGAACAACTGAGCTGACTTGGTCCTGGATTGTATGGTCTCCCATCTTCTAGTGAGATAGCCCAGGCTTTGTGCACACGGTAGAGACAAAGTTCCAATAGAGAGAATAGAAGAATATAGGGTTCTTGCTTGATGCCCAGGCTTTGAAAAAGCACAATATAGTATCCGCCATATTCTATCGGCAAGTTACAGTGTCAACCCAGATTCCAGGTGGAGAAGTAGACTCCACCTCTTTACTGGAGGAACTGCAGAGTCTCGTTGCAAAGAGTATGCAGGCCGGGAGGGGAGTAATTGTGACCATTCTGGCCATTCAGTCTACCCTTTCTGGGTAATGTTGTTGACCTACCAAGTCCTTGAAACAGGGAAGCTGAATGGTGGCATGTTGGTCCCTTAAGTGTTTCTCACAGGAGGATCCCCAAAGCATGATTGCTTGGGCCTCTCAGTATCCCTGAGGAACACAAAACGGTCCTCTGTAACTCAGAGCCCCTTCCATCTTCCCAGGAGTCCTCTTCTATGGGTGCAGTTTTGGGGGCAGAGTGGAGTGACCCCTTCAACTCTCTTTCATCAACTAAAGCTCTTACTGGGCCAAACTTGCTTTCCACTTCCCTTCGAGTGAGGTGACCTTCCAGAAGGGGCTTATTTATTTATTTATTTATTTATTAAACTCTGAAGCAAACAAATCTCCAGCCAGCTACCCTGCTGCGTGCCTGTCATGTCCTGGCATGATTGGGTCCTAGGAATAGATGTGCTTAGACTTCCTTATTTCTCTATGACTAATTGGATCTTCTTTTGTAGATGTGTCAGTGAATTCTTGCTCTCTGGCCTTGTGCTGTCCCTGTGGAAGCCACTTGTCACATGTGGCTATTGAGTACTTGGAATGTGGCCAGTGCCCCTGAGGAACTGACTTCTGCTTGCTTATTTATTCATACCTAAAATTAAAATTTATACGCTGATACTCAATTCAATTGCTGGGAACCATTTAAGTATGTTTGCTTATGTGAATCTGCTTTTTCAACTAGTTTTATATAACTACAAATTGAATATTTTTAATGGAAATTTAAATCTGAATTGAGATGTGTAGAAGTATAAATATATACTTAATTTCCGCTTAAGTATGAAAATAGAATGTAAACTATCTTATGAATAATTCCTGTACACAGATTACATGTTGAAATGACAATACTTTGGATATACTGGGTTAAGTAAAAAATATTATTAAAATTAATTTCACCTGTTTCTTTTTACCACTTTTAATGTGATTACTAGAAAGTTTAAAATCAAGCCGGATGCAGTGGCACACGCCTGTAATCGCAGTAGCCCAGGAACAGGATGGGGAGTTCAAAGTCAGCCTCAGCAATTTAGCAAGGCCCTAAGCAACTCAGCGAGACCCTGTCTCTAAATAAAATATAAAATAGGGCTGCGGATGTGGCTCAGTGATTAAGTGCCCCTGAGTTCAATCCTTAGTACCAAAAAAAAAAAAAAAAAAAAAAAAAAAAAAAAAAAAAGAAAGTAAATAAGTTTAAAATCACATCTGTGGCTCCAGTGTGTCAGTGTGTCTTTCATTGTTGCTCTTTTTTTTTTTTTTGCAGTTTTGGAGATCAAACCCAAAACTTCATGCATGCTAGGTAAATGCTCTGTCATTGATACACCTCCAGCACTTTTAAAATTTTTATTGGAAGCCGGGCGCGGTGGCGCACGCCTGTAATCCCAGCACTTTGGGAGGCTGAGGCAGGAGGATCGCGAGTTCAAAGCCAGCCTCAGCAATGGCGAGGCACTTAGCAACTCAGTGAGACCCTGTCTCTAATGAAAACTAAAAAAAGGGCTGGGGATGTGGCCCAGTGGTCAAGTGCCTCTGAGTTCAATCCCTGGTACAAAAAAAAAAAAAAAAAAAAAAAATTTTATTGGAGAATTCCTTCTAGAATGCTCACCTGCTGCTTTCCTATGCCATGAGCCTTCCTGTCCAGCTCTTGAGGGTGGAAATCTATAAGAAAACATGGTTTAAGGGTGGAATTTTTTTTTCCAGTAGTGGGAATGGAACCCAGAGCATCACACATGCTAGGTAAGTGTTTTACCACTAAGCCACATCCCCAGCCCTCAAGGGTGGACTTTATAATGCATCATTTCAATATTTTCAAAATATCTTTATCCCAGATGTATTGTCCCTATCTTTCCTTGAATGATGAGGGGTTTTTCCTTTTTCTCCTGTGGCTTCTAAGGGGAAACTGAGGAATAGTGTCTTTTTTCTTTTTTGATTTTTTTTTTTTTTTTTTAGCTGTAGGTGGACACAATACCTTTATTTTATTTATGTGGTGCTGGGGATCAAACTCAGGGCCCCACAAATGCCAGATGAGCACTCTACCACTGAGCCCCAGCCCCAGCCCCAGCCCCATGAATAGTGTCTTGAATGAATGAATGAATGAATCAATGTATTTACCATGATGGAAAATATAATTAGAGAGAAATAGTTTTGGTTTTAAACAGATTCTAGGGTAAGTGTTTCTGATGGGACATTGAACAAGGGAGGATTGGTCATAGGGTGGTCACCTGATTCAAGGTAAGCCTGTGAGCTACTTTCATGGGAGATCAGAGTAGAGACTAAGGGATTCTAGTAGTTCGCAGCTGCTTTCTTGAGCAGCCCTGCACCAAGTCCCAGTGATAGAAGTCATGGCCACCTTTGGTCATGTGTCCACAGAGCAGGGAAGGTCACTCTAGAAGAGAAGAAAGAACCCCTTGGAGAAGGTTTATCCTGGGTTACTGGAAGCCTTCCAGCTCTGGATTTCCTCTTACTGAGCTCTCCCTACAGTTTCTGACCTGAGAAACTCCCATGTCCTCAGAAAATATTCCCTGAGGGTCCTCCTGTTACCTGCGAAGGAAAGCAGCTTAACAGAATAGTGCCCTCAAAGAGGGAAAATTAATGGGAAAGGGTTGTTTTCTAGCTCAAGGAGAAAAACAGCATATTTATTTATTTATTTTCAGTAGAAAAAGCTGATCAGTGGCCTCCTTGTTCAGGGTAGCTGACAGTTCTCAGTGCCGCCCTACAACTGCATTTTGGGTTCCACAGACTTTTGTGGCTGGCCTGGGAAGCAGATCACCATTTATAACATTGTTTCTAAGGGAGACACATTCCAAGATCCAAACAATGTATTCAATAAGGAATGTTTGGCTTCCAAGCAGGATGAGCTGATCGGGCTGTAAATTGGGAGCTGGCCACCATTAATCGTTACGCTCCCTTCCCCTTTGGCTGGGACCATTCTGCAGGGTGGAGGTATGTATGTGCGGGGAGGAATCTGAAAGGAGGATAGAGAATTCTTAGCTGGGGTGTTTGAGGTCCTCCTGGGCACTGGAAGTCCCCGGAGGTTCAGGGATGGAGAAGAGGGGGAGGTGAAGGATGGACAAAGAAACTTGTCCTCCTTCACATTGCTGTCACGTCTGCCAGCCCGCCAAGTCGAAAGGGCCTGTTTAGCCTCTGCCCAGCTCCAACCCTTTTGGGAATAAGCCGGGATGTTGTTGATAGAAACCAAACCAACTAAAACTGCACATCTTCTGCACGGGGAATCCAGTCGCTCTAGGTGGGCTCGGTAGAGCAGTGTGACTACTCCCTGGGAGTGGCTGTCACCGCGCCAGGCGAGCCGGGGCGCAGGAGCCAAGTCTCCATCCCACTCGGAGAGGGCAG
Organism: Tamias sibiricus; assembly: GCA_025594165.1. Classification (NCBI taxonomy): domain Eukaryota; kingdom Metazoa; phylum Chordata; class Mammalia; order Rodentia; family Sciuridae; genus Tamias; species Tamias sibiricus. Next base: position 182,296,270 of record CM046659.1, on the reverse strand, counting down.
CGGCGATGGGGTGAGAGTGGCTAGCTCATCTTCCCACCCCCGCACACTCACCCCTTTCTCACCTCCCCCAGCCCGGAAGAAACACTGGCAGCCGGAGCCCCGACTTGGCGGGCGGGGAAGGGGACGAGCAGTCACAGCATTGTCTAAGAGGGAGGGGAGAAGCTCCGCCCTCTGGAGGGGAGAGAGGGGAAGGGAGGGCGGGAGAGGAGGGAAGGAAGAAAGGCGAGCGAAGAGGGGTGGGGGAGTGATGGAGAGCGAGAGAAAGAGGAGGAGAGAGAACGGTCAGACCCGGTAGGGCTGATAAAGGCAGAGGGGCGGGAAAGAGGGCGAGGAGGGGCGGAGGGGAGCAAGGAGGGCGGGGCGGCCGACCCCCAATAGCGCTGCCACCCCCTTCACCGCCGGGCCGGATTGAGCTGGGCCGCCCGTCGCCGGCAGAGGCGCGGCTGGAGCATCCCCGCCCCCGGCAGCGGCGCCCCCACTTTCCAACTCCTCGGTCCCAGCGGCGCGCGCGGGATGCAGCTGGCCCTGGACGCAGGCAAGGCACCTGGCACCGGGCGCTGGGAGCTAGGCACTGGCGTCCGATGCTGGGCGCAAGGTGTGGGGCACCGGGCGGTCCCCTTCCCGCGTTGTCCCACCTCGCCCAAAGTTTTTCCTCAGTGGCCCCTGTCCCGTTCGGGTCAGCCCCTCAGTCTTCTCCTGGCCCTGGTCTCCTTCCTTCTCCCCCAGCCACAGGAGGACCCCAGGCTTGCGAACTGCCCCGAGGGCCTGGTAGGCGCAGAGCCCCAGCCCACCGAGCCCCAGCCCACCCGCCTTCCGGCCCAAGAAACTTGTGGCTCTGACTTCCTCCCCTTTAACCCTTGAGGAGTCCATCCTTCTCTCCGCGCCTAGGGTGTGGCAGGAAGGTGCCCCCACCCCAGACTCAGGGTCTCTGGGACTCCCAGGTGAAGTTGAGCCGGGTAGCAGGTGCAGAGCTGGGCAGGCCCAACAGCCCTTGGGAGTGTACGACCCCAGTCCTCCGCTTTCCTTCCTATACGCTGGACAAGTTCCCCAAAGGCTAGTCCCGGTCCCCAGCGCAGGGACTCGGCGCGCACATGGCTCTTTCCGCCCTCCAAACTGCCGCCGCTGGGTGCTCAGAGGCCCGTGGTCCTCGGTGTACTTCCTCTTTGCGGCCTCCCCTGGCCCGCCTCTGTAGCTGGTGCCTGAGGTCACTGGGGACCCAGCTTTGAGTCCTTTCTGTCCCCGAGTGAGGCAGGTGCTTTGGGCGGCCCAGGCAACTTCTGCATTTCATACTGCACTCAGCCCTATCAGAGAGTGGAGGTGGCCTGAAAGAGAGACCAAGATTTCTGTGTTTCTGGGTGATGTGTGGCCTCTGGACTGTCCATCAGCACCTCTGCACCTCGGTAACTAAGATGCTGAGCGCCAGGCTTCTCAGGGCTGCGTACACTTTATTCCCAGGTGTCGGGAATCCAGGGGCCTAGAACGCATTCCTCCGGAGAGCAGAGTCCTTGTCTGCAGCCGGCCAGGGTTATAGTAAGTACCTTCCATGTGATGAATGAGTGTATGAAGGAGTGGGACCACAAATAGCCATTTGTCCCGGAGCAAATTTTGTTCTGCCAGTTAGTCCTGACACAATTGGAGGAAAGAATTCGAAACCACGAGTCTACTTAAACAGGTGGGAGTCCAAGTTCTTCTTTCCGGAGCCTGTGGATGGGGAATCTGAGGTTGACCTATTTTACGGTTTCAGCCCACATTTACCTACTGGGAACTTTATCTGCAGGTTGTCTGAGGGTTAAAGAAACCTCTCAAGGCAAAGATATATTGGGTTTCAGAACAGTTTTGCTGTTGTTTGCTTTGAACTTGTGTCCTGGGAACTGAGGTCTTGTCCTCTTAAGTGGTGCCTGTTTGGGATCAGAGACCCCCTGGCCTAGGGCAACAGGTGTGGGCTCTGTTTTCTCATTTGGACAGGGCAGGCTGACATCTGGAACATCCCTCTTCACAGGGAGGTTGAAGAGGGCATGGAATGGTGTCTGAACTTGCAGAGGTGGGTTTGTTTTGGACAGAGGGGTAGGTTTTGCCCTGGGAGAAGATGGAGGCAGAGCATGTAGCCTGCCTGGGCACCTGGGGGTGTGGACTGGTATGGTTTGGGATCCCCTGTGCTGGGGAGCCTGGAAGGCAAGACCCACTCCTTTTTTTAACAAATGGGACAACAGACATGGTGTATTGGGGAGACACATGATAAAACTTTGGTGTATAGCCTAGACATATCCCAAGCGCTTCAGTACTCTCTCTTTAAGCTGTTGAAATCCCATTAGAATAATGGGGGGCAACTTCAAGGAGCCAGGCTGAGAGGAGGTCAGGGGATCTGAAGCCCCCAACTGAAGTTTCCTCCCCAGGGAAGGTAGGGGTGTGCCCTGTGCAGCTGGCCAGGTAAGCCAGAGCATGTGCAGTACCTGTGAGTCTGTCTGTCTAGCCAGCATCATCCCTACCCTCTGCTCCTGGGGCTCTACAGTCCTGGGGCTCTCTGCATCTCTGGGTGGCTTCTCTTAGGAGATGCAGGTCTTTCCCCAGTTTGTATCACACTGCAGCCAGCGTGGGGTATGGTAGGTGATTATTTTCAATCTCTTACCTCTCTTCCTCACTCTCAGATGCCCTGGGCCATCTGGTACATGTCAGTGTCCTACTGGTTTAGCTTTTATTTCTTGATCTATTTCCTGGTGTCCCAGAGCCAGGCTTCTTGCCTGCAATTCTCTGTGTGTGAGCTGCTCAGGAATGGCTGAGAAAGTTGGCTGGAGAGGTGCCCAGAGCTGAGCGTCTTGGCACCTCTGCTGCCTCAAAGAGCTGGACTGTGAGGCTTGCCAGAAAGGGACCTGTCATCAAAATACAAAAGAACCTGGGCCTGATTATTGCTCTCAGGCTTTGTTGGGATACTTGGCAGGAAATGTCTTCACTGCCTGGAGGTGGGGGTGTAGAGGCAGGGCCAGGTTGCCGGAGAGTCCCTAAGAAGAGGCTGGGAGATGGACTGGGGGATACAAAGAACAATTCCAGGGCTTGACCCAATCTCCTTCTCCCCCCCAGTGAAAAACTGGGCAGATCTCAGCAGTGTGCTTGGAATGGAACAAGATGTCCACTGTCTGTCTTCAAGTCATGGACGTGGAGAGCTGCCCTAGCTGAGTTTATAAAGCGAGAGTAGCAGTTCCTCCCACCACCTCCCAACCCTCCTATCACTTTTTACAGTATGGTCCAGTTATTTATGCCAGTGAGATACTGTCCTGCTTAAACACCTCCCTGCCTTCCAGAAGATTTTTTTAAAGTCCTTAAGATGGGCTAAACTCCCACAGACCTGTGATTGTTGGTTTCATTTATTTAGCCTGCTTGTGGGTTCCCATGGAGGATGTGGCCTTGGGACAGTGGGGGTTAGTAGATGGGGCAGGAGGCTCAGTAAACAAGGACATCCTTAGACTCAACTGGCTGACCCGCCAGTGGGTCATTTTCCATCTTCCCTGGATGGCAGACTCTGGAGCCTGTAATCACAGGTTGATGCAGTCATTTGGGATGATAGTTTGAGGCTCTGGAACTCCTGCCCAAGGCATCTGTGGCTGAATCAGAGGGAAATCTTTCACAGAAGAAGGAGACCTGGAAGGGCATTTGGCTGATTCCAGTGAGAAGGCAGTGACTTATATGAGCCTCTTTTGTTGATGAACATTGATAAAAAAGATGTCTTGTGTTTTCTTTGGATATAGCAACCCAAAATAATTTGGTTAAGTAGGTTCATTTCATCAGCATGGTGTTTTACGTGGCGTCGGCACTCAGTTGTGTTTGGTAATTGCTCATTTCTGTAAGTGCAACGAAAATTGAATTTGGAACTTGACTTGCATTCTAACATTTTCTAGCTGCAAGATCTGGGGTAATGTAATAGGTACTGTCAATGTCCTGCTTGTGTTCCCTAGGCCTCAACCAAGGACTGATGGGAGAAAGTGTGTAAACACTCCAGCTCCCTCTCCTCCTGGGATTACTTTGGGACATGCTGTACACTATCTCTACAGTTCCCTAGAAGGACTGAATTGCTCTTAGTAGTAACTTCGTCCCTTCATCAGCTATCTTCCCTTTCCTGGCTCACTTCTCTACCCCCTTTACACCTGCACTTGAATCTTTGTATCAGTTTCTACTTCTGGGGAAACCAACCTAAGATGGGCATTAGTCTGTAGTTAAAAACTCAGTTGAGGGGCTGGGGTTGTGGCTCAGTGGCAGAGCGCTCGCCTTGCACGAGCACGGCCCGGGGTTCGATCCTCAGCACCACGTAAACATAAATGCATTGCATTGTGTACAACTAAAGTAAATAAATAAATTAAAAAAAACTCATTTGAAGTCTCAGTTCCCTCCATTGTAAGATGGAAATTATAGTAACTATCTCACAGTGATATTATAAAAATCAAATGAACTATCATGTGTGGTTAGGCAGGGACTGAACACAGAGCAAGCATTCAGGAAAATATTTGCAGGTTCATTGATTTATAAGAAATGGGCTATGATGGATTTGAGAGTGTATACCATGGTGGAACATGGAAAGTTATAATGATTTGAAGAGAGCAAACTGAGGTCACCTGCTCAGAGTTTTCATGGCTAGATTGTAATGGTAAATGTTTAACACCTGGCTCTCAAAAGGGTAGGGTAGAGGAAGCCTGCTTTGTTCTGCTTGCCAATTTCTGCAGTGTATATATTCCCACCATGAACTGGGTGTGGTGGTACATGCCTGTAATTCCAATGATTTGTGAGGCTTAGGCAGGAGGATTGCAAGTTGGAGGCTAGCCTCAGCAATCTAGCAAGACCCTAAGCAACCTAGTGAGATCCTGTTCCAAACTAAAAAAGAAAACATGTCTGGGGATGTAGCTCAGTGGTAAAATGCCTCTAGTTTCAATCCCCCGTCCAAAAAAAAAAAAGGCTGATTTCAAGCTACCAACATGGTGTGACCCATCCCAGTGATTTCGATTTCCAATTTTAAACAGAGGAAACAGGAGAATAAGATTAAAGATTATAGCAGGGTGTGGTGGTGCAGGCCTGTAATCCCAGTGGCTCAGAAAGCTGAGGCAGGAGGATCAGGAGATTAAAGCCAGCCCCAGCAACTTAGCAAGACCCTAAGCAACTCAGTGACACCCATCTCTAAATAAAATACCAAAAAAAAAAAAAAAAAAAAGAAAAGGGGGGGGGCTGGGGAACTGGGGTTGTGACTCAGTGGTAGGGTGCTAGCCTTGAATGTGTGAGGCACTGAGTTCGAGCCTCAACACCACATAAATAAACAAAATAAAGGTGTTGTGTCCATTTACAACTAAAATTTTTTTTTAAATGTTAAAAAGGGGTGTGGGGTGGGGTGGGGGTGTGGCTCAGTAGTTAAGTGCCCCTGAGTTCATTCCCCACTACCAAAAAAAAAAAAAAAAAAAAAAAATTGTGCTAATTGGCCGGGTGTGGTGGTGCATGCCTGGAGAGCCACTCAGGAGCCTGAGGCAGGAGGATCACAAGTTCAGGGTCAGCTTGGGCAATTTAGGGAGACACTCTCTCAAAATAAAATAAAAAGGGCTGGGGATGTAGCTGAGTGGTAGAAACCCCTGCCTAGCACACATGAGGTCCCTGGGTTTCATTGCTAGTACTGCAGGAAAAAAATCAAAATGAAAGAATTATACTAAATGTCTGAAATTTGGACTATAATTAAGCCCTGCTCTGAACTAGTTGAATCACTGTGTGAGCCAGTTCTGGGGTTCATTTAGCGATTATTGAGATATTGATGCTGAATCTTTCTGGGCCTTAGTTTCCCATCTCCAAGGTAAACATTAGATGATTCACACATCCTTTCTAGCCCTTTATCTCTTTAGAAAGCTCATTGCATTGTCCTTCTGTCCACAAGAACAATACCTTCAACTATAAAAATTCTTTCTTTTTTTTCTTCCTGTACAGGGGATTGAAGCCAGAGGCATTCTACTACTGTGCTACATCCACAGCCCATTTTCTTTTTTATTTTAAGGCGGAGTCTAAGTTGCTGAGGCTGGTCTTCAACTTGCAATCCTCCTTCCTCAGCCTCCCAAGTTGCTGGGATTACAGGCATGGGCTTGTCTAACAAGTGATTAAGTAGTTCTTAACCCAGTGTAATTCTGCCTTCCTTGTATACCAGTTTTATTTTATGGCATGGGAAATGTATGTGTCCAGAGAAGGCCAAGGAAGGGGGTTAGGAAGGAGCTGGTTTCCTGTGGAAAGGACAGCCCCTAATTTTCTGAACCATTGTACAATTTCATGGAATCCAAGAAAAGTTCTTGGGGAGAGAGCAACTTTTATAAGACAGAATTCAACATCTCTGATATGGTTTTTCTCTTAATGCTCTGTTGAAATCCCTCCCAAGGGAACCCCTGACTCAGCAATTCCACCAGCAGGAAGTCTTATCCGAAGGATATAATTGGATAAGTGTGTGGGGATGTCCCTTGCAGCATTATTTATTTATTTATTTATTGTTATTATTTTTTTAGGTTGTAGATGGACACCTTTCTTTTATTTATTTATTTTTATGTAGTGCTGAGGATCAAACCCAGTGCCTCACACATGCTAGGCAGGCTCTCTGCCACTAAGCCACAATCCCAGCCCTTGCAGCAATATTTATAATAATGATAACAACAACGACAGTGGCAATAAAAAGTGGAAACTAAATGCACTACAATCATAAATTAATTATGATGTATCAATATATTGGGACACCAGTTTCATAAATAAAGCATATAGTTATATATGTATAAATATGGAAATAAACATATTTCTAAGAAGCAGATCACCAAACATTGCACTATTTTTGGTGTTTTGTATTGTTTTAAGATGAAGGTCTCACTATGTTGCTCAGGCTGATCTTGAACCCCTGAACTCAAAGGATCATCCTAGGCTGCGCATGGTGGTGCACACTTGTAATCCCAACTACTTGGGAGGCTGAGACAGGAGGATCATAAATTCAAGGTCAGCCTTAGCAACTTACTGAGACGGTAAGCAACTTAGGGAAATCCTGTCTCAAAATCAAAAATAAAAAGGACTGGGCATATGGCTCAGTGGTAAAGCAACCCTGGGTTCAATCCACAATACTGAAAAATAAAAAAAGAATCAAGTGATCATTCTGCCTCAGGCTTCTTTCTGAGTGCTGGGATTACAGACATGTGCCACCATGCCTAGTCTTGTTTTATTGTTTTTTTATTTTATTTTTATTTTTTTTTAATATTTATTTATTTGCTTTAGTTGTACACAATGCGTTCACTTGTACATGGTGCTGAGGTTCGAACCCGGGCCGCGCACGTGCCAGGCAAGTGCTCTACCGCTGAGCCACAACCTCAGCCCCAAGTCTTGTTTTATTTTAATAAAATAAATAATCTTTTTATATGTGTGTCTAGAAGGATCTATGGCAGAATGTTAGCAGAGATCATCTTCTGGTGTTAGAATCTGGGGAGGATTTCTTTTCTTTTTTGGTACTGGGGATTGAACCCAGGGGTGCTTAGCCATTAAGCCACATCCCCGGCTTTTAAAAAATATTTAATTTAGAGACAGGGTCTTGCTGAGTTGCTAAGTTCCTCGCTAAATTGCTGAGGCTGGCTTTGAACTCGCGATCCTCCTGCCTCAGCCTCCCATGCCACCGGAATCACATACACCACCACGCCCAGTGAAGTTGGAGAGGTTTTTATTTCCATCTTTTTTTTTTTTTTCATGTTGACATTTAATCTTTTATTGTGGAAATATGCATATGTATGTATAGATCTCATAGAATTTAACCTTTTAGCTATTAAGTGTACAATTCACTGGCATTAAGTACATTCACAATCTTGCGTGACCATCGCCACTATCCATTTCTAGAACTTTCCCGTCATCTCAAGCAGGAGCTCTGTACCCTTTACTCCCTCTTCTCCCCAACCCCTGGCAACCTCTGTTCTACTTATTATCTTCATGAATCTGCCTATCCTAGGCACTCCATATAAATTGAATCATACGATATTTTTTCTCTTGTGGCTATTAATCTGTTTGTCTATTTTTTAAAAATTTTATTCATTTATTTATATATGGTGCTCAGAATTGAACCCAGTGTCTCACTTATGCTAGACAAGTGCTCTACCACTGAGCCACAACCCCAGCTCCTGTTTGTTTATATTTTTAAAATAAAATAAAATAAAATTTATTTTATTTGTGTAATAGGAATGAATAAAAACCCTGAGGTGGGGGGTGAGAGAGAGAGAGAGAGAGAGAAGGATTTGTAGTGTTTGGCCTCAGATGGTTCCATTTCAGGCAGGGCCATAGGGCCCTGGTGGTCCTTCCTCTCTTTGACACCACAGCGCTCCTGCAGTGAGTAAGTGAGATCTAACCAGGTAGAAGTGGACTTGTTGAGACCAGCTTTCTCAAAGATGGAGGGAGTCTCAAGTTTTCTATTTTAAGCATCTTCTGTGTGTTCCAAACCCTGTGGCTGACCTAGACGTGCTACATACCCATTATGGCGGCCACCAGAAGGGCTGTTGAAAGCTTTGTCCATGGTGTAGGCTGGGGTGCAGGGAGGACTTTAGCTGCTGGGGTTCAGGAGGCCCCAAGACTCTGGAGATATGAGCAGTAGCTTCAGAGCATTGGCGCCCTTTTCCTAAAGCTCCGTGTAGGATCTTTTTGAGCACATGAACATCTGGAGTAGGGATTGTTCTGCTGTGTGTGGAGGGATAATTGGGACTTTAGTGCAGTGGGGTGGGGGCTGGTGAGCTCTGTCTGCACTTCGGGTAACATCTGAGGTGAAAGGAGGAAAGGAAGCTGTGGGACCCAGGTCTGGGAAGCCAGGTCTCATGGCTTTATTCAGGGGTCACAACATGCGTCAAGTGGCTTTTCTCCAGTATGCCTTGTTCTGTGGCAAGGGCTTGAAGTTCCTTAAGTGAGCTCCTTTTGGGCCTGCCAGGCCTCCAGCATGTTGGTAGGAGAGTGTGTAGGTCTGAGAGGGCTCTCAGGATGTTTCTTTACCTGGCTGTGCTTTTTTGTCTGTCCAGTGGGCAACTGTCTTTGAAATTCCAGGCAGTTAGGGAAGTGTAAAGAAGATTCTATAAAAACAGCCTTTGCGGACCATGTTGGAGAAGTTCTGTTTTTTAGGAGGCTGATTTTCCTGTAGGCTTAGTTAGCTTTTCACAGGGCAGGCAGAGGAGGGCCTGGATGTGATGTTGTGAAAGACTTCCCCTCAGCCTCCTGGAGATGTTCTGGAAACCCCCAGATGTCCCAACTCTCCTGGCACTACGATGGCCCCCGACACACTGTTGGTGTGCCAATGAGGTTAGAGGAGGGTGGATGAGATGCCCCGACAATGGCTGCCCCTTGGGAGGGCCCACAGCATGTGAGGCCCTTTCCTCTCTTCCCTCCTTACTGCTTCTCACATCCAAGGAACCTGTCTGTCTCTGGGGGTCGGGGGTGGGGTTTCCAACCCTGTCTCCAGGTAGCGAGGAAAGGAAACCCCAAGATCTGTGCACACGAAGCTCAGAGTCTCAGCCTGTGGCACCATAAAAGGAAGAAGTGCTGGGGTTCCCTTCAGGAAAGGGATGTGAGGTCAGAGGTGAGTCTCAGATTGGCCTGTGACTTGGAAACCACTCAGTAAACAGGACGTGTGGCCATCACAGAAAGCTGTGCCCAGAGGAAACAGAGAACTGGAGCCAGCCCTTCCTTACCTGCCCAGATCAGCCAGCAGGTCTGCAGAGCCCATGGACAGGCAGGTGTGTGGGAGCTCATGGACACAGACTCGTGCCCTGCCTACATGATGGTCTCCCTGTAGGATGGGACTCCATATACATCCCTAATTATTGGGCTAGACAGAAGCTTAATTTGCCCTTATCCAGGTTAGACATTAAAACTGTCCTATCAGATATGCCTTGGTTTTGAGCAATACAGGTCAGAATGTTTCTTCTTATTTGCTTTCCTGGGGTCAGCGTTGTCTCCACCAACGGCCCACTGTCCCCGTTGGGACCAAACCAGTCACGTAGACTTTTTCCCATGGCTGCAGTTTAGTCTGTGAGGGGGCTGAAACATGGACTTTTCAGCAGGGTCCCTCTGGTGGGCAGTGATAAAGAAGTTGCTTCAGGGAGGTAGACATGACCAGGCCCTTCTCTGGAGGTCTGTAGATAATGGTAGTGGGGTGGTGGGGTTTAAGTCTTTGGTTTAAGTCTCTGGTTTCTCTGAGTCAGAGTCCTACTTTGTCCTATAATAAGTCATAAGACCCTCCTTGTTCCAGAGGGGTCTTGCCTCTTAACCTGGAGTGGGGAATGCCGCAAGGAGAGGCCAAGAAGAAGGCAGGCCTTGCTGGGTTTCCCCTCCCTGTCTCTTGGCATTAGATAATACCTTTCTTGTCTAATCGACACGGTTGTTCATGCATAAATACCCAAAAGGCTTGGGTTCAGAGAGCTCCCAGATAAGTAAGCATGAGGAGGTTCCTGCAGGGTGGCACTCCTGGAGAGGGCACGGAAGCTCCGCCCCTCTTCCCCCAGACCTGGCTCTGTGCATCCCTACATTCCTGTCCTCTGCAACATCTTTTACAATAAACCCGTGAATATAAGGGCGCGTTTGCTTGAGTCCTGTGAACTACTAATTAGCTACTCAATCAAAACTGAGAAGGGGGTTGTTGAAACCCTCATTTGTAGCTGGTGGATTCAAAGCACAGGTCAAGCCGCCTGGGACTTGCGACTGGCATCTGAAGTGTGGGAGGTGTTCTAGGGGACTGAGGCCTCAACCCGCGGGATCTGACACTCTCTCCAGGAAGGTAGGACCCACTGATGTGGATTACAGGACGCTCAGCTGGTGTCTGCCGTGGAATTGATTTCTAGTGAGAGAAATCCCCCTGTACCTGGTGTCAGAAGACTTCTGTGTTGACTATGGTGTAAGGGGACCTTGCTTTTCCTGACAATCCTCACACGTCACATACACATACCCACATGCATGAACACCCATAAGCATGGACACACACTACACCCGCACACACACCCACACCCTGTCCCCACACACACGTACACATACCCCACCAACACCACACCCTGCAACACACCCCCCCATACATGCTACGCACACCGTGCTTACACACCCATACCTATACATTCACATCCACTCACAAGTACCACTTTTTCTGTCTAAAAGTTTTACTTCCTTGAGGGCTTTTTTTTTTTTTTTTTGGGGGGGGGGGGTCCCTGGTTTTCTGATGAGAGGCGAAGGGCCCTTGAGTTTTCTTCTAAACATCCATCCAAAAGGTCAAAAGCTTGTGGAAGCTGGTGGGACTTCCCTATAAACAAGAGGCTGCTCATCCTGCCTGGGAGGCGATTGTCTGGGCGTCCCTGGGGCTGCTTTCCTGGTCATTCACCTGGCCAGCGGCTGTCTGTTGGCGTGGGGCAGGAAGCAGGCGTTTGGAGCAGAAGTTCCAGCCCTGCTTCCTCAGGTCTTCCACAGGCCCTGTGGGTTGGGGAGCTTAGCCTGTGTGCGAGGGAGGGTCTGGGCCAGAAGGCCCAGGCCGGGCCCCAGTTAGTGTGGAAGGAGAAGGGACTTTGCTGAGCCACCTGCTTGGGGAATCCCAACCCTGCTGCTTGCTGTGTTTCAGTTCCTCATCTCCCTGGTGGCCCAGGCTGAGCTGCGTGTCAGGAAGGGCCTGTGTCTGGCATTGGCCAATAGCTGAGGCTTTTTCTAGGGGTGGGGTGGGGTGGGAAAGATTTGGGGGCCCGTGATGAGGAAGTAGTTCATTCTCTAGACAGGGTGCTATGTGACTAGGGTCAGTGGCTCTGGGAATGCCAGTGCCCAGGCTACTACTCAGGGACCTGAGTAGTCTGGGCCTGCAGGAGGGACAGGGTCTGCCTTTCCTCCAGCCTGTCTCAGGGTCAGTCCCTCCTTCCTTCTATCCCCCTGCTGCTGCCTCCCCTGTGCCTGTGTGGGAGTCCCTCAGGTCCAGCTCTCAGCAGATACCAGAGCAGGAGCACAGGCTTCACGCCGGCTGTGTAACCTAGAACAAGTTGCCTAACCTCTGGGACCTTCTGTTTCCTCATCTGTAAAGCAGTGAAAATAAAGCCTTCCCTGTGGGGTTCCTGGGTGGACTGAGATAGAGTGCAAGCCTTTCCTAGGAGCATTAGCACAGCCAGGAGCTTGTTAGAAACGCAGTATCTTGGGGATGTGGCTCAGCGGTACAGCACTTGCCTGGCATGCATGAGGCTCTGGATTTGATCGCAGCAATGCAAAAAAGCAAAAAAAAGAAAGAAAGAAATGCATCATCTCCCGACTCCACCTAGAGTCACTGAATTACTGAGTCAGAAACTGCAGGTTAAGGATGGCAGGCATTTGGGTTTTAGCAAGGCCTCCAGATTCTGATACACACTCAGAGGCAGAAGACCCTCCAGACTACAGCTGGGTCTGTTGATTTGGTGAAATCTCCTTCCCTTCACTCCAAGGGGAGCTGTAGTATGTAGGGGTTCTGCTTCGGCTTTGCGGTAGTGCCGACTTGGGTTTGAACCTCGGCTCTGCTCCTTGCTAGCTGTATCTGTGGGTAAGTTATGTAGCTTCTTTGTGCCTTGATTGCTTTACCTGCAAAATGGGGATAATAAAGTTTCTTTTGTTTTTGGTGGTATTGGGGATCAAACCCAGAGACTCAAGCATGTTAGATAAGTGCTCTACCACCGAGCTACTCCCTGAACTCTTAATGGGGTTGTTGTGGGGATTAAATGAATTGAAGCAGGTGAATAGAGAGCCCGTAGGAAGTTCTGCATGGTGGTTGTCTACTTATTCACATTTGTTGTCTTATCATAGCACAAAAGGTTCCCTCGTTGTTCTGTTCCCCATTTGTGGGGAAACCGATATTGAGGACCCCCTGCAACCAATCTTCTGCTAGAGCATTTAGACCGAGCCCTTTCCCTCTGGTTTCCTTCATTCTGATCCTCCTGGGCAGGGCAAAGTAACTTCTGTAATGCTTAAAATTTGAGGGGTGGGGGAGGAAGTCAATAGTAAAGCTTTGAAAGTGGAGTATATGCTCCCAGGACACTGACTTCAGTGCTGTTGGTGCTGGACCCCTTCATGAGCAAGGTAGCTGGGGAAGCCACGTGGTGGACTGTCAGTGGGTCCCTGGGGATCTGGAGGGGGCACTGGGAAGGAGATGTTGGAGTTTGTTTGGGGCAGGCTCTTGGGATAAGCAGATTCCAGAGAGGATGCAGCCTGGCCAGGAAGTGGGCCTTCCATTGACTGGGGCATGCAGGTGGAAAAGGGGCACCTCGTTTCCTTCAGACACAACCTGAATTTTGCTCAGGCCCCTGGCAGGCTCAAGTTGGTGAACCTCTGTGTAGAATCTCTTGTCATCTCCAGATCTTGGCAGGAACCCAGCCCACAATTCAAGTCTCCTTCCTCGCGTAGCGCAATGGGGCCGGGGTTTCCTGTTTGCCACTGGCACTTCTTCCTGCCCTGATATGAGGGCAGTAAGAGGGCCCCCCATTATCTCCTCTGTCACTGCTTGGTTACAAAGCAGATTCCCTGAGACCAAACCAAGTTAATTGTTAACACCATAGTATGAAGCACTGCGTCAGGTAACTCTGTTGTCCAGCCCAGGAGATCCAGATTGTCCTCGGAGGGAGGGGCAGGGCTCCGAGAAGAGGTGGGGACAGGCCCCAAAAGGGGAAGCTGCAGACCTCCAGCGAGCATTTCCTTTACATCAGGCCTGGAGCCCAGGGCTGGCTTCCTGCCTTCTGTGACATGGTGCCCTGGTTTGCAAGAAGGGGCCCTTTGCATCAGCTCTGTGCCTGCATACACCACCTTTGGGATACTCTGCAGTGTCTCCTTGGAAATATTAATAACAGGAAGGAGCTGCTAAATACCCAATTCAGGTTGTTTTTTAGGGATTTCCATTCCTTCCTTCTTCAAAGGATATTCTCTCACTGATCAGGTGGTAGCTCTGCAGGGTCTGCCACCCTGGGAACTCCCCACAGGAAGCCCTCCCCTCCTGGGATCTGTCTCTCCCTCCTTGCAGGTGTGTTTTCTTGGAGACTGGGCTGCCTAGGTCCTGTAAATTGACTTCTGCCCTATTGCCCTCCCATGCCTCACTGGGAGCTGAGGTGCAGTTGGGTGGGGCCTGGCTCCTGCCATACAACCAGGAAGACCATTTGGGAAACGAAAAAACAAAAACAGTCATCAAAGGGGATTCTTCACCCATCTCACTCTGGACTTTCCAGGGGTTGTGCCTTTCTGTTCTGCATTTGCCCCCCAACACACACACTCTCTTTTTCCCCGCCTGGGACTTTCCAGGCAACAAATAAGAGGAGAGGCACCTACTCTCAAGGCTGGAACAGAAACCACAAGGGGCAGGCATCTGGGCTGCCTGATTGCAGGGAGTGAGGGCACTGGCGTTTGCAGGAACCAAGGACCAAGAGAACAGATTTTGTTGTCTTTGGAGAGAGCTCTGGATGCCGCTCCTACCTCCCAGGGCTTCTCGAGGACTTGGCATATACTCTCCTCAGAGGAAGCTGAGCCTGTGAATTTCCGGGCCTTGGAGAGCCCCTCATTTATTTTCTGGGAGGCTGGAAACACCTGTGAGTGGGGTTCGTGAAAAGGAAAAGGGGAGGCTCCTTAGAGTGCCGGTGACAGGGCCTTGACTGGCACAGAGCCGGGGCGAGTTTATCCCCATCCCTGCTGGCTGGCTTTGCACAGTACCAGGATGGTCCTGAGTGGGCAGCTGCTTCTTCCCAGCTTGGCAGAGCCGGGCCATGCTTCAGTACCAAACCCAGGGTGTGCTGGGTGCTGTGGTACCCACCCAGGCTCCCTTTGTCTACTGCGTGTTGTGAGCATTGGCTCCTGACGGGCCTTCGCTGCCCCCTTTATCCTGAGACGAGCTCTTGCAGAGAAATGCTGGAGAGTCACCCCCCATCCATGAGTGGCACTCCATCAGTGTCTGACTGGCACAGGGGTATAAGGCCTGTCCCACCTGCCTCTAGCTCCACAACTCCATGCTTTTTGCTCCCCAGAGCTCCCTTGGGAGCAGGCTGAGTCTGGCCTCCAGTAAACCCCTGCATCCCTACCTCATTGCCCCGCCGCCTGCCCTGCTTCCCTCGCTCCCTTTTTCTCCCAAGATGGGTCCTCTTCCTGCTCTGCTCCTAGGGATCCCTGACCAAAGCCGCAGGTCCCCCTCCCTGGGCTGCTGCTGACTCCACCTCTTTCCTTGAGTGTTGGCAGGAGAGAAGCACAGGCTGGGAGCTGCCGGCCCAGGGAGAGGAAGGTTCAGGCCCAGGAGGGGAGACACCAGGCGGGATTTCTGAATGGTGCTGTAAGGACTGTAAGGGCAGCCAAGAGGGCTGAGCACCTGTCCCCAAACAATGGGAACACTGGGGACAATGGGAACAGTTCCTAGTGGGAGGTAAGTTGGAATCAGGGTCTAGGGAACATGTGAGCTTGCTTGGGTCTGAAAAAGGGACATTGGAACATCTGCAGGGCCCGGGAAGCAGGTTCCACATTAAATGTGTCACATGAATGACCAAGGAACCTTTCCTTTGTAAGGCCATTCTCTTGGGTCTTTGAGAAGGCCATGCCCTTGAGTTGTCTTAGAAACAGGCAGGCAATCATAATGGGTTTCCACATGGGGTGAGCTAGAGCCCATTGACAAGTTAGATGGCCTCACCCAGGTGGTTAACGGAGCTGAGGAGAGTCCAGAATATTCTGCCAAAGCAGGAAGCTAGTGCTAGAAGGGAAAAATGACCGGTTAGTGGTCCCGCAGAAGCCCAGTGTGACTAAGAGGCTCATTGCTAAGTAGGCAAGCCCAGCAATAGTCACATCTAAAGTTTTTGCAGATGTTATTTGTAATTAGTAGGCATTCAATATGTACTTTATTTTCTAAAGTGATTTTTCTAAAAAGAAGTACTGATTCTTTTTTTCTCCCATTGGTGGTACTGGGGATTGAACCCAGAGTCTTGTGCCTGCTAGGAAAGCACTCTGTCACTGAGCTACATCCCAGCCCTTTTTATTTTTTTTTTGAGACAGGGTCTTGCTAAATTGCCAGGCTAGCCTCAAACTTGTCATCTTCCTTTCTCCTTCTCCCAAGTTGCTGGGATTATAGGCATTGGCTTAGCTAATTTAGATTTCTTGAGGGGTAAGTAACCCTGTTCACAGAGGGAATTCAGTAGATTTTAGATTTCCAAAGAGCAGCTTCAATTAATAATTATTTGTGTAAAATTTGCCCCTTTTTTTGTCCCCTTTCTTCCTCTCTCCTTTCACTGCGTGAAAAGCTCTGAGGTGTCAATGCTGCTGATGTGGGAAGCCCCTCATTTCTTCTTTCCCTTTCCCTTCTAAAAGACCTGGTGACTGTCAGTCTGCATTCCCAAGGCATTGTGGGAATTGATGCTTGTAAATGATTCTTACAAGGCATGGTAGAGCACAGGAAGGGTCTAGATAATAACAGGGGAGACAGAAGAGTTGCAATCAGCTAGCTGAGTGAATCCCTCTCTCCAAGGCCACAGATGTTGGCAGGAACCCTTGGAGGAAGTCTCCAATTGAATCCACATTCCAACCCCATAAACCGTCTTCCTCTGACCCTTCCTTATGCAAGGAACAATACTCTGTTTGAGACCTAACTCTAAATTTCCGGCCCTTTGTTAACTGCTGCTGCTGTGTTTGCCCTAAAGCATGCATGTGTAACTTTAGCTTGGTTTTTGCAGCTGGCTGGGGTAGTCAGGGGTTTGGAGTCATGGTTTGAAAGTTTGTGAAGAGAGATGTAGATGTTCCCAAGGCGGACAGAGGAGGGGTGGTGTCCTAGAAGGACTTACCTGGAATTTCAGTTCGACAACATGGTAGACTATGTGAACATTTTCCTAGTGCTCCTTTCCTGAGAAGTAGAAAAAAGATGGGGAGAAGTCAGATCAGAGACAACAGGAGGGGCAACATGAGCCTGTAGGTTGGATTTATTGCTATGGCCTTGATAAGCTCAACCAATTGGTAGAAAGTGACTGAGTCCTGGTGAATTTGTATATTTGGGGCCATCAGACAACTTGATTTGTATCAATCTGGTAAGTAAAAAAAGTCATGAGGGTCATGGTCATGAGGTCTTTTCATAGGTTTATTATTAATTTGAATTTATTTTTCTGTGAATTATGTCCTTTGGCCCCCTCCACTTTTTTTCAAAGTAAGTGTAAGACCTTTCTCTTATTGATTTATTAAAGTTCTTTATATATTAAAGACATTAACCCTTTTTTCATGTATTGTAAATATTTTCCCCAATTTGATGTTTGCCTTTGTATAGGGTTAATTTTTTTCCCAGAAAAAATTTAACATTTTTACAGGTTAGCATCTTTTTTTTTTTTTTTTTTTTTTTTTTTTTTTTTTTTTTTTTGTGGTGCTGGGGATTGAAACCAAGGCCTTGTGCATGTGAGGCAAATACTCTACCAACTGAGCTATATACCTAGCCCAGCATTTTTTTTTTTTTTTTTTTTTTTTTGGTACCGGGGATTGAACTCAGGGGCACTTAACCACTGGGCCACATCCCCAGCCCTTTTTTTGTATTTTATTTAGAGACAGGGTCTCACTGAGTTGCTAAGTGCCTCGCCATTGCTGAGGCTGGCTTTGAACTCGCGATCCTCCTGTCTCAGCCTCCCAAAGTGCTGGGATTACAGGCGTGCGCCACCATGCCCGGCTCTCCCAGCATTTTTTTTTAAATTTTTTTTTTAGTTGTCAATGGACCTTTACTTTATTTATTTATACATGGTGCTGAGAATAGAACCCAGTGCCTCACACATGCTAGGCAAGTGCTCTGCCACTGAACCACAACCCCAGTCCCGCAAGTTAGCATCTTTTTTAAAATATATATATATATCTTCTGTATTTTGAGTTTTGAATAGAAAGGGTTTTCCCACTTGAAATTTATACTACATTTCCCTCAGCATTTTATTTATTTATTGGTACTGGGGATAAAACTCAGGGGCACTTTACCACTGAGCTACATCCCCAGGCCTTTTTATTTTTTATTGAGACAGGCTTTCCCTAAAAGGTTGAGGGTATCACTAAGTTGCTGAGGCTGGCCTCAAACTCAGAATCCTCCTGCCTCAGCCTCCTGAATCACTGGGATTACAGGTATGAACCACCAGGCCCAACATCAGCATTTTATTTTTCTGGATGAAGGATAATTTTTATTATTATGTACAGAAAACACAACAGTATACATTTATCCCAGTTTAGTGGCAAGTTCTTTAGCCTTTGCCTTTTCCAACTTGGTAATTAATGCAAGCCACAGATTTTGGACCCAGTGCGGTGCCTCTTCAGTGACGTTCGATCTCATCACATCTGTTGGTTCTGATAGCTTTCATCAGCTTTTCCAGAGCACCGCTGTCTTCCTAGTTAATCTATGTGAAGGCAGCGGTGGTGCATGGCTTCCTGTGAGCCAGATGTCCCAGTCTGGCCTTCCCCTTGATGGTGTGGTAGGGGGCTCCCGTCTTGCCACACAGAGCAGGCAGGAAGACAGCCAGCTAGATGGGATCACCACCAGCTGAGCCCCATTGTTCTCCACCAAGGTGGTGACAGCATTGACCCCTGCTCCAAGGACCAGTGGTCTCTTAGTGGGGACATTCCCTTTGCCAGCGGCTTTCCTGTCTACCCAGGCCAACAGCCTCTGCTGCTTCTCCTGCGTAGTCTCTGGTCTATACTTGGGGCCAGCGTAAGCAGCTGGGTAGCTGCTTGGCAGGCCAAGGCCTGGGTGAACTCCTTAACTGCAGGAGGCACTGTAGCTGCATACAGAGCATAGCCTTTTGCTGCTGCAGCTGGTTGCAGTGGGACCATCTTACAAAGTGGGCCTTTGGGGCTTGATGTCCTGTCCAATGCTGAAGTCCTTAGGCCTTTTCTTGAACAGGGCTCACCACCTCCTTGGCTTCCTATCTCTTGATGACAGCAGGGGCCGGGGCCCCCTTCTGCCCCTTGGCCTTCTTTCCTTTCAGCATCTTGAGCAGCTGGAGGAGACAGCTGCATTTTACTGTTTAATGCTTAAACTTTTTATTCATCTGTGATTTCTTTTAGTGGAGGGAGTAAGGTAACAATTTAGCTTCCCTATCTTCCTCTTTTCTGGAGTCAGCTAATTCTCTAGTGACTTTTTTTGTTGCTGTTAATCTATTTTTCTCCCCATTATTTAGAAATTCTGCTCACATACTATGTTCTCTGATAAATTTGGGTCTTGGGTCTATTTCTGTATATTATATTGTTTCATTGATCTGCCTATTTTTTCCTCTAGTACCAAATAGATTTAATAACCATAGAGAAGACTTAAATTCTCTAATTGGTATTCTCAGTAGATTTAAGAGGACCTGGAATCAAAAGAGAATCGTCTTAAGAGCAGGGCAGATTGCTTTCGGATGCAAATCAGAATTACCAAATTATAGGTTATATGGGAGGCAGTGAACAAAGAGAGGTCTGCAGCAAAATCAGCCAATGAAATCGGAAGATTTGCGGGAGAATTCTGAGGAAAATAAGGGATGGAGATTATGAGTCCAAATGATATGAGACTTGGAAGACAGCTGCAGGAATAGATGGATGGATGAACAGACTCCGGAGTTCCTGGGGAGAAGGGCGCCAGGCACCACCCATCGGATTCCCACTCCAGCCAAACTGTACCGTTGGCTCTGGCTGAGGTTCCTCATGACCTTCGCGTGCTTTAAATCAGGCTCCAGGTTTCCCTTCCCTGGGTTCCCGTCACTAGCTTCTGGCTCTGCTCACCACGGCCTCTATCTCAAGGTACCCTGTTTTCTGGGCTTCCAGCGTATTCTATCTTTTATTCCCTCCCACCAAAGGATTCTAATTCCTCGGTCCACACTGACCAACTAGGTTCCTGAGAGCCCTGCCTTAGCCCTTTTTCGCTCTCTCCCTGGTGACCTCACCCGCTCTCCTGACCTCGCGCCTGCACACACCACCCCATCCTGCACAACTCAGGGGTGCCCGATCCTCCTGCTTGGGCACAGCCACCCTCCCTTTTGCCAGTGCCATCTCATGGAGGTCACTTCCTTCAGAAAGCTTCCCGATTCCCCACCCACACCCGTATTAGGTGTCCTTCCATGAGCTACCATAGCCCTGCCTTCCTGTGGTAGAAGGGGCTGCTGCCTTTGTCTCCCTCCTACTAGCCGGTGCATCCCAAGGGCAAGGCAGGGCCCATTTGCTGTTGAACACTGTGGTGCCCTCCAGAAGTACAACGTTTGGCATGGCTAGGCACACAGTAAATGTTTATTGAAAGTAAAAATTTACACATGCATATGAAGAGTACCTTTTGGATATGCACTAGTTATGGGTAATTGTCACTTAAAAAAAGAAAAACTTTCTCACTTTCCTTTTTCCATTTTTATGTAGTACATATTCACTCTAGAATTATTTTTCCTGGGAATTTTTTTTGGAAAAAAAAATTTGTTTTTTCAGGGGGAGTACTGGGAATTGAACATAAGGGCACTTAACCATTGAGCTTCACTGCCAGCCTCCCCCATTTTTTTTTTTTTTTTTTTGTACGGGGGATTGAACTCAGGGGCACTCGACCACTGGGCCACATCCCCAGCTGCTGGGGGCCGGCCTCCAGCAATTGGCGCCCAAAACGTGGGGCATAACCGGTAAGTTCACTTACCTTTAAAGTATTTTTAAAGAGATTTAGGCAGAGGACAAGCTTCTTACCTGAAGTGCCGCGGACTTCTCAGTAGAGATCAGCTGAGTGAGGCTGGGTAAGAAAATCACAGAACTATTGAGAAGTCATATTACATTAAAAAGTCTAAAGAAAGAAGATTCTTTATTGTTAAACAGATGTTTAATAAGAGAAGATTCCACAGCCTGACTCGTGAGTCGGTGTGTTATTTTCTTCCCCATCGCTGCTCCTCTGCCTTCGTACTTTGCTGAGTACTCGCATTGTACCCCTTGCTGGAGGCCGGCCCCCAGCACCCAGCCCTTTTTTTTTTTTTTTTTGTATTTTATTAGAGACAGGGTCTCACTGAGTTGCTAAGTGCCTCGCCATTGCTGAGGCTGGCTTTGAACTCAAGATCCTTCTGCCTCAGCCTCCCAAGTGCTGGGATTACCGGCGTGCACCATCGCGCCCGGCTAGCCTCCCCCATTTTTAAATTAAAAAAAAAATTTTATTAGTTGTAGGTGGGCACAATACCTTTATTTTATTTATATGGTGCTGAGGATCGAACCCAGGGCCTCAAACATGCGAGACAAGCACTCTACCACTGAGCCATAGCCCCAGCCCCCCATTTTTAAATTTTTAGATGAGGGTCTTTCTGAGTTGCTTAGGTCCTTGCTAAGTTGCTGAGGCTGGCCTTGAACTTGTGATCTTCCTGCCTCAGCCTTCTGAGTTGCTGGGATTATAGGTGTCTGCTACCACACCTGGCCCTTTCTGGAAAAGTTTTTATATATTTGAAATTTAGAGAGAGCAGTTACGTCTCTAGGGTATGACTTTTGGGTACACAGGTGGACTTTGAGTTTTCTGAGTGGAACTCAGCCCTCCCTGGACTCTCACTCCTGCCTTAGGAGTCCTCTGCGTTAGTTTCCCCATAGTTGCCATAACAAATTACCAACACTCAGGGGTTTAAAACAACACAGACTTATTATCTTAACTGTGGCATGGGTCAGAGGTCTGTTGTATTTCTCATGGGACTAAAATCAAGGTGTCAGCAGGGCGGGTTCCATCTGTTTCCATAAACAAGTGTTGAGTTCAGTTTAATGAAATGCATGCTGAAATATTTAAGGGGAAGTGATTGATGTCAGTCATCTACTTTGAAATGAATGAAAAATAACAGGGACATGTAACTGAATTAAGGGATGTGCAGATGAATATATGTGTGATACAGTAAGTTAGTAAAAGATTAGGGATACAATAGCCTTGGCTTTCACGGTAATGTTTCTTCATCTTTAAGTTTGCAAATTCTTTCTCTTTCTTTCTTCTTATTTATTTATTTTTTGGTACTGAGGATTGAACCCTGGTGTATAACTAAGCTACATCCCCAGCCCTTTTACTTTTTCTTTCTTTCTTTCTTCTTCTTCTTTTTTGGTTATGCTTTGATCAGTACATGCTCCTTTTATGTTTTTGAGACAAGATCTCACTAAGTTGCTGAGGCTGGCCTCAAATTTGCAATCCTCCCACCTCAGCCTCCTGAGTTGCTGGGATGACAGGTGTGTGCCACCACACCAACCCTGAAAATTCACTTAATCAAATGTTTGAAAAAAAATTGCTAGTACCCAGATAAAGCCAGCCTTTCAATCATTTCTATGCATCCATATAAATGCCTGTGGTTCTCAATTGGAGGTGATTTTGCCTCTAGGAGACCCTTAGTAATGTCTGGAGATATTTTTGATTGTTATGACTGGGGCCATCTCATGATTAGAGGCCAGGGATGCTGCTAAACATCCTCCAAAACCCAGGACAGCCCCCACGAACAAGAATGATCCAGCCCAGAATGTTAGTAGTGCCAAGAACACCTGATAGATACATACGTATTTAAATGTATGTATTTTTACATATTGATGTGTATATGTACAGCTTTTTCTTTTCTTTTATTTATTTTTGGTACTGGGAATTGAACCCAGGGGCACTTTACCACTGAGCTAACACCTCCAACCCTTTTAATTTTTAATTTTGAGCCACGTTCTTTCTAAGTTGCTTAGGGCCTCCCTAAGTTGCTGAGTCTGGCCTTGATCTTGTGATCCTCCTGCCTCAGCCTCCTGAGTTGCTGGGATTACAGGCATGTGCCACCAACCCTAGCTATTTATGCATATTTTATATTTACATGTATTTAAAATTAATCAGACTCATAACCTCATAACCTGTGTTTTCATAATGTATTGCTCTTTTCCCAAGTAATGAAAATTGCCCACATATTTTTTTTTTTTTTTTTTTTGGTACCAGAGATTGAACTCAGGGGCACTCGACCACTGAGGCACATCTCCACCCCCTTTTTGTATTTTATTTAGAGACAGGGTCTCACTGAGTTGCTAAGTGCCTCCATTGCTGAAGCTGGCTTTGAACGCGCAATCCCCCTGCCTCAGCTCCCAAGTGCTGGGATTACAGGCGTGCACCACCGTGCCTGGCTGCCCACATTTTAATGGGAATCATAGATGATATGCTGTGGTTGGTTGTGTCCAGCTCTATTTGGGCATTTTAGGTGGTTTCCCCATCCTCAGTGTGTTAGTTTCCATCACTGTCACAAAATAACTGAGATAAGCAGCTTAAAAAAGGAGGAACGGTTTATTTTGTTTGGTGGTTTCCATCC